>CM060931.1:742672297-745172297 GCA_030765085.1 Allium cepa | reverse complement strand
GATAACATATTCAGTCTATCCAGGTTAGGGGTGGGCCGGTCTTGTGTAGTAGGGAATCTCGATGAGGTCCTTGGTACATTGTTTTAGAGGTGTACTGTGATGGGCGGAACCCCAGTAACCCAGTCATTGCATGGAATCCATCCTCCAATAACCACTGTACGCTTTTGATTATGCCTAAATATGCTGAAACGTGAGATGCAAGGATTTCTGCTATGTTCTATTTACTTTCTATAGATACTATTATAATATCAGATGATTTTGATAAAAATCATTTTGTTATCGTAAGGTAAAAACCCGTCATGTTTATGTGTGACGCGGTCATACGAGATAACTTTGTTTTCAAAGGATTTTGATAACGTAAACAATTCAAATTGTGTGTGTTTTCTCACACTGGTTTTCCAGACTAACTCGGGTGTTATTTTATTATAATGCTTGGGTCAGACCGAGTATTACAGATTCATGATAGGATTCTATGGAGCTAAGAAGACGAGCTGGATGATAGAGACGTATAGCACGTACCTAGTTTTTCCGCTATGTTAGTTATGTGTATCAGGACATGTTATTATAACTGTCCAGATTGATGTATCGATTGTTGTACTCTGATATTGATATGTATATTAACAGTATGGTCCTTGTAATCAAAATCTGTTATTATATATTATATTTTGTTCCGCTGCGATTATGAGATTCTGTGCTATTATTTCTATTTTTATAAGAAAATAAAGTTGATAAAATGGATGTGTATACATAGAAAAATGGAGGGGTGAAGATTAGCTTAGATTTACCCCCCTCCCTTGACGATGATGTTTTCCCACCAATGCTCACCACCTACATGTGAACCCATATGCTTGTCTTAAGCACCATGCACATCTTTTCCAATCTAAATAAATCTATATGCAAAAGGTTCACATTTCATAATTTTATTTAATTGTCTCCTTAAACCATTTATCCACACTTACTTTTTTTTACTAATTCCTTTTTGCACTATTTTTCCATATTATTATGTGTAAGAGTGTATTATAAATGTGTACATAAGTGTACAACAATGTTGCATCAACTTCCATTCAATAAAATGTCGAACTCCTTATTTTTGTACACCAATTTTCAAAATGAGTTCACCGTCATTAATTACTAATTAAAAGAGGGTTATTTGATTATTAAAAACCATTAATTGAACATTTAAAATTAATTAAAATTTTCTAAATCAAAACGATAAAATTCCAAGTGTTACATTCTTCCCCCCCTTAATAGAATTTCGACCCCGAAACTCCTTCTTAATCAAAAACAGAAGGAAACAAGCCAACACATGAATACTTAACATTATTCTTAAGCTCATATGATGTACATTAATCATTCGTGCATAATATCTTATTCGATCACTTACCCGAATATATAACTTCTTATCTAAAGTATTTTTGCTCACTCGACTTTCCTTGTGCGGGCTCCGATCATGTTTTTTTACTACAAACCTATGCTCTCCTTATATACCATATACTATAATAGAAAAGCTTGGTTCCATATCAACAACTATTACCAAGTGTCTGCTGTTAATGATCAAGTGATAAATCCTTGTCCGAGTCACTGTGAACCACGTTAAAGTTATGTATTTGAATCTTGAATCAAGAACCGTGAAAATAAATGATCAACGTACAACTTACATATTTATTCTTATTGATTCTTACTAATACCAATTTCTTTTTACTTCCCAAAATCATTTGTGAAAATATTTCATAAAAAAAACTTAAGTTTTAAACTTTTATAATACCCTACTACATCTTGGGAGTATATATAACTATCTGATTAATCTTTTATCCTTTCTTATTCCTTAAATTCAAATGCAGGCCCAAAATAAATCTGGGTCTTAAAACTGAGTCGACCTCTTCAACCTCTTTACTCATCTGGTTCTGCAAGTAGCTGAGAAGAGTAGGATGCTAGTATCCAAACTTAGTCCTAGAGTATACTTTTCCTTGATCCTTTAAGGTAAAGATGTTTATTAGCCGACCTAATAACATCAAATAGTCTTTCATATACATAGATGTTAAAACCAAAAGACAAGATTTAGTAAAACAAAGTTTATCAAAACATACTTATTAAATTTAACAAATTAAAAAACTTTATTCATTAACACATGCTTTTATCAAATTTTCTTTTTATTTTAAATCCACATTCTTTAGGAAAACTTAAAAAATAAATAATTGGTTTTTGTTCAAAATCTTTTGAAATGATAATATATATTTTAACCCATAGAATATATATATATATAGAGAGAGAGAGATCGAGTAACACAAATATGATCTAAGGAACTGGGTTCTACCGAATAGTGGCATACATCCTTTACCAAGAAGATTAATATTTAAGAGTAGTGCTTATCATCCAAACACATCTCTTGTCCATTTTAATCATTTTTGAGGCACTAAAACTAGTTAACATAAAAATATGTCTTCCTTTTCGAATATGATTTTAAAACAATACAGTATATATTTTCAAAATATCTATTACCAACTTGCTTTAGGTTTATTCAGATTCATACTTGTTTCCATCGTACAATGGTAAATGGAATTATTTACTAATTGCACTAAACCTTCGCCTAAGAAAACATTTAATCGTCACTTAAATGATTATTAAGATCATCACAAAACAAATCAAGACACATTCTCCAAACAATCCAAAGAAAATGTTCTTTACTTAAATTATCTTCCTAAAATATTTATACTTATAAATACTTTCAAATAATACTATTATTATCTTTTTCCAAAAATCATTTGAAATCTTTTACAAAGGCAACATAATTTAAATTCTCAAAAACTTATATTATTTTAAAAATCATATCTTATAAACCAAATTTTTATAAAATTACTTTATATAAAATTCATTCTTTCTTGTATCAAAGCAAGCGACAATCATTACTACCCAACACCTTATAGAAATTGTGAAACTTAGTTCACAAGGTGTTCGTATTTAATCAAAACAAACAATAAATGTTCATAAACTGGCCAAGTTTAAATAGCCAATTAAAAAATAATAGCTAATGCTCCTAAATTGGACAAGCATGACTAATAAAAAATGATAATAGCTAAATATCATTACCTCCTAACAACCAAACACAAAAGAGTGCTATATCTATTTTTGAAAATTATTCTTTTATATATAAACATAATTCTAAGTAAAATTATTTCATTTATCAATTTTCAAAACAACACTATGTCGGTTTGCCTTGTTCAACTATTTAGGAATCCCTATCGAAGATATTGATCTGGTGCATCGACCAGAATCCATAAGCACTTAATAGACTAATTAACAAAATATAAAATATTTTTATAGCATTAAAAAATACACACTCTCGTACACACACTTACATTTAAACTTATTCTAGGGCTTCGCTTGCTATGTCACCTTTGAGTTTATGCCATCAAGGCCAAATTTCTCGATTCACCTTCGCTTTTGATACCAATTATAACGACCCACCTTTCTAACCCTTAAAAGTCGACACAAATACATCCACAACATTCATGTGCCGAACATCCATGTGCTGGGAAGAAGATTGTTGGGGTGAAAGAAAAGAAAAGTCAACAAAATATTACATTGTCACGAGTAATGTATATGTGACGAACGGGATTTTCAACCCTCGAAAATCGACATCAGTACGTCCATTGTATAGAATGTCGAGTAATCGAGTGCCGGAAAACCAGTTCATTCTGGGGTGAAGGAGGAAAAGATAGAAGATTTTCATTTACTTCATTTCTACTTCTTTAAATCTTCTTCATTTCTATTCTCCACACAATATTCCCAAGTAAAATAATATCTAAAACACTCTCTTTTCTTCTCAAAATTTGTTTACAATCTTGTATTTTCTATTGTACACACCTTCCTTTCCTCAAAGTTGCAAACTTAACCACCCGAAATTCATTTTTGCCTTGAGGCCATATGCATCTTGGGACCTCCCTAGGCTTGGCCATGAGCCAATGAGGAAGGGGTAAGACTTGGATGAGCTTAGCAAGGAGAAAGGTGGTAGCTTTGGGGTTTGGTGATGGTAGGAAGTTGTTCCAACATTCTAATGCTTGATTGGTTGCTATCTTGGTTATAAAATGAGATTCCTTACTAAAGAAATGTGTTTGATATGTCATGATCAAGCTCTTCTTATATAAATACTCCCCCTATAACTATACTTCCCTTACTCAGATTCATGAAAAAAATCCTAAATGCCAGACAGAAAACTTTGATGTCAAAAGAAAAAATATTGTCTAGATACTCAAAAAAAAGTAAAACTAATTAAAAATAAAACCAACTCTTGAATATCAGTAAGGTTCTTATTCAACCACAAAAATCTTAATCTCTCTCCCCTTTTGTTATCATAAAAATATATAATAATAATCGATATAGTGAGAGATTTTTGTTGAAACTATAAATCATACAGAGATAAAAATATATTAAATATTACAATCAATCAAAAAAAAATCATAATATTTTATTACTTAGACACTTGTCCCATTTTAGAGTGACGATTGGATTAGGGTATGGTAAGAGTATTATATAGTGACGGAAATGTTGTATTAAAGGAAACTTTTAAAAATTCTTGAAAATTTTAAAATTAACAAAGAATGTTAAGCACTTAATAACCATGCACAACCGTTTGTACATTTAAATCAGGTTAGTAGTTACTTAAAAAGAATCTCAAGCATTTTTTAACCATGCAAAACCTTTAGTAATTCTCAATAAGTTTAGTAACTACTTGAATTTTTATCCTTCTTTCATATAAATGTTTCATCCATGCATAACCATAAAGACTTTTAAATGAGAATGAAAGCACATATCTATAGATTAAAGTTAGTCATGCATGCATAACTATCAGAGCTTTTAAATGAGAGTGAATACTATGGGATATAATAAATTATTTAAATTTCACTTTATAATTCCTCGTTTTTGAAAATACTAACTTCTACATACTGTATTAAATTTTGGTATATGGATTGTAAGAAAGACCAATAGAAATGATCATGGAATATGTACTAATTAAAAAATACTATAAAATTATTCAATTTTCAAGAAATTTAAACATATTCTTCCTCTAATTATGAAGTATAATTTAATCACTACTTATCACTTTTTTAGTCATTAATAATAATTTTTAATAGAGTTGAAAAGATTCGATTAGTCTGTTGCCAACCTTTCAAGAGTAAATTCCGTATTGAAGTAAACAAAAGTATCTTTATTAAAGAAAATCAAAGTAAAAGCCTAAGTTATTTGCATGATTCCTAAATCAAAACAAAGTTGTGAAAATCTATTTTCTGGAAGCGGTTTTGCAAAAATGTCCACTGGTGGAAGTCGGCTGAAATGAATTCGATGCAAATATTTTCTTTTGAAATGTGATCTCAAATAAAGTGATGCCTTGCATCTATATGTTTAGTGCGAGAGTGGTGCACTGGGTTATTTGACCAATCAATTGCACTTTTTATATCACATTTTAATGGGTAACATTTAAGTACTAGGCCATAATCTAATAGCGTTTGCATCATCCATAAAATTTGAGCAGAGCAACTGCCTAATGCAATATATTCTGCTTTTATGGTAGATAAGCTACGCAGTTTTGCTTTCTACTTGACAATGAAATCAATGAGTGTCCTAATATAAAACATGTTTCACTTTTTCTTTTTCTATCAGTAAGACAACTAACATAATCTACATCAGAGTAACCAACCAAATCAAAACTGTTACTAGATGGATACCATAAGCCAAAATCCTATGTACAAAAGATATCTTTAGATTGTTTTCATGGCTTGTAAATGAGATTCTTTTCGATTTTCTTGAAAACGTGCACTTAGACATACATAAAATATAATATCAGGCCTAGATGCAGTAAGATAGATTAGTGAACCAAGAATATATCAATATTTCTTTTGATCTACAACAATACATTTTTCAACTTTGTCAAGTTTGACCGAGGAACTCATAAGAGTTTTTATTGATTTTGCATTTGCTGCTCCAAATCTTTTCAATACCTCTTTCACATATTTAGTCTATGAAAAAAAGTTCCCTTATCACTTTGTTTGATTTGAAATCCTAGAAATAATTTCAATTCTCCAACCAAGCTCATTTTAAATTTGTCTGGCATGACTTTTTCAACTTCTCACACAAAAGATTGTTAGAGGCACCATAGGTAATATCATCAACATAAATATGAACAATTAAGATATCGTCTTTATCATGTAAGGGAAATAAGGTAGTATCAATACAATCTGTTTTAAAACCATTTTCTAAAAAGTATGTACAAGACATTCATATCAAGTTCTAAAGCTTGTTTTAGACCATATAATGCCTTTTTAAGTTTATGCACATGATTTGGAAATCTTTTACTTTCAAAACTAGGAGGTTGCTAAATAACTTCCTTTCAAGGATCCATTTAAAAAAGCACTTTTTATATCCATTTGTCTTAGTTCAAATCCTTTAAACCACGTAAAACCTAGCAAAATTTTAGTGGATTCTATTCTGAAAATTGGTGCAAATGTTTTATTAAAATCAATGCCTTTTATTTTGCTTGTACGCTTTAGCGACAAACGTTTCTAATTACATTTCCAGATTCGGAAAATTTATTTTTAAAAATCTATTTTGTTCTTCCAACGAGATAGCCACTAGGTCTAAAAACTAATTTCCAAACGTCCTTTCGCTCAAATTGATTTAACTCCTTTTGCTTAGCTATAATCGAACTTTCATCAATAAGTGCAATATCCACATCTTGGGTTCGATTTTAGAAATAAAACCACTATAGTTACACAAGGCATAAATATTTTTATTTAATGAAGATTGACTTTTAGTATCTACTATTGGATTACCTATTATTAACTCTAGAGGATGATCTGCTTTGAACATTAGTCTTCGACCCCCACACTCTCTTTTGTTTGCTTTGGAGTTTCATTTTCCTTGGTGTCATTTTCTATTGATTCTTTAATTCCATTTTCCTTGTCTTTATTACTTTTTCTCTTTTGCTCACTTCCCTCTGCCTCTTTTTCATCGAACCTGACATTGATTGACTCACAACAGTCTTAGTCCTTTTATTGTATATTATGCAAACTTTGCTTTTGGATTAATAACCTAGGAAAATTTCTTCATCTGCCTTTGGCTCAAATTTGTTGAGTTGATCACCTTAGTTAAGGATAAAACATGGACGTCCAAAGACTTGGAAATATGAGTGTTAGGTTTTCTATCAAGCCATAATTCATAAGAGGTTTTATTAAGCATTGGTCTGATCATTACTCTGTTCATTATATAACGTGAAGTATTTATTGCTTATCCCCAAAAAAACAAAGGAAGTTTATATTCTTTTATCATTGATCTAGAAAATTCTTGTAATGAACAATTCTTTCGCTTGGCCAAACTATTTTGTTGTGGTGTCCGTGGAGCAGAAAATTCATGTTTGACACCATTTTCATCACAAAACTTTTCAAAATCATAATTTTCAAATTCTCCACCGTAATTATTTCTTAAAGTAATGATTGGAACCCCCTTTTCATTTTAAACCAATTATGAAAATTTTGACAAATACTTGACAATTTATAGCTTTTTGGGTAAAAAATTGACCCATATGTTTCTACAGTGATCATCGACAATTGCATAGTAGTACTTCTTACCTCCTAAGCTAGCAATATCGTTTAGACAAAAAAGATCCATATGAATTAGCTTAAGTACTCTAGAGGTGCATACTATGTTTTTGGCATGAAAAGACGACCTACAAAACTTACCCATCGTGCAAGCTTTGTACATCTTACCTGATTCAAAATTTTTGTGTGGTAATCCTCTCACCAAGTCTTTTGATTTTAGCTTTTTCAATAAGCTCATACTGATATGTCCTAGTCGAATCTACCATAAGGTAGCTTCATCATCCTTAGCCACTAAACATCTTGAAAGAGTAAGATCGTCAAATGATAAGGAGTATGTATTTCCTTTCCTCTTATCTGTAGACAACACTTCACTCAAATATTTATCGATTATTTTGCACAAATTAACATCAAACATAACATTCATTCCTTTATCAACACAACTGGCTTATAGAGATGAGATACTGGTGTAAGTTATCGACATATAAAACACCGCTTAACGTACAAGTACCATTATCTACTTTACCTTTATCAATAATCTTACATTTACCATTACTACCCATCATTACATTTCCACCTTTATAGTCTTTTAGGCTAAGGAACTTTAATTTGTCACCTGTTATGTGTTCGGAACATCCTGAATCTGAGAACCACTCTTGTTGCTCTTTAGCCAGCCAACGTATCTAAATGAAGAAGAGTAAAATAACCTTGTAGACTTCATGGGTCCATCATTGTTAGAGACAAGATATTTAGGTTTCCAAACCGGGTTAACTTTGACAAGATTTACATTAATACCTTTTGGAATCTAGATTTGTTTAGTAGTTTTATGTTTGTTCCTGTACCAAGATTTATTTTGATTATATTCGATTTTTATTACAAATTAAACACTTTGTTAGTTCTTTACGAAGGTTTATCTTGTCAGAGTTCTTTTCTTTAATTTATTCAACACTCTTATAACCAAGTCCTTTTCTTTTATTGGTGATGGTCTGATTATGTAACAACATATTCAATAACTTTCCACCATTGGAAAATTTTCTTATTGTTAATTTAAGTTATTGAACCTTAGTAGTAAGAGCAACGTTTTCATTCAAAAGTAAGGTGCATCTTTTAATGAAATTTCCCCTTTTTGTGTCATCTTTGCTTTTTTAGATTCAAAATTTCATTTTCGAGGATTTCAATTTTTATTTTAGACCTATTATTTCTTCCTCTAAAGATTGACACTTCTCACACTCTAAGTTGAATTTTTGAATATTTTGAATAATTAGCTCTAACACATTATTTAACTCAAGTATACAGTTTTTTTCTGATTCTAATTTATCATATCTTTGCCTAAGTCTATTAACGTTCTCATTTAACTCATGATATAATAAAAGAAAATCAGCATAGGATAAGTGCTCTTCCTTTTTTGATCATCTTCGAATGGATTCCTCCATCATACATAGATTTGCCTCTTCCTTCTCACTATAAATGTTCACGTTGTCTTCTTCTTCTTCAATCTCATCTCAAGTGGCTGCAAAACTCCTTTTCTTCCTCATCTCTTTGGCACGTCGATTCAACTGATAGTTTGGCTTAGTATGTACTGGTTTTTACATTAATAACATGTGATTTCTTCCTTGGAATCATCCGATACTTTGACAATGCTGGACTTTATTCATCGGTTTATTGTTGTATTTTCATGCTTCTTCGCCCATATTTTGAATCGTTTCATTAACCGTGCTAGCTCAGCTATGCTTCGTTGTCTTCCTCACTATCAGTTGCATTTGTTAACAAGAAATCTTATCAACATCCCAAAGCTAAGTTATTAACAGAAAACGTTGCTAACACCCTAAAGGAAAATTTTAGAAGTGATCAATCTCTTCCAAACCCCCTTTCGAATGAGTTGATTGGGACAAAATGTCTTTAGTGGGTCACCTTATGAAAGTATTAATTATAGATAAGAAGACCAATCAACTCTTTGAAATGTAGGTTGGTAAAAGAAACACTCATTCATGATCCCTTTCTAGCGGGTCGTAAGGGTAATTTGCATCTCCTTTTAAGTAGATCGAAAGGATCATCTGTATTTCCTTTCGAATGAGTCGAAAGAGCCATTCTTCCTTTTAATGGAGAATTCACTTTTGAAAGTACAATTTCTGCTGCCATGGAAGGAACTTCTTCGAAAGGATTATATGTTTTGAAATATTTAAGCTCTTTTGAAGATATCCAACCAGCAAGCATAACTTGATATTCTTATAGTGATTACTATTCGAAACCCTTTTCTATTAGGTCAAAAAGGGTACTCACTCTTTTAAAAGGGGCTTAATGTACAATATATAAAATATAAATTCAAAATGTAAGGGAATAACATCTTAGACAAATAATATAAGCTCAATGAACACATTAATATCGAAGTATCATCATCATGCCGATTTAACATTTGATATTACGAAATGTGATGATGATATGATTCGAATTCACAATGTTTAAGTTAATCCCATAGCATTGCATAAGTCAATAGGGGTTAAGAAAATCAGTGTTCATTATGTGCAATTGGTCATTAGTCGTGGTATTGGCCGAAATGATCTTCCTCAATTCAAAATCGATATTGGATCCATGCGTTCCGTCTTTTTCATTTATTTAAATTAGATTACAAGTAAGAGAATTTTTGCCCAAATTGATTTAGGGTTACATAAGTTTGACTTTGCTATAAAGTTGGAAAGGGAATTCAGAATTCAAATTCGATCCTTAAATCGGGACCCTTAGGTTTGTATTTATAGATGCAGCTTGATCCCATTCGCCTCTATCCTTTCGAAGCGGTCGAAAGGTCTTTATCCCTGCCTTCTGCATTCATCCTTTAGCCATCATTCTTTCATTTCCATAGCTTTGAAGGCAGCCGCTAGGGTTTTTTATATTATGCTTAGATTAACCCTTTCGCCTTCATCAATAATGTACTAGTAGTAGAAGTTGCTTTAAAACTCCCTAATATTACTTTCGCGCTCCTTTGAAACCTTTTGACACTTCGAAAGGTATGTAGCGAAAGGGTTGAGGTTTCCTATTATATTGTTTTAATGTAAGTGGAAGTGCCTCCAACTCCTTCTTCTCCTTCAAAACCTCCCTTGGTTGCTTCGGTCTAGTGTTAATTATGATGAGTGATTATTTGATGGATATGGAGTGCTTTCGCATATTTTTGAAGGTATCAATAGGTGACGACTGGATCATTACGAATGGTCACTTGGCTTCATATGGAGTTTTCTTTATACTTTCGAAAGGTTCTAACTGTTTCAAAAGGCTTGTTCTTGCTTTCAAAAGGTGTATACTGGAAAAATATCTTCTAGTGGGAGATTGACTATGGCGAAGCCAACTATTTCGAAGAATTTGGTTCCTGTGTGCAAGTCTTCTTTCCAATACCTTCGAAAGGTGTTTGAACCCATTCTAGGCTCTCTCATATTTGTGGATTCAATCGCGTCAAAAGGTCTGGGTGAGGCGGAAGGGTAGCTTTACTTTCTTTTCTACTCTTTCGAGAACACTTGTCTCGCTTGACACTTGTGGTGCATTAGGCGCTTGCAACTCCCTCCTAACCTCTTCGAAAGCTATCTCAATACCTTCAAAACATCGTTTTTGAATGATGGCGAAACCCATATCTTTTCTTGTGAATCCTAGCACTTTCCATGAGCCTTCTTTCATACCTTTATTCTTAAGCGAATTTTATGGTTAAAAGTTTGTCCCTTGTATGAAAGAAGCTTTTGTTCTTTAGAACAAAAATTTAACAGATTTCCCTTCATGCTATTCCATTCTTAATGACCTCATTTTCCTACAAAATTCAAAGTAAATAACATTCTCTATTATTAGTTCAAGACTTATATAAAAATACGCTCAGCGATTTATTTGTAATGATGATGTTAGTATAATAGAATTTTTGAATTCTAAGTCTGGAAGCAACAAAAATTAGTTGACCATCATCTGGAGTTAATACGTGACAAGAAATCTGCAATTGTAAATTATTGGAGACCAAGAACTTCTGTCTAGAAATAATAGAAGTCCACCATCCAACTTTGGTTATAACAAAAAAGTTTATAAATTAAACTCCCATTAGATTAATAGAAAACCTGGCATATAATCTAAATCTAAATCTAATAATTCAAGTCCAGGATTTTTCTTTCGGATAATAACAAGTGTCTGGTAATAAAAATCCACAAACCATCATTTGGAAATAAATCATTGAAGGCCACAAATTCTTATTTTGGGGTAAATAATAGGTATTTAGACACCCCTATTGGAAGTAATAATAATCCTAAAACCGAGATTCAAATTTTGACAAGCGTTGTTTGAGAGTTATTAGTAGTTAACTAATGACCCTGATTTGGGTATTAATTAGACAAACTCAGATTTTTCATTGAAGAGTAGAAGTCCATTGAGATTCCAATATCAATTGCCTTGGAAACCAGATTTGGCCATTAACAAATGAAATCCAGAAATTAATAGTAAAGACTCGAAATCCAAACTCTAATATTAATAATATTCTATTTAGAATCCCATGATGAGGGTCATAATAATGGAGGTCTCAAATCCCATGTTTGGGTATTAACTATTTTTATAATGTGGTAGTTAGAATTAATTCTTGAATAAGTGAAGTACAATAGTCAATAGTGAGTGACCAAAAACCCAGATTTGGGTAGCAATAAGCGAAGTTCTAAAATTAATAATAGGAGACCCTTAACCCAGATTTGGGATTTAAAAATTAAGTTTCGAAATTAATAGTAAGGGATTGATACCCAGATTTGGGTATTATGAAGACCAGAAATCAATAGTAATAGATTAGAAGCCCAGATTTAGGTATTAATAAGTGAAGTTCTGAAATTCTCCTTTGGAAACTTGACGAAGGCTTGATTTCTTATCTTTTCCTTCTGTTCTACGCTACTCTTTGAGTTTTGAGTCTTTTGACATGTGCCAACCTTTAGGCCTTGTAGGTTGTCGTTGTTTGATATACCGCTTCCTAGGCTTGGATGTCTTACTCCACATTGTCATTGTTGATATGCCGTTTCTCGAGTTTGGATGTCTTAGTCCATTGTTATCATTATTTGATATGCCACTTTTCGGGCTCGAACGTCTTAGTCCATTGTTGTCTGGTGCGCTTGGTTAGCTCATCCACAAGCATGACCTAAGGACTTAACCAACCTCCCTCCAGGAGGTGCTTTAGCCAAGCCTTATAGGCAGGACGGAAGGCTTGTTCGGTGCCTTGGCCAGGAAATAGTGTGGTCGGACCAAGGGCTTACTCTGGCCTCCCTCAAGGAGGTGCTTTGATCTTTCCATAGCGTGACTAATCAAGGGCTTGTCGATGCTTTAACCTGCCCATAGCATGGCATGGTAACGACATACTGTAACCACACTCTAGGAGACGCCTTTGTCTGGCCATAGCATGGCGCAATCAAGGTCCTGTCGATGCTTTAACTTAGCCATAGCGTGGTGCGTATAAAGGCTTACTCCAACGTCCCTCCAGGAGGTGCTTTGACCTAGC
Source organism: Allium cepa (assembly GCA_030765085.1). NCBI lineage: Eukaryota > Viridiplantae > Streptophyta > Magnoliopsida > Asparagales > Amaryllidaceae > Allium > Allium cepa. The sequence goes on along the minus strand of CM060931.1, from coordinate 745,159,217 downwards.
CGACTAGGCACGGACAAAGGCTTTAACCGTTTAAGGTAATTTCCAAATTTAAGGAGAACTTTGCTCCCAACCATGTAGACTTTTCTTTAAGGAAGAGGTGCTTTATTCATTCATTATGAGAAAATATGGTCGCAAATGTTCCACATTTTCGGTTCTAGGAACCATATTGTCATCTGCTCGACATAACATGTAAGCTCCAGGGGGAATTACTTTGCATATGATCAGGGGACCTTCCTAGTTTGGTCCTTGCGGTCCATCCACAGTATTTGTCGTGTTCTGGAAGTACCGAGTCTCCCTCTTGAAGTGATCTTGTTTTCACTTTTGAATTATACTATTTGAGATTCTTCTCGGATATTCTGCAGTCTGAATAGCTACTTCATCTCTTAGTTCATGTATTAAATCTAAGATTCTCTCTTCAATTCTTGGTTTGGATCAAATGCATATGCGATTCTTCGATGTGAGGGTATCTTAATTTCAATTGGCAACATCGCTTCACACCCATATGTTAAAGAACAAGGGGTATCTCCCGTTGCAGTTCTAGTCGATGTTTGATAGACCCAAAGTACAAGTGGTAATTCTTCTACCCAATTTCCTTTGGTTTTATTCAATCGCTTTTTCAAGATAGTCTTAATAGTCTTATTTGCTGCCTCAATGGCTCCATTAGCTTTTGGATGCGCCACGGAAAAAAACCTTTGATAATCCCATTCTTATGGCAAAATTAAGAAAATTCTTCACTTTCTAATTGTATTTCATTATCAGATATAATCTTGTAAAGGATCCCGAATCTGGTAATAATGTTTTTGGTGATGAATCTAAGCACTTTCCTAGGAGTGATTTTAGGGAGTGGCTCTGCTTCTACCCACTTAGTAAAGTAGTCAATGGCCACTACAACATATTTTCTCCTCCTTTAGAAATTGGCAATGGCTCGATTAAGATGATTCCCCATATATCGAAGGGTCATAGACTAGAAATCAGAGTCAATCGACTTGGTGGCAAAAGAGGAATCTTTGAGTATTTCTGGCATCCTTTATATTTCTTACATACTCAATAGCTTGACCTTCCATTTGAGACTAACGGAAACCTTATCTCATTATTTTCTTAGCCAACTTTTCCCCGTTAGAATGGTCTCTGCAAAATCCTTCATGCGCTTCCACCAACAATTTCATCTCATCCTCCAAACTTACACATCTTAAGTATGACAAGGCATATCCTTTCTTGTACAGAACTCCATTCATTATTGGGAAAGTTGGTATTTGTTGCTTGATTTTCCTAGCTTCCATTTTTTCATGTGGTAATAACCCATTGGAAATATATTCGGCAATAGGTGACATCCAAGTGTCACTATAACGGTCATCTTCCCTTGGATGATTAGTTCCCTCATGTGGGATTTCTTTATTAATTTTCCTTTCTTCTCTTTCTGGTGCCATGATTTGGGATCTAGTTAGAACTAATAATTCCTTCCCTTGTTTCGATATTCCCTCTTCGATAATGAGACTTGCATAGTACCTTGCTAGTACGATACGAGTTTCTGACGCTCCTCTTGGACTAGCCAACTTTTCTAACGAATCTGCTTAAGAGTTTTCTCCCCTTTGGACTTGGTGTAAAGAAAAATCTTCAAATATGGTGATTATTTTCAACACCCTCATTACATACGAAGATAATTTGGCATCCTTAGTCTGATATATTTGCTTTATTTGATTTACCATTAGTTGAGAATCACTAAAGACTTAAACTCGTGGTATCTTGAGTTCTAACGATAGAGTCAATCCTACCATCATTGGTTCATAGTCGGCTACATTATTTGTTGTGGGGAACCCTTGGCATTGCATAGTGAAGGCGGTGCCCATGTGGTGTTATTATAATATATCTCGCCCCAACTCCCTGCTCGTTTGATGCGCCATCCACAAATAACTGCCACATAGGTTTTCAATCCTTTTCTTTGTCCGATTGTTCTTTAACATTTGTACATTCATTAATAAAGTATGCTAATGCTTGCCTTTGATTGCTGCCCATGGCTGAAATTAAATGTCATACTGGCTAAGCTCAACTCGCCACTTTACCAGCCTATCCGAAGTTTCTGGCTCACTTAAGACTTGTTTTTGGGGAAAGTTTGTCAATACTCTGATTGGATGCGCTTGAAAGTATGCTCTAAGTTTTCATGCTATAAGTATCAAGTAGAAAACTAATGTTTCTATTACCGACTATCGGACCTTTGCGTCTTTTAACAGCCTGCTCACATAATAAACAGGAAATTGGGTCAATTTTTCCTCTTTAATCAAAACTAAACTAATACATGTTCCGAAACTGCCATGTATAAGCACAAGACTTACCCGTTGTTGGGGCTAGATAATATTGGCGGTCATTCGAAATGGTTTTTCAATTCCTGGAAGGCTTTCTTACAATCCTCTCCCCATTCAAAGTTTTTTCTCTTCTTGATCATGTTGAAAAAGGTGATGCACTTATCAGTTCCTTTAGAGATGATCCTGCTTAGGGCAGCAACCCTACCATTTAAATTCATTACATCCTTAATGGTTTTGGGCTTAGCCATATGTTTGATAGCTTGAATCTGGTTTGGATTGGCTTCAATTCCTTGAGCCCTCACAATATAGCCTAAAAATATCCCAGAATGAACCCTGAAAGAGCATTTCTAGGGATTCAGTTTCATTTGATATTTCCGTAATACTTCGAAAATCTCTTTTAGGTCTTCAAGATGACTCTTAGCATCATGAGATTTTACTAGCATATCGTCAACACAAACTTCCATATTTCGACTAATCTGTTCTTTGAACATTTTGTTGACTAATATTTGATAGGTGGCTTCTACATTCTTTAACTCGAAAGGCATTTCTTTGCATTAGAAAATTCCCCAATTGGTAATGAAACATGTATGTTCTTTGTCCAGTTTAAACATAGGTATTTGATTGTATCATGAGTAAGCATCTATGAGGGATAACAATTTGTGTCTACTAGTTGCATCAACCAATTGATCTATCCAAGGCATTGGGTACCAATCTTTTAGACATGCTTTGTTTAAATCAGTATAGTCAATGTGATATCCTGGAATTCAAGCAATTTAAAATGTGATAATCACCTTTATAAATTATTTAAAATTGGAAAAATAGTTATTTTCAAAACAATAATAATAATGTGTTGTTTTTATATATAGTTATAAATAGATTTTGAAATAGAACTATTATTTACAAATTGATTTGTTTAAATATATATATATAAGTTAATTTTAAAGGATTTTTAAATTGAATTTGAATTTGGATTTAAATTTGAAATTTAAAAGATAAATATCTTAAAAATATTCTGGATTTAAAAATATATGTGTATGATTTTTATTAGTACATAGTTTGTTTTATATTATTTTATTTAAAGAAATTTATTTATGTAAATTTAGAAAATATTTATTAATTAATAAATCAAATACAAAAGCTTTTTATTAACATTTTAAAGTAATTAAAATTGCATAATGACAAGTGTTAATCTTTGAAATCTTTTTAATAACATGTGTAAGATGATAAACAAATGTTAATGACAAATGTTAGATGAATAAACAAGTGTCACTTATTAATTTATTTTTTCTTTTATTTTAAAAATCACAATTTAAGTCAATATATTCATCTTTCTTTTCTCTTCATTTCTTTTCCTATTCTCATTTTCAAAAGAAAAGAAGAACTCAAAACCCTATAACACAAATATAAAAACCTGTAAAACATTTCACACCAGATCAAACTAAAAAGCCTGTAATCAAATTTCTCAAACCAATAATCTTTTCAAAAGCAATCACCAAAGCAAATCAAGCTTCCTAATAAATCAAAGTTTCAAAGCTAAATCTTCTCAACAAAAGTGATTTCAAGTTCATAATCGAAGTTCAAGCTAGATCATTTGAAAAACCAGTTTTCTAGTTTCAAAAGATCAAAGCAATCCATGTTTTTAAATTTCAAAACTGTTTCAAGCTCCGTTCAACTGAATCCTGGTGAGTAAACTATTTATTTAAAAAGTTTAGGTAAATAAAAATCTGATGCATGTAAATTTCTGAGATGAATTATTCCTTACATGTACATATATTAGTGAAATCTCTATGTATATGAATGTATTAAGGTGTGCATGTCTATTGCATGTGTATATCTCTGTTTTCATAATTACAATGTTGAAAATAAATCAAAGATTCAAAATTTCTTCATCTATTCTCTGTTAAGTTTTAGTTTTCAAACAAAATATGTTTGTTTAAACATAAATTAAGGTTTAAAAATTCAATTATAATAGGTTTGAAAATCTTCTGGAATCAAGAAAATACAGTAGAAAATTTTAAAACACGTTAAAATCAAATGTTATAATTTGCCGATTCAATTATATAACTTGAATCGACTATGGAAGATATGATTTTTAAAAACAAAATCATGATTTTTAGAATTGAAACGAGTGTGTATTTCGATGTTGACTAGAAACTGAACTTTGAGCAAATTCTGGTGGCCGGAGATCTCGGGGTGGTCGGGGTTTCGGATGGAGGTAGCTGAGGAGTTGTCGAGGCTAGGAAAAATGGTGGGTGATTTTCTCAGTCACCGTGGCATCGGAAATCGGTCAAACTAGGTTTTGAAACCTAAAATGGGTCGAGTCTGGAAGCGGGATCATTGCGGCGTCTCTGTAGCATCGGGTTTGATCGGAGGATAGGGGATGGAAGCGTCAAGTTTCATTGGATATGTGGTTAGAGGCTGGTAATCTCTGGTGGTTGGAATCCCTAGGATAAGGAGGATTCGTGGTTGAAGTTTCCTGTTCCAGTTCTATCTATCATCTCGATTTAAATTCTATGGTTGTGGTGACTTTGGATGGTCCGGGTCGTAGGGGAGGGACATCGGCGACTCATCGAAAGTGGTAAGGATGGTTGGAGCTATGGCGAGCTAGCGTGCATGTGCACGAGGGTGTCAGTGGTGTTAGTTTTGGGAAGGAAGGCTAGACTCGGGGAAAGACTCGGGTGATTGGGTATGCGACTTGAGTAAAGACTTGAGTAGGAACGTGAGTGAACGTATTTTAGTTTTTAAACTTAAACTAAAGTTTTAAAAAAAATAAAGAGAAGGGGAAGTACTCGTGCCGGACTTGAGTGATCTTCGGGTTGAACCCGAAGCAAGGTTTAACCAAGTTTTAAAAGTTTTTAAAAAGCAAGATTTTGAAATTTAAAATAAATTTAGTTTAAAACCTTTTCTTAAATAAATTTCTTCTATATAAAATAATGTATTCTTTAACATTTGATTAGGAAGTTATATAATTGGTTAACTTAATTTGTTAAGTTAAATGTTTATTTTATTTTAAAACTTAAATTAAACGATTTAATTAAGTAAGTTAATTAAAGATAAATGTTTGAAATTTATATGATAATAATAATTGGGTAATTATAAAGATAATGATTTACCTTAAAAGTTAATTAAGGTTTTAATGATTTGAGATTAATTAAGTTAATAAAGTAATTTAGGAATAATTAATTAATTTAATTAATTAATGATAAAGGATTAATTAATTAATAATTAAGTGTAATTAATTAATTTAATTAATTAATGATTAAGGTTTAATTAACTAATAATTGAGGGATAAGTTAATTAATTAGAAATTGATTTATTGATAATTAAGAATAAATTAATTAAGTAATTAAGATTAATTAATTTATAATTAAAGGTTAATTAATTAAGTAATTAAAGAGTATTTAAGTTGTAATTAAGATTTAATTAATTAAGTAATTAGAGATTAATCAACTGGTAATTAAGGATTAATTAATTTGTAATTAGGGGTTATTAATTAATAATTAAGATTTATTAATTAATAATTATGTATAATTAATCTTCTATTAAATGTTAATTAATCAATTTATAAGGTAATTAAGGAGTGATTAATTAATTATTGATTATAATTAATTAATGATTAATTAAGCAGGGATAGGAGATTAATTCCTACATAATTAATTTAATTTAAGTTAATTAAATTAATTAAATTAATTATAATATGGATTAATAATTCTTGCTTATGGATGATTGATTGTGTAGAATGTTTGAATGGGTTGATATCTATAATTTGATAATATGTGATATTCTATGATGTGATATTGGATATATCTATGATAAGTATGTGTTATCTATCTGAGAAAAATGCTGTGTGTATTCAAAATATTGAATTAAATTTTTTAAACCTTAAATAACTTAACCTTTAAAACGGCGTTTGGATTTCGATGAGACCGGGATCGGATATCTAATTTGTTTATCCAAAAACCATATCGATTCAAGTTAAATGATTGGTCGTGAAATCTCAAAGTGAAGATCGAGATGGAGTTTTAGAGTACAAGGGTTATTGTCGTTAACTCTAAGGGTGATTCCAAAATGAGTGTAACAAGATAATGCCTTCGGTTTCGTTCGAACCGGAATGAACTTGTATCGAGGTGCGATGTATATAGGTGCGAGGTATCGAGGTATCGAGGTGCGAGGTATCGAGGTGCGAGGTATCAAGGTGCGAGGTATCGAGGTATCGAGGTGCGAGGTATCGAGGTGCGTGGTATCGAGGTGCGAGGTATCGAGGTATCGAGGTGCGACTCCTTTATGCCGAGCGGCAACCAATGCCGAACCATTTATAACTTCCAGACCGAACCACATTTCCTTGACCCAAATTATAGTCAATCCATCTCTATCCAATCCAATTTCCATCTTTCAAGTGCGTTGCGTCATCCATCCATCCAATTGACTGAATCCATCGTACACCAGCCTTGACGAACGTGCAGTCGATTAAGTTAAACCGGCTGTCCGTAGCCTTGTAAAAAGGCGGGTTAACAGGGTTTGACGGCTGTCCTTGCACAACTCCCTCCAAGTTGAAAGTTGGGGTGATATTTTTCCAAAGTTGTGGTGTGTATTGCTTCTTCGTCAATTCGACTAAGCCTTCTAGGTTTTATTTTCCTACATCAATTTAAACTGTCCATAATTAGTTTATAAGGGAACTACAAAGTCAGAGGTTCAAGCCCTCCTTCTAGTACTAAAAATGTTAACAAGAAATCCAGTCAACATCCCAAAGATATGTTTTAACAAGAAATGTTGTTAATACCCCAAAGGAAAAATTTAGAAGTGATCAATCTCTTCGAAACCCCTTTTCAAATGAGTTGGTTGGGAAAAAAAACGTCTTTAGAGGGTGGCCTTATGAAAGTTTTAATTACATATTAGAAGACTAATAAACTCTTTGAAACGTAGGTTGGAAGAGAACCACTCATTCATGATCCCTTTCGAGTGGGTCAAAAGGGTAATTCTCATCTCCTTTTAAGTGGATCAAAAGGATCACTTATATTTCCTTTCAAATGAGTCAAAAGAGTCATTCTACCTTTAAAAGGAGAATTCACTTTCGAAAGTACATTTTTTGCTTCTATGGAAGGAACTCCTTCGAAAGGGTTATCTATTTTGAAATATCTGAGCTTCTTTTGAGGATGTCCAACCAGCAAGCATAACTTGATGTTCATATGGTGATTCCATTCGAAACCCCTTTTGATTAGGCCGAAAAAGGTGCTTGTTAACCCTATCTCGGTTACGACTCAGCAGGTCTAGTGCGTGGAGATGGCGCCGACCCAAGAGATGCCGACCTAACTGAGTAAGAATTGTGCAGGGTCTGCCGATCTAAAGGACATACCGACCTAACTGCTTAAGGCTTAAAAAGCAGGCCGACCTAACCATTCGCATGACTTGCCGACCCAATGCCCTCACATAGATGCCGACCTAGTGCTTCAGAAGGAACTGGCCTAACGACTCAAGAAATGACAAGGGATCCGACTTAACATGACGCCGACCTAACTGCCTAATGAAGCTGCCGACCTAATTCGATCCGACTTAAGGACTTAACATGCTTACCGACCTAACTGAGTGGAACAAGTTCGCGACTTACACTTGTGTCGTGACCGACCCATGGTCTGTGCTAGGACGTGCGCGACCTGGGCAAGTGAAGGGGAGTTAGTTCACGTTTAGCTCGTCAATTCTTTAAATCGGTAACGACCTATTTAAACATGCACTTCCCATTTAAGTCGGAGGCCATGCATCAGAGAGAGGGGGCGACCTACGACCTAGCTTGACCCGGTAACGACTTTGGACTTGTGCAAATCCAACGCAGCTTGATCATGTGAGGGCTCCTATAAGCCGGCTGCGACTTAACTGGGTCGGTGAGGAGTTAAGACCGAGCCTAAGTCCATAATCTTTGCCTATAAATACCACCCTACCTTCAACATTAAAAGGACTTTTTGCTCATTCTCTTCAAGCGCCATTACTCTGCCGAATTCCAGACTACTTCAAAGCTTTTCAGATCCAACAAACTTCTAAAGGAACTCCATGAAGGAATCATCCACATTCACCATGGATTTGAAGATGATCGTCAACATCAAAGCTTGAGCCACTTGTTTTACATATCCTATAACTTGAAGTGTGTTGTAATTGAAAGATCTTGTAAAGGATTGTAATCAAACTAGTGATAAAAAGATTAAAGTGGACGTAGGCTGGATTACAAGCCGAACCACTATAAATACTGTGTCTCTTACTGTTTTTCTGCATACTTTCTGCTTATTTCTGATTCTCGTACGAACGGGTGGTGCTTTCACAATCACATCCTATTCACCAGGGTGTTAGCGTTTAAATTTGAGCGTTAACATTTTGGTGCTTTCACTGAGAATTGAACTCAGGACATCTATCATCATTGCTTCAGAAAGATTTGTAGATAAAGTTTCTTTAAGAACCAGAAGTCTATCCGAAATCATGGCTCCTGGAAGGAAAAGTAAATCTGTGAGATCTGCAAACATTCAAGAGGGAACCTCCGCTTCCCCAACACCAAATCAAGCCACTCCAACTGTCGGGGTTACGAAAGCAGAGTTGGATGCCGCAATTTTGGGGTTGAACAGACAGATACATGCTCAAAATGTGCAAATGGAAGCCCAGAATGCCCAAAATGCCTTAATCCTGAATAAGTTGAACGATTTGCTCGGGGCAAACCGTCAATCAACAGCTAATGAAAGGAATTTCGCTGGTAATATTCATGAAACTGAAGAAAGGAATGTTTCCGAAAGGGATACTAACCCCGCTGAGCAAATACTTCCTGAGGTAGGCGGATCTAGGGCTCGTAATGATGAAGAATATCTCTCTGGAATGGTTCGCCAAATTATGAAGGAGAGCATGCAAAGAGTCGAAGATGAGAAAGAATGGGGCTTTGCTCCGAGCAAGACTCCATTTACTGAAAAAATTCTAAAGGCTGAATTCCCACGAAAATTTGCTCCTCCAACTATCCCAGCTTATAGGGGGACAAGTGATCCAAACGAATTTCTGTATAAATATGATTGGCATATGACGGGTGCCCGAGCCTCAGATGAAGTAAAATGCAGATACTTCCCCGTATATTTGGAAGGCGTAGCTCTGCTTTGGTTCACAAAGCTACCTGTCCGGTCCATCGATCAGTTTTCAGACCTAACCAGGAAATTTAAAGAGCAATTTAGGCTATATGCTTCAAAGGCAAAAGACATCATGTCGTTATCCGGTTTGGAGCAGAATCCGGGGGAAACTATCAAGTCTTTCTTAAATCGCTTCAATATAGCGTTAGCTGAGGTTGATAATGCGGAACCTCGCATGGTCTTGACCTATTTGATGAGGGCCATAGATAAATCTAGTGAGTTTGGAAGATGGTTGAATATGAAGGAACCAAGCTCTCTCGAAAAGTTCTACAAGAAAGCAGACGAGTTCATGCGTCTGGAGAGTCGCCCTGTATCGACAAAAGCAGCATTGGAAAAGGTTGAAGCTAACGCCAATGCTCCACGCAAAAATGAGTCTGTGGGACAGAAGAGGGAGAACAATAATGGAAAACAACAGAATAATCAGAAGAAGCTTAGATCCTTCAAGCCATCAGAATACACACCTTTGTCAGATACTCCAGAACGAATCTACCTGGCTACCAAAGATTCTGTCAATTATCCTAAACCCCCAGTCTTGAGAACCGGGAAAAAAGCTGTGCAAAGTGGGAGGTTCTGTCGCTTCCATAATCAGCCCGGTCATGATACTGATGACTGCCGTCAATTGAAGAATCTAATTGAAGAATTGTTAAGGGAAAATAAACTACAACAATTTGTGAAGAAGAATGATAATAATAATCCTGCTTCGTCGAACCAGGGGCAGCAAACTCCTGCTCATCAATCTGGGACTAATGGCAAAGACGCAGGTTTTGAGTCTGGAAGGCCTGTTATCAATATCATTACAGGCGGACCTCACCCAGCGGGCAAAAGCTGGGGTGAGATGGAAAGGTATTCCCGGGCCCTGAAATATGCACCGGAGGAAGAAAATGTTTTTGTTCTAGAGGACACTACGCCTTTGAAGCAACGAAAGACATTCAACGATGACATTGTATTCAAAACCAGGGATTCCATCGGTATTGAAGCCCCAACCTTGGATCCTTTGGTCATCTCGGCCGGCATTGGACCAGCCATCGTCAGAAGGATTCTTATCGACAGCGGCGCATCCTGTAATATCCTCTTTAAGAAAACCTTCGACCAGATGAAGATTCCTATGGTTGAAGTGCAGGCATCATCGCAAAAAATTGCTGGCTTCGCCGGGGAGCCAAAGCAACCAGTAGGAACCATTGACTTGCTAGTGGAACTCGGAGAAGGAGAAAGAAAAGTAGTCCGCGAGCAGACTTTTGTGATAGTAGATGAATTTTCTGCTTATAATGCTTTCTTTGGTCGTCCTACTCTTGCAGCATTCAAAGCTGTCCTTGCCCCATGGTGCCTTACTATTAAATTCCCTACCGACAATGGAGTAGGAGTTATTAAAGGAGACCAGAATGCTGGACGAGAATGCTATATGACAGAACTGCGAGAAACAAGGAAGAGAGAAATGGGGAAAGATGCGGCAACCCCAATCCGCATCAAAACACCAACCCTATAGCAACTACAGGGCGGACCCTGCACTGGCGAGCATAGCGGGGCACGAAAAGTGATGGATCCTAGAAAGGCCAGTGCGGGGGAGAGTAGGGTGGTACCAGCAGAAACAACGATACCGGTGCCCGTTGATCTGAAGGACCCAAACAAGATGCTGAATGTGGGTTCACAACTTAATGTGTCAGTTCAGAATGCCTTGATATCTTTTTTGAAAGCAAACCTGGATGTTTTCGCTTGGACCCATGCCGATATGTGCGGAATATCCCCAGAAGTTGCGGTACATGCTCTGAATATTGACCCAAAGTTCACGCCAGTAAAGCAGAAAAGAAGAATCCAAGGTCCAGAAAGGTCGACAGCATTGAAAGAGGAAGTTGACCGGCTCATGGAGAATAATTTCATCAGAGAATCTACCTATCCAAATTGGGTTTCAAATCCAGTGCTGGTTAAGAAAGCCAATGGTAAATGGAGAGTGTGCATCGACTTTTCAGATCTAAACAAGGCCTGTCCCAAAGACAGCTTCCCATTACCCAGGATCGATCAACTGGTAGATGGAACAGCGGGTCATGAATTGTTGTCTTTTATGGATGCCTACTCCGGGTATAATCAGATCATGATGCATGAGCCAGATCAGGAGGACACAAGCTTTATCACCGATGTCGGTCTTTACTGTTACAGAGTTATGCCCTTTGGGTTGAAGAATGCGGGGGCAACATACCAAAGACTGGTCAATGCTATGTTCAAACCGCAGTTGGGAAAGACTATGGAAGTTTACATTGATGACATGCTAGTAAAATCTAAGAAAGCAGTGGATCACATCGAACACTTAGCAGAAATGTTCGCAATCCTCCGAAGATACGGAATGAAGCTTAACCCTTTAAAATGTTCTTTCGGGGTAGAATCTGGAAAGTTCTTGGGTTTCATCGTGAGCGCTAGGGGCATTGAAGCTAGTCCAGCTCAAATCACTGCTTTAAAAGAAGTCAAAGCTCCTAAAACAAAGAGGGAATTGCAAAGTCTCAATGGAAAAATTGCCGCCTTAAGTCGGTTCATATCCAAAGCTACTGATAAATGCATTCCATTCTTCGACGCTCTAAAGAAAGGAAAGAAAAACTTTGACTGGACTCCCGAATGCCAGAAAGCCTTTGAAGAATTGATTCAACATATGGAAACGCCTCCAATACTTTCTAGGCCCGGCGATGGCGAGGATCTTCTTATATACTTGGCAGTTTCATCTCATGCTTTAAGTGCAGCGCTGGTACGGGAAGACAAAAGGATTCAACATCCAGTTTACTATATCAGCAAAAGACTCACTGGGGCAGAAATGAATTACTCCAAGTTGGAAAAACTCGCCTATTGTCTATTGATTGCCTCAAGAAAGTTGAGGCAATATTTCCAGGCTCATCCTATCAAAGTCCTCACTGATCAACCTTTAAAGCAAGTCTTGTTTCGCCCCGAGACTTCGGGCCGCCTTTTAAAGTGGAATATTGAATTGAGCCAATATGACATCACTTATCATCCTAGAAAAGCGATCAACGGACAAGCTTTGGCAGATTTTATTGCAGAATTTACAGACAAGGGTAACAGCGAGGAAGAAACAATCGAGAACTCCCCAATCCAATGGAAGTTATTTGTAGATGGCGCAAGAAATGATTACTGTTCAGGTGCTGGAATTGTTCTTGAAACTCCTGAAGGCCGGTCATTATGCTATGCGCTAAGATTAGAATTTCCTTCAACAAACAATGAAGCAGAATATGAAGCTCTGATTGCTGGTTTGAAAATTGCTAAAGAACTAAACATTCGAGCGTTACAGATCTTCAGTGATTCTCAGCTTATAGTATGCCAAGTCAAGAAGGAGTTTCAAACGAAAGGAGGAAATCTGCCCGCTTATGTGTCAAAGGCTTGGGAACTTTTATGTGAATTCGACCATTACACGATAAGTCATATTCCTCGAGAAGAAAACATGAAAGCAGATTCTCTCGCAAAATACTCAAGTTCTGGCGAAGCCCAATCCTTAGGGTTAGTTCCAGTGGAAGTTTTGTCAAATCCAAGCATTGATGAAATGGATATCGATTGGGTTATGAGTATGTCGCAAGAGCAAGAATCATGGATGACTCCAATAACAAAGTATCTACTCAATGGCTCTTTACCAGAAAACTCTAAAGAACGACAAAAGCTACTGAGAAAAGCTTCTCGATATATAATCCAGGATGGTCAATTATACAGACGAGGATTCTCAATGCCACTACTTCGATGTGTATCCAAAGAAGAAGCCAAAATAATCCTATCAGAGGTACATGGAGGAGAATGTGGGGATCATTCAGGTGGTCAAACTTTAGCAAAGAAAATTCTCCGATATGGATATTTTTGGCCAGAAATTAATCGAGATGCTGCAGATTACTCTCGAAAATGTGACAGATGTCAAAGATTTGCCAAAATTCCTAGAGCACCTTCTACTGAACTCACACAAATGACCAGTCCGTGGCCGTTTGCAATTTGGGGAATAGATTTGATCGGACCATTACCAACCGCCAAATCTGGAATCAAATATGCCATTGTTGCTGTAGATTATTTCACTAAATGGGCTGAAGCTGAACCATTGGCAACCATCACCTCCAAAAAGATGATAAATTTTGTGACTAAGAATATCATTTGCAGATACGGTGTGCCTCAAAAGATAATTACAGATAATGGTACTCAATTTGAAAGTGAAGAATTCCAAGATTTTTGTAAACGATTCAAAATCCTGAAAAGCTTCTCAGCAGTAGCTCATCCGCAGGCAAACGGGCAAGTGGAAGCAGTAAATAAAATTATCAAGTCAACCATCAAAAAGCAACTTGAAAGAGCTAAGGGTGGTTGGGTCGATAGGCTACCACTAGCACTATGGGCATATAGAACTACCCACAAAACTGCAACTGGGCATACTCCTTTTTCGTTAGCATACGGATCGGAAGCAATGATCCCGGTTGAAACAGAGGTCCCTTCACACAGAAGAATCCATTTCAATCAAGCGGAAAATGAAAAGCTGCAACTTGAAGCGCTGGATCTCCTTGATGAAAAAAGAGATGAAGCTAACCTCAGAGTTGCAGCTCATCAGCAAAGGATAGCCAGACATTTCAATTCCAAAGTTCGTCAACGCAGCTTTGAAATTGGAGATCTAGTCCTGAAAAGAATTATGACCACGACAGGTGTGTTTGGGCCAAATTGGGAAGGACCGTATGTAATAGGTCAGAAACTTCTTGACGGCACGTTCAAGCTCACCACTGTTGATGGAGATCAAATTCCAAGGGCATGGAACAGCAATCACTTGCGTCCATACTTTACTTGAAAATTTTGTTGAAACATTGTAAAAAGAATTATGAATGTATGATTCTTGTAATTGAAAGCAAATGTGAAACTGATGCAAGTAAATAATGAAAGAATATAAAGTGGATGTAGGTCCGATTTCATGGCCGAACCACTATAAATCTTGTGTTCCTTATTATCATTATATGTTTGCTTTGTTTTCGATATAAAAATACATAAAATGTATTGCTGAAATGTCGATTTAAATTTTTGCAGACAATGGAAATAAAACTTGCGCATAATAAGACCGAGCGATTCTCACCATCATTCAACAAACAAATTTCAAGCCACAAAGACCCCGAATTCAAATCCTAGATAGGAAATACTTCAATTGAACGGCTAATGATTTCGATAGAAACGAGCCCTTGCTGATAAATTGAGATTGTTTGAACAAACAAACATCCAATTAGGAAGCTAGTGCCCGTTCTCACGAACTTGCCTGGCAATGAAGTACACTTCCTTGGATTAAACAAGCTACTTGCAAGAAAAGGGGGAATGAAAACTTAAAAAAAAAAAAAAAGGAGGGGATCGCTGAAAAGGCATAAGCAAGTGAACAAAGGAACAACCAAAGCTACCATCAGCAGCACAAGTCCTCTTCAGAGGCGCAACTCTTCGGAGGATAAAAGACCTCTAATGGGTCATACGCCACAAAAAAAAAGAAAGTTCTCTACTCAACAAAAAAGATTGGAGGAGTCATGACCCTCCAACCATGAGAGAGTAACTTCCAGGCGATGAAAACCCTCTCTGAGGCACATTTCACCAGGAGTTGAAGTGTCATAACCGTTCTTCGGAATTTCACTTCACCAGAGTTGAAATGTAAACAAAATAAAAGCCCTCTTCGGAGGCACATTTCACCAGGAGTTGAAGTGTCATAACCGCTCTTCGGAATTTCACTTCACCAGAGTTGAAATGTAAACAAAATAAAAGCCCTCTTCGGAGGCCCATTTCGCCAGGAGTTGAAGTGTAACAACCGCTCTTCGGAATTTCACTTCACCAAAGTTGAAATGCAAAAACAAAGACCTTCTTGAAAGCACACGTTTCACCGAGATTGAAATAAAACTTCCAAGTGTTGAAACGTGGAAAAGCTTTCTAAGGCAAAACTCTTTGGAGGTACACGTTTCGCCGAGATTGAAATAAAACTTCCAAGTGTTGAAACGTGAAAAATCCCTCCTTAGAGGTACAACCCCCTCCCGGGGACACAATCAAGAAAAAGAAAAGACCTCTTTGGAAGCACACGTTTCACCGAGATTGAAATAAAACTTCCAAGTGTTGAAACGTGAAAAGGCTTTCTTCGAAGGCACAACTCTTTGGGGGTACACGTTTCACCGAGATTGAAATAAAACTTCTAAGTGTTGAAACGTGAAAAATCCCTCCTCAGAGGTACAATTTTGTATTAAAAAAAAAAAAAATCCTCATCAAAAGCGTACTTTAACTTTCAAAGGAAGAGTAATTTGCCCACTATGGAAAATGATTGTAAAAAAAAAAAAAAAGAAAAGAAGTTAAAGTACCCTTCAGAGGTCCGCTTTACCACATAGAGGAATTCACTTGATAAAATATGCACATAAGCAAACGAAAAAAGTGATTTCTTCGAACGACAAAGCGTAAAAACTTATACGAAGGGAGTTGTACTCTACCAAAATTTTCTTTAAAGAATAAAATAATTATTCTTTAACAAATAAGAGTGCAAGTCCCCTCAAAGTATAAAATATTGCAGCAAGCTTAAGGTATGGGGGCAACATGGTATAATAGTATAGTTGCATCAGTAAAGTAATACTCAAACAACATACCATAAGCCCGCTGCAATATCGTGTAAATAAACTTGTGCAAAAAATAAAATAAATAGTAAATGCATTCTCAAATTCAAACAGAAGTTTGTACAAACGAAGAATCATTTTATTCAACTATAATGCAGATACAGGTTCTCAAAATAAAAGCGGGGGCCGATACCCGCACAACTCTCGGCCAGTTCATACAAAAGACAAAAAGCTAAAGTCTTCACTTCTTTTTACTGCCTTTGGACCCTTTACCCGACCGAATGACCAGCTTTTCAGGTCGGCCAGTGGGTATAAGGGAGGAAGGAGAGGTGGGCGCAGCTGGCCCAACTTCTGGCTCCTCTTCAGTGGCAGTGATTATCTTCCCTCTCCTCCTTGATGCTCCTTGCTTCCTTCTCCTCTTTGAGGAAGACTCACTTCCTGGAGTGACAAGTTTAGATAAAGTTATATCGTCAGAAGGAGTCCGCTCCGGAGATATGTCACCTCCCTCAAGTCCCTCATCTTTTTGCTCTTGCGAAGCAATGGGATCATCCAGGCCATGGAGAGCCTCTATTTGTTCTTCTTGTGACCCAGGTTGCGAGGCAGAAGGAGGCGCCACTTGAAGAGATGGAGGAAGGATCACCGGGGGAGAAGAAGCTTGAGTTTGACTCGGTGCTTTCTCTACAAAGGAGAAAAAACTTAAAATATCAGTATCTTTCGAAAAGAGAGGGGATGACGGCTCGTCAAAAGTCGGGAATTCATTGACATTTGAGGAATAATCAAAAGTCGGGAATTCATTGACATTTGAAAAATAATCAAGAAGATCGTCAAGTTCACAAGGAGCGAACGAGCAGTTCACCACTTGGGCTGGTCCGGTGTCAAGTTTACCTGGGGCAGTTGGATCTCTGAGGCTGATTTCATATTGCTGTGCTTCGTTGCTTTCACCACCTTCATCCCCGCCTTGTGCACTTGTAGTTTCAGTTACTGTCTTAGTTGCAGGCGGAGTAGAGGAGCTAGAACCCGTGATGTCAACCACAGGAGAAACTGGAGGTTGGACAGAGGAAGTAAGCGTTAATTCCTTTCCAGAACGTTCCTCTTCCGCCATTCCAGTTCTCATCCTGGCAAGTTGTTCTCGCCCCTTCGCAAGAGCAGCGCGAGCTCCCTCATCCAGGTAACGCGCCTCAAAATCTTCATCGCCATACCCGGCGTCTTTAAACATGTTAAGAGCAGCTTCCCACACCTCGGCCAGGGTGATTTCATACTTAGGACCAAGAAAAGAGAGGCTGCCGCGTCCCAAGACACAGCGTAAATAAAAATCGAATAAAGTCGAATTGATATCGGTTTCCATGGTCTGAGCAGTTTCTTCGGCTGCAATTTTGCCAGCCATGGCCTCATCTCGATCTTTTTCGGTCTGAGCAAGTTGGGCTTTTAGCGCTTCAATCTCCATGTCCCGGGCGCTCAGTTTATTCTGCAACTGGGTGACATCAGTGCGGTGGTTCTCTACAGCTTGTTCTAACCTCTCAGCTTTAGCTTCAGCGTCCCTCTGGCTGGCGTGCGCATCTCGCACTTGTTTTTGCAATACCTTTTCTCTTTGGGTGTAAGTATTAGTAGAAGAGGCAAGATCATCTTTGAGCTGCTTTACTTCAGCCTCGAGTTTTTCATTGTATTCGGCTATCTCCTTCATCTCAGCGTTGTGTTGATCAAGAATCTTCTGCCATTCTGATTTGTCATTTTCCATGGTCAGCATTGCTTCGATGTTAGCCCGATTAACTCTTTGAAGTTCATCAACCAACTTTTGCCATCCAGACATTCTATCGATATCAAGCTTGACAGCATCGAGATTTCTGTACATAGCTTCTTTGTCGATGGGGACCAAATCGAGGTCGAAGCGTACCCCCCTCAAACACCAATTCGGGAATCGGCTCTGCAAGGTCGGGGGGCCCCTTTCAACATGGTACGAAGGCCTGTTGAGAAGTGTTTGGATGGCACTTCCTTCAAGAGCAGGAGATTTGGAAGGGATGTCAATAGAAACTGAGGCACCAGGTCTCTCAGATGTCACGGGCACGTGCTCCTCGCCAAGTTTGGTCCGCTTTCTCGAATCCTCAATATGGCTCTTCCCCCTATCATCGTGCGTTTTACGTTTATGGGAATCATCATCCCTTGGGAAGGATTCATGTCGCGTGCCCGCTCCCTCATGACGTTCTTCATACCTTCTCCTCTCTTCAGCTTTTCGCGCAGCTCTCTGCTCATTGGTCTCTCTGGGATCGGTATAGTATTGCTTGTAATCATAGCTGCCACGCCCTCCATAGCGTCGAAAGTCTTTGTAATAAGAACCGCTGCCGCTGCGCCCCATAGAGGAATCTGAAAAGGCAAAAATAGCAAGTCTTAGAAACTTCCGGAAAAAAGAAGTTAAATGTGAACAAATGCCAAAAAAATCCTAAGTGTTGTGTGATGTGCAAGCTACGCGCATTAAGCTACAAACCACTCATTGGTGTAGAGGTGATGATAGCTTGGGTATGAGGAGTTGGTGTTTGTGTTGGTGTTAGTCGAAGAAGGGACGTCGCCTCAACTATTGGAGAGATAGTTTAAGACACGTCATCTCTAAAAAGCTCCTGTGAGGTCACTATTATGTCGCTCAACCCATCATAAACATCGTCACCATCATGCTCGGTGAGACTTGTTTTCTCAGTTCCTACATCAGCTAATCCCCCGAGAGGCTGTGAAGGTTCTTCTTCTTCCTCAATCGGGGCAAGTGCCGTCTTACTAGATGACCCCATAATGTCGGTAGGGGTGGAACATTTCACCAATGAAGCTTCGATGTTAGACTCTTTTGATGAGGGTTGTTCGATAGTAACGGGGGCATCCGATGCTTCAGTCGGGGAATCGGGAACTTCAGTCGGAGCTTCACAAAGCTGAGTATAGCGAGAAGGGTGGAGAAGTCCGTATTGATGTAGAAATTCGTCGCTTAGTAGAAACTTGATACTTCTCTCTTCTGCGGCTACAGCGCTCAGTCTATCAAAAGTCTGCCTATGTATCGGATCTCTAGAGGGAAGGGGAAGTGCTGAAAAAAGCAAAGAATGAGATTAGCAATTTGGACCCCGAAAAGAGTTAAAAAAGAAAGTGGAAAGACGGAAATAAATGATCTTACTTCCTACTCTCCAAGAAGCATAAAACTCTGGGGGACTGCGGGCAAAGAAAAATTGGTTTAAAAATCCATGGACACTTTCAGTAAGATCAAGAATGAGCTTGCGGTTTCTTGCACTTCTCACAATGATAAGAGAAGGATGGTCTTTGCTCTTTGCAAACGAGCATAAGTAGCGAATTTCTTCGAAGCTCGGCAGTCGGTCAAGATTTCTTCTGAACAAAACACCCAACCCCATCAAGATAGCGTAACCATTAGGATGAAGTTGGAACGGAGAAATTGACATCCGAAGAAGAAGAATTCGAAGAAAGTCATTGAAAGGTGGGATCGCCCCACTTAAGCACATATGACGATTAACCGCGACAAAACCATAGGGAGGTCTGTCAGCAGTATCATTCGGTCCAGGAAATATGACATCATCTTCAGCAAAGCCGAATTGAGTACGCAACTGAATAAATGTTCTCGAAGATAGAATAGTCGAAGTTCTTTCCGGAGGATTCTCTATAGGAACAGCTATCGGGAAAGTTTCTTCTTCTTGACTTGCTGCTTCTTCTCCTTGATGGGAAGTCATTCTACACAAGCAATTGGATATTCAAACATGAAGGTGCACGTTTCCTAAAGTGTGTGAAGTGTTGTACAAGTATCAATCAAACAATAAGCAAAGGTAACTGGAATAAAACCTAGCAAACATTTGTTAGTTACAAAAACCAGGAATCTTTGTTTTGAGTTTGAATATGCAAATACAATGTTGATGCAAACAAATCAGTTCAAATTGTTGATACTTTGCATTAATATTTTACTATAATCAATTAATTCACAGCATTTCATGCAATATATTCATGTCTCTCATCTTGTCTTGACTAATCTGTCATTCGATACGGGCAGTCAATGGCAGTATATGCGCCTTGGTTTTCTTTGTTTGTTTGTTATTCTCGACAGGTTTACAGCTTAAAAATGAGAATGATCTGTAAAGTAACACAATGGAATTCAAGCAAACTTGAAGCTAGGACAGTTCAAAATGTTCAAAATGTAAACAACTTAGTCGGAAGTCCGGATCAAAATACTTGAAGAAGGCCTATGTTTCTAAGTATCAATACGTCCAGAGCCCAAGTGTTAGCTCGGCTACGGTTCAAAAAATTCTCATGCGAGATAAAACTAAGTCGGTAACGGGTCAGAATCTAGGTGGTTCAGCTTGGCGACTCATTTCCTCTAATTCGCATGGGGGAGATAAGAGGGCAAGCTCCAAGTCGAAGGGCAGGAATTTCTCCAAGTCTTAACTCGGTCACGATCTAAGCTTTAATGTTTAGGTCGGCGAAATTCTCTCAAGCATTATCTCAACCACGATTTAAGGTCGTGTAAGAGCTAGATCGGTCGAAGGCTAAGCCACCTAAACCCACTAACTCGCCTTCGAGCCAACATCCCACAGCATTAAACCCGATAACCCTATAGCCATTCCTTCAACACCCACTTCTACTCATGCTGCCGAATCACCCAATTGAACAATTCGAAATCGAGCTTAAGATGATAAACCATCTTCATCGCCTCAACGACCAATCTGAAGCCAAAACTTCATAACCTAAGTTTCATCAACTATGAATACGATGGGGTTCATAATGAAGCGTCGTGCAAGGAGGCGATTCGGTGCAAGGAGGCGATTCGAGTTCGAACAAACAAGAAATGTGAATCGGCAATAAATTACAATCAGGAAAACCACTTACACGATGCGTAGCAGAGATTATTTGTGATCGATTGAATAAAGTTGCCTTTAAGATCTGAGGGTGCTTTAATGGCGGAATTGAGCAAGGGTTTGAATAAAGAAAAAGGAGGAAGGGGGGTAATTTATATCTCATGGTGAAGGAATGTTAAACAACACTAACTGGTAAGTCGTACGCGATCTACCGACCTAAGAGAGGCCGAGCTAAGATATTTCGAAGCACACGACTTAAGTCTAAGGCGTATACTTCGAGGGGCAAATGTTAACCCTATCTCGGTTACGACTCAGCAGGTCTAGTGCGTGGAGATGGCGCCGACCCAAGAGATGCCGACCTAACTGAGTAAGAATTGTGCAGGGTCTGCCGATCTAAAGGACATACCGACCTAACTGCTTAAGGCTTAAAAAGCAGGCCGACCTAACCATTCGCATGACTTGCCGACCCAATGCCCTCACATAGATGCCGACCTAGTGCTTCAGAAGGAACTGGCCTAACGACTCAAGAAATGACAAGGGATCCGACTTAACATGACGCCGACCTAACTGCCTAATGAAGCTGCCGACCTAATTCGATCCGACTTAAGGACTTAACATGCTTACCGACCTAACTGAGTGGAACAAGTTCGCGACTTACACTTGTGTCGTGACCGACCCATGGTCTGTGCTAGGACGTGCGCGACCTGGGCAAGTGAAGGGGAGTTAGTTCACGTTTAGCTCGTCAATTCTTTAAATCGGTAACGACCTATTTAAACATGCACTTCCCATTTAAGTCGGAGGCCATGCATCAGAGAGAGGGGGCGACCTACGACCTAGCTTGACCCGGTAACGACTTTGGACTTGTGCAAATCCAACGCAGCTTGATCATGTGAGGGCTCCTATAAGCCGGCTGCGACTTAACTGGGTCGGTGAGGAGTTAAGACCGAGCCTAAGTCCATAATCTTTGCCTATAAATACCACCCTACCTTCAACATTAAAAGGACTTTTTGCTCATTCTCTTCAAGCGCCATTACTCTGCCGAATTCCAGACTACTTCAAAGCTTTTCAGATCCAACAAACTTCTAAAGGAACTCCATGAAGGAATCATCCACATTCACCATGGATTTGAAGATGATCGTCAACATCAAAGCTTGAGCCACTTGTTTTACATATCCTATAACTTGAAGTGTGTTGTAATTGAAAGATCTTGTAAAGGATTGTAATCAAACTAGTGATAAAAAGATTAAAGTGGACGTAGGCTGGATTACAAGCCGAACCACTATAAATACTGTGTCTCTTACTGTTTTTCTGCATACTTTCTGCTTATTTCTGATTCTCGTACGAACGGGTGGTGCTTTCACAATCACATCCTATTCACCAGGGTGTTAGCGTTTAAATTTGAGCGTTAACAGTGCTCATTCTTTGAAAGGGGCTCAATGTACGATATATAAAATATAAATTCAATATGCAATGGAATAACATCATGGAAAAGTAACATAAGCTCAATGAACTCATTAATATATAAGTATTATCATCACACCAATTTAACATTGATATTACGAAACATGATGATGATATGATTCAAATTCACAATGTCTAAGTTGATCCCATAGCATTACATAAGTAAAACAGGGTTAAGAAAATATGTGAGCATCATGTGCAATTGGTCATTAATCATGCTAATGGTCGAAATGATCTTCCTCTTATTGAAAATCGATATTGGGTCCATGCGTTCCCTCTTTTGCATTTATTTAAATTAGATTACAAGTAAGAGAATTTTCCCCAAATTGATTTATGGTTACAAAAGTTTAACTTTGCTATGAAGTTAGTAAGGGAATTCAAAATTCAAATTCGGTCCTCAAACTCGGACCATTAAGGTCGTATCTATAGATGCAGATTGACCCCCTTCTGCCTACATACTTTCAAAGCGGTCGAAAGGTCTTTACCCTAACCTTCTGCATTCATCATTTTACCTTCATCCTTTCACTTCCATAGCATTGAATGTGGCTACTTGGTTTTTTATATGCTTAGGTTAACCCTTTCACCTTCATCAATGTGTACTAGCAGTAGAAGTTGCTTTAAAACTCCCTAATATTACTTTCGCGCTCCTTTGAAACCTTTCTTAACCTTCAAAATGAATGCATCGAAAGAGTTGAGGTTTCCCATTACATTTCTTTGAAGTAAGTGGAAGTGCCTCCAACTCCTTCTTCTCCTTCGGAACCTCCCTTGGTTGCTTCGATCTTATGTTAATTATGATGATTGATTATTTGAGCAGATAAGGAGTGCTTTCACATAGTTTCGAAAGGTTTAGTAGGTGACGACCGAATCATTGTGAAAGTCCACTTGGCTTCATGTGGAGTTTTCTTATGCATTCGATAGGTTCCAGCCATTCCAAAAAGCTTGTTCTTGCTTTTGAAAGGTTCCAACTATTTTGAAAAGCTTGTTCTTGCTTTTGAAAGGTGCACACTAGAAAAATGTCTTCAAGTGGGAGATTAACAATGGGGAAACCAACTATTTTGAATGATTTGGTTCTTATGTGTGAGTCTGTTGTCCAATACCTTTGAAAGGTGTTTGGAACCCATTCCAGGGGCTCTCATATATATGGATTTAATTGCGTCAAAAGGTCTAGATGAGGCAGAAGGGTAGCTTTGCTTTCTTTTCTATCAAAAGCTCTTGGCTCAGTTGTCACTTGTAGGTGCATTATGCGCTTGTGATTCCCTCCTAACCTCTTCGAAAGCTATCTCAATATCTTCGAATCACCATTTTTGAACTATGTTGAAACCCATGTCTTCAGTTCTTATGGAACCTAACACTTCTTATGTGCCATCTTTCATACCTTTATTCTTAAGTGAATGTTATGGTTAATAGCACTCTTTAAAGCAATTGATTTTTTTTTCAAGTTTCCACTTTCACATTATTCCCTGATGTTTATCTCTATTTCATATGTGATGATATTTCCAATTAGTTTTCCACCTTCAGCCATTTCAAGTTTTGGTTTCCTAGTTTGCTATCACTTTTGCTTTAAAACTTCTTGTAAAAATCTCAGGACTTTCCAAATCATTTCTAATTTTGTATAGGTTTTTCCTAGCAATTTGGATGTTAATACTAGATTTTAAAATTGCCTATACATCTCCTTTATTTTCTCAACTTTCGTCATTATGAACTCCTCGTATTCATTGTTTATCATGGCTAGATGAGATTCCTTGATCTAAAATGCACCTTCATGATTAACATTTAGTATATACCGAATTTCCTATGCAGTTACATAAATGAGAAACATGATTGCATTTAATTTTATCTAAGGCACATATAGTAGAATTCATAGCTTTAGCATTTGGAAGGTAGAGACTAAATTCATTTGCATCCTGCTTGTCTTTAGGCTTAGGAGAATCATGACCATATATTATTATTGTAGGCATAATACGACCAGTTTAACCTATATCCTATGCCTCTATAGTATCGAGAGAAAAATTTCGTCCTAGTTTTCAAATACGAATAATCAGTGTCATTAAACATGAGTGGCCTAGTTATGGATTTTCCTTTAGAAAAAGCATTATTAAAACTAGCCAAAGATAAAAAGGTGAATTTGACTCTTAGCTTCGATATCACTTGTAGGATCGAATTATCCCTAGAGTGGGGATGAATAGCTTTATTATAATTCATAAAATAATAAAAATCATAGTATAAATAATAATAGAGTAAATGCGAAAATTAAAGAAACACATAAATTTACCAAGGTTCGACAAACCTTGTACTATTTTCTTTAGGATTTTAACTAAGATTAAACGACTGACCACTTACAAATAACCTATAAACTTACGACTATCGCTAACCTGATTGTTCTAATCCTAATCCTAGAAACCCTGCCACAACTCTATCCTCGAGTTGAGAATTTTCTGAACTACATACCATAGTTTAATCCTAAATAAACTAGATTTGTAAATTTTTAAAGTTAAATACAATAAAATAGAAATTAGAAGCCCTAATATATAATTAATTTAACAAATAAATTCAGCCCAAACAAAATAAAGTGTCAATCCACTTCTTTTTATTCTTCGGATGTCCTCTTTTTCTTCATTACTCTCATTTTAGGGTTCCTTAATTTGGAAGCCACTGCTTTGTAATTGAACGTTGAACCACTCTACCACTCCTCTATTGGTTGCATTCTTCGATTGGCTGGAGATTGACGGTTGAGATTTCTTCCATTATCGGGAGCTTATATAGTTGATGATTTGGTATGATTTTGATTTTTGATTTACTTGTATCATACTCAACCTGTCCCAATTGCTAATGATGAGATTGGTATATATAGGGTTGGACTATGAAGAAGTCTTCCTTGGACTTTCACATATTTCATGATTTTTTTTAATTTGAATTTGTCTACTCACGAATTTTACCGTTGATCTCAGCCGTTGATTTTTAATTGATCTTTGGATCTATGATTTTGAGATTTTTGACTTGTTAACTCCTAAGCATTTGATTTCTTTATATTGAAAATATCAAAATAATCAACTTTGAATTATTGCATTTATTTTCCTTTATGAATTCTGTGCTTTCGAGATCTAACTTTTCAATATTTTGGTTCTGCCCTGATTTTTTTCTACTTGATCGAACTTGCTTCGGCTTGAATTTGTATGCTGGTTTGACATTGATATATACACTTTATTATTCACTTCCATGGTATTTTCTTGAGTACATTTCCTTATGCATGTATGAATTATTTTTGTTACCTATTACTTGTTCGACCTAAAATACTACTCCATAGATTTTTACAGTGTACATATATACATGTATACGTACACATATATATTTCTGTAAACAAATATGTTTGTTATGCTTCCCCCTGTGTACCTTTGGCCCAAATATGATTTGTTTGTGCAATTGTACTTTAAATTTCCTTATGCATTGCTTTGTACACTGGTCTGGCTTGTTTGTGAGCGTTGTGTACGTATTTTGCTCGCCTATGTGCCTGCTTGACTTCAAGCTTGCCTTTATGTGCTGTTATGTGCCTATGTTTGAATCCTTTGTGTACTTGCCTGTGTGTGCACTAAGGTTTTGGTTTGGTTGTGCACGCCTTTTGTGTTCAGATCTTTACTTGGTAATATATGGGCTTGCCTTAGCTTGACTTTTTGCTTTTATGAGTGCATGCATGCCTCTTGTCTTATATGTCTGATCATACTATGCATTTCTACTTATAGACTTGAACTGTTCATTCAGGCTATTCCTATTTTTTGTTGCAGCTGACCTTGACTTGTTATGCATTTTTGATGTTTGCATTCGTTTTACTGCCTTGTGTTGAGCTCAAACCATTTAGGCTTGTCCTAATGTTGACCATGTATGCAATTGCACTTGCATCTATACTTATGTTCTGCCATCTTTTGTGTACTTATACCCAAGTATGAAGTGCTGCACCTTTCTGGTTTGTGCATACATGTGTTATTCCTGAATGTGACTTTAATGTTATATATTTTGATTTGTTTTTTGTTTATGCACGTATGCAAGTATCATATGTGTGCATGTGCATACGCATTGCCTTTTTAAAATGTTTGAAATTAACGCGCTTTCTTATTTTATTTTGCTCGGCGCTAAGAAATGTATAGTGATACACTGTGCATGTCTTAAGTTTCTTATGCACATTTTGACTTGATTTTAAATTTTCATCCCATACGAACATATTACATTGGTCCTTGTATATATATGTTGTACCGGTCCATATTCGTTATTTTTTATGCCTATTTAAAATATGAAAAGAACGAAACCAATAAACTGAGGCACTATCGAGATTAAATATATTAATATTTTTGCAGTTTTTTTTTTTCTTTTTTTTCTTTTTTACTGAATTGTTCTTTGATAGGTAACGTAGATTTCTATCTGGACAAGGGCTGGAGTGAGAAGATTAACAATACATTTGAGTGGAAATTGTGTATAAATAATGTATTTGAAAAATGGGTTTAGTAAATATTGTGTTTAAAAAAATATATTGAATAAGAGAGTGGAAATTGTGGTATATGAATAGCGTATGCAAATTGTGGGAACTCTTGTTGTAATTATGTGTAAAATTAAAATATTTTTGAAATAAAATTTTATTTGTTTATTTCTTTTTGTGATGTTGTTACAATACTGCTACAAACAAGTTAGAATCTATATATATCTGTGTGTGCACTACAACAAATGTGCACCTTTAATAGCATTTAAAAACCGCTATAAAATCTTTTAATAGCGTTTTTGACTACGTTGTGTAACGACATGCCATTATAAGGCAGAAACATATCACCGCGATTTTGTAAACGCTGCAAAAAGTAAGTTTTTAATAGCGTTTCTTTCAATGCCATGATATTTTTTGTACGTTTGTTGTGTTGCTATAAGTGTTTTTTTACAGTGGCATTATATGTTGCAATGACTGGTAGAGGACCTTTGTAATAGCACTTTTGAAACGCTGTTGAAATTTTACACAGCGTTTTCTATGCTGTTGAATTTTTTCATAACGTTTTAAAAATGCTATCGTTTTGGACGTAGATTCTAGTTCTTCTAGAGTCCTAATCTATATACGATACAATGATATGAACATATAAATTTCACAAATAGAATATTATATTGATCATACATTTCATAATCAACAATTATATTAATCAATCATTTTATGAACAACATATTACATTAATCACACATTTCATGAACAACATATTATATTAGTCACACATATCACAATCATGTGCGGTTACATAATAAATGTATATAATATCCTTACACCAAATTATATATAATTTATCCATATTATTTCTCAATATAGAATAAGTAGCAGCTAGTGACCAAAAGTAGTAACACATACCAGCTTACAGACCAAAATGCATCTCTGACATCAAAAGTAACTTCGAATCAATAAATTGTTGCAGCGTGTTATTACTTTTTTGCATCAAAGATATCTACATGTAAAGCAAAAGATTTTTTAGTTATGCTTACTTTGACGCACTGTAAATATAACCATAAATTATTTTTCATTTAAGACTAAAGAAATGAAATACATGTGCATGTGTATTTTTCCTCCAATCTCAAAATGAAATGAACCTTTGTATTAGATTCTAATGCAAATAAAAAACTATAAATTATTACTTATTATACTTGGCACACTAAATAGGAAGTTTGGATAAGCGACGCTATTTCTAACTTCATAAAAGAAAAGTACTGGAGGCTTTAACATGGATCCTGATCGACTAGCTTATCACAAAAAAGTGCAAGGAATAATCTATCAAATTATCGTGAGCAACACGTTTTATATTCAGAATGCTTGGAAACCTAGGGCACTAGACATCACAAAGAAACTGGAAGAATCATACTTAAGGAATCGATCTCCAAGGAAAGCTATATGAGCTTTGACAGTGCCTAGAATTGAACTACAAACACTTAACATAACGAACATTATGCATGGAAATAGCCAACAATTGCAGTGGTATACACTCACTATCTACAGACAATACGACAATAAACAATACACATGCTGCTTCCAGTTTGGTGTGAAATACAAATGCAAATGTCTCGGTTGGTGCTGTAGATAATTCCATGTCTGCAGCAAATAAAACTAGTAATTTTCGTGGTTATCGACAAACACCTGCTAATGTCATTTATTGAAGAAGAGAGAACAAAAACATTAATAACAACCTTCATGATTCAAGACAATGATGAGGTTGTTTAATAATATTAATGGGTTAATCGTAGAACAAGCGCACATTAACAAAATGAAAGCAGCCCATCTAAGCTAATGCAAGCAAAAGTTTCATCCCTAAAGTCAAGTTATGAATCAACCAGCATCAACACTCAATAGGAAACAAAATGCATCCCCCCCTCAGTAAGAAGCCATAAAAAACACAAGGTAAAAATTCAAACAGCTCAACTCCTCACGTTATTTCATTATCTCCACCACCACAACCTAATCCACTTTCGTGTGATGATCAGAATCACAGCCCATATTTACAAATAACCACTTTAGTGCCCATTGTCTCCTCTCTGAATCAGTGACACACGCTCAAACTACACAAAACTTCACACCTCAAACTTTCAACATATAAGGCCAAAGCACCACCTCATGTTTACATCCTGGTAATGGTGAATCACATGCTATCTAAAACACAAAACGGTAATAGCAAAGGAATGGATAAAACTATAAATTCTTAAAATGATGACAACTGAGCATGAATACTAGAAAATATGGTAGGTCATGGTGTGTGGACTGTCTCTCCACCTTGCCTTCTTCCAAGATCCACCACATCATGCTTCCACTCATCACTATAAATCTTGTCAACCCCGACCGAATCCAAATAATTTGAACTAATTGCACTCAAAAGGAGGTACCTATGATGTACAATTGTTTGAATGCTTGGATTTAGGGAAAGCGCAAATTCAAGTTGCCATTAATTAATTCTGAGAGAGAACAAAATTAAAGGAATTGATTGATTGGTGGGATATTAGATTTAATAGAGAAGAAACCATGTTAGCTTCACTAATTAATTTAGGAAGATGCAAGATTTTAAACCCCACGACTTAAATGCAGAAAAAGAAGATAATCATGGTGATATAAGATGAATGGAAAATTAAGATGTATATCATATTATTATATGAATATAATTCATGAAAAAAAATCATGCTCTCTGTGTAAAAAGATAATGCCTGGAGCTAATTTACTTTAAATAGTTTAGAGTTACATGATTTTAAATGACAATAAATTTAATTTATTATAAATTAATTGCATCCTCAATGCACTTAATACCCATATGTTCTGTACAACGTAAGAAAATGTTTCCATACTTATATGGACTAAAAATGTTGAGTCATACTAACACTAAATACTAAATAAAACTCACCATGTCTAATCTGAAAGGAACAATAATATATTGGAATGGGATACGAAGAATAGTTTAATTCTTTTAAAATAATGTATACCTCTATTGAATTGGTAGTGGTAAGGTGAAATAATCAATAACTGTAGTGGAAACATCATTAATGGATTCAATGGTTAGGTTAAACTGAAGTTTCTTTGTATTCACTGCTTTAGATGTTACAGTGCTCTTACTTTCCTTTTGAGGGATCCATCATAGTAGTGGCAAACTTGAAAATGGTATAAAATGGTAACCGAGCATGTTTTCTTTAGTTCTGTAAAAAAAATAGCTCTGAACATTTATGGATAGCTGTGACCAAGACAATATCACATCATATGAATGGATAATTTTTAACAAAACACTAAAAATTTGCAGAGTCTATCAAAATGATGTCGGTCTCTGTATTTACCTTTCAAAATTAACATCACCAATTTCCTTACAAAAGATTATTAATAAAAATAATGCAACCAAATTCATACAAAATAAAATCTACGGTAGTATGCATTGACGCAACGGATTAACAAAAACTTGCTTTGACGATGGAATTAGCAATCGGTGAATTGAAAATACTGCAATGCCCGAATTCGTTGATCCGAAGATACCGAATTCTAGCTATCTCTGACTCGTTGATCCGAAGATTCCGGGAAAGAGATCTACGATTCTTCGACGTTGATCTTGCGCACAAGATTCCGTGAATCGGCTTCACAAACGAAGATTCGAGCGCACTCGAATGACGTAGGTGGAGATAGGAGATCACACTCGACTACCAATTGGAAGAAAGCACAAAACAATCAAAGGAATTTTATTCAATTTTCAACCACCTTTACAAATGATATGACTTGCCTATTTATAGGCTTACAACTCAATGCACGACTTAAAGAAATTACAACACAATGGCTACACGACTTAAAGAAAAGAAAATAGGCAACGACTTAAAATATCTCGGCTCCGACTCAGGAAACTCGTTCACTTAATTTTTGGTTCAGGGAATAACTCGTTCGCGACTTAAAATTTTAACACGGCATAGTTATGTCGTTCACGACATATAGAGGCGGCTTCGTTTCTTCCTTCACGAACGAGCTACCGGGGAAGGGATAAGTCGTGCGTGACATATGAAAGAGGCGGAGGGGAAGTTTAAGTCGTTCGCGACTTATCGCAGTATCGCGATTTAGGGTTTTGGGTCGGGGAGAGGTGCAGTCGCGATTGTAGGAAAAAGGGATCGAAGAGGAGTCGTGGATCGTGGATGAGGGTGAGTCGCGAGTTGAAGTAGGGCTGAATCGTGAGTCGTGGCTCGTGGTGGAGATGAGTCGTGGATCGTGGATGAGGATGAGTCGCGGGTTGTGAATCGTGAGTCGCGGGCATGGTGATGAGTTGCGATTTCAAGGTAAACGCTTCATCATCCTCCCCTTGTTGGAAAGAATTCGTCCTCGAATTCAGATTTTCGTCATCTTCATCAAGTTCCTCTTCATAATACGAATTAAGTGTTTGACATTGAAAACATCAGAAGTATGAACATTTTCTGGCAACTTTAACCGGTACGCATTATCATTGATCTTCTTCAAGATTTCTACTGGTCCAATCTTTCGAGCTTTCAATTTGTTGTAAGTTCCAACCGGGAAACGATCTTTCGTCAAAACCGCGTAAACAAAATCACCTTCTTTGAAGACTACACTTCTTCGTTTCTTATCCGCCATTTGTTTATACTTCTCATTTGCCTTTTCCAATCGTTCCTGAATGATTCTATGGCATTCCGTCAACCCTTCAACAAAATCATCAGCTCGTTTAACTGTCCTCTTCGGTTGTGGTACTACTGCCCAATCCAATGGTCCCCTGGGTAAATTTGAATATACAATCTGAAATGGACCGAATCCCGTACTACGATTCACCGCATGATTATGAGCAAAATCTGTCTGGCATAACTTCATGTCCCAACTCTTCAGATTGTCCTTTACAAGACATCGCAACAGATTTCCCAACGATCTGTTAACAACTTCGGTCCGTCCGTCCGTCTGCGGATGGTACGCGCTACTGAAATTCAGCTTCGTTCCGACCATCTTCCACAAACTTAGCCAAAAGTGATTCAGAAAACGAGTATCTCTATCCGACACAATAGACTCTGGTAACCCACGAAGTCGATAGATTTCTTTAAAGAACAACTGAGCAACACGAACAGCATCTGCCGTCTTCTTACACGCAATAAAATATGCCATCTTCGAAAACCTGTCCACCACAACAAATATAGAATCATTCCCCCTTTGAGTTCTCGGCAAACCCAACAAAAAATCCATACTAATATCAACCCATGGTTTAATAGGCACGGGTAATGGCATATATAACCCCGCATTCGTAGCCGTTCCCTACGAAACCTGACAGATATGACATCTCTCCACAAATCTCTCTACCTCTTTCCTCATTGACGGCCAAAAGTAAGATTGTGTAATTAACTGCAATGTACGATCACGGCCCACGTGTCCTTCCTCGTGCAATTCCTTGATAATCTTCATTCTCAAGCTACAATCTGGTATGCATAATCGATTTCCTTTGAACAAGAATCCATCAACCAATACAAATTCATCAGTATTTCCATCCTTAACTTTCTCAACAAACTTTGCAAAGTAAGGGTCTTCTTCAATCAGTTCTGGTAATAATTCAAACCCTGTCACTTCAACTTTCATTGTCATTAATAAATGACTCCTCCTACTCAAAGCATCAGCTACCCGATTCGTCACCCCGGACTTGTGTTTGACAACAAAAGTAAATTGCTGTAAATAGGCAATCCACGATGCATGCCTTGCTGAAATCTTGTCCTGCCCTTGCATATGCTTCAACGCCTCATGATCAGTGTACAGAACAAATTCTTTCTGAAACATATAGTGTCTCCAATGCTTAACAGCCTGAACAATTGCGTAAAACTCCACATCGTACGTGCTATACCTCATCTTTGCTCCTGGTAACTTCTCACTGAAATAAGCAATAGGACGTCCCTTCTGACTCAGCACTCCCCCAATTCCAACCTTTGATGCATCAGTATGTAGTTCAAACAATAATTGAAAATCTGGTAAAACAAGAATTGGTGCAGTCGTCAACAATTCCTTTATCTTCCCAAAAGCATTCCCAGCTTCCTTTGTCCATGAAAATTGTTTTCCCTTCATGCAATCAGTAACTGGAGCCATCACGCTACTGAAGTGTGGAATGAATCTTCGGTAGAATGACGCTAGCCCATGAAAACTTCTCACCTTTGTAATTGTCCTCGGCTGTGGCCAATTCCTGACTGCTTCAACTTTATTCTGGTCCACCTGTATACCTTCTCCCGAAACAATATACCCCAGAAATAAAACACTATGCGTCAGAAACACACATTTCTTCGTAGCAGCATAAAATTGTTCCTCACGAAGAATAATCAACGCTTCCCTCAAATGTTGAACATGCTCCTCCGTACTCCTGCTGTATATCAGAATATCATCAAAATACACCACCACGAATTTCCCAATGAATGGTCTAAAGATTTGATTCATCACCCGCATGAACGTACTAGGCGCATTTGATAAACCAAATGGCATAACCAACCATTCATATAGTCCTTCCCTGGTTTTAAAAGCAGTCTTCCACTCATCACCTGGTCTAATACGAATTTGATGATATCCGCTCTTCAAGTCAATCTTCGAAAAGATAGTTGCCCTACTCAACTGATCTAGCAAGTCATCCAACCTTGGCATTGGAAATCTATATCTCACCGTAATCTTATTCAATGCTCGACTGTCAGTGCACATCCTCCACGTTCCGTCCTTCTTTGGTACTAACAAAGCTGGCACAGCACATGGACTCAAACTTTCCTGCACACGTCCCTGCTCAAGTAACTCTTCCACCTGCCTTCTCAGTTCTTCATGCTCCTTCGGACTCATCCGATAATGTGGTCTATGCGGTAATACTGCTCCCGGAACAAGATCGATTTGATGTTGAATGTCTCTCAGTGGCGGTAACTCCTTGGGCAACTCTTCTGGAAATACATCCTTAAATTCTTTAAAAACTGGCTTTGCTTCTTCTGGAATTTCAATCTCTTCATGATTCTCTCATCTAATCAACAAATAGACTTCAGGCTCCTCTTCAACTTCTTTAACAAACTCCTTCAAAGATAGTAAAGTTTTTAACTCTTCAATCTCCTCAAACTTACTCTCTCCCTGCTGTCTCTTCTTTGGAACTAGAATAATCTTAACGCCTTCAAACATAAAACTGTAGCTATTGGTTCGACCGTCATGCTGCACCGCTCGATCATACTGCCACGGTCTACCCAAAAGAAAATGACAAACATCCATCTCAACTACATCACACCAGATCTCGTCTTTATATTTCTTCCCAATGGAAAATGGAACTCGAACTCGCTTGTCCACCTTCACCTCTCCTCCTTTTCTTAACCACGCTAACTTGTAAGGATTAGGATGTTTCTCCGTTTTCAACTTCAATTTTCTCACAGCTTCAGTAGAGATAATATTGTCACAACTACCTGCATCAATCACAAACTTACAAACTTTTCCCAGAATAGTGCATGTAGATTGAAAAATGTTGCTCCTCAACCAACTAGCTTCATCTTCTTGCTTTGGTGTTAAACAAGACCTCCTCATCATTAGATTACATCCTTCGTCTCCCGATGCGATATCCTGTTCATTCTCCTCAACTGGACTATCTTCACCCTCAATAGCATCCTCACTTTCAACTTCAGCTATCATAGCTCGTTTCTTTGTTTTTGGACACTCATTGCTTTTATGACCCATTTCCTGGCAATTGTAGCATTTGAAACCATTGTTAACCTTCGCCTTCTCACTCTCCTTTACTACGGGTTTACTGACAGGTTTAGAAACATTAGAACTTCCGCTAACACCCTTCACTTGATTATTAGAATTAGTAAACACACCACCTCCATGCCTTCCTTGCTTTTCCCAAGCCAACGCCTTTTGATGTGCTTCCGCCGCAGATCTTGGATCAAACATATTAACCATATCCTGGATCTGCATCCTCAGCCCTCCAACAAACCTAGCGGTCAGCTGCTCTTCCGTCTCCATTATATCGTTCCTGGCAATGAGTTGGTAAAATTCATCTGCATAATCGTTGACTGACTTCGTCCCCTGCCTTAGGTTCTGCAATCTCTGGCACATAAGCGACTGATAGTTGTATGGTAAAAATGTAGCTCTCATCATTTTCTTCATCTTATCCCACTCAACAACCTTTGACTTCCCCATCCGTTCTCTCGTAAGTTTAGTTTGCTGCCACTACGCCAAAGTTCTCCCCCTCAACCTAGTAGCAACTAACTTCACTCGGCGATTCTCCGGAACTTCCTTGAAATCAAAGATTTCTTCAACATTAGATAATCAATCCAAGAATTCTTCTGCAACCATTCCACCTTTAAATTCAGGAATCTCCATCTTCATTCCCGATTCCCATCGACGATCATCATCTACATCTCGATTCTGACGTCGTGTTTGTTCTCTATCTCGATAATGAACACTTCCCCTATCACCATCAAACTCCTCATCAAAATCTGAAGTATATCGATGTCGATCACAACCTCCAACATCTCTACTACCACTCCTTCGATCAACATTCCTATCACGATTGTCAATACTTCTATGATCTTCTCTTCTCTCTCGATCTGAATGTATCGAAGCTCTACTTCCCCCATGGTTCGATTCAGGTGAAACTCTTCTTCTACTTTGATTCATTTCAAGCATCATTCTCTCTAATCGACCAATTCCTTCATTCAACTTCTCAGTAAAACTCTCGTGGATTCGTTGCTCCATTTCATCGGCCTCTTCTCTTCCATATAAAGCATTAATATTGCGATGACGTTGAGCTCATCTCGGAGGCATGATTGATCTTCAAACAAATAATTCAACAAATCTCCAAACTTCAACAAATCAAAAATTCAACAAATTTGACTTCAAAAATCTTCAAACAAAACAACTCCAAAACTACAATTCAAATCAACTAGCACGGCTTAAAGCTTGCTTCGAACTTCACTTTGGCATGCAAACTCTCCCATGCAAATTCAAACACCTTTCCCACACTTTGATCCAAATGATTATGGATCAAACACCCCAAACTTGTTGCAACTTCAATATGAACACGACGAACACCAACTTCTAACTCCAAACTCGGCTTAGCTATGATTGGCTAAGTCTCGCTCTAATACCAAACTGACGCAGCGGATTAACAAAAACTTGCTTTGACGATGGAATTAGCAATCGGTGAATTGAAAATACTGCAATGCCCGAATTCGTTGATCCGAAGATACCGAATTCTAGCTATCTCTGACTCGTTGATCCGAAGATTCCGTGAAAGAGATCTATGATTCTTCGACGTTGATCTTGTGCACAAGATTCCGTGAATCGGCTTCACAAACGAAGATTCGAGCGCACTCGAATGACGTAGGTGGAGATAGGAGATCACACTCGACGAACAATTGGAAGAAAGCACAAAACAATCAAAGGAATTTTATTCAATTTTCAACCACCTTTACAAATGATATGACTTGCCTATTTATAGGCTTACAACTCAATGCACGACTTAAAGAAATTACAACACAATGGTTACACGACTTAAAGAAAAGAAAATAGGCAGCGACTTAAAACATCTCGGCTCCGACTCAGGAAACTCGTTCACTTAATTTTTGGTTCAGGGAATAACTCGTTCGCGACTTAAAATTTTAACACGGCATAGTTATGTCGTTCATGACATATAGAGGCGGCTTCGTTTCTTCCTTCACGAACGAGCTACCGGGGAAGGGATAAGTCGCGCACGACATATGAAACAGGCGGAGGGTAAGTTTAAGTCCTTCGCGACTTATCGCAGTATCACGATTTAGGGTTTTGGGTCGGGGAGAGGTGCAGTCGCGGTTGTAGGAAAAAGGGATCGAAGAGGAGTCGTGGATCGTGGATGAGGGTGAGTCGCGAGTTGAAGTAGGGCTGAATCGTGAGTCGTGGCTCGTGGTGGAGATGAGTCGTGGATCGTGGATGAGGATGAGTCGCGGGTTGTGAATCGTGAGTCGCGGGCATGGTGATGAGTCGCGATTTCAAGGTAAACGCTTCATCATGCATGCTCTGATTTAAATTTTGGAAGGGGCATGTAGGAGACACAAAATAGGCTAGCATGCCATCTATTATCAAGATACGCTAATATAAACCCAATCAGTAGCAGACTTAGTATTTTCCTACTGCCAGGGGGATTGCGCTAAATTACCAAACTACTGGGTATAATTATGGATTGTGCATATTTACACCGTGCAAAGTATTGTGTTTCTCCACGTGTGCAACTATGAGTTGAGCTATATAGTGTACTTTCGAACGCGCAACTTATAGCTGTGCACAATATATGAAAGTTACAAAGTGTTGAGTTAGCTACTGATTGGGCTCAAACATCCAAGTTTTGGTAAGAAGTTTACAAACTAATCTATTTTGTTAACAAGTTGTATGGGGTAGCTATATACGTAATTTGTCCTATTTTGTATTCACATTTCAAAAATTATCACTGCATCTACCTTTCATGTATTATCTATACACACCGTTAAACAAATTTAAGACATGAATAAGCAATATGCAACATTTACTATAAACAAACTGGACATAAACATGCATTAACAATGCATCATAAATGACAACGACGCGCCTATAATTATCTATCTAAAGGTACTGAAATCCTAATATGATTGATCATGTTCAATAAAAAAAGTGTATTAGTTCATTTGTTTGGCTGTTTCAAGACTATTTATGAAAAACGTAACACACAAATTGTTTTTATTAGTTGATTTAATGTTTCCAAATGACATGCGACATTAAATAAAAGATTAAAGAACAATATTGAATAGTAGAAGAACAAATATGCACATTTAGACAAAAGATAGGCCGCGTACATTTTTAGGTAATGATGTTTCTCTTTTAATATCATATGAATTTTTCATGTCATGGTAAAAGCCCAATAAGCTAAATGCATATTGATAAGTTGCATGAATCAATAACGAGAAAGCTTATTCTGCACCCATTATAAATTTCTTGGTTTACTATCGATTTATGAAAATAGTAATGTTTGTTATATACTTTAATATTTCTTTGGACATAAAAGGGTTCAATGTTTAAAAATAGTATATTAAAAGGTAACCAATATGAAATTTTCCTAAAAGATTGCTTATTATTGAAAATACTTTTCTTGGTGGAAAACCACTACACTGGAGTAAGGAAACAAAAACTCGGTACAATAATCAATCAATGATTACAAACTAATTTATAGAATTTTTATACATGTTGTAATTTATTGTTTTCCTGAAAAGTGCATTCCTTCCCATATAAAACCACTTAATTAACAATCAGTAAGCCACTGTCAAATTTATTAATATATTTTAATGCAAGGAAAAATATCAATGGACCATTGACATTTTATCGCCGAATACAATAAAATAAAAAAGTCAATAAAATGTAATGGATATCGTGATTCAAGTAAATTTTTTTTTTGTTTAGAAAAGAAACAGAAGATATAATGAAAGCTAAATATGATTGTCAGCAAATTTCTAGCGATTATCAAAAATAGAATAAAAGTTTTTTATTTTCAAAGCTAATACTAAAATTTATCCTTATTTAAAATTTAATTTAGCTTATGGATATCCCTTTTGCAAGGTGAACAACTATATATTCTATATTTTTCACAAATAAATGTGAAAATGCATGTGATCTGGAAAATGAAAGGAAATAGAAAAAAGGTTTTAAAAATATGTAGAACATTAAAGTCTACAAAAAGATAAAGCATAATTTCTTCACATGTATTAACAGATCGAACCATAACATTCACTAATAAGCTGTATTCCTTGAAATTAACAGTCAACTCTATATTAAAATATCATAAATAAAAAATTGTCAAGTAAATAAAAGTATAATAGGCATTTTCACCCAGTTGTATACCTTGATCAATTCCGTTTTAACCGATGATTCAAAATTATTCACGTACGAAAATCCGATTCCAAAACTACAGCGAATTTAGTACCTTTTTAAATGATAAATGTATAACGGTTAATGTTATTACTATCTATGAGTTTTTTCTAGCCGTAAACTAAGAGCTGGCTTTCTAAGAAAAACAACTTAAGAGCAGCATTAAAACAACTCAAAGCATTTGTAATAGTATCAAGAGTGTTATTATCATCATTTTTTTGTATAATGAAATTAATTCCATCTTTCACTTTAAAAGCCGATGTACTGAGACAATTCATCTATCTTTTCTTATTAGGTAATGCTAACTTGAATTTAAGAATAATGGCCAATTTTTTTTATATGTGTGTGTTACTCGACAAAAAATATATGCAATATGGGGTTAAACTTCTATATAGAATATAATCTAATATAAGTAGCAACGTAGAAAATACAAAACTTTGTTATAATAAAAAAACCATGTAGATCATACTTTGAAATAGTTAGGATATGACATATATTCTGAATATAGTCAACTCAAAATTGTTTTATCTGTGAAAGGAAGTGATAAAACTTATCATGATCGGTCGGGAAATTAAAAAATATACTCCTCCACAGTAAGATCCAACCAATTGTGGGTAGGGTTCTGTGTCTCTGCGTTTTGCTTTCTTTGTTTTGTTTTTTCCTCCCTCAATTGCAGTGAGGTCAGTAAATTAATTTTTGATTCAAACATGCTTATTTCTTGTTAAAAAATTGGGTGCCGCTTGGAGCAAACATATTCACAGTCATTCTTTATATAGGAATTAGAGAATGTAGTCATTTTAGAAACATTTGGATATTATATGTATGCGTTAAATAAGACATATACAAATACATATGTACATACATTATACATACAGTTATTCT
The DNA here is from genome assembly GCA_030765085.1 of Allium cepa. Classification (NCBI taxonomy): domain Eukaryota; kingdom Viridiplantae; phylum Streptophyta; class Magnoliopsida; order Asparagales; family Amaryllidaceae; genus Allium; species Allium cepa. The sequence goes on along the minus strand of CM060931.1, from coordinate 745,119,656 downwards.
AAAGAATCTAAAATTAGTATATTTCAAGCTGACATGCTTTCAAAAGTATTCCACTTGTTAATTGTTTCATGAGAACCATGACTAAAGTCGGAGTCTTAAAAGTGCATTTATAAATGCACTTTATGGGAATTAGATTAAATGAATAAATTATATTATTTGTGTGGTTTTTAATAAGGAAAAAAATAGCCATAATAAATAGAAAGACATAGAAATGATGAACATATAGAGAATGCATAACCTCAGTGACCAGTAATCATTAATATAACTAATGATATTGCAAAACTGAAAAGCTAAAGTTATGAACTCCGTAAGCTATGCAATAGAAATTTGTATACCATCAAAGTCATAACAAATGTTAATACAAAAATTTATTTAATTCTATATTGATGCAAATCATCCTAAGTAGCATACTTAATTGGTGCTAGATGGAGAACTTTTCAAACCATTATTTTCAATATCTTTGGTATAAATAATATAATACAAATTGATATTAATTTTTTTTACATTGATGCTATTAGACGTATAAGTAGTTAAAAGATAGATTTTTTTATACAAATTGAATAGAACTTGCATTGAAGCTCGTACACTTTTTGATATGTTTTTATGTAACTTCATGAAAACGGGTAATGCATGACTAATATTATGATTGTATTTATGTAGTTGTTTAACATTGAAGTCAAATATGATTTCCATTAATTTTTGAAGTTGCTTTCACACACTTGTTGACTACAATTTCCAATATGTGCAGGATTCTGTACAATATAACCCATATTACTTCTAAAAACAACAATCGTGAACAAATCAAATCATTGAGAATGAATATGTAATTCTTTCTATAATCAAATAAGAATACAATACTAAAGAATAACACAAACAAAAAAGTATACCATTAATTTTTGACTCTTGATATTTCAATTTATGAAGTGGGTTTAACTGGAGCTCTAGTTTCCATTTTTTTTACCAATCGATATTTATAATGGTTGAACACAATATTCCTTTTTATTTTTCTAATCATTAAAATGCAACTTCGTAGTTTTGAGGATTTTAATTTTTTTTTTGATTTCTACTTTTTCGAAAGTCAACTGGATTGCAGGTTAAGCTACATAATAGTTTTGCAAGAGTCGAATTTAACTTTTCCTAGAATAGTATCCTATAAAAAGATGGAACTGAAAATTAAGCACTAAATAGCACAATAGTATATGCAATCAATTTGAAACTAATCTTACTCTGAAACTGCGATGATGATGGCTACTGGCTCCTTACGATGATGGCTGTTGATCGACTGCAACAGGTATGACTATGAAGGAAGCCAATCGACTACAATGAAGACGAGAATGAAGGCGCCAATTCACTTTCGATGATGAGCTACAGACGATGATAATTTAATTCGAAGGAGGATTGGAAACTTTTTTAGTTTTGTTTGGATCGGTTATTTAAAATTTTGGGAATTTTATTTACGAAGACGTAAAAATAAAGGGAGGGAAAGTGAAATGCAAGCGGATCTCACAGCGTTAGGGTTTGGAAATTAGGGAACTTAGCGCCAAAATAAATGGTTCTGAGTACGACCGTTCATAAACACTATTTGCTATTGCTAACAAATTAAACTTTTCTTGTAGTGTGATATCACTGTAGTTTTATTAATTCTTGCAACACCGTGGTCGGTTTCTATATACAACAATATATGCATCTTACTTCATTCTCATAAAAATGTAAAGTTTGAGTTAGCTCGATGTTCGTAGAGTTTGGTCAAATATTGTGCAATAATTGCTGTGTGGGTATAGAGAAAGACTTGAATGGATGTGTTAAAATCTGATGCATAGAGGAGATTCAAAAAGAGTGTTTGTATGATATGGGTAAGAGTAATGAATGCAGGCTACACGTGCATGCTCAAAGAGTAGCAAGTGGGTATAACATTATTCGACCTGAGTAAACAGTTGAAGGATGTGATCAATGAAGACTTAACAACACAAGAATTTGAAGGGTGGAAATTCAAAAAATACATGAGTATGAAGACTTTCTTACGCTTAAAGATTGAAACCATTAGCAAGATTTGTGATGGTTCCTTTTATGCATGTTATGTTATGTGATATCCCGGAATTTTTGGCAATATAAATTTAATAATCTGTATTTAAAATTAAATTGATTTGATAATTTTTGTAAATAAATTTGAATTGATTTAATAATCTTATTTTAATCAATATTTAATTAGTGAATTTATCTTTTAAGAGCTATTAAATTGTTTTTCTATTTATAATATATATAGAATATGTATATATTGTAAATAGATAAGCTTGTTTAAATTTAATAAATAAATAATCTTATTTTCTAATTCTACTATTTTTGGTAAATTGGAAATTTGTTTTTATTTAATATAAGCTTTTCAAAAGCTATTTAATAAAATAACTATATGATTTTAAATTTATAAAATAAATCTTTAATTATTTAAAAAGGATTTTAGCTTAAGTTTAAATAAATTTAATAATAAGATTTGTTTAACATTCTTTTTAAAATATTGTTTAAGAAATATGATTGTAATTAGATATGGAAGTTTAAAGTACAACTAATAAATGAAACATTAATTCATTTAAATAACAAGTAATTTACAATCTCTTTTGTAGGTTTTATTTAATTTATCTAAAATGTTATTTCCAAATAATAAAGTAATGTATTGTTTTTATTTTTAAGTATAAATGGTTTTATTTCCTTAAAGAAAATTAGCTATATATATACAACTAAGTATTTGTAAAATAATTAATTAAGCATAATATTATAGTAAACTTTAGTTATAAATACAAATTACTTAAAAGACATGTGTTGCTTTCTTAGAACCTAATATAACATTTGTAATTTAAATAAGCAAGGAAGTTAACAAGTGTTAATATTTTATACAAGTGACATGTTTTAATTTTATTTTTCTTTGATTTTAAATAAATCATAAATTTAGTTATATAAACTTGCCTTCTTCCATTCTATTCTTTTTTTCATTTTCAATTTTGAACTAAGAAAAATTTTCAGCTGAAACTTAATACTTCAAACAATCCTCAAAAACCAAATCTGTAAAACAATTTTTCTCCTTCAAAAATCTATAATCATCCTTATATCCAAACACAAATCAATTCCCTGTAACACATTTTCAACATGCAAATCAGTTTCAAAACATATCATGCAAGTCTGCATTTTTACTTTCTTCAAATATGGAATGGTTACTACATGCAACAATCTGAAGTTATCATGCACATTTCCCAACAAAAGCAAACCTGCATTCTTCAAATATGTAGCCTGCATTCATTCTCCTCAAAATTGAAGCTTGTTCGTCATTCAACCTGATTTTTAAAAAGAAAAAAGAAAAAGCAAGAAAACCTGCATTCCTTTCTTCAGAATCTAGAAATCAGGCTACTCCATGCAAATCTGGAATTTGTTGCCTGCTTTTTCTTTTAAAGTTGGAAGCATATTAAAGCAAGAATTAAGTTTAAAGTTTTAGAAGCATTCAAGCAAGTTTTCAAAAGATTCAAAAGACATTTCAAAATCAAGTGCTCCGCTCATCAGGTTTTAACAAGTGAGTAACAAATTCTTTTCTAAAAATTTAAATATATGAATTTTGGTTGCCTGATTTAAAATCTGGAATATGTATACTAGTCATATATGCATTATTATGTATATTTATATATGGTTGTACTTCTGGATATATGAATCTTCTTCTTGTTTTTTTTTTTACGGAATCTACTCTGTTATAGTTTCTAGTTCAAGTTCAAATATCTTGATTTAATCATTGTTAAATTTGAGTTTCAAATGAAACTTGTTAGTTTAATTACAAACTTTAATTTAGAATTTTACTTAAGTTAAAATAACCTTAGATTATATCTGGAAACTAAATCAAACGATCAAGTTCAAAATAAGTGAAAATTTTAGTGTCACAATTTATTGTTTCAGGGTTGTAATTTGGAACATCATACAAAATCATGAATTTTAAACCTAAAATTACAATTTTTAATGCTATATTCAAAGAGCAGTTCCCTATTCTCTGTATTATGTATTTTGAGGCATTTCTGTTGCCACAATTGTCTGGAGGTTTCGTGTTTGCTCCTGGAGGTGGAGGAGTTATCTTGGATGATGGAAAAATTATCAGATTGGGGTGCATTTCATTTTGGAGATGATGGATTGTGATTGAAGTTTGGAACCCTAGTTTTACTGGGTTAGACAAGATTGATCATTTCGGCAATTGTAGTTGATCGAGTTCATCTATATCTTGGGCATCGAAAGTTAGTGGGTTGTCGAGGACTTCGCTGAAGTTTCAGGGGCAACGGTGGTCGGAGCTTCAGAAACGAGGCGTTGACAGGTTGGTATTGAAGTGGTTCTGCCTGTTCCAGGTTTGGTTCTGGAACTCGTTCTCGAATTTGAATTTTTGGTGGCGATGTGATAATTGTGATCAGGTACGTGGTTGATCGACGACTTGTAGAGATCATTAGAGTTGATCGGAGAAGGCGGCGTCGTGGGTGCATGTGCACGGTGTATGTTTTGAGTTCTGGTGATGTTTTGGTGTGGGGTTTTGCTTACTCGGGTTTGTCTCGAGTTAGTTGAGGGTGTAACTCGAAGCAGTTAAGGTTTTGTCTCGAAGTTAATTTAGGGTAGGCTCGAGTAAAAGTTGTTTACAGGATTTTAAAAGACAGAAACCTGTTCTGTTATTTTTTTAAAAATTTAAAGTAAAGTTTAAATGTAAATAGGAATTTAAACTAAGATTTAAAAACCTGAATTTGAATTTGAATTCAAAGTAGTTTGAATCTGAGTTTTGAAATAATTTAAATTTTGAAATTTAAATTTGGTTTTAAACAACTTTTAAGTGTAATGGTATTTTGGTTTTGAATTTAAACTGAAAGTTTAAATTCTAAAATATAAGATTTAAAATATGTTTAAATATGAGATTTAAAAATCTGGAATTTGAGCTGAATTTCAGTTTCTTTTAAAATAAAATAAAGTTTAAATTAAATTGTTTTAACTAATTTAAAAATGGTTAAATGATTTGAATTTAAGATGAAGTTTAAAACGTAAGTAAGCTTTGAATAAGTAATTTGGAATTATGATTTAATATCTATTCTAGTTTGAAATAAATGGAATTTCTTAAATTCAAAATGATTTAAACAATCTTGTTTTTTTAAGTGTATTTTTAGATTAAATTGAATTTAAGAATGAATTGGGTTTGAAATCCTTTTAAACTTCTTTGTAAAATGAATATATCTTTAACATATGAGATAAAAAGGTTTTGAATTGTTTTCAAACTTTTTTTAGATAAATTTGTATTCATTTTAAAACCATAAAATTTAAAATGAAATTTAAAATGGAATTTAAAGTAAATTTGAAAGCAAGTTTGTTTTTAAATGCTTGATTAAGTAAGAAATGTTTTTCTTAAATTAAACTAGAATTTAATGATTTGGATTCATTAAATTATTAAGTTGGATAATTAATTATTTAATTAATTAATAATATGGATGAATAATTAAGTAATTAAATTTTTTTAAATTGATTAATTAAGACTTAAGATTAAGTAATTAAGGTTAATTAATTTTTAATTAAAGATTATTAATTAGATTTTAATTAATGATTAAGAATTAATTAATCAAGTAGTTAAGAATTAATTAAGATTGCAGTTAACACTTAATTAATGTAATAATTAGTAATTAATGGTAATTAAATATTAATTAATTTGTAATTTATAATGGTTAATCTAAGTTTAATTACTTAAGAAAAGTAATTAAAGAATCGGAAATTGTTAATGAAGGTCATTAACTAAGATTATTTAACAATTAATTAATGTGATTAATTTTAATAATTAATTAGATTAATTAAGTAATGATAATCAATTGTGAAATTGTTTATGTTTAATTACTTAATAGAAGTAATTAATGAATTAATTACTTAATGTAATAAATTGAGTTTAACATGATTAGTTTAGGATAATTAATTAAGTTTAATTAATTTAAACACTTTATGATTTGATTAAATAATTACTTTATGTAATTAATGGGATTGTAATTACTTAGGGAAGTAACTAATTGATAATTACTGGATGTAATTAAAGATGTTTTAATAATGGAAGCAATTTAGAATTAAATTACTTTGTAATTAATCAAAGGATTAATTGAGATAATTAACTTAGGGTAATTAATTTTTAAAATAAGTAATTAATGGTAGCTAATTACTGAATGGGATTAATCAAGGGATTAATTGAGATAATTATTAAGGAGTAATTTATTTACTAAAGTAATTAAGAGTAATTAATTACTGGATGTTATTAATCAAGGGTGATTAATATATGTGGTTTAATTGAAGATTAATTACTTAATGTAATTAATTTATTTAGAGAGATTAATTAAAAATGTAATTAGAAATCATTAATTAATAAAATTATTGATAGAATTGATTAGCTAAGGAATAATTAATAAACGAATTAATTAATTAATAAAGAATTAATGTAATTAATTTTAGTTAATTAATTGATTAAAAGTTAATTATTGTAAAGTGTTAAGTATAATAACTTATGTAATTAATTTAAAGGCTAATTACTGATTGTAATTAGAAAATTGTTAATCATGAATGATTAATTGAAATAAATAATGAGATGGTGATTAATTTAATTGATTTGTAATTAATTAATGGTTACCAGGATTTTAAAGGATGTAATGATTAATTTAATTTATTTTAAATTAATTAAGGATGACGGAATTAATATAATTTATTTTAAACTAATTAGAGATAAAGTAATTAATTTAATTCACTTTAAATTAATTATAGGTAGTGTAATCATTAAATCATTGCTTATGTACGAATGGTTGATATTGGTTGCCTTGAATGGTTTGTAATCTCAGCTATAAGATGAGTAATGTTGTGTGATATGGATGCTTTGGTTGTATTGGGATGATAATATGGATTATCTGTTTATATTGATGATATGAATTATCTGTTTATGATGATAATGTTGATTATCCATTGTGAATATGTGCATTTTCTATCTGTGTGTATATAGATAATGAATTGAAATTTGTTTTAAAGTCTAAAACAACTTGGCCTTAAAAGATACGTTTTGGATTCGATGAGACCGAGATCGGGTTTCCATATTTGGATATCCGAAAACCACATCGATCCAAATTAACGATAGATCATGAATCTCAAGTGAAGATGAAGATTCAGAGTGCAAGGGTTATCGTCGTTAACTCTTAGGGTGATTCCAAAATGAGTGTAATGAGATAATGCCTTTGGTTTCGTTCGAACCCGGAACGAACTTGTATGGATTGAATGCTTTCAGAACATCGTCAGGTAGACGATGAGCATTCTAAGAGATGTGTTCTATAAAGGTAATCGTAGCCTCAAGCCTCATCAATCGGGAATGCTAAAACAGGGGAGGTGCAGCAAGGCTAAGTGGGTCATGCCCAAGTAGAACGAGATTTATCCCTGTCTAGATGTCCCTTCTATTTCGGCTGTGTTGTGCGGTTGCGGATCACAACTGCGGGTGGTCTTGTTCGGAACTGTTCAGTAAGGAATGGTTCTGGCTTTGTGTTGCAGGGGATTGGGAGTGATCCTTGGTACGGTGATTTAGGCGCCGTACTGTGACGGGGGTTACCCCAGTAGTCCTGCCATTGTATGGAATCCAAAATCCAATTAGTGCCATCAGTTTTGATTGTATTACCCACTTTTGTGGCTAGTAGCTAGAATTTAATAGATGTAACAATTTTGGCTATTTCTTATTTACTTGAAAACCCTAGACCTATTATAATATCACCGAATTTCCTATCAAATGTTTTGGTTAGCGTAAGGTAAAAACTTTTTCATATTTATGTATGGGAAGTCTTACCTGATATCTTTCTTTTCAAAGGTTTTTCAGAGTTAAGCAACTTTAACCTATTACTCACACTAGACCCATGTCTGACCTAGAGTTTATTTCTGTTTTTCTCAAACTCTTGGGTACTCAAATTTTTACGAGTAGCCAAGGGATTCATGTTAGCTTTGATGAATTATGGAGGAGCAATGGAGCAGGAGGCTTCAGCGTGTGTGTTTATATATATATATATATATATATATATATATGTATATATATATAGTGTCCTGCTGTGTTGGTATCTCTGAGTGGTTTCTTTGTTGATGTTGTATTTGAGTTGTAATAACTAGACAGGTGTTTATAACTGTCTAGTATGTGATATATTGTCTGTGTAACTCTGATAGTTGTTGTATACTATGTAATACTTATGTCATTAATATAATTTATTCGTTCGGCTGTTGAGATTCTGATGTTGTTTCTTCTTTCTCTTCTTTCTTTTCTCTTTTCTATCCCTTTCTTTCTTAAAGATGATGCGATTTTCTGGTCCTAGAAAGTCGGGTCGTCACAGGTGGTATCAGAGCACTAGGTTGAGCGAATACCTAGGCTCTAGAGTGCTGTCTATCTTAAGAGAGCGTATTTGTAATTTCAATATATACATATAATTATTTCTACCTATTTACGTTACCCGTACAGGTTTTCCAATATAAGTTATAAATCTAGATAAGGTAGTGGTGTGTGTAACACGACTACTACCATTGGTTGGAGTTTGAATGTTTGAGGTTGTATCTGTCGAGACTGTAGGCCTAGAAAGTCGGGTCGTCACATGTTAACAATTTGACTATTGGTATGTTAAGAATTGTAACAGTTTATTACAAAGCCATTAAACAATGATTGTAGATTTTGTGTTTCTAATTACCAGGTGGCATAAATCGGAAAGAGTTTCCAGCAAGAAAGAGACTATGAAATAATTTCACATGTACAATTTATAAAAACAAATGTAAAATTTGTCTCTTATTTAAGTCAAATTATCAACTTGGATTACTATCGATTTGCCAAACTATAACTAAAATTGAAAATGACGATACTCCATGCGATCTATGCAATCATATACTGACAAACGGAATAACTACCAGACATGATTAATACACATCTGATAGTCTTGATGCCTAATTTATATGTAGAGCTACACAATAAAATGAAGTTAACTGTGTCAAATATATAACAGTAGAACTTAGAATTAGACGCTAGTCTCTCCGAAAATTGAGATAAACCTAAGAAATCCTAAGCATTAGAATATTACATCTAGAATCCAGGATATTATTTCAGTTAGGAAAAGCAACTGAAGTACTAAAAATAACATCCATGATATCAAATAAGGTCATTATCCAAGATGAACCATTTTTATTTTCCCTCGGTCTTAAAATATCTTTATAAACTTTCAAGTCGGGCTCTAGCAATTTAGGAAAAGTAATTGGTATTAACAAATTTACAGTCATAATATAAATGTATTCTAAACTTCAAAATATAAACATTACAAAATTACCATTGAGTGTCCAATCAAATTTGTTATGAACATCAATTTTCCTCTGAATTGTAATCTTCCCATCTGTTGTAAACCCTCTAAGTGATATTTTTACATATCCTTCTTCTTCTCCTCTCTTCACAAATGCACCAACACTTGCTTCTCTTCCAAGTATCTCACAAAAACAATAGTCACTATTAACTTAGTTTCTGCATTGGTGCATCATCGCAAAATATTTTTTCAACACAGTCCAACCCCTATATAAATGGAAGTTCTATTATACCAGTGTTATACTACAATGCACTAAATTGTTCCATGTGGCAACACTCTTTCAGCAAGCATAAAGTGTGTTATTTTAAATGCATAATCCATATGGAATAATTGTGTTCTATTGAAGCATGATGTATATAGAATTATGGTGCTATGCTAGGGAAGGAAAGAAAAAATTAAGGTGGGACTGGGAAGGAGAAGTAACTATAAAGTAGCATGTGCATATAAACAGAAAAGAAAGGTATTAATATTCAAAGACATAATATTTTAGTAGCTAATGCTTTCGACAATGTATAACTTTATAACATTTTCAAATAAAAGAAACTGTAACTTATTCATAAAAAGATAATTATAACAATGTTTGATATCTACTTAAGGGTTGAGTATGAATTGTTAGGGAAATAGTCACTTGGCTAAATTTTATGTTCAATGAATAGGTCCTCTGGACATGAACTTTTTTCTTGTATACATTGCTAAACTTGCATCTTTGTCATACCAGATAAAAGAATTTACAGATCATCCTACGAATAACATTCATTGTCATTATTATAATTAGACTTAATTATATTTTATTTAAGCTTAATAATGTAAACATATCTTTTATTGTATATAAATAATGAAATTTTAAGCTAATTAAAAGTTTTTTAATCAAATCTACTATTAAGATGGTATTAACATAAAATAGCATTATATACTGCATAATATGATTATCTACAAATATTAAATTCAACTAACCCTACCAAATATCATAAGTGAATAATGGTTTGGAAGTGAAAGAAATTTGCGCTTTCCCTCTTTTCTTTTTTTCATTATTGATATTGCATCGAAAAGAATTTCAATAAAATTTAGTTATGCAACTTTACCTAGAAATCTTGTTCCAAATAAAACATTTTACATCAGGATAGCACAAGCCTGAATAATAACGTCAATTTTATGTATAAAAAATAAATACGAAAGGTTATCTCTACGCCAAATCACACTTCAAAAGCATATCTAGTAATTCAATTATCTTGAAATAGAAAGATAATAATACAATTAAATTAATGAATAGTGCCCATATATAAAAAATTCATTCAACTAATGGATATCCTGCCATTTTAACAAAATAGAAGTAAATATTCTCCAAATCACAAGTTCAGGATGAAAATAAAATTAGTCAGAATAATGACTTAGATTTTAATATTGGATTACAAGAAATATTTACTTTAATTAAAAAAATAACAACTGAAAGTACCTATTTAAGTCTTCTAGGTTTTGGTATTTGCGATGAAGACTGCACCAAGAAGAAATTGCTGCTTCAACTTTGATGAGGTATTAAAAGCGGTATTTGGTGAAGAAAATTTTTATTATTTTTTCTTCTAGATTGAAAAACCGGTGAAGAATTGGAGAAATGTTTTCGAAAAGAGAAAACTGTGGACATAAGAGATATGGAAAAGTATTTTGTGACCACTAATCTAGAATTCATTTCCTGCTTAAGTTTTGCTGAGCCGCCTAAGTTTTTTGCTCACTTTGCAGCATTGTATTAAGATTTTTTATTAATTAATAAGACTCAAACAGCATGCTCACTTACAACGCTTTTAGGTGTTGCTATTGATATTGATTTTTCTTGTAGTGGTGTGTGATCGCGCATGCATGTGTGTGTATGTGCATATGTGTGTTTAGTATGATAAAAAAAATTCATAAACTACTATGTTCATAGTTACAAGAGTTTAGCTATTTAATTGAAATCACAAATTCCACTTGGGTTGCACTCTGAACTCCATGAGTCACCCATAAGTAAATAGGGCTAATTTTTTGTCTTCTTAATAAACTCTCTATCATTTCTCCAAAATTAAACTGAGAAAGGCCATATGAGTGCATCTGCGATATCATTTTATTTTATCTACTTTTTTAATCTTACCCCTCCAACTTTACTTTTTTATTACTTGATAATTATCGAGAACGTGTCTCAACATCTTATTGAGCTGTTGGTTCCTTTTGCAATCCATATTGCATAATTGTAAACATTACATAGTATTGGATTATCAATGTCACTTATGAAGTTCGAGTCCAAATACTCCTTCATAAAAATTACATTACTTATGCAAACAATCCTCTTGTATTTCATGAATACAGAAAAATATTCATAACTACCATCTTGTGATTTTTACTTGGAGTTGATTTATATATGCTCACAGTATCAAGTGCATAAGTGATTTCAGATCTAATACATAACAAAACGTTAATAATGATGCATAAGGAAACCATTTCATAACTCTTTTTTCTCGTTCATAGATAAGTATTCCTTTCTACAAAAGATAATTCCTTATCATATAAGAATATTTCTTGGCTTGAAAATTTCATACTAAACATTTTAGCATAGTGCATACGCACGTTGATTGGGACAATCCTAATATCCTCTATACCAAGTATAAAGGATGACTCTTCGAAATCCTTCATTGAGAATTAAATAACTATCCGTTAACTAGTTGTAAAATTGATACATCATTAGCAATCAATAATATGTTGTTTGCTTATAGCATTACATATATTTTAGACATTTTATTTTATATGTTATAGACATATGTTTCCTATACATTTCAAGCTAAAACAAATTAGTTGATTTCTCTATCAAAATACCCGCTTCGATCTAAAGATGCTTGCTTAAGATCATAGATTGATCTTAAAAATCCCAGAGTCATATAACCACTCTTATTGATTTCAAGACACTTTAGCCACTGTACATCCCACCTTTTTGTACGCTTTAAATCGATGACAAAATATAATAATCAAATAAACAGTTCATGAAGCTGTTTTACAAATATTTGATTATACTTATACAACACAGAATCAGAGTTACGCATACCAAAGAATAATAAATAATAATGCAGCGGAACGATGTAATGCAGTGGAACAATATAGCAAATAATAGTAATAAAATCTTCGTCTTCATTCTCCAGAAGTAAGATCTTCAAACCCTGAAATGCTCAGGCTGACTAGACCGAATTGAAAAGACAAAACACTCGAGTCAAAACTAAAAGATCTTATGTAAGTTAAATCAACAGAAATAAATATAATTGGAACATAGCCGGAGATGTTTACGGGGTTTGACATCTCCTATCCAGTGTTTAACGTGAGTGCAGTAACTTAAGAGATGCTCGGGATTCACATCTCCTAAGGATCCGTTAAACTATTTACTATGTAGTAATATACGCTATTATAATAATGTCTAATAGTAAAATAAACTTACTTTAAAATAGCATTAAGGAGTGAACCAATATTCCCCTTAACACATAAATAATGCCAATAGTTTATACAGTACCGTAATACCTCCTGATCGGGAGGCTACCAGAGGATATTCTATAGGTACGACACAAATCAAACTCGTACAAGGCACGTTAGGGCAGGTGACACGGCACAACTAGGCAATGCCAGGGTAGATATACCAATTACACTTCCAGGCCGGAGGTAACGCGTAGCAGCTACTACCGCCCACCTCGAGCCATCCCCAAAATAAAAAATCCAGAGTGGCCACCAACTCAGTCTCAAAGTCCAAATATAATAGCGAAGGAGTGTGTCCGATCAGAGGAGCGACCTCATTAGTCCGTCAATTGCTCATGTTTTAGCCACCTTATGCCAACTCATGGGAGTTGGGTCCACGTATATACCTCAAAGGAACGCCGCCACTATCCTACTTCATTTTGGAACATCCATCGTGTACACGGTTTTTAAAGTGGTTTTCGGAGTTGGCAGAGAGTATGACAACTTCTGATCCCGGTTTCTTTAAAAACTGAACGTTATTATAACACCGCGGTCATTTCAAAATAATTTATACTTTAAACCGAAATATCATTGCCATTTCAAAACCATATAAATATGATATCATTTCCATTTCAAAACTAAATTAATACGATATTACTTTTATTTGAAATATATCCTTTTCCAAAAATCGTAGTACTTTCAAAGTTTTACTTCGAAACCAAAACACTTGAAATTATAACACTTTCAAATCATAATACCTTGAAACTCGTAACTTTGAAACATAACTTCCACCATTTAAATGGTTTAAATATTAAAATAATTTATATAATAAATAGCTTCTTCAATTTCACAAATCAATTCCAAATGACTCGAATTCCAAAATTTTAGATTTAACCAAATCCTAAATCGTAAATTTCAATTCAATTCAATTACCCAATAAACTATTCCAAATTATATCGAATATTTGATCCACAGAATAAACCGAAGCATTCAACAATTTCAAAACTAAGTTTGGTAATTTCATATATATATATATATATATATATCAAATTCAAATTTCTATTATTTAGTTTGAAATATTTTACTTAATAAATCCATTATCATTTAAATAAAACCCAAATTTCAAACAACTAAATATTTCCTTCAATTTATTTATACTTGAAATATTCATTTAACTTACCTTAATCCAAAATCAAGCTATAAAAATCATACCTTTTAAAACTTCAAATTTAATAAATTTCACATCAAACTTATTTAAGTTTAATTCTTAAATAAATTTAGTTTCAATTAAATTTCGAATTTATCTTCCAACCTTAATTTATTTAAATCATTATAAACTCTCTATTAAAATAAAATTTAAATGTTTAACCATATTATCTTCAATAAAAATTAAACTTATTATTAAGCTTATTCTATATTAAAACAAATTTATACATAGCTTAAAAATCAAGAATGAAATAACATCTATATAATATATAAAATTAATATTTATATAAAACCATATATTTCTTTGCAAAACCATATAAATCATTTCAAAAATATTTCTATACATATACTCGATGTCTGTATATAATTTTCTATCCTATTGTCAAGTGATATGGATATTTATCATTTCAATCCGCAATTTAATATTTTACGGTTGTATATAATTTCAAACCGCAATCCCGAATTAATAATAATCCATAACAAACTTACAGTTTATAACGATATAAACTAAACATCCATTCAACCAATATCAATAATCAACATCCATCACAATCATCCAAAACAGTCCATAAATATCAATATAGAATCTGATAAGAAATAACAGGTATTTAACTGGCAGTTTATATGCAATAATAAATTAAATAACAATTTAACATCGATAAATTCAATTTAACTGAGATGATGATCAAAATATACCAAATAGTCATAAATAAATTCCTAATCATATCATGAATTGAATTTAACAAACATTAGAAATTTTAGAAGTTGTGAGTGGGTTAAAACACTCACCTTTTGAATGTAAATTGAATTTAAATCCAATTTAAACCCAAAATTCAAACAGTTTTAGAATCCGTCCAAACCAACATTAAAATGTCCGGAATCCCAATACAATCCTAGCGGAGAAAACCGCGCATAAAACGGACCTCATATGCGAAAGTTATTGCGATTAGAACAAGTTGGAATTGAAATAAATAATCAAAAAATATAAAATAAAACAAAAGAGTATACCAAAGCAAAGACACGTTAGCATCTCCACAGTTTCACGTGCACAGAACAATCGTTCAAACTCAAGAAAAACAGGGCAGCTCTCCCCTTTTTTGACCCGCGTTGACCACTATAAATAGCCACCACCGGTCGCCATAGGCCACGCCGACTACCCCATCGAGCATACCACTTCCTGCCGCACCGGAGCAACACCATCTGCAGTCACCAGCTTGCCACCGCTGCCACCTTATGCTTACCCTAGTCGAATTTTATTGCTAGATCCAGCCATAGATTTGCCAAACAAACTGCATAGATGCACTCCACACGTCGATCTCTACGCCACGGTACCATTTATCTGACGATCAGATGATGTTGATCAACAAGCGATGAACGGTCGAGATTTATTCCTCGAATTTCGACCGTACAAAAAATCTAGATTGAAAAGCGGATAGCAGAATTAACATGCGCTCTTTGAGAGCTTCGAATCCATATAAAATTTGATAGGTATTGAGGAGTTTGAATTTTTGTTGTTGGATTTGAATTGGAATTGAATTGGAATATTTAGTTTTCAACCATTAAGGAAGAGGGGCAATAAAAGTTTCTGTACGTACAGAAATGAGAAATAGAAAGGCTGCTAGGGTTTATGACCTTATATATATATATATATATATATATATATAAGGTTGAAAATAGAGAAGCAGATACGATTGATTTGGGTTTTGAATGATAATTGACCTGAAAAGCCCGTTTCAATTTCGGAACGGAAATCCGTCAACCCATATATCAAAATATATGTTTTTTTAATATTTTAAAATCAATGGAACAGGTTTTAAGTCAAAATTCCATCGTATGAAGGAGTTACGTTAAAATCAGCATATGTCGAATTAATTTCAATTCAATTGATTTCTAGGCGTTTCAAGCTCGTACGATCAAACGACAAGCCCAATCATTATGAAACTTGAAATCCTACAATAATTCACCATTACAGATCAGATGAAACTGATTTTGTTGAAATCCGAGTCAGTGGCCAAAATGATTGTTTTCTAGCCAATTGATTAAATTAATGTTAAATTAAACTAAATCGCTTTCCATTCAATGATCATGATTTCCAATTTCTATCACTTTGGATTATTCTGTAATTTAAAATCCTTTAAAGCAAATTATCTTATTAACTTATTATTGGACATTTCACAATTTACAACATTTAATTTCAATTTCAATTAATTCAGAAATTTTATGTTTTAAATTCCCAGTTAATCCAAATATTTGATTTCTAGATCTTGTTATTGAATCAATTATCACCCTATAGGTATAATAATCAATGGTTTATGTTTATTACGTTAATATTTCCAATTTATTCTAATTCCAATTAGCAAAGTAATAAATTTCATTCTCTCCATAAATCTATTTGTTATGAATTGAATTCCCATTAATTAATTAATTAATTAACTAATTAATTTCATATAAACTGATTTGTTTCAATTCTAATCCCTTCTTATTAAGTTTATATTACTCTATAAACCTCGTTAATATTCGTTTATCTTTCCTTATATTAATATATATTCAAATATCCATCTTTCCTTATGTATTTGATTATATTGAATTTGTCAAATGTATACATTTATTATAACTAAAACCTCAATTAGTTATAACGACCCAAAATTTCTGTCATTTGAAATTCAAATATTTAATTGGTTTTAAATACTAACAAGTAAAATTTGCAAGTCGAATAATTTATTTTTCGAATATCTGGATTTAATTGGATAATTAAATCAATAATTTAATATTTGAAATTGCGTAAATATTTGGAAATTGGGTTTAATGTGAATAAAAAGTGATTTATAAAGTTATATTAAATCATATTGGAGCTAGAACAATATTTGTGAACTTTTAAAATTGAATTAAAAGTTAATTTGTGAAAATTGAATATTTAATATTTAATGGACTAGTGAAAATAGTCATTTTTCAAAAAGTCTCGGATTTCGACGAAACAAGTTTCATCGGATCTGTAATGTTACATTATTGTAAGGTTTCAAATTTCGTGTCAATTGGATTTACCGTTTGTCCGGGGCAAGCCAAAACGCATAGAAATTTGGTAAATCGATTTAATTTAAAATTGATTGTTTTTGCTGTAACTCGCACCTATGATCGAATTAGCCTCCGAAACCTATTCCATTGTATCCAGAATGCGGGGTAAACCCTTGAAACGCCAGTCACCGTGCGAGATTTGGAGGTCGGAGAAGTTGGATGAATAGTGTTCTTCGTTGGAATTTCTATAAAAGGACCTTCATCCTTCTAAATTGTGAAACCCTAGCCCTATCAGCTCTAGCCGCCACCCCTTATTTTCATTGGTCGAAAATGAATCTTCTTCTTCACTCGATTTCTTCTAATCCAAGCATTAATTCGAAAAACTTTCAACATGAAAAATGTAGAGCACTCCAAGATCTTAATATCCAACGGTTATGATCGTTTAAAACGAAGTGGATCATCGGCAATTTGAGTTGGAAGTGCTGCCATTCGCACGCGTATTCCAAGACAAAGGTGAAGCAGAGTTGGACGCCCTTCTGGCCGAAGGTAGAGATGGCCGAGGCGTTCCGTGTGGTGGTGGTTTGATGGGCTCTCGACGTCGTATGGTGGAGCGACTATTAACCCTAAGTGGCAGCCTTTGGGTTGCTTGAGTGCATCGAAACTTGGAGATGGAATGAACGTGAGAGAGGAAGGAGAAACAAAAAAAAAGTATGGCCCTGATGCATTGCAGTGAGAACGTGCTGCCTTGATAAGCAAAGGTTTTAAAAATATAAAATAAAATGTGTAAATTTGTATATATAAAATTCGTATAAACTTCTAAATTGCGTATCTTTGTCATACGAGGTCGGATTTTGACGAAACGGCTTGCGTCGGGTTCGTTTTGTCGAGCACTACGCAATAGAGCTGGTTTGGAGTCATTGGAGTGAGTGAAAATTTTGGGTAAAATTAAACGCACGTTTAATTTTATTTCAAACAAAACGCTACAAATGTTATGGAAAACTCAAGGTGAGAACTCCTCACTCAATCGAAATGTTTCGATTTAAATTTTAAATAGTTAAATTTTAGATTGCTTGATTGTGTGATTGGATGATAATTATTATCTATTGTTTGAAATAGACCCTATACGCCGTATATTAAGCGGATGTTATTTATTAAACACATATACCGCGATAATTCCAACTTGTATGGGATTGGTATTATACATGTACTTGGAGTTGCTTTTCCTGCATTATATAGCGGATGGGACCCTATTGCGCCGCATAATAGCGGATAGTATTTTATAAATCCCATATACCGCGATATTCCGTCTTGAAGCGGAATTGGTATTGTGCTAACATCTTTGGATGCAGGGAAACAGGTTGGAGGGATCCAACTGGATTCCTCAAACATTTGAATTTGTTTCAATGTTGTGTGCTGATCTATTTATAATTTGCGTGATTATCTTTGAGATTGAAATCGTTAAAGGCTAAATTTTAGCCGAATATTTTTTTGGTATCGTTAGATGCCGAAAATAAATAAAATTTGATTTTTGAAAATTTAAGTTGAGAATTCATAATAAATTTTAATTTTGAAATTGATTCATTTTAAATAAATAAACGTTGAAGTTTTTATGTTATAAAAATTAGGATTTTTGTGAAATATAACCGAAATGTGATTGTTGAAATAAGTAGTCGATTAATTTATAAAATGGTTTAAATTGGGATTTTTGAATTATTATAAATGATTTATATAAAAGATTTATAAAATTGATATTTATAAATTAAAATATTGGAATTATAAAACGAGTTTTTATAAGTATTAAAATGAAGTATAAATGGATTTCATAAGTGGATGAAATCTATAGATTTATAAATTGTGAAGTTATAAAATGAATAAATTTGGTAAAATAAAAGATTTATAAGTAATTAACTTATAAATTGGATTTTGGCGTGTAAATGGAATATGGGTAGAATTTGTAAATAAAGTGATTTTATAAGTTGAAGTTGTTATAAATTATAAACGGAATTTATAAACGTTGTTTTATAAATCCGAAATCGACTTATTTTAATAAGTTTAATTATCATATCTTATTTAAGAAATATATTCATGATTTTGGACAGTGAATAATCCTTTAAATAAAATATGTAGGAATGTTGAATTTGGTAAATGAAGTATATTCACGATTTTGGACAGTGAATAATATATTAAAGAATTTTTTTGGGAAACTGATATTTTAAATATAATTTTAAACAATTTAAAGATGTTTTAAAATGTATTAAGTATCGAAACCATAGATTTCAACATTCATTGTTGAAATAGACGTTTTCGAGAAATTGAAGGAAATGGTGGACTATAACACTGTTGTTATAGTAAATGACTACCGAAAGGAAATGTTTTATTTAGTATTGGGGTTTATATATTCATCTTAATTTCGAATCCCTATATTAGTTATTTTGGGTTGTCGTAACGATGTTTTACGCAACATTCGTTTTGACTCAAGTAAATGTGTTTAAGAGAAGTTTTCCTTAAAGAATAAAATATATATTTAATTTGGATTTAAGTATATTAAATATTTTACAAATGTTGAAAATAAATGGATTTGTGAATTAGTTATTACTGAATAAGTATGGAAATGTTTTCCAATATGAAGTGGATGTTTTGAGATTATATCTTTTAAAGATAAATTGAAAGTTAATAATTGAAATCGATTTGAAAATCATATATCAGTGGATATCTGAAAATGTAAATTCACAACGGAAATTTATAAGGGAGATTTGTTTAAAAATAAACAATGATTTATTTTTAAAAAGTGTGGAAATAAATTTACGGATTTGGGACGTAAATTTAAAGTAAATCGATAAGGATTTATTTAATTGGTTTAAATGAACCATTTTGAAATGAAAGTTGTAAAGGTGAAAAGTGATTTGAAATCTATTTTCAAATGGTTGAAATGTGGAAAGTATATCTTATAAAGATATTTTGGAAATAAATAATTTGGGAAAATTATTTGAAATCAGGTGATGTTGTGAATATTGATTGATAGGTAAATAACCGACTATCAATATTGACCTTTAAATGGCTATTTGTTGTGAATTGGTTGAAATTGAATGCTACACTTATTTTAAATTATTGTGCTTGTTATTCGGATTACCCATTCCGTATAGTGATACGACGTAATGGATAACATTGAAGACCGGTGGTGAAGATCAGATATTTGTGAAAACGATAGGATGGCCTATCGGTTGTCTCTGCACCATTAGCTACGGTATGGAGATTTCCTTTGTGATGGGAAATTCGATCGGGATTGTGAATACCCGGATTGCAAGGGCTTCTTTTGAAGTGCCTTTGATTCTGTTCGAACCCGGAACATACTTGTATGGTTATATGTCTGACATTACATTTTGAGATATAAAGAAGATTTCTTTCAAATACATCTCTATTGGTGGCGGAGAATTTATTCTCTTAGCTTAGCACCCTTCTCTGAAATGTACAAGCTTAGAGGTTTTGTAGTTGAAGGTTATCAGTGATACACTCCCACTTTGGTAATGTGGCATGCTGAGTGTTGCTGTGTGATGATTATTTATTTATCATTTGTTGATCAAAGCGTGGCTTTGTGAAAAACGTAGCTTTGTGGACGTGACTTCGTCAGACCTCACACCCCGGAAATGGTCGAAACAGGAATATGTGGCAAGGTTATGAGGGTCGCGCCCTTTAGGGTATGTCATTTCCTTCTGGAAAAGGGTGGTGTTAGGTATAGAGCCTTGATGCTTAACCTATGTGGTTGCTCCAATCTTATTTTTCTATGTGGTTGTTGCTTGGTGATAGAGGGCCCTTGGATAAAGGTCCTAAAGGGCCGGG
The DNA here is from genome assembly GCA_030765085.1 of Allium cepa. Taxonomy (NCBI): domain Eukaryota; kingdom Viridiplantae; phylum Streptophyta; class Magnoliopsida; order Asparagales; family Amaryllidaceae; genus Allium; species Allium cepa. Next base: position 745,098,762 of record CM060931.1, on the reverse strand, counting down.
GAGTGGCATACTCGAGAAGTAGTTACCTAGTTACGAAGGTAACCTTGCCTTGTGTTGGTAGAGAGCTGGTTAAGTTCTCGAGACGTCCCGCCAGAGGCGATCCCATGTGGCAGTAGTAAGTTCCTTAGCCTGACTATTTGTTGGAAAATCCAAAGAAACAATATATGCCTTGTACGGTTTTAGTTGTATTACCTGCCATTCACTTATGGTGGCGCCCCACTGTTTGGATGGTAGCTATAATAGGCATAGTTCGGAATGTCTATGCTGGCTAAGATTTATATTCTATTTTCGAAATGCTTTCATCACTATGCACTAATAATAATATGAAAAATGATTTGTTTTGCACAGTAAGCATCTTTGACTATCATAAGGAGAAATCTTCTCCAATTCTGCGTTTGCATTGTGTGTGTGCGGGGAGGCCTTATGGTAGTTTCATTTTCCAAAAGCATTGTGAATATTTTTCACTTCCATTGTTGTTGTTGTTTTAAGGATAAATAACTGTTTTGAGTTCTCACACCAGTCCCATGACTGACCTGGAGTTTACTGTTCCCTTTCTAAACTCTGGATGCCCATAATTTTCCACACGGGCAGCCTAGAGTCATGTTATCAGGTTATTCTGGATTCAGAAGTGCTATGGATCTCTAGTGGCGAGCTGGATGGCGATACGTACCACTTGTATATGATATTATCTTTTCCGCTGTACAAATTCACTTGCAAGGACACGTTTGTATAGCTATCCATTGTTTTGTTGTGTTGTATATTGTTGTTATATACTCTGATGATGATGGGATGTAATGTAATAACTGATATAGTTCTTTGTTTTAAAGATTATTCATTTATCTATTATATGTTGTTCCGCTGCGACTGTGAGATTCTGATATTGTTTCTGTTCTGTTCCTTATTTATTCTATCTTTTTCTTCTACCTCTTCTTTTAACCCTAACAATTCGGTTTTCCGGCATGTGATTATGCGGCATTTAATACAGTGGACGTAAGAATGTCGACCTTCGGATCCCGACAAAACTGCTTTTGTTACATGTGGTATCACAGCATATGGTTAAGTGACAACCTTGGCTCTGTTGGGGATTACTCATTAGCGATAGAGTCAGCAGTACTCTAGAATGAGTTGAGTGTAATAATAAATATGAGAGCATATTTGTTAGCGAATATAAAATTGTTTTGTATTGTGTTGACTTATCAGTTGATTGTTTATTGATTCTTGTCGATGCAGTCTAGCTAACTGTCGTCGATAAGGGTTTCTAAACTCTTAAACGAGATAAACCGACATAATATCATTTTAAATTGGGTAAATGAAATAATTTTACCTCGATTATATTTTATATATAAAGGAATAATTTTCAGAATTATCAAAGTGTATGTAAAAATTGAATTGTTTGATTGTTGAAAATGTAAGAAAATATATAAGTGAATCAAAGTTGTTCGAATAATCTGAATAAAAACAATTGTGAAATTTTTTGAAACCCTAGACCTATCAGCTCTAGCCGCCACCCCTTATTTTCTATAAAAGGACCTTCATCCTTCTAAATTACTTTATCATTCTATAAAAAGACCTATCAACTTGGATTTTAATCTCAAATTCTTTTATCACAACAAAATTCCAATTTTCAATTTACTATGGTAGAAAATCCATCACACAGAAACTCAAAAATGATACTGATAATGCTGCAGTCATTACCCTTATTATTCCCCAGCAACAGTAGTGAATCCAATGCTTTAAATTCTTTCAAAATTTTCTTTTTATTTATAAATAACGTTTATAAATCTTTTCTTATAGAATTTCACTATTTTCCTTTACTTATACAAGATTAATTCACGATTGTAAATCAATTCAATTATGAAAGGACCTTCATCCTTCTAAATTATGAAACCCTAGACCTATCAGCTCTAGGCGCCACCTCTTATTTTCAATGGCGGAAAATGAATCTTCTTCTTCCCTCAATTTCTTCTAATCTAAGCGTTAATTCGAAAAACTTTCAACATGAAAAATGTAGAGCACTCCAAGATCTTAATATCCAACCGTTATGATCCTTTAAAGCAAAGTGGATCATCGACAATTTGAGTTGGAAGTGCTACCGTTCGCATGCGTATTCCAAGACAAAGGTGAGGCCGAGTTGGACGTCCTTCTGGACGAAGGTGGAGGTGGCCAAGGCGTTTCGTGTGGTGGTGGTTTGATGGGCTCTCGACATCGTATGGTGGAGCGGCTATTAACCCTAAGTGGCGGCCTTTGGGTTGCTTGCGTACATCGAAACCTGGAGATGGAACGAACTGAGAGAGAAAGGAGAAACAAAAAAAAAACGCACGACGCTGATGCATAGCAGTTAGAACGTGCGGCCATGATGAGCAAAGGTTTTAAAAATATAAAATAAAATGTGTAAATTTGTATATATAAAATTCGTATAAACTTCTAATTTGCGTATCTTTGTCATACGAGGTCAGATTTTGACGAAATGACATGCGTCAGGTTCGTTTTGTCGAGCACTACACAATGGAGCTGGTTTGGAGTCATTTGGAGCTAGTGAAAACTTCGGGTAAAATTAAACGCACGTTTAATTTTATTCGAAACAAAACACTACAACTGTTATCGGAAACTCAAGGTGAGAACTTCTCACTCAATCGAAATGTTTCGATTTAAATTTTAAATAGTTAAACTTAAAATTGCCTGATTGTGTGATTGGATGATAATTATTATCTATTGTTTGAAATAGACCATATACGCCGTATATTAAGCGGATGTTATTTATTAAACACATATGCCGCGATAATTCCAACTTGTATGGGATTGGTATTATATATGTACTTGGAGTTGATTTTCTCGCATTATATAGCGGATGAGACCCTACTGTGCCGCATAATAGCGGATAGTATTTTATAAATCCCACGTACCGCGATATTCCGTCTCGAAACGGAATTGGTATTGGGCTAACATCTTTGGATGCAGGGAAACAAGTTGGAGGGATCCAACTGGATTCCTCAAACATTTGAATTGGTTTCAATGTTGTGTGTTGACCTATTTATAATCTGCGTGATTATCTTTGTGATTGAAATCGTTAAAGGCTAAATTTTAGCCGAATATATTTTTGGTATCATTAGATGCCGAAAATAAATAAAATTTGATTTTTGAAAATTTAAGTTGAGAATTCATAATAAATTTTAATTTTTAAATTGATTCATTTTAAATAAATAAACATTGAAGTTTTTATGTTATAAAAATTAGGATTTTTGTGAAATATAACCGAAATGTGATTTTTGAAATAAGTAGTTGATTAATTTATAAAATGGTTTAAATTGGGATTTTTGAATTATTATAAATGATTTATATAAAAGATTTATAAAGTTGATATTTATAAATTAAAATATTGGAATTATAAACGAGTTTTTATAAGTGTTAAAATGAAGTATAAATGGATTTCATAAGTGGATGAAATCTATAGATTTATAAATTGTGAAGTTATAAAATGAATAGATTTTGTAAAATAAAAGATTTACAAGTAATTAACTTATAAATTCGATTTTGGCGTACAAATGGAATATGGGTAGAATTTGTAAATAAAGTGATTTTATAAGTTGAAGTTGTTATAAATTATAAATGGAATTTATAAACGTTGTTTTATAAATCGATTTTTTAATAAGTTTAATTATTATAGCTTATTTAAGAAATATATTCATGATATTGGACAGTGAATAATCCTTTAAATAAAATATGTAGGAATGTTGAATTTGGTAAATGAAGTATATTCACGATTTTGGATAGTGAATAATATATTAAAGAAATGTTTTGGGAAAGTGATATTTGAAATAGAATTTTAAACAATTTAAAGATGTTTTAAAATGTATTAAGTATCGAAACCATAGATTTCAACATTCATTGTTGAAATAGACGTTTTTGAGAAATAGAACGAAATGGTGGACTATAACACTGTTGTTATAGTAAATGACTTCCGAAAGGAAAAGTTTTGTATAATATTGGGGTTTATATATCCATCTAAATTTCTAATCCCTATACTAGTGATTTTGGGTTGTCGTAACAATGTTTTACGCAACATTCGTTTTGACTCAAGTAAATGTGTTTAAGAGAAGTTTTCCTTAAAGAATAAAATATATACTTAATTTGGATTTAAGTATATTGTATATTTTCCAAATGTTGAAAATAAATGGATTTGTGAGTTACTTATTATTGAATAAGTATGGAAATGTTTTCCAATATGAAGTGAATGTTTTGAGATTATATCTTTTAAAGATTAATTAAAAGTGAATATTGAAATCGATTTGAAATCGTATATCAGTGGATATCTGAAAATGTAAATTCACAATGGAAATTTATAAGGGAGATTTGTTTAAAAATAAACATTGATTTATTTTTAAAAAGTGTGGAAATAGATTTATGGACTTGGGACGTAAATTTAAAGTAAATCGGTAAAGATTTATTTAATTGGTTTAAATGAACCATTTTGAAACGAAAGTTGTAAAGGTGAAAAGTGATTTGAAATTTGTTTTCAAATGGTTGAAATGTGGAAAGTATATCTTATAAGATATTTTGGAAATAAATAATTTGGGAAAATTATTTGAAATCAGGTGATGTTGTGAATATTGATTGATAGTTAAATAAACGACTATCAATATTGACCTTTAAATGGCTATTTGTTGTGAATTGGTTAAAATTGAATGCTACACTTATTTTAAATTATCGCGCTCGTTTTTCGGGTTACCCATTCCGAATAGTGATACGACGTAATGGATAGCACTGAAGACCGGTGGTGAAGACCGGGTATTTGTGAAAACGATAGGATGACCTATCGATTGTCTCTACACCGTTAGCTACGGTATGGAGATTTCCTTTGTGATGGGAAATTCGATCGGGATTGTGAATTCCCGGATTGCAAGGGCTTCTTTTGAAGTGCCTTCGGTTCTGTTCGAACCCAGAACAGACTTGTATGGTTACGTGTCTGACATTACATTTTGAGATATAAAGCAGATTTCTTTCAAATACATCTCTGTTGGTGGCGGAGAATTTATTCTCTTAGCTTAACACCCTTCACTGAAACGTACAAGCTTAGAGGTTTTGTAGTTGAAGGTTATCAGCGATATACTTCCAATTTGGTAATGTGGCATGCTGAGTGTTGCTGTGTGATGATTATTTATTGATCATTTGTTGATCAAATCGTGGCTTTGTGAAAAAGCGTTGCTTTATGGACGAGATTTCGTCAGACCTCACACCTCGGAAATGGTCGAAACAGGAATATGCGGTAAGGTTATGAGGGTCACGCCCTTTAGGGTATGTCATTTCCTTCTGGAAAAGGGTGGTGTCAGGTATGGAGCCCTGATGCTTAACCTATGTGGTTGCTCCAATCACATTTTTCTGTGTGGTTGTTGCTTGGTGATAGAGGGCCCTCGGATAAAGGATCGGGGAGTGACATACTCGAGAAGTAGTTACCTAGTTACAAAGGTAACCCGGCCTTGTGTTGGCAGAGAGCTAGTTAAGTTCTTGGGACGTCCCGCCAGAGGCGATCCCATGTGGCAGTAGGAAGTTCCTTAGCCTCACCATTTGTTGGAAAATCCAAAGAAACAATAAGCTCCTTGTACGGTTTTAGTTGTATTACCTGCCATTCACTTTTGGTGGCGCCTTACTGTTTGGATGGTAGTTATAGTAGGCATAGTTCGAAATGTCTATGCTGGCTAAGATTTATATTCTATTTTTGAAATTCTTTCATCACTATGCACTAATAATAATATCAAAAATGATTTGTTTTGCGTAGTAAGCATCTTTGACTATCATAAGGAGAAATCTCCTCCAATTTTGCGTTTGCATTGTGTGTGTGCGGGGAGGCCTTATGGTAGTTTCATTTTCCAAAAGCATTGCGAATATTTTTCACTTCCATTGTTGTTGTTGTTTTAAGGATAAATAACTGTTTTGAGTTCTCACACCAGTCCCATGACTGACCTGGAGTTTATTGTTCCCTTCCTAAACTCTGGATTCCCATAATTTTCCACATGGGTAGCCTAGAGTCAGGTTATTAGGTCATTCTGGATTCAGAAGTGCTATGGAGCTATAGTGGCGAGCTGGATGGCGAGATGTACCACTTGTATACGATATTATCTTTTCCGCTGTACAAATTCACTTGTAAGGACACGTTTGTATAGCTATCCATTGTTTTGTTGTGTTGTATATTGTTGTTGTATACTCTGATGATGATGGGATGTAATGTAATAACTGATATAGTTCTTTGTTTTAAAGATTATTCATTTATCTATTATATGTTGTTCCGCTGCGACTATGAGATTCTGATATTGTTTCTGTTATGTTCCTTATTTATTCTATCTTTTTCTTCTACCTCTTCTTTTAACCCTAACAATTCGGACTTCCAGCATTTGATTATGCGGCATTTAATACAGTGGACGTAAGAATGCCGACCTTCAGATCCCGACAAAACCGCGTTTGTTACATTAGTTCATTCAAATAGGTTTCGTTCTTTTATTTTATCTTATGAATAAAATATACTTTTTTATTCATTTATTACATTCACACTTTACAATTGCGGTTCTAACTCACATTAATGAACGTTAAAGATTTCATATTTTAATTTAGTAGACCAATTAAATATAACAATCGTTACCATTTGCTTTATAATACACTTCAGTTTATTAATTTAAACTAATTATTATAATTACTTGCATAACATTGACATCCAATTACCATTAATTATATTAATTCATTTATTTATACAACACTTACCCTTATTTACTTATATTCAGTTTTGTAAACAAGTGCAACAATTTACACTATTTCATTATTGTGATTTCACTTCAATTGTCAACAATTAGTTTTAATAATCATTGCTACATTTCATTTTTAACATTCACTTCATTATAAGTTTTAAAGTTTTTTTCTTTTATTTCTTTCTAAATTTAATTACCAAAAAACTTATTAAATTAACCAATTTAAGTATCGAAATTACGGGCCGTTACACTCTCCCCCACTCAAAACTTTTCGTCCCCGAAAAGGAAAGAGAAGGGAAAAGAAAGAATTAAGTAACCAACATATCTTATTTAAAATATTAAATTAATAAACAACAAATTTACAAAATAAAATAATTTAAACAAAATACATAAATATTTAAACAATTAAATCTTTTGTTTTCACATTAACAAAAGCTTGGAAAACATTTCAGAAAAATTTCTACGTCCAAAATTTCAAAAAATCTTTGGCAGAGTCTCCTTTGTACGGAGAGGCTCGGGAGAAAATATAATATCAAATATAACAATATATATCACAATATCTCAAAATAACATATGCTAACAACGGGAAAAATAATATTATATATGTAACGACACAGAATTTTCGATCCCGAAAATTCTGGATAGTTAGAGAAAAGAAGAAAATAGATAGAAAAAGAAGAACAGAAACACTAAAGCATAATCTCACATTCGCAACGGATAAAATATAATATCAAAAATATCAGTTTACAAAGGAAAACTGTACTTGTCAAATTACACTTTAATATATCATAGTACAATATTTACACTGTTAACGCTAAAAATTGAACGCTAACACCCCGGTGTGTAGAGTGTAGTTGTGAAAGCACCACCCGTTGGTACGGGAACCAGAGAAAAAGTAAGAATCACAGAAAAGTATTAAAAGACACGATATTTATAGTGGTTCGGCTTAAGAGAGAGCCTACGTCCACTTTAAACTCCTTTATTGCTGATATTATTACAACCCTTTACAAGATTCATCGATCACAACACACTTTGTGTTTGAAGTCATTTAGAACAAGTAGCCTCAACTTCAATGTCGATCAAAATCTTTGGATTCATGTGGAACATGCATAATTTCTTCGTGAAGTTCCTTGAAGCGTTCTTTGTATCTCAAAAGCTTTAAGTGTTGAAGTAGTTCGGAATGCAGCAGAGTAACCACGCTTGAAATGAATGAGCCAAAAAGTCCCCTCCTAGTTGGAACTCGGGGTGTATTTATAGGCTTTGCTCGGAGTTAGGTCGTAGGTTGAGACCGACCTAACTTAGGTCGCAGGTCGTCCCTGACCTAAGATGCATTGTCCTCCCTCTGCAAGAATACACATGCTGATTTGTACAAGTCCTAGGTCGCGAGCGACCCATCCCCCTGCGGCACAGTATAGGTAACTTCTTTACTCAGGCATTTAGGTCGTTAGCGACCTATCCTAGGTCGTGAGTACTTTTCTTATAGTTATAAATGGAGTCTTTAGGTCGCGACTCCCCTTAGGTCGCGAAGTATTCCTAGGTCGCGGAGTAGGTCGAGACCGTTTTAGGTCGCATTCACTCTTAGGTCGTCCTACTTCTTAGGTCGCAGCTCTCTATTAGGTCGCGAAGCTTGATAGGTCGAAACATCTTCTGAGTCGCAGCCTTCCTTAAGTCGCAGCTCTCTGTTAGGTCGCGGAGCTTCATAGGTCGCGGCCTCCTTTAGGTCGCGAAGCATTTTTAGGTCGTTCTCCTTTTTAGGTCGAGCCATTTTTAAGTCGCAGCCTTTTAGGTCGCTAGGTTCTCGAATAAGTTAGGTCGTTACATTTTCCTTAAGTCTCTTACAGAAGGGAGTTAACATTTGCCCCTCGAAGTATATGACTTAGCCATAGGTCGTGTGCTTCGACTTTCTTAACTCGCGTTCTGAAGGATTGTTAGGTCGCAAACGACCTAAGGAGAAAGTTAGGTCGCGTAGTGTCGGTTCGTGTTCTATTACCCTGGAATATAAATAACCTAGGTCGTTCCTTCTTCTCCTTATCTGCTTCAGCCGCCATTCCGCCATTAACAAGCTTTTGAGCCCTCAAAGATAACTCCAACAACTTAACCATCAATTATCCCATCATCAGACTACGTAAGTGAACTTTACCAACATTTGATTACATCTAACATCAAATCTCAAATGTTTCACTTGTCGCCCCTAATGTAATTTCATGTGCTATGTTCGCTCAACAAGTCACGATTCAATTAACTTTTGACTGAGTCTTTGTCGCGATTCCTGTGAACATGGCAGTATATCGGATTTGTGATGAATTTGAGACGATTTGGATTGGATTCTTGGGTAATTCGTGACGATGTAGGAGGAAGATGGTGAATTATGGTGTTTCGAACTAGTTGGCTTGCAAATTTGGAGGAGACGAGGAGGGTTCCGATGGGTTAACGGGTTAATGGATTCTTAGCTACACGGGTAATGGAGGAGATGATGTGGCAGCGTGTGAGTGGAGGATCGACCTTAGGGCTGTCTGCTTGAATACTAACCATGTGACCTAACTTCTTAGCGATCTAACTTTGTAATGACCTAAGTTCTTGCGGCATTGGTTTTAGGTCGCGGCCGACCTTAGACTTAAATTCCTGTGGCACAGAAGTTAGGTCGTTGCCGACCTAGTACTTGGATGGTTTGCATATGAACTTTGAACCGAACGACCTAACAGCTTAGCAACTTATCACCTTTGAATGACTGCATAGAGACTTAACACATCAACGACCTATCTTTTGCGACATAAGCTTTAGGTCGCGGCCGAGTTAGGACATGAACAGATTTGCATTGAGCGACTTAAGTTAACCCCGACCTAGGTTAGGTCACCAGACGACCTAGGACTTGACAAATTTGCACATGAATTCCAAGCAGCACGACTTAACAAATTAACGACCTAACTCTTTTGCGGCATAGGCTTTAGGTCGCGGCCGAGCTTGGACTTGAACAAATCTGCATTGCTTTGGACCTTTTTAATTTGCACAGTGCGACCTAAAGGAGCTTTGACCTATGCTAGGTCGTTGGACGACCTAGGACTTGTGAAATTTTTTCTGTTAAATATGACATTTACAGAAGAATGGGACGAATATACTGTCACTGACTGCCCACATCGAATGACAGATTAGTCGATAAAGAATAATCAACTTAAACGAATTGTGTGAGTGAAATGTTGTAACTCAACCGACTCAAATGAAGTGTTAAAGCAAAGCTAGAATTTTGTTTGAATTAACACTGCACTTGAATTTTAAATTAACAAGTCCTGAAATCTCACAATCGATCAGTTGTTAACTAGTTTAATTCCAGTTATTTTGCTTGTTATTTTTATTAGTTTTGCACAACACTTCACACTTTTAGGAAACGTGCACCTTCACATCTGAACATCCAGTTGCTTATATAGAATGACGTCTCAACAAGAAGAGATGATAGAACACGTCGAAGGGGCTTTCCCGATTGCTATTCCACTAGAGAACCCTCCGGAAAGAACTCCTACCCTTCTGAAACAGCGAGTGCTTAATCAATTATGCGTTCAATTTGGCATTGCCGAGGCAGAAGTTTTACTCCCTGGACCAAATGATTTTGCTGATAGACCACCTTCCGGTTTTGTTTCCATTAATCGCCAAATGTGCTTAAGTGGAGTAATTCCTCCCTTTAATGAATTTCTTCAACAAATCCTTCTTCGACTAACGATCTCTCCTTTCCAACTGCATCCCAATGGCTATGCCATTTTGATGGGATTGTGCGTTCTGTTCAGGAGAACTCTTGACCGTCTTCCGAGTTTTGAGGAAATCTCCTCCTCCTTCTAGAGATTCCAGTCATAAGCCAGTCTTTGAAAGGCTAAGCATTGTGGCTGCTGAAGAGAGGAGCGCAAAATTTCTATTGACAGATGAACTTCTTCATCGGTTTGAGCTTTTACATTCTTCTCGTTCTACTCAACTTCATGAAGTTCTGACTGAAGTTCCCGATTCTCCGATGAAAACCCCTGATGCCCCGGTCTCTATTAAAGAGCATGCGGGGAGGAACCTCTATAGAAACTTCACTAGTAAAATGTTCCACTCCAAGGGATGATGCGGAGCCGTCCAAAAAGCCTGCACTTGCCCCCATAACTGAAGAAGAGGAGCCCCTTCCTCATACTGATAAGAACGTTGATCTTGGAGTTGATATTTTTGGGAGTTTTAGTGACTTAATAGTCACTTCTCAAGAACTTTTTAGGGATGATCCTGCCATTACCAAAGTCACATCTCCAGCTATTGAAGCAACTTCTACTCTCAAGCACACTTCCACAGCCCCGGAAGTGCAATTTTCCACAATAACTACCACTACCCCTCAGTCGATGACTGGTTTGTAGTCTAGTTTGCCGCGAGTAGTTTTACACGTCACACGCACTTAGGATGCACTTGACCTTCTTATTCCTGGTAGATTCTCAAACCTTGTTTTTTCTTTCAGGTTCTCCAATGGGGCAGAGCGGCTCTTATTATGACGACTTTAAACAATACGGGAGACGCAGCCAATTCGACTATAGACGTCATCTCCCCCCTCGAAGAGAAACCGATGAAGAGATGGCCATCAGAAAAGCAAATGAGAGACGAGCATATGAAGAACGTCACCGAAGAGAACAAGAAAGACATGACCCTCCTCACAGAGATGATGATATCCAAAAACGAAAGACTCACGATGAGAGAGGTAAAGGTCACATGGACGATTCTTCTAGCAAGCGGGCTAAACTTACTGAAGAAACAATGCCGACAGTTTCTGAAAATGTTCCTGCTCAATCTCCTGCCCCCGTTCGTTCCGACATTCAAACAATCATCAACCGGCCCGCATACCAAGTTGGGCAAGGTCCTCCCACTCTTCAAAGTCGATTCCCTCAGTGGTGCCTGAAAGGGGTTCGATTTGATCTCGACTTGGTTCCTCTCGACAAATTGGCTATGCTGCGAAATCTTGATACTGTCAGGACCGATATTGAAAGAATGTCGAACCAGCAAAAACTTGTCGACGAACTTCAGAGGGTTAACCGAGCCAATCTCGAGGCCATGCTCACAATGGAGAACGATAAGACTGAGTGGCAGAAGACTCTCGAGCAGCATGACGCCGAAATGAGAAGTATTGCTTCCTATAATGAAAAGCTGGAAGCGGAAGTAGAAAAGCTTAAGGAAGAATTAGCTACTTCATCTACTTCCTATTCTCAAAAGGAGAGCATGCTTCAGCAACAAGTACGAGATGCGCATGCCAGTCAAAGGGCAGTCGAAGATAAACTTGCATACAAAGAGAAGGTCATAGAAGAATATCGCGCTAAAACTTTACAGCTGCGAGAACAGACCGGCTCTCAAAGCTTGGAGATAGAGTTGTTAAAAACTCGACTTGCTATGGCTGAAAAGGAGCGTGACGAGGCTGTTGCTGGTAAACTCGCGGCCGAAGAGGCCCATCAAGCAACCAAAGCTGACATTGGCTCCACATTATTTGATTTTTATCTTCAATGTATCTTGGGGCGCGGCAGCCTTTCATTTCTGGGTCCCAAATATGAGATTACGTTGGCTGAAGTATGGGAGGCTGCCGTAGATATGCTTGGAGGCGCTGGTTACTCCGAAGATCATCTTCAAGAATATTATTTTGATGAGGCAACTCGGGAAGCACTAGCTAGGGGAAAAGAGCAGCTTGCTAAATTTCGAGCTGAAACGATAGGGGAGGGGTGCTCAGAGAAGGAAACGCTTGTAAATGCCCCTGTTCCTCCTTCGGTTTCAGCTGATGTTGATATAGCTGGCCCTAGCTCATCTTCTATTCCTCAAGATAAAACTAATCTCGGAGTTACAACTCCCCATGCTGTAGAGAAGCCTCAGGAGAGCACAGAAGCCCAGGATTATGAGATTGAACTGACGAAGCAAATATCTTCAGGTAACTTTGACATTGGTCCGATTCAGGTGGATTGCCTGCTTGTTCCTCAAAAGTTTGATGAGCTTCTCGATTACTTCTTGAATCTTGATGAACCCATATCTCCCTTCTTTTCGTGAGATACTAATATTTTTAATTTCTCTTCTTCTGCAGTTGAAACATCGAGTGCTGTGCAAACTTCGCCTCCTCCGGTTATCCTTCCACCGTCTCTTCAGGTGGCCCCTCCTTCTGCTTCACAGCCCGGGTCACAAGACGAGCAAATAGAGGCTCTTCATGGCTTAGATGACCCTATCGCTTCGCAAGAGCAGAAAGACGAAGGACTTGAGGGAGGTGAGATATCTCCAGAGCGGACTCCTTCTGATGACATAATTTTGTCTGCTCTTGCTACTCCAGGGAGTGAATCTTCTTCGAAGAGGAGAAAGAAGCACGGAACGTCGAAGAGGAGGGGGAAGAAAATCATTGCTACTGAAGAGGAACCGGAAGTTGCACCGGTTGCACCTCCCTCCCCTTCTTCCCTTATGCCTACAGACCGACCTGAAAAGCTAATCATTCGGCCGGGTAAAGGGTCCAAAGGTGGCAAGAGGAAATGAAGATTTTAGCTTTTAGCTTCTTGTCTTTTGCATGTACTGGTCGAGAATTGTGCGGGTATCGGCCCTTTCTTTTTGTTTTGAAACTTGTACCTGCAATACAATTGAATAAAATGATCCTTTATTTGTACAGACTCTTGTTTGAATTTGAGAATGCATTTATTATTCATGTTTGCACAAGTTTATTTATATGATATTGCGGTGAGCTTGTGGTATGTTGTTTGAGCGTACTTTACCGATGTAGCTATACCATTTTGTATGTAACTATACCATGTTGCCCCCATACCATAAGCTTGCTGCAATATTTTATACTTTGAGGGGACTTGCACTCTTATTTTCTGAAGAATAATTACTTCATTCTTGAAGAAATTTTTCGTAGAGTACAACTTCCTTCATATAAGTTTTCACGCTTTGTCCTTCGAAGAAATCACTTTTTTCTTTTGCTTATGTATGCATTTTGCCAAGTGAATTCTTCTATGTGGTAAAGCGGGCCTCTGAAGGGTACTTTAACTTTCTTCCTTTTTTTTTGAGGAAGGTTATTTTCTAGAATAGGTAAATCACTCTTTCTTTGAAAGTTAAAGTATGCTCTTGATGAGGATTTTTTTTTACAATAGAAATTTGTACCTCTGAGGAGGGATTTTTCACGTTTCAACACTTGGAAGTTTTATTTCAATCTTGGTGAAACGTGTACCTCCAAAGAGTTATGCCTTTGAAGAATGCCTTTTCACGTTTCAACACTTGGAAGTTTTATTTGAATCTCGGTGAAACGTGGGCTTCCGAAGAGGTCTTTCTTCTTGATTGTGTCTCCGGGAGGGGGTTGTACCTCTGAGGAGGGATTTTTCACGTTTCAACACTTGGAAGTTTTATTTCAATCTTGGTGAAACGTGTACCTCCAAAGAGTTGTGCCTTTGAAGAAAGCCTTTTCGCGTTTCAACACTTGGAAGTTTTATTTCAATCTCGGTGAAACGTGGACTTCCAGAAAGGTCTTTATTTTGTTTTGCATTTCAACTTTGGTGAAGTGAAATTCCGAAGAGCGGCTGTTACACTTCAACTCCTGGTGAAATGTGCCTCCGAAGAGGTCTTTTATTTTGTTTGCATTTCAACTCTGGTGAAGTGAAATTCCGAAGAGCGGTCGTAACACTTCAACTCCTGGTGAAATGGGCCTCCGAAGAGGGCTTTTATTTTGTTTGCATTTCAACTCTGGTGAAGTGAAATTCCGAAGAGCGGTTGTTACACTTCAACTCCTGGTGAAATGTGCCTCAGAGAGGGTTTTCATCGCCTGGAAGTTACTCTCTCATGGTTGGAGGGTCATGACTCCTCCAATCTTTTTTGTTGAGTAGAGAACTTTCTTTTTTGTGGCGTATGACCCATTAGAGGTCTTTATCCTGCGAATAGTTGTGCCTCCGAAGAGGACTTGTGCTGCCGATGATGGCTTTGGTTGTTCCCTTGTCCACTTGCTTATGCCTTTTCAGCGATCCTCTGTTTTTTTTTGTAAGATTTCATTCCCTTTTCTTATAAGTAATTTGTTTAATCCAAGGAAGTGTACTTCATTGTCAGGCAAGTTCGTGAGAACGGACATTAGCTTCTTAATTGGATGTTTGTTTGTTCAGACGATCTTAATTTATTAGCAAAGGCCCGTTTCTGTCGAAATCATAGGCCGTTTAATTGAAGTACTTCCTATCTAGGATTTGAATTCGGGGCTTTTGTGACTCGAAATTTGGCGAGAATCGCTTGGTCTTATTATGTGCAAGTTTCACTTCCATTGTCTGCAAAAATTTAAATCGACATTTCAGCAATACATTCTATGTACTTTTTATATCGAAAATAAAGCAAACATGTAATAATAATAAGGAACACAAGATTTATAGTGGTTCGGCCAGGAAATTGGGCCTACATCCACTTTATATTCTTTCATTATTTACTTGCATCAGTTTTACAATTGCCTTTAATTACAAGAATCATACATTCATAACTCTTTTTACAATATTTCAACAAAATTTTCAAGTAAAGTATGGACGCAAGTGATTGCTGTTCCATGCCCTTGGAATTTGATCTCCTTCAATAGTAGTGAGTTTGAATGTGCCGTCAAGAAGCTTCTGACCTATGACATATGGTCCTTCCCAATTTGGCCCAAACACACCTGTCGCTGTCATAATTCTCTTCAGGACTAGGTCTCCAATCTCAAAGCTGCGTTGGCGAACTTTGGAACTGAAATGTCTGGCTATCCTTTGCCGATGAGCTGCAATTCTGAGATTAGCCTCATCTCTTTTTTCATCAAGGAGATCTAGCGCTTCAAGCTGTAGCTTTTCGTTTTCTGCTTGATTGAAATGGATTCTTC
The DNA here is from genome assembly GCA_030765085.1 of Allium cepa. NCBI lineage: Eukaryota > Viridiplantae > Streptophyta > Magnoliopsida > Asparagales > Amaryllidaceae > Allium > Allium cepa. The sequence goes on along the minus strand of CM060931.1, from coordinate 745,083,192 downwards.
TATGTGAAGGGACCTCTATTTCTACCGGAATCATTGCCTCTGACCCGTATGCCAATGAAAACGGGGTGTGTCCAGTCGCAGTTTTGTGAGTGGTTCTGTATGCCCATAGTGCCAGTGGTAGCTTATCGACCCAACCACCTTTTGCTCTTTCAAGTTGCTTCTTGATGGTTGACTTAATAATTTTTTTCACGGCTTCCACTTGCCCGTTTGCCTGCGGATGAGCCACTGCTGAGAAGCTTTTCCGGATTTTGAATCGCTTGCAAAAATCTTGGAATTCTTCACTTTCAAATTGAGTACCATTATCTGTAATTATTTTTTGAGGCACACCATATCTGCAAATGATATTTTTAGTCACAAAGTTTATCATCTTTTTAGAGGTGATAGTAGCCAATGGTTCAGCTTCAGCCCATTTAGTGAAATAATCTACAGCAACAATGTCATATTTGATTCCAGATTTGGCAATTGGTAGCGGTCCAATAAGATCCATTCCCCAAATTGCAAATGGCCATGGACTGACCATCTGTGTGAGTTCAGTAGAAGGTGTTCTAGGAATTTTAGCGAATCTTTGGCATCTGTCACACTTTCGGGAATAGCTTGCAGCATCTCGATTAATTTCTGGCCAAAAATATCCGTATCGGAGAATTTTCTTTGCTAATGTTTGGCCTCCTGAATGATCACCACATTCTCCTCCATGTACCTCCGCTAGGATTGTTTCGGACTCTTCCCTGGATACACATCGAAGTAATGGCATTGAGAATCCCCGTCTGTATAACCGGCCATCCTGGATTATATATCGAGAGGCTTTTCTCAGTAGCTTTTGTCGTTCTTTTGAGTTCCCTGGTAGAGAGCCATTGAGCAGATATTCTGTTATTGGAGTCATCCATGATTCTTGCTCTTGAGACATACTCATGATCCAATCAATGTCCATCTCATTAATTCTCGGTGCCGACAGAACTTCTACTGGGACTAACCCCAGAAATTGAGCTTCGCCGGTGCTAGAGTACTTTGCGAGAGAATCTGCTTTCATGTTTTGTTCTCGAGGAATATGGTTTATCGTGTGGTGATCGAAGTCACACAGAAGTTCCCAAGCCTTTGACAAGTGGGCGGGCAGATTTCCCCCTTTCGCTTGGAATTACTTTTTGACTTGGCATACAATAAGCTGAGAATCACTGAAGATCTGTAACGCTCGGATGTTTAATTCTTTAGCAATCCTTAAGCCAGCGATAAGGGCTTCGCATTCTGCTTCATTGTTTGTTGAAGGAAATTCCAATCTTAGTGCATAGCATAATGATCGACCTTCAGGGGTCTCAAGTACAACTCCGGCTCCAGAACAGTAGTCGTTTCTCGCGCCATCGACATATAACTTCCATTGTATTGGGGAATCGTTGATCGTTTCCTCCTCACCATTACCCTTATCCGTGAATTCTGCGATGAAATCCGCTAAAGCCTATCCATTGATTGCTTTTCAGGGATGATAAGTGATGTCATATTTACTGAGTTCAATATTCCACTTTAGAAGACGACCCGAAGCCTCAGGGCGAAACAGGACTTGCTTTAAAGGTTGATCAGCGAGGACTCTGATAGGATGAGCTTGGAAATATTGCCTCAACTTTCTAGATGCAATTAGTAGGCAATAGGCGAGTTTTTCCAACTTAGAGTAATTCATCTCTGCCCCAGTGAGTCTTTTGCTGATATAGTAAACTGGATGTTGAATCCTCTTGTCTTCCCGTATCAGCGCTGCACTTAAAGCATGAGATGATACTGCTAAGTATATAAGAAGATCCTCGCCATCGCCAGGCCTAGAAAGTATTGGAGGCGTTTCCATATGGCGAATCAATTCATCAAAGGCTTTTTGGCATTCAGGAGTCCAATCGAAGTTTTTCTTTCCTTTCTTTAGGGCGTCAAAGAATGGGATGCATTTATCTGTGGCTTTGGAAATGAACCGACTCAAGGCGGCGACTTTTCCATTGAGACTTTGCAATTCCTTCTTTGTTCTAGGAGCTTTGATTTTCTTTAAGGCGGTAATTTGAGCTGGACTAGCCTCGATGCCCCTTGCGCTCACGATGAAACCTAAAAACTTGCCGGACTCCACTCCAAATGAACATTTCAAAGGATTGAGCTTCATTCCGTATTTTCGGAGGACTGCGAACATGTCCGCTAAGTGTTCTATGTGATCCACTGCTTTCTTAGACTTTACTAACATGTCATCAACGTAGACTTCCATAGTCTTGCCTAATTGCGGTTTGAACATAGCATTAACAAGTCTTTGGTATGTTGCCCCTGCATTCTTCAACCCGAAGGGCATAACTCTGTAGCAGTAAAGACCAATGTCAGTGATAAATCTTGTGTCCTCCTGATCTGGCTCATGCATCATGATCTGGTTGTATCCGGAGTAAGCATCCATGAAAGATAACAATTCGTGTCCCGCTGTTCCGTCTACTAGTTGATCGATTCTGGGTAATGGGAAGCAGTCTTTGGGGCAGGCCTTCTTTAGATCTGAAAAATCGATGCATACTCTCCATTTTCCGTTGGCTTTCTTAACCAGCACTGGATTCGAAACCCAATTCGGATAGGTAGACTCTTTGATAAAATTATTCTTCATGAGCCGATCAACTTCTTCTTTTAATGCTGCCGACCTTTCTGGACCTTGAGTTCTTCTTTTCTGCTTCACAGGTGTAAATTTTGGATCAATATTTAGAGCGTGTATTGCAACTTCTGGGGATATTCCGCACATATCGGCATGAGTCCAAGCAAAAACATCCAAATTTTCCTTTACAAAAGATATTAAGATATTCTGAATTGACGCACTAAGTTGTGAACCCACATTCAACACCTTGTTTGGGTCCTTTGGATCAACAGGTATTGGTATTGTCGTTTCCACTGGTACCACTCTATTTTCCCCTGCACTGACTTTTCTAGGATCCATCTCTTTCCTTGCTCCGCTGTGCTCGCCAGTGCAGGGTCCGCCCTGTAATTGCTACAAGGCTGGTTCTTTGATGCGGACTGGGGCTGCCGCATTCTTTCCCATTTCTCCTTTTCTGGTCTCTCGTAGCTCTGTTAGACAACATTCCCGCTCCGCATTTTGATCCCCTTTTATAACTCCCACTCCATTATCTGTGGGAAATTTAATGGTGAGGCACCATGGGGCCAGAACAACTTTGAATGCTGCGAGAGTTGGACGGCCAAGGAAAGCATTGTAAGCAGAAAATTCGTCGACAATCACAAAAGTTTGCTTGCGGACCACTTTTCTCTCTCCTTCTCCAAGTTCCACAAACAAATCAATGGTTCCTACCGGCTGCTTTGGCTCCCCAGTGAAGCCAGCGATTTTCTGCGATGAGGCTTGCACATCAGCCATAGGGATCTTCATTTGGTCGAATGTTTTCTTGAAGAGGATATTGCAGGATGCGCCACAATCAATGAGAACTCTTCTGACAATAGCTGGCCCGATACCAGCCGAGATGACTAAAGGATCCAAGGTAGGAGCTTCAATACCTGCGGAATCCCTAGCTTTGAACACAATATCATCATCGAAAGTTCTTTGTTGCTTCAGGGGCATAGCACCTTCCAAAACGAATACATCTTCCTCAGTCGGTACATACTTCAAAGCTCGGGTATACCTTTCCATCTCACCCCAGCTTCTGCCTGCTGGGTGAGGTCCTCCTGTAATGACATTGATAATGGGCCTTCCAGATTCATGCCCTGCAGCCTTCTCACTTGTCCTAGGCTGATGAGCCGGAGCTTGTTGCCCCTGACTAGATGAAGCAGGATTGTTGCTATTCTTTTTCACAAATTACTGCAGCTTGTTTTCCCTTAGTAACTCTTCAATCAGATTTTTCAACTGGCGGCATTCGTCGGTCTCGTGACCGGGTTGATTATGGAAGCGGCAGAACTTCCCACTCTGTTTAGCCTTTTTCCCGGTCCATAGAGGAGGAGGTTTAGGAAAGTCAATAGAATCTTTAGTGGCAAGCTAGATACGCTCCGGCGTATCTGATAAAGGAGTATACTCTGATGGCTTGAAGGATCGGGGCTTCTTCAGATTACTCTGTTTCTTCCCATTGTTATTTTCCCTTTTTTGCCCTACAGATTCATTCTTGCGTGGAGCAACAATGTTATCTTCAGCTTTTTCCAACACTGCCTTTACTGGTACGGGACGGCTTTCCAAGCGTATGAATTCATCTGCTTTTTTATAGAATTTTTCAAGGGAATTTGGTTCCTTCATGTTTAGCCATTTCCCAAATTCGCTCGACTTGTCAATAGCCCTCATCAGATAAGTCAATATCATTCGCGGTTCTGCATTGTCCACCTCAGCTAGCGCTATACTAAAGCGGTTTAAGAAAGATCTGATAGTCTCTCCTGGATTCTGCTCCAAACTTGACAGTGACATGATATCCTTGGCTTTTGAGGCATATAGTCTGAACTGCTCCTTGAATTTTCGGGTTAAGTCAGAAAACTGATCTATAGATCGGACTGGAAGCTTGGTGAACCAAAGCAGAGCTACACCTTCGAGATACACAGGAAAATATGGGCTCTTTATTTCATCAGAGGCTCTGGCACCTGTCATGTGCCAATCATACTTGTATAAGAATTCGTTCGGATCACTTGTCCCCTTGTAAGCTGGAATGGTTGGAGGGACAAACTTCCTTGGGAATTCAGCCTTTAAGATTTTCTCAGTAAATGGAGTTTTACTTGGGGCGAAACCCCATTCTTTCTCGTCTTCAACCCTCTGCATACTCTCTTTCATGATTTGTCGGACCATTCCAGAAAGATACTCCTCATCATGTCGAGTTCTAGATCCACCAACCTCAGGAAGTGTTTGTTCAAAGGGGCTAGCAGCCCTTTCAGGAGCATTCCTTTCTTCAGCCTCATGAATGTTTCCAGCAAAATTCCTTTCATTACCTGCCGGTTAACGGTTTGCCCCAAGCAAATCGTTCAACCTATTCAGATTTAGGGCATTCTGGGCATTCTGAGCCTCGAATTGTGCATTTTGGGCATTGATCTGTTGGTTCAGCCCTAAGATTGCAGCTTCCAGCTCTGCCTTTGTAACTCCGACAGCTGGAGTGGCTTGATTCAATATAGGGGAAGCGGAGGTTCCCTCTTGAATATTCCCATATCTGACAGATCTACTTTTCCTTCCAGGAGCCATAATCTTGGATAGACTTCTGGTTTTCAAGGAAATTCTCTCTACAAACCTCTGTGAAGCAATGATGATAATTCACATGATTTCAACTCTCAGTGAAAGCACCAAAAATGTTAACGCTAAAAATTGAACGCTAACACCCCGGTGTGTAGAGTGCAGTTGTGAAAGCACCACCCGTTGGTACGGGAACCAGAGAAAAAGTAAGAATCACAGAAAAGTATTAAAAGACACGATATTTATAGTGGTTCGGCTTAAGAGAGAGCCTACGTCCACTTTAAACTCCTTTATTGCTGATATTATTACAACCCTTTACAAGATTCATCGATTACAACACACTTTGAGTTTGAAGTCATTTAGAACAAGTAGCCTCAACTTCAATGTCGATCAAAATCTTTGGATTCATGTTGAACATGCATAATTTCTTCGTGAAGTTCCTTGAAGCGTTCTTTGTATCTCAAAAGCTTTAAGTGTTGAAGTAGTTCGGAATGCAGCAGAGTAACCACGCTTGAAATGAATGAGCCAAAAAGTCCCCTCCTAGTTGGAACTCGGGGTGTATTTATAGGCTTTGCTCGAAGTTAGGTCGTAGGTTGAGACCGACCTAACTTAGGTCGCAGGTCGTCCCTGACCTAAGATGCATTGTCCTCCCTCTACAAGAATACACATGCTGATTTGTACAAGTCCTAGGTCGCGAGCGACCTATCCCCCTGCGACACAGTATAGGTAACTTCTTTACTCAGGCATTTAGGTCGTTAGCGACCTATCCTAGGTCGTGAGTACTTTTCTTATAGTTATAACTGGAGTCTTTAGGTCGCGACTCCCCTTAGGTCGCGAAGTATTCCTAGGTCGCGGAGTAGGTCGAGACCGTTTTTAGGTCGCATTCACTCTTAGGTCGTCCTACTTCTTAGGTCGCAGCTCTCTATTAGGTCGCGAAGCTTGATAGGTCGAAACATCTTCTGAGTCGCAGCCTTCCTTAAGTCGCAGCTCTCTGTTAGGTCATGGAGCTTCATAGGTCGCGGCCTCCTTTAGGTCGCGAAGCATTTTTAGGTCGTTCTCCTTTTTAGGTCGAGCCATTTTTAAGTCGCAGCCTTTTAGGTCGCTAGGTTCTCGAATAAGTTAGGTCGTTACATTTTCCTTAAGTCTCTTACAGAAGGGAGTTAACATACACAATCACTTGGACAGTTGAAATAACTTGTCCCAGAAATGACAATATATCACAGCTGTAAACACTCCATACGTTCCTGCCATCCAGCTCGTCTCCTGAGCTCCAGAACGTCCTTACTTGAAAATTTGTAATACTCGGTCTGACCCGAGCGTTACATCAAAGTAACACCCGGGTCAGGCTGAAAACCAGCGTGAGTAAATCCATCTAACATGGAATGCCAATGCATACAATTATTTTAAAACTCGTGTAACTCGTATCTTATTGCGAGTCCTTAACTTGCCATAATCAAACTTATTTCACACACAATCCTCAAAATACCACTACATAATTCAAATGGTCCAACTTACTTGAATTTTTCCATTCCAGCCTATTGATTTCACATATCAATCTATAAAGAATTGAAGTGGTTTCGGGTATTTACAAACACCCGACTCCGGTCTCTTCGAATTCAATACCATCTTAACCCATATTATTCAAGTGAATTATAATTCAACATTAAATACATGATGTCACTTTTTACACAGAAATTCATCATCTAAAGAAAACCACATTATCATTATCCACCCAACATATCATATCACAATATATTTCATATCAGAAATATCAATCAATTAAGGGCATTTAATTATCATGTAATCATTCATAAGCAAGGTGGACCATTTCCAAATTTAATTTAATTTACCTCTAATTAAATTAATCACTAATCTTTTAATCACTTAGATTACCTTCACTTAATCATTAATTAATTACAAATCAATTAATTAATCATCCTCTAATCATCCATCTTAATTAATCATCGTTGATTAATTATTTTCTAATTACATTAAGTAATTAGCCTTTAATTAATTACACAAATTAATTATCCTTAACCATTCACAGTAATTAACTTTTTTGATTAATTAATTAACTATAATTAATTATATTAATACTCAATTAATTACCTTATAATCACTTATTAATTAATCATAATTAACCAATCCTTAATTGCTCTCATTAACTACATTAATTAATGATCCTTAATTAATTACTTCCATTAATCAACTTTAATTAATTGTAAACAGTAATTACCATCCTGTAATTACTTACCTTAATTAATTAACTCCTTAATTAATTATATTAATCCCTTGATTAATTACACAAATTAATTAATTCTTAATTACTTCTACTAAGTAATTGTCCTTTAATTACTTCCCATTAAGTAATTAACCTTTGATTATTAATATTAATCAATCATAACTTATTAATTTCATTAGGTGATTAACCTTTAATTAGTTTTATTAATTAATTATATTTAATTGATCGCAACCTCAATTAAATAAAGATCAATTCCTATTTAAATTAAATACTTAATTACATCATTATTCTCTATTTAAGAATCATTTAGGAAGTAATTCCATAATTAAATTTAATAACAAATCAAAACAAATTTAAATTACAAGATCACTTGATTCACAATTTATAATGAAATTTGTTTTGAGAAATTAACTACACTTGCTCTTTAAAATAAAACTTGTTTAAATATTAGTTTCACAATTTATACTTTTAATCCTATCAACTAACTTTACTCATGCTTTAAACCTCGGTACATGCTTTCATTTTCTTTGTCTTAAACTTGTTAACAACCTGATGTAAACTTATACAATTCTCTTCATTTTACTACAGGCCAAGGAACCCGAGCCAAAACACAATCTTCTCGAACCATAACTCGAGTAAAACTTCATCGCTCAATCACAAAATCGTGTACACATCCAATCTGGTGCACATGCACTCACCGCCGACGATACTCCCGCGCCCATAACCACCAACACCAAGTCCATGATCGACTCCTCTTCCGATCTCACAGCCCAAACACCCAAAACGATATCGAAAACGAAAGTCAACAAGATCGAACTCCCAGGAGTTAACACTCCGACCAACAATCATCTTGTCCAGCCGACGCCGACCTTCAGATGACAGAAAACTTCGTCTGAAACCTCGCCTCGACCCAAGCATTCATTTCCCCCAAGACCGGCCACCTCCGGTGCTTCCACGAAGGAGCGATAACCATCTTTTCGATCTTGACAAAAACCACTCGAAAACCCTACATCGACCCAGTTCCGACGGCATGACGAACTAGAATAGCTTCAACTATTTTTCCCAACCTTGTCAAACCCCTAGCTCGCTACAGCCAAGTTCCGATTCATACAGTGCCGTCGATCACTAGAAAAACTTTAAATCCAAAATCCATTAAACACATGAATTCTCTCTCGATTCTAAGTTAAAATTTTTGATCTAACTTCTAAAAATCATGGTTTCTAATGGTGATTACGATTATATAGGTGAATCCAAGAATTATTGTACTTGAGTTTTACCTATTTAAAATTTTTCACTGTCTTTTCAATATTTCCAAAATTTTACTAAATTATTTCACTTAAAAATAATTTAATTCTTAGTAAATGTATAAACAAACTTAATTCGCTTGAAATCCTTAACAGAGATTAGCTAGGGAGAATTGGAATTTTTGATTTAAATTTTGAACTCTGTAACTTAAAACAGAGGTGATACTGATATATTCATACATGTACACAGGTTCTTGCTTTCATATGTACATATTCCCAGGTCTACACAACTTACAAACATAATTTCAAACTTGCATCCCAGTTTTACTTTCAACATTTACCCTATGAATTCAAATTGAAATTTGTTCAAGAATAGATTACTCACCTTTGAATGTTTGAACAGAGAGCCTGTATATTGCTTTTGAACAGAAAGCTGGAATTTAAACTACTTTGTTGAGTTGAATTCTAGCTTGAACTTGATTTAAATGATCTTGAAATTGATCAGTTTGAAGTTTGAATAAGTTGAGGCTGTTTTTATTTTTGTTTTTATCTTCTTTTTCAGTTTATTTAGAGGAAGAAGAAAGAAGATCCAGAAAAAAAAATCACTAGCCTAGTCCTTATTATATTTTATTTTTTTATTAAAGAAAACTAAGGCCATTTGTAATTGCATGATATCTTTTAGCTTACACATGTCAATTTGAATGCATACAAAATTCACAAATGTTTTTACATTATATTTCCCATTTGCTTTAAATTTATATACATTTTAAATTTTTCCCTCTTATTTGTCTCTATAACTTTCAAAGGAAAATATTTAAATCAATTAATAGCCATATATACAAAAATTAGTTGTAAATTTATTTTTAAGGTATTATTTAGAAGAACTAATTTAAAACCCTATATTAATTTTATTCTTATAGGCTTAAGTTATTAACACTTAAATTAATAACTAAATATATATGTACACACACTTATACTTGTATATGTAAACACTTACAATTTTAAAATCATAAAGTTTGCATATATCTATTTATATATTTCTATTAATTTACTACAAGAGTTAAAAAATTTCTGATATTTATAATCCAGTATTTATTATAACTCAAATCCAATTATATACATCTGGATATTATTAATTACTAGAATTCATTTGTCAATTTACAAATTAGTATTTCAATAAATAAATCCTGTTAAAGTCCAATTAGTAAATCTCCAAAAATCTGGGTTATCACATTCCTCCCCCCTTAGAATGCATTCGTCCCCGAAAAGGAATGAAACCAGAATTTATTAAAATGCTTATTATTAGAAAAATTATTTTTTGAAACACTTTTAAAACACTTTTAAAATATACATAATTTTATAAAATAGTTTTAATAAAAATACTTTTTATAACTCGATGTTTTAACCGGTCCATCCTTGTTCCCAAAGAAATTCGGTCATAAGTTGATCAGACGTACGACTGAAAATCTACAAGTACTTAGCAGACCCGTTTTCAACACCCAGTGAAAATACTTGAAAAATAATTTTATTGAAAATATAGAATTTTTTTTGAAAATAGAGGAAATATCTTCAGTGAGAATGCTCTGGAAATCATCACCCCCATCCATGGTCGCAGTTACATCCTGGGTTACGTTGCCATCGCAGCAAAAGTCCATGTAACTGTAGGCACTCCGCACCCCTCGATTACACCCTGGAACCCACAACAGATCGCAGTTACATTCTAGGGTTACGTTGCGATAACATCAAAAGTCCATGTAACTATAGGCATCAACGCCCTCGATTTTCACTGTCAAAAGTGAAACTTCTCCACTCCCACATAGGTCGCAGTCTACCGATGTAAAATCAAACGTAGACTGTTGGCTCTCAGCACACACGACTTTCGCTATGTTACCATAGGTCGCAGTCTACCAATATAAAATCAAACGTAGACTGTTGGCTCTCAGCGGCACACACGTCTTTTGCTATGGTCTGTAGTAGATCACAGTGACATTGAGTTACACTGTCGTCACAGCATAACTCAAATGCCTCTGTAGGCATCATCGACCTCGATTTTTGCTACACACTACACAAAATCCTCAGGAAAGAGTTTTGTCCGGACTCCTCATAGGATCAACTTTAGAACCTCCCTTAGGGTTCAAGGCAGTACCACCCTGTGGCACTCCTGAGAAGTTCATTTCAAGGAAGCGCCTTTTCCTCCAGAGCCATTTTCAAAACACTTTGTACTATACACATATAGTATCTTCCAAATCATACACCTAGTATAAATCTCATATAAATCTCTTTTCTCAAAATCGATTATCCCAAAATCGATAATTCTCAAATTAGGCTTTTCAAATCCAATATTGATTTTACCCAAAAATCAAAAGCCTTTCCAAATCCAAAGGTTCCAAAAAACTTTTCCCAAAATCCTCATAAGATCCTTTATATACATAGATATATATAAACTTGAAAAATCTTTGGATCATTTAAAACTTGTATAAAATCCCTTTTATACTTCTAATATTTTCAAAACCCTTTCTTTCTGGCTATAGATTCAATAAGGGGAGATTTATCTTATATATAACGAAGATAGATAACTTTGTTTATTCCAAATCAAATATTCAAATTTGATTACTCCACAAAGTCACTTACCAGTTTACTTACTTCCATAAAGTAAAATTTTACCATAGAAATATCCAGTTTCCACTTACTTCATCATATATTTCACAAAATATTTCAAAAACCATTTCAGATTTCTTATCCATAAATTCCGAGTATCAATTTCATTCAAATCCGTACGATGTACACATATCATCCGTACGCTATACCAATTTGATCGCTCACTCGATCACATAATTTCACTTCCAAATTAGTATCGTCCACCCGACTTCCTAGTACAGACTCAGGTTTGGTTTCTTGATCAGAAACTGTCATTCTCCTTGCATAGCCTAACTATGATAGAGAATACCTAGAATAAATCAACAATCCATATTCAGGTTCGCCGTTGAAAATCGAGTGAAAAATCCCAACTCGGATCGATATATCTATCTCGAAATTCTGTGCTCGAATCTGGATCAAATCACTGCGAATAGAATAATATACGTACATCCTACGTATTTATCTTTATTGGTTATTAGCCAAATTAATCTCCTTTTGTATTCATATTTCCTTTAATTCTATTCACTTATCCACAATTTCTTCAATCCCAAATGGATTATTACTTTAATTATAAACAGTTTGTACTCTGACCAGCTTAAATTTTGGAAATAGCTTGAAGAATTTAAAAATAGATAACTAGTTGAAAAATAATTATTAGTTTGTAAAATAGCTGTAAAATAGTTAAGTAATTGTAAAATAGTTGGAAAATAGTCAAATAGTTATAGAAATTTTAAATAATTGCAAAATAGTTGTAAAATAGTAATTAGTTATAAAGTAGTTAAAAAATAGTAATTAGTTTATAAAACAGTTGTAAAATAGTTAATAGTTCCAAAAATAATTGTAAATCAAGTATAAGATAGTTTTAGGTTTAAAAAGAAATGTTGTATAATAATTAGTTTGGAAAAAAATAGATTTATATTAAAACAATTTATTTTGAAAATAGTTCAGAGCCAAACTGTTCAATTCCCAATCTTCATTCCCTACAATTCAATTTAAATTTCCATTCTCATTTAAATTGATTCAATTCCAATTTAAATAATCTTCAATTTTCATTGAAATTGATTTAATCCCCAATTCAAGTTGAATTAACCTCAACTTCTTCCCAAATTCAAATCGAATTCCATTTGAAATTGAAACTATTCAACTTTAATCACAATTCCAAATTATTCAAATCAATTTAGATTAATTTCAAATTGAACCAGCTTCAATTTCAAATCATTTCAATTCTAGTTTAAATTAATCCCACTTCCCATTTGAATTTAAACTCATTCACCTTCAACTTCATTTCAAATTAATCCAATTCAAATTTTCCATCTGAATTTTTAAACTTATCCATCTTCAATTATAGTACCAATTAATTCAAATCAAAATCAATTTGAACTAATTTAATTTAAATCTCAACTTTAAACCATCTCGAATTATAAATTGAGTTAAATTTTAAAGGTTGATTTAATCCTTTAAATCAAATCAACTTATATCTTTAAACCATTTAATTCTGAGTCCAGATTCCATTTTAAACTTATTTCAAAGTTCAAATAATAATCCAAATCCTTTTTAATAAACTAAATCTTTGAAATTCAATTTATCACCAAATTTCAATTTTGAAACCAAACCTTTGAAGTTTTATCTTAAACATTCAAATCTTAAATCCAAAATGATTCCATTTTATCTTACTAATGGATATATTAGCACACCCCATTTCTTCATTCATTAAAACAAATCTAATTTCAGGTTATTAATAACAACTGGATAGTATCAGTCAAAATATTTTAAAACATCCATTCATTTCCAATTTCTAGATCTCAAACCCATTTTGAGATCACACAAACTCCAAATTCAAAGTAACCATTTAACTTTCCAAGTTAAATCCCAATTTCATCTTGAAATTTCCAAATCAGGTTGTTTATTCTAGCTTATTTAACTTCTTCTAAATTAAATTCAATTTAAATCCCGTTAACCTTACTCAAATTTGAATTCCCACTTCAAATTTCAAAATTCTTTTCCACTTATAGGTTCAAAATTTATATTACTTTGGGTTTTCTCATCTCATTCCAAATGAGAATTTTAAACTCGGCACGTAGAGTTTATTTCAAACCATCTTTGATATTATGCATATCCATACATATATTTATTTCTTAACCAACCAGGCTATACTTTTAGAATCTAAACCACCTTTGGTTTTTAATCCAAAAAAAATTCCTTTAAATCTTCAAACAACTCTTGTTTGAAACAGGACCCTTTATTCAAATACATTAAATAATATTATTTATTATTTCTTTATTACTTTGAAACAAATTTTCAAATTTCTGGAACTAGAGTTAAAACTTCACTATTTAGATCATATTCAGTTCCAATTTATAAGTCATACTTGCCTAAATGTTTTACTTCCCTAAAACATTTTATTTTGCTTACTCATTAATATACACTTTATTATTAAACACAACAATGATAATAACCAAGGAAACCAATCCATTATTATCTTTTCTGAAACTCTTTTCCGAGTTCAAGATTTTGATTTCAGTTTGAATCCATTTCAAACTTATCTTCGTCTAATTTCAATTTGGTTGTATTTCTATTACCACTTAATTTAATTCCAATAATTTAACAACCAATTAGCTTAATATTTATTAGAAAGATATATTGCTTTATATATCAAAATATATTCTTATATAAAATCATTTAAATTCTTTATATAAGAAAATAACAAGTACGCTCTCATATATATACACACACACTCAACTCATTCTAGGGTACCATTGACCCTATCCTTAATGAGCAATCCCACCAGAGCCAAGGTTCTCGCTTAACCTTCAGCTCTGATACCAAATGTAACGACCCAGAATTTTCGATCCCGAAAATTCCAGATAGTTAGAGAAAAGAAGAAAATAAACAGAAAAAGAAGAACAGAAACACCAAAGCATAATTTCACATTCGCTACAGATAAAATATAATATCAAAAATATCAGTTTACAAAGGAAAACTGTACTTGTCAAATTACACTTTAATATATCAGAGTACAACATTTACACAATCACTTAGACAATTAAAATAACTTGTCCTAGAAATAACAATATATCACAGCTGTAAACACTACACACATTCCTGCCATCCAGCTCTTCTCCTGAGCTCCAGAACGTCCATACCTGAAAATTTGTAATACTCGGTCTGACCCGAGCATTACATCAAAGTAACACCGGGGTCAGGCTGGAAACCAGCGTGAGTAAACCCAACTAACATGGAATATAAAAGCATACAATTATTTTAAAACCCGGGTAACTCGTATCTTATTACGAGTCCTTAACTTGCCACAATCAAACTTATTTCACACACAATCCTCCAAATACCACTACATAATTTAAATGGTCCAACTTACTTGAATTTTACCACTCCAGCCTATTGATTTCACATATCAATCTATAAAGAATCGAAGTGGTTTCGGGTATTTACAAACACTCGACTCCAGTCTCTTCGTATTCAATACCATCTTAACCCATATTATTCAAGTGAATTACAATTCAACTTTAAATACAAGATGTCACTTTTTACATAGCAATTCATCATTTAAAGATACACATTATCATTGTCCACCAAAAATATCATATCACAAAATATTTCATATCCGAAATATCAATCAATTCAGCGTATTTAATTATCATGTAAGCATTCATAAGCAAGATGGACCATTCCAAAATTAATTTAATTCATCTCTAATTAAATTAGTTACAAATCTTTTAATCACTTAGATTACCTTTACTTAATCATTAATTAATTATAAATCAGTTAATTAATCATCCTCTAATTATCCATCTTAATTAATCATCCTTGATTATAATTACATTAAGTAATTAGCCTTTAATTAATTACACAAATTAATTACCCTTAACCATTCATAGTAATCAACTTTTTAATTAATTACTTTCATTAATTAATTAACTATAATTAATTACATTAATGATCAATTAATTACAATTAATTAATTACCTTATAATCACTTATTATAGATTAATTAATCTTAATTAATCAATCCTTAATTACTCTCATTAATTATATTAATTAACGATCCTTAATTAATTACTTCCATTAATCAACTTTAATTAATCATAAATAGTAATTACCATCCTATAATTACTTACCTTAATTAATTAACTCCTTAATTAATTATATTAATCCCTTGATTAATTACACCAAGTAATTAATTCTTAATTACTTCTACTAAGTAATTATCCCTTAATTACTTCCCATTAAGTAATTATAATTTGATTATTAATATTAATCAATCATAACTTATAAATTTGATTAGGTAATTAACCTTTAATTAATTTTACTAATTAATTATATTTAATTGATCACAACCTCAATTAAATAAAGATCAATTCCTATTTAAATTAAATACTTAATTACATCATTATTGTCTTTTAAGAATCATTTAGGAATCAATTCCATAATTACATTTAATACTAAATCAAAACAAATTTAAATTACAAGATCACTTGACTCACAATTTATAATGAAATTTGTTTTGAGAAATTAACTACACTTTCTGTTTTAATTAAAACTTGTTTAAATACTAGTTTCACAATTTATACTTTTAATGCTGTCAACCAACTTTACTCATGCTTTAAAATTCGGTACATGCTTTCATTTTTTTTTTTTAAACTTGTTAACAACCGGATTTAAACTTATACAATTCTCTTTATTTTACTACAGGTCAAGGAACCCGAGCCAAAACACAATCTTCTCGAACCATAACTCGAGCAAAACTTCGTCGCTCGATCACAAAATCGTGCACACAGCCAATCTGGTGCACGTGCACCCACCGCCGACGATACTCCAACGCCCATGACCACGAAGTTCATGATCGACTCCTCTTCCGATCTCACAGCCCAAACACCCAAAACGATATCGAAAATGAAAGTCAACAAGATCGAACTCCTAGGAATAAACACTCCAACCAACGATCATCTCGTCCAGCTGACGCCGACTTCCAAATGACACAAAATTTCGTCTATAACCTCGCCCCGACCCAGGCCTTCGTTTCCCCCATGACCGGCCACCTCCGGTGCTTCCACGATGGAGCGGTAACCATCTTTTCGATCTTGACAAAAACCACTCGAAAACCCTACAACGACCCAATTCCGACGCCACGTCGAACTAGAATTGCTTCAACTATTTTTCCCAACCTTGTCAAACCCCCAGCTCACTACAGCGAAGTTCCGATTCATACCAGTGCGGTCGATCAACAAAAAAACTTTAAATCCAAAATCTGTTCACCACATGAATTCTCTCTGGATTCTAAGTTAATTTTTTTATCTAACTTCTAAAAATCATGGTTTCTAAGGGAGATTACGATTATATAGGTGAATCCAAGAATTACTATACTTAAGTTTTACCTATTTAAAATTTTCGCTGTCTTTTCAATATTTCCAGAATTTTACTAAATTATTTCACTTAAAAATAATTTTAAATCTTAGTAAATTTATAAACAAATTTAATTCGATTGAAATCCTAAGTCAAACAGAGATTATATAGGGAGAATTGGAAATTTTGATTTAAATTTTGAACTCTGTAACATGAAATAGAGGTGATACTGATATATTCATACATGTACACAGGTTCCTGCTTTCATATATACATATTCCCAGATCTACACAACTTACATACATAATTTCAAACTTGCATCCTTGTTTTACTTTCAACATTTACCCTATGAATTCAAATTAAAATTTGTTTAAGCATAGATTACTCACCTTTGAATGTTTGAACTGAGAGCCTGTACATTGCTTTTGAACAGAAAGCTGGAATTTAAACTGCTTTGTTGAGTTGAATTCTAGCTTGAACTTGATTTAAATGATCTTGAAATTGATCAGTTTGAAGTTTAAATAAGTTGAGGCTGTTTTTATTTTGGTTTTTATTTTCTTTTCAGTTTATTTAGAGGAAGAAGGAAGAAGATCCAGAAAAAAAATCACCAGCCTAGTTCTTATTATATTTTATTTTTTTATTAAAGAAAACTAAGGCCATTTGTAATTGCATGATATCTTTTAGCTTACACATGTCAATTTGAATGCATACAAAGTTTAAAAATGTTTTTACATCATATTTCCCATTTGCTTTAAATTTATGTATGTTTTAAATTTTTCCTTTTTATTTGTCTCTATAACTTTTAAAGAAAAATATTTGAAATCAATTAATAATCATATTGATCGAGGAGTGGTGTTAGAACCTTTACGAACATTGATCATTCCTTTTCGAACTTCAAAGCCCTTACCACTTGGCCGAAAATTTCTACCTTCCTGCCTCAACCGATCTACTTTGACCATTCTCCCTTCATCATAACCACAAGTAGGCAGCCTCATGAGGATTTAAATTCTCTAATACTTGGGTCCTTGAACCTGAGTATAATAATATCACAAAGTCAGCTTGGGCTAATGATTTTGTTGGAAACCCAATGTACATTTTTTGTAGAAAGCTCAAGGCAACTAAAGATGCATTAAGGTTTTGGGCAAGATATAAGCTTGGCTATGGCAATCTCAGATCAACTTTCCTTAAGGACCAGCTTGAGGAAGCTCAGGATTTGATGATGGCTAATCCAGACAACGTTGATATAGCTGAAAAGAAGCTGTGCTCTTCAATGACCTCAACCAAGCTCTGGCAGTTGAATGTGAGATAAAAAGACAACAACTAAGAATCAAATGGGCTGTTGAAGGGGATAGGAACTCTAAATTTTTCCATACCTCCCTAGAGGTAAAACGTTCAAAAAATAACATCAATACCATTTATGATGAAGCAGGAATCTTGCACTCTTCCCCTGAGTCAGTTGACAAAGCTTTTCTCTTGTACTTTTTTGCCTTCCTTGGTAAAGAAAATAATTATGACCTTAAGCTGGATCAACTTTCTAACATTTCTCTGCCAAAAGTTAACAATGTTGAAGCTATTAAGCTGGTGGAAAAAGTGACAAATGAAGAAATAAAGAACACCCTTTTTGCTATGAATAAGAGCTCAAGTGGTGGTCCTGATGGATTCAATGTGGTGTTTTTTTTACTTCTATTTGGCATATAGTTGGTGAGCATTTCTGCAAGGCTGTGCATAACTTCTTCGATAAATTTAAACTTATTAAATCTATGAATGCTACGAATTTGGTCTTGATCCCTAAGAGCTTACCCGCACCATCTGTATCTTCTTTCAGACCCATTTCCTGTTGCAATGTTGTTTATAAGTGTATTTCCAAAATTATTGCTTTAAGGCTAGTTGCTGTTTTGGTTAGAATCATTTCCAATAATCAGGTAGCTTTTTTACCCAGAAGAAATATACTTGACAACATAATGCTGGCCCACGAGCTTCTAAAAGGATATAGCAGTGTTAATGCTACACCGTGAACTATGTTAAAGCTTGATTTAAAAAAGGCATATGGTAGTCTTCAGTGGAAATCTGTTGTTAGAATTATGTCTCTCATGGGCTTTCCTAAAGAATTATGTCGTATATTCTTTGTTTGCCTTTCTCTCTCTTTCAATTTCGAGGATGAAATTTTCTTAAGGAGGGGATATTGTAACATCCCAAAATTTTGAATTTCAAATTCGGTAAATTGTTTGAACTTTTGAAATTTAATTTGACAAAATTTCAAGAGAAATAAAATATTATTAATATTAATATTACAAAGTTGTATGGATATAAATAAATGTTTAATAGTTTAAGTTTTTAAATGAATGATAAATAAAATAAAAATATTAACAAACAAGAATTTGTGTTAAATTATAAAGTACATATGTTAAAATTTTATGGCAACATAAGATAAATACATTCCAATAACTATAACCATTTTAACTCAAGCATAAAGTACCAAAAAAAACTAGGTAAATGTATGTATATGAATTAAGTATGCAAGAAGATAACAAAACATATGTACATAGTAAAAATTCAAACAACATGTTAATAAAGTATGAAGATTTGTACAAGGAGATAAGTGTAGACATGAAGAAATAAGACAAAGCAATAAATGTTAGCCTCCACAAAATCATAACAGCCACCATTAAAGAAAAAAAATGAACGATAACTATGAGCTTGCAAAAGAGGACGATGCAATTAATGCAAGCCCCCACAATATCATTTCGGCCTTCATATAAGAAAAAAAATCTTTGATTAAAGGTATATAAATATTTATAAAGTACAACTAAAATCTTGCTTCAATATTTTACTAAAAACCAGTACACTTCTTTATATATCAATCTATGCATTAGTTCGTTCATCCCAGCTCAGAATATCTAAAGTAAAGAAAATTAATATCATCATTTTATAAACTACAATCTAGTTCAACTAAAACAAAACAAGAAAGAAGATCCAGGAAGATCAAAACTGCAGCCTTTAAATACAAAAAAATATAGATCTCTGTTTCATCCATATTTCTGTGAGTAAACATAATATCAAATTTTATGTTAGATTATGATTTGTGAATGAGTAATGTTAATATGGTTTGGATATCTTCTTTAAACACTGTGAATATGGAAATTGTTTTGACAATACAGAGACAGGTTTTGCTTCACTGTTCTTAGTTTAGGATGAAACCAACATAGACGAACAATTCGATTTCTTCTATTCTAACCATTTTCAAGCTTCAATGTCTAAAGTAAAGATGTATATTTAAGTAAAATCTACGATCTAAAACTAATTGCACGAAGTATAGATATATATATGGTTGAAAAATAAATGTTATACAGAGGATTCTTTAAAATTTAAAATTTTCGAAATAAATAAAACGATGATTCAAATATATAGTTTGAATCCTTGCTTAAAGTCATGAATTTTAAGATGTGTTTGATGATTTTTATTAGGATGGGGTAGTAGTAGTTTGAAGATGACCAAGAAGGGGTTTTTGGCCAGAATCAGGCGATCTGTGGAACGGGGGAGGCCGGGTTGTGCGAGGTGGTGGAGGAGCCTACTGGGGCGGTAGGAAAAATAGGCGGGGGTGGCCATGACCTCGGAGGCGTCGGTGGCGATCATTTTTATTTTGTAAACCTAATTTTCTTTAGGGTCGAACTTTTGATCATCGCGGCCTTGATGGTGCGTCGAGTGGCGCGAGGCCTTGTGGAACGGTGGCTAGGTGGGTGACGAAGCCATGATGGAAGCTCACGGCATCAGGTGATGGGCGTTGTGACGGCGTGACAAGTTTGTGATGGGTGGCTGGGTTCGAGTTTCTCGAGCCATGCTCGAATTCAATCGGTAGTAGATATGGGTTTTTGGTCGATCTGAGGTCGTCGACGTGGTCAAACACGACTTGCTGGAGGGATCGTCGATCGCTAGAAGCTCGTCGAGGGCCGGTGCACGTGCACGCTGCGTTTGGGTATCAATAAGTTACTAATTTGGGAACTCGAGTTGAACTCGAGAAAGCGCACGCTTTGCTTCGGGAAAGAACTTGCGTACGCGAGTATATCTGGGCTATCATAGTTTAGGTACTTAAATTAGAAAGTATGTAAAAAAGAGAAAAAGGAAGAAGATCGAACAGATGCGGGGAAGAAAGGAGAAGGACCCGAGTTGGACTCGAGTGAAGTACCCTGTTTACTCGGGTTGTTTTATTGTTAAAATGGGTTAAGCCCAAATTGATTTTAGGGCCCAAATTTATTTCAAGTTATAATGTTACACAAAATTTTGTTTCAACAAAGCAATCAATGTTTAACTGTTTTACGTTAAGAATTTATTTCAAGTTTTAAATTAACCAAGAAAATAGTAACAACGTTTTGAAATCTAATTAATACTTTAATTTAATAATTAATTTAAAATCAATGTTAAAGTTAGTTAACATTAAAGCTTTTTGTAATAATAATAAATTGATTTCGAAATAATTAAAGAAGAATTCTAAGTGTTAATTAAGACAAACATTTGTTATTGATTGTTTAAAAAAAGAAAGGGGTAATTAAGAATAGTCAATTAATTGTAAAATTGTAATTAACTAAACGATCAGAGATTGATTAATTTGAAACTAAAGATTGGTTAATTAATATTTAGGTGTTTGACTAATTAGAAATTACAGATTGTTAATTAAATCATTAATGTTAATAATGTGTAGTTAATTTAGATAATTAATTAAGGAATAATTAATTAAAGATTTAATAAATTTATTATTAAGAATAGTTAATCATTGATTTAGATAAATCACTAAAAATAGTTATGTGGTAAATTCCTTTAAATCACCTTTACCTTAAATTGAAAATGATTGACTGTCATCAGATGTTGTCTATTGAATTGATATTTCTGTTATGTTGTAATACTATGTGATATGGATTGCCATGTACTGTATTGTGATTGTGGTTTGTTCTGTATTGATGTGAAAACCCTGTTTGCCCGTAAAATATGCGATAGGGAATCAGTTTTCAGTTTGTTATCCGAAACCCACATCGAACCAGTGAATTTTTGTGAACGACATATCCACATGTTTTAAATTGATGCTTACTATTCAATTTAGCCGGTAGAGGACCTTTGTGTCATATAAGCCATTTCGAATGAGTGATACGACGTTATGGATAACATTTGAAGACCGGTGGTGAAGACCGGGTGTCTTCGAAAACGATAGGATAAACTATCGATTGTCCCTGCACTTAGTTTCTCCGGTATAGAGATTCCCTAGGTGATGGAAAGTCCGATCGGGATTGTGGGTACCCGAATTTGCATGGGCTTCTTCCTTTATTGGACGAAGTGCCTTCGGTTCTGTTCGAACCCGGAACAAACTTGTATGGTTGTGTGCCTGACACTACACTTTGAGATATAAAGCAGATTTCTTTCAAATACGTACCTATAGCGGCGGAGTATTTATTCTCTTAGCTTAATACCCTTCTCTGAGACGTACGAGCTCAGAGGTTATGTAATTGTAGGTTATCAGCGATATACTTCCAATTTTGTAGTGTGGCATGTTAAATGCTGCTGTGTGTTGATGATCATTTGTGATCGAAGCAAGGCTTTCGTGTAAAGCATAGCTTTGTGGACGAGACCTCATCGGACCTCACAACCCGAAAATGGTTAAAACAGGAAAGATGCGGCAAGGTTATAAGAGTTGCGCCCTTTATGGTATGTCATTTCCTTCTGGAAAAAGGTGATGTCATGGTATGGAGCCCAGATATTTACCTGTGTGGTAGCTCCAGTCTCATTTGCTGTGTGGTTGTTGCTTTGTGATAGAGGGCCCTCGGATAAAGGTCCTAAAGGACCGGGGAGTGGTATACTCGATTAGTAGTTACCTAGTTATAAAGGTAACCCAGCCTTGTGTTGGCATAGAGCCGGGTAGGTTCTCGAAACGTCCCGCCAGAGGTGTACCCATGTGGCAGTAGGAAGTTTCTTAGCCTGACCATTGTGGGAAATCCAATTCCCAATACGAAACCCTGTACGGTTTTAGTTGTAGAACCTTCCATTTAATTGTGGTGGTCACCACTTTTTAGATGGTAGCTATAGTAGGCATAGTTCGAAATGTCTATGCTGGCTAAGATTAATATTCTATTTTCGAAACGCTTTCTAAACTATGCATTGATAATAATATCAAAGAATTTTTCTCGTATTAAGCATGTTTGACTATCATAAGTAGAAATCTCCTCCAATTCTGCGATTGCATTGTGTGTGTGGCGGGAGGTCTTATGGTAGTCACATTTTCCAAAAGCATATCGACTTTTCTTTTATAAATCTAGTTATTTAAAAACAACTGTTTTGTTTACTCATACCAGTCCCATGACTGACCCGGAGTTTATTGTTTCATTTCTAAATTCTGGGTGCCCATAATATCTACATGGGCAGCTTAGTAACAGGTTTCCGTATTTTGGAGCTAGCAGTATTTTGGAACTCTTGCTTTGGAGATATTTTAGGCGCTTTTTGGAGATCTCAGGTGTTTAGTTTTTAGGAGTCCGTTATCACTTCTTTCATTGAAGACTTTTTGGATATATGATCACTGTTATATTTTTATGATGCTGTATATGGAGTTGTGGTGTATGTATTAAATACTCTGATGTATTAATGGATATTATGGTGTTGTAGCTATGATGTATGCATGATACTCATTTTGTTCCGCTGTTTTATATTCATCTGATGTTGTTATAAGCTCCAGCGATACGAATTTGATGTCATTTGTCGGACATCGAGTTCGGGTCGTCACAAGAACTTTTATTGTGGGAGGATTCTACTAGATGAAGTTGGTCTTCCCACGGTCCACCAAATTCCAATACACAAGCTCGCAACACATCCTCTAGAATACGATTAAGCCTCTCCGTCTGTCCATCCGTCTGAGGATGATAGGCTGTATTTAATCTCAAATTCGTTCCCATAGCTGATTGTAGAGCCTCCCAGAATTTGTTGGTGAAGATATGATCTCGATCACTTACTATACTGACAGGAACACCATGCAATCTGACTATCTCTCAAGAAAATCTCTGCTAGAGAAGCTGTGGTACGAGTTGCCTTAACCGGTGTAAAATGGGCTCTCTTAGTTAGACGATCCACAATCACCCTTATTCCTTCGTTTCCTTACTTGGTTCTAGGCAAAACGTCGATGAAATCTGTCGAAATCATTTCCCACTTCCATTTTGGAACCTCCAAAGGCTGCAACAATCCGGCTGACTTCTGTTGATCTCCTTTGACTTGTTGGAAGATAGCACAACTATTAACGAATCTAGCAATATCTTTCTTCATGCCTGGCCACCAGAAAACCCTTCTTATATCCTTAAACATATTTGAGATTCCCGGATGGATATTTATTCTAAAGCGATGACCCTCAAATAAGACCTCCTGCTTCGATTCTTTGAAATTTGGAACATAGATCCTCCCGTTGATCCTCAGTGTCCCTTGGTCATCAATCTTGAAACTGGAACACTGACCCTTCTTAACTCTCTTGATGATTCCTCTTAATCTATTATCTGATCCTTGCTTGCTCGAAATCCTTTCCAGAAGAGATGGAACTACTTCCAAAAGAGACAGAACTGCATTTATGCTAAGAGCATCAGCCACAACATTCGCCTTCCCCGGAGTATACAGAATATCCAAATCATAGGATGCCAGAAACTCAACCCATCGCTGCTGCCTCAGATTAAGATCCTTTTGAGAGAAATTATATTTCAACGGTTTGAGGTCCATGAATAACTTGAACTTCTCTCCCAAAAGATAGTGCCTCTAGATCTTTAAAGAAAAAACAATAGCCAACAACTATAGATCGTGCGTAGCGTAGTTCCTTTCATGTAGCTTTAATTGCCGACTCGCATACGCAATAACCCTACCATTTTGCATTAAAACTGCTCCTAGTCCAACTATACGAGCATTTGTATAAACCTCAAATTTTCTTTTCCCATCTGGAATAGCTAGCACAGGTGCACTGGTTAGCCTCGTCTTCAACTCCTAGAAAGCTTCTTCACACTGGGGTGTCCATTTAAACTTAGCTCATTTCCTTGTCAACTTAGTTAGATGCGAAGAAATGTTGGAATAGTCGTTGATAAATTTCTTGTAGTAGACAGCTAATCCCAGAAAACTACGAACTTCAGTCGGTGTCTGCGGCTGCTTCCATTCCAGAATAGTCTCAACCTTCGCTGGATCTACAGAAATACCTACTCCAGAAACAATGTGCCCCAAAATTTGACTTCCGATTCCAAAAATGGAACTTAGAGAATTTCTCCTTCAAAACATGCCTCCTCAGTGTCTCCAACACTACTCCCAAATGATGCTTGTGCTCTTCTTCAGACTTAGAATAGACCAAAATATCATCGATGAACACCCAAACAAACTTATTTAATACATCCCGAAAGACTGGATTCATCAGATCGACAAAGTAAGCAGGAGCGTTGGTTAACCCGAAAGGCATAACCAACCATTCATAGAAACAATGTGGTCCCCTAAATGCAGTTAAGGGAATACTTTCTTCAGCTACCCTTAACTGATGGAAACCTGAAGCTAAATCAAGATGAGAGAAGACAAAAGCTCCATGCAGCAGGTCAAAAAGATCATCAATATGAGGAAGAGGATATTTATTTCAAATGGTCACTTTGTTCAATTCTCTATAGTCAACACAAAGCCTTAGCGATCCATCCGACTTGGTGGCAAACACCGCAGCAAAACCCCAACAAAAAAAACTGGGCCTAATCAATCCCATCTCCAAAAGATTCCGAGTCTGCTTAACTAACTCCTCCCTCTCTCTGGGAGCCATCCTCCTACTAGGCTGAATCACTAGTACTTCTCCTGGAACCAAATCAATGCGAAACTCTATCTCGCGGTGCGGAGGTAAACATTTGAGTTCCTCGAATACATCTAGGAAATCTTGGACCACATCGATATCTTCAACCTTCTCTTGAGAAGTCTCTACTCCATGTAAAAGACTACTCAAGTGAATTCCAGAATTATCACACACCACTCTAGCAATTCTACTCAGATCGATTTCCAACGAAATTGTTTTCTCATCACAATTCAGGACAGCCTTATATTTATCGAGCCAATCCATCCCCAATATAAAGGTAAAACCCCTTAAAATCCAACACAAAAGTGTCACAAGAAAAACTACACGACAGATAGTAAATTCTCAAATCCTTACAGATTATATCTAATTTGGTTACACCTCCTATAAGATTAGATAAAAATGGGACAGTCTACGGTGCTAGGGGCAAGAAAGAACTTCTCTACGGATTCCAAAGAAATAAAATTAAATAAGCACCCAAATCGAACAAAACTTTAACATACGTGCCATCTAAAATTAATGTACCTTCCAATACTCAAGTTGGCCACCTGGACAGGTAACTCAACAAATTTAGATAGGTATATAGTTATATAAAAATACAAATACACACTCTCAAGATAGATACTATTTCAGAGCCTAGGTGACGCAGCTTTGACTAGGCTCGAACAGTTTAGACACCAAACTGTCACAACCTATCCCGGATCTTCCTCACGAAATGATGATTTCGTGTCAATAAATCGATAGAACGATAAATGCTCAATTCCGTTGATCGTGATGATACCAGAATCTAGCTATCTAATACCCCTTGATCTCGTAAGATGTCGTGCTGAAAGATCTACAATTCGATCGTTGATCACTCGTAAGTGATACCGAGAATTGGCTTCAAATTCGTTGATTCACTCACGAATAACCCGAAGATGGAAAGCAGAAGGAGATCGCACTTAACTTCCAACAATGGTGGCCAAAGCTCACACACAAATTTATTTTCAAAATCAACAACCACTTTACAAATGACAACACACCCCTATTTATAGGAAATTACAACACACACACATGCGACTTAACACCATATGACTCACGACCTAACACATACGACTTAACATTAGATGACTCACGACCTAACACATACGAGTTACAACATCACACGACTTAGCCACATACGAGTTACAACATCACACGACTTAACAACATACGAGTTACAATATCACACGACTTAACAACATACGAGTTACAACATCACACGACTTAACAACATACGAGTTACAACAACACACGACTTAACAAATATGACATAAGAAATCAGCATACGACTTAAGAAGATAGCATAGCTTCATGCGACATAAGAGAACAATGCGGCATAACTGAGCGACTTATAGAAATGCGACTTAAGGCAGACGACTTAAGAAATGCGGCATAATTGAGAGACTTATAGAAATGCGACTTAAGGCAGGCACTCAACTGCATTCCTACTAAGAGCATTCCTGCTGAGAGCATCAGCCACAACATTCGCCTTCTCCGCGGTATACAGATGTTAATACCGATCTAAACGACGACTCAAGCACCTAAGGAAAATGACCTAACGACTTGACAACCTAAAGGACTAAGCGACTCAGTGGTCCAACGACCTACAACTTAACGGGCTAAAGGCTCTAGTGATTCTACGGGTTGAAGGCCTACGACCTGGCTATCAACATAGGGCAACAATATATCGCAATAGAGAAATTCAGTAACCTAGCGACTTAATGATCTAAGCGACCTAACAACCTAATGAACTACGCGACCTAGCGAGCTAACGACCTAGCAAGTTTACGACCTAGCGGACCACAAGCTTCATATCCTTATGTCGCGTAGTACTAGGTCGAACGTGCACTAGATCGCTGCTGCTCCTAAACCCAGCCTAGGTTGCTCCACCAGGTGTTTCGACATGACTAGGTCGCCTACCATCCTCGCATAGGTCGCTACGACCTACTAACTCGCTGGGTTGACCTAGTGCTACTCTGTTAAGCCGTAAACCGTGTTCTCTAGGTCGCTCACGACCTACGACCTATCCCTAGGTCGCTCACGACCTATCCCTAGGTCACTCACGACCTAAAACTTGTCCAGATTTCCCCCTATAAATACCTCACCTACTCCAACTGAAAGGGGACTTTCGGCTCATTTCTGGAACGCCTATATTCTGTTGATTTCTCGACTCATCCGACACTCAAACGCGAAAGACACTTCAATGAACTTCAAGAAGAGATCTAATACATTCAACATGAATTTGAAGAATTCTCCTATATTGGAGTTGTAGTTATTTGTCTAAGTGGTGTTGTAATCAGAGATTATTGTATAAGTTGTAATTGAATCAGCAATAATGGAGTTTAAAGTGGACGTAGGCTTAACTTGAAGCCAAACCACTATAAAACTGTTGTCTCTTTACTGTTTTTTCTGTGACTTTTTTACTTCTGATCCCCGTATGGACGAGTGGTGCTTTCACTTTATCTCTACTTACATAGGGGTATTAGCGTTCAATTTTAGCGTTAACATTTTTGGTGCATTCACTGAGAATTGAACTCAGGGTGTTTTCATCATTGCTTCGCAAAAGTTTGTTGAAAGAATCTTTCTCAAAACCAGAAGTCTATAAGAGATTATGGCCCCTGGAAGAAAGCGTAGATCTTCTAGACCCGGTGATGTCCATGAAAATATTGCCACTTCTCCTTCGTCAAGTCAAGCTGCTCCAAGTGCTGGAATTACACGGGCAGAGTTGGATGCTGCAGTGTCTGGGTTATATCAGCAGATGGAAGCCCAAAACGCTTTAATGCTTGATAGGTTGAATGCTTTGCTCAGAGCTAACCGTCAACCAGTGAATAATGAAGAAAACTTTACTGATGATGTTCATAATCCTGAAGAGAGGAATATTCCTCAAAAGGCAGCTAGCCCCGCTGAAGAGGCACCTCCCCAGGCTGGAGGATCAAGGCCAGAGCCGACTATCTGTGAACGTTTGTCCAGGCAAACTTCCGAGAAAATGGCTGAAGTCTATCCCGCAAAGCCTCTGAACGATGAGGAATATCTCTCAGGAATGGTTCGACAGATTATGAAAGAAAGTATGCAAAGGGAAGAAGATGAAAAGGAATAGGGGTTCTCTCCAAGCAAAACTCCGTTCACCGAAAGGATTCTAAAGGCAGAATTCCCAAGGAAGTTTGTTTTCCCCACCATCCCAGCTTATAAGGGAACAAGCGACCCTAACCAATTCCTATATAAGTATGACTGGCACATGACTGGTGTTAGAGCATCGGATGAGATCAAATGCCGGTACTTTCTGGTATACTTGGAAGGAGTGGCTCTACTCTGGTTCACAAAGCTACCGGTCCGGTCTGTAGACCAGTTCTTCGATTTAATTCGGAAGTTTAAAGAACAATTCAGGTTGTATGCTTCAAAGGCGAAGGACATAATGTCATTGTCCAGCTTGGAACAGAATCCCGGAGAATCTATTAGATCTTTCTTAAACCGCTTCAACATAGCCTTGCCTGAAGTTGACAATGCAGAGCCACGAATGGTTTTGGCATACTTAATGAGGGCTATCGAGAAATCGAGTGAGTTCGGAAAGTGGTTGAAGATGAAGGAACCAAACTTGCTTGAGAAATTCTACAAGAAAGCTGACGAGTTCATGCGCTTGGAAAGCCTTCCTGTGCCGGCGAAAGTGGCATTGACAGAGGTTAAGAATAACACTGCTGTTCCTACCAAAAAGGAATCCGGAAGTCAGAAGAGGGAGAATAACGGTGGGAAGAAGCAGAAGGATGTGAAGAAACCTTGCTTCTTTAAACCTTTAGATTTCACCCCTTTAACTTATACTCTGGAGAATATCTTTTTCGCTACTAAAGATGCCGTGGAATATCCTAAATCACCTGAGTTGAAAGTCGGGAGAAAGGCTGTTCAAAGTGGGTGATTTTGTCGGTTTCATAATCAACCCGGTCATGATACTAACGAATGTCGCCATTTGAAAAGTTTGATTGAAGAACTGCTGAGAGAAAACAAGCTGCGGCAATATGTTTAGAGAAAAAGGATAAACCCAACTTCATCTAATGAGGGCCAGCAACGTCCTGCTCATCAATCTGGCTCGGGTGAGAGGACTACTGCGCATGAATCAAAAGGTCTGTTATTAATGTAATCACGGGAGGTCCCCACCCGGTAGGCAGAAGTTGGGGCGAGATGGAAAGATATGCTCGTGCTTTGAAATATACCCCAACAGAAGAGAATGTTTTTGTGTTGGAAGACGCTGCACCTTTGAAGCAGCAAAGAACTTTTAATGATGATATTGTGTTCAAGGCCATGGACTCTATGGGTGTTGAAGCTCCTACCATGGATCCCTTGGTCATCTCCGCAGGCATCAGGCTTGCTTTGTAAGAAGGGTGCTTGTTGATTGCGGCGCCTCTTGCAATATCCTCTTCAAAAAAACATTCGATCAAATGAAGATTCCTATGGCTGATGTTCAGCTTCATCGCAGAAGATTGCTGGGTTCACTGGGGAACCAAAGTGTTAACGTAAAAATCTGACGCTAACACCCCGATGCAAGTAAAGCATGTGTGAAAGCACCACCCGATGATACGGGAATCAGAAATAAGCAGGAAAATATCAGAAAGACAGTAGAAGACACAGTTTTTATAGTGGTTCGGCTTATAGTCAAGCATACGTCCACTTTAATTCTCTTTATTGCTGATTCAAATACAACTTATACAACTATCTTCAATTACAACACGCTTTACACTAGTAGTTCAAACTTCGATGTAGAATAATCTTCCGAATCCATGTCGAATGATGTAGATTTTCTCTTGAAGTTTCTCGTAATGCCTTTGGTGTTTGGAGTGCTTGAAGTGCTGTTCGAGTTGAGAAAATGGCAGAGTATTGGCGCTTCGAGAATTAGCCAAAAGATCCCTCGAACATTGGAGCTCACGCTGTATTTATAGGAGTTTTCTGATCATAAGTCGTAGGTCGGAAGCTGCGACTTAAAGTAGGTCGTGGGTCGAAAGTTGCAAGCTAAAGTAGGTCGTAGGTCGAAGATAACGAGTTAAGATAAGTCGTAGACCACATGTGAGCGACCTAGCAAAGGAAAGCTTCGGCCCTTCCTGGTAACCTTAGTCTCTTCTGGGCGAAGTACTAGGTCGTGGGCGACTTAGGGGAATGGTTGGTGACCTTATAGCGCTAAGATATCCGATGTAGCGACCTAAGCTAACTCGTGAACCCACTATGTCGCATAACCCACTAGGTCATTAGGTCGCTAGGTCGCGGTCCTCTAAGGTCGCTAAGTCGCTGCTTGTTAGGTCGCTAACCTGCTTCATTCTTTAGGTCGCTAAGCCGCCAGGTCTCTTAGGTCGCTGAGTCGTGGCTTCCTGTAAGCCGTTAGGTCGTCCAATCCTCGAAGTTGTTAGGTTGTTCTACCGTTTCACCTCTTGAGTCGTTACACCTTTTAGGTCGTGCCACCTTTAGGTCGTTAAGTCGCTTACTTCTCTAAGTCCTTAGGTCGTGCAATCCTTAAATCGATAGGTCGCCACACTTTGATTTAGGTCGTGAGGTTATTTTCAAAGCGGAGTTGACACTTTCCCCTCGAAGTACACGCCTAGATCGTAGGTTGTGTGCTTTGACTTAACTCTGTTAGGTCGTTAACGACCTAACAGATAGCTTAACTCGCGTACTCATTTGCCTCTGCCTTATATAACTAGTAACTCGCTCCTTTCCCCTTACTTAACTGCTCCCACAACCCTTTCTGCCATTAGTGATTTCTCAATTATCAAAGGCGAACCTACTCCAATCAAGCTGTTGATTCATCCCTACTATCACGTCGTGTAAGTGAATTCGAATTTTATCCAGCCACAATCACCTTCGAACCTTGAAACTCCCATCGTCTGATCCGATCCAACTTCATGTGCCTTGCTTCACTTTCGATCGCGATGAGCTATGCTGCTGTCGCGATTCGTGGGAGCAAAGTGGTTAGATGGATTTGAGATGATTTGAATCGGAGTTGAGTGAGGTGGTGGTATGAATAACGGACTTAGCGAAGAGGATGATGAATTTACGTCATTTTAGGTGATAACAGGCTATCGGGTTGGAGATGAGTTAGTGGGTTAAGGAGATAGCTTGAAATTGTCGAATAATCAACAGAAGCGACTTAACAGATCTTGGATGACCTTGAAATTCTTGTGATTTAGCTGATTTGCACGGTTTTCGAATCGACCGACCTAAAAACTTTCTACGACCTTAGTTACACACGACTTAACTCTTTAGGTCGCTTAGTTTCCTGACGACATAGGACTTAATCAGCTTTATACTGTCCTGGTTTGAAGCTTTGTGACTTGCCCTTTAGGTCGTGTGAGCGACTTAGGCTTTAGGCCGTGTAAATGACTTAGGACTTAATCGATTTTTCACTGTCAAACCACTTCTTGCGACCTAAATCCACTTCGACTTATCTGTTAGGTCGTGAACGACCTAGGACTTGAATGCATACTGTCATTCCCTTCATCTTTTAACTCAAACCATACGGCCTAGGACTTGAACAATTTGAGAGCTTCAAAATCTTGATAAAACTTGATTGCACTTCCAACTTGAGCTTTGTAATGCCGAGATAACTTGCACAACCTTGCTATGCCTTCTTAATAGATTATACCAATTTTGGCGCTAATAACCTGTTAAATACAACACTTGCAGAAAACTAGGGAGAATATACTGTCATTGACCGCCCACATTGAATGAAAGATTAGTCGATAAAAGATAATTAACTCAACTTAAGGAAAATGTATGAAATGCCGTGAGTCAACAAATTCAAGTGAAGTAGTAAAGCAATGTTAACCAACTAAAGCTGATTTGTTTGCATTAATACTGCACTTGTACTTGGATTTGGAGCGACAAGTCTTGAAATTTAACAATTGACACATGTTCATTAGTTTAATATCAGTTATATTTACTTATCGCTTTATTAGCTTTACACAACACTTCACACATTTAGGAAACGTGCACCTTCATATTTGAATACCCAGTTCCTTGTGTAGAATGTCTTCTCGTCAACAGGAAGAAGCAGTACAAACTGGAGAGGCCCTCCCGATGGCTGGTCCACTGGTCAACCCACCAGAAAGAACTCCAACTACCCTGAGTTAACGGGTGTTCAACCAGTTACGCGCCCAATTTGGGATTGTAGAAGTAGATGCTATTCTCCCTGGGCCAAATAATTTTGCTGATAGTCCTCCCTTCGGGTTTGTTGCCGTTAACCGCCAAATGTGCCTATGTGGAGCCATTCCTCCTTTCAACAGTTTTCTCCAACAACTCGTTCGCCGATTGGCTATTTCTCCTTTTCAATTGCACCCCAACGGCTAAGCCATTTTGATGGGATTATGCATTCTCTTCAGAAGGACGCTTGACCGCCTCCCAAGCTTTGAAGAATTCTTCTATTTATGCACATTTGCGAGAAACAAAGACCATCCTTCCATTATATATGTGAGAATCATCAGAAATCGCAAGCTTATCACTGATCTCTCTGATAGCGCTCATGGTTTCCTGAACCAGTTTTTCTTTGTTCGTTGCCTCAGGGATTTTACGCTGTCTTGAGAGTAGGGGGTATGCTTACTTATCGCCATTCTTTCCTTCTCTGAGCTTTGCGAGATCCGAATTGCTAAATATTAACTTCGCTCTCTACTTTTGCAGTCCTCCCTCCTCCTTGTAGAGACTCTAGCCACAAGTCAACTTTTAAGAGGCTTATCGCTGTGGCGGTTGAGGAGAGAAGCATCAAGTTTTTGCTAAGAGACGAGTTCATTCATCAGTTCGAACTCTTACACCCTTCCCTCTCTACTCAGCCTTACGCAGTTCCTGATTCTCCGGCCGAGGCACCGGATGCCCCCGTTTCTGTTGAGGAGCCTACACTGAAAGATCCTGCTCCTGAGGCTTCTATGGTGAAGTGTTCTACTTCTACTAATGTCCCAGGGTAATTTGGCAAATTTGCACTTGCCACGGTCATTGAAGAAGAAGAGCCTAGAGAATCTCCCCAATATTCAGGGAAGTCCGGTGACGGAGAAGCCGGGAAAACAAGTCCTGCCAAGCAGAGCGGGGATGACACTTTTGAAGGGTTGAGCGACCTGTTTATCACCTCACAGGAGCTCTTTAAAGATGATCCTGTTACCACTAGGGTTTCCTCTTCAGTAGTTGAGGCAACTTCCATTTTGCAACAGATTCCGTCGACCCAAGAGTTGACGTTAGCTACTACACCCATCATTTCTTCGCAACCGAGGAGTGGTTCGTAGTTTAACGCGCGTAGTCTGCACGTTACACACACTTAGGATTTTTCAGCAATTATATGTACCTATATGCACTTTTACTTCCAGGATTTTCAAGTTTTGCCTCTTTCTCATTTTCAGGTTCTCCAATGGGGCGTGGTGGTTCCTATTATGACGACTTTCAACAGTACGGAAGGCGTGGTCAGTATGATTATAGGCGCTATCTTCCCACCCACAGGGAAACTGATGAAGAGAGAGCTGCTCGAAAGGCTCAAGAGGGAAGAGCGTATGAAGAATGGTACGGAAGAAGGGATGAGCAACATGACTCTTCCCGCATAGGCGATGACTCTCATAAAAGAAAAACTTATGACGATAGAGGAAAGAGTCATGACATCGGAGACCCATGCAAGCGGGTCAGGCTTGATGAAAAGACAACATCTACAACTTTAGAAAAGGCCGCTGCTCTCACTTCTATTAAAATTCCTTCAAAATATCCTGCCCTTGAAGTAGACGACATTCAGACACTTCTCGGCAGACCCTCTTACCAAGTTGAGAGAGGTCCACCAACCCTTCAAAGTCGGTTCCTGCAATGGTGCTTAAAGGGAGTCCGCTTTGACCTTGACTTGGTTCCCATCGACAAAGAGACCATGCTACGAAATCTTGACACTGTTAAACTTGATATTGAGAGAATGTCAGCGTGGCAAAAGCTCGTCGATGAGCTTCAGAGGGTGAACCGGGCCAACCTTGAAGCTATGCTGACGATGGAGAACGACAAGTCTAAATGGCAGAAAATTCTTGATCAGCACAACACTGAAATGAAAAACATCGCTGAGTACAACGAAAAGCTTGAGGCGGAGGTCGAGAAACTTAAGCACGAGCTTGCTACCTCTTCCACCTCTTATACTCAAAAGGAAGAAGTGCTTCAGAAGCAAGTTCGAGATGCTCATGCCGCTCAACGCCATGTCGAAACCCGACTTGAAGCTACACAGAAGACGGTGGAAAAATATCGTGCTGACTTTGTAGAGTTACGGGAGAAAGCTAACTCCCAGGACGTAGAAATCATGAGGCTGAAAGCTCGATTATCAAAGACTGAGAAAGAACGTGATGAGGCCATGGCTGGAAAGAAAGCCGCTGAACAATCTCATGAAGAGACAAAAGCCAACATCAGCTCTACTCTGTTTGATTTTTACGTCCAAAGCGTCTTGGGGCATGGAAGCCTTGCATTTTTGGGGCCTAAATATGAAATCACTTTAGCTGAAGTGTGGGAGGCTGTACTGGATATGCTCAGAGGTGCTGGTTATTCCGAAGATGAACTTGAGGCACATTACTTTGATGGCGAAACTCGTGCCGCTCTTGCCATAGGAAAGGAGCAGCTTGCTAAAGTACGAGCCGAAACGATGGAAGGGGAGCACCCAGAGAAAGAAGCACCTTTAACTGCCCCTTTCCCTCCTTCGACTTCGGCCGACATTGATATCATGGGCTCCGGTTCCCATTCTCCGCCCACGGCTAAAGTCGTAACTGAGATTACAAGTGCACAGGGCGGAGATGAAGGCGAAGAAAGCACTAAAGCACAAGCTTATGAAATTGACGTTAGAAAGCCAACTTCTCAAGGTAACTTTAATGCTGATCTTGCTCAAGTAGACTGCTCATTTGCTTCATATGAGTTTGATGAGCTACTTGATTATTTCCTTAAATCTCAACGAGCCTTTATCTCCTCTCTTTGCTGATTTTAACTTCTTTTCTTCTGTAGAGAAAGTACTGAGCATTGTTCAGACTTCCCCTCCTCCAGTTATTCCTCCCCCGTCTCTGCAAGTCACTCCTCCTTCTGCCTCTCAACCGGGATCACAAGAGGAGCAAATAGAAGCTCTCCAAGACTTGGACGATCCCATTACTTCTCAAGAACATAGGGGAGAAGAAACTGAGTAGGGCGAAAAGACTCCGGAACTAACTGACTCCGACGATATGCCGTTGGGCACACTTTTTACTCCAGGAAGCGGGTCTTCTCCTAAGAAAAGGGGGAAATGCAGAGTCTCAAAGAAGAAAGAAGCTTCATCTGGCGAGGAAAAAGCAAAAACAAGTCCGATCGTTCCCCTTTCTCCTTCTTCTCCTACTCTTTCAAGCCGGCGCAGGAAGTTGGTCATCCGGCCAGGTGCAGGCTCAAAAGGTGAAGGGAAGAAGAAATGATGGCTTTGGTCCTGTGCTTTTTATCTCGCTCTTTGCTTTTTTTGCTCATATATAAGCTTGTGTTGACTGGATATTGTGCGGGTACCAGTCCCCGCTTTCTTTTACTTTGAAATCTGCATATGTATAAAATTCTCATAGTATGGAATAAAATGGTTCTTTCACTTATACAAATTTCTGGCAGTATTTGAGAACACTTTTATTTTCTGTTTCCATGCAAGTTTCTTTATCCTCTTTATGTGAGGTTGCAGTAAACCTATGGTATGTTTATTGAGCATTGTTTTCATATTTGTGATGACTATACTGTGTTGCCCCTATACCATGGTTTATTGCAATCTCTTTCATATTGGCAAAGTTTTGGAGAATAACTCTTCTGTTTCAAGAAGACTTGTACTCTTCCTTTAGAGAACAACCCTTCCATTTGAAGGAGGTTTGCATTTGTACTTTATAGGATAATATTTTCGTTCCAAGAAAATATTTTTCTAATTTAGTAGAATGCACTTCATATTGGAAGAGTCTTCTCTTATTTTTTTTGGTGCGAAGTTTTTACACTTCACTTTTGGAAAATGTCACTTTTGCTTTGGCAAGTAAATTTTACTTCATAGTACAGTGGGCCTTCCAAAAAAGGGCTTCAACCTGCTTGAGCCTCCGAAGAGAGTTTTTTTTGCTTGATTGTGCCTCTGGGAAGAGGTCTTTTTGTTTGGTTGTGCCTCTGGGAAGAGGTCTTTTTGTTTGATTGTGCCTCTAGGAAGAGGTCTTTTTGTTTCTGCCTCTTGGGAGAGGCTTTTATCTTTTCCCTGTTTGCTGGGACGCGGGCCTCCAAAGAGGGCTTTTCACATTTCGACTCATGTGAAGTTTTATTTCAGATCACGGTGAAATGTATGCCTCTGAGTAGGGCTTTTTCCTGGATGTTTGGAGCTTCTTCCTCTTAGTTGGATGGATTCACGGGGCGGACACAAGTGTTCTGTGCGACCGATCAGTCCGCAACTTTCTGTCGAGAAAGAACTCTCTTTTTCTGGTGAGGCCCGCTCGAGGTCTTTTAGAATTTCAACTATGGTGAAATGGGCCTCCGAAGAGGGCTTTTCACATTCCAGCACTTGTGAAGTTTTATTTCAAATCTCGATGGAATGCATGCCTCCGAGTATACCTGGAAGTTTCTTCCTCATGCTTTGCCGGATTCACGGGGCGGACGCAAGTTACTTGGACGCTTATTTGCGCAGATTGTCGCAACTAGTGAACAAGCGCCTTGCCTTCCACTTGGGAAGGTGCCTCCGATCATCGTATGTATTCACGGGGCGGACACAAGTTACTTGGACGCTTGTCTGCACAAACTGTCTCAGCTAGTGAACAAGCGCCTTGCCTTCCAGTCGGGAAGGTGCTCCCGGTCATTCCATACCAATCTTTATTGTTGAGAAAGTCTTCTGGCATGCCCCGTTTGAGGTCTTTATCCTCCGAAGAGTTGTGCCTCTGAAGAGGGCTTGTGCCTCCGAAGAGGACTTTTGTTGTCTGATGCTTGCTCGCCCATGTCTCTTTGCCATCTATTCATATCGGCGATCCCGTTATCTATTCCAAATACACTTCCCTTTTAGTTGCCAACAATTCCCTTTATCCAAAGAAATATACTTCATAGTTCAGCGAGTTGGTGGTGGCAGACACATGCTATTTAACTGGATGCTCGTTTGTACAAACATCCACAGTTGGTTAGCGAGGGTCCACTTCCAGCAAAATCACTAACTTTTTGTTTGAAGCACTTCTTCCGTAGGATTTAAGTACGGAAATTTTGAACGACTTAGCGTTTGCTTGTTGGGTGATGTCGGGGATTGCTTGGTCTTGCGATGGGTAAGCTTTGTTTTTATGGCCTGCATTATTAAATTGACATTTTAGTAACACAATTGACGTATTTTATACGTCGAAATAAAACAAAGCAGTTTATAATAGTAAAGAAGACAAGATTTATAGTGGTTCGGCCAAGAACTAGGCCTACATCCACTTTATAGTTCTTATTATTCACTTGCACTGGCTTTACAACAGCTTTCAATACAAGAATCATACATTCATTATTCTTTTACAATATTTCATTAAAGCCTTTATGTAAAATATGGGCGCAAATTATTGCTGTTCCAAGCTCTTGGAATTGGGTCTCCTTCGACAGTTACAAGTTTGAATGTGCCATCAAGAAGTTTTTGGACTATAACATACGGCCCTTCCCAGCTTGGCCCAAGCACGCCTGTAGGTGTCATAATTCTTTTTAAGATTAGATCCCCAACTTCAAAGCTGCGTCGGCGAACTTTGGAATTGAAGTGCCTGGCTATTCTTTGCTGATGAGTCGTACTTCTGAGCTCAGCTTCTTCCCTTTTTTCATCAAGGAAGTCAAGGGCTTCAAGTTGCAGCTTTTCATTTTCGGTTTGATTGAAATGGATTCTTCTGTGTGAAGGGACTTCTGTTTCCACTGGAATCATTGCTTCCGATCCATATGCCAATGAAAATGGTGTGTGCCCAGTCGCAGTTTTGTAGGTAGTTCTGTATGCCCATAGTGCTAGTGGCAGCTTATCAACCCAACCACCTTTTGCTTTTTCTAGCTGCTTTTTGATGGTTGACTTGATAATTTTATTCACTGCTTCCATTTGCCCGTTTGCCTGCGGATGAGCCACTGTTAAGAAACTTTTCTGGATCTTGAATTTCTTGCAAAAATCTTGGAACTCTTTACTTTCAAATTGGGTTCCATTGTCTGTGATTATTTTTTGAGGCACACCATACCTGCAAATGATATTCTTAGTTACAAAGTTTATCATTTTCTTAGAGGTAATAGTAGCTAAGGGTTCAGATTCAGCCCGTTTAGTAAAATAATCAACAGCAACAGTAGCATATCTGATTTCGGATTTTGCAGTTGGCAAAGGCCCGATGAGATCTATTCCCCAAAAAGCAAATGGCTACGGACTGACCATCTGTGTTATCTCAGTGGAAGGTGCTCTTGGGATTTTTGCAAATCTCTAGCATTGGTCACATTTTCGGGCGTAACTCGCGGCATCACGATTAATATCTGGCCAAAAATATCCATAACGGAGAATTTTCTTTGCTAAAGTTTGATCACCTGAATGATCTCCACACTCTCCTCCGTGTACCTCAGTTAGAATTGTCTCTGCTTCTTCGTTGGTCACACATCAGTGTAATGGCATTGAGAATCCACGCCTATACAATCGGCCATCTTGAATTACAAATCTGGATGCTTTTCTTAACAACTTCTGCCATTCTTTTGAGTTTTCTGGTAGAGAACCGTCGCGCAGATATTCCAATATCGGAGTCATCCATGATTCCCGCTCCTGTGATATAGTCATGATCCGGTCAATATCCATTTCATTAATGCTTGGAGTTGACAGGACTTCCACAGGAACTAATCCCAATAATTGAGCTTCACCAGTGCTTGCATACTTTGCGAGGGAATCTGCCTTCATGTTTTCTTCCCAAGGTATATGGTTTATCGTATAATTGTCCAGGTCCTCGAGAAGCTCCCAAGCTCTTGACAAGTAAGCGGGCAGGTTTCCTCATTTGGTTTGAAACTCTTTCCTGACTTGACACACAATAAGCTGTGAATCACTGAAGATCTGCAATGCCTTGATGTTCAGTTCTTTAGCAATCTTCAGGCCAACAATGAGAGCTTCATATTCTGCCACATTATTAGTCGAAGGAAATTCTAATCTCAATGCATAACATAGTGACCGTCCTTCAGGGGTTTCAAGCACAATCCTAGCCCCGGAACAATAATCATTTCTTGCGCCATCGACATACAATTTCCATAGAATTGGGGAATTATCGGTTACTACCTCCTCACTATCACCATTGTCTGTACATTCTGCGATGAAGTCTGCCAAAGCTTGTCCATTGATTGCTCTCCGGGGATGATAAGTGATGTCATATTGACTGAGCTCAATATTCCACTTCAAGAGACGACCCGAAGTCTCAGGACGAAACAGGACTTGCTTCAAGGGCTGATCGGTGAGGACTTTGATGGGATGAGCTTGGAAATATGGCCTAAATTTTCTTGATGCAATTAGTAGACAATAGGCGAGCTTTTCCAACTTTGAATAGTTCAATTCTGCCCCAGTGAATCTCTTGCTGATGTAGTAGACCGGGCGCTGAATTTTCGCATCCTCCTGTACCAAAGCTGCATTGAGGGCATGAGACGAGATTGCCAAATATACAAAAAGATCTTCACCATTGTCAGGCTTAGAAAGTATATGAGGCGTTTCCATATGACGAATCAGCTCATCGAAAGCTTTCTGGCATTCAGGAGTCCAGTCAAAGTTTTTTCTTCCTTTCTTTAGAGCATCAAAGAATGGAATGCATTTATCAATAGCTTTGGATATGAACCGACTCAAGGCTGCAACTTTTCCATTGAGACTTTGCAGTTCCTTCTTCGTTCTATGAGCTTTGACTTCTCTTAAGGCAGTTATCTGAGCAGGATTAGCTTCAATGCCCCTTGCACTCACAATGAAACCCAAAAACTTTCCAGATTCTACCCTAAATGAACACTTCAATGGATTAAGCTTCATACCATACTTTCGGAGGATTGAGAACATCTCTACCAAGTGATTCATGTGGTCCACTGCTTTCTTTGATTTTACCAGCATATTATCGACATAAACTTCCATAGTCTTGCCAATCTACGGTTTAAACATGGCATTAACAAGTCTTTGGTAAGTTGCCCCCGCATTCTTAAGTTCGAAAGGCATGACTCTGTAGCAGTAAAGACCAACATCGGTGATAAAGCTCGTGTCCTCCTGATCTGGCTCATGCATCATGATCTGGTTATATCCGGAGTAGGCATCCATAAAAGATAGCAATTCATGTCCCACCGTTCCATCCACCAACTGGTCAATCCTGGGTAACAGGAAGCAGTCTTTGGGGCAGGCTTTGTTTAGATCTGAAAAGTCAATGCACACTCTCAATTTTCCATTAGCTTTTTTAACCAGTATAGGATTTGAGACCCAATTCGGATAAGTAGATTCCCTGATAAAACCATTCTCCATGAACCGATCAACTTCTTCTTTCAATGCTGCCGACCTTTCAGGACCTTGAGTCCTTCTTTTCTACTCTACCGGTGTAAACTTTGGATCAATATTCAAGGTATGCACTGCAATTTCTGGAGATATTCCACACATATCAGCATGAGACCAAGCGAATACATCCAGATTTGCTTTCAAAAATGATATCAAAACATTTTGAACCGTTGCATTAAGCTGCGAATCCACATTCAACACTTTGTTCGGGTCTTTCGGGTCAATAGGTACCGGCACTGTCACTTCAACTGGTACCACTCTATTCTCCCCTGGACTGGCTTTTCTGGGATCCATCTCTCTTCGTGCACCGCTATGTTCGCCTGTGCAGGGTCCACCCTGTAATTGCTACAAGGTTGATTCTTTGATGCGGACTGGGGCCGTCGCATCTTTTCCCATTTCTCTCTTCCTCGTTTCACGCAACTCTGTAAGATAACACTCTCGTCCAGCATTCTGATCCCCTATCACCACACCGACTCCATTATCTGTGGGGAATTTTATGGTCAGACACCATGGGGAAAGAATAGCTTTAAATGCTGCCAGAGTTGGTCGACCTAGGAAGGCATTGTAGGCAGAAAATTCTTCAACGATAACAAATGTCTGCTTTCGACCACTTTTCTCTGACCCTCTCCAAGCTCTACGAACAAATTGATAGTCCCGATTGGCTGTTTCGGCTCCCCAGTAAAACCAGCAATCTTTAGCGATGAAGCTTGAACGTCAGCCGTTGGAATCTACATCTAATCAAAAGTCTTCTTGAAGAGAATGTTGCACGAAGCTCCACAGTAAACCAGAACTCTTTTCACAGTAGTTGGCCCAATGCCAGCGGAGATGACCAAAGGATCATTTGTAGGAGCTTCAACACCCATCGAATCCCTAGTACTGAATATAATGTCATCATTAGAAGTTTTCTGCTTCTTCAGGGGTGCAGCACCTTCTAACACCAAAACACTTTCATCTACCGGTGCATACTTCAAAGCACGGCTTATCTTTCCATCTCACCCCAACTCCTGCCAGCTGGGTGAGGGCCCCCTGTAACCACATTTATAACAGGCCTCTCTGATTCGTGTGCTGCCACCTTTTCACTTGAGCTAGGACGATGAACGGGAACCTGTTGTCCTTGAGTTGACGAAGTTGGGCCATTCTTATTTCTTTTTACATATTGATGAAGCTTGTTTTCCTTCAATAGTTCCTCAATTACCTCCTTCAAGTGACGGCACTCGCTAGTATCATGCCCGGGTTGGTTATGGAACCGGCAAAACCTTCCATTCTTCTCAGCTTTCCTATTAACTCTTTGCTTAGCTGGTGCGGGGAATTCGACCGTGTCTTTGTTTGCAAAGTAGATGTTTTCTGGGGTATCAGTCAGAGGGGTGAA
Source organism: Allium cepa (assembly GCA_030765085.1). Taxonomy (NCBI): domain Eukaryota; kingdom Viridiplantae; phylum Streptophyta; class Magnoliopsida; order Asparagales; family Amaryllidaceae; genus Allium; species Allium cepa. Next base: position 745,040,918 of record CM060931.1, on the reverse strand, counting down.
GTTGAAGGGACGACCTTTCTTTGCATCTCCTTGCTTCTTCTGGCCATCGTTCTCCCTCTTCTGATTGCCAGATTCCTTCTTATTCAGAACAACATTACTATTTCAGCCCCTTTCGATACCATCTTAGCCGGTGCTTCGAGGATTTCCAAGCGCATGAATTCATCGGCTTTCTTATAAAACTTGTCAAGCGAATTTGGTTCTTTCATTTTCAACCACTTTCCAAATTCACTTGATTTATCAATTGCCCTCATCAAGTATGTCAGGATCATGCGTGGCTCTGCGTTATCCACCTCATCCAAAGCTATGTTAAAGCGATTCAAGAATGATCTGGTAGATTCTCCAGGATTTTGTTCTAGGCTCGAGAGCGACATTATATCCTTTGCCTTTGACGCATACAATCGAAACTGTTCCTTGAATTTCCGAGTCAAATCAGAAAATTGGTCTATCGATCGGACCGACAACTTTGTGAACCAAAGTAGAGCAACTCCTTCCAGGTATACCGGAAAATACCAGCATTTGATTTCATCAGAGGCTCTGGCACCCGTCATGTGCCAATCATACTTATACAGAAACTCATTAGGATCGCTCGTTCCCTTATAAGCCGGTATGGTAGGAGGAACAAACTTCCTAGGAAATTCTACTTTCAAAATCCTTTCAGTGAATGGAGTCTTACTCGGAGCAAAGCCCCATTCTTTTTCGTCTTCCTTCCTTTGCATACTTTCCTTCATGATTTGTTGAACCATCCCTGAGAAATATTCCTCATCATTAAGGAGCTCAGCAGGACAGGCATCGGCCATCTTTTCAGAAGTTTGCCTTGACAGGCGTTCACGGATAGTTGGCTGTTGTCCCGATCCTCTAACTTGGGGAGGTGTGTCTTTAACCGGGCCAGCTGCCCTTTGAGGAACATCTCCTTCTTCCACATCATGAACATTATCAGCAAAGTTTGGTTCGTTATTTACCCGTTGACGGTTAGCCCCAAGCAAATGTTTAACCTTTCCAACATCAGATTGTTTTGGGCTTCCATCTGCTGATATAGCCTAGAAACCGCAGCATCCAATTCTGCTCACGTTACTCCAACAGTTGGAGTTGCTTGACTTAAAGGAGGAGAAGTGGCAGTAGCCTCGCGAACATCGTCGGATCTAACAGACTTCCGCTTTCTTCCAGGAGCCATTATTTCTGACAAATTTCTGGTTTTTAGAGAGATCCTTTCCACAAATTTCTGTGAAGCTATGATGACAGTATCCTGAGTTGGATTCTCAGTGAAAGCACCAAAAACGTTAACGTAAAAATCTGACGCTAACACCCCGATGCAAGTAAAGAAAGTGTGAAAGCACCACCCGATGATACAGGAATCAGAAATAAGCAGGAAAATATCAGAAAGACAGTAGAAGACACAGTTTTTATAGTGGTTCGGCTTATAGTCAAGCCTACGTCTACTTTAATTCTCTTTATTGCTGATTCAAATACAACTTATACAACTTTCTTCAATTACAACACGCTTTAGACTAGTAGTTCAAACTTCGATGTAGAATGATCTTCCGAATCCATGTCGAATGATGTAGATTTTCTCTTGAAGTTTGTCGTAATGCCTTTGGTGTTTGGAGTGCTTGAAGTGCTGTTAGATTTGAGAAAATGGCAGAGTATTGGCGCTTCAAGAATGAGCCAAAAAATCCCCCGAACATTGGAGCTCACGTTGTATTTATAGGAGTTTTCTGATCATAAGTCGTAGGTCGGAAGCTGCGACATAAAGTAGGTCGTGGGTCGAAAGTTGCGAGCTAAAGTAGGTCGTAGATAACGAGTTAAGATAAGTCGTAGTCCACATGTGAGCGACCTAGCAAAGGAAAGCTTCGGCCCTTCCTGGTAACGTTGGTCTCTTCTGGACGAAGTACTAGGTCGTGGGCGACTTAGGGGAATGGTTGGCGACCTTACAGCGCTAAGATATCCAATGTAGCGACCTAAGCTAACTCGTTAACCCACTATGTCGCATAACCCACTAGGCCATTAGGTCGCTAGGTCGTGGTCCTCTTAGGTCGGTAAGTCGCTGCCTATTAGGTCGCTAACCCGCTTCTTTCTTTAGGTCGCTAAGCCGCCAGGTCTCTTTGGTCGCTGAGTCATGGCTTCCTGTAAGTCGTTAGGTCGTCCAATCCTTGAAGTTGTTAGGTCGTTCTACCATTTCACCTCTTGAGTCGTTACAGCTTTTATATCGTGCCACCTTTAGGTCGTTAAGTCGCTTACTTCTCTAAGTCGTTAGGTCGTGCAATCCTTAAGTCCATAGGTCGCCACACTTTGATTTAGGTCGTGAGCTTATTTTCATAGCGGAGTTAACACAAAGCAGCCAATTTGAACCATTGACGTATTTGTTGAACTTGGAGAGGGGCAGAAAAAGGTGGTTCAAAACCAGACTTTTGTGATTGTTGAAGGATTTTTTGCTTATAATGCCTTCCTAGGCCGGCCAACTCTTGCAGCATTCAAGGCAATTCTCACCCCTTGGTGCCTCACTATGAAGTTCCCCATGGATAATGACATTGGTGTTATTAAAGGGGATCAGAATGCTGGGCGAGAATGTTATCTGATAGAGTTGCAGGAAGCAAGGAATAGAGAGATGGGAAAGGATGCGGCAGCTCCACTCCGCATCAAAGAACCAACCTTGTAGCAATTACAGGGTGGATCCTGCACTGGCGAGCATAGTGGAGCACGAAAAGAAATGGATCCCAGAAAAGCCAGTATGGGGGAGAATAGAGTGGTGCTAGTGGAAGTAACGGTGCCAGTACCTATTGATTCGAAAGATCCAAACAAGGTGCTAAATGTGGGTTCGCAACTTAGTGTGAAGTTTCAGAATATTTTGATATCATTTCTGAAAGCAAATCCGGATGTATTCGCTTGGAGTCATGCCGACATGTGTGGAATATCTCCAGAAATCGCGGTAACACTCTAAATATTGATCCAAAATTTACACCTGTGAAGCAGAAAAGAAGAATCCAGGGTCCAAAAAGGTCAGCATCATTGAAAGAAGAAGTAGATCGGCTCATGGAGAATGGTTTCATCAGAGAGTCCAGTTATCCAAATTGGTTTTCTAATCCGGTGCTAGTTAAAAAAGAAAATGGAAAGTGGAGAATATGCATCGATTTTTCAGATTTAAACAAAGCCTTCCCCAAAGACTGCTTTCCGTTACCCAGGATTGATCAGTTGGTGGATGTAACAGCTGGGCATGAATTGTTGTCTTTCATGGATGCTTACTCCGGATCTAACCAAATCATGATGCATGAGCCAAATCAGGAGGACACGAGCTTCATAACCGATGTCGGTCTTTACTGCTACAGAGTCATACCCTTTGGACTGAAGAATGCGGGGGCAACTTACCAAAGACTTGTTAATGCTATGTTCAAGCCACAGATTGGCAAAACTATGGAAGTTTACGTTGATGATATATTGGTAAAATCAAAGAAGGTAGTGGACCATATGGATCACTTGGCAGAAATGTTCGCAGTCCTTCGAAAGTATGGAATGAAACTTAATCCTTTGAAATGTTCATTTCGTGGCAGAGTCCGGAAAATTCTTGGGTTTCATTGTGAGTGCTAGGGGCATTGAAGCTAATCCTACTCAAATCACTGCTCTGAGAGAAGTCAAAGCCCCTAGGACAAAGAAGGAATTGCAGAGCCTTAATGGAAAAGTTGCTGCTTTGAGTCGGTTTATTTCCAAAGCCATGGATAAATGCATTCCATTCTTTGACGCTCTAAAGAAAGGAAAGAAAAACTTTGAATGGAATCCGGAATGTCAGAAAGCTTTCGACGAACTAATTTGTCACATGGAAGTGCCACCAATAGTTTCTAAGCCCGGCAACGGTGAAGATCTTTTCATATATTTAGCGGTTTCGTCTATGCTCTCAGTGCAGCATTAGTACGGGAAGATGCAAAAGTTCAGCGTCCGGTCTACTACATCAGCAAGAGATTTACTGGGCAGAGATGAATAATTCAAAGCTAGAAAAGCTCGCCTATTGCCTACTGATAGCTTCCAGAAAATTGAGGCCATATTTTCAAGCTCATCCTATCAAAGTCCTCAGTGACCAGCCTCTATAGCAAGTCCTGTTTCACCCTGAGACTTCGGGTCGTCTTTTGAAGTGGAATATTGAACTCAGCCAATATGATATCACTTACTATCCCCGAAGAGCAATCAATGGACATGAACTTTAGCAGATTTCATTGCAGAATACATAGATAAAGGTGACAACGAGGAAGAAGCTACTAATGACACCCTGACCTGATGGAAACTATATGTTGATGGCGTGAGAAACGACCATCGTTCTGGAGCTGGGGTCGTGCTTGAAACCCCCTATGGGCGATCATTGTGCTATGCATTGAGATTAGAATTTCCTACGACAAATAATGAAGCAGAATATGATGCTCTTATTGCAGGCTTGAAGATTGCTAAAGAACTGAATATCAAAGTGTTGTAGATCTTCAGTGATTCACAACTTATTGTATGCCAAGTCAGGAAAGAGTTTCAAACTAAAGGAGGAAATCTGCCTGCTTACTTGTCAAGGGCCTGGGAACTTCTCGATGATCTCGATCATTATACGATAAGTCATATACCTTGGGAAGAGAATATGAAGGCAGATTTTCTCGCAAAGTATGCAAGCACTGGCGAAGCTCAATTACTGGGATTGGTTCCTGTAGAAGTCTTATCAGCCCCAAGTATTGATGAAATGGAGATTGACTGAATCATGACCGTTTCTCAAGAGAAAGAGTCATGGATGACTCCAATCAAGGAATATTTGCTTAACGGCTCCCTTCCAAAAAATTCAAAAGAGCGTCAGAAGCTGTTAAGGAAAGCCTCAAGATACGTAACGCAAGACGACCGGTTGTACAGACGGGGATTCTCAATGCCATTACTTCGATGTGTAACCAAGGAAGAAGCTAAGACAATTTTAGCTGAAGGTCACGGAGGAGAGTGTGGGGATCATTCAGGTGGTCAAACTCTAGCAAAGAAAGTTCTCCGCTTTGGGTATTTTTGGTCAGACGTTAATCGTGATGCTACTAGCTACGCCCGAAAGTGTGACCGATGCCAAAGATTTGCAAAAATCCCAAGAGCTCCTTCCATCGAGCTAACGCAGATGGTCAGTCCATGGCCATTTGCTATTTGGGCGATAGATCTCATCGGGCCTTTGCCAACCGCCAAGTCCGGAATCAGATATGCTATTGTTGCTGTTGATTATTTCACTAAATGGGCTGAATCAGAACCAGATAAACTTTCATGACTAAGAATATCATTTGTAGGTATGGTGTACCTCAAAAGATAATCACAGACAATGGTACCCAATTCGAAAGCGAAGAGTTCTAGGATTTTTGCAAGCGATTCAAGATCCAAAAAAGCTTGTCAGCAGTGGCTCATCCATAGGCAAACGGGCAAGTGGAAGCAGTAAACAAAATTATCAAGTCAACCTTCAAAAAACAGTTGGAAAAAGCAAAAGGTGGTTGGGTCGATAAGCTGCCACTAGCACTATGGGCATACATAACTACCTACAAAACTGCGACTAGGCACACTCCATTTTCATTAGCATATGGATCAGAAGCAATGATTCCGGTGGAAACAGAAGTTCCTTCACACAGAAGAATTCATTTTAACCAAGCTGAAAATGAAGAGTTGCAACTTGAAGCACTTGACTTCCTTGATGAAAAAAGGGAAGAGGCTCAGCTCAGAATTGTAGCTCATGAACAAAGGATTGCCAGGCACTTCAATTCCAAAGTTCGCCAACGCAGCTTCGAGATTGGGGATCTAGTCTTGAAAAGGATCACGACGGCAACATGAGTGTTTTCGCCAAATTGGGAAGGGCCGCATGTCATGGGCAAAAAACTTCTTGGTGGAACTTTCAAACTGACAACTGTCGAAGGAGATCCAATTCCAAGAGCTTGGAACAACAATCACTTGCGTTCATATTTTACTTAAAAGCTTTGCTTAAATTTGTAAAATGATTATGGATGTATGATTCTTGTATTGCAAGATATTGTAAAACTAAGTGCAAATGAATAATAAGAACTATAAAGTGGATGTAGGCCCAGTTCTTGGCTGAACCACTATAAATCTTGTGTTCTCTACTATTATAAAATGCCTGTTTTGTCTCGATGTGTAAATACTTTAAATGTATTGCTAAAATGTCGATTTAACATTGCAGGCCCTTAAAACAAATCTTACCGATCATAAGGCCAAGCGATCCCTGAAATCACTCAATAAACAAACGACAAGCCACAAAAATTCCAGATTCCAAATCCTATATAAGGAGTGCTTCATGCAAACAGTTAGTGATTCCGTCGGACTCGCTTAACAATGAAGTACACTTCATTGGATAAGACAAACTATTTGCAAGAGAAAGGAACATGTGCTTGGAAAATGATAACAGGGAATCGCTAATGAGCAAATGACGAACAGACATGGGCGAGCAAACAGAAAATAGCCAAAAAGGAGTCCTGCCTCTCAACAAAAAGGTTGGTGGAACCACCGGAGAAGCACCTTCCCAAAACGAAGGCACTAGGCCCTTGCTAGCTAATTGCGATCGTTTGTGCAAACGAACATCCGGTTGGATAGCTTGCGTCCGCCCCTTGGATCCACTTAACTGTGAGATGCAACCTTCATGGTAAGCCAACCACCCCAAAGACCTCTTCGGAGGCAAAATACCTCTTCGGAGGCACAAGACCTCTTCGGAGGCACAACTCTTCAGAGGATAAAGACCTCTAACGAGGCACGTCGAAAAAAGAAAGTTCTCTACTAAACCAAAAAAGACTGGTGGAATCACCGAGGGCCCTTGTTAACTAGTTGCGATCATTTGTGCAAACGGACATCCAATTAAGTAACTTGCGTCTGCCCCGTGAATACGTTCAACCATGAGAGAGTAACTTCCAGGCAATCAAATAAAGACCTCTTCGGAGGCACAAGACCTCTCCCGAGGCACCAGAAGCCCTCTTCAGAGGCACTCGCCTTCACCAAAGGCACACACCTGCCCTCTTCGGAGGCAGAAAACCTCTCCCAAGGCACCACAAGACCTCTTCGGAGGCAAAGACCTCTTCGGAGGCACGTCCCAAGAAAAGCACTTTCAAGTGAACGAAGCAAAAAAGCCCTCCAACGAGGCACAACAAGAATATAAAAAAAACCCTCTTCGGATGCACACTACAACTCTCAAGGGAAGATCAATTTCTCCATCTTGAAAAATATTCTTCCCCAGAAGTTGTAGTACCAATTCAAAGCCTTCTTTGGATACTCGCTTCACCGCATAAGAGAATCCACCTGTCAAAAATTAAAAGTGACTATCTCCGAAAGTGAAGTGTAAAAACTTTTCCAAACAAAAGAGAGAGAAGAATTCTCCAATACTAGGCACACTCTACTAAAGCAGAGTAACATTTCCTAAAAATGAAAAAATTATTCTCTAAAGAAAGAGTGCAAGCCTTCTCAAAATGGAAGAAGTGTTCTCAAACTTAAGAGTGCAAATCTTCTCGAAACAGTAGATTTTTTCTCCAACTTAAGGGTACAAGTCTTCTCGAAACATAAGAACTGTTCTCCAAAGTTTTATCAAATGAAAGAAGTTGCAATAAGCCGTGGTATGGGGGCAATACAATACAATATAACTATATTAATAAAAGCAATACTCAAGCAACATACCACAACTTATTGCAATATCACAGTGAAGAAACTTGTGCGAAAATAAGGAATAAATGCATTCACAAATACAGTCAAAGATTGTACAAGTAAAAAGAATCATTTCATTCCATACTATAAATTTTTTATACACGTGTAGGTTTCAAAAGAGCGGGGACCGGTGCCCGCACAAATTCCAGTCAATACAAGACTTTATGTACAAGCAAAAAGCAAAACAAGAAGGGTAGAACGAGACTCATTATTTCTTCTTCCCGCCACCTTTAGAGCCCTCGCCTGGCCTAATGGTTAACTTTGGGAGTCGGCCTGGTCGAGTCAGGGAAGAAGGAGATAGAGTTACAGCTGGGTCTACTTCCGCCTTCTCTTCGTTAGCAGAAGTGCTTTTCCTTCTCCTCTTTGAAATTGCAAGCTTCCCCTTCTTCCTTGAAGAAGACTTGCTGCCCGGAGTGATAAGTGTTGACAGTTTTGTGTCATCATGAAATTACTTCGGAGTCTTTTCACCTTCTTCAAGTTCCTCAGCCTTCTGCTCTTACGAAGCAGCAGGGTCGTCCAAGCCTTGAAGAGCTTCTATCAATTCTTCTTGCGACCCCGGTTGAGAAGCAGAAGGAGGAGTAATTTGAAGAGACGGAGGTGGAACAGCTGGAAGAGGAGAAGTCTGCGTGGCACTTGGCCTTTTAACTACAGAAGAAGAGAAGTTAAAGTCAGTATTCCCTGCAAAGAGAGGAGATAGTGGCGCGTCAAGACTTAAGTAATAATCAAAAAATTCGTCAAGTTCATGTGAAGTGAACAAGTAATCCACTTGAGCTAAATCAACGTTGAAGTTACCTGGAGAAGTTGGCTTTACAACGTCAACTTCAAAGCCTTGTGCTTCAGCGCTTTCTTGAGCCTCATCTCCAGTATGAGCAGTTACAATTTCAATGTCAGCTTTGGCAGGAGGCGAGGAATGGGAATTGGAGCCAATGATATCAATGTCGGCTGAAACCGAAGGAAGAGTCAGGTCGGTCGAATGTGCCTTCCCTAAAGGTTCTCCATCCGCCGTTCCGGCTCGCTGTTTAGCAAGTTGCTCCTTCTCCTTGGCAAGGGCGACACGTGCATCATCATCCAGATAGTGTGCCTCAAGATCTGCTTCAGCATAGCCAGCGCCTCCAAGCATATCAATTGCGTCCTCCCACACTTCGGCCAAAGTGATTTCGTACTTCGGGCCTAAAAACGAATGGCTACTGCGCCCCAAAACACTATGTATATAAAACTCGAATAAGGTAGAACTGATGTTGGCCTTGGTTGCTTCATGAGATTCTTCGGCTGCTGCTTTGCTGGCGATAGCTTCATCACGCTATTTTTCAACTTTAGAAAGTCGAGCTTTTAACATTTCAATTTCCAAGTTCCGGGAGCTGGTTTTTTCTCGCAACTGAGCAATGTCAGTTCGGTAGCTTTCTACAACTTTCTATTGTGCTTCGAATTTAGCTTCAGCGTCTCTTTGTCCGGCATGGGCATCTCTCACCTGTTTTTGAAGCACTTCTTCTTTTTGAGAATAAGAAATGAAAGAAGTGGCAAGCTCTTCTTTGAGTTTCTCAATTTCCGCTTCAAGCTTCTCATTGTAAGCGGCGATGTTCTTCATCTCTGCATCATGCTGGTCGAGAGTTTTCTGCCACTCGGATTTATCGTTTTCCATAGTCAGCATGGCTTCGAGATTTGCGCGGTTTACTCTTTGAAGCTCGTAAACAAGATTTTGCCAACCAGACATTCACTTAATATCGAGTTTGACGGCATCAAGATTTCGCAACATAGCTTGCTTGTCGATTGGGACCAAATCAAGATCAAAACGCACTCCTTTTAAGCACCAGTGCGGAAACCAGCTTTGAAGAGTAGCCGGACCCTTTCCAACTTGATACGAAGGCCTACTGATGATCCTTTGAATATCAGCTCTTTGAAGGGCAGGAGAGCTGGAAGGGATTTCCAAGAGATGGGAGGCAGCTGGCTTTTCAGAAATTGCAGACTCTAGCCTTTCACTAAGCTTGGCCCGTTTACTTGGATCTTCAGCGATGTGACTTTTCCCTTTGTCATCATGAGATTTTCTTTTGTGGAAATCATCACCTCTCTAGGAAGAATCATGTCGTTCATCCCTTCTCCCATAGCGCTCCTCATAAGCCCGCCACTCGCGAGCTTTTCTTGCGGCTCTTTCTTCACCAGTTTCCCTTGGGGCAGGAAGATACCGCTTGGGATCATAAGAGTCGCGCCTTCCATAGTGCTGTAAATCATCATAGTAAGAGCCACTACGTCCCATTGGAGAACCTGAAAATGAAGAAGAGACAAGTTCAGAAATCTTCATAGCAAGGAAATTAATTGCACAAAGCTGCTAAAATCCTAAGTGTGTGTGGCCTGTGAACACGCGCGTCAAACTACAAACCACTCTTCGTCTTAAGAGTTATCTCTTAGGTTAATGGAGTTGTTTGCAAAACTGATGTCACTTCAACCACTGGAGAGGCAAGTTTAGAAGCGGTTGAATCATTCTTGAAGAGTTTATGTGAAGTAACCATCAAGTCGCTCAATCCCTCAAAAGTGTCATCCCCGTCATGCCTAGCGGGACTCTTTCTCTCAGCTCCTGCATCAGCAGCCTTCCCGGAATGTTGAGGAGCTTCCTCTTCTTCGGTAACCGGGGGAAGTGCAAATTTGCCGGATGACCCGACAACGTCAACGGAAGCAGAACATTTCATCAATGAAGCCTCAGCGGTAGGTTCCTTCGGTGTAAGTTCGGGCATCTGGAGTCTCTGCTTGAGAACCAGGTTCATCATGAAGCTGGGTAGATCGGAAAGAACGCAAAAGTCCGAATTGATGCAAAAATTCGTCCTTCAGCAGAAATTTGATGCTTCTCTCCTCAACCGCTACAACACTTAGTCTTTCAAAAGTCGGCTTATGGCTGGAATTTTTAGAAAGAGGAGGAAGTGCTGTAAAAGTAAAGAATGAAATTAGCACTTAACAACTCGGATTTTGGAAAGCTCAGAAACAGAAAGAACGGAAATAGGCAAGCTAACTTCCTACTCTCCAAATGCTGTAGAATCCTAGGGGGAAACAGATGAAGAAAAATTGATTCAGAAACCCGTGGGCGCTTTCGGGAAGATTGGTGATCAATTTACGATTCCTTGCGCTTCTCACAAGTATTATAGAAGGATGATCTTTATTCTTCGCAAATGTGCATAAGTAAAAAATTTCTTCAAAGCTTGGAAGACGGTCGAGTGTCCTCCTAAACAGTACACATAGTCCCATCAAGATGGCGTAGCCATTGGGGTGCAATTGGAAGGGAGAGATAGTCAACCGGAGAAGAAGCTGTCGAAGAAACTCATTAAAGGGAGGAATGGCTCTACTCGAGCACATCTGACGATTAACTGCGATGAAACCAAGAGGTGTCCTGTCAGCAGTATCGTTTACCGCAGGAAGTAAGGCATCAACCTCAGCAACACCAAACCGGATACATAGTTGATTGAACACCCATTGATTCAAAGTAGTCGGAGTTCTTTCTGAGGGAATCATCCAAGGGGTTAGCTATTGGGAAGACTTCTTCGGCTTGCTCTACTATCTCTTCTTGAGAAGTCATTCTACACAAGGAACTGGATATTCAAATATGAAGGTGCACATTTCCTAAATGTGTGAAGTGTTGTGCAAAACTAATAAAATGATATGCAAATGTGACTGAAATTAAACTAATAGGCATTTGTCGATTATAAAGTTTCAGGGCTTGTTATTTTAGGTCCAAGTACAAGTGCAGTGTTGATTCAAACAAATCAGCTTTAGTTGATTAATTTTTCTTTGCATTAATACTTCACTTGAATTTATTGATTCATAGCACTTCATTCGTATGATTTCTTTAAGTTGATTATTCTTTATCGACTAATCTGTCATTCGATGTGGGCGGTCAGTGGCAGTATATTCACCCTAGTTTTTTGCAAATGTTGAATTTAACAGGTTACTAGCATTAAAAGTTAATATAATCTATAAAGAAGTGCAGCAAGTTCAGGCAAGTTATCTTGACAGTTCAAGTTGGGAATTCAAGTTAAAGCGCTGTCACATTTTACAAGAAGTCAAGTTCAAGTGGCTTAGCATAAGTCAAAGCTTTCTTAAGTCGCATTGTTCAGGTCAAAGAGTTCAAGGCATGAGACTCCAAGTCAAGGCAGTGCAAATTTGTTTAAGTACTAAGTCGCTTACGCGACCTAAAGATTAAGTCGCTAAGAGTTAAGTCGCAAAGGGTAATGCCATGAGAAGTTAGGTTGCAAAGGTTGTTAGGTCGGCCAAATCTGTTAGGTCGTGATGGTCTTTAGGTCGCTCAGATTCACTAGGTCATTTCTGAAGTAACGCAGCAATCTCAAGCTATTTCCCGTCAAAACCGCTACGCCTTGCTCTCCAATTACACTTTGCCATGCATCCACCAACCATCGCGTCGCTTGAAGCATCGTGACTAAACCTAAAAACCCATTAACCCGATTAACCGCGAATCCCTTTCTCTCCTCAAACCGCCTAAAGCCTCACTTCTCCTCTGAATCTCCAGGAACCATTACTAAACCTCTCGAATTCAAAGCACTTACTGGCTTCGAAGCAATCGCCGGCAGTTCAACAAAAACCGAAGACAAATACAAGTGTACTTTTACAACGGGATAAGAAAGATAGTATGGAGAAGATTATTGGGAATCTATGGTAAACACAGCAAATGGATGCTTGAAATTACCACTGATTGGAGTTGACGATTGGGACGAAAAAAGCAAATTTTGCAAGCTCGAGTGTGGTAATGGCAGTAGAAGTAAGCGATTAAGTGGAGGGGAAGAAGCGAGCTAATAATTTATATAGGAGAAAGAAAGGAAGACATATCGGCACGCGACCTAGCGACTTAATGATCTAAGCGACCTAGCAACCTAATGAACTACGCGACCTAGCGAGCCTGTTGAGTCGCCCACGATCTAGAGCAAGTAGATCGAAGCACACGACCTATGACATAGGCGTGTACTTCGAGGGGCAAGTGTTAATACCGATCTAAACGGTGACTCAAGCACCTAAGGAAAATGACCTAACGAATTGACAACCTAAAGGACAAAGCGACTCAGTGGTCCAACGGCCTACAACTTAACGGGCTAAAGGCTCTAGTGATTCTACGGGTTGAAGGCCTACCACCTAACGACCTAGCTATCAACACAGGGCAACAGTATATCGCAACAGAGAAATGCAGTGACCTAGCGACTTAATGATCTAAGCGACCTAACAACCTAATGAACTACGCGACCTAGCGAGCTAACGACCTAGCAAGTTTACGACCTAGCGGACCACAAGCTTCATATCCTTATGTCGCTTAGTACTAGGTCGAACCTGCACTAGATCGCTGCTGCTCCTAAACCCAGCCTAGGTCGCTCTACCGGGTTTTCGACATGACTAGGTCGCCTACCATCCTCCCATAGGTCGCTACGACCTACTAACTCGCTCGGTTGACCTAGTGCAACTCTTTTAAGCCATAAACCATGTTCTCTAGGTCGTTCACCACCTACGACCTATCCCTGGTTGCTCACGACCTACAACATGTCCAGATTTCTCCCTATAAATACCTCACCTACTCCAATTGAAAGGGGACTTTCTGCTCATTTCTGGAACGCCTATACTTTGCTGATTTCTCGACTCATCCGACACTTCAAACACGAAAGACACTTCAACGAACTTCAAGAAGAGATCTAATACATTCAACATGAATTTGAAGAATTCTCCTACATCGGAGTTCTAGTTATTTGTCCAAGTTGTGTTGTAATCGGAGATTGTTGTATAAGTTGTAATCGAATCAGCAATAAAGGAGTTTAAAGTGGACGTAGGCTTAACTTGAAGCCGAACCACTATAAAACTGTTGTCTCTTTACTATTTTTTCTATGACCTTTTTACTTACTTCTAATCCCCGTATTGATGGGTGGTGCTTTCACTTTATCTCTACTTACACTGGGGTGTTAGCGTTCAATTTTAGTGTTAACAACAGAATATCCAAATTATAGGATGCCAGAAACTCAACCCAGCGCTGCTGCCTCAGATTAAGATCCTTTTGAGAGAAAAGATATTTCAACGGTTTGTGATCCGTGAATAACTTGAAATTCTCTCCCAAAAGATAGTGTCTCCAGATCTTTAAAGAAAAAACAATGGCTAACAATTCTAGATCGTGCGTAGTGTAGTTCTTTCATGTGGCTTTAAATGCCGACTCGCAGACGCAATAACTCTACCATTTTGCATCAGAACTGCTCCTAGTCCAACTATACAAGCATCTATATAAACCTCAAATTTGCTCTTCCCATTTGGAATAGCTAGCACAGGTGCACTGGTTAGCCTCATCTTTAAGTCCTAGAAAGCTACTTCACACTGGGGTTTCCACTTGAACTTAGCTCCTTTCCTTGTTAGCTTGGTCAGATGTGAAGAAATCTTGGAATAATCCTTGATAAACTTCCTGTAATAGCCAGCTAATCCCAAAAAACTACGAAGTTCAGTCGGTGTCTGCGGCTGCTTCCACTCCAGAATAGTCTCAACCTTTGCTGGATCTACAGAGATACCTTCTCCAGAAACAATGTGCCCCAAAAATTTGACTCTCGATTTCCAAAAATGACATTTAGAGAACTTCGCCTTCAAAACATGCCTTCTCAGTGTCTCCAACACAATTCTCAAATGCTGCTTGTGCTCTTCTTCAGACTTAGAGTAGACCAGGATATCATCGATGAATACCAGAGCGAACTTATTCAATACATCACGAAAAACTCGGTTCATCAGGTCAACAAAGTAGGCGGAAGGTTGGTTAACCCGAAAGGCATAACCAACCGCCCATAGAAACAATTTGGTCCCCCAAATGCAGTCAAGGGAATACTGTCCTCAGCTACCCTTAACTGATGGAATCCTGAAGATAAATCCAGTTGAGAAAAGACAAAGGCTACATGCAGCTGGTCAAATAGATCATCAATATGAGGAAGAGAATATTTATTTCGAATGGTCACTTTGTTCAATTCTCCACAATCTACACAGAACCTTAGCGATCTGTCCGACTTGGTGACAAACACCGCAGTAGAGCCCCTACAAGAAAAGCTAGGCCTGGTCAATCCCTTCTCTAAATGATCCTGAGTCTGCTTAAATAACTCCTCCCTTTCCCTAGGAGCCATCCTCCTACTAGGCTGAATCACTAGCACTGCTCCAGGAACTAAATCAATGCGAAACTCTATGTAACGACCCGCAAATCTATACCCCTTGAGTCGACATTATTTTTCATTAATAAACTCAAGTTGAACAGAAATACGAATCATTTGGGTTAAAGAAGAAGAGGTAGAAGAAGAGAAAATAGAAAACAACAACAGAATCTAACCAACTCAGCGGAATAAATATAACAAGTAATAACAGATCTTTATACAAAAGAAACTATATTTGTCTTATACATACATCATCAGAGTATATCATCAGAGTCCAAAAACATCAAAAACATACAACTGGGTACACAGCGGAATAATAACCAAATACGGATGTACGTATCGCCATCCAGCTCATCTCCTGAGCTCTAGAGCATCCATTCCTGTATCCTATAATACTCGGTCTTACCCGAGCATTATAGTTAAATAACACCTGAGTCAGTCTGGAAAACCAGCGTAAGAAATCACACTCAAATTGATTATTAGAGTTTAAAAAATCCTTTTGAAAACAAAAGCATCTCGTAAGACCACACCACAAATAAAAAAGTCGGTTTTTTATCTTACGATAGCTAAAACACTTTTTATTAAAATTCTCTGATATTATAATAGGGTCTATATACAAATACTTATTAAAATAGCCGAAATTGTTCCATCTATCAAATTCCAACTACTAGCCACAGAGTGGGTAACACAAACAAAACTCGTAAAAGGCGCGTAGGGAGAATGGATTTCCAACTAATGACTAGGCACTGGGGTACCACCTGTCACAGTACCTGGTCTAGATCAGCGTACCGAGGATCACTCTTGACCCCCTGCAACACAAGAACCGGACTACCCCTTACTGGATAGTCCCGTGTAAGATCACCCCATGGTTGGGATCAGCAACCGCACCACTAAGCCAAAATAAAAAAGGGACATCTAGAAAGGGATGATCTTACTCGAAAATGGGTGCTGCCCACCAAGCCTTGCTGCATAACCCCTGATTTTCAGTCATTCTTGGTTGATGAGGCTTGAGGCTAAGAGTTACCTTTTTTAGAACATATCCCTTAGAATGCCCATCGTCGACATGACGATGTTCCGAAAGCATTCATCTATACAAGTCCGTCCCGGGTTCAACGGAATCGAAGGCACTATTCCTACTACATCCATTTTGGAAATATCCTCAGGATTAGTAGCGACCAGCCCTTGCACTTCACTGCTCCATCTTCGAATCCAAACTTGATTTTCTATGAAAACGTACAAACCGGATCGAAATGGTTTTTGAGAAATAAATCTCAATCTCAGTATCTTCGAAACGTTCAGCGCATTTGGCCAATATTGATAGTCGGTTATTTAACTATCAATTAATATTCACAAACAACCATCAACCATAGATATTTACCAAATTATTTATTAATCCCAAATATATCTTCACAAGATATATTTCCACTTTTCAAACCAATTTGAAAACAGTTTCAAATGTCTTCCTTTCTCAGAATAAATTTCATAAATAGTTTCTATTTCCACTGAAATCACCAAGCACAAAACTTTGGACTTTTAAAATAATTTAAAACGATTTACTTTGAAATATACTTTAAAATATTTAAGTTAAAACTATTTCAGTAGTTTACTAAAAATACATACATATGAATATACGAAAATAAGGTTACTTTATAAAATAAAAAACTAGGTTTTCACTTTTTCAAAACAAAATACTAATTCACTTTTTAAATAATTACTACGATAATAGAATTGAAAAATATTTACTTAGGAATTCAAACGATTAGAAATAATAAATTTTCCAAAACATGTTTTTTAAAAAAACATTAAAGCTTTTAACTTATATTTAAAAGTTTATTTTGAAAACGTACTTGGCTATCCAGGGAAAAACACTTCTCTTCACATCCTTTAAAAATAAATCACCATTTATCTTTAAACAAATTTTCTCATTTCCTCTTAATAAATTCCCATCTTGAATTTATTCTTCCAAATATCCAATTTCAAACACTTAAATCAATTTCCAAATTGATTTCCAATTTACCCCATTTATTCCAAAATCCGTTAACTTTAGATTTAAATCCTTAATTATGATTCAAAACATTTTTAACTGAAAATACCAATGTTAGATTTCTCAAATTACTTCTTTATCCTTTTAAATAAATTTAAACTTTGAATTTTAAAATAATTCTTTATTCCTTTAATTGATATCACTTAAGTTTACAATTAATTAATTTATGTTTTATTCAAAATTATTTTCCATACTCGGAATTATTCATTAGTATTTTAATATCACTTCCATTCCTTTTCAATTCATTCTAAATTTATTTGCTAGAATTATTTTACTTAAAACTCCATTCTTTTATTGTCCTTCCAAAACTCCAATTTAATATATTTTTGGTAACTCATTATAACCAAATATATACAATCAAACCATAGCATTCAATCTTCTAATATAATTCATCATAAAATATCAAATAATCACAACAGAGAATATTAAATAATTTAAATAAATGTTGAGGAATCCAGTTGGATCCCTCCAACATGTTTTTCCTGCATACACAGATGTTAGCACAATATAAAATACCAATTCCACTTCGAGGTGGAATATCGCGGTATTTGGGATTTAATATAATATTATCCGCTATTATGCGGTGCATGGGGTCTCATGAGCTATAAATATGCGGGAACAATCATTTCAAGATATATTGTATACTATAATATAGAACATCAAATCAATTCGTCCATTCAACCAATTATTTAAATTTAACCATTTAAATTTAAATTTAAATTTAAATTCAGCAGAGTTAGATTAACTCAACTTTGATTTTTATTTGCAACCCACTTCAATTCAACTTGGTTTCCTGGGTTATGACCTTGTATAAACTTTTAAATTTTTATCAATATTCGAATCAATTAAACAATTAAATTAAATTTTAAACTAACAAACTTTGTTTTAAACTAATAATGTAAATTTAACTCGATTCTTTTTATAAATTACTTTAAGTAACTAAACTAATTGAATGAGCAAATTAAACAAGTAAACCACTTTAATACTTTAATTTAAAATTGAACTGGTAGGTTTAAAATGTGCATGCGCATATTTGTTGTTGTTTTTTTAACTTTTGAAAACACATATTACGTATACAAATAACCAGTATAGATTCAAAAATCTCATCTTTATGTAAATCCTATATTATCATCATTATTATTATTACTAATATTATTATTCTGTTTTAACCCTTATAAATTTAAAACCTGACCTTACTGCAAATAAATTATTTTAAAAAAAGTAGGTGTATATACATAAATTTAAATCCCGCATATATATTTCAAATTATCTATATATATTTGAATGTGTGCACATATATGTATATATGAATCTATAAATTTAAGAAAAGATATTTCTTTATAGAACTTTACTGTTCTATCTTCTTTCTATTGGGTTTCTTTTTCGAAGATAATTTAATCTAGACCTAAACATTAATTTAATTTAAGCTTATAAAATTTCATACCCAAAAACAAGCTCTGCCCAGAAGGCTTCTTCATCGGATTGTTCAAACTCCCTGCATCGGTCTCGGATACCCCCAAGCATCGGGAACTATCCATTCGACTGCCCCCCAAGATAGAAGATCAACTCGCCAATCTCCACCACCAAGGTGCATATCACCAGCAGTTTCCTTCACATTCATCTCGAAATTGCCTGAACCGCCGACCCACAGATGCATCGATGGAGCCCTAGTTTCGCGGCAATGAAATTCCTTCCTTCAATCGCGCGCACTCGTGTTCTCTTTCCTCATTTTTCTATGTTTGCGCGACTTCAACAGTAGAGAGAAAATCAAGATCGGCCATTACTTGTTTTATTTTTGTTTTCGAAGACGAGAGGCTCGACTTTGGTTTGGGATGGAAAGAAGAAGAGCGGCCATTAAAAATCGATTCGAGAAAGAGAGGTTGGAGCCGTGAATTTGAGTTGAGATGAGGATGGGTTGAAGTATACTGGATATAGCAATTTAAAAGCTTCAGAGAGAAGACGGTGATGTTTCGAAAAGTGGAGATGGCGTGCCAAAAATATCAGGCGACAGTACCTTGAAAAAAAAGAAAGGCTGAAACGAAAAAAAAGTTGATGTAGATATAAATTACGGCTGATTTTGACCCAATATAAATATAAATTTACATTGAATTCGATATAGATTTCAACGCTTTTATATATCGTACGCTCACACAACAACTACAAACGCTACAAAATTTGAAACCCGATAATAATACACTATTACAGATCCAATAGAACTGGTTTCGTCAAAATCCGAGACTGTGCCTTGGAAGGCTATTTATTTATTTTTACTTTTAAATTCAATTTTAAACTATATATTTTCAAAACTTAACAAAACATTTCCAAATTCAATTTCAACACCTTTGCTATCTTCAATATTATTAATATAAATTTTACAAGCCTTCAAATTATTTTTAACAGGCTTCAAATTCCAGATTCAAAATTTTACCCAACTTCAACTTATTTAATTCAATAAATTTAATTATCAAATAAATAGTGATATTTGAATTCAAGTTAAAAATTAATTTTTAAATATTTAAAATCAATTAAATATTCCGATTTCAAATGCTTAAAAATTCTGGGTCGTCACATTCCTCCCCCCTTAAAAGAATTTCGTCCCCGAAACTACTAGTTAGGAAGAATGACCCAATACCCGTTTATCTTTCCCAAAACTAACAATCCAACATCCTACTAATTATCTTTTTATAGAAGACTCATTACCCTTCTTACTAACTTCCTAAACTCTCCTATAATTTGAAAACAATACTATTTGCTCAATCGTTCAAATTTCAATTTAAAACCAAATTTTGAATTATCAAAATTTTCTAACTCCCTAAATTTTTGAAAAATTTCGCCAGCGTCTCCTTCGCCCGGCTAGCTCGGAACTACTACAAAATGCCTCTACGGGCTCCCATACTCCAAAAGAAAACAAAATGTCAAGTGGCTAGATCTGAAAACCCACTCAAATACCATATAGAAATTTAAACACATACCTTTTTGTAACGACTCGATATTTTCAACCATTCGCATCCATACATGTCGGACTTGAATTAATCAAAATATCAGATTGCTAATTTATATTTGGCAAAACTCAGCATATGCAGTAAATAAATAATCATATATCACAAACACAGAGTAGTACAATAATACGCAGCGGAATAAATAAAGAATAGTAATTCATGAAGCTACTATATACATTAGAGTTAGAAATTAAACACATCAGAATATCTCAAATATGGTGAAGTCTTCAGTACGAACTGATGAATTCTCTGAACCAATCAACTGGGAAAGCTGAATCAATAGTTGGATCTCCAAGCGAAGTTCTAAATTACAAAGGTGAGTCTCAAATGTTGTATCACTTAGTCTGACCCGAGCGTAAAGCAAAAACACAAAACACTCGAGTCAGGATTAACATTCTCATATCAATAAATCCAACTCAAGTGAAATATCAACTGAAATACAAGTAACTTAAAGGACGTTTGGGATAACCATCCTCTAAAGGGTCTATGGAAGTATCTACAAGGAAATATACACCATAATACTGTGGTCATTTTCGAATTAATTTATACTTCAAAACCAAAATATCATTTTCATTTCAAATTTACCTATTTTTCCCAAAATAGTATTTAATTATATTAAATGATTTCTAAAGTAAAGTATTTGTAATTTCCTCAAACTTCACAAATCTCCTTCAAATCAAACTCTACTTCCCAATTTAGATTAAATTCAATCTAAATTCACATTTTACTCCAATTCAGTTTCTAAATAACAAATTCAAATTATATTAATTTCAAATACAGATCTGAATAACAAAATAAACCATTAAAATTCCAGTATATTTCAATGTTTTAATATTCGACATTTTCAAAGTTAAATTTAACAATTTCATATAGACCTTGATTTAACTTTAGTTTTATTTAGTCAGGGGAATATTCGCTTAATAAATTCAATATCATTTAACTAGCCTTAAATTTCATTTTTTTCTTCTAAATATTTCCTTAAATTTATTTGAACGAGAAATATTCATTAAATTACTTAAATCAAAAACCCAGTTATAAATCGTATCTTAAATCTCCGTTTCAACAAGTTTCAAATTGGTTTAATTAAATAAATTCTTTATTGAATACAATTTCAAATAAATTCGTGTTATCTTCCCAACCTTAACTTATTCAAATTATTACCAAAATCTATTTTGAAATATAAATTTTAAATACTTAGCCATATTATATATATTAAATCAAATCTTAATTTAATTAGATATTATTATTATCAGATCTATATATATAATTACTGGTTATATATATAAAAAATCAGCATTTATTAAAACCATATATTTCTTTCCAAAACCATAGGATTTAATTTCAAGATACTTATACGGACCAACGGTGTTAGTATATAATTTCCTATCCTATGGTCAATTTGATACGGATATTTATCATTTCAATCCGTAATTTAAGTATATACGGGTAGATATCACTTTGACCCGCAATCCCAAATTCAATTCAAATGCAAATAGGTTGGGTCTATAATTTCAACCTATAACGAAATTCTTTTATTCTAAATTACGTTCGGGTATGTATCGTTTCAACCCATAGTGAATTCTAAACTACAGGGAACTTGCAGAGTCATAACAGAGAATATAATAATATATCAGGCATATATCATCAATAACAGTAAAATATAAACAATAGGATATGGTGTCATATCACACAGGTGAACAGTTATAGATAATAGCATAAATACAACAATTTAAATAAATGCAGCAGCATATTACAATTGTTGTTTCAATTGAAATCAAATTTAATAAATATAAGAACGTTAATCGTGAGTGATTGCTCACCTTTCGAGGCTAGGGATGATTTGACAATCAAATGAGCTATGAATCCAGCCATGAATTTCAAAGAAAAGCTAGATTGGCACGAGTTCAACGGATAAGCTGATAATACGAATAGACGAAAGCATATCAAAAACCAGATTAACGAAGGTAGATGGTATATATGAACATGTATATAATATATATACTATATATAAATCATATACAACTTATAATTTAAAATAACACATAACTTCCAAATTCTATATATACACCCCTAACTATATAGATTCAATGTTTTATTTAAACTTCTATAAAAATGGAGTCCTATACGTATCAATTATATATATAGAATGATCTATATAAATATACTGCATGCACACTTATACTAATATCATTTAAGAATAAATATTTACAATTTATTAAAATACATATATAACCTAACGGTAATTGGGAAATTAAATCTATATATAACATATGCATATAACTACAACAGATATGAACTAACATAAAATGATGGACTATATTTCATATCTTTAAATATATTTATAACATAGGGTAACTCACTTATATAACTTAATCTGTGTACTCATGTATAAACTGCAACCTCTATATAGAACCAGCGAAACAAATACATACTGTCCAACTTATGTGCAGACTCAAATACATGCAGACTATAAATTATTGTTTGGAAAGCTATATGAATATACATCAAAATCAAAACATATACATGTTTGATAATTAAAATCAATGCTAACATATATACACATTTGATTATTTATGTATTATATTAAATATAATGTAACGCTCGAACATAAATATAACTACAGGTTATAATATGAATGAGTATAGAGATGATTTCGAACATATGTATAAGCTTTATAACAATTTTTTTAAACATACGTGAACCAACAGTATGCATAATGCATTAAAAATCAATACTTAAATAAGCTTAACAAGATATCCTATCTCTCACGCAACAGAAAAAAAAACTCAATAGGTCATTTCACTCATATATATACCTACACATTTTCAAACAACATTTATATACTATATTCACGTAAAAAGCAAAAATCGATAAAACTAACTATATGTGTACTTAAAACTACACAAACATATGCATGCTATAGTATGCACACAAAGACACATGTAACGTCATTTATAACTTATTATAACATATAACTTAACCAATCACAGAAAGATAACTAACCTGTAACTAACAGTACGAAGAATTTTTAAAACATATTGTATAACTTGTAAAATATACATACATACATACATACATTCATATATATATATATATATATATATATAAGCATACGAAGGCTATATTATGATATATTTTATATTTAAAATCTTGTAAAACATATATAAACAGCAGTTTCTGTCAATCAAATATAACTACATACCATCAATAGAATTTACGAGAGAAGGTTATGAGGTGGCTTGCGTGCAGCTGTGAATGAAGCGGGGAAAAGGCGGCTGAAATTTGAAGAGAACCGTTGTTTTCTTTTCTTTTCAAAAGTGGGAGGAGAAAAAAAATGAACCGTTCCATAGAACACGCAAGAGGTATGCTTTATATATGTTTATAATATAGTTTCAATAGTGTGAATAGGGCTAAGAAATAACCAGAGAATAATAAATTGAAATTTAAGGATATGTAACAGCCGACTATTAAATATGTACCTTTTGGTGGAACAGTTTTTTTTTCAAAAAGTGGTGAAGGAAAACTTCATTCCAGGCAAAAGAAAGGACAAGGATGGTATAACATATTTAAAGAATTTCCAAGTAACGTAAGCACTGAAAAAGGAACGGCAGAGAAGAACACATCCAAAAATTTATGAAATAAAAGAAATAGTGACGGACATCCGTAGATTTAGCTTCCTTATTCAAGCAAATAAATAATATGGTCCAGCTGTAACGTTTCAAATTTTGAAACGAAGGAAACAGAAAGGGGACAGGTTGCAAAGGAAAGCCACACATAAATGGAATAAAACGTTAACCATGAAATGTGCCATTTTCAATGGAAACAAACTGAAATGATAACGTCAAGCACGGGAATTAAGGACAATAAAGTAGAAAGCATGAGAAACGTAAAAGTGAAAACGTTGAAATGGAATAAATAGGAAAGGAACAAAGCCGAAATGAAATAGCAACGGATAGAAAATTAAAGAGCTACAACACGAATACAGGGAGTAATAAAGGTAAGGTATTGATTGGTTTGTAACTGATGTTAAATTTGAATGGACAGGAAAGAAATAAAATTTATGGCAACAATTGATTCCCTTGATTTCTTGCAAATTACTGAAGCAATTTTTTTTGGGTTGCATGTTTAAATTTGAAACCGACAGAAAATATAAAGTCAAAGTTTAAGGTACCGTTACAATGGACTGTTATCAATTATTTCCTATCGCGTACCGGACCTTAAAATATAGAAATAAATATATCATTGAGATCGGCATGACGAGACGATCAAAACAGTATACAGATATCAGTGGTACAATTTGAATTATAAAAATTCGAATTTTCTACTAGAGAAAATGCAGCAAAAACGCAGAAAAATAAGATTGACGGAGCTAAAGAAGTCCGCATTTTGAAAAACGAAAACAGTCGTCTCAGTTAGAAGATGATTTGGAATTTTTTTCTTTGTAAAAATATTCAGGTTTGGAAAAATATTTTATTATCAACAATTATTAACTAACTTGAATTTAATAGAATTTCATAATGAAATAAACTTTCATAAAATAAATTGAAAATTTACCATCTGCTAGAATAAAATGGACGTATTTCAAATATTAAATTTTTTATTTTAAAATATTATTGTTTAAAATTTCTCAAAAATTAAATTAAATACGTTATAAAATTTATTAAAATCTACGGTCGTTACACTCTCCCCCACTCAAAACATTTCGTCCCCGAAAAGGAAGGAGGTAGGAGAATAGAAACAACCAGAAAGAAGAAAAAAAGATTGAAAGATAAGGATGAAAAATTAATTTCAAACTATATAAATTTTATTTGAAAACTTCATTCGCAATCACTTTCTTTAATACTTCCATATTTTTCAAAAACCCATCAGTAAAATTATTGTTTCCTTTAAAATAACATTTAGATGTTTAAATGACACCTTTGTAAATATATGAAAACTATTTGAAAACAATTATTCACATCATTAGTTATATTTACAAAGAAGCTATTGAAAATGTTAAATCCATAATTCATAAATATATTAATTTATCTCAAGATATTTTTCAAATATTATCAGTAAATTAATAATCATTTCTTTAAATATGTTTTATTTAATTAATAACTTCAAAAATATTTATAACACTAAAATTTCTATTAAACCATGTAGTGTATAGATAAATAATATTTTAAAAGGATATATTTAAAAAAGGAAAAGAAGGTAGATTCGAAAAACAGAATATAGGTGAAAAATAAAGCTGAGCAGATAAGGTAGATTCAAGGAATAGTATCGGGCACGAATAATTAATCTAGAACCATAATAATTTAAATTTCACATATTAATACAAAATTTCTTTGTTGGAAAAATACTTTTATAATAAACCTTTATAATAATACTTTTATAATAAAATATTATTATATCGAAACGAATTTTCCTTTTGAAAATACTTTTATAACTCGATGTTTTAACAAGTTTATCCTCATTCTTGCAGACTCTGGCCATGCGTTGATCAGGCGCAAAGCTACAATTCTTCAAGTACTTAGTAGACCTGTTTCAACACCCAGTGAAAATACTGAAAAACCTTCGAAACCGATATGGAAAGTACAATCCAAAAAAACACCTGGATCGCAAGATACATAAAAATGGTTACGCCTGGATCACCTGGGAAACATCCATATCCTTTAAGCATTCACTGCCTTGCGAATTACGCCATGATAAACAAACACCTAGATCGCAGGATACATAAAAATGGTTATGCCTGGATCCCCCAGGAAACATCCATATCCTTTAAGCATTCATTGCCTTGCGAATTACGCCATGATAAAAAAACCGGGAGACCGCAGGATACATAACAATGGTTACGCCTGGATCCTCCAGGAAACATCCTTATCCTTTAAGCAATTTCTGCCTTGCGGATTACGCTACCCAAAAAAAATGACCGTGGGTTACGCCACAGTAGGACACTCGAGTATCACATCGGGAAAACTGAAAATCAGATAGAATAATATCGATAGAATGAATCCACAATGTGGCCGAGCGGATATCAAGCAGAAGGCACTTTCCATATCTTTACTTCGAAAATATATATCATATAGTACCTTTTCAAATCACTTTCAAATATCATACTTATATAAGGTCCATTATATATAGGATTCTATTTTCAAAACGAATACTTTCCAAATCAATAGTACATCAAATCGCACTTATATAGACTTCGATTATATAAGATTTCTCTTTCCAAATTGTGTACCTTTCAAATCAATAGTTTTCAAATCAACTTCATACCTATACAAATCCATTTTATATAATTTCGACCACTCCCAAATCAGATACTTAATAATATAAGGTTCTCAATTTCAAATCATTCCAATATCAATTCCGTTTTAAAATCATATATGATTTCACCAATTTTTCTTCCAAACTAAATATCTCAAGTCAAACAAATTCATTTCCAAAATCACCATATAAGTACTGGTTTTAATTGCAATCTAATTTCAAAACCAAGTATTTTTCTCAAAATCAATTATACTCAAAATGGTTTCCAAATTTATAATTATCCCTTTAAAACCTTTAAACTATTTATTTCTATATGCAAAATCCAATTTTCCTTTTGCAAATTATTTATTTAACAAAAGTTTCAAATTTTACTTAAGTCATACTCTTCATACTTTAAACATACAAAACTAAACTTATATTCTTTATCAAATATTTTATACTGCTCGAAATTTTCTTAGCTTCAACATTTTAAACCTTGATTTGGAAGGTTCGATCCTTTAAAATAGTCGATGAAATCATTTTCAAATCCAAGAGTTGGAAATCAGCAACAAATCAGTAAATCAATTTTTATAATAGAGTTATACTAAATCAATTTCGACACTCGAGGATTGAACACGGCTTCCTTTAAATCATTTCAAATATATATACATATATCTTTCGAATATCGAATTATACTTTGAAATTTGAAATCAAAATTTGTTTCACAATATCACTTGCATAGAAAAGCTACTAGAGTGGCCTCTCCCCACTCTAAAACTCGAAAATCAATGTCGATGATGCATGCACTCATCATCGAAA
The DNA here is from genome assembly GCA_030765085.1 of Allium cepa. Lineage (NCBI taxonomy): Eukaryota > Viridiplantae > Streptophyta > Magnoliopsida > Asparagales > Amaryllidaceae > Allium > Allium cepa. The sequence continues at coordinate 745,014,003 of CM060931.1, read as the reverse complement.
TTATTTTCCAGTGACAAAAGTGAGTTATGGACTTCTATTTTCTTGAAAAATTCTTTAAAATTTCTTACAAATCATTAGAATTCATTGAATATAAGCTTCGATATGTTTGGAGAAAGTTGAATTTTGCTACTTTTTACTTAGGGCTTTGGTTTGGGCTGAGCCACTTATGTATTCAGTCCCAACCCCTTCTCCTCTTCATTACTTCATTCCTCATTTCCTAATACTCAAGCTTTTATATTAATGGAGAGTGGAAGAGGAAATTAAAATTCCAAGCCCTAGTTTTCTTTCGCAAATCAAACTCTAGCTCCAAACTAATAGAAGAACCCATTGATAAGCTTCTCTTCTTCTTCTCCAACTCTTTCTCTCTTTGATTTCAGAAAATTCCTAAACCTAATTTGGAAAATGTTTCTCTTTTGTAGCTTAGAATCAAGCTTCTTGAGTTGGATTTGAAGAGTGGTTGATTCTCCCTTACTTTCAAGCTTCATCTTCATTTGTTTGGGTTCAAAGGTGAGATTTTTATCTGACATCTATGCTTATATTTATCTTCGATTTTTAGGTATGAATTCCTAACACTTATTCTTGTGCAATTGATATGGATTTGGATTGGTTTTGTGAATATTCCAATTTTGTTGTTTTGAAAGCCAAATCCTTAAAAATCATAGCTTTGATGTTCAAATGCGTTTTTGGTGATGCATCGAGGAGCCAATAGGATCGGGTAGCCGTTGGGCATTATTCCCTATCGTCCGTGCTCGATCGGTTGCGATTTGGTGGAGTTTGCACATCAATTAAATGGGTTTCAAATTTCAGAACATCAGGTTCGGCCGACCGAACCCCTGGGCCGATCGACCGACCTGCTACTAAGGTGCATAGGCACCTTTCTGTCTCTGGTCCGGTCGACTGACTACAGGGCTCAGCCGATCGACCTGCTTCCCGAGGAAATTTCTGAAACAGGGTCCGTTCGACCGAGCTCTGTAGCCGGCCGACCGACCTGATGCAATTTTGCCTATTTCGCCTAGTTGCTTGAATTTCCAACTTTAATCGATTCGTGTTGTTTCCTATTTGTTGTTATCATTTATTATGACTTTGATGACTCCATTTTAGGGATTTTTGAATATCCATTTCGATGGATTCTTTATCGGTTTCGTTGAATTTTTATTCACATCTTCGTATGTGAATTTTAGTGATTGATTGTTCCTACAATCTTCTTTGTGATTTGTCACTTTAAAAATATAAAGGTTTCTATACTAGTAGTAAATATCAAAAGTCTTTCTTCAAATGATTTCAACACTATTTTAGTACAAAGCTCGTTTCTTAAATCGTTTTCCAATCTATTAGTATATACAAACCTTTACCTCACTCGTATGAGAAATCTAATTAAAGGACTTAGTAAAACGAGTGGTATGAAAAGCTTGCGTTTCTTCGCCGGTTAATTCTTGGACTTGTTCGATTGAATCTCTTGTGACAATTTTATAGTGGAGATTTACAGTTTGTTCGTAAATATTTAAGTTAAGCAAGTGGTTATGGGACATGAGGCTAAACTCATATATTTACTAGCTTAGTGTAATTGACACTTCTCGTTGATCATGACGATCATCTTTGTGATTTAGACTAGCAATGTGCGATGTCTCTTTGTCTGCGAGGGAGACTAAACCCCGTTTTGTGGAGTTTGGACTAAAATTGGTGGGGTAGCAACCCATGGTCTTCGGGCCGTTTGTGGAGCTTCAGCTCAATTTGTGATGGTTAGCAACCATGGAATTAGCGTTCCGTTTGTGATACACGTGTTGGTGAGCTTTATGCTCCCGCTTGTGATAGGCCTCCCCCCTTTTGTGATTTCTGGATTTCTTGAGATGATTTCTAGAATTTGTGTTTCATCAATTTTCGTGATTTCCATTGATAAGTTTTATCAATATTTGTGCATTGGTGAATTTGTGTGTCATTGACTTTTGTGATTGACATTGATATAATCGTCAATATTTATGGTTTGGTGAACGAAATAAGGAGTATGACATTTCTTTGATTCTTGTGTAGATTTTGTGATATTGATTAATCTCTTGTTGATTTTCAATTACTTATATATATCACAGCTTGTCATTGTGATTATTATGTGTTTAGTCACATCTCTTACTCTATATTGTTTCATCTGATATTTATAGTTAGGCTGATCCGTTTATTATTTTCTTATTAAATAGTACTCGGGTCAGACCGAGATATTACAGGTGCTTCAGCTTGACTTCTCACTTGGGATTGATTTCTCTGACTTTTGGCTAACTACTTAGATTAGTAGTTATTTTGTTGTATACACTTGAGATATAGACTCATAGTTGTATTCTTTTGTATAGCACGTGTTGCTATTCTTTTGTATTATGGTGGATCTTTTTGACCACTACTCTGGTATACACTTTCATGTGTTAGTTATATATTCATATCTATTTCCGCCTTTGTGATATGAATTGTCTGGTACTGATTTATGTTATGCTTATTTCTATATTTGTTTCCCAAGATATTATAGCCACTGTGTAGTAGCTTTGAGTTTGTGTCGGTATGTCAGATTTTCCTCTTGAGATGAAAAGTTATATTTTTATCTGGCATATCGGTACTCGCACAAAGCAATTATACAGATGGTCGCTCCTCAATAGCCTTATTCTCCGGGCTAGTCGACAACATTACTCCGTAATGTTCTTGGCTAGCGTGGGTATTGAGGTGGGGCGTCACAGCTTGGTATCAGAGCCAAACTTCGGAACAATGTAGAGTAATCTTGCAAGGATCGCAGTCCTAAGTCCTTCTTAGGAGTTGTGCCTTAGAATTTAATTCGAGTCTTCGTAGCGATTCATCCTATTTTCTTTATGATTCCTTGTTTTATCTAGCAAAATTGCTTGATATTCATTAGTGAATAATCTTCTTCTTTCTCTTCTTTCTTTCTTAGGGAAGAGAAATAGTTAGACCTGGCCGTCCCAGCACCGGTCAATCTAGTGCTCCACCCCAGGATGGAGTTTTTATGACTACCCAACAACTTCTTGACCTTGTCACGAATGCTCAAGCAGCTGGTTCTAATCCGGAACCTACTCACCCTAAATCTGGATTTGCACACCTGTGCAACGACTACACTAATTTGGATGGGAAGCCATTTAAAAGTTCTGAAACTATTATTGAAGTCCAGGCTTGGTTAAGGACATGCGATCGAATCTTTTCTCGCATGAACCTCATTGATCTTTACCGAGTTCAGGTGGCTTCTAGTATGCTCCAAGAAAGAGCATTGGACTGGTACGAACTTCTTATTTCTGAGATTAATGAAGCGGATCTCACCTGGGAGAAATTCCGAGAGCGCTTCGAGTTAAAATTCGTACCAGAAGCTAAGAAGGTGACTTTGGCTCGCCGTTTTATAGACCTTGTTCAAGGTGAATCTTCCGTGACAGATTATGTCGCGTCTTTTGAATCTCTCTCCAAATACAGGGTTGAATATATCAACACCCCATTGAAGAAAAATCAGAGGTTCGTCTATGGCTTAAACAAAAATCTCAAGAAGCCATTACTTCTAAAATTAGAAGTTACTTTTGACCAAATCATTGATATCGCTCTTCGTCTTGAAGAGGCGGATAGGGAGAATGATGTTGAAGTGGTGGGTTCCAAACCAAACTTCAACAACAGAAGAGGCCAAACAAATTCAAAGGCCCTTATCCCAATAAGAAAGGGAAGCAAGCAACCCCAGTGGCAAAGACTTCTTCCTTTGGTAATGGGGAATGCTATAATTGTGGTTCGAAGGACCATTACGCGAACAAGTGTCCAAAGTCTCTCTCTTGTCGCTACTGCAAAGGTCCCGGTCATGTTATATCTTAATGCCTCAAGCTTCAGGGCAAGAAGGAGGGAAAGTTAAATGTTGCCCAAGCCCCTGGCAACACATCTCGTGGTCAAGGTATGCTTCATTCTATCCTTGATGGTATTATTGTGTTTCGTGATCATCCTATTCGAGTTATTTTTGATACTGGTGCATCCCACTCTTTTATTTCAAAAGAGCTGGTTGATACTTTTTCTTTGGATGTTTTGTTTTTAATGACTTCTTTGAGAATTGCGAATCCGGTTGGTGGATCTGCAACAATCAGTTTATTGTGTAAAGATGTCGAGATTATTTTGTGTGATTTTCCTTTCCTAGCCGATTTGCATGTCATGCGTTATTTAGGCTTTGGAATGAATTTGGGAATGGATTGGCTCAACCGTTATGAAGCTCATATCCTATGTCCTGAGCGGACTATTCATCTTCGACATCCTCAATCTATTAATCAGGTTTCTGTTATTATTAAAGATTCGGATTCTGCTTTGGTTGCATCTTTATATTCTTTTTACCCTCGTGATGACGATGATGATGATGAGGGTGATATTGTTTCTCTTATTCACGTCGTTCGTGAATTTTCCGACATATTCGAGCCCGTTTTAGGATTACCCCCTAAGCGAGCAATTGAGTTCAGAATTAATCTCATTCCTGGAGCTCAACCTATCACTCGCCCTCCTTATCGTATGTGCAATAAGGAAAATGAGGTGATGCAGAAACAATTATCCGATTTGGAGACGAAGCAATTTATTCGCTCTAGTTCCTCGCCTTGGGGAGCTTCAGCTATTTTCGTGAAGAAATCCGATGGTACGCTTAGGCTTTGCGTTGACTACCGCAAGCTTAATGATCTTACTATCAAGAATAAATACCCTTTACCTCGGATTGATGATCTATTCGATCAACTTAGTGGTGCTAGAGTCTTTGCGCAATTGGACTTGGCTACCGGTTTTCACCACCTTCGTATCGCAGAGGATAGCATTCCTTTGACATCGTTCCGTACGCGTTATGGATCTTGTGAATGGCTTGTTATGCCATTTGGTTTGACGAATGCTCCAGCTTATTTCGTTGACCTTATGAATCGAGTTTTCAAAGATTTTCTCGATCGATTTGTTCTCATCTTTATTGATGATATTCTTGTGTATTCAAAAACCGAGGAGGAACATGAGAAGCATCTTCAGATTGTGTTGGAAACTCTTAGGAGTAATCATTTAAAGGCAAAGTTTTCTAAATGCCACTTTTGGCAATCTCGTGTGAAGTTTCTCAGTCATATTATTTCCGAATACGGAATTTCCGTGTATCCTTCAAAGATTGAAGCGATTCAAGATTGGAAGAAACCGGAGAGTGTGATAGAGATTCGTTGTTTCCTTGGATTGGCTGGTTATTACCGCCGTTTTATCAAAGACTTTTCTAAGATTGCCTGCCTCTCACTAGTTTAACGAAGAAAGGTGTTAAATACATTTGGTCGGACAAATGTGAAACTTCTTTTCAGAAACTTAAGGAATTTCTTTCTGATGCTCCTATTCTTGTTATTCCCGAGGGGAGTCAAGATTTCGTTGTTTATACCGATGCTAGTCGCGTTAGTTTGGGTGCCGTTCTTATGCAAAGAGAACATGTTATTGCTTATGCTTCTAGGCAATTGAAGCCTGCTGAGACTAGATATGCCACTCATGATTTAGAGCTCGCGGCTATTGTTTTTGCTCTTTGGATTTGGCGTCATTATCTTTTGGGAGAGAAATTTATTCTTTATACCGATCATAAGTCTTTGAAGTATTTATTCTCTCAAAAGGAACTTAATTTGCATCAACAACGTTGGCTTGAGTTCCTTGCTCCTTGTGATCTTGATATCCTTTATACTCCCGGTAAGGGTAATCGTGTCGCCGATGCTCTTAGCTGTAAACAACAAGCTGTTGTTTCTATGATGATATACGAATGGAATGATCTCGAGATCCTATCCACTTGTGAAATTCGAGGCCGTGTTTTCGATTTATGCTCATCTCTTGTTTTATGTAGCCTTGAGGCACATCATTCTCTTTTAGACCGCATTCTTGAAGCTCAAAGGCTAGATCCCGACTTGGTTCTTCTTGGCCAAAATATTAAGGATAAAATTGATATTGAAGATTTGAAAGACTTTGATATCGATTCTCGTGGCGGCATTCGGAAATTTGGTAGACTTATCGTGCCAAATATTGGTGATCTTCGTAAAGATATTTTAGAAGATTCCCATCGTTCTAAATTTACCATTCATCCCGGTAGTAATAAAATGTACACGGATATGAAGCGACTTTATTATTGGGAGGGAATGAAACTTGACATCGCTAACTTCGTTAAGCGTTGCATGACTTGCCAACTCGTTAAGGCCGAGCATCAAAGGCCCAGTGGGTTATTGCAACCTTTAGAAATTCCAATTTGGAAGTGGGACCAAATTTCCATCGATTTTATAGATGGCCTTCCCCGTTCTCGTTCGGGTCATGATAGCTTATGGGTGATTCTTGATAGACTTACTAAATCCGTCCATTTTATTCCCGTTCGGTCTAATCGAACCGTTCCTATTTTGGCCAAACTCTTTGTTAAAGAAATTGTTAAATTGCATGGAGTTCCTACTTCTATTGTTAGTGATCGCGATCCATTGTTTACTAGTGGATTTTGGAAGAGTCTTCAAAAAGCTTTAGGAACGAAGCTTAATTTTAGCACCGCTTATCACCCCCAATCCGATGGACAAACCGAGCGTGTGAATCAAACTCTTGAAGATCTTCTTCGTGCTTGTGTGCTTGATTTTGGTGGAAGCTGGGAAGATCATATTCCTCTTGTTGAATTTTCCTATAATAATAGCTTCCAATCTAGTATTGGTATGACACCTTTCGAGGCACTCTATAGAAGGCCATGCCGATCTCCTTCTTGTTGGCTTGAGGCCGGTGAGAAGCTGGTTTTAGGTCCAGATTTTATTCGTGATTCCACAGAAAAGATTGAACTTATTCGACATAGGATGAAAGAAGCCCAGAGTAGACAAAAATCCTATGCCGATAACCGGAGAAGGAGATTAGAATTTTCTATGGGAGATCTTGTGTTCATTCGTGTTTCACCCATGAAAGGTGTTGTAAGTTTCAGTCGATCGGGAAAATTAGCGCCTCGATATATTGGGCCATTTCCTATCACCGAACGTATTGGTTCCGTGGCTTATCGCCTTTTATTACCGGATCAGTTTCTGCTATTCATGACGTATTTCACGTATCTCAACTAAGGAAGTGTCTTCGAGATTCCGATTCTATTCTTGAGCCCGGTGTTATGGAAGAAATTGAAGTTTCACCTAATTTAACTTATGAGCAATATCCTATTCGTATTATTGCTTCGGAGGTCGAGCACCTTCGAAATAAGGATGTTCCGCTTGTTAAAGTCCAATGGTCCTCAAATCCTAAGTATTGCTCTTGGGAATCTAGAGAGTTCATCGAGCGAACACATCTGGACTTACTTTCCCGTGCTCTTTGAGGTGAATTTCTTATTTCAAATTTCTTTTATGTTGAATATGCTTTTATGGTTGTTACTATATATTTTCTTCTTAAATATTGCGAGGACGCAATTTCTTTAAGGAAGGGAGTCTGAAACAACCCGCATATTTGTCGATTTTATATTTAAATATTTTATTTAAATATTTTATCGATACTCGGAATTTAGTCCGAAAAGCTACTTTTTGCATACGGTCGAATTAGGAATCGGGACCACTCCCATTGAGTTTAAAATGCCGTTTGCGACCTCTTTGAGTATAAGCTTCGATATGTTTGGAGAAAATTGAATTTTTCTACTTTTTACTTAGGGCTTTGGTTTGGGCTGAGCCACTTATGTATTCAGTCCCAACCCCTTCTCCTCTTCATTGCTTCATTCCTCATTTCCTAATACTCAAGCTTTTATATTAGTGGAGAGTGGAAGAGGAAATTAAAACTCCAATCCCTAGTTTTCTTTTGCAAATCAAACTCTAGCTCCAAACTAATAGAAGAACCCATTGGTAAGCTTCTCTTCTTCTTCTCCAACTCTTTCTCTCTTTGATTTCAGAAAATTCCTAAACCTAATTTGGGAAATGTTTCTCCTTTTTAGCTTAGAATCAAGCTTCTTGAGTTGGATTTGAAGAGTGGTTGATTCTCCCTTGCTTTCAAGCTTCATCTTCATTTGTTTGGGTTCAAAGGTGAGATTTTTATCTCACATCTATGCTTATATTTATCTTCGATTGTTAGGTATGAATTCCTAACACTTATTCTTGTGCAATTGATATGGATTTTGATTGGTTTTGTGAATATTCCAATTTTGATGTTTTGAAAGCCAAATCCTTAAAAATCATAGCTTTGATGTTCAAATGCGTTTTTGGTGATGCATCGAGGAGCCAATAGGATCGAGTAGCCGTTGGGCATTATTCCCTATCGTCCGTGCTCGATAGGTTGCGAATTGGTGGAGTTTGCAGATCAATTAAATGGGTTTCAAATTGCAGAACATCAGGTTCGGCCGACCGAACCCCTGGGCCGGTCGACCGACCTGCTACTAAGGTGCATTGGCACCTTTCTGTCTCTGGTCCGTTCGACTGTCTACAGGGCTCAGCCGACCGACCTGCTTCCCGAGGAAATTTCTGAAACAGGGTCCGGTCGACCGAGCTCTGTAGCCGGCCGACCGACCTGATGCAATTTTGCCTATTTCGCCTAGTTGCTTGAATTTCCAACTTTAATCAATTCGTGTTTTTTCCTATTTGTTGTTATCGTTTATTATGACTTTGATGACTCCTTTTTAGGGATTTTTGGATATCCATTTCGATGGATTCTTTATCAGTTTCGTTGGATTTTTATTCACATCTTCGTATGTGAATTTTAGTGATTAATTGTTCCTACAATCTTCTTTGTGATTTGTCACTTTAAAAATATAAAGGTTTCTATACTAGTAGTAAATATCAAAACTCTTTCCTCAAATGATTTCAACACTATTTTAGTACAAAGCTCGTTTCTTAAATCGTTTTCCAATCTATTAGTATATACAAACCTTTACCTCACTCGTATGAGAAATCTAATTAAACGACTTAGTAAAACGAGTTGAATGAAACGCTTGCGTTTACTTTGCCGGTTAATTCTTGGACTTGTTCGATTGAATCTCTTGTGACAATTTTATAGTGGAGATCTACAGTTTGTTCGTAAATACTTAAGTTAAGCAAGTGGTTATGGGACATGAAGCTAAACTCATATATTTACTAGCTTAGTGTAATTGACACTTCTCGTTGATCATGACAATCATCTTTGTGATTTAGACTAGCAATGTGCGATGTCTCTTTGTCTGCGAGGGAGACTAAACCCCGTTTTGTGGAGTTTTGACTCAAATTGGTGGGGTAGCAACCCATGGTCTTCGGGCCGTTTGTGGAGCTTCGGCTCAATTTGTGATGGTTAGCAAACATGGAATTAGCGTTCCGTTTGTGATACATGTGTTGGTGAGCTTTATGCTCCCGTTTGTGATAGGCCACCCCCCTTTTTGTGATTTCTGGATTTCTTGAGATGATTTCTTGAATTTGTGTTTCACCAATTTTTGTGATTTCCATTGATAAGTTTTATCAATATTTGTGCATTGGTGAATTTGTGTGTCATTGACTTTTGTGATTGACATTGATATAATCGTCAATATTTATGGTTTGGTGAACGAAATAAGGAGTATGACATTTCTTTGGTTCTTGTGTAGATTTTGTGATATTGATTAATCTCTTGTTGATTTTCAATTACTTATATACATCAGAGCTTGTCATTGTGATTATTATGTGTTTAGTCATATCTCTTACTCTATATCGTTTCATCTGATATTTATAGTTAGACTGATCCGTTTATTATTTTTTTATTAAATAATACTTGGGTCAGACCGAGATATTACAGGTGCTTCAGCTTGACTTATCACTTGGGATTGATTTCTCCGACTTTTGGCTAACTACTTAGATTAGTAGTTATTTTGTTGTATACACTTGAGATATAGACACATAGTTGTATTCTTTTGTATAGCACGTGTTGCTATTCTTTTGTATTATGGTGGATTTTTTTTACCACTACTTTGATATACACTTTCATGTGTTAGTTATATATTCATATCTATTTCCGCCTTTGTGATATGAATTGTCTGTGACTGATTTATGTTATGCTTATTTCTATATTTGTTTTCGAAGATATTATAACCACTGTGTAGTAGCTTTGAGTTTGTTTCGGTATGTCGGATTTTCCTCTTGAGATGAAATGTTATATTTTTATCTGGCATATCGGTACTCGCACAAAGCAATTATACAAATGGTCGCTCCTCAACAGCCTTATTCTCCGGGCTAGTCGACAACATCACTCCGTAATGTTCTTGGCTAGCGTGGGTATTGAGGTGGGGCATCACATCGTATTATTATATATTTTCAAAATCTTAAAACCAATTTCAAAATACCAAAATTCAATCCCTCGAATTTCAAATTAAAACCATTCAGTTATAGATTATTTTTACAGAAATCCATTTCTTATAAAATCTTCAAAATTTCAAATCCTTTCGAAACTTTTATATAGTATAAAAATCATACTTATCAAAATAATAATTTCGGTATATAAAACAATTTCTAAAATACAAATAAAACTCGATTTTTCAAAGGATGATCCAAGGATGGATTTCAAAAAAAAGATAGAGATTCAAATTAGAGGAATTCTAATCAAATAGAATTTTGATTCGAAGCTAGGCCCAAACGAAGATGAGATAATTAAATTTAGAAATAGAAGATGGATATTAATCGTGGGCGACCTTAACCGTGTCAACCGTGACTTCAGGAATATGATCGATGCGGAATTCCAAGGCAAATCGACATTCGATAGCCAGATATAGAATTCGGCATAACATGAGATAACAGCATCTATACCGAGGATATATAAATCTTCGGTGAATCGATGCTATTGTAAAGGAGTTTCACCCCTTTACAAATCATTCAGTGAAGCTATGGGATACTCCAGAATTTAGAAAACACGAATAGAGATAGACAAGAATAGATTTGGAACCGAGGGGGATGTTCAAAAATTCAAAGGAAACCGAATCAAATAAGAAGAGATTCAAGCTCGAACTAAAGTTATTCTGTAAATAAATTTACCATATATGCTAAGTTTTGCTTAGTGCCAAAGCTCTGACTCCAACTGTAACGACCCAATATTTTCTACCATTCGCATCCGTACATGTCGGACTTGATTGCTCAAAATATCAGATAGTTAATTTATATTTGGCAAAACTCAGCATATGCAGTAAATAAATAATTACAGATCACAGACACAAAGTAGTACAATAATACGCAGCGGAATAATTAAAGAATTGTAGTTCATGAAGCTACTATATACATCAGAGTTAGAAATAAAATACATTATAATATCTCAAATACAGTTAAGTCTTCGGTACAAACCGATGACTTCTCTGAACCATTCAACTGGGAAAGCTGAAAGCTGAATCAATAGTTGGATCTCCAGGCAAAGCTCCAAATTCCAAAGGTGAGTCTCAAATGCTGTATCACTCAGTCTGACCTGAGCGTAAAGCAGAACACAAAACACTCGAGTTAGGATTAACATTCTTATATCAATAAATCCAACTCAAGTGAAATATCAACTGAAATACAAGTAACTTAAAGGATGTTTGTGATAACCATCCTCTAAAGTGTCCATGAAACTATCTACAAGGAAATATGCAGCATAACACCGTGGTCATTTCAAATTAATTTACACTTCAAAACCGAAATATCATTTTCGTTTCAAATATATCTATTTTTCCAAAAATAGTATTTAATTATATTAAATAATTTATAAAGTAAAGTATTTGCAATTTCCTCAAACTTCACAAATCTCCTTCAAATCAAACTCGACTATCCAATTTAAATTAAATTCAATCTAAATTCCCATTTTACTCTAATTCAGTTTCTAAATAACAAATTCAAATTATATTGATTTCAAATACAGATCTGAATCATAAAATAAACCATTAAAATTCTAGTATATTTCAAAGTTTTTATATTTGACATTTTCAAAGTTAAATTTAACAGTTTCATATACATCTTGATTTATTTTTATTTTAATTTAGTTAGGGGAATATTCTCTTAATAAATTCAATATCATTTAACTAGCCTTAAATTTCATTTTTTTTAAATATTTCCTTAAATTTATTTGAACGAGAAATATTCATTAAATTACTTAAATCAAAAACCAAGTAATAAATCATAAATCTCCGTTTTAACAAGTTTCAAATTGGTTTAATTAAATAAATTCTTTATTGAATACAATTTCAACTAAATTCATATTATCTTCCCAACCTTAACTTATTCAAATTATAAACAAAATCTATTTTGAAATACAAATTTTAAATACTTAACCATATTATATATATTAAATCAAATCTTAATTTAATTGAATATTATTATTATCAAATATATATATATATATATATATATATATATATATATATCATTACCGGTTATATATGTAAAAAAAATCAACATTTATTAAAACCATATACTTCTTTCCAAAACCATAGGATTTAATTTCAAGATATGTCAATATATAATTTCCTATCCTATGGTCAATTTGATACGGATATTTATCATTTAAATCCATAATTTAAGTATATATGGGTATATATCATTTCGACCCGCAATCCCAAATTTAATTCAAATGTAAATCGCTTGGGTCTATCATTTCAACCCATAACGAAATTCTCTTATTCTAAATTCCGTTCGGTTATGTATCATTTCAACCCATAGTGAATTCTAAACTACAGGGAACTTGCAGAGTGATTAAAGAGAATATAATAATATATCAGGCATATATCATCAGTAACAGTAAAATATAAACAATAGGATATGGTTTCATATCCCACAGGTGAACAGTTACAGATAATAACATAAATATAACAATTTAAATAACTACAACAGCATATTTCAATTGTCGTTTCAATTGAAATCAAATTTAGTAAATATAAGAACGTTAATCGTGAGTGACTTATCACCTTTCGAGGCTAGGGATGATTTGACGATCAAATGAGCTATGAATCCAGTCATGAATTTCAAAGCAAAGCTAGATTGGCACGAGTTCAACGGACAAGCTGATAATACAAATAGACGAAAGCAAATCAAAAACCAGATTGACGAAGGTAGATGGTTTAAATGAACATATATATATACTATATATACTATATACAAATCATATACAACTTATAATTTGAAATAACACATAACTTCCAAAATCTTTATATACACCCCTAACTATATAGATTCAATATTTTATTTAAACTTATATAAAAATGGAGTCCTATACGTATCAGTTTTATATGTAGAATGACCTATATAAATATATCGCATGTACGCTTATACTTATATCATTTAAAAATAAATATTTACAATTTATTAAAATATATATAACCTAACGGTAATTGGGAAATTAAATCTATATATAACGTATGCATATAACTACAACAGATATGAACTAACATAAAATGATGGACTATATTGCATATCTTAAAATATGTGTGTATATATATATAACATATGGTAACTCACTTATATAACTTAATCTGTGTACTCATGTATAAACTGCAACCTCTATATAGAACCAACGAAACAAATACATACTGTCCAACTTATGTGCAGACTCAAATACATGCAGACTGTAAATTATTGTTTGGAAAGCTACATGAATATACTTCAAAATCAAAACATATACGCATTTGATAATTAAAATCACTGCAAACATATATACCCGTTTGATTATTTAAGTATTATATTAAATATAAAGTAACGCTCCAACATAAATATAACTGCAGGTTATAATATGAACGAGTATAGAGATGATTTCGAACATATGTATAAGCTTTATAACAATTTTTTTGTAAACATGCATGAACCAACAGTATGCACAATGCATTAAAAATCAATACTTAAATAATCTTAACAAGATATCCTATCTCTCACGCAACAGAAAAAAAATCAATAGGTCATTACACTCATTTATATACCGACACATTTTCAAACAACGTTTATACGCTATATTAACGTAAAAAGCAACAGATCGATAAAACTAACTATATGTGTACTTAAAACTATACAAACATATGCAAGCTATAGTATGCACACAAAGACACACGTAACGTCATTTATAAATTATTATAACATATAACTTAAACAATCATAGAAAGATAACTAACCTATGACTAACGGTACAAAGATTTTTTAAGACATATTATATAACTTGTAATATATATATATATATATATATATATATATATAAGCATACGAAGGCTATATTATATATATATATATAAGCATACGAAGGCTATATTATGATATATTTTATATTTAAAATCTTGTAAAACATATATAAACAGCAGTTTCTATCAATCAAATATAACTACATACCATCAATAGAATTTGCGAGAGAAGGTGATGCGGTGGCTTGCATGCAGCTGTGAATGAAGCGGGGAAAAGGCGGCTGAAATTTGAAGAGGAACAGTGTTTTCTTTTCTTTTCAAAAGTGGAAGGAGAAAAAAATGAACCGTTCCATAGAACATGCAAGAGGTATGCTTTATATATGTTTATAATATAATTTCAATAGTGTGAATAGTGCAGAGAAACGGACCAGAGAATAATAAATTGAAATTAATCGAGATGTAACAACTGACTACTAAATATTTACATTTTGGGGGAACAGTTTTTTTTTCTTCAAAAAGTGGTGAAGGAAGGATTTCATTCTAGGAAAAAGAAAGGACAAGGATAGTATAATATATATCAAAGAATTTCCAAGTAACGTAAGCAATGAAAAAGGAAAGGCAGAGCAGAACGCATCCAAATATTTATGAAATAAAAGAAATAGTAACGGTCATCCGTAGATTTAGCTTCCTTATTCAAGCAAATAAATAATGTGGTCTAGCTGTAACGTTTCAAATTTTGGAACGAAGGAAACAGAAATGGGACAGGCTGCAAAGGAAAACCACACATAAATGGAGTAAAACGTTAACCATGAAACGTGCCACATTCAATGGAAACAAACTGAAATGATAACGTCAAGCACGGAAATTAAGGAAATAAAGTAGAAAGCATGAGAAACGTAAAAGTGAAAATGTTTGAAATGGAATAAATAGGAAAGGAACAAACCCGAAATGAAATAGCAATGGATAGAAAATTAAAGAGCTACGACACGAATACAGAGGGTAATAAAGGTAAGGTATTGATTGCTTTGTAACCGATGTAAAATTTGAATGTACAGGAAAGAAATAAAATTTATAGCAACAGTCGATTCCCTTGATCACGTGCAAATTACTGAAGCAAAATTTTTTATTTTTTTTGGGCTGCACGTTTAAATTTGAAACCGACAGAAAATATAAAGTCAAAGTTTAAGGTACCGTTACAATGGGCCGTTATCAATTGTTTGCTATCGCGTACCGGACCTCAAAATATAGAAATAAATATATCGTTGAGATCGGCACGACGAGACGATCAAAACGGTATACAGATATCAGTGGTACGATTTGAATTATAAAAATTCGAATTTTCTACTAGCGGAAAATGCAGCAAAAACGCAGAAAAATAAGATTGATGGAGCTAAAGAAGTCCGAATTTTGAAAAACGAAAAAGACGTCTCAGTCAGAAGATGATTTAGAATTTTTTTTGTGTAAAAATATTTAGGTTTTATTATCAACAATTATTTACTAACTTGAATTTAATAGAATTTCACAATGCCATAAACTTTCACAAAATAAATTGAAAAGTTACCATCTCCTAGAATAAAATGGACGTATTTCAAATATTAAATTTTTTATTTTAAAATATTATTGTTTAAAATTTCTCAAAAATTAACTTATATACATTATAAAATTTAATCTACGGGTCGTTACACTTTTTGTCGAGCAATTCAGAATTTATCTTCTGAAATCAAAACCCATTTTTCTTTCCCTTTATAATACCCGTGAATCCTATTTAGCAATAATATCCAATCACAACATTCAAAATCATTTACTTGACTCCTTACAAAATTTCCAATATTCGTTCATTTATGCCCGTACGATGTATCTATATCATTCGTACGCAATACCGAATCCGATCGCTTACTCGATCACACAATTCCATTTTCGAACTAGTATCGTCCACCCGACTTCCTAGTGTGGACTCAGATCTGGTTTCTTGATCGAAAAACGTCATTCTCCTTGCATAGTCATAACTATAATAGAGAATTTCCAGAATCAATCAAAATCCATATCTAGGGTTTGCCGTCGAAAATCGAGTGAAAAATCCTAACTAGGATCGATATAACTATCACAAAATTCTATGCTCGAATCTGGATCAAATTACTATGCGAATAAAAACAATATACGCACATCCTACGTATTTATATCCATTCTCTTTTATTCACATTCATTTTGATTTCCATTCACTTATCCCCGATTATCCCATTTCACAACTTTCAGTTTTAATCTTCATCCAATTATTCACCTAGAATAATTTTTTTCAATACTATGTTTACTTAAAGAATTCCCCATTCATTTCTTAAGTTTAATATAAATATTGTATACACCTTTAAATTTATTTTCACTTCACCGCTTTAGTTTATATATATTTTTATTCAAATTGGTTCTCCCATTTCCATATGAATTCAATTTATTTTCAACTCTGAATATTTAATTTTATCTTCCATTGATACTGATGCATATCATTATTTTAAATTAATTGCATTCCCTAATTTATTTCAATTTCCAATTTGAAATCGATTTGTCGTTAACTAAAATTCCTAAAAATTTTCAAAAAAAATTCTAACTCCCAAAATTTTTGGAAAATTTTGGCATAGTCCCCTTTGTACGGAGGAGCTTTTGCAATTTGACAAGAGATATAAATATATATACATCGACCCACCGGGTCGGAAAAACAAAAACAGTTCATATTTCCTATTTTTATTGCGTAAGCGTACCTTTATTAGCATTTTTACGCAAGCGGCTTATTATTTTTGCATTTTGCACGATCCAAACCCAGCCCAACGGCTTCCCGGTACTTGTACTTACTCAATTCAAACATATAAGTAATAAATATATGAAATTTATTAACATTTCACTTACTTCCAATAGCTAACACATATATTTCACATATAATGCGTGTTATATAGTTTACATAAGAATATATAAGGTTTAGATACTTATTACAATTACTTACAACCAATTTCCAAAACATTTCATTCAGTTTAAGTGATTTACAACTTATACGCTTATATTTAATTCATTCTAAGCAAAACAAACGCATATTCATTCCAATTAATTTCAAAATCATCCTATTTCACTTCTAATAACTCATAGAATTTATCTAATCCCGTTTACATCAAACGATCCAATTTCTAATGCAATTTGACAATATTAATGTGAATAAATAATTACTGAAGCTTTATAACCATTTAATTGGATTCCAACTCAATTTACACTTGATTCCATCCCATTTTTAGCTATCCACAATCTTTCATTGCATCTTCCATTTCCAAAAAGTTTGATTTCAAACCATTTTATTAAACTCAACAACCAATATATTAAATAACCATTTCACAATTATAATCATTTTGCCTTCAACTTTATATCCAATTTAATTCAATTTCAATTTTATTTAACTTATCTCAAATTAATTTTAATTCCCGGATTAAAATTTCCAATTTCTTTTTATTAATATCAACTTACTTTATAAGTTCAATAGTTGATTCATTTAAACTTTTCGCATTATTTAAATAGAATTTCCTAGAATTCAATTGCCCGGTTTCATCTCCAAAACTATTTTAAAATGATAACTACACATACCCACTTGGTATATCAGATCAAATCTCCGGATTCCAAACAATTTTTTTTACCAAAACAAATTTTTCTTTTGAAATTTCTAAAACAACTTGTATACCCAACAAGCCCAAACAATATCATAACCAACTATCCTGGTAGCAATCCATCACTTTAGAAACTCGAAAATGAATACTGATGATGTGACCATCATCATCAGGATTATTTTCCAGCGACTGAAGTGAGTTCACTGCTTCCTTACTTCCACAAATTCTTCCCAAAACAATTTCCATTCAACAATATTTTCCAAAACAATACTCCATTATTGCCTTCAAATCTTTGGAAAACCATTTCAAACACTTGAATCAATTTTCAAATTTTCAACAATTTTCAAATTTTCAAATTCCAAATCCTTTAAATTTATATTCAAACATTATTTTGAAATTTTATCTTATTTTAATTATTAATCACATTATAATTCACATTTATAGTTTACATTTACAAATTTCATTTGTATATGAATTTGTTTCTTAATTTTTTTAATTATGGTTTCTATATCTTATTCGATTATAATTCACATTTACAAATTCCATTTATTTATTAATTTATTCCTTAATTTTTTTGGTTATTATTTTAGTTTCTTATCAATTCTCATACAATAATGATAATAATTTAATATTATCACTTTCTAACAACCAAGCATCCATATATAACTATAACAATTTATGAAAATCATTTCTTTTATATTAAAAAAATAATTTTGTGCAATATTATCTCATTTACCCAAGTTAAAATAATATTGTATCGGTTTATCTTGTTATAGGAGTTTTGAAATTCCTATCGATATCATGGCGCCCCACATATCGACCAGAATCCATAAACACTCAATAGATAAGTCAACACAATATTAAAACAATTTTATATTCACTAATAAATACGTGCTCATATTTATTAATGCACTCAAGCTCATTCTAGAGTACTATGGACTCTATTAATCAGTAATTCCCACCAGTGCCAAGGTTATCACCAACCTAAGCTCTGATACCAAGTGTAACGACCCGCAAATCCGTACCCCTTGAGTCGACATTATTTTACATTAAACAATTCAAGTTGAACAGAAATACGAGCCATTTGGGTTAAAGAAGAAGAGGTAGGAGAAGAGAAAACATATATATAATAACATATCTTTACACAAAAGAAACTATATTTGTCTTATACATACATCATCAGAGTATATCATCTGAGTCCAACAACATCAATAACATACAACTGGGTACACAGTGGAATAATAACCAAATACGGAAGTACGTATCGCCATCCAGCTCATCTCCTGAGCTCTACAACATCCATTCCTGTATCCTATAATACTACCCGAGCATTATAGTTAAATAACACCCGAGTCAGTCTGGAAAACCAGCGTGAGAAATTACACTCAAATTGATTATTAGAGTTTCAAAAATCCTTTTGAAAAAAAAGCATCTCGTAAGACCACGCAACAAATAAACATGTCAGGTTTTTACCTTACTATAGCTAAAACACTTTTTATTAAAATTCTCTGATACTATAATAGGGTCTATATACAAATACTTATTAAAATAGCCGAAATTGTTACATCTATTATATTTCTGCAACTAGCCACAGAGTGGGTAATACAAACAAAACTCGTAAAAAGCGCGTAGGGAGAATGGATTTCCAACTAATGACTAGGCACTGGGGTACCACCTATCACAGTACCTGGTCAAGATCAGTGTACCGAGGATCACTCCCGACCCCCTACAACACAAGACCCGGACTACCCATTACTGCATCGTCCCAAGTAAGATCACCCCATGGTTGGGATCAGCAACCGCACCACTAAGCCGAAATAAAAAGGGACATCTAGACAGGGATGACCTTACCCGGAAATGGGTGCTGCCCACCAAGCCTTGCTGCATAACCTCTGATTTTCAATCATTCAAGGTTGATGAGGCATGAGGCTAAGCGTTATCTTTTTTAGAACATATCCCTTAGAATGCCCATCGTCCATCTAACGATGTTCCGAAAGCATTCATCCATACAAGTCCGTCCCGGGTTTAAACGGAACCGAAGGCATTATTCCTACTACATCCATTTTGGAAATATCCTCAGGATTAGTAGCAACTAGCCCTTGCACTTCACTGATCCATCTTCGAATCCAAACTTGACTTTCCATGAAAACGTACAAACCAGATCGAAGTGGTTTTCGAGAAATAAGTCTCGATCCCGGTCTCTTCGAAACGATCAGCGCATTTGGCCAATATTGATAGTCGGTTATTTAACTATCAATTAATATTCACAAACAACCATCAACGATAAATAATTTCCCAAATTATTTATTAATCCCAAAAATATCTTCACAAGATATATTTCCACTTTTCAAACCCATTTGAAAATAATTTCAAATGTCTTCCTTTGTCAGAATACATTTCCCAAATAGTTCCTATTTCCACTAAAATCACCAAGCACAAAACTTTAGATTTTAAAAATAGTTTAAAACGCTTTACTTTGAAATATACTTTAAAACATTTAAGTTAAAACTACTTCAATAGTTTACTAAAAATGCATACTATATGAATATATGAAAATAAGGTTACTTTATAAAATATAAAACTAGGTTTTCACTTTTTCAGAACAAAATACCAAGTCACTTTTTAAATAATTAGTATGATAATAGAATTGAAAAATATTTACTTAAGAATTCAAACGATTATAAATAATAAATTTTCTAAAGCATGCTTTTTAAAACAACATTAAAGCTTTTAACTTATATTTAAAAGTTTATTTTGAAAACTTACTTGGCTATCCAGGGAAAACACTTCTCTTCACATCCTTTAAAAATAAATCACTATTTATCTTTAAACAAATTTTCTCATTTCCTCTTAATAAATTCCCACCTTGAATTTATTCTTCCAAATATCCAATTTCAAACACTTAAATCAATTTCCAAATTGATTTCCAATTTGCCCCATTTATTCCAAAATCCATTAACTTCAGATTTAAATCTTAATTATGATTTAAAATATTTTTAACTGAAAATACCAATATTAGATTTCTCAAATTACTTCTTTATCCTTTTAAATAAATTTAAACTTCGAATTTTAAAATAATTCCTTATTCCTTTAATTGATGTCACTTAAGTTTACAATTCATTAATTTCTGTCTTATTCAAAATTATTTTCCATACTCTGAATTATTTATTAGTTTTTTAATATCACTTCCATTCCTTTTCAATTCATTCTTAATTTATTTGCTATAATTATTTTGCTTAAAACTCCATTCTTTTATTATCTTTCCAAACTCCAATTTTATATATTTTTGATAACTCATTATAACCAAATATGTACAATCAAACCATAGCATTCAATATTCTAATATAATTCATCATAGAATATCAAATAATCACAACAGAGAATATTAAATAATTTAAATAAATGTTGAGGAATCTAGTTGGATCCCTCCAACCTGTTTTCCCTGCATCCACAGATGTTAGTACAATATAAAATACCAATTCCACTTCGAGGTGGAATATCGCGGTATATGGGATTAAATATAATATTATCCGCTATTATGCGGCGCATAGGGTCTCATCCGCTATAAAAATGCTGGAAATCAATCATTCCAAGATATATTATATACTATAATATAACACAACAAATCAATTCATCCATTCAACCAATTATTTGAACTTAACCATTTAAATTTAAATTTAAATTCAGCTGAGTGAGATTAACTCACCTTTGATTTTCATTTGCAACCCACTTCAATTCAACCTGGTTTCCTGGGTTATAACCTTGTATAAACATTTAAATTTTTATCTATATTCGAATCAATTAAACAATTAAATTTAATTTTAAACTAACAAACTTTCTTTTAAACTAATAATGTAAATTTAACTCGATCCTTTCTATAAATTACTTTAAGTAACTAAAATAATTGAATGACCAAATTAAACAAGTAAACCACTTTAATACGTTTATTTAAAATTGAACTGGTAGGTTTAAAATGTGCATGCGCATATTTGTTATTATTTTTTTATTTTTGAAAACACATATTTACGTATATAAATCCTGTATAGATTTAAAAAATCTCATCTTTATGTAAATCCTATATTATCATTATTATTTCTATTACTAATATTATTATTCTGTTTTAACCCTTATAAATTTAAAACCTGACCTTATAGCAAATAAATTATTTTTAAAATAGTAGGTGTATATATATAAATTTAAAACCCGCATATATATATTTCAAATTAGCTATATATATTTGAATGTGTGCACATATACGTATATACGAATCTATAAATTTAAGAAAATAAATTTCTTTATAGAACTTTACTGTTCTATCTTCTTTATGTTGGGTTTTTGTCCAAAGATAATTTAATCTAAACCTAAACATTAATTTAATTTAAACTTATAAAATTTCAAACCCAAAAACAAGCTCTGCCCAGAAGGCTTCTTCCTCAGATTATTCGAACTCCCTGCATCGGTCTCGAATACCCCCAAGCATCGGGCACTATCCATTCGATTGCACCCCAAGATCGAAGATCAACTCGCCAATCACCACCACCAAGGTGCGTATCACCAGCAGTCGCCTTTACCTTCATCTCGAAATTGCCTGAACCGCTGACCCACAGATGCATCGATAGAGCCCTAGTTTTGCGACAACGAAATTCCTCCCTCCGGTCGGGCGCACTCGAGTTCTCTTTCCTCTATTTTTTTAAGGTTTGCGCGACTTCAGCAGGAGGAAGAAAATCAAGCTTGGCCATTACTTGCTTTATTTTTGATTTCGAAGACGAGAGGCTCGACTTTGGTTTGGAACAGAAAGAAGAAGAGCGGCCATTGAAAATCGATTCGAGAGAGAGAGGTTGGAGCCATGAATTTGAGTTTGAGATGAGGATGGGTTGAAGTATACTAGAGATAGCAATTTAAATCCTTCGGAGAGAAGACGGTGATGTTTTGAAAAGTGGAGACAGTGGGCTAACAATATCAGGCGACAGTGCCTTGAAAAAAAAGAAAAGCTGAAACGAAAAAAAAGTTGATGTAGATATAAATTATGGCTGATGTTGACCCAATATAAATATAAATTTAAATTTAATTTGATATAGATTTCAACGCATTTATATGTCGTATGCTCACACATCAACTCCAAACACTACGAAATTTGAAATCTGACAATAATACACTTTTACAGATCCAATATAACCGGTTTCGTCAAAATCCGAGACTGTGACTCACAAGGTTATTTATTTATTTTTATTTCAAAATTCAATTTTAAACTATATTTTTTCAAAACTTAATAAAACATTTTCAATTTCAATTTCAACACCTTTACTATCTTCAGTATTATTAATATAAATTTTACAAGCCTTTAAATTATTTGTAACAAGCTTCAAATTCCAGATTCAACATTTTACCCAACTTCAACTTATTTAATTCAATAAATTTAATTATCAAACAAATAGTGATATTTGAATTCAAGTTAAAAATTAATTTTTAAATATTTAAAATCAATTAAATATTCCGATTTCAAATGCTTAAAAATTCTGGGTCGTCACACTCTATCTCTCGATGCGAAGGTAAACATTTGACTTCCTCGAATACATTAGGGAAATCTTGGACCGCATCGATATCTTCAACCTTCGCTTAGGAAGTCTCAACTCCATGTAAAATGCTACTCAAGTGAATTCCAGAATTATCACACATCACTCGGGCAATTTCTACCCAGATCGGTTTCCAATGAAATTGTTCTCTCATCACAATTCAGGACAGCTTTATACCTATCTAGCCAATCCATCCCCAATATAAGATCAATCCCCTTAAAATTCAACACATAAGGGTCATAAGAAAAACCATGGGACAGATAGGAAATCCTCAAGTCCTTACAGATCATATCTAATTTGGTTACCCCTCCTATAGGATTAGATACAAAGATGGGACAGTCTATAGTACTAGGGATAAGAAATAACTTCTCTAAAAATTCCAGAGAAATAAAACTCAAAGAAGCACCCGAATCAAATAAAACTTTAGTATACTTGCCATCTAAAAGTAGTGCACCTTCCAATACTCCCTTGCCTTTAGATGAAGTAGATGGTGCACCTTCCAAAGCAAATACCTTATTCTGCTGAGCTTTTTGAAGTAGCTAGAAATCCTTGATCATATGACTTGGTTGATGACAATTAAAGCATAGAGATCTCTGAACCAAAGCCGAACCCGGTCCACTTTGATGCGGTTGTTTCTGCTGTTGCTGAAATCCTTTCCTGAGACACTTATTTGTCAAGTGACCTTCTTGTTGACATATATAACATTTGCGAGGTCCACTATTATTTCCAGGCTTCTTCTTGTTCAACTTCCTCCAATTGGGATTGAACTTCGTCTTATTTGGATTAGAAAAATTCCCTCCCGATGCTGCTATTGGTGTT
Source organism: Allium cepa (assembly GCA_030765085.1). Classification (NCBI taxonomy): domain Eukaryota; kingdom Viridiplantae; phylum Streptophyta; class Magnoliopsida; order Asparagales; family Amaryllidaceae; genus Allium; species Allium cepa. The sequence continues at coordinate 744,989,950 of CM060931.1, read as the reverse complement.
ATTGATTTCTTGTTCATCAAATCCTCATATCTCTGAGCCATATCAATTAACTCAACAAAAGATCCTTTCAAGTGCACTGTCATCTTTTCATGAAATTCTAGCCTTTAGCCTTGCATAAAAATTTCATTCTTTTTTAGGGGAGTATCAATGAGCCCTGGTCCATAGTAAGAAAGTTCATTGAATTTGGTTTCATATTCCGCTATAGTCATGCCTCCCTGCCTCAAATTCAGAAAATCCTGGTACGGACGAGTTTTCCCTGATGTTGGCATGAATTTCTCCTCAAATAAATCTTTAAATCTTTCACAAGAAATGTCGTCCTCAGAAAAATTTGCTATTGCTGCATCCCACCAGGCTACAGTGCCTTCTTGTAATTGCCATGTAGCCATTTCCCTTTTCCGCTCATCAGACAACTTCATACTCTTAAAGATGCGCTCACAAGAGCGTAGCCAAGCTTGGACTTCAATTATAGTTTTTGACCCTTTAAACGCTTTACCTCCAAGATTGGTGAAGTCTTTGCATAAAGCGACAAAACTAACCTGAGGCGGTACTGGATCTACAACCTCAGTAGCAGTTTGACTTCGTCCATTATCAGTCGAGGTACTGCCCCTACCTCTTCCTCTCCTTCCAAAACTAATGTTGGCCACCTGGACAGGTAACTCAACAAATTTAGATAGACATATAGTTATATAAAAATACAAATACGCACTCTCAAGATAGATATTACTCCACTGCCTAGGTATTATCTAAACTTATGTTATGATACAAACTGTGACGACCCGCCTTTCAAACCACAGAAAGATGTATCATCAATAAAAAAGAAAGAGATAGAAATAGAAAAGATAGAAAGAAATAATAACAACATCAGAATCTCATAGGGGAAACAGAGCAAAATATAATACATCACATAACTATTACATAGTTTTACATATATCAGAGTTACACAACATCATACAAACAAGACAGTCATACATATATCTGCCATTACATACATCCCAAAATACAACATACATCAACTAACACAGCGGAACTAGATAGATAGATACGTCTAGTCTCCTGCTCCAAGCTCCTCCAGAGTCAACAATCTAATACCTATCACTTGGCTACTCGTAAAAATTTGAGTACCCAAGAGTTTATGAAAAACAGAATAAACTCTGGGTCAAACATGGGTCTGGTGTGAGTAAACGTGTTAAAGTTGTCTAACTTTGAAAACCATTTGAAAATAAAGATATCATGTAATACTTCCCACACATAAACACGGGTAAGTTTTTTACCTTACGCTAACCAAAACATTTTATAGGAAATCCAATGATATTATAATAGCATCTAGGGTTTTCAAATAAATAGAAAATAGCCGAAATTGTTACATGATTAAATTCTAGCTACTAGCCACAAAAGTGGGTAATACAAATCAAAACCGTAGGGTCTCGTAGGGAAAATGGGTTTCCATCAATGGCAGGGCTACTGGGGTACCGCCCGTCACAACACGGGGCCTAGATCACCGTACCGAGGATCACTCCCGACCCCCTACATCACAAGGCCGAAACCATTCCTTACTGAATAGTTCCGAACAAGATAACCCCGCAGTTGTGGCCAACAACTGCCCACACAGCCGAAATAAAGGGACATCTAGACATGGGTATATCTCGTCCTACTTGGGTGCTGCCCACCTAACCTTGCTGCACCTCCCCTGTTTTAGCCATTCCCGGTTGATGAGGCTTAAGGCTGCGAATACCGTTGTAGAACACATCTCTTAGAATGCTCATCGTCCACCTGACGATGTTCTGAAAGCATTCAATCCATCAAGTTCGTTCCGGGTTCCAACGAAACCGAAGGCATTATCTCGTTACACTCAGAGTTAACGACGATAACCTTTGCACTCTGAAAACACCATCTCGATCTTCACTTGGAGATGTCACGACCTATCCTTCAATTTGGATCGATGTGGTTTTCGGATAATCATAACTGACACTCGATCCTGGTCTCATCGAAATCCAAACGCCATTTTAGAGGCCAAGTTGTTTAATAGTTTTAAACAGTTTAATTCAACACTTTGAATTCACATAGCATTTATCATAGATAAATCATACACAGTCATCACAGATATATCAAGGCATATCACATAGTATCACCGAATATCACCAAATAGATATCACAAATTCAGATATTCTACTTATAATCATCCATAAGCAAGCATCTTTAATTCTGCTTGATAAATTATTAATTAATTAATTATTCCACTTCATACCTATAACGACCCTGGATTTTGGCCCCGTTTATTCAAACAAATGTTTAATCTAATTTGAATAAAATGTAATCTGATCATATTTAAATGAATATGATTTTGGAATTTTTGCTATTTATTTATATAAATTGTATTTTTAAAAGGAGATTGATTTGGCAATTTAAAATAAAATCTCCTAAGAATATTTAAAGTAAAATTTATCTTGTATAATCAAGGGAAAATACTTTTCTTGTTATAAGTATATAAATGCAACATATAGAAAATAATGTTCAAAATAAAATCAAAGCTTGTTAATATAAAATATAAATATAGAAATAGGTATAAATGTAAGTCAAATACATGGATATAGCATAATAATTTATAGTTAAAATACAAATGAAAATAGATATGACATATAAATATGAATGTAAGTAAATTATATTGTACATAAATATTGTTAGCTAAGGTACAAATACAAATTAATATGGGTAAGTAAATTTATGCAATATGACTTAAATATTGATAATCAAATGTAACACGAAATAGAGATAAAAATATAACTACAAACAAGAAATTAAATGGAATATAAAATACAGAATTAAATTTAAGAACAAAATATAGAATAAAATGAAAAACTAGGCCAAAGTAAATAAAATAAGACAAGTATGTATATAATTATTCAAGTTACAAAATAATAAGAAGATAACTTTCTTTCACAAAGTAATCTCTCAGCAAAATATAAAATAAAACATCTTCCTATGCACAACCAAATATCTACCTAAAAAAAAATGTATTTTTCCAAAGCTTCTTATACAAGCTATACCTACCTGAAGTACATATCTATACAAGATATCTTTGCCCAGGAAAAAGATATCAACTAATATCAGAAACTATTGTTAACAAATTTGAAGACATGCATTAATTAGCGCACAAATAGTCATTTCAGTTTTACAAATAAATCTTACAGCCGAGTTATAATATCATTTCAGTATATTAAATATAAAACATGTCAAACAAGTAAAAACTATCCAAATATTACCTGTCCAAGCCTTTCTATATATATTCATCATATTAGTATGTTCATTTATAAACTTAACTAAAACCTAAGAGCAAACCTGAAACAAATAATAAAAGCACGTAAAACTCAAAATGTAAATTCAATACAAAAACAAAGAAAGATATATACAGGCAGTTTTAAAGCTTCAGGTGTTCAAAAAATTCGAGTGCATCTTTCTGTTCAAAGGAATCTTCGGTGAGTAAACTTAATTTTTAAAGGTTAAGTTAATTAAAACAGTTCAAATTAATTATAAACTGTTTATTTATGCTTCAGTTGCATATGAATTTGTTTGCTCTGTGTTCTCTGGAACTTGTTACAGGTTGCATATTTGTTTGAATATTCAAATTACCATCATTTAAATCATTGATTAGCTTCGACTTCTCAACAAACAAAATGATAAGTTTCAATTTAAGATTTTTAGAAAGTTGATTAAACTATCTTTATAAAGAATACCATTGTAATGTTGGTATACAGGTAATCATTTGATGATTGATGAAATTTGGTTGTCGTAAAATATTGATTCAAGATTTTATATTGAATTCATATTAAAAGAGATGATTTTTAAAACAAAAATAAAGATTTTTAGATTAATATGTAGAAAGCAGTTTGCGTATAAACCAGGAGTGAATTTTTACAAATTTAAGATTACTGAATCCATTTAAAAGGTTGAAATTTTAATTGGAGCAAATATAAATATTAGGAATGTTGTAAAAATTATCAGATCAATTTTCTATTGTATGGGATTTAGGTTCGAGATCAAACTAGGGCTTACGTTCAGTATTTTTTTCCATGCCTGTAACTTAATGTGATCGGCCTTTACACGCAACCGAGTTTCACAGAATTTCGGTGAACAATGGCTCAATGGGTGGTCGATGCTTGACCGAAGATTGAACGCCTAAAGTGGTGTTTGCGGCGGTGGGGAGATGATCCTATTGTTTTGCTTTGAGTTCTGTTTTCGGTCGAACTGTTGATTTTTTGAATTCGCAACTTTTATGGGTGGTTTGAGGTGGAATTTCATCTTAGCGTGATGTGCGACTTGTTTGGATGGATGGCGTTCGCTGGTGGCGTGCCGTGCCGCCGTGCACGTGCACGGTGGCGTTGGAGGGGGACTGGGTGGTCGTTGAGCGTCGCTTCGTGTCGCTCTCGAGAAGATGGCGCCTGTGCTCCGAGTTTTGATCGCGTGACTATATTTAGGATCTGATGTTCAAAGTATGTTTTAACATTAACTAACTTACTGTAAAAAAAAGGTTTAAAAGAGAAGGAGAAGGGGTTCAGGAAAGGGCTCGGGTGAATTGTTTGAGTAACTCGGGGCATTGCACGAATTTTCCAGGGTAGTGCCCAGGGTGTTGTTAACTGCAGTTTCATTTTCTTTAAGTAAGGTAAGTAAGCAGTTTTAACAAACTACAAAAGACTGTTATAAAATAAAAATAAAATGTTTAACAGGTTCAAGATTTCAAAACCTATAAACAAGTTAATTATTTTGGTCCATGCTTTAAAATGTTAAGCTCTTAACTATTAATAAATTTAATTAAGCATAAAGTTAATTAATGTCTGAGTTATAGTTAGTAATAAAATTTAACGTCAAACTTAAAGAAACCTTTAAAAGTTAATTAAATTAAATAATCAATATCTTCAGGAAGTAATTAAGAATAATCACTTTTAAATTATAATTAATGGTAGAGTATAAGTAATTATAAGATTATAATTACTGCTTAAGTCAATAGTTAATTAATCAAATAAACTAGTTGTGAATTAATAATTAATTAAGTAATTTAATTAAGAATTAAGGATTAATAAATGATTAATTAAGTAATTTGAAGTTAACAAATAAGTATTCAAGTTATTAAATAACCATTAAGGTAGTAATTAATGGTTAAAGAATAGCAATTAAAGTTAAATAATAAAATTAAGAATTAATTAATTAAGTATTGTAAAATAAAATAAGTTATTTAGTAATTAAAATTTAATAATTGATTATGAATGAACTATGGATTCAAATAGCTCGAAAGGAAATAAGTAATAAACTGTTAATCAAACAGGGTTGAGTAATTAATTCTGATGTAGTTAATTTAAATAAAAATTAATTACAAATGAGAATTTAATATGATTGCTTATAAATCGTTGTGTATGTAGGATATCAACTTGTGATGTTTAATTGATGATATTTTGTGATGCTCTGTGATAAGTTATGTTATACATATGCTGCTTGCATATGTTCTATTTGTGATAAATGCTATGTTAATTCAATTGTTGAATTTAAATTATTTAAACTGTTTAAGTTAATTAGACAACTTGGCCCTTAAAATGGTGTTTGGATTTCGATGAGACCTGGATCGGAAGAATCAATTTTGATTCTCCGTAAACCACATCGATCCAATTTAAACGTTAGGTCGTGACTTATCAAATGAAGATCGAGATGGTGTTTTCAGAATGCAAGGGTTATCGTCGTTGACTCTGAGGGTGATTCCAAAATGAGTGTGACGAGATAATGCCTTCGGTTTCGTTCGAACCCGGAATGAACTTGTATGGATTGAATGCTTTCAGCACATCGTCAGGCGGACGATGAGCATTCCAAGTGATATGTTCAATAAAGGTAATCGTAGCCTCAAGCCTCATCAACCAGTAATGGCTAAAACAGGGGAGATGCAGCAAGGTCAGGTGGGTCATGCCCAAGCAGGACAAGATATTTCCCCTGTCTAGATGTCCCTTTTTGTGACGCCCCACCTCTATACCTGTCAGGACCCGATTCTTCGTCTTCCGAAAATTCAACATGGATACTCAATTTATCAACTGCCGAGCAATCGAACGACGGAAAACCGAACACTGAGGGTTTAAGAATAAGAAAAAGTAGAAAAGAAGAGAGAAAGGATAGAAAATAGGGAGAAGAAATAGAAGATAAGGTAGAAAATAGAACGGAACAGAAAACAGAAAATAGAACAATATCAGAATCTCACAATTCGCAGCGGAACAACATATAATAATAAATGAATAATCTTTAAACAAAGAACTATATCAGTTATTACATTTTATACATTACATTTCATTACATCAGAGTGTACAACATCATACAACAACGAATAGTGCAGCGGAAAAAGAAATACTATATACTAGTAATACGCCATGCCATCCATCTTGCGTCCAGCAATTCCAGAATATCCAGAATATCCTGATAAACCTAACTCTTGACTGCCCGTGTGGAAATTGGTGGGCACCCAGAGTTTAGGAAGGAAAACAATAAACTCCGAGTCCGTCATGTGACTGGTGTGGGAACTCAAAACAGTTTATTTATCTTTAAAATCAAAATAGAGGAATATTTTTAAATTCAATTCGCAATGCTTTTAAGAATGAGACTACCATAAGGCCTCCCGCACACACACACATGCAAATGCAGAATCAGAGGCGATTTCTCCTTATGATAGTCAAAGATGCTTGATACGGATTTAAAAGAACATTTGATATTATTATTAGTGCATAGTGTAGGAAATTTTATTTCGAAAGTAGAATATAAATCTTAGCCAACATAGACATTCCGAACTATGCCTACTATAGCTAACTATGTTCAATAGCAGGTTACCGCCACATTCCATAGCAGGTTATACAACTAAAACCGTACAAGTCTCGTATTGTTTCTTTGAATTTCCAACGAATGTTCAGGCCAAGGAACTTCCCATTGCCACATGAGAATGCCTCTGGATGGACATCCCCGAGAACCAAACCGGATCTCTACCAACATAAGGCCGGGTTACCCCTAACTGAGTAACAACTGACCGAATATGCCAACCCCCGGTCCTTTGGGACCTTTCACCGAGCGCTCGCAATCAATTCACACAATCATAAAGTGTTTTCCACATGAGTAAGCATCTGGGCTCCATACCATGATACCACCCTTTTCCAGAAGGAAATGCACACATCCTAAAGGGTGCTACCCCTCATAACCTTGCCGCATCTTTCCTGTTTTGACCATTCACGGGGTGTGAGGCTCGACGAAGTCACGTCCACAAAAACATACTTTATACAAAAGCCATGCTTTGGGTCAACAAATGATCATAGAAATGATCACCAAGATAGACGATCAAACAAAAGATCCTATCACAAATAATCAACACAATGATCATTTATAGCAACCCTCAGCATGTCACATTACCAAATTGGGAATATATCGCTGATAACATTCAACTACATAACCTCTGAGCTCGTACGTCTCAGAGAAGGGTGTTAAGCTAAAAGAATAAATTCTCTGCCACCAACAGAAATATATTTGAATGAAATCTGCTTTATATCTCAATTTGTAACGTCAGACATACAATCCATACAAGTCTGTTCCGGGCTCGAACAAAACCGAAGGCACTTACAAAGAAGTCCTTGCAATCCGGATATTCACAATCCTGATCGGATTTCCCATCACTTAGGGAGTCTCTATACCGTTGCAACTCAGTGCAGAGACAATCGACAGGTCATCCTATAGCTTTCGCAAATACCGGGTCTTCAACACCGATCTTCAAATGCAATTCATAATGACGTATCACATATTCGGAATGGGTTATACGACCCCATGGTCCTTTCCCGGTTAACCCGAATAGTGAGCGCTTATTCAAAAATAAGTGTGGCATTCAAATTCAAACAAATCACATCAAATACCTTTCAAAGGTAAATATTGATAGTCGGTTATTGAACTATCAATTGATATGCACACATCACCAGATTCCAAATAATTTTCCAAATTATTTATTTTCCATAAATATCTTTACAAGATATATAATTTTTTTCAATACTTCAAAAATAAATCAATATTTATTTTCATACAAATTCCACTTTCTTTTACAAATTCCTTAGTGAATTTATATTCCAAAATATCCATGCATATACGATTTCAATTTATCATTTCAATTTATCTTCAAAAAGATAAATTCTCCAAATATTCACTTTATATTGGAAAACATTTCCATACTTATTTATTCATAAGCAATTCACAGATTTTATTTATTTTCAACACTTAGAAAACATTCAATATACTTAAATCGAGATTAAGTATATATTTCATTCTTTAAGGAAATCATTCTCATAAACATATTTATTTGGGCCAAAACGAATGTTGCGTAAAACATCGTTACGACAACCCAAAATCACTAGTATAGGGATTCGAAATTAAAATAGATATATATAAATCCCAATACTATACAAAACATTTCCTTTCGGAAACCATTTGCTATAACAACAGTGTTATAGTCCACTATTTCCTTTTATTTCTCGAAAACGTCTATTTCAACAATCAATGTTGAAATCTATGGTTTCGAATCTCAACCCAATTAAAAACATCGTTAGATCGTTTTAATTCTGTTTAAAACATCATATTCAAAACAGTTTCTTTAACATATTATTCACTATTCAAAAACGTGAATACACCACGTTAACGAATTTCATCCTTTTATACATTTCATTTTAAAGGATTTATTCACAGTCAAAAATGTGAATATAACTCCATTAATAGGTTTCAACAATTTACTTATTAAAATAAGTCATTTTCGAATTTATAAAACAACGTTTATAAACTCCATTTCTATTTATTTTATAACTTCTTTCTTTATAAATTTTCTTTATTAACCTATTCACTTTATATCTCAATTATGAACCAAAAGTCCATATTATAAGTTAAATACTTATAAAACGATTATTTACAAAATCGTTCTTTTAAACTTCATAATTATAAATCTTATAACTTATAAGATTCAATGATTTATTCAAAACTATTCTTTTGATAACTTTATAAAATTTATAAATCTTACTATTTATAAATTTCATTTATAACTTCACCTTTTTTAATTTTATAAATTCCATTCATTTACAAAATTCATTTTCACTTCATTCAAACACTTATAAAAACTCGTTTTATAATATCAATATTTCAATTTATAAATATCCATTTATAAATCTCTTAATATAAATCAGTTTATATTATTCTTTAAAACGTCTTTAAATTCCTTTATAATTTCACCATTTTTATTCATAAAAAAAATTAAATTTTATAAATCCTATTCTTTCAACTTTTTATAATAAACTCAAATCCCCAATTTTTAAACTACTTTATAAAACCATTAACCTCATATTTTCAAAAATAAATCTTTAATCGTATTTCTCAAAATCATAATTTTTATAACTTTAAAAATCATAACGTTTATTTATTTAAAATGGATCAATTCAAAAAAAATATATTTTATAAACGTTTTCTTTCAAAAATCACTTTAAAATCATTTTAAAATTCCAAAATTTGGTCCAATGATGCTACACACCAAATAGTCAATCACGACAACAACGACATCATATATCGATATGATAGTCCATCAAATATCAAAATATCTGAAATCAAATAAATACTATTGAGGAATCCAGTTGGATCCCTCCAACCTGTTTTCCTGCATCCACAAACATTAGCACAATACCAATTCCGCTCCAGTACGGAATTATCGCGGTATATGAGATTTAAAATATTATCCGCTTAATAGACGGCGCAATAGGGTCTCATTCGCTAAAAAAAATGCGGGAAATCAACAACTCCAATATATACATATGCCAATATATATATATTGCTATTATATATAATACCAATTTCACTGTTTATGAAATATTCGCGGTATATGTTTTTAATAATAACATCCGCTTACTAACGGCGCATAATGTCTATTTTAACAATCAATAGATAACAATCATCATTCAAACATGCATTCAAATATTTTAAATCTAACTATTTAAAATAAAATCGAAACTGATTCGATTGAGTGAGAAGTTCTCACCTTGATTTCAATTTCGTTTTAGCGATTTATTTCGAATAAAATTAAACGGACGTTTAATTTTACCCAAAATTCTCACTAACTCCAATCGACTCCAATCCAATTTCATCGCGTAGTGCTCGTCCATACGATTCCAACGCAACTGGTTTCGCGCGTTTTCGACCTCGTATGAAAAAGATATGCATTTTATAAGTTTACACAATTTAAACTATATAAATTACAACATTTTCTTTATTATTTTAACCTCCATCCATTCTGGGCCGTAGGATCCAAGCCCATACCATCAGATCCGTGCGTGCTCCTTCTCCTTCTCAAACTCGCGTCTACAGATCATATGAACGAAACCGAACCCATATAGTTGAAACTAGGGTTTAATACCACTCCCTCCACGATCAACTTCACCTCGATCAGAATACTTCATTTGAAAGCCCTGCGCGAGCTCTATCTTCGGCCACCATCTCGATGAGCTCGGTCGTGTCTTTCTGCCTAGAAATGCGTGCGACTTCCAGGCATTCACGCTCGATTTTTGGAAAATCGAAGCCACTTCAACACGAATCCACCGTTGGATCCGTAGTTCTTGATGTGCTCTACGATTCTCTAGTTGAGGGTTTTTGAAATTATTGAGTGGATTGGGAGATAATTAGAGAAAAACAATGGTGATTTTCGGCCTTTCATACGTTGGTGGCGGCTGTAGTTTTAAATTAGGGTTAGGTTTAGATATTTTTTTTTTAATTTTATGAAGGGTAGGGGCTATTTATAGAGAATCGAACGACACTATTCACTCCGGAAATTCCAAACTCCGATTTACGCGCGAAACTGATGTTCCTAGGGTTTACCCCACGTTCCGGACACAATGGAACAGGTTTCGAAAGCTAATTCGATCATCTGTGCGAGTTATGGCAACAAACGATCGATTTGAATTAAACCGATTTAAACGATTTTCTAGGCGTTTTAATTTGTACCGGACAAACGGTAAATCCAATTGACACGAAATTTGAAACCTTACAATAATATCACATTACGGATCCTATGAAACTGGTTTCGTCGAAATCCGAGACTTTTTGAAAAATGGCTATTTTAACTCGCCAAATTAATAATAAAAACAATTTCGATGCGTTTCGAGCTGCCACGGTCAAACGGTAAGTCCGATTGACACGAAATTTGAAATCCGGTAATAACTAACTTTTATGGATCTAATGGAACTGGTCTCGTTCAATTCTGAGACTGTTCAAAAATTGACTATTTTCTCTAGTCGATTTAAATATTGAAATATTCAATTTTCACAAATTAACTTTTAATTCGATTTTAAAAGTTCTAAAATATCATTCTAACTCCCATATGATAAAATAAAATTTTACAAATCATTTTCAATCATATTTAACTCAATTTTTAATTATTTCCATAATTTCACATATTAAATCATCGATTTAATTATTCAATTAAATCCAATTATTCAAAATAAAATGTATTCAACTTATAAATTTCACTTATTAATATCTAAAATTAATTAAATATTCAAATTTAAATTAATTAAAATTCTGGGTCGTTACAATACCCACGCTAGCCAAGAACACTACGATGTAGTGCTGTCAACTAGCATGGAGAATAAGGCTGTTGAGGAGCGACCATCCATGTAACTTCTTTGTGCGAGCACATTATGTCAGATAGTATAGCATGCATTTCATTTAAGGAGGAAGTCCGACATACCGATACAAACTCAAAGCTATCACACGATGGCTATAAATAATCTTCGGAAACAAACATAGAACTAAGCATAACACAATTAGTCACACACATCCATATCACAAAGGCGGAAGAAGATATGGGTATATAACTAACACATGAAAGTGTACATCAGAGTAGTGGTCTAAAAGATTCACAATAATACAAAAGAATAGCAACATGTGCTATACAAAAGAATACAACTATGAGTCTATATCTCAAGTGTATACAACAAAAACTGCTAATCAAAATAGTTAGCCAAAAGTCAGAGTAGCAAACCCCGGGGAGAAGTCAAGCAGAAGCACCTGTAACATCTCGGTCTGACCCGAGTATTATTTAAGAAAATAATAAACGGACCAGTCTAGCTATAAATATTAGATGACATGGTATAAAATAAAAGATATGGCATAACATAAAATATCCATACTGACATACTACTATAAGTACGAAAATGATGATCAACAGAAGATCAATCAATAAGAGATAAATCAATATCACAAGCATCTTCTCAAAGATCGAAAGAGGGCATCATACCCTAAACTTGTACTCATAACAAGTCAATGACATAAATTCCAGAAATCAACACAAGGAATCCGGAAATCACAGAAAAAGGGAAAGAGGCCTATCACATGACGGTCCGAAGACCATGGGGAGCTACCCCATATGGATGAGTTGGAATCACCCAGATGAGGTCTAGGCTAACCAAAAAGCAAAAAGGTATGTGTGAATGAAATCACACAAATGGTGTCTAGCCTTACCTCGCAACCAAAAGGTATGTGTGAGTGGAATCACACAAATGGTGTCTAGGCTAACCAAAAAGCAAAAAGGTATGTGTGAATGGAATCACACAAATGGTGTCTAGCCTAACCAGGAAGCAAACAAAGAGACGTCGCACAATTGCTAGCCTAAATCACAAAATGATCGTCATGATCAACGAGAAGTGTCAATTACACTAAGCTAGTAAATATAAAAGTTTAGCTTCATGTCCCATAACCACTTGCTTAACTCAAATATTTACGAACAAACTGTAGATCTTCACTAGAAAATTGTCACAAAAAGGTTCAATCGAACAAGTCCAAGAGTTAACCGATGAAGCAAACGCAAGCGTTTCATACCACTTGTTTTACTAAGCCGTTTAATTCAATTTATCATACGAGTGTGGTAAAGGTTTGTATATACTAGTAGATTGGAAAATGGTTTAAGAAAAGAGCTTTGTTATTGAAAATAGAGTTGAAATCATTTTGTTGAAAGAGTTTTGATATTTACTACTAGTATTGAAACCTTCATACTTTAAAGTGATAAATCATAGAAGTGATTGTAGAAACAATCAATCATAAAAATTCACATACGAAGACGTGAATAAAATCCAAAGAAACCGATAAAGAATCCATCGAAATAGATATTCAAAAATCCATAAAATTGACCGAGAAGCCCAAGATAGTTTGTCTCGAAGAATGTTCAACTCAACATTTCAACAAAGCAAGTTCTATTGAATGTTTTTCAGATAAGATCCCCTACGGAGGAGGGGTCCAAGGGGTGGTAACCCCCCAAGGTGGGGGTGTGGGGGCAACGCCCCTGCTATGGGGTTCGGCCTGCCCGGTCAGGTCGCGGGGGTCCAGGGTGCAGCACCATCGGCGGGGTGCGGGGCAGCGCCCCGTCCAAAACGGTACGACCTAGTGATTAAAGGGGCACGACCTAGTAGTCCAGCGACCTAAAGGGTAAAGGTCATGCAACCTAAAATTGGTTCGTGACCTAACACTCAAACGACCTAAAGAAAATAAGGGGCCGAGCGACCTATAAGAACCAGCGACTTAAATAGAATCGAGGTCCAACGACCTACGGGTTAGGTCATGCGAGTTAAGTAGGTCAACGACCTAACAGAGGCACGCGACCTAGTAAAGGAATGCGACCTAAAGGCACGCGACCTAGCGACCTAAGCAGGAAACGCGACCTATGAGGGACAAGCGACTTAAGTGGGTCAACGACCTACGGAATATAGGTCACGCGACCTAATGATTTACAAGGTCTTGCGACCTAACTGGAAACGTGGTCTAGCGACCTAGTGGTTTAAAGAAGATGGGTCACGCGACCTAAGGAGATAAGGCCTAGCAACCTACGAGCAAAAGGTTCAACGACCTAACAGGATGTAGGTCCAACGACCTAACAGGTAAGAAGATCACACGACCTAAAATGCCATAGGACCTAACAACCTAAGGTCATAGGACCTAGTGACCTAAAGCCATACGACCTAACGACCTAAGGTCATACGACCTAGCGACCTAAAGCCATACGACCTAGCGGCCTAAGGTCCATACGACCTTACTCCGAAGACGTTAGAAATGTCCAGAACGACCTACGACCTAAGGTCCATACGGCCTACGACCTAAGGTCCCTTCGACCTAAAGCCCAACGACCTAGCGACCTAAAACCAAATGACCTACGACCTAATTCCGAGTGCCGAGCGACCTAACGTTGTTGGCCATTTTAAGGTCGGAAACGAGCTATTTTGAGGCCGAGACTTTTCCACGCGAACGACCTAGCATAGGCAGAACGACCTAAGTGCAGTTTTTCACCGAAAACACTAAAATTTAGGGTTTTTTCGGCCAATCCAATCCAAATCAAATGCAAATGTACATGCAAACATGATAGGGATTCATTCCCAACAGTCCAAGATAGTTATAGGCTAGATTTGTGAGATAAAAATCTCACCTTTTCACTAAAATGGATGAAGATGAAGCTTGAAATGCTATGCAAGGATCAACCACTAGCTTGAATCAATGTCTTCACTTGAGTTCTGGAGTTAATGTTGGATTAGCAATGAAGACTTAGCTTTTGGAGTTTTAATTTCTCTTTCCACTCACCATTAATGCAAAAGCTTGAGTTGGTAGGAATATATGAAGAGTGAAGAGAAGGAGGGGTTGGGCTTGAGTTATAATGGCTAAACTAACCCAAAGCCAAAGCAGGAAAAGTTAGTGAAATTCCACTAACTCCAAACCTATCAATGTTTATACTTAAAAAAGTTGTAAACGACATTTCGAACTCAATGGAAGTGGTCTCGAGTCCTAATTTAATCGTTTGCAAAAAGTAGCCTTTCAGACCAAAATTCGATTAACGATAAAATATTTAAATAAAATATTTAAATATAAAATCGACAATATGCGGGTTGTTACATTTTTATTTCGGCTATGTGGGCGGTTGCTAGCTACAACCGCGGGGTTTATCTTGTTCGGGGTTGTTCAGTAAGGAATGGTTCCGGCCTTGCGTTGTAGGGGGTCGGGAGTGATCCTCGGTATGGTGATCTAGGCCCCGTACTGTGACGGACGGTACCCCAGTAGCCCACCCATTGTTGGAAATCCATTTTCATTATGAGACCCTACGGTTTTGATTTGTATTACCCACTTTTGTGGCTAGTAGCTGGAATTTAATCATGTAACAATTTCGGCTATTTTCTATTTACTTGAAAACCCTAGACACTATTATAATATCTCTGGATTTCCTATGAAATGTTTTGGTTAGCGTAAGGTAAAAACTTACCCGTATTTATTTGTGGGGAGTCTTACTGATACCTTTATTTCCAAATGTTTTCAAAGTTAAACAATTTAAACTGTTTACTCATACCAGACCCATGTCTGACCCGGAGTTTATATTTTGTTTTTCATAAACTCTTAGGTGCTCAAATTTTTATGAGTAGCCAAGTGATAGGTTTCGGACTTTGATTTCTAGAGGAGCTTGGAGTAGGAGTTTCCAGCGTATGTAGCTATCTATCTAGTTCCGCTGTGTTAGTTGATATGTACTGTACCTCTGATGTATATAGTGATAGATGTATGTATGGTTGCCATGTGTATTGATATCGTATAACTCTGATATATGTAAAAACTATGTAATATTTATGTGATATATTATATTTTGTTTCGTTCCGCTGTGAGATTCTGATGTTGTTGTTCTTTCTTTCACTTTCTTTTCTATTTCTATCCCTTTGTTTTTTAATGATGATACGTTTTTCTAGTAGTAGAATGGCGGGTCGTCACACTTGGTATCAGAGCATTGGTTGGTGATAACCTTGGCTCTGGTAGGAAGTACTCATAGAATAGAGTTTGTAGTACTCTAAAATGAGTTTGAGTGTATTAATAGATATGAGCGCGTATTTGTTAGTGAATATAAAATTGTTTTTATATTTTATTGACTTATCTGTTGAGTATTTATGGATTCTGGTCGATGTGTGGGACGCCATTTCATCGATAGGGATTCCTAAACTCTTAAACAAGATTGACCGACATAGTATTGTTTTTTAAAAGTAGGGTAAATGAAATGATTTTTACCTAAAATTATATTTTGAAATAAAATAAATATGTTTTTGAAATTATTATGTATATTTGAATGTTTGGTTGTTAATACTATAATTGAATAAAAATTTAAAATTTGAGTGGTTTATAACCAAATAAAATTATCTAAGTATGATCTTGAATAAAAAGGAATATAATTAAAATTAGATTAAAACAGAATTTAAGTCCCGGAAATTTGAAGGTGTTTAAATGAATTTAAACAAAAGGATTTGGGAATTTGAAATCTTGGGAATGTTTGGAATGGTTTTTTCCAAAGATTTGAGGCAATAATGGAATATTGTTTTGGGAGGAATTTATGAAAGTAAGAAAGCACCGAACTCACTTCAGTCGCTGCAAAATAATCCTGATAATGATGGCCACATCATCAGTATTCATTTTCGAATTTCTAAAGTGATGGATTGCTATCAGGATATTGTACGAACTTGTTGGGTATACAAGTTGTTTTTTTTAAAAAAATTCATAGAGAAAATTTGTTTGGTGAAAACAAGTGTTTGGAAATTTGATTTGATATACCAAGTGGGTATGTGAAGGTATCACTTCAAAATGGTTTTGGGAAAATGAAAACCGGGCAAATTGAATTCTAGGAAATTCTGTTTAGATAATGTGAAAGTTTAAATGGATCAACTATTGAGATTATAAAGTAAAGTTGATATTCATAAGAAGGAATCGAGAATTTTAATCCCGGTATTAAAATTTAACTTAAGTAAATGAAAATAAGAAACATATTGGAGCTTAACCTGGGATAAGTTAAATGGAACTGAAGTTCAAAATGAACTTAATTGGATATAAAATTTGAAGGTAAAATGATTGTAATTGTGGGGTGGAAATTTATACCTTAAGATAGTAAGTGTTATATATAATCTGAAATTGTGATTATAAGATGAAATGACTCAGATGAGCAATATAAGCTTTTAAGTAAACAAATAAGTTGAGCCCATATTGAGACATAAATTTAAAAGAATGGTAATTAGCTAAATTTAACTGAAATTGAGTTGGAATAAAACTGAATTTAAACGAATTCAATCGAGTTATGAATATATTGAATAGAATAAAATTCTTATGTAAATAAGTAAATGTAAACCAAGTAAGTCTTGAATTTGGTTAAAATAGAATTGGTGTGAGGTGTAAACAAATCTAATTCAATCATAAATTGAATAACCTTATTATAAATAAATTCAGTAATGAACCGTTAATGTAAATTAAAATTTAAGAATGGATAAAAGAATAAACTAATCGAACCAATTAGTAAATAGTTGGGATTTGATTAAAGGAAAATCAAATCAAAGATTTAAATGAAAATTGGTGGAATAGGATAAACTTAAGTTATTGGGTAGAACAGTTGAAGAAAATAAATAACTTAAGTAAATTGTGAGATGATTATTTAAAACATTGGTAGTCGAGTTTAATAAAATGGTTTAGAATCAAACCTGTTGAAATAAAAGAAATGCAATGTAAGGATTGCGAATAAATTAATTGGGATGGAGTCAAGTGTAAATTGAGTTGGAATAAATTCAAGATTTGTTATAAAGCTTAAGTGATTGTTTATTCACAATAATATTGTTGAATTGCATAAGAGAATGAGTTGTTTTGAAGTAAACAAGATTAGATAAAATTTTATGAATCATTGGAAGCAACATAGGATAATTTTAAAATCAATTGGAATGGATATGAGTTTGTTTTGCTTAAATAAATTATATACAAGCAAGTAAGTTGTAAATCACTTAAATTAAAGGGAATGATTTGAAAATTGATTGGAATTAATTGTGATAAGGATTGAAACATTACATATGTGCTTATAAAAATATGTAATGGAGACTCTGCCAAAACTTTTCAAAATTTTGGGTACAAAAAAAAAATTTAGCAACAAAACAATTTCAAATTGGAGATTGAAGTAAAGTAGTGGATGAAACTAATTTAAATAATAATAAATCAGTTATAAATGGAAGATAGTCAATGATATTAAATATTCAGAGTTGAAGATAAATTGAAATTCACAGGGAAATCGGAAATTCAGATATAAAGGCAATATGAAGATATAAATGCTTAAGTGGTAGAGTAATAATATAAGTGTATATATTATGCTTATATTAAACTTAAGAAATGAAGAGTGAAATTCTTAAGTAAATTTGATGTTGAGAAAATTATTCCAAGTGGATAGAAATCAAGATAATGTGAATAAAAGAAAATTTATATAGTTGTAAATACGTAGGATGTACGTATATTATTTTATTCGCATAACAATTTGATCCAGATTCGAGCACAGAATTTCGAGATAGTTATATATCGATCCGAGTTAGGATTTTTCACTCGATTTTCGACGACGAACCATGGATTTGGATTTTGATTGATTCTGCAAATTCTCTATCATAGTTATGACTATGCAAGGAGAAAGACAGTTTCAGATCAAGAAACCAGTTCTGGTCCGCGCTAGGAAGTCGGGTGGACGATACTAGTTCGGAAATGAAATTGTGTGATCGAGCGAGTGATCGGATTTGATACTGTGTACGAATGATATATGTACATCGTACGAGCTTGATTGAATAGATATTTAGATTATGTAAAGAAGTCAATAAAATTTGGAAAGAGTTAATACTGTAGATTTCAGTATTGAATTGCTAGAATGGGTGTCTGAAATTCGTAATGTATTCCATATATCCCATCTTAGAAATTTGTTCATGATTCATTAGTTGTTAATCCAGTAATTCAGAAATTTAGAAGTTAGGTCGAATTTGACTGTGGTCAAGAATCCAATTCAGATTGTTGATCATCGAGAAAACAACTCTGGATAATTTTAGGAAAGCTTATCCGGATTCGTGTTCGGATAACTAGTGTTGTTTGTTAGGGTAGACTGTTTGGTTGTTTGTTAACATATAAATTATATGTATGTTTGAATGGTTGGTATAACAGTTTTTTTTAAATTATCTTTATTTTAAATTTCAGGGATGAAATTCTTTTAAGGGGGGAGGAATGTAACGACCCTGGATTTTGGCCCCGTTTATTCTAATAAATGTTAATCTAATTTGAATAAAATGTAATTTTATCATATTTAAATGAATATGATTTTGGAATTTTTGCTATTTATTTATATAAATTGTATTTTTAAAAGGAGATTGATTTGGCAATTTAAAATAAAATCTCCTAAGAATATTTAAAGTAAAATTTGTCTTGCATAATCAAGGGAAAATACTTTTCTTGTTATATTAAATGCAACATATAGAAAATAATGTTCAAAATAAAACAAAGCTTGTTAATATAAAATATAAATACAGAAATAGGTATAAATGTAAGTCAAACGCATGGATATAACTTAATAATTTATAGTTAAAATACAAAAGAAAATAGATATGAAATATAAATATGAATGTAAGTAAATTATATTGTACATAAATATTGTTAGCTAAGGTACAAATACAAATTAATATAGGTAAGTAAATTTATGCAATATGACTTAAATATTGATAATCAAATGTAACACGAAATAGAGATAAAAATATAACTACAAACAAGAAATTAAATGGAATATAAAATACAGAATTAAATTTAAGAACAAAATATAGAATAAAATGAAAAACTAGGCCAAAGTAAATAAAATAAGACAAGTATGTATATAATTATTCAAGTTACAAAATAATAAGAAGATAACTTTCTTTCACAAAGTAATCTCTCAGCAAAATATAAAAGAAAACATCTTCCTTTGCACAACCAAATATCTACCTGGAAAAAAAAACAAATGTATTTTTCCAAAGCTTCTTATACAAGCTATGCCTACCTGAAGTACATATCTATACAAGATATCTTTGCCTAGGAAAAAGATAACAACTAATATCAGAAACTATTGTTAACAAATTTGAAGACATGCATTAATTAGCACACAAATAGTAATTTCAGTTTTACAAATAAATCTTACAGCTGAGTTATAATATCATTTCAGTATATTAAATATAAAACATGTCAAACAAGTAAAAACTGTCCAAATATTACCTCTCCAAGCCTTTCTATATATATTCATCATATTAGTATGTTCATTTATAAACTTAACTAAAACCTAAGAGCAAACCTGAAACAAATAATAAAAGCAAGTAAAACTCAAAATGTAAATTCAATACAAAAACAAAGAAAGATATATACAGGCAGTTTTAAAGCTTCAGGTGTTCAAAAAATTCGAGTGCATCTTTCTATTCAAAGGAATCTTTGGTGAGTAAACTTAATTTTTAAAGGTTAAGTTAATTAAAACAGTTCAAACATTAATTATAAACTGTTTATTTATGCTTCAGTTGCATATGAATTTGTATGCTCTGTGTTCTCTACAACTTGTTACAGGTTGCATATTTGTTTGAATACTCAAATTACCATCATTTAAATCATTGATTAGCTTCGACTTCTCAACAAACAAGATGATAAGTTTCAATTTAAGATTTTTAGAAAGTTGATTAAACTATCTTTATAAAGAATACCACTGTAATGTTGGTATACAGGTAATCATTTGATGATTGATGAAATTTGGTTGTTGTAAAATATTGATTCAAGTTTTTATATTGAATTCATATTACAAGATATGATTTTTAAAACAAAAATAAAGATTTTTAGATTAATATCCAGAGAGCAATTTGGGTATAAACCAGGAGTGAATTTTTACAAATTTAAGATTACTGAATCCATTTAAAAGGTTGAAATTTTAATTGAAGTAAGCATAAACATTAGGAATGTTGTAAAAATTATCAGATCAATGTCTATTGTATGGGATTTAGGTACGAGATCAAACTAGGGCTTACGTTCAGTATTTTTTTCCATGCATGTAACTTAATGTGATCGGCCTTTCCATGCAACCGAGTTTCACGGAATTCCGGTGAACAATGGCTCGATGGGTGGTCGATGCTTGACCGAAGATTGAACGCCTCAAGTGGTGTTTGCGGCGGTGGCGAGATGATCCTATTGTTTTGCTTTGAGTTCTGTTTTCGACCGAACTGTTGATTTTTCGAATTCAAAACTTTTATGGGTGGTTTGAGGTTGGAATTTCATCTTAGCGTGATTTTCGACTTGTTTGGATGGATGGCGTTTGCTGATGGCGTGCCGTGCCGCCGTGCACGTGCACAGTGGCATTGGAGGGGGACTGGGTGGTCGTTGAGCATCGCGTCGTGTCGCTCTCGGGAAGATGGCGCTTGTGGTCCGAGTTTTGATCGCGTGACTATATTTAGGATCTAATGTTCAAAGTATGTTTTAACTTTAACCAACTTACTGTAAAAAAAAAGGTTTAAAAGAGAAGAAGAAGGGGTTCAGGAATGGGCTTGGGTGAATTGTTTGAGTAACTCGGGGCATTGCACGAGTTTTCCAGGGTAGTGCTCAGGGTTTTGTTAACCGCAGTTTAATTTTCTTTAAGTAAGGTAAGTAAGCAGTTTTGACAAACTGCAAAACACTATTATAAAATAAAAATAAAATGTTTAACAGGTTCAAGATTTCAAAACTTATATACAATTTAATTATTTTGGTCCATACTTTAAAATGTTAAGCTCTTAATTATTAATTAATTTAATTAAGCATAAAGTTAATTAATGTCTGAGTTATAGTTAGTAATAAAATTTAACTTCAAACTTAAAGAAACCTTTAAATGTTAATTAAATTAAATAATCAATATCTTCAGGAAGTGATTAAGAATAATCACTTTTAAATTATAATTAATGTTTGAGTATAAGTAATTATAAGATTATAATTACTGCTTAAGTCAGTAGTTAATTAATCAAATAAACTAGTTGTGAATTAATAATTAATTAAGTAATTTACTTAAGAATTAAGGATTAATAAATGATTAATTAAGTAATTTGAAGTTAACAAATAAGTATTCAAGTTATTAAATAACCATTAAGGTAGTAATTAATGGTTAAAGAATAGTAATTAAAGTTAAATAATAAAATTAAGAATTAATTAATTAAGTATTGTAAAATAAAATAAGTTATTAAGTAATTAAAATTTAATAATTGATTATGAATGATCTATGGATTCAAATAGCTCGAAAGGAAATAAGTAATAAACTATTAATCAAACAGGGTTGAGTAATTAATTCTGATGTAGTTAATTTAAATCAAAATTAATTACAAATGAGAATTTAATATGATTGCTTATAAATCGTTGTGTATGTAGGATATCGAATTGTGATGTTTAATTGATGATATTCTGTGATGCTCTGTGATAAGTTATGTTATACCTATGCTTCTTGCATATGTTTTATTTGTGATAAATGCCATGTTAATTCAATTGTTGAATTTAAATTATTTAAACTGTTTAAGTTAATTAGACAACATGGCCCTTAAAATGGTGTTTGGATTTCGATGAGACCGGGATCGAAAGAATCAATTTTGATTCTCCGAAAACCACATCGATCCAATTTAAACGTTCGGTCGTGACTTATCAAATGAAGATCTAGATGGTGTTTTCAGAATGCAAGGGTTATCGTCGTTGACTCTGAGGGTGATTCCAAAATGAGTGTGACGAGATAATGCCTTCGGTTTCGTTCGAACCCGGAACGAACTTATATGGATTGAATGCTTTCAGCACATCGTCAGGCAGACGATGAGCATTCTAAGTGATAGGTTCAATAAAGGTAATCGTATCCTCAAGCCTCATCAACCAGGAATGGCTAAAATAGGGGAGATGCAACAAAGTTAGGTGGGACATGCCCAAGCAGGACAAGATATTTCCCCTGTCTAGATGTCCCTTTTTATTTTGGCTGTGTGGGCGGTTGCTAGCTACAACCGCGAGGTTTATCTTGTTCGGGATTGTTCAGTAAGGAATGGTTCCAGACTTGTGTTGTAGGGGGTCGGGAGTGATCCTCGGTACGGTGATCTAGGCCCCGTACGATGACCGGCGGTACCCTAGTAGCCCTGCCATTGTTGGAAATCCATTTTCCCTACGAGACCCTACGGTTTTGATTTGTATTACCCACTTTTGTGGCTAGTAGCTGGAATTTAATCATGTAACAATTTCAGCTATTTTCTATTTAGTTGAAAACCCTAGACACTATTATAATATCACTGGATTTCCTATGAAATGTTTTGGTTAGCGTAAGGTAAAAACTTACCCATATTTATTTGTGGGGAGTCTTACGTGATACCTTTATTTTCAAATGTTTTCAAAGTTAAACAATTTAAACTATTTACTCATACCAGACCCATGTCTGACCCGGAGTTTATATTTTGTTTTTCATAAACTCTTGGGTACTCAAATTTTTATGAATAGCCAAGTGATAGTGTTAACGTAAAAAGTCAGACGCTAACACCTCGATGCAAATAGAGATTTGAATGAAAGCACCACCCGTTAACACGGGAAACAGAAAAAGCAGTAATTCACTGAAAAAGCAGTAAGAGACACAGAGTTTACAGTGGTACGGCTTACGATCAAGCCTACGTCCACTTCAATCCTTCTTTAATGCTAATATGATTACAATCCTTTACAGTTTCCTTCAATTACAATTCACTTCAAAAGACAAGTAGCTAGAAAAACTTCGATGCAAGAGAATTCTCTGAATTCATGGTTGAATGTGTTGAATCTTATTGAAGTTGATTGAAGCTTCTTTTGATTTTCAAGTGTTGGAGTAAGGCTTGGTTTGAAGATGGCAGAGTCTCGATGCTTTGAAGAAAATGATCGAAAAAGTCCCCCTCATGTTGGAGCTCATGCCGTATTTATAGAGAGTTTTGGATGGAGCTATAGGTCGCGCGCGACCTAGGATATACCATAACTCGTTCGCGAGTTAGGAAGATACGAGTCATGACTTAACAGGCTCGTACCTAATCATTTGGTAGATCTCCCCTGCATCTGGGAAAGCGGCTCTATTTATACTCTAAGTATTAGGTCGTGAGCGACTTAAGTCAGGTCATAGGTCGGTAGGTCGGGCACGACTTAAGGTCACAGTAGAACAGGGTAGCGTAGTTCCTGATCCTTTCTCAAATGAACTAAGGAGTTAGGCGATTTAGGGATAAGCCTGTTATAACTTAGGTCGTGGCTGACTTAAGTCGCGAGCGACCTAATGGTTGTGGGACCCCGGTTTTTGCAGAAGATGTTAGGTCGCTGTTGCTTTAGCACTTTAGGTCGCAGAGTGTTTAGGCTGTTAGGTCGATAACTCCATGAGTCGCTTACTAGTTAAGACGCTGCTCCCCTTAAGTCGCTCATCCCTCTTAAGCCGTTAAGTCCTTAAGTCGTCCAACCCTCTTAAGTCGTTAAGTCCTTAGGTCGTTTACCCTTTGAGTCGTTGACCACCTTAAGTCGCTTACCCTTTGAGTCGCTGCTTCACTTCAAAAGTTAAGTCGCTTAGCCCGCTTCATATGTTAAGCCGCCAATTCCTTTGTGTCACTGAGTCGCTGAACATAGGAGTTAACATTTGCCCCTCGAAGTACATGCCTAGGTCGTAGGTCGTGTGCTTCGATCTAGTCCCTAAGTCGTGGGCGACTCAAGAAGCTTGTTAACTCGCGCGTCCATCCATCTTCTCCTCTACTTCCAATATAAGCCATTGAGTCGCTTCTCCCTCTTTACTTTATTGCTTATCATTCTGCCGCCATTGTTGCATCCGAGCTCAAAAGTTAACACAAAATCCTCCTCTTTGCATCCTTGACCGCTATTTCAACATCAGGTTTAGGTAATTCCGATCATCTTTCCATTGTGTTTGCCACCAACCCCTCCATAACCATTTCAATACAGTTTTTGTTTCCATGCTATGAGATTACACCCTGATTCGTCCTATGACCATCGTCGATTGTTGGCAATTGCCTTAAAAAATGAATCGGCTTAGGATCTTATGGAGTTATTTGGCAAGTGTTTGAATTCGTGTAGTTAGCAATAGTTTCTAGAAATTTGGAGGAGGTGATGGGATCTTAGATATTTGGAGGAGACGAAGAAACACTTGGTTAATGGGTTAGTGGATTTTGGGTTTAGACATGGTGCTTCAAACGACACAATGGTGGATAAACACGTGGCAAAGTGTAATTGGTGAGTAATAGGGCTTATTGGTTCCAACGGGAGATAGCCTTGGATCGCTGCATCATCCAGAAACGACCTAAGGAACCCAGGCGACTTAAAGATGCCCGCGACTTAACAGATTTGGCCGATCTGACAATTTTTGCGACTTAACCTCTATGTCGTATGAGCGGCTTAGCCTCTAGGTCCTTAACGCGACTTTTCCTTTGGGTCGTGAACGATTTAAACTTTAGGTCATGGACGACTTAACCTTTAGGTCGTGGACGACTTTAACCTTTAGGTCGTGGACGACTTTAACCTTTAGGTCGTGGATGACTCAACACTTGGACATATTTTCACTGCCGAATTGTTTCTTCCAGCCTAGATCAATCTCAACCCATCCTATTAAGTCGTGAACGACCTAGGACTTAGAGAACTTCTGGACTGCGACTAAATGGCTTGAACAAAACTTGAAAACTTCGAGATGTTGATAGAACTTGATTGTACTTCCAACTCGAACTTTAAACTGCCGAAATAACTTGCATGACTTTGCTATGCTTTCTTAACAGATTATACCAAATTTGATGCTAATAACCTGTTAAATACAACATTTGCAGAAAACTAGGGCGAATATACTGCCACTGATTGCCCACATCAAATGACAGATTAGTCGATAATGGATAATTAACTTAAAGAAATTGTATGAAATGCTGTGAATCAACAAACTCAAGTGAAGCATTAAAACAATGTTAATCGACTAAAGTCGATTTGTTTGCATTAATATTGCACTTGTATTTGGACTTAAAGCGACAAGTCTTGAAATATTGCAATTGATACCTGTTTACTTTCCATTATATTTGCTTGTTGCTTTGTTAGCTCTACACAGCACTTCACATATTTAGGAAACGTGCACCTTCATGTTTGAATATCCAGTTGTTTATGTAGAATGGCTTCACAGCAAGAAGAAGTGGTAGCTCAAGCTGGAGAGACTTTTCCGTCAGCTATTCCCGTAGTGAATCCTTCAGAAAGAACTCCGACTACCTTAACCCAGAGAGCATTTAACCAGTTACACATTCAATTTGGCCTTGCTGAGAGTGATGCTCTACTTCCCGGGCCGAGTGATACTGCTGATAATCCACCTTATGGTTTTGTAGCAGTCAATCGCCAGATGTGCCTAAGTGGAGCAATTCCTCCTTTTAACGATTTTCTTCGAACGCTTTTCCTTCGGTTGACCATCTCTCCGTTTCAACTACATCCCAATGGCTGTGCTATCCTGATGGGGTTACGTGTTTTATGTAGGAGAACTCTTGATCGTTTTCCGAGCTTCGAAGAAATTTGCTACTTATGCTCATTTGCTAAGAATAAAATCATCCCTCCATTACTACTGTAAGAAGCGCTAGGAATTGTAAACTCATTACCGATCTTTCCAAAAGCGCACATGGCTTCTTGAATCAGTTTTTCTTTGTTCGCTGCCCCCAGGGTTTTATGCTATCTGGAGAGTAGGAAGTAAGATTACTCGCTTCTTATTTTTTCCATTCTTGAGCTTTTTGAGATCTGAGTTGCTAAGTGCTAATTTTACTCTTTCCTTTTTCAGCACTTCCTCCCCCCTCTAGTGATCCAGGCCACAAGCAAATTTTTGAAAGACTGAATGCCGTGGCTGCTGAGGAAAGGAGTATAAAATTTCTGTTGAAGGATGAGTTTCTACAGTTTGGAATTCTACATTCTTCCCGCTCTACACAACCTCACGAAGTCCCTGATTCCCCAGCTAAGGCATTAGATGCCCCAGTTTCTACTGACGAACCCGTACCGAAGGAACTTACAACTGAGGCTTCGTTGGTAAAATGTTCTACTCCAACTGTCATTGCGGGACCATCTTGTAAACTTGCTCTTGCCCCAGTTATCGAAGAAGAAGAAGATCTTCAACAAACCGGGAAGACTACTGATGAAGGAGTTGAGATGAAGAGCACTGTTGAACACAGTGGTTTTGACACTTTCGAAGGGTTGAGCGACTTTATGGTTACGTCTCAAGAACTCTTTAAAGATGATCTGTCCGCTGCTAAAATTGTATCTCCAGTGGTTGAAGCGACGTCTGCTCTTCGACAAACTCCTCCAGCTCAAGAATCAATATTGGCTGTAAAATCTGTCACCACCCCCCAACCGAGGAGCGGTTCGTAGTTCGGTGCGTGTAGTTTGCACACACCACACACACATAGGATTTATTGGCACTGATATGCACTTAACTCCTTGCAATTGAAAATTCTCAAGTTATGCTTCTTTTTCAATTTCAAGTTCTTCAATGGGGCGAAGTGGCTCGTATTATGATGACTTTAAGCAGTATGGCAGGCGCAGTCAATATGACAACAGGCGCTATCCTCCCCCTCATAGGGAAACTGATGAGGAGAGGGCTGCTCGAAAAGCTCAGGAGAGAAGAGCATACGAAGAACGGTACGAGAGAGGGGAAGAACGTCGTGACTCTTCCCACAGAGAGGATGGTTCCCTTAAACGGAAATCCCATGACGAAAAAGGAAAAAGCCACGCCGCTGAAGGTTCGAGCAAACGGACCAAGCACGATGAAAAGTCATCATCTGACATTCCTAAATAGACCATTGCTTCGGTGCCTCCTCAATCTCCCGCTCTCGCTCATACCGACATTCAGACGATCATTGGCAGGCCCTCATATCAGGTCGGACCAGGCCCAACTAATCTTCAAAGTCGATTTCCAAACTGGTGTTTGAAGGGAGTTCGCTTTGATCTTGATCTGGTTCCAATCGACAAACCAGCCATGTTGCGAAATCTTGACGCTGTCAAGCTTGATATTGAGAGAATGTCGAATTGGCAGAAACTTGTTGACGAACTCCAGAGAGTGAACTGTGCGTACCTTGAGGCTATGTTGTCCATGGAGAATGATAAATCCGAATGGCAAAGGACTCTTGATCAACATGACGCAGAGATGAGGAGCATCGCCGCTTATAATGAAATGCTTGAAGCAGAAGTTGGAAAGCTTAAAGAGGAGCTTGCTACGTCCTCCACTTCCTATTCTCAAAGGGAAAGTGTGCTTCTGCAGCAAGTGCGGGATGCTCATGCTAGCCAATGAGAGGCCGAAGATAAACTCATGCGGCAGGAAAAGGTTATAGAAGATTATCGCGCTGAAGTTGCACAGTTGCGACAACAGACCAGCTCTCAGAACCTCGAAATTGAGACGTTGAAAACTCGACTTGCTACAGTTGAGAAAGAGCGCGATGAGGCTGTGGCCAATAAAATTGCAGCGGAAGAAGCTCATCAAGCCACCAAAGCCGATGTCAGTTCGACATTATTCGACTTCTTGCAAAGTGTACTAGGGCGTGGCAGTCTAGCATTTTTGGGCCCCAAATATGAAATCACTTTGGCTGAAGTATGGGAAGCTGCGCTTGATATGCTTAAAGATGCTGGGTATGCCGAAGAAGAACTCGAGGCACATTACCTGGATGACGGAGCTCGTGCAGTCCTTGCCAGAGGAAAAGAGCAACTCGCTAGAGAGCGTGATGGGATGATGAAAGAAGAACCATCAATTGCCCCTGTCCCTCCTTCAATTTCGGCCGACATTGACATCACAGGCTCCGGTTCCCATTCTCCGTCCCCTGCTAAAGTTATAACTGAGATTACAAGTGCACAGGGTGGAGATGAAGGCGAAGAGAGCACCGAAGCACAAGTTTATGAAGTTGACATTAGGAAGCCCACTTCTCCAGGTAATATTAACGTCGAACCAGGTCAAGTCGATTACACATTTGCTTCGGCCAAGCTTGATGAACTCATTGCTTATTACTTAAGACTCGATGAGCCGTTATCTCCTCTCTTCGCGGGAGATACTAATTTTTTTGCTTCTCTTCTGCAGTGAAAACGCCCAGTGTCGTAGAAACTTCTCCTCCTCCAGCTGTTCCTCCTCCAACCTTTCAAATTACTCCTACTTCCCAGCCGGGATCGCAAGAAGAATTCATAGGAGCCCTTCAAGACTTGGACGATCCAGCCGCCTCGCAGGAGCAGAAGGCCGAAGGACTTGAAGGAGGCGAAGTATCTCCGGAGCGAACCCTTTCTGATGACATAAAATTGTCTGCTCTTGTCACCCCAAGAAGTGAGTCTTCTTCAAGAAGGAGGAGGAAGCGTACAACTTCAAAGAAGAAAGGGAGAAGCATTTCTGCTACTGAAAAGGAAACGGAAGTTGATCCAGCACTAGCTCTCTCTCCTTCTCCCCCAACTCTCCCAAGTCGGCTTGAAAAATTGTCTATTAAACCAGGTGAAGGCTCTAAAGTTGGTGAGAGAAAGAAGCGATGAGGCCCGCTTTCCCTACTTTGCTTTACTTTTTGCTTTTTTGCATGTACTGGCCGGAGATTGTGCGGGTACCGACCCCCGCTTTTCTTTATCCTGAAACACGTACCTGTGTAAATTTTTTGTAGCATTGAATAAAATGCTCCTTTTACCTATACAAACTTCTATCTGTATTTGAGAATACATTTATTCTTTATTTTATACAAGTTCCTCGTTTCCTTTGTGTGATATTGCAATGAGCCTATAGTATGTTGTTTGAGCATTGTTTTCATTCTTGTACTTATGGTGTGCTGCCCCCATACCATGGTTTATTGCAATCTCTTTCACATTGGCAAAGTTTTTTAGAGAACAATTCCACTATTTCGAGAAGACTTATACTCTTTCTTTAGAGAGCAGCTTTTCCATTTGAAGGAGGCTTGCATCTCTACTTTACGGGATAATATTTCCATTTTAAGGAAATATTTTAAGTACTTAGTAGGATGTGCCTCATTTTGGAGGAGTTTTTTCTTTTTTCTTTTTTTTTGTTGCGAAGTTTTTACACTTCGCTTTTTTGGAGAAAATCACTTTTATTTTGAGTCAATTTTCTTTCGCGGTAAAGTGGGCTTTGACTTGCTTGTGCCTCTGGTAAGAGGGCTTTTTGTTTGATTGTGCCTCTGGGAAGAGGGTTTTTGTTTGATTGTGCCTCTGGGAAGAGGGCTTTTTGTTTCTGCCTCTTGGGAGAGGCTTTTATCTTTTCCCTGTTCGCTGGGAAGCGGGCCTCCAAAGAGGGCTTTTCACATTTCGACTCGTGTGAAGTTTTATTTCAGATCACGGTGAACTGTGCGCCTCTGAGTAGGGCTTTTACCTGGAAGTTTGGAGTTTCTTTCTCTTAGTTGGATGGATTCACGGGGATGACACAAGTGTCATGTGCCACCGATCAGTCCGCAACTTTATGTCGAGAAAGAACTCTCTTTTTCTGGCGAGTCCCGCTCGAGGTCTTTTGGCATTTCAACTATGGTGAAATGGGCCTCCGAAGACGGCTTTTACATCTCAACACTTGTGAAGTTTTATTTCAGATCATGATGAGATGTGTGCCTCCGAAGATGCCTGGAAGTTTCTTCCTCATGGTTGGTTGGATTCACGGGGCGAGCGCAGGTTTCTTGGACGTTTGTTTATGTAGATTGTCTCAACTAGTGAACGAGCGCCTTGCCTTCCACTTGGGAAGGTGCCTCCGGTCGTCTCATGGACTCACGGGGCGGATGCAAGTTACTTGGACGCTTGTCTATGCAAACTATCTCAACTAGTAAACAAGCGCTTTGCCTTCCTGTTGGGAAGGTGCTTCCGATCATTCCATACCATGTTGAGAAAGTCTTCTGGCATGCCCCGTTTGAGGTCTTTATCCTCCTAAGAGTTGTGCCTCCGAAGAGGGCTTGTGCCTCCGAAGAGGTCTTTTGCTGTTTGATGCTTGCCTGCCCATGTCTCTTTGCCATCTATTCATATCGGCGATCCCCGTTATCTTTTCCAAATATCATCCCCTTTTAGTTGCCAACAATTTTCCTTATCCAAAGAAATATACTTCATAGTTAAGTGAGTTTGTGTTGGTAGACACATGCTATTTAACCGAATGCTCGTTTGTACAAACATTCGCAGTTAGTTAGAAATGGCCCACTTCCAGCCACATCGCTAACTTTTGTTCGAAGCACTTCTTTCGTAAGATTTGAGTATGGAAATTTTGAATGGTTTAGTGTTTGCTTGCTGGGTGATGTCGGAGATCGCTTGGTCTTGCGATGGGTAAGCTTTGTTTTTATGTCCTGCATTATTAAATCGATATTTTAGTAACACAATTAACGTATTTTATATGGCGAAATAAAACAAAGCAGTATATAAGAGTAAAGAACACAAGATTTATAGTGGTTCAGCCAAGAACTGGGCCTACATCCACTTTATAACTCTTATTATTCACTTGCACTGACTTTACAATGTCTTTCATTACAAGAATCATACATTCATCATTCTTTTACAATATTTCATTAAATCCTTTAAGTAAAATATGGGCGCAAATGATTGCTGTTCCAAGCTCTTGGAATTGGGTCTCCTTCGACAGTTACAAGTTTGAATGTTCCATCAAGAAGTTTTTGGCCTATAACATACGACCCTTTCCAGTTTGGTCCAAGCACGCCTGTAGGTGTCATAATTCTTTTTAAGATTAGATCCCCCACTTCAAAGCTGCGTCGATGAACTTTGGAATTGAAGTGCCTGGCTATCCTTTGCTGGTGAGCAGCAGTTCTGAGTTCAGTTTCTTCCCTTTTCTCATCAAGGAAGTCAAGGGCTTCAAGCTGCAACTTTTCATTTTCGGCTTGAATAAAATGGATTTTTCTATGTGAAGGGACCTCTATTTCTACCGGAATCATTGCCTCTGATCCATATGCCAATGAAAATGGAGTGTGCCCCGTCGCAGTTTTATGCGTAGTTCTATATGCCCATAGTGCTGACGGAAGTTTATCGACCCAACCACCTTTTGCTTTTTCCAGCTGTTTTTTGATGGTTGATTTGATTATTTTGTTTACTGCTTCCACTTGCCCGTTTGCCTGCGGATGAGCCACTGCTGAGAAACTTTTTTGGAAATTGAATTTTTTGCAAAAATCTTGGAAATCTTCACTTTCAAATTGGGTTCCATTGTCCGTGATTATCTTTTGAGGCACTCCATACCTGCAAATGATATTCTTAGTTACAAAGTTTATCATTTTCTTAGAGGTAATAGTAGCTAAGGTTTCAGATTCAGCCCATTTAGTAAAATAATCCATAGCAACAATAGCATATCTGATTCTAGATTTTGTAGTTGGCAAAGGCCCGATGAGATCCATTTCCCAAATAGCAAATGGCCATGGACAGACCATCTGCGTTATCTCAGTGGAAGGTGCTCTTGGGATTTTTGCAAATCTCTAGCATCGGTCACATTTTCGGGCATAACTCGCGGCATCACAATTAATATCTGCCCAAAAATATCCATAACGGAGAATTTTCTTAGCTAAAGTTTGACCCCCTGAATGGTCTCCACACTCTCCTCCGTGTACCTCGGTTAGAATTGTTTCAGCTTCTTCCTTGGTCACACATCGGAGTAATGGCATTGAGAATCCCTGCCTATACAATCGGCCATCTTGAATTACAAATCTGGATGCTTTTCTTAACAACTTCTGCCATTCTCTTGGGTTTTCTGGTAGAGAGCCATCGCGCAGGTGTTCCAACATCGGAGTCATCCATGATTCTCGCTCCTGTGATACAGTCATGATCCAGTCAATATCCATTTCATCAATGCTTGGAGTTGACAGGACTTCTACAGGAACTAATCCCAATAATTGAGCTTCCCCGGTGCTCGCATATTTTGCGAGGGAATCTGCTTTCGTATTCTCTTCCCGGGGAAGATGGCTTATTGTGTAATGGTCGAAATCATCAAGAAGCTCCCAGGCCTTGGAAAAATATGTGGGTAGGTTCCCCCCTTTGGCTTGAAACTCTTTCTTGACTTGACACAGGATAAGCTGTGAATCACTGAAGATCTGTAATGCCTTGATGTTCAGTTCTTTAGCAATTATTAAACTGGCAATAAGAGCTTCATACTCTGCTTCATTGTTTGTCGAAGGGAATTCCAATCTTAAAGCATAACACAGTGACCGTCCTTCAGGGGTTTCGAGTACAACCCCGACCCCAGAACAGTAATCGTTTCTCGCGCCATCAACATACAATTTCCACCGGATTGAAGGATTATCGGTCACCACATCCTCACTATCGCCTTTGTCTGTACATTCTGCAATGAAGTCAGCCAAAGCTTGTCCATTGATTGCTCTTCGGGGGTGATAAGTGATACAATATTGGCTGAGTTCGATATTCCATTTCAAAAGATGACCCGAAGTTTCAGGACGAAACAGGACTTGCTTCAAGGGCTGATCGGTGAGGACTTTGATGGGATGAGCTTGGAAATATGGCCTCAATTTTCTTGATGCAATTAATAGACAATAGGCGAGCTTTTCCAACTTTGAATAGTTCAATTCTGCCCCAGTGAATCTCTTGCTGATGTAGTAGACCGGGCGCTGAATTTTCGCATCCTCCCGTATCAAAGCTGCGCTAAGGGCATGAGACGAGATTGCCAAATATACAAAAAGATCTTCACCATTGTCAGGCTTAGAAAGTATAGGAGGCGTTTCCATATGACGGATCAGCTCATCGAAAGCTTTCTGGCATTTAGGAGTCCAGTCAAAGTTTTTTCTTCCTTTCTTTAGAGCATCGAAGAATGGAATGCATTTATCAGTAGCTTTGGAAATGAACCGACTCAAGGCAGCAACTTTTCCATTGAGACTTTGCAATTCCTTCTTCGTTCTAGGAGCTTTGACTTCTCTTAAGGCAGTTATCTGAGCAGGATTTGCTTCAATGCCCCTTGCACTCACAATGAAACCCAGAAACTTTCCAGATTCTACTCCAAATGAACACTTCAAAGGGTTCGGCTTCATACCGTACTTTCGGAGGATTGAGAACCTTTCTGCCAAGTGATCCATGTGGTCCACTGCTTTCTTTGACTTTACCATCATATCATCGACATAAACTTCCATAGTCTTGCCAATCTGCGGTTTAAACATGGCATTCACAAGTCTTTGGTAAGTTGCCCCTGCATTCTTAAGTCCGAAAGGCATGACTCTGTAGCAGTAGAGACCAACATCGGTGATAAAGCTCGTGTCCTCCTGATCTGGCTCATGCATCATGATCTGGTTATATCCGGAATAGGCATCCATAAAAGATAACAATTCATACCCTGCCGTTCCATCCACCAACTGGTCAATCCTGGGTAACGGGAAGCAATCTTTGGGGCAGGCTTTGTTTAGATCTGGAAAGTCAATGCACACTCTCCATTTCCCATTAGCTTTTTTAACCAGTACTGGATTTGAGACCCAATTCGGATAAGTAGATTCACTGATAAAACCATTCTCCATGAGCCGATCAACCTTCTCTTTCAATGCTGCTGACCTTTCAGGAACTTGAGTTCTTCTTTTCTGCTTTACCGGTGTAAACTTTGGATCAATATTCAAGGTATGCACCGAAATTTCTGGAGATATTCCACACATATCGGCATGAGTCCAGGCGAATACATCCAGATTTGCTTTCAAAAATGATATCAAAACATTTTGAACCGTTGCATTAAGCTGCGAACCTACATTCAACACTTTATTCGGGTCCTTCGGGTCAACAGGTACCGGGACTGTCACTTCAACTGGTACCACTCTATTTTCCCCTGCACTGGCTTTTCTTGGATCCATCTCTCTTCGTGCACCGCTATGTTCGCCTGTGCAGGGTCCACCCTGTAATTGCTACAAAGTTGATTCTTTGATGCGGACTGGGGCTGCCGCATCTTTTCCCATTTCTCTCTTCCTCGATTCACGCAACTCTGTAAGATAACATTCTCGTCCAGCATTCTGATCCCCTTTCACCACACCGACTCCATTATCTATGGGGAATTTTATGGTCAGACACCATGGGGCAAGAATTGCTTTAAACGCTGCCAGAGTTGGTCGGCCTAGGAAGGCATTGTAGGCAGAAAATTCTTCAACAATAACAAAGGTCTGTTTTCGAGCCACTTTTCTCTGCCCCTCTCCAAGCTCTACGAAAAAGTCAATAGTCCCAATTGGCTGTTTCGGCTCACCAGTAAAACCAGCAATCTTTAGTGATGAAGCTTGAACATCAGCCATAGGAATCTTCGTTTAATCAAAAGTCTTCTTGAAGAGAATGTTGCATGAAGCTCCACAATTAACCAGAACTCTTTTCACAGTAGCTGGCCCAATACCAGCGAAGATGACCAAAGGATCAATGGTAGGAGCTTCAACACCCATCGAATCCCTAGTACTGAATATAATGTCATCATTAAAGGTTTTCTGCTGCTTCAGGGGCGCAACATCTTCTAACACAAAAACACTTTCATCTGCCTATGCATACTTCAAAGCACGGGCGTATCTTTCCTTCTCGCCCCAACTCCTGCCAGCTGGGTGAGGGCCTCCTGTAACCACATTTATAACATGCCTCTCTGATTCATGAGCTGCCGCCTTCTCATTTGAGCCAGGACAATGAAAAGGAACTTGTTGTCCTTGAGTTGACGAGGTTGTGCCATTTTTGTTCCTTCTTACATATTGTTGGAGCTTGTTTTGCTTCAATAGTTCCTCAATTACCTCCTTTAAATGACGGCACTTGTTAGTATCATGCCCGGGCTGGTTATGGAACCGGCAAAACCTTCCATTCTTCTCATCTCTTCCATTAACTCTTTGCTTAGCTGGTGTGGGGAATTCAACCGTGTCTTTGATTGCAAAGTAGATGTTTTCCGGGGTATCAGTCAGAGGGGTAAAGTTGAAGGGACGTCCTTCCTTTGCATCTACTTGCTTCTTCTGGGCATCGTTCCTCCTCTTCTGGTTGCCAGATTCCTTCTTATTCGGAGCAGCATTACTATTTCCAGCCCCTGTCGATACCACCTTAGCCGGTGCTTGGAGGCTCTCCAGACGCATGAATTCATCGGCTTTCTTATAAAATTTGTCAAGTGAATTTGGTTCCTTCATTTTCAACCATCTCTCGAACTCACTTGTTTTATCAATAGCCTTCATCAGGTATGTCAAAATCAATCTCGGCTCCGCATTTTCCACTTCAGCCAAAGCTATATTGAAGAGATTCAGGAAAGCTCTAATGGATTCTCCAGGATTCTACTCCAAGCTGGATAACGACATTGTATCCTTCGCCTTTGACACATATAATCGAAACTGTTCCCTGAATTTCCGAGTCAAATCAGAAAATTGGTCTATCGATCGGACCGGTAGCTTTGTGAACCAAAGTAAAGCAACTCCTTCCAAGTATACCGGAAAATATTGGCATTTGATTTCATCAGAGGCTCTGGCACCTATCATGTGCCAATCATACTTATACAGAAACTCATTAGGATCGCTCGTTCCCTTGTAAGCAGGAATAGTTGGAGGGACAAACTTCCTTGGGAATTCTGCCTTCAGGATTTTTTCCGTGAACGGATCTTGCTCGGAGCGAAACCCCATTCTTTCTCATCTTCATTTCTCTGCATACTTTCTTTCATAATCTGACAAACCATGCCTGA
The DNA here is from genome assembly GCA_030765085.1 of Allium cepa. NCBI lineage: Eukaryota > Viridiplantae > Streptophyta > Magnoliopsida > Asparagales > Amaryllidaceae > Allium > Allium cepa. The sequence goes on along the minus strand of CM060931.1, from coordinate 744,953,472 downwards.
GAAATACTCTTCATCATTCTGAGGCTCAGCGGGACAAACATCGGCCATTCTCTCCGAATTTTGCCTTGACAGTCGCTCACAGAGAGTCGGTTGCGGTCTCGATCCTCCGGCTTGGGGAGGTGTCCTTTCCACTGGATCATCCGCCCTTTGTGGGATATTTCTTCCTTCCACATTCTGCACTTCATCAGCAAGATTTCCCTCTTTAGACACCGGTTGACGGTTTTCCTCAAATAAAGCATTCTACCTTTCCATCATTAGGTTATTCTGGGCTTCCATTTGCCGATGTAGCCCGGATACAACGACATCTAGCTCTGCTCGTGTAACTCCGACAGTTGGAGTTGTTTGACTTAAAGAAGGAGAGGTTGCAGTAGTCTCGCGAACATCGTCAGATCTAACAGACTTGCGCTTCTTTCCTGGAGCCATTATTTCAGATAAACTCCTGGTTTTCAGAGAGATCTTTTCTACAAATTTCTGTGAAGCTATGATGACAGTATCCTGAGTTGGTTTCTCAGTGAAAGCACCAAAAATGTTAATGTAAAAAGTCGGACGCTAACACCCCGATGTAAATAGAGATTTGAATGAAAGCACCACCCGTTAACATGGGAAACAGAAAAAGCAGTAATTCACTGAAAAAGCAGTAAGAGACACAGAGTTTATAGTGGTTCGGCTTACGATCAAGCCTACGTCCACTACAATCCTTCTTTATTGCTAATATGATTACAATCCTTTACAGTTTCCTTCAATTACAATTCACTTCAAAAGACAAGTAGCTAGAAAAACTTCGATGCAAGAGAATTCTCCGAATTCATGGTTGAATGTGTTGAATCTTATTTGAAGTTGATTGAAGCTTCTTGTGAGTTTCAAGTGTTGGAGTAAGGCTTGGTTTGAAGATGGAAGAGTCTCGATGCTTTGAAGAAAATGATCGGAAAAGTCCCCCTCATGTTGGAGCTCATGCCGTATTTATAGAGAGTTTTGGATGGAGCTATAGGTCGCGCGCGACCTACGATATACCATAACTCATTCGCGAGTTAGGAAGATATGAGTCACGACTTAACAGGCTCGTACCTAATCATTTGGTAGATCTCCCCTGCATCTGGGAAAGCGGCTCTATTTATTCTCTAAGTGTTAGGTCGTGAGCGACTTAAGTCAGGTCATAGGTCGGTAGGTCGGGCGCGACTTAAGGTCACAGTAGAACAGGGTAGCGTAGTTCCTGATCCTTTCTCTAATGAACTAAGGAGTTAGGCGATTTAGGAATAAGCCTGTTATAACTTAGGTCGTGGCCGACTTATGTCGCGAGCGACCTAATGGTTGTGGGACCTTGGTTTTTGCAGAAGATGTTAGGTCACTGTTGCTTTAGCACTTTAGGTCGCAGAGTGTTTAGGCCGTTAGGTCGATAACTCCATGAGTCGCTTACTAGTTAAGTCGTTGCTCCCCTTAAGTCGCTCATCCCTCTTTAGCCGTTAAGTCCTTAAGTCGTCCAACCCTCTTAAGTCGTTAAGTCCTTAAGTCGTTTACCCTTTGAGTCGTTGACCTCCTTAAGTCGCTTACCCTTTGAGTCGCTGCTTCACTTCAGAAGTTAAGTCGCTTAGCCCACTTCATATGTTAAGCCGCCAATTCCTTTGTGTCACTGAGTCGCTGAACATAGGAGTTAACAGATAGGTTGCGGACTTTGATTTCTAGAGGAGCTTGGAGCGGGAGTTTCTAGACGTATGTAGCTATCTATCTAGTTCCGCTGTGTTAGTTGATATGTACTATACCTCTGATGTATATAGTGATAGATGTATGCATGGTTGTCATGTGTATTGATATTGTATAACTCTGACATATGTAAAAACTATGTAATATTTATGTGATATATTATATTTTGTTCCGTTCTGCTGTGAGATTCTGATGTTGTTGTTCTTTCTTTCTCTTTCTTTTCTATTTCTATCCCTTTCTTTCTTAATGATGACACGTCTTTCTTGTAGTAGAAGGGCGGGTCGTCACAATTCCATTTAATTAATAAATTTCTTCTAAATCAATTTATTAAACCTTAACTACTTAATTCATTACTCCTTGATAATTAATTAATTAATCATTAATCCTTAATTAATTACTTAATTAATTAACTACTAATTATTTATTAATTAACTTTAAATATCTAATTAACAATTCTCAATTTCAAATTAATTAACCACTTAATTATTAATTAACCAATCTTTAATTACAAATTGATTAATCTCTAATCAACTAGTTAATTATAATTATAAATTAATTAATCATTCTTAATTACCTTTTCAAACAATTAATTAATAATAATTCATCTTATTTAGCGTTTTAAAATCTTCCTTAATAACCTTGAAATCAAATTATTACTAACTTGAAAACTTTAATGTTAATTAACTTTAACACTTGTCTTAAGTTAACTACTTGATTAAAAATTAATTAAGATTTAAAATATTCTAAAGTATTCACTTAATAATTAACTTATAATAAATTCTTAACTTAAATTAACATTTATTAAGTCATTAATGTTTAAAATTTGATTAAGATGATTATCTTAAACTTTATTAAGTTATGCACTAGAAAACCCAACCCGAGAAAATACACAGTTTACTAGAGTTTCCACCTGAGTTTTCCCCTATCTTTCCCGATTCTTCCCTTCTTCTTCTTCATATACGTTTTTTTTTGTTTAAGTGTAAATTTCAAGTTATAAACTTCAATAAACTGGAAAGCAACCACACGAACTTGATCCAGCTCGAAGCAAGCCATCCATTTTCTCGAGCATCAACTCGAGTTATTCACCATCAACTTCCTGACACCATCATAAGGTCGTGCACATGCACGGCGCTTCGCCCGTGCTTCGGTGAACCATGCACCCTCCGGCAAGTCACGTATCAACATTACACTCGAAAGCAAAGTTCAATTCGACGCGATCAAACCCATGGTGAATTCGAGCCTTCAGCTCGAAAAAACTCGAACTTCCCTCTTCGTCTAAACCGCCTCGTCCAAATGAATTCCGACCATCAAAAAATCCATAACTCCGAACTTACCTCGTCAATACCCTATTCTACTTTTCCCCTCAATTTTGTACAGCTCGATCAATCCGAGGAAACACAATCACCTTGCTTCTAATCACGTCCAAAACTCGATCATAAACCCTAATCTGGCCTCGTCCCATCAATTCTTGCAATAGAAATTTATTTTAACATTTTCTTAACTTGATCGATGGCTAAGCTAGCTTCGTGCAAAATTTCAACATCCAAAAATTCTTCGGTCACCAAAAATTGATCAAAATGCATTTCCAGTTCATCTATGAACTGCTCCTAGTATTCTTAACTAAAAATTCCTATTTTTGTTTTAAAAATCTTATTTTCGAATGTTGATTCAAGTTATATAATCGAATTAATATTTTAAAATATTCGAATTTATCATATGATTGTCATTTCACTGTAAAATTGAATGTACAAAGTCAATATTTCACTATCAAGCTCAAAACAAATTCTAAGCCAAGATTTAAGTTTAAACAAACTTGTTTTGTTTGATACTTTAAGCATAACAATGTTTGGATGAGGATGTATTTAAATTTTTCTTGTTTATGTTCACTCTGTAACCAGAAACAAGAAAAACAGACCCTTCAAACTAGATAGTACATCATATACATATACAGAACTAATTATTTAAAAATATACAGCAAAGCACAAAGTTATTCATGAATAAAATACATAGATTTAAGATTTTAAAATAGTATGCTTACTCACCTGAAATATGTTTGAACAGAGAGCAATACTATTTTTGACAGGCTGGAGTTTGATCTTCCATTAAATCCTTTTTTAAGTAGAATGATGTTTTAGCTTGTATGATTAGTTTCTGACATGCTCAATTTTGATGAACGAACTGGAATAAGAGGAATGATGTACATATATAGAGAGAAAAGGCGTTTACAAGGAAGGTATCTTCTGGTACAAGTTTATTTCTTTGTTTTCAATACTATGATCAAAGATTTTTTCTGAAAATTGAAATGATTTTTACACATTTCGACTGACCTTGTTTTTGTGCCGAGATGATGGTACTAAATGCCATGTTTCCCTATAAGCTTACAGCCTTATTTTTTTATATATGTACATAGATATTTGTATGTAGATATTTTGCATTCTTTCTTCTATTCACACATGTATTCCATTTGATTTTGTATGTAGATATTTTTTTTATTACTGCCTTGCATATGCATGTGTTCCATAGGTTATATATTTCTAGAATTATCTTATGTTTCCATATAACCATTTACTACTAACATAAATCCTTAGTTTTTTTCTATTTAAAGTTTAACTACCAAACATTTAATTTATATTTTCATATTTTATACTTATACTTAATATTGATAAGATAAATTTTATTTTAGACATTATTACCTATATTATATTCATATATATATATATTATATCAAAATAAATAATGTAGAACATTTTAATTTAATTCAATGTGAATAAAATAAATTTTATTTTAAATTTTCAAACCATAAGTTTCTTCACAATACATACATATATATAAACATAAATGGTAAATGTCCAAAAGTTTTATTTATTTATAAAATGAAAAGCTTGTATTTTATTTAATTAGATTAAATTCTTATTAAAATAATATGGCCAATATCCTGGATCGTTACATTTTACTTCCCTAAAACATTTCATTTTGCTTACTCAGTAATACACACTTTATTAATAAATACAACAATGATAATAAACAAGGAAACCAATCCATTATTATCGTTTCTGAAACTCTTTTCCACGTTCAAGATTTTAATTTCAGTTTGAATCCGTTTCAAACTTATCTTCATCTAATTTCAATTTGGTTGTATTTCTATTACCACTAAATTTAATTCCAATTATTTAACAACCATTTACCTTAATATTTATTAGAAAGATATATTGCGTTATATATCAAAATATATTCTTGTATAAAATCGTTTAAAATCTTTATATAAGAAAATAATAAGTACGCTCTCATATATATACACTCAACTCATTCTAGGGTACCGTTGACCCTATCCTTAATGAGTAATCCCACTAGAGCCAAGGTTCTCGCTTAACCTTCAACTCTGATATCAAATGTAACGACCCAGAATTTTCAATCCCGAAAATTCCAGATAGTTAGAGAAAAGAAGAAAATGGATAGAAAAAGAAGAACAGAAACACCAAAGCATAACCTCACATTCACAGCGGATAAAATATAATATCAAAAATATCAGTTTAGAAAGGAAAATTGTACTTGTCAAATTACACTTTATATATCAGAGTACAACATTTACACAATCACTTGGACAGTTAAAATAAGTTATCCCAGAAATAACAATATATCACAGCTGTAAACACTCCATACGTTTTTGCCATGCAGCTCGTCTCTTACCTAAAAATTTGTAATACTCGGTCTGACCTAAGCATTACATCAAAGTAACACCCGGGTCAGGCTGGAAACCAGCGTGAGTAAACCCATCTAACAAGGAATACAAACGCATACAATTATTTTAAAACCCAGGTAACTCGTATCTTATTACGAGTCATTAACTTGCCATAATCAAACTTATTTCACACACAATCCTCCAAATACCACTACATAATTTAAATGGTCCAACTTACTTCAATTTTACCATTCCAGCCTATCGATTTCACATATCAATCTATAAAGAATCGAAGTGGTTTCGGGTATTTACAAACACTCTACTCCGGTCTCTTCGAATTCAATACCATCTTAACCCATATTATTCAAGTCAATTACAATTCAACTTTAAATACAAGATGTCACTTTTTACACAGTAATTCATCATCTAAAGATAACCACATTATCATTGTCCACCCAACATATCATATCACAAAATATTTCATATCAGAAATATCAATCAATTCAGGGCATTTAATTATCATGTAATCATTCATAAGCAAGGTGGACCATTTCCAAAATTAATTTAATTTATCTCTAATTAAATTAATTACTAATCTTTTAGTCACTTAGATTACCTTTACTTAATCATTAATTAATTACAAATCAACTAATTAATCATCCTCTAATTATCCATCTTAATTAATCATCCTTGATTAATTATTTTCTAATTACATTAAGTAATTAGCCTTTAATTAATTACAAATTAATTATCCTTAACCATTCACAGTAATTAACTTTTTTAATTAATTACTTTCATTAATTAATTAGCTACAATTAATTACATTAATGCTCAATTAATTACAATTAATTAATTACCTTATAATCACTTATTATAGATTAATTAATCTTAATTAATCAATCCTTAATTCTCTCACTAATTAGATTAATTTATGATCCTTAATTAATTACTTCCATTAATCAACTTTAATTAATCATAAACATTAATTACCATCCCGTAATTACTTACCTAAATTAATTAACTCCTTAATTAATTATACTAATCTCTTGATTAATTACACCAAGTAATTAATTCTTAATTACTTCTATTAAGTACTTATCCTTTAGTTACATCCCATTAAGTAACTATCCTTTGATTATTAATATTAATCAATCATCACTTATTAATTTCATTAGGTGATTAACCTTTAATTAATTTACTAATTAATTATATTTAATTGATCACAAGCTCAACTAAATAAAGATCAATTCCTATTTAAATTAAATACTTAATTACGTCATTATTCTCTATTTAAGAATCATTTAGGAATTAATTCCATAATTAGATTTAATACCAACTCAAAACAAATTAAATTACAAGATCACTTGACTCACAATTTAAAATGAAATTTTTTTTGAGAAATTAACTACACTTGCTCTTTTAAATAAAACTTGCTTAAATATTAGTTTCACAATTTATACTTTTAATCCTGTCAACTAACTTTACTCATGCTTTAAACCTCGGTACGTGCTTTCATATATTTTTGTTTTAAAATTGTTAACAACTTGATTTAAACCTATACAATTCTCTTTATTTTACTGTAGGTCAAGGAACCCGAGCCAAAATACAATCTTCTCAAAACATAACTCGAGTAAAACTTCATCGCTCGATACTCCGGTGCCCATGACCACGAACACCAAGTCCATGATCGAATCCTCTTCCGATCTCACAGCCCAGACACCCAAAACGATATCGAAAATGAAAGTCAACAAGATCGAACTCCCAGGAGTAAACACTCCGACCAACGATCATCTCGTCCAGTCGACGTCGGCCTCCAGATGACACAAAACTTCGTCTGAAACCTCGCCCCGACCCAAGCCTTCGTTTCCCCTACGACCGGCCTCCTTCGGTGCTTCCACGATAGAGCGGTAACCATCTTTCCGATGTTGACAAAAACCACTCGAAAACCCTACATCGACCCAATTCCGATGGCACGACGAACTAGAATAGCTTCAACTATTTTTCCTAACCTTGTCAAATCTCGCTACATCCAATTTTCGATTCATACCAGTGTCGTCGATCGCCAGAAAAAGCTTTAAATCCAAAATCCGTTCACGGCATGAATTCTCTCTCGATTCTAAGTTAATTTTTTATCTAACTTCTAAAAACATGGTTTCTAATGGATATTACGATTATATAGGTGAATCAAAGAATTATTTTACGTGAGTTTTACCTATTTAAAATTTTTCACTGTCTTTTGAATATTTCCAGAATTTTACTAAATTATTTCACTTAAAAAATAATTTTAAATCTTAGTAAATGTATAAACAAATTTAATTCGTTTTAAATCCTAAGTCTACCAGAGATTAGATAGGGAGAATTGGAATTTTTGATTTAAATTTTGAACTCTGTAACTTAAAACAGAGGTGATACAGGTATATTCATACATGTACACAAGTTCCTGCTTTCATATATACATATTCCCAGATCTACACAACTTACATACATAATTTCAAACTTGCATCCCAGTTTTACTTTCAACATTCACCCTATGAATTCAAATTAAAATTTGTTTAAGCATAGATTACTCACCATTGAATGTTTGAACAGAGAGCTTGTACATTGCTTTTGAACAGAAAGCTGCAATTTAAACTGCTTTGTTAAGTTGAATTCTAGCTTGAACTTGATTTAAATGATCTTCAAATTGATCAGTTTGAAGTTTGAATAAGTTGAGGCTGTTGTTATTTATGTTTTTGTTTTCTTTTCAGTTTATTTAGTGGAAGAAGAAAGAAGATCCGGAAAAAAAAGTCACCAACCTAGTTCTTAATACATTTTATTTTTTTATTAAAGAAAACTAAGGCCATTTCTAATTGCATGATATCTTTTAGCTTACACATGTCAATTTGAATGCATACAAAGTTTACAAATGTTTTTACATTGTATTTCCCATTTGCTTTAAATTTATATATGTTTTAAAATTTTCCCTCTTATTTATCTCTATAACTTTTAAAGAAAAAGATTTAAATTTCAATTAATAATCATATATATAAATATTAGTTGTAAATTTATTTTTAAGATATTATTTAGAAGAACTAATTTAAAACCATATATCAATTTGATTCTTATAGGCTTAAGTTATTAACAATTAAATTAAGAACCACATATATATGTACACACGCTTATACTTGTATATGTAAACACCTACAATTTTAACATCATAAAGTTTGCATATATCTATTTATATATTTTATTAATTTCCTACAAGAGTTATAAATTTTCTGATATTTATAATCCAGTATTTATTATAACTCAAATCCAATTATACACATCTAGATATTATTAATTACCTGAATTTATTTATCAATTTACAAATTATTATTTTAATAAATTAAATCCTGTTAAATTCCAATCAATAGATGCCATAAACTCCGGGTTATCACATTCCTCCCCCTTAGAATCTTTTCGTCCCTGAAAAGGAACGAAACCAGAATTTATTAAAATGCTTATTATTAGAAAAATTATTCTTTGAAACACTTTTAAACCACTTTTAAAATATACATAATATTATAAATAGTTTTTATAAAAATACTTTTCATAATTCGATGTTTCGACCGGTCCATCTTTGTTCTCACCCAAATTCGGTCATACATTGACCGGGCGTACGACCGAAAATCTAGTAGTACTTAGCAGGCCCGTTTTCAACACCCAGTGAAAATACTTGAAAAATAATTTTGTTGAAAATATAGAAAACGTTTTTGAAAATAGAGGAAATATCTTTGGTGAGAATGCTTTGGAAATCTTCACCCCCATCCATAGTTGTAGTTAAATTCTGGGTAACCGTAGGCACTCCGCGGCACACCCGATTTTTCGATTTCCAAAAGTCGACATTAATACGTCCACTGTATCAAATGCCGCACAATTGAATGTCGAAAAACCGAACTGTTATGGTGTAAGAAGAAGATTGAAGAAGAAAACAGAAATCAATAACGGAGTCTCCCATTTCGCAGCGGAACAATATATAGTTGATAAATGAATAATCTTTAAAATAAAGAACTATATGGGTTTATACATACATCACAATATCAGAGTTTACAACAACAAATAGCGGAAAAGTAATTTTACATATACAAGCGATATGCATTGCCATCTAGCTTGCACCTGATCTCCACAGCATCTCTTTTCTGACTTCGCTCCAGAACAACTGATACCCTGACTCTAGTATCGTTAGAAAACGAAAATTCTAGAACGCACCCATTTGTTGGGAAAACAACGTTTAATTATGAAACCAAAAGCAGTAGCAATTGCTTCCATTACCTGTATTTCACTTATATAATCCAAAAAGAGTTAATAATTATATAAAATAAAATATTTAAAGTTGTTTCAATCGATAACAAACAAATAAATACAACATAGCAACCATTATTTGCAAACAAGCATACATTCATCACAAGGAATCAAAGTAATCATCCACTCATCCATAGCAAGCAAAACAAATGGTTAGTTTTGGTCCAGAAACTTTTAAACACATAGAATGACAAACAAACTACTAGGTGCACCATTTACTCAACAGCCTTAGGTAAAACTGAATAGATTATCCATACATCTTATCAATTAGAAGTATCCTATCCCAAACAACCCAAAAGCTAAACAGACATCAAATTCCAAGCAATAAATCAAGTTCATTCTTTTTAATTTCATTCCTAAATGATCATTTCTTTAGTTTACATCTTTCTTGTAGAAATTCAATTTCCATTCATTCATTCATTACTTAATTTCACTTGTTCATTTATTTATAGTATTTATGTACGATTCAATTACTTAGCATATCAATACATTAACTTAAGTCTATAATCATATATTTATTGTGCTCATCTTTTCTACTTATTTTATTTATAAATAGCTTCAACCATTTACTTAAGATTATTATCATTTATTTATAATACTTACATTTCTATTACATTAAATTAGTAGCATTTCAATCATAACATAAGCTTATAACCACTATAACATCAAATTCTTATTTATAAAAGTAATTCATTGAACCTAGTTTTGCTTGTAAATTTTCCCATTACATTATATTATTAGACATTTCAACTTTTAAATATTTTGGTAATTTATATATGTGCTTTTTAAGAATGCAATTGAAATTTATACAAGTTTATCTCGTTTCTTTTAAATGAACTTAATGTTCAAAAATCATATCTTGTTTTTATAGGTTACAAATTTCAACTTTCTTGAAATTTTGTTTATAATCTAGCATTTAATCTCTTATTTTAATCAGAGGTTTCAATTATTAATTAGTTACATTCCATTTCACTGCAATAGTTGAGACTATTAATTAACGGAAATTTAAGGACTAAATACCGGCTTAAATTTCAAATCATTTTAAAATAACAGATAGATGTATACACTTACAATTTATATATCTAATTATATTTAAAACAATTTGAAATTTATATTTGTTTATCAAAATAAATCTGTAGTAAACTACTGTAGTGCCTTCCCACATTGAAACTCGAAAAGGAATGGCAATCATGCGTGCACTCATCACCGAAATAATTTCCCAATGATATAGAGGGGAGTACGTAACTTATTTTTTCCAAAGTTTCTTTAAAACAATTCTTTCAATTTATATTGAAATATTTATATTAGAAATTACTTATAAATAATATTATTATATTCCAAAATCTTTTGGAAGAAATTTTCAAAATCACGAAACTTAGGTTCTAAAATTTCCAAATTTCATTTATTTTATTTTCTTCAAATCTTGTTTCCAATCAATATTTATAAATTTTACTACTTAACAACCAATATATTACAACCAAATATAACCTTTATAATTTTTTTTATATATAGAAAATATAATAGGAAAAATTGTTTCATTCACCTATATTCAAAATAAATATTGTGTTGGTCTGTCCTAATAAGTGTTTAGAAATCCCTATTGATGTCATAGCATCCTATGCAATCATAATTTATTAATGCAAAACGGAACAAATTAACACAATATTAAAACCTTTTACACTAACAAATACACTCTCTCATATATATACATACACTCAACGACTCATCATATGGTATTACTACCCTATTAATAAAGAGTCAGACCCCACAAAGCTAAGGTTTATCGTAAAACCAAAGCTCTAATACCAAATGTAACATCCCACTTTTTTATAAGCTTTAAATCAACGATAAACCACACACGTCAGACTCAAACCATACAAAAGGGCGGAATGTTATCGGGGTGAATAAGAAAAGCAGAGAAAGAAAAAACAAAACGGAATGACAAAATATAATAATCAAATAAACAGTTCATGAAGCTATTTTACAAATATTTGATTATACTTATACAACACAGAATCAGAGTTACACATACCAAAGAATAATAAATAACAATGCAGCGGAACGATGTGATGCAGTGGAACAATATAGTAAATAATAGTAATAAAATCTTCGTCTTTGTCCTTCAGAAGCAAGGTCTTCAAACCCTGAAATGCTCAGGCTGACCCGAGCGAATTGAAAAGACAAAACACTCGAGTCAGAACTAAAAGATCTTATTTGAGTTAAATCAACAGAAATAAATATAAGTGGAATAGCGTCAGAGATGTTTATAGGATTTGACATCTCCTATCCAGTGTCTAACGTGAGTGCAGTAACCTAAGAGATGCTCAGGATTCACATCTCTTAAAGATCCATTAAACTATTTACTATGTAGTAATATACGCTATTATAATAAGGTCAAATAGTAAAATAAACTTATTTTAAAATAGCGTTAAGGAGTGACCCAATATTCCCCTTATATATAAATAGTGCCAATAGTCTATATAGTACCATAATACCTCCTGATCGGGAGGCTACCTGAGGATACTGTATAGGCATGACACAAATCAAACTCGTACAAGGCGTGCTAGGGCAAGTGACACCACACAACTAGGCAATGCCACGGTAGATATACCAATTACACTTCTGGGATGGTGGTAACACATAGCAGCTACTACCGCCCACCTCGAGCCACACCCCCAAAATCAAAAATCAAAAGTGGCCACCGAATCAATCTCAAAGTCCGAATATAATAGCGAAGGAGAATGTCCGGTCAAAGGAACGACCTCATTAGTTCATCAATTGCTCCTGTTTTAGCCACCTTATGCCAACTCATGGGAGTTGGGTCCACGTACAGACCTCAAAGGAACGCCGCCACCATCCTACTTCATTCTATAACCTCCACCGCATACACGGTTGTTAAAGTGGTTTTCGGAGTCGGCAAAGAGTGTGACACGTAGGATCTAGATTAACCCTAGAGGGGGGGGGGTGAATAGGGTTATAGCAAATTTTCTCGATTTAAACACAGAAATAAACTGCAGAAATAAATATGCTGAAAAGTAAATCACACACAAAATTTACCCAGCTTCGGCAACCCCTGCCTACTGCTGCATTCACAGATTTCTATTAGAATTAAACAGTATCACGCTTACAAACACTCTACTAGACTCGCAGACATTTGCTCCCGCTCACAAACACTCTACTAGACTCGCATACCCTGCTCGCAAACATTTGCTCCCGCTCACAAATACTCTACTAGACTCGCACACCCTGCTCCGCCTATAGAGTTTCGCTTACTCGCAAACTTTGCTTCCCTCCTATAGAGCTTCGCTTACTCGCAAACTCTGCTCCCGCCTATACAGCTTTGCAAACTCGCACACCCTGCTCACTGAACTAATTCTAACTAGACAATCTGACACTACCTAAACCCTAGGTGGTGATTTACAAATTCTTTGATTCGAAAAATAAAAACAACAATTATAAAACAATAGAAAATAACCCTAAACCCTAATTAACAATATAATAAAGCCCTTTTAAAAACACGGCCGGCCCCTATTTTTTATTTTAGCCCGTTCCTTTTTATTTTCTTCTGTAACAAAGAACACGGCCTCCCTTTCGTTCCTCTTTGCGCTTGAATTAGGGCTTGCGTCCTTCTTCGTTCCTCTTCCTTGATCCAAAGTTAGGGCTTTACGAAGCGCCCACCATTGTTCAATCGCGTGGATAATCGTGAGTTGCTTCGATCGATTGTTTCCTTGTATCTTACTGCGGCTGCTTCGATGGAGTTCGTGTTCGAATTGGTATGTTCTTTTTATTGCTTGTAATTGCTTGATTTCTATATTGCGAACTCCTTGATGTATGCCGATGATGATAGTTTGGTTTTTATAGGGTTTGATCCCCTGAGTTTTCGTTCGTATATTCGTGTTTGAATTTGTCAATTTATTCATCTCGGCCACTCGATTATACTTGGATGCTTGTGATAAAATCTGACTTTGTCAATTTCGTATTTTTGATGCTTGGTTGACACGGCTTCGATTTTGACTTTGCTTGATTATGTAATGACCATTTCAAAGATACGCACTTTTTCATTTTACTTGTATAACACGGTGAATACTTGATTGACTTGTTCAACTTCGGTTTTGCTAGTATTTGTTTGGTTCGTGAATTTCTCTGAACTGTTGAATTTCGTTCATCTTGTAGTCTTCGACCTTCTTCTCTGGTACTTGAATTTCAATCATGATGTTTGTGACGACCCGAACTCGATATCAAATAAGTGACATCAAATTCGTATTGCCGGAGCTTATAACAACATCAGATGAATATAAAACAGCGGAACTAAAATGAATATCATGCATACATCACAGGTACAATATCATAATATCCAACATTACATCAGAGTGTTTAATACATACACCGCAACTCCAAATAACATCATAATAATACATCAATGATCATACATCCAAAAGAAGTCTTCAATGAAATGATGACAATCTCCCAAAACACTAACTACCTGAGATCCAAAAAGCTTCTAGAATATCTCCAAAGCAAAAGCTCCAAAATACTGCTGACCCCAAATATGAAAACCTGCTACTAGGCTACCCGTGTAGAAATTATGGGCACCCAGAGTTTAGGAAAGAAACAATAAACTCCAGGTCAGTCATGGGACTGGTGTGAGTAAACAAAAGAAGTTGCTTTTAAATAAACTAGATTTATTAAAGGAAATTCGTTATGCTTTTGGAAAATGAAACTACCATAAGACCTCCCGCCACACACACAATGCAATCGCAGAATTGGAGGAGATTTCTTCTTATGATAGTCAAATATGCTTGATACGAGAAAATTCCTTTTTTATATTATTACTAGTGCATAGTGTAGAAAGCATTTCGAAAATAGAATATTAATCATAGCCAGCATACGACCATTATCGTATGCCTACTATAGCTACCATCTAAACAGTGGTGACCACCATAAGTAAATGACAGGTTCTACAACTAAAACCGTACAGGCTTTCGTATTGGGAATTGGATTTCCAACAAATGGTCAGGCTAAGTAACTTCCTACTGCCACATGGGTACGCCTCTGGCGGGACGTCCCGAGAACCTACCCGGCTCTCTGCCAACACAAGGCCGGGTTACCTCTGTAACTAGGTAACTACTACTCGAGTATGCCACTCCCCGGTCCTTTGGGACCTTTATCCGAGGGCCCTCTGTCACAAAGCAACAACCACACAGTAAATGAGATTGGAGCTACCACACATGTAAATATCTGGGCTCCATACCATGACATTACCTTTTTCCAGAAGGAAATGACATACCCTAAAGGGCGCGACCCTCATAACCTTGCCGCATCTTTCCTGTTTCGACCATTTCCGGGTTGTGAGGTCCGATGAGGTCTCGTCCACAAAGCTATGCTTTACACGAAAGCTTTGCTTTGATCACAAATGATCAACTAATGATCATCAACACACAGCAGCACTTGGCATGTCACACTACCAGTTTGGGAATATATCGCTGATAACCTTCAATTACGTAACCTCTGAGCTCGTACGTCTCAGAGAAGGGTGTTAAGCTAAGAGAATGAATTCTGCGCCACGAACAGATATGTATTTGAAAGAAATCAGCATTATATCTCAAAGTGTAGTGTCAGACACACGACCATACAAGTCTGTTCCAGGCTCGAACAGAACCGAAGGCACTTCGTCCAATAAGGAAGAAGACCTTGCAAATCCGGGTATCCACAATCCCGATCGGACTTCCCATCACTTAGGAAATCTCTATACCGGAGCAACTCAGTGCAGAGACAATCGATAGGTTATCCTATCGTTTTCGAAGACACCCGGTCTTCACCACTGGTCTTCAAATGCTATCCATTTCGACCTATCATTATTCGGAATGGGTTATATGACACGAAGGTCCTCTCCCGGCTAAACCGAATAGTGAGCGGTTAATTTTAAAACACGTGAATATATCCATCACAAAGATTCACATCTAGAATTCGATGTGGGTTTCGGATAACAAACTGAAATCCGACTCCCTGTCGCATCGAAATTTAAATTGCCGTTTTACGGCAGACAGGGTTTTCACATCACTACAGAACAAATCACAGTCATAGTGCAACATACAGTACCACAATAACAACAGAAATCAATATAGTGCATAGCAATGGTTAATTATTTACAAGTCAAAGTGATTATGATTTAATAGATTAACCAAATAATCATCTTTATTGATTAGTTTAAATCAATGTTTAAAATTTCACTTAATTAAAAATTTGTTAAACTTTACATTGGCTTTATTAATCACTTAATCACTAATTAACAATCTTAATTTGTTTATTCTTAATGATTAATTACTTTTATTTGCTGATTTTTTTCTTTACAATAATCGACCTTCAATTTCAAAGTAATTAATTATTAATTATTTAATCATTACTTAACTATCATAATGTATTTGTTTTAAGTTAACAAAATTTGAATATATTTCTTAAAAATATTGTTAAGTAAAATAAACACTATACACTATCTTAACCAACTATCATCATTTATGAAGAATAGATCAGAAAAAATCATTTAAAACTATATTGCAACTGAAATGTTGCTGCCTGCAGGTCCAACCCGAGGGGTTCTTCGGGTCATCCCCGAGAAAATTTGGCTTATGCTCCGGGTTTTAGCAAAAACTTACCCGAGTACCATATTTATTCAAAAAAAAATTTCAAAACTTTCTTAAGTCCCCAAAACAACCACGCTACAACACGGGACAAACTCGAGTTCTTCTTCGAGTTTTTACTTCACATCCCCGACAGTGACTTCGAGTCACACTCCCCTCTTCTCCCATCTCACCACTGACACACAACCCCTGCACGTACACGTGCACACCACCGCGCCTCCGCTCCAGTGGCCGCCGCGACCTCCCACACATCACTCCTCGACCCTACACTCCATAGCAACGATCGATTCGATGCAAACAAGCCCAAAGTGAAAACGAGCTTTCAGTTCGAAATTCGAACCCATCCCACCACCAGAAATCAACACCGTGCCGCCTCCTCTGGCCATCAGAGGCCACGAAAGTTTGCCAGGAGCTTCGCCTTGATCAGATGCTCCTATTCCCACCAGCGGCTCGAAGTCCGATCGCCTATTCATGGCGCGGCACCCCCTTGTCTGACATGAACGAAAATGGGTTCTTAAACCCTAGTTCGATCTCGTGTTCGAAAATTTTAGTTTTATAAATTACATTTGTATTTTTCCAGTAATCATCATCGTCATATCTTGCTACCACCACGAATTCAAGGCCTGCCGTTGCTTGGATCATCAGAGTTCGACGAAAACGAATTTTCTTGATCAACCCAAAAATATCAGTAAAGATTTTGATGAAAAATTTAACTTTGTATCTTTAAAATCATCATTCCTGCTAGTGATTCACATGACATTATTAGAAATCAAATTCATGAGGTTTGAATTTATATTGCTATCTTGAGGTATAACTGTGTTTCCCTTTCCCTGTAAAAAAAATGAATCAAATCCCCTTGCTTAAAAATTCTAATTTTAAGGTTAAAAATCATAATTATGTAGGTGAAAACTAAATATGATATAAAAATTTATAAACTTAAACATTCAAATTTTTTTATCCTTTAATTGGTTTACCTGTAACCTGAAATACAGTATTATAACATACTGTGAAACTGCAAAGCAAAAATTTCAGGCCTTGATTTAGGTAACAACTTACATTAGCTTTAAATGTTCAGGATTCACACATTTATATAAAGAAAACTTTACAATTTCTTTACTTTGATATGTTCAGAAACTTGAAGGAAAAAAAAAACATAACATTGAAGACAGCCATATCCAAATTTTCCAGAGCAACAGTAGCACATACAGATTCATATTCAACTTGAAACCATATCTAACTATATTGGTTAAAGAATCATAACTTTATAATTAACTTAAACTTTAAAACAAAAACTTTGTTTACTCACATGACAATTGTTTGAAACAGAAGCTATATCGATTTTTTCTTTGAACTGCAGTTTAAATCTTCAGTATATTGCCTGCACTTGAACACACAGTGATGTTTTCTCTCCTATTTATTTTATTTCCTGTTCTTTTTTTTTTCCTTTGTTCTGCGGTGCTTTGCTTTTGAATAAACTTAATGTATATAGGGGTGTGTGAAGATATATATAAATGGTTTGTACAGGGTAGGGAAGATACTAACTCGGACAAAGTCTTGTTTTAATCAAATTATCTTGGTTTGCTTTATTGACCAAGAAAAATATTTCGGCTGATATGAGTTTTGTTTGTACTAAATAAGATTTTATTTGTGTTTGAATAGATGGCATTAAATGCCTTTGTTCCCTCCCTTTCTTACATAAACATGCTGTTGATTCATTTTGTTTATAAGTACAATTTTGTTTGTTTTTGAAGATTTTTATCTATGTTAAATCTTCTTGCACAAGCTTTGCTACCTGGTTTATATTTTAATTTACAATCTTATGTCTTATGTCTTGACTACTTACAACATTGTTTTGTATACCTACAGCAAGTATGTTTACATTGGATTATTAAAAGTACTTTTTGTTTTTCTTTTCTTTTATTGGAAAGGAAGTTCTATACTAATGTATTGTTTGATCTTTTGATAAGTGTTGCTTTGTTTCATTTCTTATTTAAATACTTACTTCCTTAGTACATACTTTGTTCATTTTATTTTCTATTTGAAGTTTTACAATCAACATTTATTTTATCATTCATGTAAAAACTTAAACTAACAAACATTTATTTACTTCCATATAACTTTATAATATTAATATTAACAATATTTTATTCATCTTGAAATTTCACAATTTAAATTTAAAAGTTCAAATAAGTCGCTATATTTAATTTAACAAAATTCTGGGATGTTACAATATCCCCTCCTTAAGAAAATTTCGTCCTCGAAATTGAAAGAGAGAGAAAAGTAAATAAAGAATATACGAATTCGGAAAAAAAAAGAAATGACCTACAGTTTAAGCCGAGATGTCTACTCTGCATTTGGGATATGATTTCTTCATGTTATCTTCAGTTTCCCAAGTACAGTCCTTTGGATCGCCACTCCACTGAACTTTGACCAATTTTACAACTTTGTTTCGCAATGGCTTCTCATCACGATCAATAATCTTTATTGGTTCCCTTCTTACAGCCAAGTTGGGAGTGATTTCAAGGTTCTGTTGAGCAGCTTCTTCAATAATATCATCTGGGTCGTGCACATACTTCCGAAGACTAGAAACATGGAACACATTATGCACACTAGAAAACCAGCTGGGCAACTGCACTCGATATGCTAGCGGACCGATTCTTTCCAGAATAGGAAAAGGAACAATATAACGCGGTGCTAGCTTTCCAGTTTTTCCAAATCTCAATACACCCCGCATTGGAGACACTTTCAGAAATACGGAATCTCCAACTTGAAATTCCAAATCTCTCCTTCGGCGGTCATAATAACTTTTCTGACGGCTCTGAGCAGCTAATAACTTCTTCCGTATAAAATCAACCTTTTCAGTGGCTTCTTTAATCATGTCTGGTCCAAGAACGAGTCTATCACCCGATTCGATCCAACATGCAGGTGATCGACACGGACGACCATATAAAGCTTCGAAAGGAGCCATTTCGATACTAGCCCGATAGCTGTTGTTATAGGAAAATTCGACCAAATGCAAATAGTCCTCCCAAGATCCACCAAAGTCAAGAATACAAGCGCGCAATAGGTCTTCTAAAATTCGATTAACCCTTTCTGTCTGCCCATCAGATTGTGGGTGATAAGCAGTGCTGAGATTCAATTTGGTTCCCAAAGCGGCTTGGAATGCCTCCCAGAATCTACTAGTGAAGATCGAATCACGATCACTCACTATGCTGCTAGGAATACCATGGAGACGAACAATTTCTTTTATATATAAATTAGCTAGACTTGCAGCCGTGCGGGTAGCTTTCACTGGCAAAAAGTGGGCAGTCTTAGTCAAACGGTCCACAATAACCCAAATTGCTTCATTGCCCTTTCGAGTACGAGGCAAACCATCGATGAAATCCATCGATACTTGGTCCCATTTCCACTTGGGTACCTCTAAAGGCTGAAGAAATCCTTCCACTTTCTTTTGATCACTTTTGATTTGCTGACAAGTAGCACAGCGACTCACATAAATAGAGATATCTCTCTTCATCGTCTTCCACCAGAAAGTTCTTTTAATATCTCTATACATTTTGTTGACTCCGGGATGGATGCAAAGTTTGGACTTGTGGCATTTATCTATAACTTCACGTTTCAGATCAGGAAAGTCTGGAACACAAATTCTGCCTTTCAATCTTATAACTCCTTTATTATCCATCTCAAAACTAGCATCTTCTCCTTGGCCAATTCTTTTATAAATTCCCGTAGAAACTCATCATCATATTGCTTGCTCGCGATCTTTTTAAGAAGAGTAGGAGTGATAACAAGATATGCGAGAACAGCATGTCTTCTGCTCAAAGCATCAGCAACCACATTGGCTTTTCCCGGCGTATACAGAATATCTAGGTCATATGATGCCAGAAATTCCAGCCAACGTTGTTGTCGCAGGTTCAGATCCTTCTGGGTAAAGAGATATTTCAAGGATTTATGGTCGGTAAATAATTCAAAATTTTCACCTAGAAAAAAGAGGGTTCATTAAGTATATTGTTTAAGTTAAGTTAATTTCATAAATTATTAAGAAAGATGAAAAGATTCTTACCCAGAAGATAATGTCGCCATATCTTCAAAGCGAAGATAACCGCCAAAAGTTCCAAATCATGGGTGGGGTAATTTCTTTCATGAGGACGTAATTGTCTACTCGCGTAGGCAATCACCTTCCCATTCTGCATTAATACTGCACCAAACCCATCACCGCAAGCATCGGTATAGACAGATAAACCTTGGTTTCCGTCGATAATAGCGAGGACAGGAGCAGTAGTTAATCTCTTCTTCAACTCCTGAAAAGCTTCATTACATTTCGAAGTCCAATTGAATTTTACATCTTTCATCGTTAGCTTCGTCAAAGGACTAGCTATCTTCGAAAACTCTTGAACGAATTTCCGGTAATAGCCTGCTAAACCTAAAAAGCTTCGAACTTCCTTTGGTGTAGTGGGTTTTCTCCAATCAAGAATGGCAGAAATTTTGCTAGGATCAACTGAAATCCCTTCTTCATTAACAATATGGCCGAGAAATTTGACTTCTCTGACCCAGAAGTGGCATTTGGAAAATTTTGCATATAGAATATTTCTCCTCAATATTTCCAAAACAATTCTAAGGTGTTCGGCATGCTCTTCTTCTGTCTTGGAATAAATCAAGATATCATCAATAATTACGAGCACAAATTTATTCAAAACTTCCCGAAACACCCGAGTCATAAGATCTACGAAGTATGCTGGAGCATTGGTTAGCCCAAAAGGCATGACTAACCATTCGTAGAACATATTGGGACCCCTGAAAGCAGTTAAATGCACACAATCTTCGGCGATGCGTAGTTTATGGAATCCCTGGGCTAGATCCATCTTCGAAAAGAAACGAGCGCCGCATAATTGATCAAATAGATCATCAATTCTAGGTAGTGGAAATTTATTCTTGAGAGTCTGCTTATTAAGATCGCGGTAATCTACACACAACCTCAAAGATCCATCTGATTTAGCGACGAACACAACGGCTGAGCCCCATTCAGAAACACTGGGTCGAACAATCCTTTTTCTTGTAGATCCCTGGTCTGCTCGACTAATTCAACCCTTTCCCTGGGAGCCATCCTGCGACTTGCATGAACTACAGGACGAGCATTAGTTACAAGGTCGATTCTGAATTCTATTTCTCGATGTGGAGGTAGAGATTTCACTTCTCCGAACACGTCCGGAAAATCTTTAACTATTGGAATGGATTCCAAACTGGGTTCGGGATAACCCAAATTATACATCAATCCTTCTCTTTTCGGACTTGGGTCCTCACAAGTAATTTCGATGAAATCTCCAAATTCGGTTTTAATAGAAATCAATCGGTTGGTGCAATCCAATACGGCTTCGTACTTCGCTAGCCAATCCATTCCGAGTAGGACTTCAAATTCGTTAAAATCAAGAACGAAGAGACCAGTAGGAAATTGATAACAAGAGTATGAGATAGGAACATACCTACAACGAAGACAAAGGTTCGCGGGACCTCCAACTGGATTCTTTATGCATATGGGCTCATCCACAAAATCGGGTTCAAGATTTAATTTATTAATAACTTGCTGAGAGATAAAACTATGTGTAGCACCCGTGTCAAATAGAACTCTAACAATGTTATCATAAATGGTAAGATTACCTTCCAGAACTCGCTTTCCTTTCTCTGCCTTGGAAGATGCAGGTTGGTCTTTGACGGCATACACTTTTGCTGTTTGGGCTTGCTTCATGGTTGGACAGTCCTTAACTTCATGCCCCACTTTCTGACAGTAATAGCACTTTCTAGGATTTGCTTGAGCAGATTTGTCTCTCTTTGGCTTCTTGCAGCTATTTGAATAGTGGCCTTTTTCCAAGCAATTGTAACAAGTGACATTCTCAGCTGTACTACCCCGAGTGCTCTTCTTTTTATCCTTGCTTTGCCATGGTTTCTTGCCTCCAAATTTTCGTTTCTTCCAATTTGGATTTCCCGAATTTCCCTTTTCTGCCGGGGCTTCTTGCATATCGAGTGTGGCATATCGATACCCCATATCAACCAAATCTGAAAAAGACACCTTAACATGAGCCGTCATTCTTTCGTGGAACTTCTTATTCATTCCGCGAATGAATCGTTCATTCTTCTTCAAAGGCGTATTCACCAATTCGGGGCCAAAACGAGATAACTCATTAAATTTATTCAGATATTCCTCGAATGATAAACTTCCCTGCTTCAGGTCCATAAATTCCTGTTACATCCGAGAAATTCCGACTGATGGCAAATATCGCTTCTCAAACACATATTTGAATTTCTCCCAAGAAAACTCATCTTCTGGCCTATCTGCCGTGATTGTCTCCTACCAAGCTGAGGCTTCATCCTGAAGTTGCCAAGAAGCTATAAGTCGTTTCTGATCGTCTTGCAATTTCAGCCCTCTAAAGATTTTCTCACATGATCTAATCCATGCTTGAGCCTCAATAATTGACTCCTTGCCGGTAAACGGCTTACCACCAAGCTTTGCGAATTTCTTATATAAATCAGCCAAGTCCGGCTGATGCTGAATAGGTACTGCTGTTACTGGTGTTGGGGGAACTTGATTTGGCGCTGTGGCACTTCCTTGACCCCTAACTCTTCCTCTGCGCCCGCTCATTCTTACTATCTGAAATTAGTAAGAAAATTGATTTAGATATACGGACGAAATATCTTAAAGAATATCAGCAGTAAAAAGAAATAGACTAATAAATTTAGAGTCTCAGTCTTGGTTATACTCATTCTAGGGTATACTTCACCCCATTTCTCATGAGCCATCTGATGTGTTATACTCCGTAGCTAAAGTTCTTACTCAACCTTCAGCTCTGATACCACTTGTGACGACCCGAACTCGATATCCAATAAGTGACATCAAATTCGTATCGCCGGAGCTTATAACAACATCAGATGAATATAAAACAGCGGAACTAAAATGAATATCATGCATACATCACAGGTACAATATCATAATATCCAACATTACATCAGAGTGTTTAATACATACACCACAACTCCAAATAACATCATAATAATACATCAATGATCATACATCCAAAAGAAGTCTTCAATGAAATGATGACAATCTCCCAAAACACTAACTACCTGAGATCCAAAAAGCTTCTAGAATATCTCCAAAGCAAAAGCTCCAAAATACTGCTAACCCCAAATATGAAAACCTGCTACTAGGCTGCCCGTGTGGAAATTATGGGCACCCAGAGTTTAGGAAAGAAACAATAAACTCCAGGTCAGTCATGGGACTGGTGTGAGTAAACAAAAGCAGTTGCTTTTAAATAAACTAGATTTATTAAAGGAAATTCGTTATGCTTTTGGAAAATGAAACTACCATAAGACCTCCCACCACACACACAATGCAATCGCAGAATTGGAGGAGATTTCTTCTTATGATAGTCAAATATGCTTGATACGAGAAAATTCCTTTTTTATATTATTACTAGTGCATAGTGTAGAAAGCATTTCGAAAATAGAATATTAATCTTAGCCAGCATACGACCATTATCGTATGCCTACTATAGCTAGCATCTAAACAGTGGTGACCACCATAAGTAAATGGCAGGTTCTACAACTAAAACCGTACAGGCTTTCGATCCTGGGAAATGGATTTCCAACAAATGGTCAGGCTAAGGAACTTCCTACTACCACATGAGTACGCCTCTGGCGGGACGTCCCGAGAACCTACCCGGCTCTCTGCCAACACAAGGCCGGGTTACCTCTGTAACTAGGTAACTACTACTCGAGTATGCCACTCCCCGGTCCTTTGGGACCTTTATCCGAGGGCCCTCTGTCACAAAGCAACAACCACACAGTAAATGAGATTGGAGCTACCACACAGGTAAATATCTACGCTCCATACCATGACATTACCTTTTTCCAGAAGGAAATGACATACCCTAAAGGGCGCGACCCTCATAACCTTGCCGCATCTTTCCTGTTTCGACCATTTCCGGGTTGTGAGGTCCGATGAGGTCTCGTCCACAAAGCTATGCTTTACACGAAAGCTTTGCTTTGATCACAAATGATCAACTAATGATCATCAACACACAGCAGCACTTGGCATGTCACACTACCAGTTTGGGAATATATCGCTGATAACCCTCAATTACGTAACCTCTGAGCTCGTACGTCTCAGAGAAGGGTGTTAAGCTAAGAGAATAAATTCTCCGCCACCAACAGATATGTATTTGAAAGAAATCGGCATTATATCTCAAAGTGTAGTGTCAGACACACGACCATACAGGTCTGTTCCGGGCTCGAACAGAACCGAAGGCACTTCGTCCAATAAGGAAGAAGCCCTGGCAAATCCGGGTATCCACAATCCCGATCGGACTTCCCATCACTTAGGAAGTCTCTATACCGGAGCAACTCAGTGCAGAGACAATCGATAGGTTATCCTATCGTTTTCGAAGACACCCGGTCTTCACCACCGGTCTTCAAATGCTATCCATTTCGACGTATCATTATTCGGAATGGGTTATATGACACGAAGGTCCTCTCCCGGCTAAACCGAATAGTGAGCGGTTAATTTTAAAACACGTGAATATATCCATCACAAAGATTCACATCTAGAATTCGATGTGGGTTTCGGATAACAAACTGAAATCCGACTCCCTGTCGCATCGAAATTTAAATTGCCGTTTTACGGCAGATAGGGTTTTCACATCACTACAGAACAAATCACAGTCATAGTGCAACATACAGTACTACAATCACAACAGAAATCAATATAGTGCATAGCAATGGTTAATTATTTACAAGTCAAATTGAATATGATTTAATAGATTAACCAAATAATCATCTTTATTGATTAGTTTAAATCAATGTTTAAAATTTCACTTAATTAAAAATTTGTTAAACTTTACATTGGCTTTATTAATCACTTAATCTCTAATTAACAATCTTAATTTGTTTATTCTTAATGATTAATTACTTTTATTTGCTGATTTTTTTCTTTACAATAATCGACCTTCAATTTCAAAGTAATTAATTATTAATTATTTAATCATTACTTAACTATCATAATGTATTTGTTTTAAGTTAACAAAATTTGAATATATTTCTTAAAAATATTGTTAAGTAAAATAAACACTTTACACTATCTTAACCACTATCATCATTTATGAAGAATAGATCAGAAAAAATCATTTAAAACTATATTGCAACTGAAATGTTGCTGCCTGCAGGTCCAACCCGAGGGGTTCTTCGGGTCATCCCCGAGAAAATTTGGCTTATGCTCCGGGTTTTAGCAAAAACTTACCTGAGTACCATATTTATTCAAAAAAAAATTTCAAAATTTTCTTTAGTCCCCAAAACAACCACGCTACAACACGGGACAAACTCGAGTTCTTCTTCGAGTTTTTACTTCACATCCCCGGCAGTGACTTCGAGTCACACTCCCCTCTTCTCCCATCTCACCACTGACACACAACCCCTGCACGTACACGTGCACACCACCGCGCCTCCGCTCCAGTGGCCGCCGCGACCTCCCGCACATCACTCCTCGACCCTAAACTCCATAGCAACGATCGATTCGATGCAAACAAGCCTAAAGTGAAAACGAGCTTTCAGTTCGAAATTCGAACCCATCCCACCACCAGAAATCAACACCCCGCCGCCTCCTCTGGCCATCAGAGGCCACGAAAGTTTGCCAGGAGCTTCGCCTTGATCAGATGCTCCTATTCCCACCAACAGCTCGAAGTCCGATCGCCTATTCATGGCACGGCACCCCCTTGTCTGACATGAACGAAAATGGGTTCTTAAACCCTAGTTCGATCTCGTTTTCGAAAATTTTAGTTTTATAAATTACATTTGTATTTTTCCAGTAATCATCATCGTCATATCTTGCTACCACCACGAATTCAAGGCCTGCCGTTGCATGGATCATCAGAGTTCGATGAAAACGAATTTTCTTGATCAACCCAAAAATCTCAGTAAAGATTTTGATGAAAAATTTAACTTTGTATCTTTAAAATCGTCATTCCTACTAGTGATTCACATGACATTATTAGAAATCAAATTCATGAGGTTTGAATTTATATTGCTATCTTGAGGTATAACTATGTTTCCCTTTCCCTGTAAAAAAAATGAATCAAATCCCCTTGCTTAAAAATTCTAATTTTTAAGTTAAAAATCATAATTATGTAGGTGAAAACTAAATATGCTATAAAAATTTATAAACTTAAACATTCAAATTTTTTTATCCTTTAATTGGTTTACCTGTA
Source organism: Allium cepa (assembly GCA_030765085.1). NCBI lineage: Eukaryota > Viridiplantae > Streptophyta > Magnoliopsida > Asparagales > Amaryllidaceae > Allium > Allium cepa. The sequence goes on along the minus strand of CM060931.1, from coordinate 744,926,884 downwards.
ACCTGAAATACAGTATTATAACATACTGTGAAACTGCAAAGCAAAAATTTCAGGCCTTGATTTAGGTAACAACTTACATTAGCTTTAAATGTTCAGGATTCACACATTTATATAAAGAAAACTTTACAATTTCTTTACTTTGATATGTTCAGAAACTTGAAAAAAAAAACATAACATTGAAGACAGCCATATCCAAATTTTCCAGAGCAACAGTAGCACATACAGATTCATATTCAACTTGAAACCATATCTAACTATATTGGTTAAAGAATCATAACTTTATAATTAACTTAAACTTTAAAACAAAAACTTTGTTTACTCACATGACAATTGTTTGAAACAGAAGCTATATCGATTTTTTCTTTGAACTGCAGTTTAAATCTTTAGTATATTGCCTGCACTTGAACACACAGTGATGTTTTCTCTCCTATTTATTTTATTTCCTGTTCTTTTTTTTTTCCTTTGTTCTGCGGTGCTTTTCTTTTGAATAAACTTAATGTATATAGGGGTGTGTGAAGATATATATAAATGGTTTGTACAGGGTAGGGAAGATACTAACTGGGACAAAGTCTTGTTTTAATCAAATTATCTTGGTTTGCTTTATTGAGCAAGAAAAATATTTCGGCTGATATAAGTTTTGTTTGTACTAAATAAGATTTTATTTGTGGTTGAATAGATGGCATTAAATGACTTTGTTCCCTCCCTTTCTTACATAAACATGCTGCTGATTCATTTTGTTTATAAGTACAATTTTGTTTGTTTTTGAAGATTTTTATCTATGTTAAATCTTCTTGCACAAGCTTTGCTACCTGGTTTATATTTTAATTTACAATCTTATGTCTTATGTCTTGACTACTTACAACATTGTTTTGTATACCTACAGCAAGTATGTTTACATTGGATTATTAAAAGTACCTTTTGTTTTTCTTTTCTTTTATTGGAAAGGAAGTTCTATACTAATGTATTGTTTGATCTTTTGATAAGTGTTGCTTTGTTTCATTTCTTATTTAAATACTTACTTCCTTAGTACATACTTTGTTCATTTTATTTTCTATTTGAAGTTTTACAATCAACATTTAATTTATCATTCATGTAAAAACTTAAACTATCAAACATTTATTTACTTCCATATAACTTTATTATATTAATATTAACAATATTTTATTCTTCTTGAAATTTCACAATTTAAATTTAAAAGTTCAAATAAGTCGCTATATTTAATTTAACAAAATTCTGGGATGTTACAATGTTATTTGGTTATTTGTTCGAGTTCATTTGAGTCAGTGGAGTTGTTTCATTGTGGCATTGTATTAGGTCGAGTCTTGTTCTAGCCAATGTTTTGTTTTGAACCTGATGTTGAGGCTGATGCATCCTGGCTTGTTTCAGTTGTATCTTGATTATGTGCATATTGCTGAGGCTTGTGGTATTTTTTTTTGCTGTTAGATGGTAATGCTGTGATGTTTTTGCTTCGACCTGTACTTGACCTTGCCACTTGACCATTTGTATTCATGTATGTGTGTGTGTATATATATATATGTATGTTGCTTCATTTGCTTAGTGCATTGCTCACTTTTCTGATCTTTGCATTTGTGAAACTGTTCATTCCTAGTTGCCTTGAGTAGCAGAGCTTCATATTGTATTCATTTTTGAGGCAGTTTGCATTTCATTGAAGTAATGATTTGGTTGTGCACTTGTGTTTCGGTTTGAGCTTGCAGTTGGTTTATTAATGCATTTGCATGTTGTTTCATTTGTCTGCACTTGATCATTCTTGAGCTCAAGTTGCTCCATTATGACCTAATGGCTTTGGTTTTCATTGTCCACACATGTTCATTCTTTACCGCAGCTTGTTGTTTGTGTACTAATCATGTATCCTGTGCATTATCTGTTACATGAAACTGTTTCAACTTGATGTTGCTTTAACTGCCACTGTTGGTTTTGCTGTGGTCTTCAAGCATGTCGCTGCCTGGTCGATACATATACATGCATACTTTGATCATAGCATTCATGTGTGCATTTGAGTTGCACCTGAGTTCAATCCAGTTTTAAAACTCGGATTTGACCTTGTGCTGAGAGTTGTGACTTTTATGTTATTGCACGTGAGTTGAACCCGGCTTTTTATTTGGGTTTGACCTATGCTCACCTGTCCCTGTAAATCAATCAAGTGTATATTGGTGTGCACGGCCTTGTGACATATACAGTGATACACTGTGTATGTCACAAGTTGTTCGTGTATGATGAATTCAAATTTAAATGATGACGAACAACCCAAATAACTGAGGCAAATCATATTTCAAAAATTATCTTTTATTTTTGAATTGAAAAAATATTTCTTTTTCAATTTTACTGCGTTAGTTTATATTTTTGCAGATTTCTCAGATGCTGGATTCAAACTGGAATGCAGTTGAAGATAGATACGAGTGTGAGTGATATGTAGTGAGGTGAATTGTAAATATGAAAAATGTGATGTAATCAAAGTTGTATAGTTATAGTGAGAGCTTGAAATTGTACTATTCAAAAATGTAATAAATATTTATTTGAATAAAATATCTGTTTGAATTCAAATTCTGTGTAATTTATTTTATTCAATAAATATTTATTTAAACTGTGAAAAATAGAATAGTATATTAACAAATACATTTAAACGAATGTATATATGTTTATTATCATCAAACAAAAATCATATAAGCGCAAAGCGCATATTCAACAATCTCCCCCTTTTGATGATAACAAACATATATTTAAGATTTTGAATGTATTAAATGTATTTGATCGTTCAATTTTCTCCCCCTATTTAAATGCTCCTCTCTACATAATACTCCCCCTACATATATGCATACAAATGAAAATATGTAAATGAGCCTATATGCTAATGGAAAATTATTTGACCCAAATGGAAAATTATTTGACCTTTGCTTGATTCCATTTGACAAAATCTTAACTTTCCTCTCCCCCTTTTGTTATCAGCAAAAGAATAACAGTGTTATAAAAATAGGGATGAAGTGATAGACATGAATCAAACATTTAACTCAATTGAATATGCATATCAAATTTCAATAAAACTCAAACAAAAATCATAATTACCCTTGTCAGGCGCATATTCCACTTTCAGAAGTGATGTGAATTAAATCATAAAAATCATACAGTTCTGTCTATTTGTGGTATATTTATTTCAGGAAATTTGAATATCTACTAACCATGCATAACCGTTAGGACTTTTAAATGAGATTAGTAGTATTCACAATTTTTATTAAAAAATGAAATCAAGTATCTTCTAACCACGCATGACCGTGAGGACTTTTAAATGGGATTAGAATCGACTTGTCTATTTAATCAATTACTTTTGATATGCGTTCCATACATGCATAACCGTGAGGACCTTTAAATGAGCATGGAAGCACATAATCAAAAATCCAAGTAATTCACCCATGCATAACCGTGAGGACTTTTAAATGAGAGTGAATACTTTGGATATTTATTTTATTGCTAAATATAATAAATTTAAGCGCAAATAATTTCCTTCACAAATTTAAAGATATTGAAGAACGAATGATTTCCTTTGTAAACTACCACAAATTTACATACTATATGTAATTTTGATGAGTGATGGTCGATAGAAAGATGATAGAAATAGAAATGGTCATGGAACTTTTACCCAACAAAAAGTTTTTATAACTCTTGTTATGAAATTCTAAAGAAATTTTCTAATTATACTTTCTCGGGTTATAATATATGATAAATATCAACACTCATCACTTTTTCAATCACTATTCATCTTTTCGATAATCAAAGGGAGTAAGATTAGTCAAAATAGTCATTTAAAATCAAATTCAAAAATTATAAAATCAATTTTTCAAAAATGACTAATCTGAAAATATGGTCAACAATGATTTTCTTGAAGGGGTATTATAAGAAAATTTTCTGCTGTTTGAAAATTATTTCAAGTGAAAAATATGCAGATATTTTCTTTGAAAAACGATGGAGCAAATGAATGTTTCAAGAATTAATCACGTTACACTAATAATTTTTCTATCAACTATATTACCAGTGTAATCTGCATCTGAATTTAAATTTCACTCAATATTCACTCGTTGAATTTGATTAACCAAACCATGAAGTGTGCACCAAGAATTTCAAACTTAACATCAATTTAAATGACATTCTTTTGAATTTGAATTAAAGCCGTGTTAATAATCAAAAAAAAATCACAGTGTCAATCTTAGAAGCCATAGGATGAACAACTATCAACAGTCATTAAAACTTCATTATTATTTCAAAACAATTTCTTGAAGTTTTAACAATTTCATAAAGTTCTTTTTCAACAGCTTTCACATGAAATTGAAATCGTGCAAATTTACAAGCAGTGACCAAAATATATCTACGTGTAGCATGAGTAATCAAATACCATCATTTGACCGAACAAATTTTTATGGATTAGTTCAAAGTTGAAAATCTGATTGATCATCAATTAAGCACAAATCAATGTCATAAATAAGAACAAGTCAAAAAATCATATCAATTAAGTCCGAATCAGTCCACCATCATAATTATTCCAAGTAATTCTATTTAAAGATGGTTGGTCAATATTTTGAAAAAAAATCATAGCATCAAAATCATCATCTTTTATTCATCTCAATATTGGCTGATTTTAATTCAGAATACGGTGCAGATATCACATTTAATATATCGTTCAAAACAAATTTACCTGTTTTACCTTTACGATAATTTTCGTTGTTGTCCATTGTGATTCTGTCACCATTATACTAGGCTAAGGAACTTTGCTTTATCACCCGTTGTGTTTCTGGAACAGCCAAAATCCAGAGAACACCGTTGTTGTTCCTTAGCCTGCCACCACACCTATACGATGAAAGATTTATGTGACCTATTTGTTTTTATAGGTCCATGATTGTTAGTGGCAGAATATGAAACATATGTTTGTGGAGACCCAAAACTATTTATATATGTTCCTTTTGGCACCCAAATTTGTTTGACTTTCAAAGATTTTATATTTGTGCCTTTTGGAACCCAAATTGGTATAGTTTTCACGTGTTTGGGTCTATACCAACAATTATTTAGATTATGTCCAAATTTTCTACAAATCGTGCACAATAAATTGTCTTGATTAAATTTTGTGTTCCTATGACTATGATGTCCAATTATTTCAGATCGAGCAAAGACACTTTTAACTTTATCATTATCTTGTGATTTTCCAAAACCTAGTCCTTTTCTATTGTTAGCAAAAATCTGATTTCCCAATAGCATGTTGAAAGATTTTTCTCCTTTTGAAAAGTTATTTAGGGATTTCTCAAGATTTTGGACTTTGGTTTTTAATGTTGAGTTTTCAGTGACAAGTGAGGTGCATCGATTTATAAAATCCTTTCTCCTAGTGTCGATGGTTTCCTTAAGATTTAAGTTTTCATTTTCAAGACTTTCAAAGTTATTCCTAAGTTTTGATAATTCTGAATCTAAAATCTTACATTTTTTACATTCTAGGTTTTGAATATTTTCAAGTTCAGTTTTTAACCTAAAATTTTCACGAGCAAATTCTCTCCTATCAGATTTCAGTTTTTCAATTTTAGATTCAAGACTATCAATTGTTTTAGTAAGATCTAAGCACATAAAAACAAGATCTCTATAGGAATACTCACCTGCCTCACTAGATTCGTCGGAGCTTGCTTCTGAATTTGATTTCGCCATAAGACACAAGTTAGCCTCCTCCGAGCTGCTATCTGAAACTTCCTCTCCTTCTTCATCATCCCAAGTTGCTGCAAAAGCTTTCTTCTACTTTTTCTTTCCTTTGTTGTCTTTGAGAAGTGGGCATTTTGGTTTGACGTGGCCAGGCTTGTTGCAGTTATAACACGTCAGTTCATTATCGGAATTTACGGAATCTTTTGACCTATTGCTCTTTGTTTTCTTCTTGCGTGGCTTGAATCTAGACCATCTTCTAAGATTATTGACAGCCACTGCAAGCTCTTCAATTGGATCTTCTTCATCGCTTTCTTCTCTGCTCTTTAAGGCAATCGTCTTCTTCTCTGGTTCGGAGTTGTTGCGTTCTTCCTTTGCTTTTAGCTCAAGCTCATATGTCATCAAGTTGCCAATCAACTCCTCCATGCTTAGTTTGCTCAAATCTTTCGATTCTTGGATTGCCGTGACTTTTGCCTCAAAGTTCATTGGTAAAACTCGTAGCACCTTCCTTACAAGCTCTACCTCAGTGAAGACCTTCCCAAGCGCTCTAGCGTTGTATACCAGGGTTGAAAAACGTCCAAACATGTCTTTTATGCTCTCGCCTTTGTCCATCACAAAGTTTTCGTATTCGTTGCTGAATAGGGCTAGACGAGACTCCTTGACTTGAGAAGTTCCTACGTGTGTCACCTCCAAAGTATGCCAAATTTCCTGTGCTGTCGTACAATGAGAAATTCTATTAAATTCATTTTTATGAAGAGCACATATCAAAGCGTTCATGGCTTTAGCATTTGTCGTTTTCAATCTCTTATCGTTGGCATCCCACCTATCCTTAGGTTTAGGAATCTCAGTATCACCAACGATTATAGTGGGAGGTTTATAGCCAGTTTCAATAATATCCCAAACATCATAATCAACATAACCAAGATAGATACCCATCCTAACTTTCAATAAGCATAATCGTTTTCGTTAAACATGGGTGGCCTAGCAATAGATTGCCCCTCAGAAAAAGCATTATTTTGTAGACTCATCACTCTAGAGTTAAAAACAAAATACCGGGCTCTGATACCACTTGTAGGATCTAGATTAACCCTAGAGGGAGGGGGGGTGAATAGGGTTATAGCAAATTTTCTCGATTTAAACACAGAAATAAACTGCAGAAATAAATATGCTGAAAAGTAAATCACACACAAAATTTACCCAGCTTCGGCAACCCCTGCCTACTGCTGCATTCACAGATTTCTATTAGAATTAAACATTATCACGCTTACAAACACTCTACTAGACACGCAGACATTTGCTCCCGCTCACAAACACTCTACTAGACTCGCACACCCTGCTCGCAAACATTTGCTCCCGCTCACAAACACTCTACTAGACGCGCACACCCTGCTCCGCCTATAGAGTTTCGCTTACTCGCAAACTTTGCTTCCCGCCTATAGAGCTTCGCTTACTCGCAAACTCTGCTCCCGCCTATACAGCTTTGCAAACTCGCACACCCTGCTCACTGAACTAATTCTAACTAGACAATCTGACACTACCTAAACCCTAGGTGGTGATTTACAAATTCTTTGATTCGAAAAATAAAAACAACAATTATAAAACAATAGAAAATAACCCTAAACCCTAATTAACAATATAATAAAGCCCTTTTAAAAACACGGCCGGCCCCTATTTTTTATTTTAGCCCGTTCCTTTTTATTTTCTTCTGTAACAAAGAACACGGCCTCCCTTTCGTTCCTCTTTGCGCTTGAATTAGGGCTTGCGTCCTTCTTCGTTCCTCTTCCTTGATCCAAAATTAGGGCTTTGCGAAGCGCCTACCGTTGTTCGATCGCGTGGATAATCGTGAGTTGCTTCGATCGATTGTTTCCTTGTATCTTACTGCGGCTGCTTCGATGGAGTTCGTGTTCGAATTGGTATGTTCTTTTTATTGCTTGTAATTGCTTGATTTCTGTATTGCGAACTCCTTGATGTATGCCGATGATGATAGTTTGGTTTTTATAGGGTTTGATCCCCTGAGTTTTGGTTCGTATATTCGTGTTTGAATTTGTCAATTTAATCATCTCGGCCACTCGATTATACTTGGATGCTTGTGATAAAATCTGACTTTGTCAATTTCGTACTTTTGATGCTTGGTTGACACGGCTTCGATTTTGACTTTGCTCGATTATGTAATGACCATTTCAAAGTTACGCACTTTTTCATTTTACTTGTATAACACGGTGAATACTTGATTGACTTGTTCAAATTCGGTTTTCCTAGTATTTTGTTTGGTTCGTGAATTTCTCTGAACTGTTGAATTTCGTTCATCTTGTAGTCTTCGACCATCTTCTCTGGTACTTGAATTTCAATCGTGATGTTATTTGGTTATTTGTTCGAGTTCATTTGAGTCAGTGGAGTTGTTTCATTGTGGCATTGTATTAGGTCGAGTCTTGTTCTAGCCATTGTTTTATTTTGAACCTGATGTTGAGGCTGATGCATCCTGGCTTGTTTCAGTTGTATCTTGTTTATGTGCATATTGCTGAGGCTTGTGGTATTTATTTTTTTTGCTGTTAGATGGTAATGCTGTAATGTTTTTGCTTCGACCTGTACTTGACCTTGCCACTTGACCATTTGTATTCATGTATGTGTATATATATGTATGTTGCTTCATTTGCTTAGTGCATTGCTCACTTTTCTGATCTTTGCATTTGTGAAACTGTTCATTCCTAGTTGCCTTGAGTAGCAGAGCTTCATGTTGTATTCATTTTTGAGGCAGTTTGCATTTCATTGAAGTAATGATTTGGTTGTGCACTTGTGTTTCGGTTTGAGCTTGCAGTTGGTTTATTGATGCATTTGCATGTTGTTTCATTTGTCTGCACTTGATCATTCTTGAGCTCAAGTTGCTCCATTATGACCTGATGGCTTTGGTTTTCATTGTCCACACATGTTCATGCTTTACCGTAGCTTGTTGTTTGTGTACTAATCATGTATCCTGTGCATTATCTGTTACATGAAACTGTTTCAACTTGATGTTGCTTTAACTGCCACTGTTGGTTTTGTTGTGGTCTTCAAGCATGTCGCTGCCTGGTCGATACATATACATGCATACTTTGATCATAGCATTCATGTGTGCATTTGAGTTGCACCTGAGTTGAATCCAGTTTTAAAACTCGGGTTTGACCTTGTGCTGAGAGTTGTGACTTTTATGTTATTGCACGTGAGTTGAACCCGGCTTTTTATTTGGGTTTGACCTGTGCTCACCTGTCCCTGTAAATCAATCAAGTGTATATTGGTGTGCACGGCCTTGTGACATATACAGTGATACACTGTGTATGTCACAAGTTGTTCGTGTATGATGAATTCAAATTTAAATGATGACGAACAACCCAAATAACTGAGGCAAATCATATTTTCAAAAATTATCTTTTATTTTTGAATTGCAAAAATATTTCTTTTTCAATTTTACTGCGTTAGTTTATATTTTTGCAGATTTCTCAGATGCTGGATTCAAACTGGAATGCAGTTGAAGATAGATACGAGTGTGAGTGATATGTAGTGAGGTGAATTGTAAATATGAAAAATGTGATGTAATCAAAGTTGTATAGTTATAGTGAGAGCCTGAAATTGTACTATTCAAAAATGTAATAAATATTTATTTGAATAAAATATCTGTTTGAATTCAAATTCTGTGTAATTTATTTTATTCAACAAATATTTATTTAAACTGTGAAAAATAGAATAGTATATTAACAAATACATTTAAACGAATGTATATATGTTTACTATCATCAAACAAAAATCATATAAGCGCAAAGCGCATATTCAACATGACAACTATCTATCCCGGTCTCTTTAACAACCGAAGTTATTATTACACCGGGGTCATTTCAAAATAATTTATACTTTAAACCGAAATATCATTGCCATTTCAAAACCATATAAATATGATAATTTCCGTTTCAAAACTAAATCAATACGATATCACTTTTATTTCAAATATATCCTTTTTCAAAAATCATAGCACTTTCAAAGTTATACACTTTGAAACCAAAATACTTGAAATTATAACACTTTCAAAGTTATACACTTCGAAACCAAAACACTTGAAATTATAACACTTTCAAATCAAAATACCTTGAAACTCGTAACTTTGGAACATAACTTCCATCACTTAAATGGTTTAAATATTAAAATGCTTTATATAATAAATAGCTTCTTCAGTTTCACAAATCAATTCCAAATGACTCGAATTCCAAAATTTTAGGTTTAACCAAATCCCAAATCATATATTTCAATTCAATTCTGTTTCCAAATAAACTATTCCATGTTATATCGATTTCAAAACAAATTTGATCCATAGAATAAACTATTCCAAATTCAATACATTTCAAGTATTCAACAATTTCAAAACTAAGTTTGGTAATTTCACACACACAAACACACACACACACACACACACACACACACACATATATATCAAATTGAATTTTCACTTATTTAGTTTGAATTTTTTTACTTAATATCATTTAAATAAACCCAAATTTCAAATAACTAAACATTTCCTTTAATTTATTTATACTTGAAATATTCATTTAACTCACTTTAACCCAAAATCAAGTTATAAAAATCATACCTTTTAGATATAATAAATTTCACATCAAACTTATTTAAGTTTAATTCTTAAATAAATTCAATTTCAAATAAATTTCAAATTTATCTTCCAACCTTAATTTATTTAAATCATTATAAACTCTCTATTAAAATATAATTTAAACATTTAACCATATTATCTTCAATAAAAATCAAACTTATTATTAAGCTTATTCTATATTAAAACAAATTTATACATAGCTTAAAAATCAAGAAAAAAATAACATCTATATAATATCTAAAATCAATATTTATATAAAACCATATATATCTTTACAAAACCATAGAAATCATTTTAAAAATATTTCTATATATAGACCACGGTGTCTGTATATAATTTTCTATCCTATGTTCAAGTGATACAGATATTTATGATTTTAATCCACAATTTAATATTTTAGTGTTGTATATCATTTCAAACCGCAATCCCGAATTAATAATAATCCATAACAAACTTACAGTTTATAACGATATAAACTAAACATCCATTCAACCAATATCAACAATCAACATCGATCACAATCGTCATCCAAAACAGTCCATAAATATCAGTATAGAAACTGATAGAAAATAACAGGTATTCAACTGGCAGTTTATATGCAATAATAAATTATATAACAATTTAATTCAAATAAATTCAATTTTACTGAGATGATGATTAAAAATATACGAAACAGTCATAAATAAATTCCTAATCATATCATGAATTAAATTTAACAAACATAAGAAATTTTAGAAGTTGTGAGTGGGTTAAAATACTCAACTTTTGAATTTAAATTGAATTTAAATCCAATTTAAACCCAAAATTAAAATAGTCTCTGAATCTGTCTAAATCAGCATCAAAATGTCCAGAATCCCAATATGATCCTGGCGAAGAAAACCATGCATAAACGGGACCTCGTATGCGAAAGTTATTGCGACTAGAACAAGTTGGAATTGAAATAATAAATAATAAAAAAAACATATAAAATAAAACAAAAGCGTATACCAAAGCAAAGACACGTCAGCAGCACCATGGTTTCACATGCATAGAACCATCATTTGAACCCGAGAAAAATAGAGCAGTTCTTCCCCTTTTTGACCGGCCGCTGACCACCATAAATAGCCACCACCGATCGCCATAGGCCACGCCGACCAACCCGTCGAGGATCCCACTTCCGGCCGCACTGGAGCAACACAATTCGCAGTCACCAGCTTGCTGTCGCCACCAACCTATGCTAACCCTCTTCGAATTTAACGCCAGATCCAACTGTCGATTCGCTAAACAAACAGCATAGGTGCAGTCCACACGTCGATCTCTACGCCACGACACCATTTATTTGACGATCAGATGACGTCGATCAACGAGCGATGAATGGTCGAGATTTATTCCTCGAATTCTAGCCACACAAAAAATTTAGATTGAAAAACGGACAACAGAATTGACAGGCGCTCTTCGAGAGCTTTGAATCCATATAAAATTTGATAGGTATTGAGGAGTTTGAATTTTTGTTGTTGGATTTTGAATTGGAATTGAATTGGAATATTTAGAGTTTTCAGCCATAGAGGAAGAGGAGCAATAAAAGTTTCTGTATGCACCGAAATGAGAAATAGAAAGGCTGCTAGGGTTTATAACCAGATATATATATATATATATGTATTGCTGAAAATAGAGAAGCGGATACGATTGATTTGGGTTTTGAATGATAATTGACCCGAAAATCCCGTTTTGATTCCTTAATGGTAGTAGGTCAACCCATATATCAAAACATATATTTTTGAATATTATAAAATCAAAGGAACAAGTTTCAAGTCCAAGTTCCATTGTATGAAGGAGTTACACTAAAATCAGCATATTTCAAATTAATTTCAATTGATTTCAATTTAATTGATTTGTAGGCGTTTCAAGCCCGTACGATCAAACGACAAGCCCGATCATTATGAAACTTGAAATCCTACAATAATTCACCGTTATGGAACGGATGAAATTGATTTCATCAAAATTCGAGTCAGTGGCCAAAATAGCTATTTTCCAGTCAATTGATTAAATTAATGTTAAATTAAATTAAATCACTTTCCATTCAATGATCGTTATTTCCAAATTCTATCACTTTAGATTATTCAGTAATTTAAAATCCTTTAAAGAAAATTCTCTTATTAACTTATTATTGGACATTTCATAACTTATAGCATTTAATTTATATTTCCATTAATTTAGAAATTTTAAGTTTAAATTCCCAATTAATACATATATTTGATTTGTAGATCTTGTTATTGAATCATTTATCACCCTATAGGTCTAATCATCATTGGTTTATGTTTATTACATTAATATTTCCCAATTCATTGTAATTCCAATTAGCAAAGTAATAAATTTCATTCTCTCCATAAATATATATGTTATGAATTGGCTTACCATTAATTAATTAATTTCAAATAAACTGATTTGATTCAATTCTAATCCATTCTTATTAAGTCTACATTAGTCTATAAACCTCGTTAATATTCATTTATCTTTTCTTACATTAATATATATTCAAATATCCATCTTTCCTTATGTATTTAATTATGTTGAATTTGTCAATTGTATACATTTAGTATAATTAAAACCTCAATTAATTCATTCAAATAGGTTTCGTTCTTTTATTTCATCTTATGAGTTAAATATACTTTTCTATTCATTTATTAAATTCACACGTTACAATTACGGTTCTTACTCACATTAATGAACATTAAAGATTTCCTATTTTAATTTAGTAGACCAATTAAATATAACAATCGTTACCATTTACTTTACAATACACTTACGTTTATTAATTTCAACAAATTATCATAATTACTTGCATAATACTGAATTCATCCAATTACCGTTAATTATACTAATTCATTTATTTATACAACACTTACCTTTATTTACTTATATTCAGTTTTGTAACCTAATGCAACAATTTACACTATTTCATTAATGTGATTTCACTTCAATTGTCAATAATTAGTTTTAATAACCATTGCTACATTTCATTATTAACATTCACTTCATTTTAAATTTTATTTTTTTCTTTTATTTCTTTCTAAATTTAATTACCAAAAATATTATTAAACTAACCAATTTAATTATCGAAATTTACGGTTCGTTACAACCGCGATGTATAAATAGAATCTTCTAAACACTATTTAGAAAACCTATTTTAACATATTTTACCAAAACACATAACCATAGTATGTGGTAAAATGTGAGTGAAATTCGAAAGACTTAAGCACAACGACTGGTGAAAAAACATTTCATCAATATAAATAGCAGAATTTAACGAAATCATTACCCAGTAATCCTGATTTACAAGTTTCTAGTTATATAAAAGCATAGACCTTCATTTTGAATAGTTACCTGTAGTATGGGTCTCATCCTTTCTATCACATCTTCCAAAGCTCAAAATTTATCATTATACTTCGAACCTATTTTGGATTTAAAGCATCGTTCCAATTATAGAGTCTACCCCCTCTATGGCTTGTTGGAAACTATGGGATTGTTATAATGAACAATCCGCTTTATTTTATTGACAAGAAACCATGATCTTTCCTTGATGCTCGAAATTTCCTACTATATATTCTAATCAGTTTATCCATCGTGCTTAGTAAAATCAGTATTATCTATAGATCGGTTTCCATATTAGAATCTTAGGTCAAATCCTTGTCCATTGCATTGGCCAAATTTATTTGGAAAAAATATATATCAAGGTGATAATTAATTTATCTCAATGGGACTAGGTGTCCGTATGATTTTATAGATTGCATATAAACTTACACTAAACAAACCACACTTCGAGATCACATGGGCTTACGAACTCAACATAGCTTGGAAACCTCAACATCTCAATTTATTTAAGGCGAGGTTTCTCTCAAATCCCTATCATATATGGAATCATATTCCCATCTTTAAATGTAACCAAATTTAAACTAATTACCTCAAGCACATACCCTTAAAGAAAATGTTGACTGAAATCCAATTAAACTCGGAGTTATGAAATTTAAGTAGATATTAAGCCACTTTGCATGACTAAAAATGTTTTAAAAGTGAGTATGTTGGGCCCAAAAATTTCTCAACACCCCAAATCAACCAAAAATAAGAGTTAATAAACTAAAAATGAAATTGAATCATAAGAATACAAGGATTTTCATAGTGGTTCAACCTATGTCCACTTTAATTTTATTGCTTGAAATTTTACACATATATAGATGACTAACAAGGTTTTAAGTCTACAAAACAATGCAAATTCTTGTTAGCAAGTCGTGGCAAAGAGTTGAAGTATAGAGAAGAGAGTGATGAAATAATGCAAAAAGTCCACTCATGTTTGTCTGACTCTCATATTTATAGTCGAAATTATAACGACCCATAATTTTGAACATTTCATATTTAGATATAAATTATTTAAATATCTCAATATAGGATTTAATGTGAATAAATATGATTTAATACCCTTGTTAACCTCCTTTTAAATAATCATTAATGAGGGTAAACTTGTTTTTGAAATTTTTTTACAAGAAGAAATAGTTCGAAAAAATATCGATAATGTAGCTAAAAATTATTTTATCAATGAACGACTTTTTATTCAAAAAAGTTATTCGAACTCTTTGAACCTTGTATAGTGTCATATGAAACATAAAAAAACAAGTTAAAAACACTTAAGTTAACAACGAATTAATGAAAGTAGGATTAATAAAGGGGAATTGACCCTTGATTCATGGCATGGATGATGGAGAGAATGAAGGAGCCTTATTTCAATGCATGAAGGCGGGAGCACATGGATTTGGCTAGCCAAAATAGGAGAGGAAGGGGTTTCATTATCTCAATTTTTATCATTTGAAACATTTCATTATCTCACAAAATTTTATCTCAGAAGTTTTGTAAAAAATGGCTTCCTTTTAAACTTCTTTCTCCTCTTTAAATCTTCAAACCTTCTCCTTTCTCCTCTAAACACAAATATATCTCTTGCAACATGAAGGCAACAACATCTAGCAAGTTGAAGCTCAAAGAAATGATGCACAATACCCTCATCCAAGTCAAGGCCGAGAGTAGGACGAAGGGTTGAAGGAATGGCCATGAGTAAAACTAAGTTGAGGTGATAAGAATGGGTGCTTTTAAGGAAATGGTAGGAAGCTATATCTTGTGCTTGTGTTTAGTTTGAAATACGTGAGTTGTCTCACTATTTTACAAGTATATGATGTGCACATAATTGTTGGATTGTTGAAATATAAATGTTTAAATGAAAACCAACGCAACTTATCATTTTGGACCCCTCTTCCTTTTGAAAGCAAATGACAACATTTATGTACTATAATCTCTCTTATAAAACCTCTAAAACTTATAATATAGCCATGATCTTGTATATATGTGTTTGATAATGTTTTATGTGATGTAAAAGTGTGTATGTAAATGTTGAAGCGAGAAAGTCACTATGAAAGCACTTTGAAGCTCTTGCATTTTAACTTACCTTAAAACGATGAGTATATTACTGGATAATGTAATTTGATTGTTCTCTACACATCTTGTAGTGTTTTGGATAACATAAAATGGTTATGGAAGTTATGGAAAATGTTGAACAAGGTTAAGAAATTTGAAGTAAAAAGGTTGCTATATCAACACTTCTAAAATGCTTTCTTTCTTAGAAATAAAGTTTATTTTTGTGAGGAAATCCTTTGGGTTTTCTTTACTTTTCAATAAGCAAAATATATTTTGTTCTTAATGTAAATTTTTTTGGAGTTTAAATCATTTTTCAAGTTGACGAACAAAGTGGTAAAAATTATAGTGAAAAGGTCGCTATATGAGCAATTTTGACAAATACCTTGTTTTTGGGAATTTTAATATAATAATCAAAAGATATTATTAGGAGTTTATCTTCATGGTTTTCAATTGTCCAAAATATAATAAATATAAAATAATTGGATTAAAAGTCATTTGTTTATGTGTCGAAAACTAGCTTCAAAGTTTTAGTAAAAATCATGTTAAAAACAGAGTCAGAACTTTTGATAGCATTTCTACAATGCTATATTTGCTTTTGAAACACCTTTTACCTGTTACGAATTATAAAGATGCCATTTCTTTTCAGTTAGCACTAATTGTTTTGAAGCATTTCTAAACTGCTAAGACACATTTTACAGTATCTGCGAATGCTATCTTTTCTGCTTAAATCTTTAAGTTGTGCAAAAAAAATATTTAAATTAAGTATTTTTCTCTAAAATATTTAAGGTTTTTTCTAACATATACTAAAATGTTTTAAAAATGGTTTCATATTTAAATATATTTTTAGTAATTAATTATGAATTTTTAAAGTAAGAAGCTTTTAATTTAAAATTAGTTTATTTTTGACTTTTCCACTTATTTAAAAATTTGTTATTTTTAAATAATATTCTATACAGATAATTATGATACATTTTAAAGTAGTTTAAAAGTGTTTTAACCTAAGTTAAATTAAAAGCATATTACCTTAAATAATATGTGCAAATATGCTTTGATCTGTAAAATAACATAACTATATGTAAATGGTTTTGGGTTGTAGTAAACAATGTTTAAGTAACATTTGTATTTAACCCAAATTAGTATTATACCTAGGAATATAATTAGATATTTGATAATGAATAATTTTAACCCTTAAGAACATAGTTAGTTTTTTTGGAAGTCTTTAACCCTTAAGAACATAAGAACATAATGTGAATTGAGTTTGGGCTTTTCCGGAAGTCTTTAAGTAACACTTGTCTTTAACCCTTAAGAACATAATTAGTTTTTTAATAATGAAATTTTAAAGATAATAAAAAATATGGAATCATTTAAGTTTAACTTACAAAAGAGAAAGGATTTATAGTAACAATGTCTAAGTATTGCATTTCACCTCTTTTATTATATTTTAAAATAAGTAAACCTGTTTAATGATTTGTGAATATACTTATAGTATTTAAGGTAGGCCAAGGCGATTACGTATATATATGATTTCAAGATGATTTAAAATAAATAATAACAAGGTAATTTTCATTTAAATGATTTATGAAAGTATGAGAAAATAAGTTTGATAACTTATAAAATTTTGTGAATTAGTCAGCTAAAACGATGTTTTAATTGTTGAATATGAATGTAAGAAATACAAATTTGAAAAGAAGATTTGACTTAAGTTAAATGAAATAATTTTTGGAAATGGAATTGGTGGTGATTGAAATAAATTAATGAGATGAGCTAATTAAATAAATTAATGAATTGAATATGGTTTCGGAATATGGTTAGAATGAATATTGAAAATTTGAAAATGAATTGAGTAAAATGAAATTGAATTTGGTTAGAAATAGATATGAACTTAAGTTGTAGAGTGGATATAAACATGAGAGTTGTATAAAATGTTTATAAACTTATGTAAAAATTTGTGAAATAATTCATAAATGAATTTAGTATGGAGTGAAATTTTGCTAAACAAAATTTGTTGAAAAGGTTCTTAAGTGGTATTAGTATTGAAAGAATAATGCTAAGTAATAAATGGATGTGAATAATGCAATGTGAATAATTGATTGTAGATAAATTGAATATAAATAAGGTGAATTGGAATGACGTGAATGCGAATAAAATAATTTGGGATAGCTAAGAAATCAACTAAAATAAATATGCAAGTTATATGTACATTATTTTATTCGCATAACGGTTTGATCCAAATTCGAGCATATAGTTTCAATATGATTTACATCGACCCGAGTTAAGATTTTTCACTCAATTCTCGACGATGAGCACTGCATGTAGATATTTTGGTGATTTTGGAATTCTCTATCATAGTATATGGCTATGTGAGTAGAATGACGGTTTCTAATCAAGGAACCAGATCTGAGTCTGCACTAGAGTGGTCGCTTGAACGATACTAGTTTGAAAGTGAAATTATGTGATCGAGTGAGCGATCAGATATGACACTACGTATGGATGATATACATACATCATATGGGCTTTAATAAATTAAGTGTTAAAAATTGAAATTGAAAAACAATATGATTATGAATTTGATCCCTTTGATTTCATAAGTAAAATTGTTACCCAACTAAAAGGTACATATTTAAATTGTGGTTGAATTTAATGGTTTTGTGATTGAGCTACTCGGCTTTTCTTTTCTTGGTTTGGGCCCATAGTGGAAATTTATTATTTTTCCGATCGAGCTGTGCAAAGGAGACGCCGGTAAAAATTTCCGAAAATTTTGAGAGTTAGAAAATGTTTAGTAACTAAAATTGGACTTTAAGTTATAACGTGAAAGGATTAAGTGGAATGTTATTAGTTGGAATCTATGAATGAATTTGGAAACTTAGTAAAAGTAATAACAAAATTTCAACGAGTTGTTTTTGGGAAAAGTTAAAGGCATAAAGTAATTGGCAAACTATTTCAACTAATTAGTTTTAAAAAGTAATGGGTTTTGGCCTTTTTCTTACCTTGGCAATTTTGGGGATGAAATTCTTTGTAAGTGCAAAAGAGCGTAGTAACCTAAAATTTCAGTCACTGGATTTTATAATATTTAATTGATTTTAAATATCGATTAATTATTTTTATAAGCCAAATACTAAAATTTCAAATTTAATTGTTGAATTTAACAATTGAATTTTTTTAAATAATTGAATGTTGGGTTTTAAGTTAGATAAAAATGGTTTCAAAGTTTATTTAAATTATATTTAATAAAAAAGAAGATAGTAGACTTTTAATTTTGATTTAAAAGTGATTAACTATGTTTTTAATAATAATTCTTTTAAATTGGCGAGCAAAAATAGCCTTCCGGAGTACTATCTCAGATTTCGACGAAACAAGTTTCAACCGTAATATTTTATTATTGTATGATAACAAATTTCATGGAGATCGGACGTATCTTTCGGTCGGGCGAGATTGAAACAAGTAAAATTTAATTTCGAAAAATCTAATATAATAATTGCGTTCCAAGAGCTATCTTCTACATCTGACCGTATTATGTCCCAACACAAGTTCATTGTGTTCGGAATAGTGGTATAACATATAGAACGCCTAGCTGCACGTCCCGCTTGGAGTTTGATATTTTTAAACGTGTAATGTTGACTATTTCCGAATATAAAATGATACATATACATACATATATATATATACATATATATATTGTACTTTACAAACTTGTCTATGCCTTAGCCATACCTACCCATACTCTTGCCATGTCAAACCCATGCCTTTATCTCCTATAAATCATGTTCCAAAACCAGAAAGAGAAAATTTGCCAAAAAATTTAAAATTTTCAAATAAATCCCCTCATCCTATGACCAAGGATCAACATGACCAATCCTCGCGCTTTCGGGCAAAATTCAAAACTAGAAAATTGTTCATGGCATTGAGGCGAAGCATATCAATGGTTGAATCGAGCGATTACGATGCATGGAAGTGGCAGTTCTCAGTTGAACGTCGTGGGAGAAATTGACCGATTTAGGTGATTTCATTCATCGTATGGTCATAGAATCTAAAGCAGAATTGTTGAAGGTGACGAGGGCCACCTTCGGTCGAAGTTTGGTGGCATGAAATTGGTTGTGGCGACGGTAGTTGTAAGGTAATGGTGATGGATTTTTTTGCCTTTTCTCGGCCATGGTAGCGAGCTAGGTGACGAGGTCAGATTCATTGGGGCCGTGGTGGTTGAGGCAACTGTTTGTGGAAGTGCGTCATTCTCAGGTGGTGGTTGGTGGCAACAGCGTGGAGGGAAAGATGGCGACCTGGATCTTATTTTTAATGAAGAAGCGGGATTTTCTTATTTTTTTAGGAAGAGGGCATTTTGGTAATTATTATGATAATTAGTTCTACTGTAACAAAAAACGATAACTAAAAACATGTATAACTCCTTCAAACGAGGTCCGATTTGGACTTCGTTTATTGCGTTGCGCTCATACGGACGTTAGCTTTGCGATGGAATTGATTTGGAAGAACTTGGAGACAATTGAAATTTAATCTTAAATCGAACGTCGTTCAGTTTTAGTTCCAAACCAGAACAGCTACAATAGAAAATTTCGATGAGTTAAGCTCACCTTTTTGGTAACTAATATGATAAATAGTTGATAAAATTTGCTGGATGATTGTTAGAATGAATTACTGCATTTATATTAGTAGGATTAAATATTCCTGCTTATTGGAGTGGTTGAGACCCTATTATTTCCCGTGTAAAAGCGGTTGTGCGTTTTGTATATGAATCGCGCTTCGAAGCGGTTGATTTATATCTTATGATTATATAACGTTTGTGATGCAAGGGAAAATAGGTTGGAGGAATCCAATGGGATTCCTCTCTGTTATTGAATTGTTTCAATAATATTTCTATTATTTGGGTTATTAAATAATGAATATGATAGTAGACACTAGGTTGTAACGTCATTATATGTTGAACATAAAACCAAGTGGTGATGGAAAATCAATACAGATATTGATTAAGTGTTGATTGGCTATTGGCCTCTAATTAGTATTTTAGAAATATTATAAATTGCCGTTTAATTTGGAATTGGCTTTTGAGATGAGAAATTAAATCCCAAATTGGGTTTCATAAATATTTTGTTTTAAGGATTACCTATTTAATTATACTAATATTATTTTAAAGTTAATTTATTTTAGTAATATTATTTTAAGATTATTTAATTATATTAGTATTGTTTTAAAGTTATTTGTTATAGTAATATGGTTTTAAATAGTTATCATAATGTAAAAGGGTTGATTATTTCAAAAATAATTATGTTTTGAAATTAATAGTAAGGATTATTAATAATGTTTGGAAAATAAATCATTTTTAATTATAAAAATGGTAAAGATCAATTATTATTGTTTCTTAAAAAATATTCTGAAATTATTAATTATTATTTAAGTTGTTTTACAATTAATAGTTTTCATTTATTTATAATTTTTATTGTTTATCATTATTGTTATATAATGATGTTTTGAAGTAAAAGGATTTTTAATCATTTATAAATGTTTTCTGAGACCCATGAATATAGTTGAAAGACTTAGATTTTGTAATGGAGTTTATAAAATTGTTTGAAGACTTAAGGGAAGGTTATTTACAAGGGGAAAGAGTTTTATAAGTGGTTAGATATTTATAAATGAGTTTTAAGAAATAGTATTATAGGTTTATAAAAGTAGTTTATGAAGGGTTTTATAGATTTTTAAATGGGTTTTGGAAATGTATAAAAGAATTTATAAATGATTGAATTGTATAAAAGAAGTTTTGTAAATGGTTCTAGAAGTTTTACAAAATGGTTTATAAGGGGTTAAAGAGAATTATGGATTTCACGAATGATTTTTCAATTGAAATAAAAGAAAATCTTTCTCAATTTTTTAAATATACTTATACCATTGAGATAAATATATGGATATTCTCTAAGCATTGAAAATATAGGGATTAGTGGATATATATTTGTAAAAGCATTCTTACGTAAGAAATTTACAAAGTGATTTTTATTTATGAAAGATTTATAAAAAGAGGCTAGTGATTGCTTATATGTTTAATCAATGTTGATTTTCCTATGAAATAACTCCCCGATTGAAAGTTATTTATTCGATAGTTAAATGACCACTATTGAAATTAGACCCAAACTTTACTTTGGAAATATCTAGGAGGAACACATGAGTTATGTGGCATAGTCATCTCCGATGATGCTGTACTGTGCGTATAAATCTCATTTCATTCTCCTATGACAATGATAAGGAAATCTGTCCACTAACAGTTAGGAGATTATCTCTGATCTTATCTTTGACTGTTTATTTTCAAACAAAACCGGGGTTGAGTTTACTGAAAATTAGGGAACATTGTTTCGATGAGACCGGGTTCAGATCTATTTTCATTGGTTGGATTAACATGATAAGGCGTTCTCGCCTTTTATTTGGTGGCGAGCAAGAGACTCTTACCCCTACACTTCTCGAAGAGGTAGTATAAGGCCTTGATGAGATAGTTTGCTAGTTGCTTACAGTCGTGAGGCAGGCCGTAAAAGCAAATTTGAGGTATTGGCATATGCCACGGTGGGGCTGGGATGGTTGAAAGCCTACCATTCGTCACTTTCAGATGGTTGAAAATCCTACGATCATTACATTTGTTATCACAGATGAAGGTTAAGCGAGAACCTTGGCTTTGGGTGGGTACTCATTAGAGATAAGGTCTGTAGCACCCTAGGATGAGTTTGAGCATGTATATATGAGCGCGTATTTGTTAGTGATATAAAAATTGTTTTATATTGTGTTGACTGATTAGTTAAGTGGCATATAGATTCTGGTCAATACGAATAATTGACATTATTGATAGGGGTCTCCAAACACTTGAAAGGGTAACTCGACATGGTATTGTTTTGAAATTTGGTAAATGAAATAAATTTACCCTAATTAAATTTTACATATAAAGGAATAATTTTTAGAAATTATTGTAGTATATATGGTGTGTTTGATTGTCACAGAATCATAATATTTGATTATTATCATTTGTTGTTTGTTGTTGTGCTCAAATAAAAGTTGTCATTATTATAATGCAAACAAGATAAAAAATTAAGAAAATGGCTTGTATAAAAAAAGTGAAATTGTATAAATATGGTTTATAAAAACGGTTTATAAATTAGAAAGGATTTAAAACTAGTAATCTGAGAATCCAAATCCCGTTATATTTTGAAATGATTTTTTCAAAGTTTTGGAAAATAATAATAGTAATAACTGAAAAATATTTCCGAATGGAAATATTTTTAAAAAGATTTAAAAAAAGATAGAAAGCATCAAACTCACTTCGGTCGCCAAAAAATAATTTTGATGATGACTTCAGCATCGTAAATATTAATTTTTAGGTTTCCAAGAGAGGAATTGCTACCATTGGGATTTTGTTTTGAGTAAAACTAGGTTTAGTTTTTAAATTCGAAAGTATGATTTGATAGGCTAAGGGAATTATTTATATATATGATTTCACAATGATTTGAAACAAATAAGAACAAAGTAATTTTCATTTAAATTCTTTATGAAAGTATGAGAAAATATGTTTGATAAAAATTTAAGAATTAGTAAGTCAAAACAATGTTTTAAATTATTGAATATGAATGTAAGAAAAGCAAATTTGAAAAAAAGATTTGACTTAAGTTAAATGAATAATTTTTGGAAATGGAATTGTTGGCGTATGAGATAAATTAATGAGATAAGCTAATTAAATAAATTATCGAATTGAATGTGGTTTTGGAATATGATTAGAATTGAATATTGAAAATTGGAAAATGAATTGAGTAAAATGGAATTGAATTTCGTTACAAATGGATATGAACTTAAGTTGTGGAGTGGAGATAAACATGTGCGTTGCATAAAACATTCATAAACTTATGTAAAAATTTATAAAATAATTTATAAACGAGTTTAGTATAAAGCAATATGTTGTCAAACATAAATTGGTGAAAGGGTTCTTAAGTGATAATAGTATTGAAAGAATAATACTAAGTAATAAATGGATGTGAATAAGGCAATGTGAATAATTGCATGTAGATAAATTGCATGTAAATATGGTAAATAGGAATGAAGTGAATGCGAATAAAAGAATTTTGGGATAGCTAAAGAATCAATTGAAGTAGATACGTAAGTTGTATGTATATTATTCTATTTGCATAACAGTTTGATTAAGATTTGAGAACATAGTTTCGAGTTGATTTACATCGATCCGAGTTAGAATTTTTTACTCGATTCTCGACGGCGAATATTAGATATGGATTTTTGATTAATTTTGGAATTCACTATCATAGTACATGGCTATGCAAGGAGAATAACAGTTTCTAATCAAGGAACCAGATCCGAGTCCACACAAGAGTGGTCGCGTGAACGATGCTAGCTCAAAAGTGAAATTGTGTGATCGAGTGAGTGATCAGATATGATATTGCATATGAGTGATATATGTACATCATACGGGATTTAATAAATTATGTGTTGAAAATTGAAATTGCACAAAAATATGATTATGAATTATATGATTAAATATGATTCGTAAATAAGATGCAAGTATGTAAAAACAAGAGCGAGTTTGATATCTTTGATTTCATAAGAAAAATTCTTTCCCTGACTAAAAGGTACATATTTAAATTGTTGTTGAATTTGATGGTTTTATGATTGATCCACTTGGCTTTTGCTTTCTTGGTTTGGGCCCGTAGTGGAAATTTATTGTTTTTCCGATCGAGCCATGCAAAGGAGACACCAGCAAAAAAATTTCAGAAATATATTTGTCAGAAAATTTTAAAGAAAATTTTTAATAACTAAAATTGGACTTTAAGTTATAACCTAAAAGGATTAAATGGAATTGAATTACTTGAAATCTATGAATGAATTTGGAAAATTAGTAAATATAATAACAAAGTTTCAACAAGTTGATTTTTGCGTAAAGTTAAAGGATTAAAATAATTTGGCGAACTATTTCAACAAATTGGTTTTAAAAAGTAATGGGTTTTGGCGCTTTTTCTTACCTTGGCAATTTTAGAGACGAAATTCTTTGTAAGTGGGGAAGATTGTAACGACTCAAAAATTCAATCATTTTTTTTGTAATATTCAGTGATTTTAAATACTGAACATAACTCAAATATCTAAAATTTCAAATATAAAGATTTATTTGAGAATTTTAATAGGATTAATTTAATAATTGAAATTGTTTAGATAATTGAATCTTTGTTTTTAAGTTGGATAAAAATGGTTTCAAAGCTTATTTAAATTCTATTTAATAAAAATGAAGATAATATACTTTTAATTTAGATTTAAAAGTGATTAATTTAGTTTTTAATAATAGTTCGTTTAAATTAACGGATAAACATAGACTTCCGGGGCACTATCTCGGATTTTGACAAAACCAATTTCATTGGATCCGTAATAGTGCATTATTGTATGATTACAAATTTCATGGCAATCGGACGTATCGTTTGGTCGTGCAGGATCGAAACGCTAAAATATAATGCCGAAAAATTTAATATAATAACTGGGTTCAAAAGGCTATCTTCTATATACGATCGAATTAGGTCTCGAAAAATGTTCCATTGTGGCCGAAATAGGGGTATATCGTATAGAATGCTTGGCGGCACGTCTCATTTGGAATTCGATATTTTTGAACGTGTAATGTTGGATATTTTCGAATATAAAATGAAACATACATACGTATATACTTACGAACATAAATACATACATACATACAAATATATAAAATTTTGTACTTTACAACCTTACCCATTCCTTAGCCATACCTTCTCATACTATTTCCACGTTCAACCTTAAACACCCTATGCATTTTAGTATAACTAAAATGACCACACTAAAGAATATGGTGCGTTATAGGTATTGCTAAAAACTTTATAGAGACTAAGATTCACGGGACAAATTAATAAAACATCAGAAATATTAAAATATTAAATTATTAAAAATTAAACTTCATTAATATGTCATAAAACCAAATAGGTCTCAAAATACCAAATACACGTGTCTTATGAAAAATACCATCTCAGTGACAACATCAGAGTACATAAAATCATAAAATCATCCCTCTCATCAAGTACCAGTACATCCAAGTCAAATGAAAACAAAACTGGAAAGAAGAAGAAGAGGAATACATGAAGAATCTCTAAGAATATCTCTCTAATAAAGCTGAAAATCTACTGCCCTTGCCCCTGCTGGCTTATGGGGGGAAAGGGGAAAATATAGGAGTGGGTCAAACTAAAAGTCTGGCGAATGAAGTAATTACTAGTATTTTTAAGCAAGATAATGATAATAGACTTTGCAACAGTTCTAGTATAAAAGTAAATAAAGGAAAAGATAGAGGGGGAATAAAATACTTTTTAAGTGTTTGCTTTTCTTAGATAGTTTTTATTAGATTTTTTGCACTTTTCTAAAATTGCTTTGATTGGGC
Source organism: Allium cepa (assembly GCA_030765085.1). NCBI lineage: Eukaryota > Viridiplantae > Streptophyta > Magnoliopsida > Asparagales > Amaryllidaceae > Allium > Allium cepa. Next base: position 744,900,707 of record CM060931.1, on the reverse strand, counting down.
TGAAATCCCAATCCTAGTTAAATTAGGCTAAAATCCTAATTCTATCCTTCGATTGGCCTTCTATCTCTACTGTGCCACTATAAGCTAGTCCCATCCTATGGGTCCCACAGTAAAAAGACACATATTTAGCGCTATGGAACTCAATAGTGACTTATGTCCCTACTTCGAGGCCACACGCTCAGCCACCGTCGGCTCGCACTATCGGTTGCTCCCTCTTTTGACCTCTTATTTACCATTACTTCAGCATAAACCGCCCAGCCTCACCAGATCTATTGTGAGACCATCAGTCCTAGTCTGACAATGTATTGCCCAACCTCACCTAAGTGTTTGTGAGACCATCAGTTCCACACTGAAGGGGAATGCTTCCGGTATGGGTCCTACTTCTATCTTTGCTTACAAACTTAGTGTAAGTCTTTTAATAAGCCTCTTCTGTTATTTCTGCTCTATTTTCTTATTAATATATTCTAAGTCTTAAAATAAGCCTCTTCTGTTATCTCTGCTATACTCTTATTAACTTAATTATAAGTTCTAAAATAAGCTTTTTCTGTTATCTCTAATTATAACATTGTGTTATAATTTTGCTTATTAACTTAACCCAAGGTCTAAGTTTAAAAATAAGCTTCTTCTGCTATTTCTTCTACTTTCTCTATTTAGTTATAATTTCATGTTATAACTATGCTTGCAAATATCTTAAATTTACCTATTTCAGTCTATGTCCAATTTATTACAGTTATTCTTACTTTACATCTAATTTTCTATGTAAAATTAGTGTTCTTATATTTCAGTCCATATTAGCAAATTATTCTCTTCTATTTATTTATTCATGTAAAAAGGAATAAAAAGAAACTAACATATACATGCTAAATTTCAACTAAAAAGGAATTGATGTAAACAACAATAAATGAATGTAAATAATTGGGAAAAACTGTAAATAACAGTAAATAATTGCAAATAACTAAAATAGAATAGCTAAAAGGAATTGACTGGAAAGAAAGTCTAAAATTACTTACAAATAAACTATAAATGAACTTTCATAAAGGTTATCCCAAAATTGTAGAAAAACTACAGTTATTGGAAATCCTGTTATTTTAAATTACTTAAAAATCTAAAATAATTACTGAACACTCAACTATGGTCCTTAGCTCTTTTCCTTGGCCTTCCCGAATCCACTTCTAGGGTATAAAACATTTTAATTTAAAAGATCTTCTCCTTGGAAAAATATTCCTTTTAGGGTCTAACCTCGGCATTGAAACCAGATGGAGAAAATCTAAATGAGAAAAATAGCTAGGCCTAGGTCTTATTTATAGTGTCACTTGGTGATCTTAAGCCACTGGATTTGAAGATTAAATCTGGTGGAAGAACGTCATAGGCTCACTGGGAACCGTTGGATGGTAGCACAAACGCACATGATGGAACAAAAAATGAAAAACATGTAATTGTTAAAATCTGGATGAAACATTATCTAAGTACACACGTGGGTCGACCGCCAGGTCGACCTTTGTGTGGTGTGGGTCAACCCATAGGTCGACCCATCTATGGGGAAGCTCGACCCTAGGGTCGACCAGACCCTATATATATTCTTTTCTCTTTTATTTTCTGATCTCTTCTTTCTTTTGTAACTTCTTTGTTTAGCTCCGATTTTGACAATTTATATAAGGAAATTGATCAGAAATTGCCACGGACATAATGGTGCAACTCCTGTGGCTCAATTCTGAAAATTCACAAAATTGTTTTATTATTTAATTGATTCGTTAATTAATTACTCTAGCTCAAATTTTGGGCTGTTACATTCTCACCTCCTTAAGTGATTATCCCTCGAAATCTCTAAGGATAGAAGAATGAAATAAATGTTTTCATTAAGTTCTACAACCAACAACTCAACCATCACCCATTACATCCATTGTCCTTAGGATTATCTAATGTAATTCATGATATATATGCAAGTAGTGTAGCACGAATGTCCCTAACTAATGCAAAAGATTAGGCGGTCTATTGGCTCAGTCGACCTCCTTTTTATGCAATCATGTCCATGCCATGTATCCAAATGAATTCCAATTTTCTAGTTATAATTGATAATTTTGTATGCGTGCTATAATCATCATCCATATGCAACAATCATATGATAATCATTCATTAATAGAAACGATGGAATAAAAAAAATTAAATGTGCATACATCCATATGCATATGCTTTAGTGACCTAGTTAGGTCGATCCCTAAGAGATAATAATGCCTAGTGTATATATATGCGTCCAATAGTATCCACTAGCGAACAATTGCAACCATTAGCGTCCATCATACATAAAATATTCTAATAGTACATTTACATTCAATCCTACCATTTGTAGGTTTAGTCCTAAAATCCACCCTCCCAAAGGATAACAAAGGAAAGAACCTATTAAAAACTAAAGATGGAAATATGAAAGTCTAAAATTTACTATCAAAGAACTGAAGATAAAAGGTACGAATTTTCTCTTTGGTTTCCCACATATGGTCTTCAACATCATCTCCCCACTGCACCTTTACTAACGGGACTTCTTTATTCCTAAGCTTCTTAATGTCATGTCCAATGATCTTGGTAGGAATACGATGAACCGATGCTTCTCTCTCCACTTCAACTTCCTCCAGCTGACTAGGCTCCACAACCTCTACTAATCATGTAAGCACTTTCTCAAGTGCGAAACATGAAAAACATTGTGCACTACTGCGAGCCTCTCCGGTAGCTTTAATCAATACACCATCTTTCCTACTCTTTCTACAATGAGGAACGATCTTACAAATCTAGGAGCTAATTTCCCACTCGATCCAAACCTCACCACCTTCCTTAGCGGGAATCCAAGACTTAATATCCCTTCTCTACTTGTCTACAAAAGATTTAAGTCTATCTTGGGCTATTTTAATCCTCCTAATCAAATCAATCTTCTTTGAAGTCTCCCTAATCATGTCACGACCAAGTAGCAATCTCTCCATAGACTCCAACAAACATGAATGTGACTTGCAAAGTCTCCTATAAAATGTTTCGAAAGGTGCCATCCCGATGCAAGCTTGAAAATTGTTATTATATTGGAACTCCACCAAAGGAAGATGTTCCTCCCAAGTTCCTCTAAAATCAAGAATGCACATACTGAATAAACCCTCAAGCATTCTATTAACTCTCTCTATTTGACAAGTCGTTTGAGGTTGAAAGGCCGTACTCAATCTAAGCTGCATCCCTAGAGCCTATTACAAACTACTCCAAAACTCGCTAGTAAAGATAGGGTCTCTATCGCTCACTATGCTAAAGGAAACTCCACGAAGTTGGACTATCTCACAAACATATGAGGATGCCAAATAAGATGTCGTCCTCTAACTCTTGACCGGAATGAAGTGGGCGCTCTTGGTCAAACGATCTATAATTACCCAAATACTAGTGTTCCCCTTCCAAGATCGGTGTAACACATTTATGAAGTCCATCGAAACAATATCCCACTTCCATTTGGGTACATCCAATGGCTGAAGTAATCCACCGAGCTTCTGCTGCTCTGCCTTAACCCTTTGTCACACAAGACACTTAGCCACATATTCTGCTACATCCTTCTTCATACTGCCCTAATAAAACATTCTCCTTATGTCCCTATACATCTTATCACCACCCGAATGAATAGTAATTCGAAAATGGTGTGCTTCTTTTAGAACTGTTCTCACCAAATCACTAGTGCGGGGACACAAAGTCTTCCATCTCTCCTTGCCCACCCTTTTTGATCAATGGAATAGCATTGGAGTTGTCTAGGGACCTCTCCTTTGCTAATCCTATCCAAAATGTCCATAAGCTTCGAATTCCCTCGCCGTCTTGAGCCAATCTGACCTATGAGGGTATGCATAACCTTAAGTGCTGCAAGTAACCCAAAGGTAATGTCCGTAGAGGGCTTAAAATTAAAAGTGGAAATAAACTCTAGGCTCTTTCGCTCCACAAACATTAGACTAAGGGTTTCTTTCTTCCTACTCAATGCATCCACAACCACGTTCCCTTTATCAGGATTATGAGCTATCTCAAAGTCATAAGAAGCCAAAAAATCCATCCATCGCTTCTGCCTCAAGTTTAAATCCTTCTGTGAGAATAGGTACTTCAATGATTTATGGTCAATGAAAAGCTCGAACCTCTACCCTAGTCAGTAATGCCTCCAAGACTTGAGTGTGAAAATTTTTGTAGCTAGCTCCAAATCATAGGTAGTGTAGTTCTTCTCATGCTTTCTCAACTGATGAACACGAAGTGTACGTAGAACCTTCTCTAGATGAATAGCATGCTCCTCCATACTCTTGGAAAACACCAAAATTTCGTCCATGAATACCACTACAAACTTATTTACGACATCTCAAAAAACACAGCTCATCAAATCTATAAAATATGCTAGGTCGTTGGTTAGCCCAAATGGCATAACCAACCAATCAAAGAATCCATCGAGTTCTTAAATGCTATCTTATTAATGCTATTGTCAACGACCCTAAGCTGATGAAATCTAGTGGCTAAATCAATCTGAGAAAACACTAAAGAGCCAACCAACTGATCGAAAAGATCATCTATCCAACGAAGTGGGTAGCGGTTCTTCTTTGTGAGATTATTCAACAATCTATAGTCTACGCAAATTCGAAGGGAACCATCTGCCTTAGTAGTGAAATTAGTTGGCTCTCCCCATTCAGATATGCTCCATTTGATGAAGCCTTTCTCCAACGGCTCACCAATTTGCTTACTTAACTCATTCCTTTCCCTAGCTGCCATATGTCTCACAAGCAATGCCACTGGCTTAGCATTGTCATTCAGATAGGTCCTAAAGTTGATCTCTCTCTTAGGGGATAGTCCCCTTACCTCCTTAAAGATGTCGAGGAAATTTTGTGAAGGTTGGAACTGAATCTAACTCTATTTGATGAATCTAAGGAATAAAGGAAGCTCAACATGACTAACCCCTGTGGGTCACAAGAAACCTCGATAGTGTATCTGCTACTTGTCTCTAGTTTAATGACTCTCCCCTCGCAATCCAATATCGCTCCATATGTGGATAACCAATCCATCCCCAAAATCATTCCATACCTTGAAAATCCTATTACATAGGTATTACAGTCAAATTCTAACCCTAATATGAAAATTTTCAAACCCCTACAAATCATGGTTAAATGTACCGATCTCGCATGGAGTTTAAAACAACTAAATGATCTACTACTAAGGACATATCTAAGTGCAAATAATCAACCATGGAACTAGAAATGAAAGAGTGTGATGCCCTAGAATCAAAAAGCTTTCGAATGGGAAAATCAGGAATAGGGATCAAACCTTCCATTGTGACTTTCCTACCTCTACCTGATCCGCCTCTAGAAGGTGCTCCATCCAAGGCCTGAATCTGCGTTGTAGGTGCACCCGCTTCCTACCCCATCTTCTAAGGACAAAATCTACTAGGGTGACCAGACTATCTATAATTATAACACCTTTCCTTCATTATCTCCTTCTTACATTCTTTTGTGTAATTACCAATCAGTCCACAGCTATTGCACTTCTCTCTTTGATCTGCTTTTGAGGTCCTCCCTCTTTCTTCTTATCCTTGTTGTTCTTCCACCACTTCTTCTTAGAACCTTTCGACTTTGGGACCTCCATAAACTCCACTTCCTTAGCTGTGTCAAACATGAGGGCCATCTCCACCAGTGACTCATAAGTAGCTCCTAACGGTACGTGAGTCAATGCCAACCCTAGGAGGGGATGATTCAATCCCTTAGCAAACTTCATGGCCTTCTCGTGCGGTGAATTCACTAGCTCCATCCCAAACTGCGACAACTCATTAAATTCGTTGATATGCTCCTTTATAGAAAGTCTTCCTTGCTTCAAACTAATAAACCTTTCCGACTGCATACTCACTTTTATCAGTGACAAAAACATCCTCTCAAACCTCTCCCGAAATCCAAACCAACCAATGTCTCTTCCTTCCAACTCAACATCCTTCCACCAATAAGAAGCCTCTCCTTTCAACTACCAAGATGCAAACTTAAGTCTTAGCTAATCCTTCAATCCCAATAGTTCAAATATCCTCTCTATACTACTCAACCAAGCATGTGCCTTGACAAAATCCTCTGTACCAGAAAATGTCTTGCCTCCTAGATTAGTGAAGTCCTTGCATAGCTTAGTGAAAGTGGCTACTGCAGGTGGATTGATGGGATTTCCACTCACTGGTATTGGATTAGTTGCTTGCCCATGCACCTCTGGTGTCGTAGCTATGAAACCAGCCTAGGACAGGGATACCCTCGAGAAGATTAGGGGCACCCACCATTCTATGAAACGAAAGGAGAATTCATGCTTGAAAGAAGATTGAACTGGACTTCGAGGGGATTTTTATAAAAAGTCTTTTATACTTGAAAAACTATTTCTAAGAGTTTATTTCTACAAAAGCTTTTAAAACATGTTACTTTGGAAAATACTTTACTTTTAAAACAATTTTTTTAGAAATCCTGTAACCTTAGGATTTGATACCGAGTGAAACACCCCCACACCCCTTAGTATACCCAAAAAAGGCACACCATGGTGAGTTATAGGTATAGCTAAAAACTTTAAACAGACCAAGATTCACAGGACAAATAAATAAAATTGTGGAAACTTTTAAATAGTAACTCATCAAAAATTAAATCTCATAAATGCGTCATAAAACCAAATATGTCTCAAAATACCAAATACACATGCCTTATGAAAATTACAATTTCAGTCACAACATCAGAGTACATAAAATCATCTCTGTCATCAAGTACCAATACATCCTAAGTCAAACGAAAATAAAACTGGAAAGAAGAAGAAGAAGAAGTAGAAGGATACATGAGGAATCTCCATGAATATCTCTCCAAGAAAGTTGAAAATCTACCGGCCGTGCCTCTGCTGGCCTATGGGGAGAAAAGGGAAAAATAGAGGAGTGGGTCACACTATAAGTTCGGTGAATGAAATTAACTACTAGTAGTTTTAAGAAAGATAAGGATAATAGACTTTGCAATAGTTCTAGTATAAAACGAAATAAAGGAAAAGATAAAGCGGGAATAAAATACTATTTAATTGTTTGGTTTGCTTAGATAGTTTTGATTGGAATGTTTGCACTTTTCTAAAACTTCTTTGATTAGGCTGAAATCCGAATACTATTTTAATTAGGCTGAATCCCAATACTAGTTTAATTAGGCTGAAATCCCAATACTAGTTTAATTAGACTGAAATCCTAATTCTGTCATTCGATCTGCTTTCTATATCTGCCGTGGCACTGAGAGCTAGTCCCATCCTGTGGGTCCCACTGCAAAAAGACACATGTTTAGCGCTTTGGAACTCAATAGCGACTTATATCCCTGCTCCGAGGCCGCACGCTCGGCCGCCGTCGGCTCTCACTATCTGTTGCTCCCTCTTTTGACCTCTTATTTACCATTACTTCAGCATAAGCGTGCCCAGCCTTACCTAATCAATTGTGAGACCATCAGTCCTAGCCGGATAGGGTCCTATTTAGCCTCACCTAAGTGTTTGCAAGACCATCAGTTCTTGACAAAAGGTGAATCCTGCTGGTATGGGTCCTACTTCTATCTTTGCTTATTAACTTATTGTAAGTCTTTAAAATAAGCATCTTCCAATATTTCTACTCTGTTTTCTTATCATCTTATTCTAAGTCGTAAAATAAGCCTCTTCTATTATATCTGCTATACTTGATTATTAATTTAATTATAAGTTCTAAAATAAGCCTTTTTTGTTATCTCTAATTATAACATGCGTGTTATAATTTGGCTTATTAACATAACCCAAGGTCTAAGTTTAGAAATAATCTTCTTCTGCTATTTCATCTATTTTTTCTTTTTAGTTGTAATTACATGTTATAACTATGCTTGCAAATGTTTTAAATTTGCCTATTTCAGTCTATGTCCAATTTATTATAGTTCTTCTTACTTTACATCCAATTTTCTGTAAACTTAATTTTCTTATATTTTAGTCTAATTAGCGAATTATACTCTTCTATTTATTTATTCGGTAAAAAGGAATAAAAGAAACTAACATTTACAGGCTAAATTTTATCTAAAATGGAGTAGGTGTAAATAACAATAAATGATTGTAAATAACTGGGAAAAACTATAAATAACAGTACATAATTGCAAATAACTGAAATAAAATAGCTAAAAGAAAATAGACTGGAAAGATCTAAAATTTACTCACAAATAAACTGTAAATGAACTTGCATAAAGGTTATTCTAAAATTGTAGAAAAAGTACAACTACTGGAAATCCTATTATTTTAAATTACTTAAAAATCTAAAATAATTACTAAACACTTACCTATGATCCTGAGTTCTTTTCCTTGGCCTTCTCGGATCCACTTCTAGGTTATAAAATATTTCAATTAAAAAGAACTTCTCCTTGGAAAAATATTCCTTTTAGGGTCCAGCCTCAGGTAATAAACCCAGATGGAGAAAATCGGAATGAGAAGAATTGCTAGGCCTAGGATCTTATTTATAGTATCACTTAGGGATCTCATGCCATTGGATTTGAAGAATAAATCTGGTGCAACCACGTCATAGGCTCGCTGGGAACTGTTGGATGGAAGCACAAACGCACATGATGGAATAAAAATTGAAAAATAGGTCATTGTTAAAATCTGGACGAAACATCGTCCAAGTACACACGCAGGTTGACCTGCAAGACGATCTTGGTGTGGTGTGGGTCGACCTGTAGGTCGACCCATCTATAGGGATAGTCGACCCTGGGGTCGACCTAACCCTATAAATATATATATTTTTCTTTTCTCTCTTATTTTCCGATTTCTTCTTCCAGTAGCAACTTCTTCGTTTTTAGCTCCGATTTTGACAATCTATATATGGAAATTGACCAGAAAATTATCATGGACACAACGGTACAACTCTCGTGGCTCAATTCTGATAATTTCACAAAGTTATTTTATTATTTAATAATTCATTAATTAATTACTATAGCTCAAATTTTGGGTTGTTACAAAACCCTTGCCTTTCACTCCTTCAAATCGTGTTCCAAAATCAAAAAGAGAAAATTTGCAAAACAAATTCAAAATTTTCAAATAAATTCCCTAATCCAATGGCCGAGGATCATCATGACCAATCCTTTGCGTTTTCGGGTGGAAGTCATAACTAGAATATTGTTCATTGTGTCCAGACAAAGCATATCAACGGTTGGATCGAGCTAATTCGACGCATGGCAGCGATAGTTCTCAATTGAATGTCTTGGAAGAAATTAGGCGATTTAGCCATTTTCGATCGTCGGTCGGTCGTGGGGTCAGAAGGAGAATTGTAGAGGGTGACGAGGGCCACCTTCGACCGAAGTTTGGTAGCACGAAGTTGGTTACGGAGATGGCAGCCGTAAGTTGAATGGTAGTGGAGGTTTTTGCCTTTTCTTGGCCATGGTGGCGAACTGGGCAACGAGGACTGGTTTATTGGGTCATGGTGGTCAAGCCAACCATTTGGGGAAGTGTGGCGGTCTAAGGTGGTGGTTGGTGGTAGCAGCGTGGAGGGGAAGATGGTGACCTAGTTCGTGCTTTGAAATAGAAGAAGCGGGATTTTCTTTTTTGGGAAAGAGGGCATTTTGATAATTGCTATGATAATTAGTTATATTGTAGTAAAAAATCGATAACTAAAACATGTATAACTTCTTCATATGCGGTCGTATTTGGATGCCATTTTTTGTGTTGTGCTTGTATGGATGTTAGCTTTGCGATGGGGCTAATTTGGAAAATTTTGGCCACAGCTGAAATTCAGGCTAAAATCAGACGCAGTCGATTTTAGTTCAAAGGTGGAATGCCTCGGCGACAATAGAAAATTTCGGTGTGTTAAAGTCACCTTTTTGGTTAACTAGTATTATATATAGTTGGTAAAAAATTTGGACTATTATTTGAATGAATAACTGTATTTATATTAGTTGGATTGAATATTCCCGCCTATAGGAGCGGATGAGACTCTATTACGTTTCCGTACAAAAACGGATGACCCTTTTGTATAAGAATCCCGCCTCAAAGCAGTTGATTTATACTTTATGATTATATAACATTTGTGATGCAGGGAGAAACATGTTGGAAGGATCCAACGGGATTTCTTGCTATTATTAAACTGTTTCGATAATATTTCTTTTACGTGGATTATTGAATAATGAACATGATTGTAGCTATTGTTGTTATAACATCATTATATGTTGAAAATAAAAAACAAGTAGTGATTGAAAATCAATATCGATATTGGTTAAATGTTGGGCGGCTATTGGCCTAAATTAGTCTTTTAAAAATACTATAAATTGCCGTTTAAGTTAATTTTAGTTTTTGAGACAAGGAACGATTTTTAAATCCAAAACTGGGCTTTGGAAATATTTAGTTTTAAGGATTACCTATTTAGTTATATTAATATTATTTTAAATTAATTAATTATAGTAATATTATTTTAAGGTTATTTAATTATATGAGTATTGTTTTAAAGTCATTTGTTATAGTAATATGATTTAAAGATTTATCAAAATGTGAAAAGGTTAGTTATTTCAAGAATATTTAAGGTTTGAAATTAATAATAAGTATTATTAATAAGATTTGGAAAATAAATCAATTTTATTTATAAAATGGTAAGGATTAATTATTATTGTTTCTTAAAAAATATTTTGAAATTATTAATTATTATTTAAGATGTTTACAATTAATAATTTTCATTTATTATTAATGTTTATTGTTTATCATTATTATTATATAATGGGGTTTTGAAGTAAAAGGATTTTTAATCACTTATAAATGTTTCCTAAGACCCATGAATAGAGTTGAAAGATTTGGATTTTGTAAAGGAGTTTATAAAATAGTTTAAGGACTTAAGGGAAGGTTATATACAAGAGGAAAGAGTTTTATAAATGGTTAGATATTTATAAATGAGTTTTAAGAAACAGGGTTACGGGTTTATAAAAGGAGTTTAACGAGTTTATGAAGGGTTTATAAAGGATTTATAAATGAGTTTTAGAAATGTATAAAATAATTTATAAATGATTGAAATGTATTAAAAAGGCTTTATTAATGGCACCAGAAGTTTTATAAAATGGTTTATAAATGGTTTTAGAGAATTATAAGGAGTCCATGAAAGATTTTTGAATCGAAATGAGAGAAAACTTTTCTATGTTTTTAAATAAACATATACCATTGAGATAAGTATATGGATATTCTCTAAGTACTGAAAATATAGGGATTGGTGGATATATCTTTGTAAAAGTATTCCTATACAAGAAATTTACAAAGTGGTTTTTTATGTAAGAGTTATAAAAAGTGGCTAGCGATTGCTTATGTGCTTAACCAATGATGGTTTTCCCATGAAATTAATCTCTAATTGAATGTTTGTTATTCGCTAGTTAAATAACCGACTATCGAAATTAGACCCAAACGTAAGTTTGGAAACATCTAGGAGAAACATATGAGTTATATGACACAGTCATCTCCGATGATGTTGTACCGTGCGTATAAATCTTGTTTCATTCTCCTAGGACAATGATAAGGAAATCCATCCACTAATGATTAGGAGGTGATCTCTGATCTTATCTTTGACTATTTATTTTCTGAAAGAACCGAGGTTGAGTTTACCAAAAATTATCAAATTGTTTCGAAGAGACCGGGATCGGTTACGTTACCCAAAAATCACTTTGATCCAACGAATGCATTTTGAAGTAAAGGCATCTTAAAGAAGATGTAATTGGAGGTGGAGCTCTCAAATGTTTCACTCAGTCCAAAAAAGAACTTCTATGGATGAATGCTGATACTTGTATTATTGCCTGAAAGGCAGTGTTAGCATTCCAAGTGGGAAGTGCTATACAAAAAGGTAAACGTAGTCTCAAGCCTCATCAACTGGGAATGACTAAAACAGAGGAGATACAGCAGTGCTAAGTCGGTCGTTCCCAATTAAGGTATGATCATCCCTATTTAGAGTCACTATTATCTCTCAAACCTGTAAGCTTGGGGGACCAATAAGCGGGGTGATCATACACGGTATTCTCCAGTAAAAGGGAGGCCGATCTTGTTTTGGCAAGGGTCGAAAGGTTCGAACCTGGTGTTATTTTATCTAGAGATGCACCGTGACGGGCGGTACCCCTGTCGTTGAATGGAATCCATTCTCCAATATGTGCCATATTGACTTAGTTAAGCCTAACTACGCCGAAACATGAGATGCAAGCATTTCAACTATATTAATATTATACTTTAACCCTTGGACATTATTATAATATAAATGGATTTTCTATACAAAATGGTTTTGGTTATCTTAAGGCAAAAACCCATCCATGTTTATGTGAGGTGTGGTCTTACGAGATACTCTTGATTTTTCAAAGGTTTTCTATAACTTTAAAATCTGGTTGGGTGTGTTTTCTCATGCTGGTTTTCCAGACCGACTCGGGTGTTATTTTATTATAATGCTCGAGTCAGACCGAGCATATTACAGATTATTTAGGATGCTTTGGTTCTTCAAGAGATGACTTGGAGGCCCAAAGAAGTATTCACGTAGATGGTTAATTTTCCGATGTATTCAGTGATTGTATTTATAATCAATTGTAAGGAAGTGCTGTTATAACCATCCAGGTTGAAATAGGTTAGTATACTCTGATTGATTTCTGTATATATATACATATTGTAATTTTTCTTTTGAGTTAAGATTTGTTGTTTATTATAGGTTATTCATTCCGCTGTGAGAATCTTTGTTGTTTAGTTTTCTTCTTATCTTCTTCCTTCTTTCTTTTTCTATAATAATCGGGTTTTTAGCATTCTATTTGTCGGCAAGCAAATGGTGGGCGTACTAGTGTCGATTTTCGAGAGTTGAAAATACCCGGTCATTATAGGAATAGTCATACAATGCATTTCCAGCATCCGAATAGAACATGCAAACCAACTCTTCAAGGTTAACACCGTAATCATGCGTTCTTGCAAATAAAAATTGGTCACCCCAAACAACAGTCCCATTATCACACACTATACGATAGAAGGTATAATCCATCACATAATTCCATCTCGCGATGGAGCTCGTTTACCAGCATGAGTAGGCTATCTACACAGAATATTTGTGTACTTTATGCTCTTGACATAGAACATAAATCGCATATATCGGCACTTCACACTGCCTCGGTCAATATGAACAACCCGATAGGTCAACTCATATTGACATCCGTTGGATTCCATATGTCGACTACATAGGTTTTAATTAAAGAAGTTCATTAAAATAAAACATACCCAATCACGTTCGTTATGAAACTTTTTAGCTCATGATGACCCAATGATCTCCTCACCTTTAATAGCAATGGCCCTTCTACCCCTCTAGAAGCGGGCTCTTTTATTACTCAAGCCTCTATGTCCACTCCGTTCAGATTGAGGTATTATATAATTTTGGAACTTCGACTTCAGCCTCTTTTAATCTCATAGCCTCATTGTTAAGCTCCTTCACTAGACAAATAACCTGTTATAATTGTCTTGGACAATCCTTGAGATCAGACACCATCCAAGTTGATTACAGAGGAACTCCATTCAAGATGCCTTAAACATGGGATCCCCAAGGATAAGGTCATTCTACCAACACTTGACCAATAGGCCAATCTCTCGTCTCTAGGCTATATAGAATGCAACAAATAAATGTGCTAGCCATGCCACATTCAATGACTTTATTAAATTATTTCTTCAAGATCGAGATGGCTCCCACTGAAGTACATCTCAAAGTCTATGCCCAGCTTAATCCTTGGTATATCTTATTATTGATGCAATTAAATTATCCCCTAACATTCGAAGAACACACCTACCTTTCAAGCTTCAGGAGAGGCAAGGTTCTCCTTCGTTGCTAATGGTTAAGGTGTATACCCATTGTAACGTCATCAAAGCACTCAATAACAAGCACAGTTACTTTAAGAGCGAGTACTTCTTTGTTCATAGCCCTTAAGGCTTCAACCATTTTTTATTTGTTTGGCCATATGTCCTCTTATCGAACATCTCTCTCTCACTTGGGTTTTCTTCACTTAAGTGTCTAAAAAACTTTCCCTTTATAAATCTTCTTGAATGAGAAGTCAACAATAACACACCAACAATTTGAGTTCTTAAAGGAGATTGATTATGGATTTCATACAACTTCATGTCTTCTTACATACACTCATCTTTTCTACTATCAACTTCTATACAATGGTAGTAGTGAGATTCCAAATAGACTCCCCAACAAAAAGAGCTAAGGCCATCGCTAGTACTTATGTACTAGTTCATAACTCGAAAAATGAAAAACGGTGTGTAAAGAAGGCTAAGGCGAGGCCAACTTAGGAGGGGAAGAAAGAAGAGAAGAAGAGAAGAAGTGGATGTCACTTAGTAAAGGGGTGGAGGGATAGAGGTAGGGGAGAGGAAGAAGAAGTCAAGAAAGTAGTGGTTGAGAAGGAAGACGATGACGAAGACGATAAATGACCTGGACAGGGACAAGTCATATTGAGAGACATCTCCTGACGACATAATAGTAACAACACTTACCCTTCCAAAACGATTGGCTAAGAAGTCTTCATGGATTACTTCTGGACCAAATCTTTAACCCATTGAAGAAGCAACTCCTCCTACAGGCTCATTCTGGAACATTTTAGATTCCCTAGGCAAACTTGGGAACCTTTCGAATTTAGGTTATAAAGGGACAAGCTTTGGAGATATCCCTAATCCCTGCCCTCTTGAATTCAGCATCCCTGTTTCGGATATTCTTACCGAGGGTGCTGAAAGTCCATCTCTTTGACCTATAGAGCATGGTCTGTAGGCTACTAAGTGAATAAAAACGACATTTCACACAATTTTAGGATCGCAAGCATAGACACTTAACACTCATTCTTAAAGGGTGTCTTAGTTCTGATATATTTCTTCTTCTTTTTAGGTACAATAAGAAAGACACTTTCATCCATCTTCGTTTGGGCATAGGGCAATATTGCTCATCAATTCTAGAGGTTACATGCAGCACCCTAGCTCTTATTAGAAGTTAGACTCTAAAAGGAGGAGAAGGAAAGATAAAGCACTCAAATGTAAAGGATAAGGAAAGCCATTACAAGAGCGACGCGATGCAAAAAGAAAGCAATGCTCCCCAATTTTAGAGGATTACATGCAGGCTCTTATCAAAAGTCAGACTCTAATAGGAGAAGAAGGAAAGATAAGGAGCACTAAGACTTTGAGGATAAAGAGAATGATATGATGTTGAAAGGAAGCAACACCACCTTGATGAACAATGGGGTTCGCATGAGCACTTTGAGCGCGACTCCAACCCCTCTAAGTCAGTTCTCGCAATCTTCTCAGCAGCAACCTGCACGATCTCAACATCCTACCATTACTATTTCTATCTCCCATCAATCCAAAGGAAATTCTAGTCATGTTACTCTGTTTCCGCCCTTCATAGGCCAATCTTTAACTATCACTACCAAGATGTAGTTGGCTTCGCCTGACTATATCCTAGAGGGCATAGTGTTTGACTGTGATGTCAGGGTCATCACTTGAAAATAGGTTAACAATGTCATTTACAAAGGAAAGGGGATCGAAGACTAGCTATTTGAATGGAAAATGTAGCAAAAGGACTCTTTGATGTATGTCCGGCAATCAGTTCCATTCTTTTGACTCAAAGAAGGCCAATCACGATAAGATAGTAGAAGGTTACAAATAAAAAATTGACCGACATCACTAAGGAAAGGGATGAAGCATTAAAATCATCCTAAAACTCCAAAGATTTAATAGTCAAGTTATCATAAGCCTATATACCACTACAATATTTTGATCCTTTAAGTTTTAAAATTGCTATAAAAGGCTATTATAGAGTTTTTATAAACGTTTTAAAACGACATATTAAACATGTTTTTTAGATACCATAGCATCAAACAAAAACGATATTAAATTTTTTCTATTATAGCGGTTTTGCTGTCATCTTTAGCCTATTTTTGAAATAATTAACATTCTATAGTAACTTTCTTGTGCCATAGAACATTTTCATAGCATTTTCAAAATTCCATAGTGTGTAAAAGAAACAACAGTGCATATTCTCATAGCATTTTAAAACTATAGAACATTTTTTTATAGTAGTTTTTAAATGCTATGGAAAATGTAGATAATTTTCCATCCCATTGTTAGATGTTATGAACATTCTGCGTTCGTTCACAACTCTAATATAAGCTTATATCAACATCTATATCATGACGGTGCAAAATATATCAATTAACATGTTTTACTATATATAATCTAATAAATTTATAACCTAAACTGCAATATATATCCAAAAAATATTTCATCAGCAAAGTATTAAGTATAAGAATAGTTGCGATCAAAAATAGTATTGTATATAACGTTAAAAAACAATACATACAATTGTGCTAACCAAAAATAAAGATGTATGAACACCACTACAAAATAATACAATATAATATAAGCATGGCTAATTTTTTAAGCAGAAAGAGAAGGCAAAGTACTTCCGTCTGCCTTCCAATATGTAGTCTGATCTCAAAAGCAACGTACATCACCTGTCAAAGTGAAAGTTTTTAGTAGATTCAAACATGACTTATCCAACCCTATGCTAGATGGTTTAAAACTTGATTTATTATGCACTTGATATACTTATTGGTGGAACATGATTACTTATTAACATAGCGAAAATATCCAATAATTTTTTTTGTATCAAGGTTTTTCTACGAATTAAACTTTTGAAATAAAGTGTGTTCAAAAATCTATTCTTGCTTATTTATGTTATTCAAATATTAAATTTATTTTAACAACAAATATGACAATTTCTTTTACTGATTATTATTATTTATACTATTACTACTATATTAATTTTATGAATTTATAATTTTTTATAAAACTTTATTTATTTTTATAATACCTAATTAATTTTTAGAAACTCAGTTAGCTTAGCTAAATATTTATGAAACTTAATAAATTATGTAGAAATTAATTAATTAAGTTTAAATACAATTAATTTTTATAAACTTATTTAATTATTATAGACTCGGTTAATTTTTGTGAAACTTGGTTGACAAACTTAATTAATTTAGTCAAATGTTCATTAAACTTGATTAATTTTTATATAAATAAATTATAATTTATTGACTTGATTATTTTTAAAAACTTAGTAATTTTCTAAAAAATTTAATTATCTTTTGTAAACTCATTCATTTTTTAAAACTTATTTAATTTTTATAGAACTTGTTAAACTTTTATTAAAGTTAGTTAATTTTTATAATTGGTTAATTTTATAAAATTGATTAATTTTAATAAAATTTAGTTCACTTAGTTATATTTCTATATAACTTGGTTGATTTTTATAAATTTATCTAAGTTCTTTGAAATTTAGTTAATTTTTATAGAACTATTTAAATTTATAAAACTTTGGTTAATTTCTAGATAATTTTTTTTATAAAACAACGTTAAGTTAATTAATCTTTATACAATTTAGTTAAATTTTATGAAAATTAGTAAATTATTATGAACTTTTAGTCAATTTAGTTAAATTTATATACAGTTAATTATTATTTTTTACAAACTTAATTATTTTTTAAAAAACTTAATTAATTTTTATAAACTTTGTCATTACTATAAACTTAGTTTTTATAGAACTTACTAAACTTTTACAGAAATTTATTAATTTTTATAATTAAGTTAATTTTATTGATTTGTTTAATTTTTACAAAATTTGTTCGCTTAATTAAATTTTTATGCAATTGCTTAATATTTATAAACCTATTTAAGTTCTATAAAACATATTAAATTTCTAGAGAACTATTTATTTTTTATAAAACTAAGCTAAGTTAGTTAATCTTTATATAACCTAATTAAATTTTACAAAAATTAGTGAATTGTTATAAATTTTAGTCAACTTAGTTAAATTTGTATAAATTAATTATTTTTTATTTGCAAACTTAGGTTTTTTTAAAAATTAGTTCATTTTTATAAACTTAGTCATTTTTATAAACTTAGTTAATTTTTGTAGAAATTTGTCAACATATATAAAAATTATTTAATTTTTATAATTGGGTTAATTGTTTAAATTTGTTTATTTTTATAAAACTTAGTTCACTTGGTTAAATTTCTATAAAAATTGGTTAATTTTTATAAATTTATCTGAGATATATAAATCTTAGTAAATTTCTCAAGAATTATATGATTTTTATAAAACCGAGTTAAGTTAGTTAATCTTTATATAACTTAAATTTTATAAAAATTAGTAAATTGTTATAAACTTCTAGTCAACTTAGTTAAATTTGTATAAATTTAATTATTTTTATTTACAGACTTAGTTTAAAAACTTAATTCATTTTATAAACTTAGTCATTTTTATGAACTTATTTAATTTTTATAGAACTTATTCAACTTTTTTAAATTAGTTCATTTTTATAATTAGGTTGATTTTATAAGTTCGTTTAGTTTTCATAAAACTTAGTTCACTTAGTTAAATTTTTATATTACTTGGTTAATTTCTATAAAATTATTTAAGTTCTATAAAAATTTAATGAATTTCTAGAGGATTATATAATTTCTTTAAAATTAATTAAGTTAATTAATATTTAAATAACTTAGTTAAATTTTATAAAATTAGTAAGTTATTATAAAATTTTAGCCAACTTAGTTAAATTTGCATAAATTTAATTATTTTTTTATAAACTTAATCATTTCTTTATAAAACTTAGTTAACATTGTTAAAAACTTAATTAAATTTTATAAATGTGTTTAATTTTGGTAAATGTGTTTAATATTAATAAAACATGCTGAATATAGCTATTTTTATAAAAAAATATTTAAATTTTGTAAATGTAGTTCATTTTTATAAAAATTCAACTTAGTTAAATTTCTATAAACCTTAGTTAATTTTTATAAACTTGTCGAATTTGGTAGAATTCCGACGGCACCTCCTTTATGTGGTTAGCATTTTCCCATACACCATAAATTCAATATATGTTTGCACAATCAAAAAAAAAATCAAAGTCATACGTAACCAAAAAATATACTTCACGATAGCGTACACATTTAAATGCATAAAAACATATCTTTCATTAGCTATTTAGCCAAAAATCTTCTACATAGCAAATCAATGTTTTGTGAAGCTATGTAATAAAGTAAATGGAATAATTAGGATACAAAATAGTAAAACGAATATAATAATGAGTTGTGCACTTGGCATCAATATATATTATAAACTTAGTTGATTTTTATAGATTTGGTTAAAATTTATAAACTTAGTTAATTTTATAAAATTTAGAGAAATTAGTTATATTTTATAAACCTAAGTGAACTTAGTTATTTCTTATAAAACTTAGTTTAATCTTATAAATTTTGTTAATTTTTTTAAGCTTGTATAATATTTACAAAGCTTACTTAACTTAGTTAATTTTTAAGAAACTTAGTTAACTAAGTAAAAGTTTTGTAAACTTAACTAATTATTATTACTCCTAGATAAACCTCTTGTCTATGGCACTTTCTCATAAAGATTTATCTAATTAGTACTAGGAAAGCATTAAATTTATTCTTTCCAATGGATTTTGTTATAGAATGAGATGAATTTAGGACATAATAATGGGAAGCTAATGCAATTTTGAACTTTAAGTCTGTTTCGCATAAAGAGTGTGCCTATGCCTGTTATCTTGGCTTTGGTCTTTGTTGTTCACATGCCTCTAGCAAATCTAAGGATCTGTTATATTAGACATGTAGCGGCTTGGAAATTCAAACACTTCGTCTTTTAATATCAAAACGTTTTGAAATATAATTAAGTGTTATAAACATGATTTTATAACCTTTTAGACATCATTTAATTAATGGATGATGATAAGGACTTGTTTTTGAAATTTGTTTTACAAAAGTATATTCTTTGAAGAAAAATCGATAATGTGACTGAAAATCGGTTATTGATAAGCAAATTTCGATCGATATAAGTTGTTCAAAAATCTTTGGCACTTGAATAATGATCAAATGAACACATTAGCAACTAATTAATACACACATCTCTTCATAAAGCTTGGAATGTTCTAGAAGCTTCTAATGGATAAGATATATTATCGTGAGTGGGGTATAATGGTAATTAGCGTAAAAGAGAAGTGACATAAATAAGCATGTAAGAAGGAGGCTCCTTTTTGAAATTCCATGAGAGGTAAAAGGTGGAAATTACCCCCGCACAAGCCTATATAAGCAAGGGAACACCCTGACTAATCATTCACAAAAATTACAAAGCTTTAAGAGATAAAATCCATGTCTTCATCTTCTTCATCTTTTTAAATTCCTAAAGAAAATTATTTGAAATCAACTCCAATTCACTGCAAACTTAGAATGAAGACTTACCACCATATTAGAAAACCTTCTAACAAGTTATACTATGAAAAAGTAATGCACACCTGTCACCTTACCTTTAAGCCGTGACCAATAAGAGAGAAAAGAAGGAGGAAGCAATGTGGAAAGCAATGGAAGGAGGAAGCAAAGGTGGTTGCTAGGTTGGGTCGAGGCTTGGGTTGCTTGTGTTTACGTCGAGGCTTTGAAAACAAGTTAAAACCTCGCTTTGAATAAAATACAACCCATATCTCTTGTGTCTCATTGTGTTTATGTTGTTAACTTATGTTAAATCAATGGTTTGGATTCTTACTTTAAAAGTAAATGAGATATATGATCCATGCATATGGACTTGAACAAACTTGGAATGGACTTGTATGACTTGTGATTAGGCATTGAACAAAGCACCTAGGTTATAAATGAATTTTAGTTTAGATCGGACTTGGATTTTGAAAGTGCACTTACAACGAGTGTTGTTATAGATGTAGTCATGAATTGCCTTATTTTGGCAAATGCTATGGAACTTTGTAGAAAGATCCTTATATGTTTCTTTCCATATTTACAATATTTCGTATGTATGTTTGTTGCTATCAAAGCTTGAATAGTAAAAAGTTAAGTAATATCTCAAAAAGTGTGCAAAACATCACTAGTGCAAAACTGCCCCGTTTAGCCTTGATTTTTGACTTTAAAAGGTTTGAAAAGACATTTAAACTCAAGTATTTTGTTTCATTCTTCTAACAAGTGTTTATTAACTCATATTAGAGTATATCAAAAGTTGTTTGAGATATTTATTAATTTTTAAGAATTAGTTGTGATTTTTAAATAAGAGATTATGTTGAAAACACATCGTTTTCAAGTTTTGAGGAAAATTGTAAAGTTGTTATGTTTCTAGTAATATTTTGGATAAATGTTTTAAAACATATTATAAATATTTTCAAGTATTCTAAAATTATTTTCAAATATTTTCAAAAAGGAGTTATAATTGTTAAATGGCTAAATGGTTGATTGTTAATTACTTATTTGAGAAACAATTAACTAGCAGTAAAAGCCGACGAAGTAATACTTATCTATTTGAGAGAGTTAAGATTGATGTTGAGTAGGGAAAAGCAATACAGCTACAACATATCAGGCTTTCTCTTGACCGAGGAATAGTAAGTCAGAAAATGTTGGAAACGTGTTAATCATGTTGATTTCTTATTGTTTACGAAGATCATTAATATTATACTTAACTTTAAAAGTCGATGAAGTCGACTTCTCTATTTGTGAGGCTCAAGAATGAAGTGTCGAGGAAAGTCTTGATGCGATCAATGCTTAAAATTACCTGGCTTCACTCTTGGATGAGGAATAGTAATGTTGGAATGTCAAAAACGTGTTAAGCGTATGAATCATGATTGATATAATCAATTGTTTTCACTAGATAATCAATTAGTCGATTATCAAACTTGACCTAATATTGACTTAGGAAGTTATCGAAAGACTTCATGATTTCATACCAATAAGAACTCCTAGGGAGGAATACCAATACGAAACATTTCTAGCTTTCGCTTACTTATGAGAGAACTGGAATTGAGTTAAACAGGAATTCATCGATTGGTTTTGGAGAATACAAAGCGGAAAGAGTGTACTTATAGGAGATAACTCAAACCCGTAATCACTTCAAAACCATATACATGATCTGTGTTTTGGAAGCGTTTATGAAGTGAAATGTTACAGCGTTAAACTATCAATCCTAAGGTTAATTCCAAAAGAGAGGTTAGCATTAACATTTCAGATGATGTTATTGTGTGGGACAATCTACCTTGAGGTGTACTCCAAGAAAGAGGAAAGCATTACCATTCGTAAGGACTTATTCAGGGAACCTATATGGAGGTTCGAGATCTGTCAAGATGTTCGAATCCATGTATTGATTAGTGCTACGTTCAAGATAAAGGAATCCATTTAGAGATTCGTAGATACATGTAAAAGATGCCAAACATAGCCTCAATATTAGAAAATGATAGAAAACAGAGCAGTGGCATGGTCAGGAAAGTTTAGCAAACCTCAAGGGCATATCAACTCCAAACCTAAAGATGCTTATCAATATGTTGGTACGGGGAGTTGATATGGCTAGCATCGTACACCGAGGGTGGTCCAATTATATTTGCCTTAGAGTATATCTTATCTAAATATGTCCGATGCTTGGAAGGTAGTTTGTGATCCTTGTCATGTATTTCGTATGCTGCCAAACCGAGGAGATCTACGTGGAAAAATCCATCATGCAAACACACATTAGCACTATTGATTGTATACCTGTCAATGTTGTGGCATTCACACAATAACTATTTGATATGATTTATGTGCTATACCCTAGACATTATCTATCATATCACTATATGAGTCTTAATGAATGATTGGTTTTATTTGAGAGGAAAACCTTTATGGTAATCCATATGGTCTCAATGGTTACTATTACTTTTGCATATTTCTTGAGTTTCTCATGTTCGTTTACCAGACCGATCCAGATGTTGCTTTCTTATAATGCTCAAGTCAGCCATGTATGTTTCTAAATTTAGCGATGGATGCTTTGGAGCTTGTGGAGAAGAACTAGATGATTATCTTTCATAGTATTCTTATTTTCGCCGCATTTCTGTGTCGTATGTATCGGCATATGGAAGAATAGCTGTTATAACTGTCCAGGCTAATGATAGTACTTAGGTTTTAGTAACTCTAATGTTTGTGTATTCAGAGCAACTTTTCTACTATTCCTTTTATACTATATATTACCGTTCCATTGTGAGATTTTGCTGTTGTGTTCTCTCTTTCTTGTTCTTCTATTTTTTTTCTTTTATTTTACCCTAATATTCAGTCTTTCTAGCAGTTGAGTGAGTGTTTGACATACGAATACTATAGATATATTTATGTCAACATTCGAGGGTCGAAAGGTCAAACTGTTACATGACAACAAAAGTAGAAGCCTCTCATTCTGAAGAGAGCTCTATAGAAAAGGAGGAAGGGGAAAGGAGGCGAAGACACTATAGAAGCATTACGCTAAACTTGATATCGGGAGAAGCAAATTTAGGAGAGTATAGTAGGCCATAACCCCTGTTTTTGGAAACATTTACCTTTTGTCTTTCCTGTATTTTGTTCCTTTTTGGCATTTCTTGTATATAGGCATCATTTTGTAGGTGTGGCCCTATAACACTTTCTACAGAAGACTTATATGAATAAAAATCATTTTTTATTCAATCACTTTCATATTTACATTACTGTATCTCTTATTCTAATTTCTTATATAACTTCCTATATAGATATAACATAATAATATATAATTTAATTACATTTACACCATACATGCAGGTGTCCATGTAGTGCCATTATTTATTGTAATTTCATACATATAAATAAATTTATTGAATTACTCGGTGTTATTTCAATATTTAGTTCTATTTATCATTGCCAATATATTACTTTCTTGCTAGAAACTACTATTCTTCTTTGGCTAACTCTACAATCTTCGGTTGAGTGCATCCCACTCAACCATAAATAGAGCTATATCGCTTTGGCAAATTCTATGGCCAACCTTGTTTATCATTCGCTGAACATACTATGCTCAGCATTAAACAAAGCTGTGTTTACAAAAATTATTTTCGCACCATTTACTATCTCCGAAAATGGTTGTTTGGATGCCTATTTCCTCTATTTCACCTATCTTTGGATGATAATTGAAGATAACTAATTAATCGGCCTTGCTTATCATAATCCAAACATATGACATTGAGGAGTAAACATTGTTGCACCTAATATAATTTCAATTATATACCCACTCTATCTCTGCAAATTGGGGCCTCAGATGTCTATCTTTAGGCATCCATCTTCGATCCATCCTATCATCGAGCACAGATCAAGAATTTCACTAACCATCTTCACTTATCTTCGACCAAGCACGTCTAACCAGGCCGTAAGCGTAGTCGTGTATGCAAAAGTTACAATCATACATCTGCTCTTATCTTTTCGAATCGATGTTTTGGACGCTATCTTGGGGTACCCTTTGTCGATCTTATCTATCTTTGGGCGTTAATTGAGAGCACTCATCACCTTCTTTACTTAGCTTCGGCCAAGTTTATCTTTCCAAGCTATAAGCTTGATCGATCCTGTAAAATGTTTAGTTAGACATTGGTTCCTATCTTTAAAACCCGATGTCGCAGATGCCTATCTCTGGGAGTTAATCCCTAACTTCGCCAGTCTTTGATCACTGGTCAAATGTTTGATGTGTAAGGACAATCGTCTAACAAACCTAATATGATTATACTCCTTCGACCCGATCAAGGATTGGAGGAGTTTTTCGATACTATATTCGAGTACCTAGATATCTAGTTTTTTTAAAACATATAATATTTGATTTTACCACCATCATGTAGCTTAAAGTTAGGCTTTTAAGAATAACGTTACATTAATTTCAAAAGACAACAATTTTTATAAATGAAATGTTTGCAAACCCTATCTTATCACAACTTATCCCAACAATTAGGATGTTTTATTTGCAAAAATAAACAAATCTAAGTACAATAAACAATATATGCTCACTATGCCATGCTTATGAAATTGGGATCCCATCAATAATTGATGGCTTGAATATTCTATCTCTAAGCTTTTGTTCAATTGCATAGGGACCTTCCCCAATTTGTACCAAATGCCCCTATACTAGGAAATAACCATTTTGAAATAAGATCGCATATCTAAAAGATATAGTTTCCGACGTTGGCATTAAAATGTCTTGCTATTCTTTTCTAGTGAGCAGCTACACTCGGCCCAGCCTCTTCTTGTCTTTCATCGACCAAGTCAAGAGACTCAAGAAAGAGTTCTTCCTTTATATTGGGATTGTAACGCTTTCTTTGGTGAGATGTGACTTGTAGTTCAACCGAAATTATAGTCTCAGTTTCATAGGCCAAAGCGAATGGAGTATGCCTAGTTGTAGACTTATGGGTCATTCTATAAGCCTACAATGCTAGTAGTAACCCGTCAACCCAGTTGTCCATAGCAATGATAGATTTGGTATCACCATCTGTAACCATCCATTCACTTTTTGGCGTGTTACTACTGGAAAACTCTTCTCAATTAGGTATTAGTTACCGATATTTTAGAACTCGACCCTTTCAAATTGAGTTCATTATCAGCAACGATCTTCTATGAAATTCTGTATGTAACAACACCGTTTTGTATGCCGTATAAATTAAATATTAAAATTAAAATAAGTTATTCGAATTTGATTTTTGATAATTAATATTTTAACAATAAATTCTTATTTATTCAAAGCTTATATTTAATAAAATATTTGTATAATAAATTAAAGTTGTATCGTTCGAATAATTAAAGTAAATTAACGAATTCATTTCTTATCATATATTGAAATTGAATAAAATATTTTAATTGAATAAGAAATATTTCGAAGTGTGAATAATTTCTGTATGGCCCAAGCAGACCGAGATAAACAATCCATTCTCTTACTCTTTCACTCTAGAACAGTCTCTCTGCCATTAACTAAACCCAGCTCCTCATCAGAAGCCCACATCCTTATTATTCAATCCCAACCCTGGCGCCACTTCAAAAAGTCATGACTTCCAGAAAAAAAAATTCGCATGATGGAGCGAGCAATTCGATGCAACTGGCAGCATCCACCGGCATGGAGTGACGTGAGAACCATTGCATTCAAGCAGTAGGTGAGGAAAATGGCGGAGTTAGCATCGATGTTCAAACTAAAGGCGAAGGGAGCGAGCTTCTTGTGTTGTAGACATTGGCTGTGTAATGTGGCGCAGACGAGGCGATGTTGGAAGTTGTTGAAGTAGTACTAGTTTTGATGTTGTTGCTTGATGGGCGTTGGTGTGCCCGATTGGATTGGGTGACGATGTAGGCTAATAGCGCCATAAATTTCAAAAGTAAATAAGGTTGCTTAGCGGAGCGAATGGCTTTGGGCCAACAATAGTGACGTATTCGCTAATTTATGACTTGGAGCATTGATTCAATGAGTTATTCTTGTAATTTACACCTATATTTTAGATTTTATTTGTTATAGTCTTCATTGATTGCTCGATGATAGATCCTTGGTTGATAATAATTTGATTAGATGAAATTGGATGCATTAATTGTTGAATTGGTTATGTTTATGTAGCTATTCTCTTGCTTAATTGTGGTGGACAAATATTGATGAATTATTGGTTATAGCATTGAATTGGGTAAAATAGAATTGTATATCTCTAATTTATAATTATTGCGATGACATCACATTAGATAATTGATCAGAATGGGAGTAAATTTAATGTAAGATTTGGAAAGGAATGAAAATATTTTTGAAAATAAGTAGTGGATTTTGGAATCATTTTTATATAAAATTTGGAAATATTATTAGTGACAAGAAATTATTTAAGTGAATTGTTTTGAATATTCAAGCGAATAAAAATTATTTGGAAAGTGATATTTTGCGGGATTTGATTGAATAAGTGAGTTTTTGGTAAATTTATATTTTTATTCATTTATTTTATTTTTGTAAAAATATCTAAATGATTTTTCTTTATAGAATAGTATTTAAATTTATATTTCTAAAGTGATTCGTTAATTCCTTTTGAAGTTAATAAATTTGAAAGTTAGTAAATAACATTTGATGTTGTAGTAAGTTTATTGTTAATAATTGTCGTATGGGAACTATCAATTAAAAAGCTTATTCTATACTGTTGAAAATAATTTTGGAAGTTTATGTTTAGTATTTAATTGTCATTATTTTTAATAATATAATGAAAATTGTTTTAAAAATCTTTGGGGATACATATATAAATATATAAAAAATTGAACAAGCTATTACGAAATGTATAATTTTGAAGTTTTGGAATTGAATTTTAAGTTGTATAATTTCTGGAAATTAAATGAGAGGTTTGTAATTTTTTTACTCTTTTGGAAATCGTAAATGGATTTTTAAGAAAGAAAGAGAATTTTATAAATTGATTTTCTTTTAACTGAGTATTAATACTTGAAATTGTTATGTAGATTTTGGGAAAGTGTATTTTAAAATCCCTTCCGAATTAATAAATAATAGAACTGTATGTTTCAATTGCTTTGTATTCCTGTGTAACGAGGAATTAGAATAATAGAGTTATAGTGCCTTCTGGTATGAGACTTTCGGTAATATTTCGGTTGTTCTTTGGACTTATCATATAGAATTATTGTGCGATGATGAGTACAATTTACGAGAATTGAGCAAATGTGCGAGTAACACAGGTGGTGTGGGACGCCTAGGCTTATACTTGGTTGATTACTTTAAGTAAGTAGATGTTACTCTAACAAAATCGAGTATATGAGGTAATATATTTTTGGTGATTGAAACACCCTACACCCCTTGGTATATCCAAAAATGGGACATCAAAGGATATGGTGAGTTATAGGTATAGCTAAAACATCACAGATACTATGGTTCACAAGACAAATAGATATAAACAGCGGTAACATGTAAATAATAACTCATTATTCCGAATTAAACTTCATAAAATAAGTCATAAAAACAAAATATGTCTCAAAATATCAAATACTCTTGTCTTATGAAAAATACATCTCAATATCGTAAAACCGAAGTACAATAAAAAATAATCATCCCTCTCATAAGTACCAGTACATCGAAAGCCATATGAAATGAAAAATGAAAAGAAGAAGAATACATGAAGAACTCTAGGAATGTATCTCCAAGAAATCTGAATGTATTGTCCTCGACTCTACTGGCCTATGGGGGGAAAATGGGGAATAGAGGAGTGGGTAAGACAGTAAGTATGGCGAGTGAACGTAATTACTAGCATTTCTAAGCAAGATAAAGATAATGAACTAAGTAAGAGTTCTATTATGAAAGGAAAACACAAAAAGACAAAATTGGGGTAAAACACTGTTTCTGATTCTATTTACTTAGATGGTTTCGATTGCTTGACTGTTTGGATTGTTTGCACTTGTCTTAAACTGTTGTGATTAGGCTGAAACCCAAAACCTATTTTAGTTAGGCTGAAATCCTAATTCTACCGGTTGATCGGTCTTCCATCTCTATTGTGCCACTATGAGCTAGTCCGATCCTGTTTGTCCCAATGCAAAAGACACCTCTGTAGTGCTTGGAATGTAGTAGCAAATTATTCACCCTAATCAATGCGGCACGCTCGGCCATCGCCGGTACACGCTAACTGTCGGCCCCTCTTATGATCTCTTATTTACCTTAATTAGCTTAAGCGTGCCCAGCCTCACGTAATCTGTCGTGATACCATCAGACCTAGACCTGAAAGGAAATGCTGCCCAGCCTAACCTAAGTGTTGTGAGACCATCAGACCTAGACCTAAAAGGGAATGCTGCCGGTATTGGTTCTAACAAGCAAATTCTAGTTTGCGCCGCTTGCCCAAATCACCAGATATGAGCTTCTATCTATTGGCCACTTATTTACCCTAATTAGCATAAGCGTGTCCCAGCCTCACATAACTATTATGAGACCATCAGTTCCTAACTAAAAAGGAATGCTATTAGTAAGGGCCCTTCTTCTATGTTTGGTTATTAACTTAGTGTAAGTTTTAAAATATGCCTCTTTTGTTATTCTGCTATAATTGCTTATTAACTTAATCTAAGTTTTAAAATAAGTCTCTTCTGTTATTTATTCCTTTTTAGTTATAACCTATGTGTTATAACTGTTCTTTTGCTTATCAACTTAATCCAAGATCTAAGTTATAAAATAAGCCTCTTCTATTATTCTTCTATTTTCTCTTTTTAGTTATAGTCACTTCTTATAATTATGCTTGAAAATATCTTAAATTTGCCTATTTCAATCTATCTTCTTTTTATTACAGTTCTTCTTATTTTACATCTACTTTCTGTAAATTTTGCATTCTTATATTTTAGTCCTTATTAGCGAATTCTTCTCTTTTTAATATTTTATTCGCGTAAAAAGGAACAAAAAGAAACTAAAATTTACATGCTAAATTCAAACTTAAAACAACTGTAAATAAATGAAAATTACTGTAAATAACTGATTAAAATAGCTAAATAAAAATAGCTGAATAAAATAGATTGAAAAGAACTTTTGAAATTTACTTAAAAGTTAACTGTAAAAAACTTAAATAAAAAATATCTCAAAATTGCACAAAAAACTACAACTATTGAGAATCATATTACTTTAAATTACTTAAAAATCTAAAATAATTACAAAACACTCACCTGTGGTCCTTACCTTTATTCCTTTGCCTTCCTTGATCCACTTCCAGGGCATAGAATATTTTTATCAAAAAGATTTCCTTCTTAGAAAAAGTTTCTATTTGGGATCCAGCCTCAGGCAATGAGCCCAAATAAGAGAAAATCTAAATGAGAAAAATAGCTAGGCCTAGGGTTCTATTTATAGGGTAGGTTAGGGATCTCAGACCGTTGGATTTGAAGACTAATTCTGGTGCAACCACGTCATAGGCTCACTAGGAATCGTTGGAGGAGCATGAATTCACATGATTTGAGAAAATTGCAAAATAAAGTGTCTGTCTCATACATGGACAGCTTTGCATCCAAGTAAATAGGAAGGTTGACCTATTATCCATGAGGGCCAAGCTATAGGTCGATTTGACCTGGGCTGGGGTCGACCTAGCCCTATTATTATTCGTTTCTAATTAGGAATTCTTGTTTCTTTTATATCTTCTTTGCACTGACTCGGATTTTGACAAATTATATATGGAAATTGACCAAAAAATTACCGTGGACATAATGGTGCAACTTTCGTGGCTCAATTCTGATAATTTCACATATTTATTTTATTATTTAATTAATTCGTTAATTAATTAGTATAGCTTAAATTTTGGGTCATTACATTCTCCTCTCCTTAAAGGATTTCGTCCTCAAAATCTACAAGGATAGTAGAATGAAATAAATATTTTCATCCAAGTTCTATAACCAAATATTAAGCCGCCATCCATTACATCCACTGTCCTTAAGCTTTCTAATGCAATTTATGACATATGCAATAATGTAATGTCAATGTCCCTAACAAGTGCAAAAAATTAGGCGGTCCGCCGATTTAGTCGACCTCTTTAATGCAATCATGTCCGTGCCATGTATCCAAATGAATGCAAATTCCTTAATGATAACTGATAGTTCTATATGCATGCTACAATCATCATCCGAATGCAAAAATCATATGATAATCATCTATTTATAGCAACCATGGAAATAGAATAAAAAATGCAATTGCATACACATCCATATGCATATGTTTTAGTGACCTAGTTAGGCCGATCCCTAAGAGATAATAGTGCCAAGTGTATATATATGCATCCATTAGCATCCACTAGTAAACACTGGTAACCATTAGCGTCCATCATACATAACATGTTTGACATGTTTACATTCAGTCGTATCATGCATAAGTTAAATCCTAAGATCTACCCTCCCAAAGATACTAAAGGAAAGAATCTATTCAAAACTAAAGATGAAAACAGGAAATTCTAGATGTACCATCGAAAAAATGCGGATAAGAGATACGTATTTTTTCCTCAACCTCCCACGTAGCATCCTCAACACTATCTCCCCACTGCACCATAACCAAAGGGACTTCCTTATTCTTAAGCTTCTTGATATCACGTCCAAAGATCGCAGTAGGAATGCGATGAACCAATGCTTCTCTCTTCACTTCAACTTCTTCAAGTTGGCTAGGTTCCACTACCTCTGCTGAATCATGTAAGCACTTTCTCAAGTGTGAAACATGAAAAACATCATGAACTCCCACGAGAAACTTTGGTAGCTTTATTTTGTACAACATCTTCCCCACTCTTTCCACAATGGGGAATGGTCCTATGAATCTGGGGGCAGGTTTCCCATTTGATCCAAAACTCACCACCTTTCTTAGCGGAGACACCTTAATGAAAACCAAATCTCCTATCTCAAACTCAATATCCCTTCTCTGCTTATCTGCATAGGGTTTCTGTCTATCTTGGGCCGTCTTCATTCCCCTTCTAATGAGATCAATCTTTTTCGAAGTCTCTTTAACTATGTCGGGCCTAGTAGCAATTCTCTGTAGATTCTAACCAACACGAATGTGACTTGCACGGGCTTCCATAAAGAGCTTCAAAAGGTGCCATCCCAATGCTAGCCTGAAAACTATTATTACATGCGAACTCTGCTAAAGAAAGATGCTCCTCCCAAGTTCCACCAAAATCAAGAATGCACATTCTCAACAAATCATCAAGAATTCTATTAACTCTCACTGTTGGCTATCCATCTGGGGGTGATAGGCCGTACTCTAAGCTGCATCCCTAAAGCCTCCTGCAAGCCTCTGCAAAACTCACTGGTAAAATAGGGTCTCTATTGCTCACTATGCTAGAGGGAACTCCATGAAGTCAGACTATCTCACGAACTCATAAGGATGCCAAATAAGGTGATGTCCTCTTACTCTTGACCAAAATAAAGTGGCCGCTCTTAGTCAAACGATCTACAGTCTCCCAAATACTGGTATTCCCCTTCCTAAATCGGAATAAACCATCTATGAAGTCCACCGAAACACTATCCCATTTCCATTCGAGTACATCCATTGGTTGAAGCAATCCACAGGCCTCTGTTGTTCTGCCTTAACTCTTTGGCACACAAGACACTAAGCTACAACTCTGCCACATCCTTCTTCATGCCGCACCATGAAAACACTTTCTTCATGTCCCTATACATCTTATCCCCACGCAAACGAATAGTCATTCCAGAATGGTGTGCTTCTTCTAGAACTGCTCTCGTCAAATCACCAGTGCAGAGGACACAAAGTCTTCCGTCTCTCCTTATCCACCCTTTACTATCAATAGAACGGCGTTGGAGATGTCTAAAGAACTCTCCTCTTCTAATCCTATCCGAAATATCCATAAGCTCTGAATCCTCTGGTTATCTTGAGCCAATCTGATCTATGAGGGTAGGCTTAACCTCAAGTGTTGCCAATAATCCATGGGTAATGTCCGTAGAGGGCTTAAAATAGAAGGTGGAAATAAAATCTATGCTTTTTCACACCACGAACATTGGAGTAAGGGTTGCTCTCTTCCTACTTAACGCATCCACAACCATGTTCCCTTTACCATGGGTGTAAGCAATCTCAAAGTCATATGATGCAAGAAACTCCATCCAACGATGCTACCTTAAATTTAAATCCTTCTATGAGAATTGGTACCTCAATGATTTATGGTCAATGAAATGCTTGAATCTCTCTCCTAGCAAGTAATGTCTCCAAGACTTGAGCGCGAAAACAATAACTGGTAACTCAAAAGCATAGGTGGGTAGTTCTTCTCATCAGTTCTCAACTGTTTGCTTCCATAACATACTACCCACCCTTCTTGCATCAATACTGCTCCAAGATCCATCCACATGCATCAGTGTATATTGCAAAAGGCTTAACTCCATCGGTTAAAACTAACACCGGTGCACTAGTAAGGGTCCTCTTCAACATCGTGAAGGAATCCTCACAATCTAAGTCCCACAGTAATGCCGTATTCTTCTTAGTGAGGCGAGTACGCGGTGCTGAAATCTTAGCGAAATCTCTGATAAACTTCCAATAATAGCCAGCCAAAACTAGGAAGCCTCTAACTACACTAGCATTCTTGGGGGCCTTCCTATCCTATATCGCTACTATCTTAGCGGGATCCACAGCTAAACCCACTCTTGAGACTACATTCCCTAAGAAAAGCACCTCCTTACACCAAATTTGACACTTTGACAATTTTTCTTTCAACCGATGAACAAAAAGTGTACAAAGAATCTCCTCAAGATGAATAACATGCTCTTACATACTCTTTGAAAACACCAAAATGTCATCCACAAATACTACAACGAATTATTTTAGGACATTTCGAAAAACACGGCTCATCAAATCTACAAAATTGGTTGGGGTTTTGGTCAGCCCAAACGGCATAACCAACTACTCAAAGAATCCATTGGGTGTCCTAAATGTCGTCTTATAGCTGCTATCGTCAATGACCCCAAGCTGATGAAATCTAGTAGCTAAGTCAAGTTTCAAAAATACTGAAGAGCCAACTAGCTGATCGAAAAGATCGTCTATCCTAGGAAGTGGGTAAAGGTTCTTCTTTTTCGTGGGCTTATTCAACTCTTTATAGTCTATGCAAAGTCGAAGGGAAACATCCACCTTTTTAGCGAAGACAAATGGCCCTCCCCACTCAGATATGCTCTGCTTGATGAAGCCTTTCTCCAATAGCTCACCAATCTTCTTACTTAAATCCTTCCTCTCCTTAGGAGCCATATGTCCCACCAGCAATGCCACTAGCTTAGCATTGCCATTCAAATAGATCCTAAAGTCAATCTCTCTCTTAGGGGTTAGTCCCCTAACCTCTTCAAAAGCATCTGGGGAATCTCTAAGAACTGAAACGGAACCTAACTCTCATAGTGATTAATCAAGGGAATAAAGGAAGCTCAACATTACTGACACCTATGGGTCGCAAGAAACCTCGAGAGTCCTTCCGCTATGTGTCTCTAATTTGATGACCCTCCTCTCACAGCCCAATATCGCACCACAAGTGGATAATCAGTTCATCCCTAAAATCACCCCATACCTAGAAAATCCTAACACATAGGAGTCACAATCAAACTCTACGTAGTACAAAAAATTTCAAACCTTTACAAATCATGGATAAATATATCGATCCTTCTGTAGGATTTGAAACAAATGTAGGATCTACTACTAGAGAAATATCTAGGTGCAAACAGTCAACCAAGGAACTAGAAATGAAAGAATGTGATGCTCCAGAGTAAAAAAGAGTCCGAATAGAAAAATCCAAAATAGAGATCAAACCTTCTATAGAAAATTTCCTACCTCGATTCGGTCCACTACTAGAAGGTGCTACATCCAAAGCATGTACTTGCGCGGTAGGTGCGCCTGCACTCTACCCTGTCTTCTAAGGACAAGCTCTACTAAGATAACTAGGCTGCCTATAGTTGTGACACCTCCACTATATCGTTTCCTTCTTACAGTCCTTTGTGAAATGACTAAGCAATCCAAAATTATGACATTTCTCGCCTTTATTAATCTGTACCTATTGTGGTCCTCCTCCTTTATTCTTGTCCTTATCTCTCTTATTCTTCCACCACTACTTCTTAGAGTTTTCTAACTTAGGAACCTCCTTAAGTTCTCCTTTCTTAGCAACATCTGACATGAAAGCCATCCCCAAAAGTGACTCATACTCACTCCCATAGTACATGTATCAATAACAACCCTTGGAGGGGCTGGTTCAAACCCTTAGCAAACTTGATGCCCTTCTTATACGGTGTATTAACAAGCTCCATTCCGAACCACGATAGCTCGTTAAACTGATTTATATACTCCTTCATTGAATGATTCCCTTGCTTAAGACTGATGAACTTTTCCAACTACACGCTTTTCTCAGCTTGCAAAAATAACTTTCTCTCAAACCTTTCTCAAAATCCAAATCAACCAATGTCTCTACCTTCCATCTCTGTGACCTCCCACCAGTAAGAAGCTTCTCCCTTCCGCTGCCAAGATGCATGTTGAACTCTCTACCGGTCCTCCAATCCTAATAGTCCAACTATCCGCTCTGTATTCCTCAACCAAGCTCGTGCCTCCACAAAATCCTTTGTATCGGAAAATGTATTGCCTCCTAGATTAGCGAAATCCTTGCATAGCTTAGAAAAATTGGCTGTTGCAGGTGGATTAATGGGGATCTCCACCTGTCGGTGTTGCATTGGGTGCTTTCCCTTGCACCTTTGGGGTCGTATTTTGAAGGTTTCTATGAAACCAGCCATGGACTTGGGCACCCTCTCAAAGATTTGGGGCATTCACAATTCTATGCAAAGAAAAGAGAATTTAGGCTCGAAAGAATCGAAAGAAGGTTGAACTGGACAATGATGGGACTTTTATAAAAACTATCTTGTACTTAAAAACCATTTCTATATTAAGATTTTCTTTCTGAAAAACACTTTAAGTTTAAAGATATGTTACTTTTGAAAAATCTTTACTTTGAAAACAAGTCTTTTGGAATCCTGTAACCTTGGGCTTTGATACGAAGTGAAACACCCCACACCCCTTGATATGCCCAAAAAGAGCACATCAAATTATATGATGCATTATAGGTAGAGCAAAAACATCATAGAGACTAAGATTCACAAGACATGTAGATAAAAACAATGAAAACATTTAAATAGTAAATTATTACTCAAAATTAAACTTCACAAAATAAGTTATGAAAATAGAACATGTCTCAAGATACCGAATTCTCATATCTTATGAAAAATACATCTCGGTTTCATAAAATCAAAGTAAAATAAAAATAATCATCCCTTTCATAAGTACCAGTATATCGAAAGCCATATGAAATGAAAAAATAAAAGAAGAAGAATACATGAAGAACTCCGAGAATGTATCTTCAAGAAACCTGAATCTACCGACCTCGATTTTACTAGCCAATGGGGAGAAAAAGGGGGAATAGAGGAGTGGGCCAGACAATAAGTCTGGTGAATAAAAGTAATTACTAGCATTTCTAGGCACGTTAAAGATAATAGGCTAAGCAATAGCTCTACTATGAAAGGAAAATACAAAAAAGAAAAAATTGGGATAAAGTACTATTTTTGATTCTGTTTACTTGGACTGTTTCGATTGCTTAACTGTTTGGATTGTTTGCACTTGTCTTAAACTACTATGATTAGGCTGAAACCCTAATCCTATTTTTATTAGGCTGAAATCCTAATTCTACCTGTTGATCGACCTTCTATCTTTGTTTTGCCACTGTGAGCTGGTCCGATCTCGTTGGTCCCATAGCAAAAGACACCTTTGTAGCGCTTGGAACGCATTACCGAATTATTTACCCTAATCAATACCACATTCTTGGCCATCGTCGGGCACGCTAACTGTCACCCCCTCTTATGATCTCTTATTTACCCTAATCAGCATAAGTGTGCCCAGCCTCACCTAATCTATTGTGGTACAATCAGACCGAGACCTAAAAAGGAATGCTGTCCTGCCTCACCTAGTGTTGTGATACCATTAGACCTAGACCTGATAGGGAATGCTGCCAGTACTAGTCCTAACAAACAAATTCTAATTTGCGTCCCTTACCCAAATCCCCAGATTTGAGCTTCTATCTGTTGGCAACTTATTTACACTAATTAGCGTAAGCGTGTTCTAGCTTCACGTAACTATTGTGAGACTATCAGTTCCTGACTTAAATGGAATGCTGTTGGTACGGGCCCTTCTTCAATGTTTACATATTAGTTTAGTGTAAGTTTTAAATTAAGACTCTTCTGTTATTTCTGCTATAATTGCTTATTAACTTGATCTAAGTTTTAAAATAAGCCTCTTCTGTTCTTTCTTTCTTTTTAGTTATAACCTATGTGTTATAACGTTTCTTTTGCGTATTAACTTAATCCAAGATCTAAGTTATAAAATAAGCCTCTTCTATTGTTCTTCTATTTTCTCTTTTTTGTTATAATCACTTGTTATAATTATGCTTGTAAATATCTCCAATTTTCCTATTTCTGTCTATTCTCTTTTTATTACAGTTCTTCTTATTTTACTTCTATTTTCTATAAATTTGGCGTTCTTCTATTTTAGTCCATATTACCAAATTCTTCTCTTTTTAATATTTTATCGCATAAAAGAAATAAAAAGAAACTAGCATTTAATGGCTACATTCCAACTTAAAATCGATGTAAATAAATGTAACTAACTGTAAATAACTGAATAAAATAGCTAAATAAAATAGACTAAAAAGAACTTCTGTAATTTTCTTAAAAATTAACAATAAATAACTTATATAAAAATTGTCTCAAAATTGCGAAAAAACTGCAACTATTGAGAACCCTATTATTTCAAATTACTTAAAAATCTAAAATAATTACAAAACACTCATCTATAGTCCTTAGCTCTATTCATTGACCTTCCTTAATCCACTTCTGGGGCGTAGAATATTTTTATGAAAAAAGATTTCCACCTTAGAAAAAGTTTCTATTTAGTGGTCAGGCCTTAGGCAATGAACCCAAATAGGGGAAAATCTGAATGAGAAAAATAGCCAGGCCTAGGATTCTATTTATAGTGTAGCTTAGGAATCTCAGACCGTTGGATTTGAAGATTAAATCTTGTGCAACCACGTCATAGGCTCATTAGGAGCTGTCGAATGGGAGCATGAACACACAAGATTTGAGAAAAATTGCAAAACAATGTGTTCGGCTCGTACCTGGACAACTTTGCATCCAAGTAAATAGGTGGGTCAACCTATTATCCATGAAGGTTGACCTTGCTTCTTTGGGGGTCGACCGAACCTGGGCTTGGGCCAACCTAGCCCTATTATTTTTTTTTCGTTTTAATTTTGAATTCTTGTTTCTTGCGTGTCTTCATCATACTAACTCGAATGTTGACAAATTATATATGGAAATTGACCAGAAAATTACCATGGACACAATGGTGCAACTTGCATGACTCAATTCTGAAAATTTCACACACTAACTATATTATTCAATTAATTCATTAATTAATTATTACAACTTAAATTTTGTTGTTACAGTGATGCACATTGAGAGTGTGCACCTAGAGCCATAAGTATGTCTATTTATTATGTGTACTATTATACATCAAGAAGTAACCAGATCGGTTAGTATCCATCCTAACGGCCTGATTGTAAGGTCGCTCCTCGAATCTATGACACCTGTTGTTGTATATGGCTGGGAGTCACGGCTAAGACCACTACCCCGATGTCACTTAGTCCAGCAGTTTATTACCAATATGGGCGCTTGCAGGGTCCGTGGCGTAGCGTAGTCTTTCCCTAAATGGATATAGGGTCATAATGGCCATCGAGGTAATTAAGACTGTAGGAGTAGCTCTAAGAGTGTATGAGGAAGGCTCTTGGAGCAGGCTGAGAGCTGTCAGTCTCTCGTCTAATTATTATTGATATGATAGCATGAGATGTTATAGACGCTACTTGTTTACCTGTAAGAGATCATTGCAATTACGGCTGAAAGCCGATTCGATTATTTATTAAGACCAATATCGAAATAAATATTTATGATGCTGAGAGCACATAGGACTAGGAATCTTGATGATTATCCATGATACTGAGAGCTGAGTGGATTAGTAGAGGTCTAAGAGACCATATGGTTGTTTTATTGGCTGAGAGCCAAGTCGATTACTATGAGATTGAAAGTCAAGATGATAGTTTGGTGATTATCAATCTATTGATTTGTTCATATGACTGAGAGCCTATGGAGTTATGTAACCCCATACATTCTGATTATATAATTACCGGGAATAGTTAGAGATGTTGAGAGCATGAAGTTGTCCCTAAACCTAATTTACATGGTTATCTAAGAGATAACCTAGCTACCGAGGGCATGTCATATTTATATTTCATGTTTATTTGATTTGAGTGATTACTATGTGTTATATCTATATATTAAGAAAGGTGGATCCTGAGTATGTCTACATTATGATTATCTAAGAGATAATCAAAGGCATCGCTGTGAGCACATCCTTTTGTATTGTTGATGAATTTTATACATGATTATGGTAAGATTATATTTGTATCAGCCACTTGATTATTTGTCCATTTGGTGTGTTGATTGACTTTACTTGGATTGGGCTATCTTTTGGTGAGCATGGTTTATAGGTATGCTAACACTAAGGATATGCATGTACCTTTTGTGTTGCACTTGCTTATATCATGCTAGATGTTATTTTACATTGACATGTACATTCTAGATATAATTTGACTCGTATGTTATTTATATAATACTCGGGTTGGTCTGAGACTAACATTATAGGTTCAGTCACGAAGAGACCAGATTGTGGATGTTGGGCATGGATGAAGGATAGGTTATTATTGTATAACATTGTGTATTGTATTACCTCATTTGAATATGGTGTTGCATTTGATATT
Source organism: Allium cepa (assembly GCA_030765085.1). NCBI lineage: Eukaryota > Viridiplantae > Streptophyta > Magnoliopsida > Asparagales > Amaryllidaceae > Allium > Allium cepa. The sequence continues at coordinate 744,861,531 of CM060931.1, read as the reverse complement.
GGTGGAATATTGTATATTTTGTGATTGTGGGAGTTTGACTCATTTCATATTCCACTCAAATTTGTATATATTTATATTATATATTATCGCTGCATTATTGACTTTGTGTTCTCTATCATTTATTGATTTTATATTGTGTATTGTTCTATCCTAAAAGCACACAAATTTATTGCTTTATGCCCATAATGTGTATGTATATGCGAAATGTTTATGAATTTTTGACATATGTACAAGTGTTAGTCCAGTGGAATATTCACATGTGTACCCATATAGCCTTATTGTCCATATTATCTAACAGTATTACCCAGTAATACTCTTGGATAGTATGGATATAGAGGTGGGGACATTACAGTTAGTATTAGAGCAGTTCAAAATAATATAGATTACAAGAAACACAAGTCCTTGCCTTAGATAATACTTAGAGTCCCTATCCCCATAGGTGTGTGGTAGATTACTATTTATATTTAAGTGATATTAGAAGTATACGACGATTATTGGAGTAATCATCCAGTAACGTGTTTGTTTTTTTTTTATTACATGATAATAATATATTTCTTCAACCTATTTATTAATGTAGTCTCTAAATGAGATACAGAGTAACTGGTGAATGTAATGAAGGTAGAAGTAGTTAGTCTTATAAGATGTGATAGCATTAATGATGATGAATAAACATCAGTGCTGCTTGTATATGAATGTAAGTGATCCAGTAGTGATTAGAGTGCGCAGCGGATGCATATAAATAGCTTTCTACCGAAGTCATTTGTTTTTTTGATTATTTGATGTGTGTTAATTTGTACCATTATTAATGTTTGTTGAACTGAATGTACATAAGAATTTTCAAAATAAGTATGCTTATTTAAACACGCATATGATTTAATAAAAATATGAATTTGATTTAATCAAACGATTTAATGTTTTAACAATTTATTTTGATGTTAATCTGTCCGTCAAGTGCTTTAAGAAATTTGATCGATAAGTTTGGCTAACGTTATCGATAGAGAATCTTGAATACTAGATGAGGCATTTTGGCACAACGGCTTACACTTGTAAATTTAATGGATATATGTTGTATCATGGACCATTCATTTATTTCAATTTTGAATAGTTGATATAATATACCAACAAATCTTTGAATAACTTATGATAGAAATCAATTTAGAAATCAATTGCTTGCCCATTGTATTCAACATCCAATAATATATATGGTTAAAAGAGCCAAGATAGGCTACAAATTATTCAATCTTATTTGCTAAAACAAAGGTAACTAAATAAATACTAACCAAATAAAGAGGCCACAAATTAGCTAACTGATTTGCTAAAACAAAGGTAACTAAATAAATACTAACCAAATAAAGATATCGTTAGATCAGGGAAAAAATGCAAGAAATATTCTAACTCCTAGAATATATGTAAAATATATTCTATCACTCCCCCTCAGTCGAAGCTGGAGGTTGTCGTATGCTTAGACTATCCCTGAAATCATAAAATAATATGCGGGGAATACTTTTTGTAAAAATATCAGCAATTTGCTAAAAGGACGGTACATGAAGCACACACGCTTCGCCACGAGCTACTTTCTCACGGACGAAATGAATACCATCTCATCATGTTTACTGCGTAATGCTGAGCAGGATTGCCGGATAAGTATATAGTACTCACATTGTCACAATAAACTAGAGTAGCCTTTTGATACGACGATGCAACTCTAGAAGCAAATTTTTGATCTAGCACGAATCAGAAACAATATTAGCAACACCCCTGCACTCCGCCTCAACACTACTACGGGAAAGAGTAGGTATCTATTTCAAAGACCAAGAAATCAAATTATCTTCGAGGAATACACAATAACTAGAGGTAGAACGATGGGTGTCAGGATAACCACCACAATGTGCATCCTTATATGAGATAATATGATTAATATTGGATTTGTACAAGTGGAGAGCAAAAGAAAGGGTACCCTAGAGATATCGTATGATATGCTTTAGATCTTTCATATGCTCATTAGTCGGGGCATGCATATGAAGGCAGATCTACTACAAGACATAGGAAATATCTGGCTGAGTGAATGTAAAATACTGAAGAGCACCTGCAAGACTACGATACTTAGTCGGATCATCATAAGGAGTGTCTACGGTGGCACCTATTTTGGACTTAGTGTTAACAGGAGTAGGACATGAACTGCAGTTAGACATTCCGGCATGTTCAATAATTTTTGTAGCATATTTTGTCTGAGATAAGAAAAGACCACGGGCATGACGAGTGACAACAATACCCAAAAAGAAACTCAGAGGACCTAGATCCTTCATAGAAAATTCTAAAGCTAAGAGAGTCATAATATACTTACGAAGATGATCAAAAGAAGCTATAAGTATGATGTCATCCATATATAATAGAATATAAGCAATATCAAAACTTGTAGATGAATAAAGAGTAATCTGACGTACTGTGAGAGAAGCCAATGGTAGCAACAAAATCAGCAAATCTTTGGTACCAAGCTCGAGGAGCCTGTTTTAATCCGTACAAAGATTTCTTCAAAAGGAAAACATGATCCAGATAATTATTGTTACGAAAACCCATGGGTTGATGCGTATAAACTGCTTCGTTGAGATGACCATGCAAGAAAGCATTCTTGACATCCATCTGATGAATGGGCCAAGATTTAGAAAGAGCAATGCTGAGAACCGCTATAATGGTGACCGGTTTAACCATGTGGCTAAACATTTCATCACAATCAACACCCTGTTGTTGTGCTTTTCCATCACCTACAAGACGAGTTTTATAACGCTCAAAAGAACCGTCAGATTTATGTTTATGACGAAAAATCCACATAGACCGAATAACATCAACATTAGACAGCCTAGGCACTAATCCATAAGTGTTATTGTCAATTAAAGCATTAAATTCATCCAACATTGCACTTTTCCAATTATGGTCACTAGTCGCACTAACAGGATTTTTCGGAACAGGAGAAATATCTGTAGTGGTGGTAGTGTGGTAATTGAAAGAGTATTTGGGGTTGGGTTTAAAAATGCCATTTGATGCACGAGTGGTCATGTGGGTTGAAATGGGGTTGGGAAGCCTAGGGATGGTGTGAGGAATAGTCAAAGTGAGGGAGCTCATAGACGAGGTTGGGCTGTAGGGAAGAGAGGATGGGCCAGAGGAGGAAATAGGACTACGGGAGGTAGTGTCGTCCAAAAGATGAAGAGGTGGAGTAGGCCGCTGCTACATCTGGCCCAAAAGAATAGAGGGCCGAGTGGGGCAGCAGTGGGAGATGTGGAATCTGGGCCTGTGTGAGACCGTGGCCCAGATTGAGGAAGAGAGGACGAATTGTTGGGTTGCGTTGTTGGGTCAAGCTGCATATTTTGTGGTGTGGTATCTTGAGATAAATGATGAATTTATTGAGGATTAAGATTGTCACTCAAAAAATCGTAATTTGAAGGTTTTGTTTTGTGGAGTCCGGAGAATGGAAATTCTATTTCAACAAAACGAACATGATGAAAAATTATTATTTTACCACCAGATATGTCATAGCATTTGGAGCCACGATGATTAGGAGGCAGACATAAATAAGCATAAGGATTCGACCTTTCTTGTAATTTATGAATAGTAGAGGAGGGGAATAATGGGAAACATAAGTAATTAAAACACACAAACCCGAACAATCCAGATCACTTTGATAGAGGATTTGAGCGGGAGATTGGTAATTCAATACCTTGGAAGGAAGGATATTGAGAAGATATGTAGCCATGAAGAGAGCATGATGCCAAAAGGAGAGTGGCATAGATGCTTGAGCAAGAATAGTCCGGATGATATTATTTATGGATTTTATGTGTCTTTCGGCCTTCTCATTTTGTGGAAATGTATGAGGACATGAGAAACGGAAAAGCATGCCATGTTGCTCAAAAAATCCTAAAAAGTTCCATAATGTTGTTAAATATAGGGTGTAATTATTTTCTATTTATTTCCTTTCCTATTATAAACTTTCCTAGTTTAACTATTTGGTGTGACATATAAACACCTCTCCTTGTAAATCAATTGGATGGGAATAAATAAAATAAGTTGTTTTCTCCTCTATTTCTGTTCTTATAAATTATATTCGATACCTTACTAATTAACATGGTATTAGAGCCCACTCAGTAAATTATCTTAAATCAACTCAAAGATAGGTATTGAATATCATATTCAATCTCGTATCTCAAATCAGAAAATTAATCAAACCATTATATCTCATATTCAAAAAATTCAATCTTGTACTCCTTTCCTTCTTTAAATCAGAAAGTTATCTCCTTCCTTTCTTTAAATCTCGTATTCAATCTGCTTCAAAACTATCCGAAGTTTCCTCTCAGAAAATTCGATCTATGTCTCTGAAACCTTGGACATCTTCTCTGCGTTAATTTTGGGGTTTTCTTATCAAGTATTTGGTTTTCTTCTCCGTTTAAATGGGGAAAGAAAAGGTATTGACTATGATAGGCGTCGTGCCGATGTTATCATCACTGACCACAAGCTAAACGGAGCCAACTACCTAGACTGGAGCAAAACTGTGCGCATCTATCTCAGGAGCATTGAGAAAGATAATCATCTAAGTGACAACCCACTGCAACCAGATTCAACTGAGAAAGCCCACGTGAATTGGCTTCGTAACGATGCTCGCCTCTTCCTTCAAATTCGAAATTCGATAGATAATGAGATAATTGGCTTAATCAACCACTGCGAGTTCATTAGAGAACTATTAGATTATATGGAATTTTTGTACTCTGGATAAGGAAATCGGTCTCGAATGCATGAGGTCTGTAAATATTTTTACCGTGTTGAGAAGAACGAGCAATCATTGATGACCTACTTCATGAACTTGAAGAAGACCTATGTAGAGTTTAATTTGCTTTTGCCCTTAAGTTCAGACATAAAGATTCAACAAAAATAGCGCAAGCAGATGGCAGTCATGAGTTTTCTTGGTGGATTGCCTTTGATTTTGATTCTGCTAAAGCCCAAATCCTGTCTGGAACTGACATGTCTTAGTTACAAGATGTGTTTAGTCGACTTCTTCGAGTAGAAAAAACGGCTTCTTCGTGTAATAACTCTGTTTGTAATAATGATCTTGTCTCTAGGAATATAAATTGGAAAAATCAGAACTTAAGCAAACCTGATTCTCGAAATGTTATATGCAACTACTGTAAGAAAAATGGGCATACTAAGTTGCAATGCAGAAAACTTCAGTATAAAAATATGCAGAGGCAATGTGGTATTAGCACTGGTCAGTTTGGAGGCAATAGGAAAATTGCAAATTCAGATTTTGCTGGTAGTAATAACTTGGATCGGTTGAATGCTGAACAAACAAATATTGGGGCCAGTCAATCTTTGGGAACTAATGATCATATCCTTGGAACATCTAGTAATAAGACAGTGCATGATTACATCGATGAATTTGCTAAGTTCCTAAAACATCAAGAAACTTCAAAGGACTCTTCATTAGTAACTGCTCTAACTAATTCAGGAAATAGATGGGTCATTGATTCAGGTGCAGCTGAACATATGTCAGGTAACTCCTCACTTTTTTCAAACTATCATACAAACACTTCCAAGCATTCATTTATTTTAGCCGATGGATCTCTTTCTCATGTCCAATGGACCGGGGTTGTTAACCCTACTCCTACTCTCTCTTTACCCTCTGTCTTACATTTACCATCATTATCTTTTAATTTACTTTCCGTTAGTCAGATCACTCGCAATCTAAATTATTCTATATCTTTTTTTCGAATCATTGTATTTTTCAGGATCTAACGACGAAGCAGATTATTGGTAAGGGGCATGAGTCTGGAGGGCTGTATATTCTTGATTTGTCACCTTCCATAATATGTTCAAGTATCACCTCTTCCCTCAAGATTAATTACCAGTTAGGCCACCCAACTCTTTCTTTCCTCAAGAAGCTTTGTCCTCAATATAGTTCTTTGTCTACACTAGATTGTGAAGCATGTTATTTTGCTAAACATCATCATCACAGTACAAGTCTTAGAATTAATAAACGTGCTAGTGCTCCTTTTGAACTTGTACATTCTGATATTTGGGGCCCTTGTTCAATTTTGTCTAAATCTAGATTCATATATTTTGTTACATTTGTAGATGATCATTCTCGTACAACTTGGCTTTATCTTATGAAAAATCGAACTGAATTATTTTGTATATTCTCTTTCTTCTGTGCCGAAATCAAAAATCAATTTAATACTTGCATTCATACATTACGAAGTGATAATGCTAAAGAATATACATCTGCTATATTTCACTCTTATACGACTCAGCATGGAATACTTCATGAAACATCGTGTGTTGACACTCCATCACAAAATGGTGTGGCAGAAAGAAAAAATAGACATCTTCTTGAAATTGCACGTGCTCTTTTATTTTCAATGAATGTTCCTAAAAATTTCTGGGCCGATGCAGTTTCTACAGCCTGCTTTCTCATAAATCGTATGCCATCTTCTATACTTAATTGGGAAATTCTATATAAACTTATGTTCCCCAACAAACCTTTATGCTCTGCTAGTCCTAAATTTTTTGGTAGCACTTGCTTTATTAGAGATGTAAGGCACAAATAACTAAACTTGATCCAAAATCTTTGAAATGTATTTTTGTTGGCTACTCACGACTTCAAAAAGGATATCGTTGTTTTTGCCCTAGTCTTGATAAATATATAGTCTCCATTGATGCCAATTTTTTCGAAAATACACCTTTCTTTTAAAAATCTGATTCTACCACTACCTCAACTATTCAAGACTGTGATTATTTTCTTATATATCTTCCTCAAACTATTCCTATTGACCCATCCACCCAAAACTTTGAAACATTTTCTGACCAAAATACCGATATCTCTAATATATCTCCACCAGTTGATCCTATTGCTGAACAAAACATAATCACCTTCTCTGATTTAGATCTCCCAATTTCTTTAAGAAAGGAAAAACGCAAATGTACTTTCCATGTCTCATCGTTTGTCTCATATAATAACTTTTCCACTTCTGCATATTTGTTCAATACTTCTCTTGACTCAATTTCAATTCCTAACTCTATTACTGAAGCCCTATCTATTCCTGGCTGGCGAAAAGCAATGATTAATGAAATGAATCCTTTGGAGTTTAATAATACATGGGATTTAGTGAAGTTACCTATTGGTAAAAAATCTATAGGATGCTAATGGGCATTCTCTATGAAAATTAATCCAAATGGATCGGTTGCTCGTTTAAAAGCTCGATTAGTTGCGAAAGGATTTGCTCAAACGTATGGAGTGGATTATTCTGAAACATTTTCTCCTGTTGCAAAATTAACGAGATTATTTATTTCACTTGCTGCTACATATGACTGGTCTTTACATCAACTTGATATTAAAAATGCTTTTCTTTATGGTGACCTTAAAGAAGAAGTATATATGGAGTAACTACCTGGCTTTGCTGCTCAGGGGGAGAATGGTTTAGTATGTCGCCTTAAAAAAACTTTATATGGACTAAAACAAAGTCCTCGTGCTTGGTTTGGAAAATTTTGTCAAGCTATTGAGAATTTTGGTTTGATGAAAAGCAAAGCAGATCACTCGCTGTTCTATAAAAATTCAGAGAATGGAATTATTTTGTTAGTTTTTTATATGGATGATATTGTTATCACAGGGAGCAACAAAGTAGGGATTGAGTCTCTTAAACAATTTATTCATACTCAGTTTCACACAACAGATTTGGGAGAACTAAAATATTTTTTAGGTGTTGAGGTCTTAAGGAGTAACAAAGGTAATCTCTTATCTCAAAGAAAGTATATGCTTGACTTACTAGAAGAAACAGGAAAGCTGGGATCGAAACCATGAAGTACTCCAATGATTCCAAATATGCAACTAACAAAAGAAGGAAAATTATTTGAAAATCTAGAAATGTATAGAAGATTGGTGGGAAAATTGAATTATCTTGCTGTTACTCATCTAGACGTTGCATATTCTATTAGTGTTGTAAGTCAATCGATGTTATCTCCAACAGTTCATCATTGGACTGCTTTAAAACAGATTTTACGCTACTTAAAAGAAATAGTAGGGCTTAGTATTATATATACAAATCATGGGCATAACTAGGATGAATGCTTTTCAGATGCTGATTAGGCAGGTTCTAAGATAGATAGAAGATCTACAACAGGGTTTTGTGTTTATGTTGGAGGAAACTTAATTTAACGAAAAAGTAAGAAGCAAAATGTTGTCTCACGTTCAAGTGCAGAATTAGGGTATCCAGCTATGGCAAAATCTGTATGTGAGATAGTTTGGATATATCAACTTTTGAATGAAATAGGACTGAAAACTATTATCCCAGCTAAATTATGGTGTGATAACAAAGCTGCTAATTTATCGCATTTAATCCTGTGTTCCATGAACGAACCAAACACATAGAGATTGACTGTCATTTTGTTCGGGAAAAAATACAAGATGGTTTAATATCTATAGAGTATATGAAGACTGAAGAGAATATTGCAAATATCTTCACCAAAGCTTTGAATGGAGTCAGAATTAATTACTTGTGTAACAAGTTGGGCATGATTAACATCTATGCTCCAACTTGAGGGGGAATGTTAAATATAGGGTGTAATTATTTTCTATTTATTACCTTTCCTATTATAAACTTTCCTGGTATAACTATTTGGTGTGATATATAAACACCTCTCCTTGTAAATCAATTAGATGGGAATAAATAAAATAAGTTGCTTTCTCCTCTATGTCTTTTCTTATAAATCAAATGTTTGAGGGCACGAGAGATGGAAAAGCATGCCATGTTGCTCAAAAAATCCTTAAAAGTGCCATTAATGTATTCCGTACCGTTGTCACACTGAAAAGTCTTAATATTACGTTCAAATTGCGTCTTGACTAAAGCATGAAACACTAAGAAAAGTTGTTTGACCTGAGATTTTTTTGCAATAGGAAAAGTCCACAAAAATCCTCTATAGTCATCCAGAAAAAGAACATAATAACAATGGCCGGAAGTACTAACAATAGGAGAAGTCCAAAGATCACCATGAATAATATCAAATGGATGAAAAGTATATGACACTGAATCATAAAAATTTAGCTTAGAATGTTTTCCAAGTGGACAAGAAGAACAAAAATTTTTACAAGCCTTATTACAATCAACAAACCTTTTACCACAAAGAGACGTAAGAATAACATCGCCAGGATGATCTAAACCATTGTACCAAATATTCGAAGGTAAAGAAGTAAAAGCATAATGATTGTTGGAAGAAATGGCTTGAGAGTTGGAGAAAGGTGGATATAAGCCCTTGATGCTATCACATCTCATTAGTATGCTCCCCGTCTTTAAGTCATTAACAAAGAAACCAAAAGGGTCAAAAGAGATAGAAATCCTATTATCTGTGGTAAATTTACGAACAGAGGCCAAATTTTTAATGAGCCTGATAGCATGTAACACATTGTTTAGGGTAAATGGTGGATAAGGTGAAGGCAACGTAGTGCGACCGTGACCAACAATTGAAATTAAATGACCACTACCAATAATAATGTTATGATGCTTATTGCTTGAGTAGAAATAAGAAGAGAGAATATCTGCATCCGCCGTCATGTGAGATGTAGCACCAGTATTCATGTAGTAGTTCCCATCTGGTTGAGAGAACGAAAGAGCATGCATAGCGGCCTCAGTGTCGATGGGCATGTAGCTAGGAGCAAGAGAGAAACAACATTGAAAGCTTAAGGTCTGGACCCAAGTAAGCCTGACCCAGAAGAGGAGGGACGTTGGGCCGCTGGATTGGGCCTTGGCTGCCAAGTGTATGCGGAAAATGGGCAAGGAGGAATAGTCCACCCTCCCCAACCAGGCTGCCACATCTACTGCCAATGTTGTGGTGGGGTCTGCTGGCGTGGCTGCCACTGGTGCTGCTGAAATGGTGACTGACTAGAACTGGACCCATTAGTACTTTGGTTGGCCTTTTTCTTTCCATTATTTTTCGAATTGTTCCACCCTTTATTACTGTTGTTACGCTTGTTGCTTGCAGATGAATCAGTGGCAACCATGGCAGCACCACTGGACCGACTCTCAGAACCACCAGTTTCACGAGCTTGACGAGCCTTCGTAGTACGCACAACCATTTTCAACCTTCAACAACAACTCTCAAAGGATGGTAAAGGCTCTTCATTTTGTATATAGCCCCCTGTACCACTATATGCCTTTGGTAGGGACCCGGTGAGACGTAAAACCAGATGACCATTTGTCACTGGAGCATCAACATCAGCCAACCTGTCCGTTAGAGATTGTAGATAATTACAATAATTGTCGATCGAGTTGAAGCCTTTTTAAACCTTATTTTATTTTTATTTACAAATCATGTTTTCCATGTTTTCTTATTTATTTGCAAAGGATAATTTCAACTACTTATCTTATATATCTTTCACATAAAAATGCACATTTTACAAAAATTAGAAAACAATATTTTATTAGTTTCAAATATATAGAAATTTTAAATTTATGTTTAGTCCTTCTCTTAAATTTATTGTTTAAATCCCTCTTATTTTTTTTCTAAAATTTATAAATCAACTTATCTCTTATGTTTCTAAAGGTTTACATTTGTTAACCTAAAGAAATTTGTGTCTAATCCTTAACTTAAGCAAATTTATAATTTTATAATTTTGTTTTCAAACCCTTGTGTTAATAAATTTACACTTTTGTATCTTGTACTTTTATACTTATCATATATTTATGTTTTTATCTATACATTTTCTTTAAATTGTACTGATACAACTTATTAAAGAAAAAATGATTTGAAATTAGATTATATTTCAAACTATTATACCTTTGAATAAGTATTTATCCATATACATAAATAAATAAATATGTATACATATATATTGGGTTTTATTATTATATTTTTTTTCTTTTTTAAATAGCTTCTAGAAATTTACCATATTAAATTCAAATATACTTTCAAAGTACATATTACATATGTATGTTATATATTTGAAAACAAATCTCTATCAATTTTAAAAGATAGAGTTTTTTTCAAACCCAAATTTATTTATTTATCTATTCTAGGAATTTTCTGATTTATTCACAATTAAATTCAAATTTAATATATTATTCAAAATACTTATTTCTTATATATATTCCTTATTTTTAAATGCTTTTAAACCCTTAATTATTTATATTTTATAACTTCTATAACTTTTAACTAGCAATTTAAAAATTATTTATTTAATTTTCAAAATATAGCTTCTCATTCAAAATATCTATTTAAAATAAATTTGGAAAAAAAATCTTTATTAATTGAAAATATAATGTAAATTAAATGGAAAACAAATCTTGTTATTGAAAATAAAATGTTTATTAATTGAAAATATAATTTAAACCAAATTTACAGACACAAATAAATAACAGAACAAACTTTATAATTCTATTTATAATCTAAAATATTTATTTATCCCAGTAATTTCTAATTAATTCACAAATAGACTCACAATTTAATTTCCAAAAATTAAATTAATTATCAAATTATCATGGATAAAATTCAGGGATGTTACATGCCCTCTACCAACACAAGACAAACCTACCTCTATAACTAGGTAGTACCGAATATAACATCCACTGGTCGTCACCGACCGTTTTCGAGCGCCCTCATAGCATACAAACCACCTTAATTTACATTCTGAACGACATAGTAGGAAGAAATATATCTAGAATGGGATGATCATATCAAAAATGGGAATGACCCACTTAACCTTGCTGCATCTAACCCTGTTTCGGTCATTTTTGGTTGATGAGGCCTGAGGTAATGATTACCTTTTACATATCACATATCACATCACTTTGAATGTCACACGGCCATTTCCGTTGACTACTAATTGCCTTCCATAAAATACAACTCTTGAGCTCGTATGTCTCAAGGAGAGCGTTAAGCTAAGAGAAGTTGCCTTCTCCATAACCACCGATGTACGTTTGTAAAAACCAATATACGTAATCTTAGAAATGCAGTTTCAGACAAACGTCCATACAAGTTGCCCAGGAACAGGACAAACCAAAGGTACTTTTTACAACATCCTGTCGGGAAATCCCTTGGATTAGCAAGGAATAGCCCTTGCAATGGATATTTCATAATGAAGAGACCACTGCTACTATATGTGTACTGGGTTTTCAACTCCAAACGATCAACAAGAAATCCTCCACTATGAAAATCCAGAATATCAATATGATCACAATCTACACAATCATCGCATAAATGTTGGTCCAATGTGGTTTTCAGATATATCTGTTCCCAGTCTCTTCGCACCAATAACGCCAAAGCATTTCTCAACCTTACACAGAAACTAAGTCTTGTAGACTTACCATATCTCCAACTTTCAACTTGTTATCCTTTCGCCAAGAAGGAAGCAAGATTGATCGGAGTAATACTCTGTACTACACGAATCAAAATCCTCAACACAAACGATAACCTACACAGATGGCTACGTACTAAATATGCGACTAAATAGTTCCCACATCAAGTTGAGGAACTAAAAGGGCCAAATTTGATAGTCGGTTATTTAACTATCAAAGCAACAAACAAATATCTCGCACCATAAGCATTCATTGGGCCCTTATAATCTTTTATTAATTATATCACGTTCCAAATATTCACTTCAAATTATCTTTAAAAATATATATTCACAAAACCATTTCAATATTTCACTATTTGGAAAACATCTCCATGCACTTATTTAACAATAAGCAATTCACAATTCTCTTTATTTTCAACACTTAGAAAATATTACATATACTTAAATCATGATTGAGTATATATTTCATTCTTTAAGGAAAACATTCTCTTAAACATCTTATTTGGGTCAAAATGAATGATGCGTAAAAGATCGTTACGACAACTCAAAATCACTAGTATAGGGATTCGATAATTAGATAGATAAATAAATCACATATACTATACAAAACATCTTCTTTCGAAAATCATTTACTATAACAACAATCTTATAGTCCATGCTCGATTTGCTTCTCGAAAATATCTATTTCAACAATGAATGTTGAAATATATATATTTGATGCTCACACATTTTAAAACATCTTGAAACCAATTAACTCCATTTGAAAGATCACTTTTCAAAAGATTCATTTAATTTAAAAGATTATTCACTGCCCAAAATTATGAATATAATTCCTTTAATAAACTTTCGTATTTAACTTATCAAAATAAATTATTTTCGGATTTGTAAAATTATGTTTATAAATTCCATTTATATCTCAATTACATGCCAAAATACAATTATAAGTTAATTTACATATAAATCTCTTATTTACAAAGTCATTCTTTTTATAACTTCAACAATTCATAAATTTTATTTACTTATAAGATTCATTTATAACATCATTTTAACGCTTATAAAACTCGTTTAAAATTCCATCACTTTTTATCTATAAAACATCAATTTTACAAATCTTATATATAAACCATATATAATAATTAAAAATTCTCAATTTAAACTATTTAACCAAATAGTTCACTTTATATTTCAAAACACACATTTTAATTATATTTAACAAAAATCATAATTTTTATAACATAAAAATTATAACTTTTATTTGTTTAAAATAAATTCATTTCCATTAACAATTCAAAAATTTAACAAAACATCTATTTCCAAAATCACTTTGAAATCTTTTTTAATCCGAAATCATCATTTTAATATTTTTTAAATTACCAAAATGCGGACCAATGCTGCAACAACACTAAATAAAATGATTCACATCAATCATGGCATCCAAACATCATATATCACATGATAATAGCATATATAACAATATCTGTAAATAAAATCCATACCTTTGAGGAATCAAGTTGGATCCCTCCAACCTATCACCTGCTACAGAGATACATGTTAGAAAATAGGTACAATGTCTGCTTCGCGACAAATGCGCGTACAAAGGCTCATCCGCTCATACACGGGAACGTATAGGGTCTCATCTGCTCTAATAGGCAGGAATATATCTAATACCAATCAATATATATATACACACAGACATAATTATAGATCATCCAAACAATCATCAATCAACTCAAAATAAATTTATTTCTCACTTATAAATATATAGCGAGACAGAAAGAGTGAGTTGTACTCACTTTGATTCCAATAGCCGTTGCAGTGTTTTATTCCGAACAAAATTAAACGAGCATTTAATTTTATCCAAAATTTTCACTAGCTCTAATCAACTCCAAACCAGCTCTAAAATGTATTGCTCGTCAATATGATCCTAACGAAATTTGTTTTATCAAAAACGGACCTCGTATGAAGAAGTTATAGTGTAACGACCCGGAATTTGAGGCAATATCAATTTAATAATCTGCAATAATAATTTAATTGGATTGATAATTTTTCTTTATAATTTTTATTTAAATTGATAAATTTAATCTTTTAAAGGAAAACAAATATTTAATCTGGTAAGTGTGATCAATATCTTTTAACAAATTAAAATTGGATATGATTAATTTTTCCAAAGCTAGTGAAATTTTATTCTATTTATAATATATACATTTGATATATATTGTGAAGAGAATGTCTTTTGCTTTAAATAAAAGATTTAATTTTCAAAATTGTAATATATGTAAGTATATGTTAAATTTGATGTTGTTTCGAAATTCAATTTAATCTATTAATAATTTATATATGTTTGATATTATAATTTAAAGCTTTACTTTAATTAATATTTTTCAAAAGTAAATATAAGATTTATTCAATTGTTTTCAAAAGTACAAGATAATTGTTATTTTAAATAAGATAGTTTAGAAAGGTTTTAAACAAAGTTTTGTTTTGTCTTTCTTTTAAAGTATTTAAAATATGATAGTTTGAAAGGAATTTAAACAAGCTTTGCTTTAAAATGTTTAAAATTAAAATTGGTTATAAGTGTATTAAAAAAAATGTTCTAGATTTTTAATAACATGTATAAGAAAATATATTTGTATTATAATTAGTTTTAGAATATTTCCTTTAAAAAGTAAATTTATTTACATATATGTAAGTATCTATTTACTTAGTAAATTAATATGTTAGTTTATGTTTTCATTTAAATTAGATAAAAAATTAATTTAAAAATACTTAAGACAAATGTAATCATATTAGTCACTTTAATAACACTTGTAAGAAGGTTAAGCTAGCTTATGACAGATGTTAACAAAATGAACATGTGGCATAATTTTATTTAGAATTTAAATTTATATAAAAATGATAGTTTGAAAAGAAGATTTGTTTTTCACCTTTATTTCTTTGTTTTCTTTTCTAAAACCAAACCAAGATGTTCTCAAACCTGATAATGGAAACCAAATATACACTCAAATTGCAAATCTGCAAAATCAAATCTGAGTTCAAATTAAAAACCTACAAATTAAAACTGCAACACAAATCTTCAATCTGCAAATTGGGAAGTTGCAGTTCAATCTCAACCTGCAATCCATGAAGTTCTTCAAGTTAATTCAACCTGCAACAAAATGGAATCAAGTTCAACAAAATTTGAAGCATGTATGCATTCATTTCGTCAACAAAGATAAATCAAGCAATTTCCAGATTCATGTTCAAGAGCCTGGAACTAAATTCTGCTCTGCATATTTTATAAAAGGTGAGTAAATGGAATATTTTTTAAAAACAGATTTGATTAATCTTTGGGTTAAATAATAATGCATGCAAATAAATTCTTGTTTGATAATATTTGATTATGTGCATGTGTTAACGCTTAAAATCGAACGCTAATACCCCGGTGTGTGAAGTGTGAATGTGAAAGCACCACCCGACAGTTCGGGAACAGAATATCAGCTAAAATAACAGAAAATACAGTAAGAGACAGCGATTTTATAGTGGTTCGGCTTAAGGAGTAGCATACGTCCACTTTAAGTATCTTTATTACTGATCTTGTCACAAAACGATACAATGCTCTTCAAGTACAAATCTCTTTAGATACAAAACACATTGAGAAAGTAGCTTAAGCTTCGA
The DNA here is from genome assembly GCA_030765085.1 of Allium cepa. Taxonomy (NCBI): domain Eukaryota; kingdom Viridiplantae; phylum Streptophyta; class Magnoliopsida; order Asparagales; family Amaryllidaceae; genus Allium; species Allium cepa. Next base: position 744,845,552 of record CM060931.1, on the reverse strand, counting down.
TGTAGATGAAAGTCTTCGAATCCATGTCGGACGTGTGAAAGTCTTTCAAAGTAGCTTGTAGTGTTCTTCGAAACTTCAAGTATAAAGTCAGTTTAGAAACTGGCAGAGTATCGGCGCTTGAAGAGATTGTCCAAAAAAAGTCTCCGCAAAGTTGGAGATGGTCATGTATTTATAGAGAATTCTGGGCAGAAATTATTGCCAAGTCTTAAGTCGTGGCCGACTTAAGATAAGTCGTGGCCGACTTAGGATAAGTCGTGGGTCGTTGGTGGGTTAAGGCATCAGGAGTTATGACTTAGCTGGCTCGCTTATGTCCTTTAGTACTAACTGATAGGTACTAGCGACGTCAGGAAAGCGGCACGGTCAAAACCTCTAAGTACAAGGTCGTTACCGACTTAAGCCAGGTTATAGGCCGGCAGCGACTTAGGGATAGGTCATAAGTCACGTTTCTGAGATAAGGCTTAACTAGGTTGCTGTGTCTACTGAGTACAAGTCCTGTTTCGCGAACGAGTTAACAGGCACCGGTTTAAGTAACACAACATTGGATTTGCCTTTGTGCTTAGGTCGTGAGTGACCTAGCATAAGTTGTAAGTTGGCCATGGCTTAAGTGAAGTTTCTTTGGGCCTTTCGTGTCTTGAGTCGTTAGGTCGGCCATCTCTTGAGTCGTTGAGTTGCGTCATTGCTTAAGTCGCTAAGTTGATAACTCGATGAGTCGCTTATCCTTTGAGTCACTGTCTCCCTTGAGTTGTTGAGTCGGTAACTACCTTAAGGTATTAAGTCGGTAACCCTTCAAAGCTGTTGAGTCGGTAACTACCTTAAGGTATTAAGTCGGTAGCCCTTCAAGGCTGTTGAGTCGGTAACCCTTCAAGGCCGTTGAGTCGGTAACCATTCAAGGCTGTTGAGTCGGCAACCCTTCTCTTAACCCGCTAAGTCATGGCTTCCTTAAGTCGGTAGGTCGTTAAGCCATTGTACCCTTAAGTCTTCTTCCTTTTGAGCCGCCGAGCATAGGGGTTAACATTTGCCCCTCGAAGTACACGCCTAATGGTTAGGTCGTGTGCTTCGATATCCTTTAACCCATCACCCTCTAAGTCGCTGAGTCGTGTGCGACCTAAAGGTTAGGTCGTATGAGCCGCTTCAGGCCTCTCTACTATAAGTCGTCTATCCCCTCCTTTCTTTTCATTACCTGCCTCTTCATTTGTTTTTGCTGTTAACTCTTTCCTGAGCTTCCAAAGGCGATTACGATTCAATCAGTCACCGATTAATGTTGAGATTACATCGTGTAAGTGATCTTTCTTTCTTCTCCTGATCCTTTACCATCTCTGATTCATGAATTCCATTTTTCTCCATCCTAACCCACCTCTCCACGCAATGCGTCATAGTGAATTCTCGATAGTTGACGAACTCTAGTTGGCTTGATTAGGTTTAAACGTTTGATTGGTGGGCTTCAATGCTTCAACCTAATCGATTTTCGAGTTGCGTTGGAGTGACAGGCATTGAATTTGCGGTGATTTAGTTTTTGGATGATTCGTCATCAGGTGAAAATTAGGGCTTGTGTTGGTGGAGAGGCTAACGGGTTAGCGGGTTAAGAAGGTGAAGGGTTTCTGAATAGATGGGGGGTTTGTCGATGAAGTGAAATGCTGACTTGGACACGACTCAGTAATTTTGGGCGACCTCTAACCCTTCACGACTTAACTAGATACGACATAAGCTTTGAGTCGCGGCCGAGCAAAGACTTAGAGAAATTCTCATCACTTTGAACCGAAGCCTTTTCTCCTCAACACGCTTTGCGGCTTATAGGACCAACGATTTAAGGAGCCAACGACTTAACTTGCAGGAAACCTTTTAAGTCGTGGAAGACTTAACTTTTAGGTCGTGGACGACTCAACCTTTAGGTCATGGACGACTCATCACTTGAGCAATCTTTTACTTGTCGAATTGTTTCCTTTAGCCTAAGCGAATTGCATCCCACCCTGTTAGGTCGTGAACGACTCATGACTTAGAGAACTTTTGGATTGTGACTCAATGACCTGAACAAAATTTGAAAATCTAGAGATGTTGATAGAACTTGATAGTATTCCCAATTTGAATTGCCAGAATAAACTGCTTGAACTTTGTTGCGTTTCTTTACAGATTACACCAGCCTTATTGCTATCAACCTGTTAAACACAACACTTGCAAAAAAATGGGACAAATATACTTGTCACTGATCGCCCACATCAAATGACAGATTAGTCGACATAGAACATAATCAACTTTAAAGTGATTGTATGTAATGCTGTGAATCCGACTCAAATGAAGTATTAAAGCAAAGCATTGTTTGACTGAAACTGATTTGTTTGCATCAACACTGCACTTGTACTTAGATTTAAAACAACAAACTTTGAAACTTTAAAGTTGACAAATGTATGTTAGTTCAATTTCAGTTATATCCGCTTATTTCTTTATTAGTTTTACACAGCACTTCACACATTTAGGAAACGTGCACCTTCTCGTTTGAATATCCAGTTGTTTATGTAGAATGGCCTCACATCAAGAAGAAGTAACGGAACAAACTGGCGAGGCTCTTCCAATAGCTGCTCCGCTGACCACTCCACCGGAAAGAGTCTCAACTTCCTTGAGTCAACGAGCATTCAATCTATTACGTGCCCAATTTGGCATTGTTGAAACAGATGCTATATTGCCCGGGCCAAATGGTTTTGCTGATAGACCTCCTCGCGGCTTCGTTGCTGTCAACCGCCAAATGTGCTTGTGCGGTGTTATTCCTCCCTTCAATGACTTTATTCAACAGTTTCTACTTCGATTGACCATCTCTCTGTTCCAACTGCACCCCGATGGTTATGCCATTCTGATGGGGTTGTGTGTTTTATTCATGAGAACTCTGGATCGACTATCGAGTTTCGAAGAAATTTGTTATTTATGTTCTTTCACAAAGACTAAAGATCATCCCTCCATTGTTGTTATAAGAAGCGCTAGGAATCGCAAACTCATCACTGATCTTTCCGAAAGCGTCCATGGCTTCTTAAATCAGTTTTACTTTGTTCGGTGCCCCCCAGGGTTTTACGCCATCTAGAGAGTAGGAAGTAAGATTACCTGTTTCTATTTTTCCATTCATGATTTTTTCGAGATCTAAATCGCTAATTGCTAATTTCACTCTTTTCCTTTTTCAGCACTTCCTCCCCCCTCTAGAGATCCAGGTCATAAGCAAGTTTTTGAAAGATTGAATGTTGTGACTGCTGAAGAGGGAAATATAAAGTTTTTGTTGAGGGACGAACTTTTGCATCAGTATGGACTTTTACACACTTCTCGCTCTACACACCCCCGTGAGGTCCCAGACTCCCCAGCTAAAGCATTAGATGCCCCAGTTTCTACTGACGCACCCACACTAAAAGAACCTGCTTTTCAGGCTTCTCTAGTGAAGTGCTGTACTTCTATTGATCTTGCGGGGTTGTCTGGTAAATTTGCACTTGCCCCGGTCATTGAAGAAGAAGAGCCTCAGGGATCTCCCCAATATTCAAAGAAGTCTGGTGATGAAGAAGCCGGGAAAACAAGCCCTGTCAAGCAGAGCGGGGACGACACTTTTGAAGGGTTGAGCGACCTGTTTATCACTTCACAGGAGCTCTTTAAAGACGACCCTATTACTACTATGGTTTCTTCTTCAGTAGTTGAAGCGACTTCTACTTTGCAACAAGCTCCGTCGACTCAAGAGTTGACGTTATCTACTACCCCCACCATTCTTCCGCGATCGAAGAGTGGTTCATAGTTTGACACGTGTAGTTTGCACATCACACACACTTAGAACTTTTCAGCACTTTCATGCACTTAGCTCTTTGTACTTTGAAGATTCTAAAGTTACGCTTCTTTTTCATTTTCAGGTTCTCCAATGAGGCGAAGTGGTTCATATTACGACGACTTCAAGCAATACGGAAAGCGTGGTCAGTATGACTATAGGCGCTATCTTCCCACTTATAGGGAAACTGATGAAGAGAGGGCTGCTCGAAAGGCTCAGGAGAGACGTTCTTATGAAGAACGCTATGGAAGAGGGGATGAGCGGTACGATTCTTCCCATAGAGAAGGTGATTCCCATAAACGTAAATCCCATGATGACAGAGGGATGAGCCACATGGCTGATGACCCAAGCAAATGGGCTAAAGTTAGTGAGCAATCAGTGCCAGCAATTTCTGAGAAGACCACTGCTTCCATTCCTTCTCAATCTCCTTCCCCTTCCCGTACCGATATCCAGACAATCATCAATAGGCCTTCATATCAAGTTGGGCCAGGTCCAGCTACTCTCTAAAGCCGGTTTCCACAATGGTGCTTGAAGGGGGTTCGCTTTGATCTCGACTTAGTTCCCATTGACAAGCCTTCCATGTTGCGAAATCTTGATGCCGTCAGACTTGATATTGAGAGAATGTCGAGCTGGTAAAAGCTTGTTGACGAACTCCAGAGAGTGAATCATGTGAATCTTGAGGCTATGCTGACCGTGGAGAATGATAAATCTGAATGGCTGAAAATTCTCAATGAACATGACGCAGAGATGAGGAGCGTCACTGACTATAACGAAAAGCTCGAAGCGGAAGTTGGGAAACTTAAAGAGGAGCTTGCTACTTCTTCTACTTCCTACTCCAAAAGGGAGAAAGTGCTTCAGGAACAAGTGCGGGACGCTCATGCTGCTCAGAGGGATGCCGAAGATAGGCTCGAAGTGTAAAACAGAATTAACGAGGGCCATACTGCCGATATTGCTGAGCTTCGAAAGAAAACTAGCTCCCAGGAGATGGAGATCGAAACGTTAAAGCTTCAACTCTCCAAGATTGAAAGAGATCGTGATGAGGCAGTGGCCGGCAAAATTGCAGCTGAAGAAGCTCATCAAGCCACTAAAGCCGATGTCACTTCAACATTATTTGATTCTATCTGCACAGCGTCCTGGGGCACGGTAGTCTCGCCTTTCTCGGCCCCAAATATGAAATTACTCTGGCTGAAGTGTGGGAGGCCGCACTTGACATGCTTGGTGCTAAAAGTGCTGGCTACGTCGAATCAGCTCTTGATGAGCATTACTTGGATGACGAAGCTCGCGCCGCTCTTGTCAGGGGAAAAGAACAACTTGCGAAATTAAGAGCCGAAATGGCAGAAGGGGAACATTTAGGAAAAATTACTTCGACTGATCCAGTTCAGCCTTCTCCTTCGGCCAAAATTGACATTGTCAGCTCCAGTTCTCATTCTCCACCCCCTACCAAAGCTATCCCAGAAGGTGCAACTGTCCATAACGGAGACGGAAGCCAAGAGAGCGGTGAAGCGCTGGGTTTTGAGATTGACGTAGCAAAGCCTACTTCGCCAGGTAATCCTAATGCTGGTCTTGCTCAAATAGACTTCTCATTCTCTTCCTATGAGTTTGATGAGCTTCTTGACTACTTCCTGAATCTCAACGAGACTTTATCTCCTCTCTTTACTGACTTTAACTTCTTTTCTTCTGTAGAGAAAGTGCCGAGCGTCGTTCAGACTCCCCCTCCTTCAGTTATTCCTTCCCCGCCTCTCCAGGTCACCCCTCCATCCGCCTCTCAAACTGGGTCGCAAGAGGAGCAAATAGAGGCTCTCCGAGACTTAGATGATCCTAATGCTTCACAGGAACACGGGGGAGAAGGGCTTGGAGAAGGCAATGAGTCCTCGGAGTGAACCATTTCCGATGATATAAAATTGTCTGCTCTTTTTATCCCGGGAAGCGAGTCTTCTTTGAAGAGGAGGAGGAAGAGTACTACTTCTAAGAAGAAAAGGAAAAGCATTTCCATTACTGAAAAGGAAGCAGAGGTTGATCCGGCAATAGCCCTCTCTCCTTCTTCCCCAACTCTCCCAAGCCGTCGTGAAAAACTACCTATTAGGTCAGGTGAAGGCTCCAAAGGTGGTGGTAAGAAGAAGTGATGAGCCCTGCTTCCCCTTCCTTGATTTTACTTTTTGCTTTTAGCTTTTTGTTTGTACTGAACGGATGTTGTGTGGGTACCGGCCCCCGCTTGTATTTTATTTTGAAACCTGCATATGTACATAACTTTCATAATGTTGAATAAATGTACATAATATTCATAACGTTGAATAAAATGATTCTCTTGCTTGTACAAACTTCTGTCTGTGTTTGAGAATGCATCTATTCTTTATATATATATATATATATATATGCAAGTTTCTTCATATAATATTACAGTGAGCTTGTGGTATGTTGTTTGGGTGTTGCTTTTACCAATGCAGCCATACCGTATTGCCCCCATACCATAAGCTCATCGTAATATTTCCAATCTCGAGGGGACTTGTACTCCTATTTTTGGAGAATAATTATTCCATATTTGTGGAAATATCATTTCGCCCTAAACAGAGTACACCTCGTTTCATATAAGTTTTTACGCTTCAACCTTCAGAGATATCACTTTTTCTTTTGCATATATACATTCTTACAAAGTGAATTCTCCTACGTGGTAAAGCGGGCCTCCGAAGGGCACTTTAACTTTTTCGAGGAAGAGTATTTTCAAGAATAGATGAACCAATCTTCCTTTGAAAGCTAAAGCGTGCCTTTAAACAGGGCTTCCCCTTTTTTTATTGCAAAGTTTTTGCAGTCCTCTTTTTTCTTTTTTTTTGAAAAAAGTCACTTTTGCTTTGGCTAGTGAGTTTCACTTCATAGTGCAGTGAGCCTTTCGAAAAGAAAAAGGGGTTTCAACCTGCTTGAGCCTCTGATGAGAGTTTTTTATTATGCCTCTGGGAAGAGGTCTTTTTGTTTGATTGTGCCTCTGGCAAGAGGTCTTTTTGTTTGATTGTGCCTCTGGGAACAGGTCTTTTTGTTTCTTCCTCTTAGGAGAGGCTTTTATCGTTTCCCTGTTCGCTGGGAAGCGGGCCTCCGAAGAGGGCTTTTCGCATTTCGACTCGTGTGAAGTTTTATTTCAGATCACGGTGAAATGTGTGCCTCTGAGTAGGGCTTTTGCTTGGAAGTTTGGAGCTTCTTTCTCTTAGTTGGATGGATTCACGGGGTTGTACCACCGATCAGTCCGCAATTTTATGTCGAGAAAGAACTCTCTTTTTCTGGCGAGGCCCGCTCGAGGTCTTTTAGCATTTCAACTATGGTGAAATGGGCCTTCGAAGAGGGCTTTTCACATTCCAGCACTTATGAAGTTTTATTTCAGATCTCGGTGGAATGCGTGCCTCCGAGTCTACCTGGAAGTTTCTTTCTCTTGGTTGGCCGAATTCACGGGGCGAGCGCAAGTTACTTGGACGTTTGTTTATGTAGATTGTCTCAACTAGTGAACAAGCGCCTTGCCTTCCACTTGGGAAGGTGCCTCCGGTCGTCTCATGGACTCACGGGGCAGACGCAAGTTACTTGGACGCTTGTCTACGCAAACTGTCTCAACTAGTAAACAAGGACTTTGCCTTCCTGTTGGGAAGGTGCTTCCGATCATTCCATACCATGTTGAGAAAGTCTTCCGGCATGCCCCGTTTGAGGTCTTTATCCTCCGAAGAGTTGTGCCTCTGAAGAGGGCTTGTGCCTCCGAAGAGGTCTTTTGCTGTTTGATGCTTTCTCGCCCATGTCTCTTTGCCATCTATTCATGTCGGCGATCCCCGTTATCTTTTCCAAATATCATCCCTTTTAGTTGCCAATAATTTTCCTTATCCAAAGAAATATACTTCATAGTTAAGCGAGTTGGTGGTGGTAGACACAGGCTATTTAACTGGATGCTCGTTTGTACAAACATTCACAGTTAGTTAGAAATGGTCCACTTCCAGCCATATCGCTAACTTTTGTTCGAAGCACTTCTTTCGTAGGATTTGAGTATGGAAATTTTGAATGGTTTAGTGTTTGCTTGCTGGGTGATGTCGGAGATCGCTTGGTCTTGCGATGGGTAAGCTTTGTTTTTATGGCCTGCATTATTAAATCACATTTTTAGTAACACAATTAACGTATTTTATATGTCGAAATAAAACAAAGCAGTTTATAGTAGCAGAGAACACAAGATTTATAGTGGTTCGGCCAAAAGCTGGGCCTACATCCACTTTATAGCTTTTCATTATTCACTTGCTTTACAGTTGCTTTCAATACAAGAATCATATATTCGTAATTCTTTTACAACATTTCAGCAAAGCTTTTAAGTAAAATATGGAATTTTTTTTAAAAACAGATTTGATTAATCTTTGGGTTAAATAATAATGCATGCAAATAAATTCTTGTTTGATAATATTTGATTATGTGAATGCATGATTATTTGTGTCTGTAAATTGAATACAAACCCCGTTGTTTAAATAGGATTTGATTTTCATCTTTAAATCCAACATCCTTTAAAACTATAACTTGTTTGAACTTGTTATATAAATGAAAAATGTATGTTATATTTTGATAATAAATTTTAAATTAGTCTCATATTTTTTTTCAATCTGCAGCTATGCAAATATAGGAAGTTTACAGTGAAACCAAATTGTAGTTAAAAATCAACTATCCTAATTTTTGTTTAAAAGGGTATGATTGTGTTTGTTATACGAATTCATGATCTTAGAAGAAGAAATCATAATTTTTAACGGGGTATTTGATGAGAATTTTGGGTTTTAACCTTTTTGGAGTTTTTGGTCTTTGCGGTCGACCTACACTACTTTTTGATTTGATTTCTTGGTCAAGTCTTATTTGAGTGATGTTGATAATGGGAAAAATGTTTTAGAATTTTTCCATTTTGTAAATTGCTAGAATTAGAGGAAGTTAGGGTTTATTTTGGTTTTTGGTTTCGGCCGATTGTCATGGTTTTTGCGTCATGGAAGGAGGACCGGAGATGGTCGCGATGGTAGAACATTGGGCTGGGGTTGTGACGAGTTGTTGCGGATGACGGCGAGTTCAACGACGTCGAGTTGATCGTTGGCGATGGAATTTTCGGTTCGAAGCTGCTGTAGATTTTCAAGAAAATAGGTTGAATTTCGATTCGATCTTTAATTCTCGAATCTGGGTTTAGGGTTGTGTTCGTGAGTGGTTGGGTGATGGTCGGCGATAGGCGTGACCAACTACGGTGGCCGGAGTTGTTGGTGTACGTGCACGAGGATGGGAGTGTGCACTGGGTTGTGATCTGGGAAAACGAGTTATTTTGCTTGGGTGTGTTCTCGCGTGGTGTATGGGATGGACTCGAAGACGAAGAGAGGTTGGGTGTCTCGAGGGAAATCTCGTGTTGTCGCTGTGTTGGTCTCGAATCTTAGGGCTGTTGTGTTTAATTGATGCTGTGTAATGATAAGTTCTAAGCAACTTGTGTTTGAGTTAATGAAGATAAGCATTGTATTATAAACAAGTTATAAAAGAAACCAAAATACAAGGTTAAATTTGTTGTTTTGAAATATAATGTTAACCAAACCTTTAAAAATGAATGTTAATCAAACTTTAAAAGTGTAAATTGAATTTATTTTAAAATTTAAATTTATTTAAAATGATTTCTTTTTGAAGGTAATTAACTTACATTTTGGAGTTCAATTTAAAAGAATATTTTGAATTTAGATATTAAATCAAAGTCTAAGTTTAAATTTTAAGTAATGATTTAAAACTAAAATTTCAAATTTATTTGAAATAAATAAGGTCAATTTACATGTTTTAAAGTATTCTTAATTTTGAAATTTGTTTCTAAATTCCTTATTTTCAAATAAAGTTATGGTGATTATTTTAAAAACCAAATTTAAATAAATTTGTTTAAAATTTGATTTAATTTCAAATAATTTAATTATGAAGGTAAATAGGGTTAATTTATCTTGGTTAAAAATTCTTATTTAATATGATTTGTTAGTAAGTAAGGTTTAATTAAGATTTATGATTTTCTTAATTTATTAAAAATTTAAAATATAAGAAGATTAGTTAATTAGTTATTGTTTAATTAATTTTAAATAATTAGTTAATTGTTTATTTAATTTTAAATAATCACTTGATTATATATTAATTAAGTGTAATTACTTAATGAAGTTATTAATGATGAATTATTGAATGCAATTAAGAATGATAATTAGTTATGGAAGTAATTAATAGAATTTACTCATGGGAGTAATTAATGGAAATGATTAATGGATAATCACTTAATGTTATCAATTAAGGAAATTGATTAATTTATTTGTTTGAAGTTAATTAATTATGGGGTAATTAATTAACTAAAGAATTAAGGATTATTAAAGATAGAGCTAATTATTTGTTAAGTAATTAATTAATTAAGAAGTAATCAAGATTTATTAATAAAGTAATTAGAAGATAATTACTTACATAAGTAATCAAGAGTTAATTACTTAATTATTTTTGTTAATTAATTAATGTGATTAATTAATTAATGTGATTAATTAATTAATGTGACTAATTAATTAATGAATGTGATTAATTTGAGATTACTTACTAAGGGTAATTAATTAAAATGTAACTAATTAATAAAGTAATTAATTAAGGGTTAATTGTTAATTTAAATTGATTAATAATTACTTAATGAAGTAATTAAAGATTTATTAATTAGATAAATTAATTAAAGGGTTAGTATAATTAATTAAGAAGTTAATTAACTTAGATAAGTAATTACAAATTGTTAATTGCTGTTTATGATTTATGAGATGATTAACTATAAGACAATTATCTAATTAATTAAAGGAATAATTAATAAATGAGGATCATTAGTTAATAAATGATATTAATCAAGATTGATTAATAAAAGTAATTAATTTAAGTGTGATTAATTAATTGTAATTAATTAAGGTTTAAGGTAATTAATTACAATTGATTAATTAATGAAAGTTAATAAAGGATCATTAATTATTGTAATTAATGATAGTAATTAAAGATTAATTACTTAATATGGTTAAGGATAATTACTTGAATGTAATTAACAGGTGATTAAACAAGGAAGATTAATTAAGGAAGATCATTGAGAATGATTAATTTATTTATTTGGTATAAATAAATGAAGAAGGATTTAAGGATAATCCAATTGATTTGGAGTTAATCAATTCTACTATTGGATGATAAATTGATATGGGATGATCAACTGATATTGGATGATTGATATTGGGTGTTTGGTTGATACTAGATGTTTTGGATATTCTGATATGTGACATGCTGCTTTCTGAGATGAATATTTGTTATGAATTATCTGATATGATAATGTGATTCATCTATCTATTTATATCATCCTGTATATAAGTTTAACTGTTTAAACCCTTAAGTACAACTTGGACGTTAAAATGGCATTTGGTTTCGGTGAGATCGGGATCGGGTTTCCATATTTGGAATCCGAAAACCACATCGATTCCAATTAAACGTTAGGTCGTTAATCCAAGTGGAATTTTGTGAAGACTCGAGGTGTAAGAACTATATGTCAGCATAACTCTGTGGGTGATTCCGTAATGAGTTTGACGGAATGGTACTTATAGGTTCGAGATGGTGATTTAGAGTGCAAGGGCTATGGTCGTTGACTTTGAGGGTGATTCCAAAATGAGTGCAACGAGAGAGTGACTTCGGTTTCGTTCGAACCCGGAACGAACTTGTATAGATTGAATGCTTTCAGAACATCGTCAGGTGGGCGATGAGCATTCTAAGGTAGATGTGTTCAATAAAGGTAATCGCAGCCTCAAGCCTTATCAACCGGGAATGGCTAAAACAGGGGAGGTGCAACAAGGCTTCGTGGGCTGCTCCCACTGGAGAGCAAGATTTATCCCTGTCTAGAAGTCCTTTTTTATTTCGGTTGTGTGGAGCGGTTGATCCGAACAACTTCCGGGGTTGTCTTGTTCGGGACTGTTCAGTAAGGAATGGTCCCGGGCCATGTGTTGCAGGGGAGCGGGCGCACTTCTCGGTACAGTGATCTAGGCCACGTACTGTGACGTGCGGTACCCCAATAGCCCTGCCATTGATGGAAACCCATTCTTCCTACGAGACCTTACGGTTTTGTTTGTGTTACCCACTTTTGTGGCTAGTAGCTGGAATTTAATCATGTAACAATTTCGGCTATTTCTTATTTACTTGAAAACCCTAGACACTATTATAATATCACTGGATTTCCTATCAAATGTTTTGGTTAGCGAAAGGTAGAAACTTTTCCATGTTTATGTGTGGGAAGTCTTACGTGATACCTTTACTTTTCAAAGGTTTTTTAAAGTTAAGCAATTTTAACCCGTTTACTCACACCAGACCTATGTCCGACCCAAGTGTTTATTTTCTGTTTTATTAAACTCTTGGGTACTCATATTATGTATGAGTAATCAAGTGATTCGGGTTTGCTTGACGAATTATGGAGGAGCAATGGAGCGGGAGGCTTCCACGTGTATATATATTATGTTTCCACTGTGTTTGTTGTATCTGTATCTGTTGTACTTGGGTTGTATAGTTAGACAAATGATTATAACTGTCAAATATGTGTTGTATAAGTGGTTTACTCTGATGTAATATGATACTGTGTAATATTTTATGTTATATATTATATTTCATTCGTTCCGCTGTGAGTTCTCTGATGTTGTTGTTTCTTTCTTTCTCTTTCTTTTCTTCTTCTATCCCTTTCTTTCTTCGTTGATGATGCGATTTCCTAGAGATAGGAAGTCGGGTCGTCTCAATTGGTATCAGAGCATTAGGTTGAGTGAATACCTAGGCTCTGGAGTGGTGTCTACATTGAGAGAGCGTACTTGTAATTTTTATATATAACTATATATATATATATATATATATATATATATATATATATATATATATATATATATATATATATATATATATATATATATATATATATATCTACCTAATCTGTTGGGTTATCTGTTCGAATTTTCCAACATAAGTTTTAAAGATAAATGGAGTAGTGGTATGTGTGTGTAACTCGACTGCCACTGATAGAAAAGGTCCATATGTTGAGGTTGGAAGTATTTGTCGAGGCTGTAGAATTAATACCGTCTCGAGAGAGATTTGTAGTCTAGACTAAGGATTTCTCTGATATCCAAAGAAAAACTTTTTAAAGATTTGGACTTTATCTTTGAAGTGTAAGTTTGGATTTCGCTCGGGTGAATGACTTTTTTTCTTGAGTTTGGATCTGTTGGTAGTGCAGAAGTAAGTGATGATATTTGATAAATGCGTGATGAGATGCAGTATCCATGGATATTCCAGAAGATTTTTTTTCTTGAAGCAGTTTTAGAAGTAGTTGAGGAGCAGTCTTTACCTGCTGTAGGGAAGATCCGTCTGTGTAGAAGTTGTTTGGATCTTTAACAAGAAGTTTGTCTGTTTTTGGAATATGAGACTAAGGTCTACGAGTTGTTTCGCTTCGGCCTGGTCTCATTGTCATTTCTTAAGGAGAGTGAGATGTTGATGCTGGGTTTGGAGCCCGAGTTTCTTTTGGGATGTCTGCCATCTCGGAGGTCCATTGTGTGGTTTGTAGATAGTTTTGGTTTTCGAGAAGCCTTTGGGTTAGAAGTTTTTGGTTAGTTGTGGTAGCAGTGCAACTCAAAGTGTTCGGTGTGCTGACGAGAAGGTCTTTTAGCTTCGCAGTATCATCAAGGTAGAGTTTAGAAGTAGCAGTGTGGTTGTTTCTCTAATAGTTCAGAAATCTTGGTGGTTCTTCTTTCGGCAGTCCGGGCAGATGGTGAAAGTTTTCTTGAAAGGTTAACCTTGTTTGGGAAAGCTTAAAGCTGTTCTAATTGGTAAAGAGAGAAAGTTTCTTTGGAATCCGAATCAGGTTGGATCACGAAAGTGACTTGCGATTAGTTGGGAAATTTTTCTTGAGCATTCTTTTGTTTGAGGCTGAGGATTCTCATGTGGAAGTAGGAGCTACTGATGTAATCAGAAGGTTGTCTGCATCTGAAGTTGAGTTCCATATTGTTTTGGTTCCGAAGTGATTTTGGTGGTTAGCCTAGTAGGAGAGTTGGTGTAGCAGCTCAGAATTTTTGGAATTTGGATTTGGTCAGATCTAGTTTTTGAGTTTGGATTCTGTAGTAAGGTTGTGTGACCGAGTCAGATGTGTCACTAAGATTATATGGATTTGATGAACAAAGTTTCCTGGATTTAGTGGATAAGTTTGTTCTCGTGTTCATCAACATTATTCTCATTTATTTCAGAATCCGAGTTGTGCAGCAGAAGCGAAGTAGCAGCTGTGCAAGGAAGGAAGCAAGTTCAATTTGCTATTGTTTGGGAAGTAGAGGTTGTGTTCTGGATTTTAACGGATTATAAAGATTTTTCTGTTGAATAGGATCTAGGAACTAGTTTGCTTTGGTCTAGTTGTTTATGTAAGTATCAACATAGGATGAGCTTATCAGGAAGAGATTGACAGCCCAGGATTGTCTGTTGAGATATACAGATATAAGATGAGGAATTTGGAGTTCGAAGTTGGAGACTTCATTGTTGTTAAGATTTCTCTGGTTTGAGAGCAGTAGTTAGGTAAGACAGGATAGCTAGTTCTGAGGCATTTGGGATTTCTTATATGTGTTTTGATAGGATAAGATTGAATTGCCAGTTTGGGTAGCTGGAATTCATTGAATTTCACGTATCTCTAAGAAAGTACGTGTATGATTCATCATTGGTTGTGGAATCTGCAGTTCAGTTGGATTTGGGAGTTGTGTTAGACTTGGGTATAGTCTGATGTTCTGTTCAGATTGATGGATCTAGAGAAGAGAGGAGCTCTGGATTTTGGTAGTATAGTTTGTTTAGTTTCTGTAGAGCGAGTCTCCCGGTGATTTATACTAGGGAAACTCGAGGTTGTATTAGAGATTTATTCTGATTTATGTCAGGATAATTAGTTAGGTTTGTTTGTTTGATTGATTGCTTTGATTGTTAGTAACTGGTTGTTAGAAATGCTTTGCTGTTTGAATTTGAAATCTATACTGGGTTATTAAATTACCTTTGCTTTTAAATTTCGGGGACGAAATTCTTTTAAGGGGGAAGGATTGTAACGACCCGGAATTTGAGGCAATATCAATTCAATAATCTGCAATAATAATTTAATTGGATTGATAATTTTTCTTTATAATTTGTATATTAATTGATAAATTTAATCTTTTAAAGGAAAAAATATATTTAATCTGGTAAGTGTGATCAATATCTTTTAACAAATTAAAATTGGATATAATTAATTTTTCCAAAGCTAATGAAATTTTATTCTATTTATAATATATACATTTGATATATATTGTGAAGAGAATATCTTTTGCTTTGAGTAAAAGATTTAATTTTCAAAATTGTAATATATGTAAGTATATGCTATAATTTGATATTGTTTTGAAGTTCAATTTAATCTATTAATAATTTATATATGTTTGATATTATAATTTAAAGATTTATTTTAATTAATATTTTTCAAAAGTAAATATAATATTTATGCAATTGTGTTCAAAAGTATAAGATAATTGTTATTTTAAATAAGATAGTTTAGAAAGGTTTTAAACAAAGTTTTGTTTTGTCTTTCTTTTAAAGTATTTAAAATATGATAGTTTGAAAGGAATTTAAACAAGCTTTGTTTTAAAATGTTTAAAATTAAAAATGGTTATAAGTGTATTAAAATAAATGTTCTAGATTTTTAATAACATGTATAAGAAAATATATTTGTATTATAATTAGTTTTAGAATATTTCCTTTAAAAGGTAAATTTATTTACATATATGTAAGTATTTATTTACTTAGTAAATTTATATGTTAGTTTATGCTTTCATTTAAATTAGATACAAAATTAATTTAAAAATACTAAGACAAATGTAATCAAATTTGTCACTTTAATAACACTTGTAAGTAGGTTAAGCAAGCTTATGACAAATGTTAACAAAATGAACATGTGGCATCATTTTATTTAGAATTTAAATTTATATAAAAACGATAGTTTGAAAAGAATATTTGTTTTTCACCTTTATTTCTTTGTTTTCTTTTCTAAAACCAAACTAGAAGATGTTCTCAAACCTGATAATGGAAACCAAATATACATTCAAATTGCAAATCTGCAAAATCAAATCTGAGTTCAAATTAAAAACCTGCAAATTAAAACTGCAACACAAATCTTCAATCTGCAAATTGTGAAGTTGCAGTTCAATTTCAACCTGCAATCCATGAAGTTCTTCACTTTAATTCAACCTGCAACAAAATGGAATCATGCTCAACAAAATTTGAAGCATGTATGCATTCATTTTGTCAACAAAGATAAATCAAGCAATTTCCAGATTCATATTCAAGAGCCTGCAACTAAATTCTGCTCTGGATATTTTATAAAAGGTGAGTAAATGGAGTTTTTTTAGAAACAGATTTGGTTAATCTTTGGGTTAAATAATAATGCATGCAAATAAATTCTTGTTTGATAATATTTGATTATGTGAACGCATGATTATTTGTGTCTGTAAATTGAATATAAACACTGTTGTTTAAACAGGATTTGATTTTCATCTTTAAATCCAACATCCTTCAAAACTATAACTTGTTTGAACTTGTTATATAAATGAAAAATGTATGTTATAGTTTGATAATAATTTTTAAATTAGTCTCATTTTTTTTAAAATCTGCAGGCATGCAAATATAGGAAGTTTACAGTAAAACCAAATTGTAGTTAAAAACCAACTATCCTATTTTTTGTTTAAAAGGTTATGATTGTGTTTGTTATACGAATTCATGATTTTAGAAGAAGAAATCATAATTTTTAACTAGGTATTTGATGAGAATTTTGGGTTTGAACCTTTTTGGAGTTTTTGGTCTTTGCGGTCGATCTATACAACCTTTTGATTTGATTTCTTGGTCGAGTCTTGTTTGAGTGATGTTGATAATGGGAAAAATGTTTTTGAATTTTTCCTTTCTATAAATTGCTCGAATTTGAGGAAGTTAGGGTTTATTTTGGTTTTTGGTTTCGGCTGATTGTCATGGTTTTTGCGTCGTGGAAGCAGGACCGGAGATGGTCGCGATGGTAGAACATTGGGCTGGGGTTGTGATGAGTTGTTGTGGATGATGGAGAGTTCAACGACGTCGAGTGGATCGTTGGCGATGGAATTTTCGGTTTGAAGCTGCTGCAGATTTTCGAGCAAATAGGTTGAATTTCGATTCGATATTTATTTCACGAATCTGGGTTTAGGGTTGTGTTCGTGAGTGGTTGGGTGATGGTCGGCGATAGGCATGGCCAACTACGGTGGCCGGAGTTGTTGGTGTACGTGCACGAGGATGGGAGTGTGCACTGGGTTGTGATCTGGGAAAATGAGTTTTTTTGCTCGGGTGTGTTCTCGTGTGGTGTACGGGATGGACTCGAAGACGAAGAGAGGCTGGGTGTCTCGGGGGAAATCTCGTGTTGCCACTGTGTTGGTCTCGAGTCTTAGGGCTATTGTGTTTAGTTGATGGTGTGTAATGATAAGTGCTAAGCAACTTGTGTTTGAGTTAATGAAGGTAAGCATTGTATTATAAACAATTTATAAAAGAAACCAAAATACAAGGTTAAACTTGTTGTTTTGAAATATAATGTTAACCAAACCTTTAAAAATGAATGTTAATCAAACTTTAAAAGTGTAAATTGATTTTTTTTTAAAATCTAAATTTATTTAAAATGATTTCTTTTTGAAAGTAATTTACTCACATTTTGGAGTTCAATTTAAAAGAATATTTTGAATTTAGATATTAAATCAATGTCTAAGTTTAAATTTTAAATAATGGTTTAAAACTAAAATTTCAAATTTATTTGAAATAAATAGATCAATTTAGATGTTTTAAAGTATTCTTAATTTTGAAATTTGTTTCTAAATTTCGTATTTTCAAATAAAGTTATGGTTATGATTTTGAAAACCAAATTTAAATAAATTTGTTTAAAATTTGATTTAATTTCAAATAATTTAATTATGAAGGTAAATAGGGTTAATTTATCTTGGTTAAGAATTCTTATTTAATATGATTTGTTAATAAGTAAAGTATAATTAAGATTTATGATTTTCTTAATTTATTAAAAATTTAAAATATAAGAATATTAGTTATTTAATTAATTATTTAACTAATTTTAAATAATTAGTTAATTGTCTATTTAATTTAAATAATCACTTAATTATAGATTAATTAAGTGTAATTACTTAATGAAGTTATTAATGATGAATTATTGAATGCAATTAAGAATGATAATTACTTATGGAAGTAATTAATTGAATTTACTTGTGGGAGTAATTAATGTAATGATTAATGGATAATCACTTAATGTTATCAATTAAGGAAATTGATTAATTTATTTGTTTGAAGTTAATTAATTATGGGGCAACTAATTAATTAAAGAATTAAGGATTATTTAAAGATAGTGTTAATTATTTGTTAAGTAATTAATTAATTAAGAAGTAATCAAGATTTATTAATAAAGTAATTAGAAGATAATTACTTATATAAGTAATTAAGAGTTAATTACTTAATTATTTTCGTTAATTAACTAATGTGATTAATTAATTAATTAATGCGGTTAATTTAAGATTAATTACTAAGAGTAATTAATTAAAATGTAACTAATTAATAAAGTAATTAATTAAGGGTTAATTGTTAATTTAAATTGATCAATAATTACTTAATGAAGTAATTAAAGATATATTAATTAGATAAATTAATCAAAGGGTTAGTATAAGTAATTAAAAAGTTAATTATCTTAGATAAGTAATTACAAATTGTTAATTACTGTTTATGATTTATGAGATGATTAATTATAAGATAATTATCTAATTAATTGAAGGAATAATTAATAAATGAGGATCATTAGTTAATAAATGATATTAATCAAGATTGATTAATAAAAGTAATTAATTTAAGTGTGATTAATTAATTGTAATTAATTAAGGTTTAAGGTAATTAATTACAATTGATTAATTAATGAAAGTTAATAAAGGATCATTAATTATTGTAATTAATGATAGTAATTAAAGATTAATTACTGAATATGGTTAAGGATAATTACTTGAATGTAATTAAAAGGTGATTAAACAAGGAAGATTAATTAAGGAAGATCATTGAGAATGATTAATTTATTTATTTGGGATAAATAAATGAAGAAGGATTTAAGGATAATCCAATTGATTTGGAGTTAATCAATTCTACCATTGGATGATAAATTGATATGGGATGATTAATTGATATTGGATTATTGATATTGGGTGTTTGGTAGACACTGGATGTTTTGGATATTCTGATATGTGATATGCTGCTTTGTGAGATGAACATTTGTTATGAATTATCTGATATGATAATGTGATTCATCTATCTGTTTATATCATCCTGTATATAAGTTTAATTGTTTAAACCCTTAAGTGCAACTTGGACATTAAAATGGCATTTGGTTTCGGTGAGACTGGGATCGGGTTTCCATATTTGGAATCCGAAAACCACATCGATTCCAGTTAAACCTTAGGTCGTTAATCCAAGTGGAGTTTTGTGAAGACTCGAGGTGTAAGAAGTATACGTCAGTATAACTCTGTGGGTGATTCCGTAATGAGTTTGACGGAATAGTACTTATAGGTTCGAGATGGTGATTTAGAGTGCAAGGGCTATGGTCATTGACTCTGAGGGTGATTCCAAAACGAGTGCAACGAGATAGTGCCTTCGGTTTCGTTCGAACCCGGAACGAACTTGTGTGGATTGAATGCTTTCAGAACATCGTCAGGTGGGCGATGAGCATTCTAAGATAGATGTGTTCTATAAAGGTAATCGCAGCCTCAAGCCTCATCAACCGGGAATGGCTAAAAAAGGGGAGGTGCAGCAAGGCTTCATGGGTAACTCCCACTGGAGAGCAAGGTTTACCCCTGTCTAGAAGTTCCTTTTTATTTTGGCTGTGTGGGGTAGTTGATACGGACAACTGCCGGGGTTGTCTTGTTCGGGACTATTCATTAAGGAATGGTCCCGGCCTTGTGTTGCAGGGGAGCGGGCGTACTCCTCGGTACGGTGATCTAGGCCACGTACTGTAACGGGTGGTACCCCAGTAGCCCTGCCAATGATGGAAACCCATTCTTCCTACGAGACCCTACGGTTTTGTTTGTATTACCTACTTTTGTGGCTAGTAGCTGGAATTTAATCATGTAACAGTTTCGGCTATTTCTTATTTACTTAAAACCCTAGACACTATTATAATATCAATGGATTTCCTATCAAATGTTTTGGTTAGCGTAATGTAAGAACTTTTCCATGTTTATGTGTGGGAAGTCTTACGTGATACCTTTTCTTTTCAAAGGTTTTCTAAAGTTAAGCAATTTTAACCCGTTTACTCACACCAGACCCATGTCTGACCCAAGTGTTTATTTTCTGTTTTATTAAACTCTTGGGTACTCATATTATGTATGAGTAGTCAAGTGATTCAGGTTTGCTTGACGAATTCTGGAGGAGTAATGAAGCAGGAGGCTTCCACGGCTAAATATATTATGTTTCCGCTGTGTTTGTTGTATCTGTATCTGTTGTACTTGGGTTGTATAGTTAGAAAGATGATTATAACTGTCAAATATGTGGTGTATAAGTGGTTTACTCTGATGTAATATGATACTGTGTAATATTTTATGTTATATATTATATTTCATTCGTTCCGCTGTGTTAACGCTTAAATTTGAATGCTAACACCCCGGTGTATGAGTTGTAGTTGTGAAAGCACCACCCGACGACTCGGGAACAGATTACAAGCAGATAATAGTAGAAAAGCGGTAAACAACAACAATTTTATAGTGGTTCGGCTTTAGGGTATAGCCTACGTCCACTTTAAGTATTTTTATTAATAATCTCGTTACAAGCTGATACAATTCTTCCCAAATACAATACACTTTGAATTACAAGAGACTTAGAACAAGTAGCCTGAACTTCGATGAAGATGAGAGTTTTCGAATCCATGTTGGATGTATGTGATCTCTTCTTGAAGTTGTTTGTAGCGTTCTTAATGTCTTGAGAGCTTCAAGTGTTGGATTGGATTGGTTTGGAATGCAGCAGAGTAACGGTGTTTGAAGGAAATGAGCCAAAAAGTCCCCCTCTAGTTGGAGCTAGGGTCGTATTTATAGGCAATTCTAGGCAGGAAACATTACCAAGTCCTAAGTCGTAACCGACCTAAGTTGGGTCGTGGACGACTTAGACTAAGTCGTGGGTCAGTTGTCGTTTAAATGCTGGGTCGAGACTTCTTAAAGGCATCCTTGCTGAACCCTAGATATATCACAAGTCCTAAGTCGCAAATGAGTCAACCAGTCCTCTCATAAGCGATGCGGCATTGAACCTTAACTTCGTAGTCTTAAGTCGTGTACGACTTACCATATGTCGTAGGTCGTGACCGACCTAAACTGATTCTCGGCTTGTGGCTTAACTGGAGTTAACGAGTCATGATGCGGTATTGAATTTGCCTCTGTAGCCTTAGGTCGTGAACGACCTAGCAAAGGTCGTAAGTCCGTCACGACTTAGGTGTAGTCGTCTTAACTCCTCGTCCCCTGAGTCGTTAAGTCATAGTCCCTTTAGGTTGTTGGGCCGTTACTCCTTTGGGTCATTTAGGTTGTAATTTCTTAAGTCGTAAACTTCCTTAAGTCGTGCGATCCTTAACTAGTAAGATTGTGCAGACCTTAGGTCGTCAGGCCGTAATGTTCTTAGGTTGTGAAGGCCTTAAGTCGTAGACCTTATCTCGTAGACTCTTTAACCCGTAGGGGCCTTAAGTCGTAGACCTTATCTCGTAGGCTCTTTAACCCGTAGTGGCCTTAAGTCGTAGACCTTATCTCGTAGGCTCTTTAACCCGTAGAGGCCTTAAGTCGTAGACCTTATCTCGTAGGCTCTTTAACCCGTAGAGGCCTTAAGTCGTAGACCTTATCTCGTAGACTCCTTAACTCGTAGAGGAAGCTGGGTTAACACTTGCCCCTCGAAGCACATGCCTTAAGTCGTAAGTCGTGTGCTTCGACTCATCATAACCCTGGTGTGCCGATTCGAGTTCCATTTCCCTGAGGTATAAAATGCTTGGGTCGTTCCTCCTATTTCCTTCTTCTCATTGCTTACCCCTGAGCTATTTCTGCCATTAACACGTCCTCGAGCTTTTGGAAACAAATTCAACCAGTTCATCATACCGTTGATTCAGTCCCCATAATCCTCATCATCGCATCGCGTAAGTAAATCCGCAGTTCGTTTGATTCCGCGATAGCCATTAACTTGCAAATCTGGACCCCTCATTGACAACTTTAATCCAGTTCCTTATACCACGCTTCATCACGATTGTTGCGACGATCGATTGCTGGTGAGCTCGAGGAAGTTTGGTTAGGTTTTGGATAATTCGCGAGGAGAAGATAATGGGTTTCAATCTATTTATATTTTATTTTTATTAGGCTGTTAGGGGTTTGGAGAAGACGAGATAATAGTTAGTGGGTTCATCGGTTTAGGGGTGAGACGGTTTATGGGTTTAGGAGTGGAGATAGGGTTATTCGTCTAGTTGAGGCATGAGTTTTAGGTCGTAACTGAGTTAAGACTTAGAAGAATTCGTATCTTTCTGACTTAAAGTCTTGTCTCTCTTTTATGACTCACGATTCAAAGGATTACCGACTCAAGGCATCAACGACTCAAAAGTGAAGCGACCTATCCTGTCTCTCCTCATAATCCTTTAGGTCGTGGACGAGTCAACCAGAGAACCAACGACTTAACTTAACCCGAAGGAAAAATTCTTAACTCGTAGACGAGTTAGCACTTAAGTTGTTGTCGAGTTATCACTTGAGTCGTTTACGACTTAGCTCTTGAGTCGTCTACGACTCAGCACTTGCATTTTTAAACTCTGCTTAGACCTTGAACTGTTGCATGGATTTTGAACTGTTGAACTTTGCTGCATTCTTTTACAGATTACTTTAACTTGTGGGTTAACAATCTGTTTAATATGATATTTACAGAAAATTAGGACGAATATACTGCCATCGACCGCCCACATCAAATGACAGATTAGTTAATAACAGATAATTAACTTAAATAAATTGTGTGAACGAAGTGCCATCGATTTCAAGTAGAATATTAAAGCAACACTGAAATAGTCAATTGAAACTGACCAGCCTGCACTAATATTATGCTTGAACTTTAGATTAACAAGTTCTGAAATTACCGTAGTCGATCAATCGTCGACCAGTTTAACTCCAGTTATATTTACTTGTTATTTTTATCAGTTTTGCACGACACTTCACACTTTTAGGAAACGTGCACCTTCATATTTGAATATCCAGTTGCTTGTGTAGAATGACTTCTCAGGAAGAAGATGCAACAGTTCAGACGGGAGAGGAAACTGTTCTTCCAGCTCCACTAGTTAATCCTCCCGAAAGAGTTCCTACTACACTATCATATAAAGTTTTTCGCCAGCTGTGTGCTCAGTTTGGCATTGCTGAATCAGATGCCATTCTTCCTGAGAGAAGTAACACTGCTGACATAACACCTTCTGGCTTTGTGACAGTTAACCGACAAATGTGCCTAAGTGCGGGCGTTCCTCCTTTTAATGACTTTTTCCAACAACTTCTTCATCAATTGGCCATTGCTCCATCCCAACTACACCCCAATGGCTACGCCATTCTAATGGGGTTGTGTGTGCTATTTAGGAGAACACTTGATCGACTTCCGAGCTTTGATGAAATTTGTTACTTCAGCTCCTTTACCCGGACCAAAGATCATCCTTCTATTACTGTTGTGAGAAGCGCCCGAAACCGCAAATTAATTGTTGGCCTTCCTGACACTGCTCACGGGTTTCTAACCCAGTTCTTCTTCGTTCGTTGCCCCCCGGGGTTTTATGCTCTGTGGAGGGAAGGAAGTAAGATCACCCATCCTTGCTTCGTTTGTTATCTGGCCTTTGTGAGACTGACCTGCTAAGTGTTAATTCTGCTTCTTTTTATTTTCAGCGCTGCCTCCTCCCTCTAGGAATCCCAGTCACAAGTCGACTTTTGAGAGGCTTAAGGCCGTGCCGGTTGAGGAGAGAGATATTCAATTTCTGTTGAAAGATGAGTTTCTGCATCAGTACGGACTTTTGCATACTTCTCGTTCTACGCGTCCTCATGAAATTCCAGACTCCCCAGCTAGAGTGTTGGATGCCTCAGTTTCTACTAGCACATCCATATCTAAAGGACCTGCTCCTGAGGCTTCGCTAGTGAAGTGTTCCACTTCTGTTGATGCTGCGGGGCCATCTGACAAACTTGCCCCGGTTATCGAGGAAGAAGAGCCTCAGGGATCTTCCCATCATTCACAAGAATCTGGTGAAAAAGCTGAGAAATCCAGTCCCGTTAAGCAGAGCAGGGACGATACCTTCGAAGGACTGAGCGACCTTTTTGCTACTTCACAAGAGATCTTTAAAGAAGATCCTATCACTGCCGGGATTTCTTCTTCAGTAGTTGAAGCTACTTCTACTTTGCAACAGTCGCCGTCGACTCAAGAGTTGACGCTATCTATTACACCCACAACTACTCCTCAATTAAAGAGTGGTTTGTAGATTGATGCGCGTAGTTTGCACATCACACACACTTAGAATTCCTGGCACTTTTATGCTCTCTCTTTTTTAACGTTTGAAGGATTCTCAAGTTTTATTTCTTCTTTTTCAATTTTAGGTTTACCAATGAGGCAAGGCAGCTCGTACTATGATGACTTTCAGCGATATGGGAAACGCAGCCAGTATGGCTATCAATCCTATCCTCCTATTCATAGAGAGACTGATGAAGAAAGGGCAGCCCGAAAGGCTCGGGAAAGACGTGATTATGAAGAACGCTTTGGAAGACCAGACAGTCGACATGATTCCTCCTACAGAGAGAGTGACTCCCTTAAACGCAAATCTCATGATGATAGAGGGAAGAGTCACACAACTGATCACTCGAGTAAACGAGCCAAAGTTATTGAGGAGCCAATGCTTGCGCCTTCAGAGAAGATTACTGCTCCTACTTCTTCTCAATCTCCTGCCCCTTCCCCTACTGATATCCAAGCAATCATCAATAGGCCATCTTACCAAGTTGGACCAGGTCCAGCCACTCTTCAACGCCGATTTCCTAATTGGTGTTTAAAAGGAGTTCGCTTTGACCTCGATCTGGTTCCCATAGATAAAAGTGCTATGCTACGGAACCTTGATGCAGTCAGAACCGATATTGAGAGGATGTCATCTTGGCAGAAACTCGTTGATGAGCTCCAAAGGGTGAATAGGGCCAATCTCGAAGCTATGCTTACCATGGAGAACGACAAAACTGAATGGCAAAAGATCCTTAAACAGCATGATGCAGAAATGAGGAGTATTGCCGATTATAATGAGAAACTTGAGGCAGAAGTTGGGAAACTTAAAGAGGAGCTTGCTACTTCTGTCACTTCTTATTCTCAAAGGGAGAGTGTGCTTCTTCAACAGGTGCGGGATGCTCATGCCGCGCAAAGGGATGCTGAGGCCAAGGCTGATGAGTTGGAGCAGATTATAGAGGGCAACCGTACTGACATTACTCAGTTACGAGGACAAACTGGCCTTTAGGCTGCAGAGATTGAAAAATTGAAAGCCCAGTTATCCAAAGTCGAGAGAGAGCGGGATGAGGCTGTTGCGGGCAGAATTACAGCTGAAGAGGCCCATGAAGCTACCAAAGCTGATATTGGCTCGACACTATTTGATTTCTACTTGCAATGTATATTAGGGCGTGGCAGTCTTGCATTCCTGGGCCCCAAGTATGAGATTACCCTGGCCGAAGTGTGGGAGGCCGCACTAGATATGTTTAAAGGGGCCGGGTACACTAAAGAGGAGTTGGAGGTGCACTACTTAGACTTTGAAGCTCGCGCAGCTCTTGCCAGAGGGAAGGAGCAACTCGCCAGATCGCGGGTTGAAATAGTGGGGGAAGAGCATCAAGAAAAAGAAACAAATTTGACTGTTCCTGTCCCTCCTTCAACTTCGGTCGATGCTGGCATTATTGGCTCTAGATCTTATGTACCGATCCCTGCTCAAACTGATACTGGGGCCAAAATTACTCAAGTTACAGATGAATCTCAAGAGAGTGCTGAAGCCCCGGACTATGAAATTGATGTAATAAAGACAACTTCTGCAGGTAATTCCACTGTAAATTTCGCTCAAGTGGATTGCTCATTTACTTCACATGGGTTTAATGAGCTCCTTGACTATTTTCTCAACCTTGATGAGCCTTCATCTCCTCTCTTTACTGACTTTAACCTCTTTTCTTCTACAGAGAAAGTATCAAGCACCACTCAGATTTCTCCTCCTCCGGTTATCCCTCCCCCGTCTCTCCAGGTGGCTCCTCCTTCTGCTTCTCAGCCCGGGTCGCAAGAGGAACAAATAGAAGCCCTCCATGGTTTAGACGATCCCATCGCTTCGCAAGAGCATAGAGACGAGGGACTTGTGGGAGGTGAGATATCCCCGGAGCGGACCCCTTCTGATGACATAACTTTGTCTAAACTTGCCACTCCGGGAAGTGAGTCTTCCTCAAAGAGGAGGAAAAAGCACGGAACGTCAAAGAGGAGGGGGAAGATAATCACTGTTACTGAAGGGGAGCCAGAAGTTGGACCAGCTGCACCTACCCCTCCTTCTTCCCTTGTGCCAACTGACCGGCCTGAAAAGCTAATCATTCGGCCGGGAAAAGGGTCCAATGGTAGTAAAAAGAAGTGAACATTTTAGCTTTTTGCCTTTTGTATGTACTGGTCGAGAATTGTGCGGGTACCGGCCCCCGCTTTTCTTTATTTTGAAACCTGTACCTGCATTTCAATTGAATAAAATGATCCTTTGTTTGTACAGACTTCTGTTTGAATGCATTTATTATTCATTTTTGCACAAGTTTATTTATATGATATTGCAGCGGGCTTATGGTATGTTGTTTGAGTATTACTTTACTGATGCAGCTATACTATTATACCATGTTGCCCCCATACCTTAAGTTTGCTGCAATATCTTATACTTCGAGGGGACTTGCACTCTTATTTGCTAAAGAATAATTATTTTATTTTTAAAGAAAATTTTTGTAGAGTACAACTCCCTTCGTATAAGTTTCTACGCTTTGTCGCTCAAAGAAATCACTTTTTTCTTTTACTTATGTGCATATTTTACCAAGTGAATTCTTCTATGCGGTAAAGCGGGCCTCTGAAGGGCACTTTAACTTTTTTTTTTATATACAAAGTTGTACCTCTGAGGAGGGATTTTTCACGTTTCAACACTTGGAAGTTTTATTTCAATCTCGGTGAAACGTGTACCTCCAAAGAGTTGTGCCTTTGAAGAAAGCCTTTTCACGTTTCAACACTTGGAAGTTTTATTTCAATCTTGGTGAAACGTGGGCTTCCGAAGAGGTCTTTCTTCTTGATTGTGTCCCCGGGAGGGGTTGTACCTCTAAGGAGGGATTTTTCACGTTTCAACACTTGGAAGTTTTATTTCAATCTTGGTGAAACGTGTACCTCCAAAGAGTTGTGCCTTCGAAGAAAGCCTTTTCACGTTTCAACACTTGGAAGTTTTATTTCAATCTCGGTGAAACGTGGGCTTTCAGGAAGGTCTTTATTTTGTCTTTGCATTTCAACCTTGGTGAAGTGAAATTCCGAAGAGCGGTTGTTACACTTCAACTCCCGGCGAAATGTGCCTCCGAAGAGGGCTTTTATTTTGTTTACATTTCAACTCTGGTGAAGTGAAATCTCGAAGAGCGGTCATAACACTTCAACTCCTGGTGAAATGGGCCTCCGAAGAGGGCTTTTATTTTGTTTGCATTTCAGCTCTGGTGAAGTGAAATCCCGAAGAGGGGTCATAACACTTCAACTCCTGGTGAAATGTGCCTCAGAGAGGGTTTTCATCGCCTGGAAGTTACTCTCTCATGGTTGGAGGGTCATGACTCCTCCAATCTTTTTTTGTTGAGTAGAGAACTTTCTTTTTTGTGGCGTATGACCCATTAGAGGTCTTTATCCTCCGAAGAGTTGTGTCTCCGAAGAGGACTTGTGCTGCCGATGATGGCTTTGGTTGTTCCTCTGTTCACTTGCTTATGCCTTTTCAATGATCCTCTGCCTCCTCTTTCTTTTTCTTTTCTTTTTTTTTTTGGTAACTTGTTTAATCCAAGGAAGTGCGCTTCACTGTCAGGCAATTTCGTGAGAACGAGCACTAGCTTCTTAATTGGACGTTTGTTTGTTTAAACGATCTCAATTTATTAGCAAAGACCCGTTTCTGTCGAAATCATAGGCCGTTCAATTGAAGTACTTCCTATCTAGGATTTGAATTCGGGGATTTTGTGACTTGAAATTTGGCGAGAATCACTCGGTCTTTTTACGTGCAAGTTTCACTTCCATCGTGTGCAAAAATTTAAATCGACATTTCAGCAATACATTCTATGTACTTTTCATATCGAAAATAAAGCAAACATGTAATAGGAATAAGGAACACAAGATTTATAGTGGTTCGGCCAGGAAATTGGGCCTACATCCACTTTATATTCTTTCATTATTTACTTGCATCAGTTTTACAATTGCTTTCAATTACAAGAATCATACATTCATAATTCTTTTTACAATATTTCAACAAAATTTTCAAGTAAAGTATGGACGCAAATGGTTGCTGTTCCATGCCCTTGGAATTTGATCTCCATCAACAGTGGTGAGTTTGAATGTGCCGTAAAGAAGCTTCTGACCTATTACATACGGTCCTTCCCAATTTGGCCCAAACACACCTGTCGCTGTCATAATTCTCTTCAGGACTAGGTCTCCAATCTCAAAGCTGCGTTGGCGAACTTTGGAATTAAATTTCTGGCTATTCTTTGCTGATGAGCTTCAATTCTGAGATTAGCCTCATCTCTTTTTTCATCAAGGAAGTCTAGCGCTTCAAGCTGTAGCCTTTCATTTTCTGCTTGGTTGAAATGGATCCTTCTGTGTGAAGGAACCTCTGTTTCTACCGGGATCATTGCTTCCGACCCGTATGCTAATGAGAAAGGAGTGTGCCAAGTCGCAGTTTTGTGAGTGGTTTTGTATGCCCATAGTGCAAGTGGTAGCTTATCGACCCAACCATCTTTTGCCCTTTCGAGTTGCTTTTTGATGGTTGATTTGATGATCTTGTTTACTGCTTCCACTTGCCCGTTTGCCTGCGGATGAGCAACTGCTGAAAAGCTTTTCTGGATTTTGAATCGCCTGCAAAAATCTTGGAATTCCTCGCTTTCAAACTGAGTACCATTGTCTGTGATTATTTTCTGAGGCACACCATACCTGCAAATGATATTCTTGGTCACGAAACTTATCATTTTCTTAGAGGTGATAGTAGCCAATGGTTCAGCTTCAGCCCATTTAGTAAAATAATCAACTGCAACAATAGCATATCTAATCCCTGATTTGGCAGTCGGTAGCGGCCCAATGAGATCCATTCCCCAAATTGCAAATGGCCATGGACTGACCATTTGTGTGAGTTCAGTTGAAGGTGCTCTAGGAATTTTGGCAAATCTTTGGCATTTGTCACACTTTCGGGAATAGCTTGCAGCATCATGATTAATTTCTGGCTAAAAATATCCGTATCGGAGAATTTTCTTTGCTAATGTTTGACCACCTGAATGATCATCACATTCTCCTCCATGCACCTCAGCTAGGATTGTTCTGGACTCTTCCCTGGATACACATCGAAGCAATGGCATTGAGAATCCCCGTCTGTATAATCGGCCATCCTGAATTACATAGCGAGAGGCTTTCCTTAGTAGCTTTCGTCTCTCTATCGAATTTTCTGGCAGAGAACCTCTGAGTAGGTAGTCCAGTATTGGAGTCATCCATGACTCTTGTTCTTGAGATACATTCATAATCCAGTCAATATCCATCTCGTCTATACTTGGTGCTGAAAGGACTTCTACGGGGACCAATCCCAATAGTTGAGCTTCACCAGAACTTGAATACTTTGCGAGGGAATCTGCCTTCATATTCTCTTCCCGAGGAATGTGGCTTATTGAATAGTGATCGAGCTCACACAGAAGTTCCCAAGCCTTCGACAAGTAAGCGGGCAGGTTTCCCCCTTTCGTTTGAAATTCCTTCTTGACTTGGCATACAATAAGCTGAGAATCGCTAAAGATCTGTAATGCTCGTATGTTTAGTTCTTTAGCGATTTTCAGTCCTGCGATAAGAGCTTCATATTCGGCTTCATTGTTTGTTGAAGTAAATTCCAATCTTAGTGCATAGCATAATGACCGACCTTCAGGAGTCTCAAGTACCACTCCGGCTCCAGAACAGTAATCATTTCTTGCACCATCGACATATAACTTCCACTGGATAGGGGAATTGTCGAACGTTTCTTCCTCACTGTTACCCTTATCTGTAAATTCTGCAATGAAATCCGCTAAAGCTTGTCCATTGATCGCTTTCCGGGGATGATAAGTGATGTCATACTGACTGAGTTCAATATTCCACTTTAGAAGACGACCCGAGGTTTCAGGGCGAAACAGGACTTGCTTTAAAGGTTGATCAGTGAGGACTCTGATAGGATGAGCTTGAAAATATTGCCTCAATTTCCTAGACGCAATTAGTAAGCAATAGGCGAGTTTTTCCAACTTAGAGTAATTCATCTCTGCCCCAGTGAGTCTTTTGCTGATATAGTAAACTGGATGTTGAATCCTTTTGTCTTCCCGTATCAGCGCTGCACTTAAAGTGTGTGATGATACTGCCAAGTATATAAGAAGATCCTCGCCATCGCCAGGCCTAGAAAGTATTGGAGGCGTCTCCATATGGCGAATCAATTCATCAAAGGCTTTTTGGCATTCGGGAGTCCAATTGAAGTTTTTCTTTCCTTTCTTTAGGGCGTCAAAGAATGGGATGCATTTATCTGTGGCTTTGGAA
Organism: Allium cepa; assembly: GCA_030765085.1. NCBI lineage: Eukaryota > Viridiplantae > Streptophyta > Magnoliopsida > Asparagales > Amaryllidaceae > Allium > Allium cepa. The sequence goes on along the minus strand of CM060931.1, from coordinate 744,814,891 downwards.
ATGAACCGACTCAAGGCGGCAACTTTTCCATTGAGACTTTGCAATTCCTTCTTTGTTCTAGGAGCTTTGACTTCTTTCAAGGCAGTAATTTGAGCTGGAATAGCCTCAATGCCCCTAGCGCTGACGATAAACCCTAAGAATTTTCCGGACTCGACCCCAAACGTGCATTTCAGAGGGTTAAGCTTCATTCTGTATTTCCGGAGGACTGCGAACATTTCTGCCAAGTGTTCAATGTGATCCGCTGCTTTCTTAGACTTTACTAACATGTCATCGACGTAGACTTCCATAGTTTTGCCCAATTGCGGTTTGAACATAGCATTAACAAGTCTTTGGTAGGTTGCCCCTGCATTCTTCAAACCGAAGGGCATAACTCTGTAGCAATAAAGACCAACATCGGTGATAAAGCTCGTGTCCTCCTGATCCGGTTCATGCATCATGATCTGGTTATATCCGGAGTAGGCATCCATGAAAGATAACAATTCATGTCCCGCTGTTCCATCTACCAGTTGATCGATCCTGGGTAAAGGAAAGCAATCTTTGGGGCATGCCTTGTTCAGATCTGAAAAATCGATGCACACTCTCCATTTTCCATTAGCTTTCTTAACCAACACAGGATTTGAAACCCAGTTCGGATATGTAGATTCTCTGATGAAGTTATTTTCCATGAGTCGATCAATTTCCTCTTTTAATGCTGCTGACCTTTCTAGACCTTGGGTTCTTCTTTTCTGTTTTACTGGTGTAAACTTTGGGTCAATATTCAGAGCGTGTACTGCAACTTCTGGAGATATTCCACACATATCAGCATGAGTCCAAGCGAAGACATCCAGATTTGCTTTCAGGAATGATATCAAGATATTCTGAATTGACACATTAAGTTGTGAACCCACATTCAACACCTTATTTGGGTCCTTCGGGTCAACAGGTACCGGTACCTTCGTTTCAACCGGCACTACTCTATTCTCCCCTGCACTGGCTTTTCTGGGATCCATCTCTTTCCGTGCCCCGCTATGCTCGCCAGTGTAGGGTCCGCCCCGTAATTGCTACAAGGCTGGCTCTTTGATACGGACCGGGGTGGCCGCATCCTTTCCCATTTCCCTTTTTCTTGACTCTCGCAACTCTGTCAAATAGCACTCTCGCGCAGCATTTTGATCCCCTTTTATAACTCCTACTTCATTGTCTGTAGGGAATTTAATAGTGAGGCACCACGGGGCTAGGATAGCTTTGAACGCTGCGAGCGTTGGACGGCCAAGGAAAGCATTATAAGCAGAAAATTCATCGACAATCACAAATGTTTGCTTGCGGACCACTTTCCTTTCTCCTTCCCCAAGTTCTACTAGCAGATCGATGGTTCCTATTGGTTGCTTTGGCTCCCCGGTGAAGCCAGCGATCTTCTGCGATGAGGCTTGTACATCGACCATAGGGATTTTCATTTGGTCGAATGTCTTCTTGAAGAGGATATTACATGATGCTCCGCAGTCAATGAGAACTCTTCTGACAATGGCCGGTCCGATACCAGCTGAGATGACCAAGGGATCTAGGGTAGGAGCTTCGATACCTGAGGAATCTCTGGCTCTGAAAATAATATCATCACTGAAAGTTTTCTGTTGTTTCAGGGGCGTAGTGTCTTCTAAAACAAAGACGTCTTCTTCGGCTGGAACATATTTCAAAGCCCTGGCATATCTCTCCATCTCTCCCCAGCTCTTGCCAGCTGGGTGAGGCCCTCCTGTAATGACATTGATAATGGGCCTTCCAGATTCATGCCCCGTAGCTTTCTCACCTATTCTAGGCTGATGAACAGGAGCCTGTTGCCCCTGACTTGACGATGCAGGATTGTTGCTATTCTTTTTCACGAATTGCTGCAGCTTGTTTTCTCTTAGCAATTCTTCAATCAGATTTTTCAACTGGCGGCATTCATCGGTCTCATGACCGGGTTGATTATGGAAGCGGCAGAACTTCCCACTTTGTATAGCCTTTTTTCCGGTCCTCAAAGGGATAGGTTTAGGGAGGTCAACAGAATCTTTAATGGCAAGGAAGATATGCTCCGGCGTGTCTGATAAAGGAGTATACTCTGATGGCTTGAAGGATCGGGGCTTCTTCAGATTACTCTGTTTCTTCCCATTGTTATTTTCCCTTTTTTGCCCTACAGATTCATTCTTGCATGGAGCAACAGTGTTATCTTCAGCTTTTTCCGACACTGCCTTCACCGGTACAGGACGGCTTTCCAGGCGTATGAATTCATCTGCCTTTTTGTAGAACTTTTCGAGGGAGGTTGGCTCCTTCATGTTTAGCCATTTCCCAAATTCGCTCGACTTATCAATAGCCCTCATCAGATAAGTCAATATCATTCGCGGTTCAGCATTGTCCACCTCTGCCAGCGCTATATTAAAGCGGTTCAAGAAAGATCTGATAGATTCACCAGGATTCTGTTCTATACTTGACAACGACATGATGTCCTTGGCCTTTGAAGCATATAGTCTGAACTGTTCCTTGAACTTTCGGGTCAAGTCTGAAAACTGATCAATAGATCGGACTGGCAACTTGGTGAACCACAGTAGAGCCACACCCTCAAGGTACACGGGGAAATATCGGCACTTTATCTCGTCAGAGGCTCTGGTACCTGTCATGTGCCAATCATATTTATACAAGAATTCATTCGGATCACTTGTCCCTTTGAAAGCTGGGATAGTTGGAGGGACAAATTTCCTTGGAAATTCCGCCTTTAAGATTTTCTCAGTAAATGGAGTTTTACTTGGGGCGAAACCCCATTCTTTCTCATCTTCAACCCTTTGCATACTTTCTCTCATGATTTGCCGAACCATTCCAGAAAGATACTCCTCATCATGTCGAGTTCTGGATCCACCAACCTCAGGAAGCGTTTGCTCAAAGGGACTGGCAGCCCTTTCTGGAGCATTCCTTTCATTAGCATCACGAACGTTGCCAGCATAATTCCTTCCATTACCAGCCGGTTGATTGTTTGCCCAGAGCAAATCATTCAACTTATTCAGAATTAGAGCATTTTGGGCACTCTGAGCCTCTAATTGTGCATTCTGGGCGTTTATCTGCTGGTTCAGCCCTAATATTACAGCATCCAACTCCGCTTTCGTAACCCCAGCAGACGGAGTGGGTTGATTAGGTACAGGAGAAGCGGAGGTTCCCTCTTGAATATTCCCAGATCTGACAGATCTACTCTTCCTTCCAGGAGCCATTATCTCGGATAGACTTCTGGTTTTCAGGGAAATTCTCTCTACAAACCTCTGTGAAGCAATGATGATAACTTGCCTGAGTTCAATTCTCAGTGAAAGCACCAAAAATGTTAACGCTTAAATTTGAACGCTAACACCCCGGTGTATGAGTTGTAGTTGTGAAAGCACCACCCGACGACTCGGGAACAGATTACAAGCAGATAATAGTAGAAAAGCGGTAAACAACAACAATTTTATAGTGGTTCGGCTTTAGGGTATAGCCTACGTCCACTTTAAGTATTTTTATTAATAATCTCGTTAGAAGCTGATACAATTCTTCCCAAATACAATACACTTTGAATTACAAGAGACTTAGAACAAGTAGCTTAAACTTCGATGAAGATGAGAGTTTTCGAATCCATGTTGGATGTATGTGATCTCTTCTTGAAGTTGTTTGTAGCGTTCTTAATGTCTTGAGAGCTTCAAGTGTTGGATTGGATTGGTTTGGAATGCAGCAGAGTAACGGTGTTTGAAGGAAATGAGCCAAAAAGTCCCCCTCTAGTTGGAGCTAGGGTCGTATTTATAGGCAATTCTAGGCAGGAAACATTACCAAGTCCTAAGTCGTAACCGACCTAAGTTGGGTCGTGGACGACTTAGACTAAGTCGTGGGTCAGTTGTCATTTAAATGCTGGGTCGAGACTTCTTAAAGGCATCCTTGATGAACCCTAGATATATCACAAGTCCTAAGTCGCAAATGAGTCAACCAGTCCTCTCATAAGCGATGCGGCATTGAACCTTAACTTCGTAGTCTTAAGTCGTGTACGACTTACCATATGTCGTAGGTCGTGACCGACCTAAACTGATTCTCGGCTTGTGGCTTAACTGGAGTTAACGAGTCATGATGCGGTATTGAATTTGCCTCTGTAGCCTTAGGTCGTGAACGGCCTAGCAAAGGTCGTAAGTCCGTCACAACTTAGGTGTAGTCGTCTTAACTCCTCGTCCCCTGAGTCGTTAAGTCATAGTCCCTTTAGGTTGTTGGGCCGTTACTCCCTTGGGTCATTTAGGTTGTAATTTCTTAAGTCGTAAACTTCCTTAAGTCGTGCCATCCTTAACTAGTAAGATTGTGCAGACCTTAGGTCGTCAGGCCGTAATGTTCTTAGGTTGTGAAGGCCTTAAGTCGTAGACCTTATCTCGTAGACTCTTTAACCCGTATGGGCCTTAAGTCGTAGACCTTATCTCGTAGGCTCTTTAACCCGTAGAGGCCTTAAGTCGTAGACCTTATCTCGTAGGCTCTTTAACCCGTAGAGGCCTTAAGTCGTAGACCTTATCTCGTAGGCTCTTTAACCCGTAGAGGCCTTAAGTCGTAGACCTTATCTCGTAGACTCCTTAACTCGTAGAGGAAGCTTGGTTAACACGCTGTGAGTTCTCTGAAGTTGTTGTTTCTTTGTTTCTCTTTCTTTTCTTCTTCTATCCCTTTCTTTCTTCATTGATGATGCGATTTCCTGGAGATAGGAAGTCGGGTCATCTCATATAGCATTTTAATCATTACACGATTTAAATATATAATTAATTTACAAATCTTATTTTTATTAGAAAAACTATACATGATCTATGCCGTTGATTTTGGTAACTACAGATCTGGCCATGAAATCCATCTTCTAATGCATTAGTTTCCTCTAGTTCAATGAAACCCACCGGCCGCCTCTACCTCTTCGAATTATACTCCTCCTTTGATCAACTACGCAACGATCTAGGACCATTGTTTCGAAGGCGAACACGAGCATTAACCCCGCCATGAGCGCCGTAGAACTCGGCCACCTCCTTGCTTTGAAAAATATGTGTGAAAGTTGGCTAAATGCACCCACTTTTTGCCTCCAATCGACACAGCAACGAAGGTTGACCATAGGATGTGAAGTACTCCTCGAGCTTGACATTTTTGTAGCTGGTAGTTCTTTAAATAGGTTGATGGATTGGAAGAAAATTGAGAAGGAAGAATCGAAGATTCTCGACCATTCGAGAATATGGCGGCGGCTAGGGTTTAATTGCTTATGGTTTCTGCAAATGAACGTCTTTATATAGGCAATTGCAAAACAATATTCACCCAAAATATTTATGAACTCCAATCGAAGCGTGTCGCCTGGTGTTTATAACGTTTTACTCCTATTTCGAACATAATGGAATATATATTGGAAGCTAATTCGATCATATTTGGAAGATAGATTTTGAAATCGAATTATTTTAAATTAAAATTTACTTAAACAAATTTCTACGTGTTTTAGCTTGTCGCAGCTAAATCGTAAGTCCGATTGGCACAAATTTAAAATCCTACAATAATAAACATTACGGATCCAATAAAACTGGTTTCGTTGAAATCCAAAACTATGTGAAAAATTACTATTTTTACACGTTAATTAAATATTAAAATACTCAATTTCTATGAATTAACTTTTAATTCAATTTTAAAAGTTCACTAACATCTTTCTAATTAAATAAAATTAAATTCAACTTTATAAATCACTTTCATTCTTATTAAATTAAAAATCAAATTATTTCTGCAATTTCAAATATAAAATTAACAATATAATTATCCAATTAAATAAGGATATTTGAAATATAAGTTTTTCAGCTTATAAAATTAACTTGTGAATTTGTAAAACGAATTAAATATACGAATTTCAAATGATCGAAGTTGTGTGTCGTTACAATTTTTAAGGCTAATTAATCTTTTGATAAAGTTGGATTAAGATTTATTAATTTAATGATGTTTTTAAAATTAATTAATCCTTTATAATTTTTGACTTTAAAAGGTTAATAAATACTTCTTACCTTAACTAAACTTTCCTGAAATAAACTTTATATTAATAAATTTATTCTAAATAATGATATTTAATAATTATTTAATTAGTTTGATTAATTATATTATTAGTTAATTGAATTAATGATGTTTTTAAGGCGATTTACCCTTTTTAATCAAAGTTTATTGAAGTAAATTAATCAACTTAAGGAATCAACATAATAAGGATGTTTCAAGTTGTTATATCATTTTTATAATGATGTTTCAAAGTTAGTAAACTCTTTTGCAAAGTTTTTCAAAGCTAATACTTGTAACGTGCAGCCAAGTATGAATTCGGGGTTTTAAAAGAAAAGTTTGAATTGTTTATGGAAATTTATTAATTTCCATAAAGCAATTCACTTGTATGGAAACGATTTATTTGTATAATTAGCGTTGAACACCGAAGAAGTGGATTTTTAACTATCTCAAAAGTTAAGAATAATCGTGAGACATGACTATAAGGTAACACTACCTCGATCTGTTTGGTATTATTGTTTCCTAAGAAAATGTAATAATTTGAATTCGATGAGCGGTCATAAGTGTACAAGAATTAATTTCCATATAAATTCATTTTATATCCTTGATATTGGGTTTTCGGGTAATTAGTTACTTTAGCTTTTGTATTATCGTCATTCTAAGATGATTTATTGCTCGTTGAGCATTGATATTGTAACAACCCTTGTTTGGAGATTACCTATCAATATTTAATTATAATGATAATTATAATTTAATATTGTGATTTAAATTAAAATTGGAGAAAATAAATTGTTTATTTGAAATAAACAACGAATTTGGGAATTTAAAATGAGAAATGAAATTCCAAGGTTTATTTTATTTTGTTGGGTTGATAATAAATGGAAATTGATCTTACTTTAGAAAAAAATGCAATAATCATATTAATTATTACCCATTTTCTTATTTTAATAAATTTTAAAAGAAGTATGTAATTTTTAAAGGTGTTTTATTTAAATAAAAAAGTGAAAATTGTTTAAAAAATATATTTTGGCTATAGATTAAGCTTGGAAATGGTTTGAATTATTTTTCTAAGTGAGAAAAGTAATTTTGTTAAAAATTTAAAAGTCTAAAATATAGACTTTTGCATTTTATTGCGAAAATAGTGCATTTTTGTAAAATAAGAGATTTTAATAATAAAAATGTTTTAAATATCAAAATTATCATTTTATATAGTGTAAAATACTTTGTTTTATTTGTATGCAAGTTCACATATAGTGTAAAATAAGTGACTTTTGTTAAATACTATCAATTTTTTTTTTATCAAAACCTTCTCTGGTTGGTACTTTGAATGCTAATTTACTTTGATTTTGAAAATGAAATGCTGCTGGATTTCTTGCATTTGGTAGCCTTCATGTTGAACTTCATTTCTTCAAATTTTGATAGAAAAATATTTTCTTTTGGATGTTCAAAACAGTGGTAGAAAATCAACTCGAAAGTAGATTTTTGCCTGTAGAAATTGTTTATTGAGTTGCTACAAATATGGCCCGAGTCCATGTTTGAGATAACATAACTCTTTCATTTCTTATTGTAATTCATCGATTTTTTTGTTTGAAAGATCAAGTTTTATACTATAAGCATACCAAATTTCAGGTCATTATGACTTATATAGCTTATAAAAATATGTTGTCGAACTTTGATCCAGAACATGTTTTTGCCCAGAGTTTTACAGTGAAAATACTGTCTGTGTTCAACTTTGAGACATTATAACGTTCTCATACTTTGTCCAAATTGCGTGTTTATTTTTATTTTTGAAAGATATGTTTTCTACTATATTCATACCAATTTTGTGCTCTATCCGATGCTGTTTGTTGCTCTATTTTATGCCCGAACGTTGAACCCAGAATAGATTTTCAGGCTTGGGCACATTCCTGTTGAACTGTTACGACCATGGTCTGAGTCCATATTTGAGACAATGTAACTTTTTGATTTTCTGTCGGAATTCATTGATTGTTTTTTTGTTTGGAATATGAAGTTTTTTACTTTTTGCGCACTAATTTTTGGTTCAATCAAAGGTCGATGGACCACCTGTTTTCTGTCTGAAAGTTAAAACTAGAGAAGATTTAAGATTTGGGTATTATTTTGCCCAAGTGTTTGTGTTCTTTTTCCGTTTGACTTTTGACTTTTACTTCATGTTTTTATGATATTACTAAAATGTTTTTAGGGCTATGATACCTACCAATAGGCTAGCCAAGTTTTGAAGAATTCAAAATTCAAATTTGAAATGAATTCGAATTGAATTTAAATGACAGTTTTGAGTGATTTCTTTGATTTCGAGCACAGATTTTTCCAAGCAATTTTGATGTAACTTTTAAAATAAATCGGCATTTAAAATAATTATTATGCAATATTTGTGAATTATTTTAAGCTACAAAATCAATTTATTCTCTATAATTACGGAATTATCAAACATCTTCTTCAAATTTGATTTTGGAATATGGTTTTAAAAGCTTTTTTTCTCAAATAAATTATTTTATGTATAACATACACATTTTTGCACTATTTGAGTGAATGAGAGGGAGAATTAGACGGTTCGGTAAAACATGTGATATGAGACACATGCATTCATCTTATCGGTTAGTTCCTGACTTGTCCGTTTGATTGTTTTGACCTTCGGGTCAAGTTTACCAATGAGATGAGGTAAACTTTTTACTACAGTTTTTAGGTATGATCTCACTACATTTTTCTAGAGGTGTACTATGATGGGCGGTACCGTCATAGCCCAGTCATCGTATGGAATCAAATATCCACTATGAGCATGTACGGTTTTAGTTGTATACCAAATATTTTGAAACGTGAAATGCAAGCATCTCAGCTATTTTATAGTTTATTTTATTATAGACACCATTATAATATCAGATGATATTGATATAAAATGTTTTAATTATCATAAGGTAAAAACTCGTTGTATTTATGTGTTGTGTGGTCTTGCGAGATACCTTTGTTTTTCAAAGGATTTTGATAATAGAATAAATTCAAATTGAGTGTGTTTTCTTACGCTGGTTTTCCAGACTAACTCGGGTGTTATTTTATTATAATACTCAGGTCAGATCGGGTATTTTAGATTCTAGTTTGGATGCTATGGAGCATAGAAGACAAGCTGGAGGAGTCTCAGGCGTATTCCACGTAGTTGATTATATTTCGCTGTGTGTGTTGTTAGTCATTGAGATGATGATTTTGATGACAACAACCTAAGGACTTGTTATAAAATATAAATACTAACGTTAGGATTTAGATATATATGTATATGCTAGATATACTTATGCAGGTACCAAGAATGAAGACTGTATAGTACAGAGACTAAGACTAAAGATATCAAGATTGAAGACTCATGAGTATCAAGTGATCAAGAGTTCAAGATTTCAATAGTATAAGATAAGTATTGAGTCTAGGATTATGCTAGAACTTCTTGAACGCACTGACATCTTTATTCAAAATTTATTTGTGGATTGGAATCTACTTCGAGCCTTCTAAAGTGATGGAACCCTAGTGGGATGGAACCCACGATAATATCTAGTGGAACATATAGTGGTTCTATTTTGAAATCCACTAATTTATAAAAATGTTTCTTCAAAAACATATCTCTTGTTTTTAAAAAATGTTTTCAAAACATTCTTTTCAAACGACATCTCTCTTGGTTTTAAATATTTTAGCCTCAAAACTATCTTTATCATTTTTAATATTTTGATTTCAAAATTTTCTTTGATTTTAAACTATCTCTTGTTTTGAATATTTGGCTTTGAAATATTTATATACTAAGATTTTAAATCACTTTATTAATTAAGATAATATATATTAAAAATTACTTCTAAAACTCTTTTATATGTTTAAAATATATTCAAATATATTTATAAAGTTTAGAGATTGTTTTGACAAATTATAGTAACCTTTTTTAATAAGAAAATCAAAACATCAATTTTTGCCTTGGGCATGTCGACATACTCCTAACCCTATGTCGACATGGTGTCCACTATTTTTAAATTTCAATTTTTAAAAGAAGTGTCCATTCTTCGTATCCTTTCACGAATAGATATGGTTGTTGATCTCTATAAATACCAGTAAGTAATAAACGAATTTTAACCTGATTTCATTTATTTTCTCACCTCTTCATCTTCCACATTTATTCAAAACAATCCTAAACTATACTCTACCGAAATACCAAGTGAATCAAACTTGATTATCCATTGTTTGTTTCTCTGCCACTCTCTACATAAGATCTCAGTGTTTTTAAGATTTATAGGATTATTTGTAAATCAAAGTATTGAGTAAAAGGTGCGGGTGAGACTTGAAATCAATTAGGTGTGATCATTGTCCTAGAAATCGATTATGTGATCTTGTGGCTTGGTAAATCAAGAGAGTTTGTCCCAGAATCGAATACAAGAGGGTGTACCTCGTGGCCTTGAAATCGAGGGTAATCTGAAAGATTATTTTTTATAAGAATTTTGTACGTTTATACTGTGCTGGATGTATTGTAACTCCGAACTAGTATAAAATCCTGGCGTGTTCTTTCCTTTACTACTTTTATTTAGTATTTGCATCTGTGTCCGATTTTGTGATTATATTTTTGTTTGTGAATTGCATTTGTCGGTGATTAAATTGCATAAGTTTCAAAAAGATTTATAAAATCCACAAAACACTATTTACCCCCATCTAGTGCTATTCCAGCCTTAAGATCAGTAATCCGCATTTCTCACATTTTGTATCAGAGCAAGGTTTTCAAAGTTTTCATAACCTGAATTTTGAAAAAGTTTTCAAATGGCTATTAATTGGGATTTTGTTAAAACTAGTTTAAAACTGTACAAATCATCATTGTCTCATAAGTCTGCATATAGTTATTATAGAAAATCAAGTTATTTACCGAGTTTGTATTTTGTGTAGGAAGAAAAATGTTGTATGGCCTTTGAAGAATCAACACCCAATGGACAAATTGTGCAAATAAAGAAGAAAAAGTGGACACTTGATAGTGGATGTTCAAGACACACGACTGGCATTCTAGATATGTTGAATGATATTATCTATAAAGACGGAGGATTGGTTATCTTTGGAGACAACTCAAAAAGATATGCGATTGGCATCGGCAATGTCGGTAATTCTAAAACTCCTACTATTTCTAATGTTTTATTATTTATGAATCTGAAACACAATCTGCTTAGCATTAATCAACATTGCGATAAAGGGTACCAAATTAAATTTGAAAAAGGTAAGTGTCACATCGAAGATAATAATTCAAATATTATATTTGATGAAATTAGGAAGAAAAATATTTATATTCTTAGTATGAAAATATCAAATGATAATCTGTCTTTTGGCCAATAAAAGTGACCTTGGATTTGTCATAAATGATTTGGACATTTCAATTTTAAACTCTTATCTAGAATTTCTAAACTTGATCTAGCAAGAGGTCTCCCTAGAATGAATTTTAAAATAGGCAGTATATGTGATGCTTGTCAATTAGGAAAACTTAGTAAGAGCTCTTTGAAATTAAAAGATATGATTTCAACTTCAAAATCTCTTAAGTTACTTCATCTAGATTTGTTTGGTCCATCTCAAATTCAATCAATAAATCACAATAAATATGTCTTTGTAATTGTAGATGATTATTCTTGGTTTACATGGACAATATTTATGAAACATAAAAGTGATACTTTTGGTTTATTTATATTTTTTTTACTAAAACACATCAAACCAACTTTCTTTAAACATTATGACTACTTGTAGTGATCACGGTGGGGAATTTGAAAATGAAAATTTTGAGAGATTATACAATAAAAAGTGAAGAACTCATAATTTTTCTTTTCCAAGAACTCCACAACAAAATGGAGTGGTAGAATGTAAAAATAGGACGATTCAAGAGTGTGCTAGAACAATGCTTTCAAATAGTAATTTACCAAAACATTTTTGGGCTGAAGTAGTTGCCGCAGCTTGCTACATTTTCAATAGAATATTAGTTAGACCGTTAACTAATAAAACACCTTATGGACTTCTTTACAAGAAGAAACAAAAGGTATCTTATTTTAGAATATTTGGAAGTAAATGTTTTATTCTAAATACAAAAGACAATTTGGATAAATTTGATCCTAAATCTGATAAAGGAATCTTTATTGGATATTCTAATAGAAATAAAGTATACAGAGTTTTCAATTTAAGAACTAACACCATTGAAGAAATAATGCATGTTTCGTTTGACGAAAATTTCAAATATGTTGAACGAGTTAATAATGATGAAGTTTTTGCTACCCTAGATAATCAATCAATTAAAACAAATAATGAACTTATTCATCCAAATAAAAAGATTAAGCTTGTATAAGATCATCCTATAGAAAATATGCTAGGAGATATTGAATTTTTTGTTAGAAATAGAAATCAACTAAATAACATGAGAAATGTAGATTTTATATCATCTGTTGAACCTAAAAATCCAAAGGAAGCATCGTCTGATGATTATTGGATTCTGGCTATGCAAGAAGAACTGAATAAATTCACTAGAAATGATGTTCAGGAACTTATTCCTAGACCCAACGATAAAACTATAATAGGAACTAAACGGGTTCATAAACATAAAACGAATGAATTGGGTGAGGTTGTTAGAAATAAAGCTTGATTAGTCGCACAAGATTATTATCAAGAAGAAGGAATAGATTTCGATGAAACCTGTGCACCCGTAGAAAAATTAGAAGCCATTAAAATTCTACTTGCTTTAGCAAAGTATAATAATTTCAAATTATTTCAAATGGATGTTAAAAGTGCTTTTCTAATTGGATTTGTTAAAGAGGAAGTTTATGATGAACAACCTCCACTCTTTGAAGATGAAAAGTTCTCAAACCATGTTTTCAAACATAAGAAAGCTCTATATAGTCTGAAATAAGCCCTTAGAGCATAGTATGACATACTAAGATTTTTTTTATTACAATCAAATTTTGAAATTGGTGAAGTAGATAATACTCTTTTCATTAAAACAAATAAAGATGATATCCAACTAGTACAAGTTTATGTAGATGATATTATTTTTGGTTCAACCAATCATGAAATGAATAAAGAATTTTATGAAATAATGACAAATGTGTTTGAAATGAGTCATATGGGTGAACTTACTTTCTTCTTAGGTTTACAAATAAACAATTAGATAATGGTATTTTTATTTTTCAAGAATAATATGCTAGGGATCTAATTAGTAAATTTGGTATGACTACAGCGAGTGGGAAACCCGCACTCATGGAAACCAATGAAGCTTTAAATAAAGAAGATCTTTCAAAAGATGTAAATCAAGAACTATATAGGGGAATTATTGGATCAGTACTTTATATGACTGCGAGTAGACCAGATATCATGCATAGTGTTTGTCTTTGTGCGAGATACCAATCTCAACCCAAAGAGACTCACTTAAAAGCTGTGAAACATACCATAAGGTATGTTAAGCATACTTTTGGCTATGGTTTATTTTACACTAAAAATGATTCATTTGATTTAATCTCTTATTGTGATGCTGACTATTGTGGTTGAAAATCTGACAGAAAAAGTACAACTGGAACTTGTCACTTTTTGCGGTATTCTCTGGTTTCATGGTTTAGTAAAAAGAAAAACACTGTTTCCTTATCAACAACTGAAGCAGAATAAATCTTTGCTGCTTTGGCTTGCTCTGAAATCATTTATATACAAAAAACCTAAAAGGTTTTTGATTAACAGTTTCAAAATCCCCAATTTATTGTGATAATACTAGTGCAATAAATTTATCTAAAAATCCTACTCATCATGTTAGGACTAAACATATTGATATCAGACATCATTTTATCAGCGATAATATAAGTAAAGAGATTATTTCTCTTGAATTTATCAACTCCGAGAATCAAACTGCTGATATTTTAACCGAACCCTTAAATCAATCTATATTTGTTAAATTTAGAAGAGAACTAGGCATTTGTTAAATAGTTGAGATATAGAATATAGATATAGTAACATATATTTTTAATAAACGGAGATATACAAGAAAACTAAATTTTTCATAGGGATGTCTACATACCCCTACCACTAATGTTGACATACAATGATAAAAGTGGAAATTTTGATTTTCCCTCTAAAATAAATTCGTAGTAATATAAACCTATGTATTTGGAATTTTTGTGTCTTCTCACTTCTCTTTCTCTGTAATAAATTTATAAAAATTAAATTAATGGCCTCCTCCACTAAATCAAACAAAATGACACCATTTCTTTCACTTCTCCTTATTCTGCTCCATTCCAACGCACTACACTGGCACATGTGTTCAAGATTGAAGAATCTACGAAGGATGCCATGCAAATGTTGACTGAACTTCTAGTTATGCAAATAAGGATGGAAAAAGAACAAGTAAATCCACGAAAAATTATTCGAAATTTGCAAAAATTTATAATGGATAATCATGCAAATCCAATTGTGTTGAAAAAGATTCTCCCAACATTCAAGTGCAGAACCCTTTTGAGCACAGCAAAGAAGAAGAAGAAGAGGAAGAAGAAGCATGTATGGAAGAAGACGACAATGTGGTGTGCGTAGACGATGTCTGTTTTGACAAAGATGGTAATTTGGTCGAACAATGTGGAAACTTTTGTTTTCATTATCCAAATTGTTCAAATAACAAATCTTTAATTGTAAAAAAATCTCATTATTAGTGTGATTCTATAATTTATGAACATAAATATATTTGTGTGTTTGTGTTCAATACATATATGTAAATATAACATCGTATATAATAAAAATTTTGTTGCCTATTATAATTCCTTATTAGTATTCAGTTTAGATGGTATTAGATTAAGTGGGAGTTATATTAGTTTAGGATAAGTTTTTGTTGATGACAACGGGGGAGAAATATAAAATAGAGTAGTTACAGTGGTTAGGCTTAGATTAAGGGGGAGTTATTAGTTTTAGGGGGAGTTACAGTAAAGGTGAAGCATATCTTATAAACATAGGTTGTCATCATAAAAAAGCGGTGATTGCTAGTCATCGAGATGATGATTTTGATGACAATAACCATAGGACTTGTTATAAAATATAAATACTAACGTTATGGTTCAGATATTTATGTGTATGCAGGATATAAACATGCAGGTACCAAAAATGAAGACCGTATAAGATTCAAGATTGAGATATCAAGATTGAGATATCAAGATTGAAGACTCATGATTATCAAGATGTCAGGGGTTCAGTAGTACAAGATAAGTATTGAGTCTAGAATTATGTTCAAACCTCTTGAAAGCTCTAACATCTTTATTCGAAATTAATTCGTGGAATGGGATTCACTTCGAGCCTGCTAAAGGGATGGAACCCTCGTGGGTTGGAACCCTCGTGGGATGGAACCCACGATAATATCTAGTGGAACATATGGTTGTCCTATTTTGATATCCACTAATTTTAAAAAAATGGTTTTTCAAAAATATATCTCTTGTTTTGAAAAAAATTGTTTTCAAAACTTTCTTATCAAAAAGACAACTCTCTTGGTTTTAAATATTTTAGCCTCAAAACTATCTTTATCATTTTTAATATTTTGATTTCAAAATTGTCCTTGATTTTGAACTATCGCTTGTTTTGAATATTTAGCTTTAAAATATTTATGTACTTAAATTTTAAATTACTTTATAGATTAAGATTATATATTTCAAAAATTACTTTCTAAAACTCTTTTATATGTTTAAATTATATTCAAATATACTTACAATGTTTAGAAATTGTTTTTGCAAATTATAGGAATCTGTTTTAACAAGAAAATCAAAAACTCAATTTTTGCCTTGAGCACGTCGACATACTCCTACCCCCTATGTTGACATGATGTCCGTTATTTTTGAATTTTAATTTTCAAAAGAAGTGTCTATTCGTCGTATCCTTTCACGGATATATACGGTTATTGATCTCTACAAATACCAGTAAGTTCCAAATGAATTTTAACCAGATTTAATTCATTTTCTCTACTCTTCATCTTCCACGTTTATTCAAAAGAGTCATAAACTATACTCTACCGAAATACCAATTGAATTAAACTAGATTATCTCTTGTTTGATTCTCTACAACTCTCTCCATAAGATCCCAATGCTATTCAGAGTTTGTAACGACCCATAACATTTAATAATTTTTATAAAGTATTTAATTGAATTTTGAGAAATTTTAAATAATAATATTTTGAAATAAAAATTTAATATTTGAAATACATATAACTAAATATAGCATATGGTAAGTTTTCACTTAATTATGTGGATGTTTATTTTTTGTGTAATTCTATTAAATTTAAATCAACTAATAGTTGTTGATAATAAACTATTTTACCAAATCTGAATATTTTTACATAGAAAAATTCTAAATCATCTTCTGACTGAGACGTCATTTTTCGTTTTTCCAAATTCAGACTTCTTTAGCTCCGTCGATCTTATTTTTCTACGTTTTTGCTGCACTTTCCCCTTGTAGAAAATTCGAATTTTTATAATTCAATCGTACCACCAATATCTGTATACCAATTTATCATCTCAGCGTGCTGATCTCTACGGTATATTCAATTCTATGTTTTAAGGTCCGGTACGTGACTGAAACAAAAAACTATGCGTCGTACTGGTACAGAAATTGTGACTTTTAACTTTCCAACCCTTTTCAAATCTTTACCGTACAGCTCAAGAAAATAATCAATTGCATTAAATAGCTTTTCAGCTGAAATCAAGGGAATTGGACCGTTACCTTACTTTGTTTTTATTGGTTTCCCATTTATTTCTGTACGTTTCATTTTGCTTAAACTTTTCATTTTCCATTATATTATCCTCTCACCTTTTCCTCTCAGATCTGTTCTTACTCCTACTCCATTCTAAAGAAAAAAAGCATAAAACAAACTTCATTTTGAATCAGAGCCCACACTTTTCTCTTCACAGCTACAACCCCGCAACCACCCTCGAGCATCTCTCCGCCCATCTTCCTGTCGGTCCTCCGCCTTATTTCCCCGGCCTCCAGCAGCGCCTTCAACCGACTGCAAACATCGCATGCAAAGCCCATAGCCCACCATCACTATGCATCCGAGCGGCCTCCTCCTCCCTTCATTTCTCTGTCGTGCATCTTGGGCCTATCCTCGGACGTGCAGCCAGCTCTTCCACTGGGCGTCGACCATGTTCATCTCGGCCACCACTTCCTCTGTCTTCCTTTTTCCTTCATTGTCTGCAAGTAATTTGTAGAGCTTTGGGTTCTTTTATTTATTTATAGACAGTATATAAAAGCTTTATGTTTATACATAGTATATGTTGCATAAGTTATATTTTGGTTATATACGCGAGTCTATATACTAGTAATATTTGTTTTCATGGGTGCATCAGGCTATAGTTTGGATCTGATGTTTGCAATTCTAATATCATGTTCGTTTATAAATAATTTAAGTTTTAATATGTCAATTAGATATAAATTACTGTAAGTATATGCATATGTCGGTTTAGTTTACAAAATATATTTGTTTGCAAAAGTAATATGTAAACTATTGATTATATATATGGGCATACTCCATAACGCATATTATATATATCAATGTCTGTAAAGTCTATATATAACATGGCTGTCTAATTAAGTTTGTATATGACTTGTCTTATATATGTCAGTTATGAAGGCTATAGGACATGCCAGTTTTATATAGGTAATATATGTCTATCTTAGGGAAAAAAGAAAAAGAAATATACATATAAACTATAAAAAACAATTTCTTTGTAAAGGTCGATAATATTTATTATATATAAGTATGTTAGTCGTATGGTGCGATGACATTTATTAAGCTATATAAACTTGGTGTAGGTCTCTGTTGTGGACAGAATACAATACATTTGGTTGTATATTTATTTTACAACAAAAAGGGGACGTGCATATTTGATTTAATATAGTTTAGTTGATATAAACTTATTAGTTTAGAGAATGCGTCAGGGTGTGAGTATATGTAGTTTAAAAAGAAATCTACTAGTTTTACTAAAAATTGATTTTAAACTTTTTTTATTTGTTTCCATGAATTTATATATCACATACATAGTTTGGCAGTTTTATAACAAGTTTGAATCTATTCCAGCTATATAAAACTTTAAGCCCCAATGTATATGATCTGTTCAAAAATATTTGCTGTAACTTTGTTGGTTTTGTAATTAACTTAATATGTGTTTAAATGTAGAAGATGATTTTTTTATATATAAATAG
Source organism: Allium cepa (assembly GCA_030765085.1). Taxonomy (NCBI): domain Eukaryota; kingdom Viridiplantae; phylum Streptophyta; class Magnoliopsida; order Asparagales; family Amaryllidaceae; genus Allium; species Allium cepa. Next base: position 744,796,696 of record CM060931.1, on the reverse strand, counting down.
CTATATATATTGCATATGTATGAGTTCACTTGTACCCATCTATCTTTATCAACCCGATTCTGATTTGATTTCGTCGATTTCCATTTATCAGCTTTGTCCGTCCAATCTCGTGCCCACTTCGCTTTGCTTTGAAATTCGTAGCTTGCACTGTTGTCAAAGTCTCTAGCCTCGAAAGGTGAGAAATCACTCATGATTAACGTTCTTTTATTTATTAAATTTGATTTCAATTGAAACGACAAAATGAAATATGTTGCTATTATTAATTTTAAATTATTTTATGCTACTATCTATAACTGTTCACCTATAGGATATGACACCATATCCTGTAGTTTATATTATATTTTTATTGATGATATATGCCTGTTGTATTATTATCATATTTTTTATCACCCTGCAAGTTCCCTGTTTATGTAGAATTCACTATGGGTGGAAGTGATACATACCCGAATGGACTTTAGAATAAGAGGAAATCGTTATGGGTTGAAATGATAGACCCAAGCGATTTCCATTGGATTTGAATTAGGGATTGCGAGTCGAAATGATATCTACTCGTATATAATTAAATTATGGATTGAAATGATAAATATCCATATCACTTGACCATAGAATAGAAACTTATGCACCGACGTCGTTGGTCTATATAAATATTGAAAATGTATTCTGTGGTTTTTAAAGAAATATATGGTTTTAATAAATATTGATTCAAATATTATATATAAAGGTTCTTTTATATATAGATTTAATAATATTATATAGTTTAATTAAGGCTGATTTAATTAATACGAAATATGTTTATGGTTTATTAAATTTATATTTTAGAAATAGATTTGTGGAATTTTTTTATAAACTAAGGTTGGAAGATATATTTGAGACTTATTTGAAGTTGTATTTAATTTAGGGTTTTATTTAATTAAATCGATTTGAGGATATCGCATTCGAAATTTTAATATATGATCTTGTAACTTGATTTTGATTTAAGTAATTTAATGGATATGTCGCGTCTAAAGAAATCGAAGTTAATATATAGAAAACGTAAATTTAAGGTCATATATATATAAATAATATTGAATTGATTAAGTGGACATTTCAAACCTAAATAACAATGAAGTCAAATTAGGAAATAAATGCAATTATCAAATTAGGCTTTGAAATGTTTAATATTTAAAGCTTTAAAATGTGTTGACTTTGAATTACATTGAAATTTAAATGGTTTATTTTGGGATTCAAATCTGTATTTGAATCCTATAAAATTTGAATTAGTTTGGTCAGAAAATTGAATTGAATAGGAAATGGATAAATTGAGAGAGTTTGACGAAATTACTTAATTTATATATGTACTGTTTTGGAAAATAGATATATTTGAAATGAAAATGATATTTTGGTTTTGAGGTATAAATTTATTTGAAATGACCACAGTGTTATAGTGTATATTTCTACATTGTAGATAGTTCCATGGACCCTTAGAGGACGGTTATCCCAAACATCCATTAATTTACTTGTATTTCAGTTGATATTTCACATGAGTTGGATTTATTGATATAAGAATGTTAATCCTGACTCGAGTGCTATGTGTTTTTGCTTTACGCTTGAGTCAGACTGAGTGATACAGCATTTAAGACTCACCTTTGGAGTTTGGAGCTTCGTTTGGAGATCCAACTAACTATTCAGCTTTCAGCATTTCCAGTTGATTGGTTCAGAGAAGTCATCTGTTCGTACTAGAGACTTCACTATATTTGAGATATTCTGTTGTATTTTATTCCTAAATCTGATGTTTATGTAGTAGCTTCATGAACTACTGTTTATTTATTCCGCTGCGTATTATTACTCTGCGTCTGTGATTCTGTGATTGATTTATTTACTGTACATGCTGAGTATTCCAAAAATTTTTTACAACGCGGTATTTTGAGCTATTCAAGTCAGACTTGTATGTTTTTATTGTCGATTTGAATGGTCCGAAAAGCAGGTCGTTACGGTTGGTATCAGAGCTTTGGCTCTAGAAAAACTTTGCATATATGATAAATTTATTTACAAAATCACTTTCGTTCGAGCTTAAATCACTTCCTATTTGATTCGGTTTCCTCTGAATTTTGGAACATTCACCTCGGTTCCAAATCCATTGTTGTCTTTCCCTATGTGTGTTTCTAAATTTTAGAGTATCCCATAACTCCACTGAATGATTTGTAAATGGGTGAAACTCCTTTACAATAACATCAATTCACCGAAAATTTATATATCCTTGGTTTAGATGCTGCTATATCTGGTTATGCCAAATTCTATATCTGACGATCGAATGTCGATTTGCCTTGGAATTCCACATCGATCATATTCCTGAAGTAACGGTTGACCCGGTTAAGGTCGCCCGCGATTTATACCCATCTTCTATTTTGAAATTTAATTATCTCATCTTCGTTCGAGCCTTTTCACTTTGTTTTGAAACTTCCTTTGATCAAGTTTCCCCTTAAATTTTGAACCTCTATCTTGTTTGATTTTGGACTCCTTGAATGATATTAAATTATTTTGGTAAATGGCAAAACCGAAAGAGCAGAAAGCGGCCCGTCGAGCACGAAGAGCACTAGCCCGTAAGGAACAGGAGGAAGCAATCGAGGAGCAAGAGTGGCTGTGGAGAGAAAGGCAGAACCTGGTCCTTATGACCATGTCATTTGTTATCGGTGTCAGGAAATGGGGCAATATGCAGCCATGTGCGGGAAGAGAGATAAGAGAAAGAAGAAGGAGGGTAAGCGCTGATTATCCATACCATATCCAATTATCCAATTGGAGATGTAACAAGTATCAGGCCTGATGGGATTTGTAGGGATAATTGGATAATTAGAAATGTTATAGCTCTGTAGGGTTTAAATGGATATTGTATTAATAATTCCAATAAGTACAATTTTATAAGTTGAATAAATTTTATTTCGAATATCTAGATTTAATTGGATAATTAAATCGGTAATTTAATATTTGAAATTATAGAATAGTTGGAAATTGTGTTTAAAGTGATAAAAATTGATTTATAAAGTTGTATTTAATCATATTGGAGTTAGAATGATGTTATAGAACTTTTAAAATTGAATTAAAAGATAATTTGTAGAAATTGAATATTTTAATATTTAATTGACGAGTAAAAATAGTCATTTTTCAAACAGTCTCGGATTTCGATGAAACCAGTTTCATTGGATCCATAATGTTATATTATTGTAAGGTTTCAAATTTTGTGTCAATCAGATTTACCGTTTGTCCGGGGCAAGCCAGAACGCATAGAAATTAGTTTAATCGATTTAATTTAAATTTGATCGTTTATTTCCGTAACTCACACATATGATCGAATTGGCTTCCGAAACATGTTCCATTGTGTCCAGAACGCGGGTTAAACCCTAGAAACGCCAGCCGGCACGCTCCGTTTGGAGTTTGGAAAATTTTCGGATGAATAGTGTTTCGATATTTTCTATAAAAGGCCTCCATCTTTAACAATTTACACTCAAACCCTAATTTGCTTTCATAGCCGCCTGCCCTAAATATTTTAATTGCTGAAAATCACTAATGTTCTTCCTCAATTATCTTCAATCCATTAGTTTAATTCAATTGCTAATTCATTTAACCACAAAAGTTAAATTTCATTTATATAACTCAAGTCCATATTCATCACTTCACTTTATCAATTACTTCGATACCAAAATCAACTTCATCCAACATCACTTAAGTTATATTCCATTTCAAACACCATTTGTTTAACTTTACTTAAATTACCATTTATAAATCCAATTTAGATTCCAATTCCAAAGTAAATTCTATTTAACTTTTACCAAAGTCAAATTTATTATTTCATATTATAAGTTCAAAACTCGTTTCGCTTATATTCAACAAATATAACTTGGATTTTAATTTCAAATTTGTTTATCACAACCAAGCTTCAATTTTCAATTTACTATGGTAGCAAATCCATCACACAGAAACTCGAAAATGATACAAATGATGCTGCAGTCATCACCCTTATTATTTCCCAGCAACAGTAGAGAATTCATTGCTTAATACTCTTTCAAAAAATTTCTTTTTATTCATAAATCACATTTACAAATCTATTACTTATATAATTTCACTATTTTCCCTTTACTTATATAAGATCATTTCACAATTGTAAATCATATTAATTATAATTCCATACTTATAATTCTTCGCTTATACAATTTATTCTTTTACAATTGTTTTTATTTAGATTATTCAAACATTCTTTAATTAATTTATATATATTCTTACATTTTCAACAACCAAACAATCAATTTATATACACTTTAATAATTCGGAAAAATTATTCCTTTATATATAAAATATAATTGAGGTAAAATTATTTCATTTACCCTATTTTAAAACGATATCGTGTCAAATTGTTCTGTAGAAGTGTTTAGAGATCCCTATCAACAACGTTAATTACTCGTATTGACCAGGATCCATATACCACTCAACAAACCAATCAACAAAATATAAAACAATTTTTTTTATATTCACCAACAAATACGCACTCATATCTATTATTACACTCAAACTCATTCTTTAGTACTGCTAACTCTATCTCTAATGAGTAACACCAATATATAGTATTTCTTTTCCACTGTATTTGGTACTATGCTTTGATACCAGATGTAACGTTCATGGATTTTCGACTCATGAAAGTCGACATTAGTACGTCCACTGTATCTACTGCCGAGAAATCGAAGGCCGGAAAACCGAACCGTTAGGGTTAAAGAAGAGTTAGAAGATAGAAGAAGAAAGAAAGAAGAAGTAAACAGAAACAATAACAGAATCTCTCAATCGCAGCGGAACAACATATAATAGATAAATGAATAATCTTTAAATCAAAAGAACTGTATCAGTTATTACATTATATCACATTACATTACATTATCAGAGTTTACAACAACAAACAGCGGAAAAGAAATACTATATACTGGTTGATATGCCATGCCATCCAGCTTGCTCCTAAACTCCACAACATTTCCTGAATTCCAGAATGACCTGATAACCTAACTCTAGACTGCCCATGTGGAAAATGATGGGCACCCAGACTTTAGAAAGGGAATAATAAACTCCAAGTCAGTCATGTAACTGGTGTGAGAACTACAAACAATTTATCTTTTTAAAAAAACAAACAAAGAAATATTTTTAAATGGATTCGCAATGCTTTTAGGAAATGTATCTACCATAAGGCCTCCCGCCACACACATAATTCAAATGCAGAACTTGAAGAAGATTTCTCCTTATGATAGTCAAAGATGCTCGATACGCAAATTTATTTTCAATATTTTTTTTATAAGTGCAAAATGTGGAAAACCATTTCAAAGGTAGAATATAAATCTTAGCCAGCATAGGTACCATTATAGTATGCCTTCTATTGCTACCATATTAGATGGTAGGTTCTACAACTAAATCCGTAAAGAGCTCATATTGGATGAATGGATTTCAATCAAATGGTTGGCAAAGGAACTTCCCAAGTAAAATGGAACGCCTCTGGAGGGACGTCCTCGGATCCTAACCGGATCTCTGCTAGAGAAGGCTGCGTTACCCCTAGCTGGGTAACAACTGACACGAGTATGCCGTCCCCCAGTTGTAAACAAACTTTATCCGAGGATCCTCTCAACCAACAACCACAAAACAATAAGTTTGCGGCAACCACAAAGTAAATATCTGGGCTCCATACCATGATACCACTCATAATCCGAAAGGAAATGACATACCCTCAGAGGATGCTATCCTCAAATAACCTTGCTGCTACGGTTCCTGTTTCGACCATAACCTGGTTGTGAGTTTCGACGAAGTCTCGTCCACAAAGCTACGCTTTTCACAAAAGCCACGCGTTGATTAACAAATGATCCGCAGCACTCAGCATGACACACCACCAAATTGGGAGTATATCACTGATAACCATCAACTACATAACCTCTGAGCTCGTACGTCTCAAAGAAGGGTGTTAAGCTAAGAGACTAAATTCTCTGCCACTAACAGAAATGTATTTGAAAGAAATCTGCTTTATATCTCAGAATGTAATGTCAAACATACAATCCATACAAGTCTGTTCTCGGTTCGAACAGAACCGAAGGCACTTCCAAAGAAGCCCTTGCAATCCGGGTATTCACAATCCCGATCGAACTTCCCATCACAAAGGAAATCTCCATACCGTAGCTATCGGTGCAAAGACAATCGATAGGTAATCCTATCATTCTCGCAAATACCGGGTCTTCAACACCGGTCTTCAAATGCTATCTATTACGACGAATCACTATTCGGAATGGGATTTATGACCCAATGATCCTCTCCCGGCTAAACCGAATAACGAGCGCTTATTTATAAAAATAAGTGTTCATTCAGATTTCAACAAATCACAACAATTTTCACTTTGATCTTTTAAATAAAAGATCCATCACAATCACAAAGATTAGATGTGGTTTTCCGATATCCACTTGGAATCCGACCCCTGATCGCATCGAAATTCAAAATAATTTTAACAATTATTTGTTTTCAAAATATCTTCACAAGATATATTTTCACACTTCAACCATTTGAAAACCAATTTCAAATATTCACTTTCAATTTATCTTTAAAAGATATAATCTCAAAACATTTCACTTCATATTGGAAAACATTTCCATACTTATTTAATAATAAGTAATTCACAAATCTATTTATTTTCAACATTTGGAAAATATACTTAAATCACAATTAAGTATATAATTTATTCTTTAAGGAAAACATTCTCTTAAACACCTTTATTTAGGTCAAAAACGGAAGTTGCGCAAAACATCGTTCCGACAACTCAAAATCACTAGTATATGGATTCGAAATTAAGATAGATATATAAATCCCAATACTATACAACAACATTTCCTTTCGAAATCATTTACTATAACAACAGTGTTATAGTCCATCTTTTCCTTATTTCTCGAAAACGTCTATTTCAACAATGAATGTTGAAATCTATGGTTTCGATCCTTAACACATTTTAAAACAACTTCAAATCGTTTTAATTCTATTTACAAGATCACTTTCTAAAAAATTTCTTTAATATATTATTCACTGTCCAAAATCGTGAATATAAATCGTTTACCAAATTCAACACTTCTACATATTAAATTTAAAGGATTATCCACTGTCCAAAGTCGTGGATATATCTCCATTAATAAGCTTTCATATTTACTTGTCAATTTCAATTGGTTTTGGATTTATAAAACAACGTTTATAAATTCACATCTATATAAATTTTATAAAAACTTCAACTTATAAAATCTTCATTAATAAATTCTATTTATATCTCATTTAAATGCCAAAATCCAATTTATAAGTTAATTACTCATAAATCTTTTATTTTACAAAATCTATTCATTATATAACTTCACGATTTACAAATTCATAAATTTCATTCCCTTATGAAATCCATTTGTACTTCATTTTAACACTTATGAAAACTCGTTTTATAATTCCAATATTTTAATTTATAAATATCAATTTTTATAAATCGTTTATATAAACCGTTTATAAAAATCCAAAAATCCCAGTTTAAACCATTTTACAAATTAATTAACTACTTATTTCAAAAGTCACATTTGGGTTATATTTCCAAAAATCATAACTTTTATAACATCAAAAATATAACGTTATTTATTTAAAATGAATTAATTCCAAAATTCAAAAAAATGTATACTTTCAAAAATCACCTGAAAATCCTTTTAAATTCAAAATCGTTATTTTAACATTTTTAAAACTCCAAAAATATGCCCAATGCTGCAACATCACCAATAAATCAACCACGGCATCAAAACATCATGTATCAATATGATAACAGAAAATATCACAATATCTGTAAATAAATCAATGCGGGTGAGGAATCCAATTGGATCCCTCCAACCTGTTTCCCTACATCCACAGATGTTAGCATAATACCAATCCCGTTTCAAGATGTAATATCGTGGTACATGGGTTCATATAAAATATTATCCGCTATTATGCGGTGCAATAAGGTCCCATCCGCTATATATTGCGGGAAAATCAACTCCAAGTACATATATAATACCAATTCCACTTCAAGATGGAATATCGCGGTATATGTGTTTAATAAATAACATCCGCTTAATATACGGCGTATAGGGTCTATTTCAATACAACAGAAAATAATTTATCATTCAAACATACAATCAAGCAATTTTAAATTTAACTATTTAAAATTTAAATCGAAATAATTCGATTGAGTAAGAAGTTCTCACCTTGTTTCCAATAACAATTGTAGTGTTTTATTTCGAATAAAATTAAACCCGCGTTTAATTTTACCCAAAATTTTCACTAGCTCTAATTAACTCCAATCCTGCTCCGTCGCATAGTGTTCGACAATATGATTCCAACGCCATTCGTTTCGTCCATAACGGACCTCGTATGAATAAGTTATGAAGTTACAAAGTTTATACGATTTCAAATATAATAATTTTACAATTTCTTTTATATTTTTAAACCTTATTTTCTTCTAAGCCGTCCATTTCTTTGCCCAAATATCCGTACCGCACGTCCTTTGTTCCATCTCCAGGTCAATGGACGTGAATGAACCCAACTCGGCCGCCTATTTCAATGAATTTTCGTGCCTCCTCCATTGATCAAGAACACGATCAACCAACGTCATTTGAAAGGCCATCTCAAACTCCACCTTCGACATGCTTCTCGTGCAACTCGATCCCCTTAGGTCATCTGAAATTGTGCATGAACCGGGCACGAACGGGCATGAATTCCCCTCCAACCTATACGTCATACTTCATCTCGACCGTTGGATTTGAAGTACTCGGCGTGCTTTGCGTTTTGCTAGTTGGGAGTTTCTGTTAATTCTTCACGGAATTGAAGAAAATTGAGGAAGAAGAAATGAAAATTTTGGCCATTGATTTCTGAAGGCGACGGCTAGGGTTAGGGTTTTTTTTTGTTCCAAATAGAAAATTGTGAAGTCCTTATATAGAAAATTACGCGACACTATTCACCCGAGATTTTTCCGAACTCCAAACGATGCATGCCGCCTGGCGTTTATAATGTTTTACCCCCATTTCGAACGCAATGGAATATATATCGAGAGCCAATTTTATCAAATTTGGAAGATGCGATTTCAAATCGACTATTTAAATTTAAAAATTCACTCGAATTGGTTTCAGTGCATTTTAGGTTGCCCCGGACAAACCGCAAGTCCGGTTGACACGAAATTTGAAACCTTGCAATAATATTACATTACTGATCCCATGAAACTAGTTTCGTCGAAATCTGATACTGTTTGAAAAATGGCTATTTTAACTCGTCAATTAAAATTAAAATATTCAATTTCTAAAAATTAACTTTTAATTCGATTTTAAAAGTTCTATAGCATCGTTCTAACTCCAATATGATTTAATACAACTTTATAAATCATTTTTAATCACATTAAACCCAATTTCCAATTATTTATGTTATTTCACATATTAAATTATCGATTAAATTATCCAATTAAATCCAGATTTTCGAAATAAAATTTATTCGACTTACAAATTTTACTTGTTAATATTAAAAATTAATTAAATATACGAATTTCAAATGACAGAAATTCTGTGTCGTTACAACTGTAACGAATGGGATTTTCGACCCACGAAAGTCGACATTAATACGTCCACCGTATCAACTGCCGAGTAATCGAAGGCCGGAAAACTGAACCGTTAGGGTTAAAGAAGAGGTAGAAGATAGAAGAAGAAAGAAAGAAGAAGAAAACAATATCAGAATCTCACAATCGTAGCGGAACAACATATAATAGATAAATGAGTATCTTTAAAACAAAGAACTATATCAGTTATTACATTACATCACATCGCATCGCATCACATCACATTACATCATCAGAGTTTACAACAACAAACAGCGGAAAAGAAATACTATATACTGGTATTGGAATTACAGTGGAAATGACATACACTGCATCAGGGCTCCATACCATATCTTTCAACTGTATCTTAGGATCTGTAGGGTTTAATTGGATAATTGGAGATGTTACTTTATACCATCATCAGCCCATGCCATATCCAACTGGATAATTGGATAATTGGATATGGTATGGATAATTGGATATGGTATAATAGATAAACGAATATCTTTAAAACAAAGAAGTATATCAGTTATTACATTACATTAGATCACATTACATCATCAGAGTTTACAACAACAAACAGCGGAAAAGAAATACTATATACTGTTATTGGAATTACAGCGGAAATGACATACACTGCATCAGGGCTCCATACCATATCTTTCAACTATATCTTGGGATCTGTAGGTGGATAATTGGAGATGTTACTTTATACCATCATTAGCCCATACCGTATCCAATTGGATAAATGGATATGGTATGGATAATTTCAGGGCTCCAATTGGATCATCATCCCATACCATACTTGTTACATCTCAAATTGGAAAATAAAATATAAATTTCCGACTTATCAGGGCTCCATACTATATCCAATTAAACCCTACAGAGCTAAGGTTGTCACTTAACGTTATACACTGCACACACACACACTATATCTTTCAACTATATCTTGGGAAGTGCACGATTTTTAAACCTAAATCCCAGGATTCATCAACAACCACAAAATAATAAGTTTGCAGCGACAACATAGGTTAAGTATCAGGGCTCCATACCATAATACCACCTCTCTTCAGAAGGAAATGACATACACTAAGGGGGCACTATCCCCTAATAACCTTGCCGCATCTTTCTTGTTTTGACCATTATCGGGGTGTGAGGTCCGACGAAGTCTTGCCCACAAAGCTACGCTTTATACAAAAGCCACGCTTTGATCAACAAATGCTCAACAACACTTCGTATGCCACATTAACAATTTGGGAATATATCACTAGTAACCATCAACTACATAACCTCTAAGCTCGTACGTCTCAGAGAAGGGTGTTAAGCTAAGAGAATAAATTCTCCGCTACCAAGAGAAATGTATTTGATAGAAACCAGCTTTACATATCAAATTGTAACGTCAGACACACAACCATATAAGTCCGTTCCGGGATCGAACGAAACCGAAGGCATTTCCAAAGAAGCTCTTGCAATCCGGATATTCACTAATAACGATTGGACTTCCCATCACAAAGGGTGATAAAATCTCTATATCGGAGATCAGCCGATGCAGAAACATTCGACGGTAATCCTTCCGTTTTCAAAAATATCCGGTCTTCAACACCAGTCTTCAAATGCTATCCATTTCGACATATCATTATTCAGAATGGGATTTATGACACAAAGGTCCTCTCCCGGCTAAATCGAATAACGAACGCTTAAGTGTAGCATTCAAATTCAGGCAATTCACAACAAATACCCATTTAAAGGTAAATGTCGATAGTCGGTTATTTAACTATCAAAGCAAACCAACAAATATTCAGCACCATAACAATCACTAGGCCCTTTTTATTAATCTTCCATAAATTAAATAACTTGCCAAATATTCACTTCAATTAATCTTTAAAAGATATAATCTCAAAACATTTCACTTCATATTGGAAAAAAATTCCCAAATACTTATTTAACAATAAGTAATTCACAAATCTATTTAGTTTCAATACTTAGAAAATATTCAATATACTTAAATCACAATTAAGTATAAATTTTGTTCTTTTAGGAAAACATTCTCTTAATCACATTTATTTGAGTCAAAACGAATGTTGCGTAAAACATCGTTACGACAACCCAAAATCACTAGTATAGGAATACAAAATTAAGATAGATATATAAATCCCAATACTACATAAAACATTTCCTTTCAAAAATCATTTACTACAACAACAGTGTTATAGTCCATCTTTTCCTTATTTCTCGAAAACGTCTATTTCAACAATGAGTGTTGAAATCTATGGTTTCGATCCTTAACACATTTTAAAACAACTTCAAATCATTTTAATTCTATTTAAAAGATCACTTCCTAAAACATTTCTTTAATATATTATTCATTGTCCAAAATCGTGAATATAAATCATTTACCAAATTCAACACTTTTACATATTTAATTAAAGGATTATCCACTGTCCAAAATCGTGTATATGCTTCCTTTAATAAGCTATAATAATTAACTTATCTAAATAAGTCAATTTCGAATTTATAAAACAACGTTTATAAATTCACATTTATATATTTTATAAAAGCTTCAACTTATAAAATCCCTTAATTAACAAATTCTATTAATATCTCATTTAAATGCCAAAATCCAATTTATAAGTTAATTTCTTATAAATCTTTTATTTTACAAAATCTATTCATTTTATAACTTCACAATTTATAAATCTATAAATTTCATTCACTTATGAAATCCATTTATACTTCATTCTAACATTTATAAAAACTCGTTTTATAATTCTAATATTTTAATTTATAAATATCATTTTTATAAACCTTATATATAAACCATTACAATAATTCAAAAATCCTAATTCAAACCATTTTACAAATAAATCAACTACTTATTTCAAAAATCACATTTCGGTTATATTTCACAAAAATCATAATTTTTATGACATAAAAATTATAACGTTTATTTATTTAAAATAAATCAATTCCAAAATTCAATAAAATGTATACTTTCAAAAATCACTTGAAAATCCTTTTAAATTCAAAATCGTTATTTTAACATTTTTAAAACTCCAAAAATAGGCCAAATGCTGCAACAGCACTAAATATAACAATCACGGTATCCACACATCATATATCAATGATAACAGAATATATCACAATATCTGTAAATAAATCAATACGGGTGAGGAATCCAGTTGGATCCCTCCAACCTGTTCCCTTGCATCTACAGATGTTAACACAATACCAATCCCGTTTCAAGACGGGATATCGCTATACATGGGTTTATATAAATATTATCCGCTATTATGCGGTGCAATAGGGTCTCATCCGCTATATAATGTGGGAAAATCAACTCCAAGTACATATATAATACCAATTCCACTTCAAGCTGGAATATCGTGGTATATGTGTTTAATAAATAACATCCGCTTAATATACGGCGTATAGTGTCTATTTCAACACAACATATAGCAATTTATCTTATCATTCAATCACAAAATCAAGCAATTTTAAATTTAACTATTTAAAATTTTAAATCGAAACAATTTCGATTGAGTGAGAAGTTCTCACCTTGTTTCCAATAACAGTTTCAGCGTTTATTTCGAATAAAATTAAACGCGCTTTTAATTTTACCCAAAATTTTCACTAGCTCTAATCAACTCCAATCAAACTCCATCGTAGTGTTCGTCCATACGAACCCAACATAATTCGTTTCGTAAATTTTCGACCTCGTATGAACAATTATCAATTTTTAAAGTTTATACAAATTTATATAATAATTTACAAATTTATTTTAAATTTTCGGACCCTTCAAACTATCTGGGCTGCACGTTCCAAACCCTTGAATCTCGACCGTTCCCTTTCTTCTTGCCCTTTCCAAAGAAACGTGCATGAACTTGAACCCAAGCCGCCACCTAAAACCCTAATTAACGCAACCTCCACGCTCGACTTCACGACGATCAAGCACCACGGTTTTGAAGCCCCCTACATGTGCACCTTCGACCGAAGTAGAGTGAAGCTCGGTTGCGTATATATCTTGAAAAACGTGCACGTCTGTGGTGGCTTTGACCTCGAATTATCGCTGATTGGCAACACCTTAAACGATCTCCAACGTTGATTTCGTAGCTCTCATCGACCCATACAAGTTTGTGGTCGGAGATTTTTCATGAAAGTAGATGGATTTGAAGATAATTGAGGGAGAAGATTGGCAAATTTTGGCCATTAATATCAAGTGGCGGCTGCTGTAAGCAAATTAGCGTTTGATGCAATATAATGAAAATAAGGGCCTTATATAGAAAATTCTCGTGACACTATTCATCCGAAATTTTTCCGAACTCCAAACGAAGCATGCCGCCTGGCGCTTATAATGTTTTACCCCATTCCGGATGCAATGGAATATGTATCGGAAGCCAGTTCGATCAAATTTGGAAGATAAGTTTTTGAATCGACTATTTAAATTCACAATTTCACTCGAATCGATTTCTGCGCGTTTTAAAGATATATAACAAGTGAAACCATATGAATATATTTATAAATATGAGTTGTAAATAAAAATGAATTTGAAATATGAAATGAAAATGTTGAATCCTGGTTATTTTGGAAATTATATTCAAAAATTAAAAGTTAAATAGAATTTACTTTAGAATTGGAATCTGAATTGGATTTATAAGGGAAATTTAAGTTAAGTTAAACAAACGATGTTTCAAATAGAATATGACTTAAGTAATGTTGAATGAAGTTGATTTTGGGTATCAAAGTAAATTAATAAAGTGAAGTGATGAATATGAGCTTGAGTTATGTAATGAAATTCAACTTTTGAGGTAAAATGAATTAGCAATTGAATTGAACTAATGAATTGAATGTAAATCAATTGAATGTAAATAAATCGATATGAAATAATGGATGTAAGCGTTAATTCATAAATGCTAATTAAATGTGTCGAACCAAATTGAATGTAAAGGAAAGAAAATTGAATGAATTTGGTTGTATTGGATACATATTGATTGTTAGATTGTTGTTAGTTGATTATATAGAAATCCATATGAAGTTAAATTAATGAAATCGAAAGCTAAAGTAATTGAATTCAAATTGGAAGTTAAGTGAATCTAAAATAGAATTGAATTTGATTTGGAAGTGAGCCAACTTGAATATGAATTAGTGAATACAAACTAATTGAATATGAAAAAATGAATGTATATTGATTTGGTTATGGATGTTAATTGGATGATAGTTGGTTGATGGTTGAATTTATTGCTTTTGACTGCATTTGCTATATAAGCACATATTGTTGTTGCTTCAGATATTTGTTGTATATTGATATTTCTTTCATATATGCATGTTTCTCATTATTGTTGAGTGCTTAGTAGGTGCGGATTGCGCTTGCTTTGCTTTTGGAGCTCGCTTTCGCGCTATATTAGCTGTATATGCTCGCTAATAATATATATGGTGCATATCCCGGATTACATATTGTACTTTTGCACTTTTTTCCCTGCGGGATGCCACATTACTTTGATGAGATGTATATTTGTGATATATATATTGCCATTTTTTTCGGATCGAGCCGCGCAAAGGAGACGCTGGCGAAATTTTTCGAAAATTTAAGGCATTAGAATATTTTTGAGAAAATTGAAAATTTTCGAAAAGATAACTAATATGATTTCAAAACTTAGTAAAGTTATTGTAAGAAGTTTAACTATGGATTTTGGGAAAGTTAAACACTTAAGTGAATTTGAAATCTAAAGTTAATGGATTTTGTAACTTTTTCTTACTTGGTAATTTCGAGGACGAAATTCTTTTAAGAGGGGAAGTTTGTAACGATCCAGAATTTCTGTCATTTGAAATTCGTATATTTAATTGATTTTAAATATTAATAAGTAAAATTTGTAAGTCGAATAAATTTTATTTCGAATATCCAGATTTAACTGGATAATTTAATTGATAATTAAATATTTGAAATTACAGAAATAATTGGAAATTGGGTTTAAAGTGATTAAAATTGATTTGTAAAGTTGTATTAAATCATATTGGAATTAGAATGATGTTATAGAACTTTTAAAATTTAATTAAAAGTTAATTTATGGAAATTGAATATTTTAATATTTAATTGACGAGTAAAAATAGTCATTTTTCAAACAGTCTCGGATTTCGATGAAACTAATTTCATCAGATCCATAATTTTATATTATTGTAGGATTTTAAATTTTGTGTCAATCGGATTTACGGTTTGTCCGGGGCAAGCTAAAACGAGTAGAAATCGATTCGAGTAAATTTTTAATTTAAATAGTCGATTCAAAAACTTATCTTTCAAATATGATCGATTTGGCTCCTGATATATATTCCATTGCGTTTGGAATGGGGGTAAAACATTATGAACGCCAGGCGGCACGCTTCGTTTGGAGTTCGAAAAAATCTGGATGAATAGTGTTTCGATATTTTCTATAAAAGGACCTCGCATCTTCTATTTTACGCTCAAACCCTAATTCTAACCCTAGCCGCTAGAAACATTTTGATGGCCGAAAATTCGTTTTCTTCTCCTCTTAATCTCTTCCAATCCATCGATCTATTCAAGAAATCTTCAACTAACAAATTATAGAGGGTAATGAGAGCTTCGATTCTATATGGTGATGATCGATTTTAGTCGAGTGGATCAATGTCAAATTGCTTCCGTTCGTTCTTCTTCCATGCGTGTTTTTCGAGGCTAAATTGCAGCCGAGTTCAACGTCTTTGTGGCCGAGAGTAGAGGCGAGGAGGGGCTGTTGAATGGTGGAGTTCGATCAATGTGAATTCGAGTAGTTTGGTCGCGATAATTGGATGGACATGGCGGCCGATGGGTTTAGGGTGTGTATAAAAAAAACTGGAGGAAGAAGAAACAACCCACGTGCTGCCAAATTTGGAATTTGAAAATGAACGGCTCTGATGTGTTTAAGGTTTTAGAAAAATAAAATAAAATGTTTAAATTAATTTATATAATTCGTGTGACATTTAAAACGCTATAACTCTTTCATACGTGGTCCGTTTCGCACGAAATGAATTACGTCGGGTTCGTATTGACGAGCACTACGCAATGGAGCTGGATTGTAATCGATTGGAGTTAGTGAAAATTTTGGGTAAAATTAAACGCGTGTTTAATTTTATTCGAAATAGAACACTACAATAGTATTGGAAGCAAGGCGAGAACTTCTCACTAAATCGAAATTGTTTCGATTTAAATTTTTAAATAGTTAGATTAAAAATTGCTTGATTGTATGCTTGAATGATAAATTATTATCTATTGTTTTGAAATAGACCCTATACGCCGTATATTAAGAGGATGTTATTTATTAAACACATATACCGCGATATTCCATCTTGATGTGAAATTGGTATTATATATGTACTTGGAATTGATTTACCCGCATTATATAGCGGATGAGACCTTATTGCGCCGCATAATAGAAGATAATATTTATATAAACCCATGTACCGTGATATTCCGTATTGAAACTGGATTGGTATTGTGCTAACATCTGTGGAAGCAGGGAAACAGGTTGGAGGGATCCAACTGGATTCCTCACCCGTATTGATTTATTTACAGATATTGTGATAGATTCTGTTATCATATGATATATGATGTTTTGGATGTCGTGGTTATTATATTTAGTGCTGTTGCAGCATTGAGCCTATTTTGGAAAATTAAAAGTGTTAAACTGATGATTTCCAAATTTTAAAAGGGTTTTAAAACGATTTTTGAAAGTATACATTTTATTGAATTTTGGAATTGATACACTTTAAATAAATAAACGTTATAATTTTAATGTTATAAAAATTATGATTTTTGTGAAATATAACCGAAATGCGATTTTTGAAATAAGTAATTGATTTATTTGTAAAATGGTTTAAATTAGGATTTTTGAATTATTATAAACTTTTTATATAAAAGATTTATAAAATTTATATTTATAAATTAAAAATATTGGAATTATAAAACGAGTTTTGTAAGTGTTAAAATGAAGTATAAATGGATTTCATAAGTGAATGAAATATATAGATTTATAAATTGTGAAGTTATAAAATGAATAGATTTTGTAAAATAAAAGATTTATGAGTAATTAACTTATAAATTGGATTTTGGCATTTAAATGAGATATAAATAGAATTTGTTAATTAAGGATTTTATAAGTTGAAGTTTCTATAAAATTTATATAGATGTGAATTTACAAACGTTGTTTTATAAATCCAAAACCAATTGAAATTGATAAGTAAATATGAAGGCATATTAAATGAGATATATTCATGACTTTGGACAGTGGATAATCCTTTAAATTTAATATGTAGAAGTGTTGAATTTGGTTAACGAAGTATATTCACGATTTTTCGGTGAATAATATATTAAAAAATGTTTTTGGGAAGTGATATTTTTAAAATAGAATTAAAATGATTTAAAGATGTTTTAAAAAGTATTAAGTATCGAAACCATAGATTTCGACATTCATTGTTGAAATAGACATTTTCGAGAAATAAAGGGAAATAGTGGACTATAACACTGTTTTATAGTAAATGGTTTTCGAAAGGAAATGTTTTATATAGTACTGGGATTTATATATGTCTATCTTAATTTTGAATCCCTATACTAGTGATTTTGGGTTATCGTAACGATGTTTTACACAACATTCGTTTTGACTCAAATAAATGTGTTTAACAGAATGTTTTCCTTAAAGAATAAAATATATACTTAATAGTGATTTAAGTATATTGAATATTTTCCAAATGTTGAAAATAAATAGATTTGTGAATACTTGTTATTAAATTAGTATGGAAATGTTTTTCCAATATGAAGTGAAATGTTTTGAGATTATATCTTTTAGAGATAAATTTAAAAGTGATTTGAATTTTTTTTTCAAACGGTTGAAGTGTAAAAAAATAAATATATCGTGTAAAGATATTTTTTGGAAAATAAATAATTTGGGAAATTATTTGAAATCTAGCGATGTTTTGCATATCTATTGATAGTTAAATAACCGACTATCAATATTTACCTTTAAATAGGTATTTGTTGTGATTTGCTTGAATTTGAATGCTACACTTATTTTTTTAGAATAAGCGCTCGTTATTCGGTTTAGCCGGGAGAGGACCTTTGGGTCATATATCCCATTTCGAATATTGATACGTCGTTTATGGATAGCATTGAAGACCGGTGTTGAAGACCGGGTATTTGTGAGGATGATAGGATGAACTATCGATTGTCTCTATACCGATAGCTACGGTATGGAGATTTCCTTTGTGATGTGAAGTTCGATCGGGATTGTGAATACCCGGATTACAAGGGCTTCTTTGGAAGTGCCTTCGGTTCTGTTCGAACCCCGAACAGACTTTTATGGATGGTGATGTCTGACATTACATTTTGAGATATAAAGCAGATTTCTTTCAAACACATTTCTGTTGGTGGCGGAGAATTTATTCTCTTAGCTTAACACCCTTCTCTGAGACATACGACCTCAGAGGTTATGTAGTTGAAGGTTATCAGCGATATATTCCCAATTTGGTAATGTGGCATACTGAGTGCTGCTGATCATTCGTTGATCAAAGCGTGGCTTTTGTGAAAAGCGTAGCTTTGTGGGCGAGACTTCGTCGAACCTCACAACCTGGTAATGGCCAAAACAGGAAAGACGCAACAAGGTTTCTGGGGTAGCTTGCCTAGGGTATGGCCATTCCTTATGGAAAAGGGTAGTATCATGGTATGGAGCCCAGATACTTACTTATGTGGACATTGTATTTTATTACTTTGTGATGTTGTTGGTTTAGAGAGCTCTCGTATAAAGGTCCAAGAGGACCGGGGGTGGCATATTTGAGGTTTTATTCCCTGGGAAGGGGGTAGCCGACCTTGTGTTGGTAGAGATCTGGTTAGGAGTCTCGGGGTGTCCTTCTAGAGGCATAACCATGTCGCAATGGGAAGTTCCTTGGTCTGACAATTAGTTGGAAATCCAAAGAAACAATACGAGCCCTGTACAGTTTTAGTTGTATAACCTGCCATGGAATGTGGCGGTAACCTGCTATTGGACATAGTGGCTATAGTAGGCATAAGTGCGGAATGTCTATGCTGGCTAAGATTTATATTTTACTTTTGAAATGTTTTCCTACACCTTGCACTTATAGTAATAATATCAAACAAAATTTGCGTATCAAGCATGTTTGACTATCATAAGGAGAAATCTCCTCCGATTCTGCTTTTGCATTATGTGTGTGTGCTGGAGGCCTTATGGTAGTCTCATTTTCTAAAAACCATTAAGAATCTAATTCAAAATATCTCTTTGTTTATTTTTAAAAGATAAACTGTTTAAGTTCTCACACCAGTCCCATGACTGACCTGGAGTTTATTGTTTCCTTCCTAAACTCTGGGTGCCCACCAATTTTAACACGGGCAGTCTAGAGTCGGTTATCAGGTCATTCTGGAATTCAGGAGTTGCTATGGAGATCAGGAGCAAGGTGGATGGCGTGGCATATCAATTTGTATATAGTATTTCTTTTCTGCTGTTTGTTGTTGTAAACTCTGATAATGTAATGTGATGTAATGTAATAACTGACATATTTCTTTTGATTTAAAGATTATTCATTTATCTATTATATGTTGTTCCGCTATGATTGTGAGATTCTGATATTGTTCTGTTTCTTTTCTTTCTTTCTTTCTTCTTCTATCTTCTACCTCTTCTTTAACCCTAACGGTACGGTTTTCTGGCATTCGATTGCCCGACAGTTGATACAGTGGACGTATTAATGTCGACTTTCGTGATTCGAAAGTCGTAAACGTTACATTTGGTATATATTTAGTTATTGCTTTGATGAGATGTATATCTCGGATTACAATTCATTTGATGAGAACTAGTGATTTAAACGCGCGGAACAATAAACATACATTTAAATTTTTGATCTAGAAGGAAATGATATCTATTTAGTAATCCGAGATAACTAAATATACATCTCAAAATTTTTGTAACGTTTAATGTAATGTTAAAATATACATTTACAATAACAAACATACAAAGATACACATTTAAATTGATACCAAACGCGCGTTTAAATTGATACCAACATCGCGGATACGAAATACATCTAAATGTTTGTGGTCAATTCGTAGCCGGGTTACCCATAGCTGTGTAACAACTGACACGAGTATGCCATCCTCCAGTCGCAACCGACCTAAATACCGGGATTCACCAGCAACCATAAAATAATAAGTTTGCAGCAACAACATTGGTTAAGTATCAAGGCTCCATACCATAATACCACCTCTATCAGAAGGAAATGACATACACTAAGGGGGTGATATCCCCTAATCACCTTGCCACATCTTTCCTACTTTGACCATTACCAGGGTGTGAGGTCCAACGAAGTTTCATCCACAAAGCTACGCTTTTCATAAAAGCCACGCTTTGATCAACAAACGCTAACAGCACTTCGTATTCCACATTACCAATTTGGGAATATATCACTAGTAACCATCAACTACACAACCTCCGAGCTCGTACGTCTCAGGGAAGCGTGTTAAGCTAAGAGAATAAATTCTCCGCCACCAACAGAAATATATTTGATAGAAACCAGCTTTACATCTCAAATTGTAATGTCAGACACACATCCATACAAGTCCATAATGGATTCGAACAGAACCGAAGGCACTTCCAAAGATGCCCTTGCAATCCGGATATTCACTAATAACGACTGGACTTCCTATCACAAAGGGTGATAAAATCTCTATATCGAAGATCAGCCGATGCAGAGTCATTCGACGGTGATCCTTCCGTTTTCGAAAATATCCGGTCTGCAAATGCTATCCATTACGACATATCACTATTCGAAATGAGATTTAATTTATTTATTTTCAACACCGGTAATAATAAGTAATTCACAAGTCGATTTATTTTCAACATGTGGAAATATTCAATATACTTAAATCCCAATTAAGTATATAATTTATTCTTTAAGGAAAACATTTACTTAAACACATTTATTTGGGTCAAAAACGAATATTGTGTAAAACATCGTTACGACAACCCAAAATCACTAGTATAGGGATTCGAAATTAAGATAGATATATAAATCCCAATACCAAACAAAAACATTTCCTTTCGAAAATCATTTACTATAACAACAGTGTTATAGTCCATCTTTTTCTTATTTCTCCAAAACGTCTACTTTAATAATAAATGTTGAAATCTATGGTTTCGATCCTTAACACATTTTAAAACAACTTCAAATCATTTTAATTCTATTTAAAATATCACTTCCCCAAAACATTTCTTTAAAGGACTATCCACCGTCCAAATCGTGGATATATCTCCTTTAATAAGCCTTCATATTTGCTTATCAAATTCAATTGATTTCGGATTTATAAAACAATGTTTATGAATTCACATTTATATAAAATTTTATAATAACGTCAACTTATAAAATCCCCTAATTAACAAATTCTATTTATATCTCGTTTAAATGCCAAAATCCAATTAATAAGTTAATTACTTATAAATTTTTTATTTTACAAAATCTATTCATTTTATAACTTCACAATTTTGTAAATCTATAAATTTCGTTCACTTATGAAATCCATTTATACTTCTTTTTATCACTTATAAAAACTCATTTTAAAATTCCAATATTTTAATTTATAAATATCAATTTTATAAATCTTTTATATAAAACCATTTATAATAATTCAAAATCCCAATTTAAACCATTTTACAAATTAATCAACTACTTAATTCAAAAATCACATTTCGATTAATTTCACAAAAATCATAATTTTTATAACATAAAAATTATAACGTTTATTTATTTAAAGTGAATCAATTCCAAAATTCAATAAAATGTATACTTTCAAAAATCACTTGAAAATCCTTTTAAATTCAAAAATCGTTATTTTAACATTTTTAAAACTCCAAAAATAGACCTTATGCTGCAACAGCACTAATAAATCAACAACGGCATCAAAACATCATATATCAATATGATAACAGAATATTTGAAATTACAGCGAACGTTATACCAGTATATAGTATTTCTTTTCCAATGTTTGAAATTACACTGCAGTGTATGTTATTTCCACTGATGGAGTGTATGTCATTTCCAATTAAACCCTACAGAGCTAAGGTTGTCGCTTAACAAGCATCAGGGCTGATGATGGTATGGAGCCCTATAGATCCATACCATATCCAATTATCCAATTAAACCCTAAGAGCTACCACGGCTCCATACCATATCCAATTATCCATACCATATCAAATTATCCATACCATATATACTTAAGGTAGATATATATAAATCCCAATACTATATAAAACATTTCCTTTCAAAAATCATTTAGTATAACAACACTTTATAGTCCACCATTTCCTTTTATTTCTCGAAAATGTCTATTCCAACAATGAATGTTGAATCTATGGTTTCGATACATAACACATTTTAAAAACAACTTCAAATCATTTTAATTCTATTTAAAAGATCACTTCCTAAAACATTACTTTAATATATTATTCACTGTCCAAAATCGTGGATATATCTCCTTTAATAAGCCATAATAATTAACTTATCAAATTCAATTGGTTTTGGATTTATAAAGCAACATTTATAAATTCACATCTATATATTTTATAAAAAATTCAACTTATAAAATCCCGTAATTAACAAAAACTATTTATAACTCATTTAAATGCCAAAAATCCAATTTATAAGTTAATTACTTATAAATCTTTTAATTTACACAATCTATTCATTTTATGAAATCCATTTATAACATCATTTTAAAGCATTTTCGAAACTCCTTTTTAATTTCATCATTTTGATTTATAAAAATCTAATTTTATAAATTATATATATATAAAGCATTTATAATAAATTCAAAAATCTCTATTTAAACTATTTTTATAAAATCATTAACTCCATATTTCAAAAATCACATTACAACTATATTTCTCAAAAATCGTAATTTTATAACATTAAAATTATAACGTTTATTTATTTAAAATGAATCAATTCCAAAATTAAATAAAACGTATACTTTCAAAAATCACTTTAAAAATCCTTTTAAATTTTGAAAATCACCACTTTAACACTTTTGATTTACCACAATAGGCCCAATGCTGCACAACACTAAATATAACAATTATGGCGTCCAAAACATCATATATCATATGATAACAGAATATATCATAATATCTTTAAATAAATCAATACGGATAAGGAATCCAGTTGGATCCCTCCAACCTGTTTCCCTGCATACACAGATGTTAGCACAATACCAATCCCGTTTCAAGACGGAATATCGCGGTACGTGGCTCATATATATTATTATCCGCTATTATGAGGCGCAATAGGGTCTCATCCGCTATATAATGCGGGAAAAACAACTCCAAGTACATATATAATACCAATTCCACATCAAGGTGAAATATCGCGGTACATGGGTTTAATAAATAACCTCCGCTTAATATACGGCGTATAGGGTCTATTTCAATACAACATATAGCAATTTATCATTCATTCACACAATCAAGCAATTTTAAATTTAACTATTTTAAATTTAAATCGAAACAATTCGATTGAGTGAGAAGTTCTCACCTTGTTTCCAATAACGGTTTCGGCGTTTATTTCGAATAAAATTAAACGTGCATTTAATTTTACCCAAAATTTTCACTAGCTCCAATCAACTCCAATCCTGCTCCATCGCGTAGTATTTGTCAATACGATTCCAATGCAAGGTATTACGTAAACTTTTGACCTCGTTTCAAAAAGTTATCGCGTTACAAAGTTTGAATGAATTTATATAATATAAATTTACAGCTTTCTTTCATTATTTTACCCAATACATCAGTGCCGTAGATTTTGAAAATAGGATCAAGGCCGCGAATCCTTTTCTTCCCTCTCCAGTTTTCGAACGCATGAAGAACCCATCCTCATGTTCAACCCTACGATGTCGCACCACCCACGAAGCACTAGAGCTTGATCGAGCAGCGCCATTGAAACGGCCATCGCAAGTAGAACCATCGCCCAAGGCGACGTGAAGCTCGGCTTCGATTTTTCTTTGGAAAACGTGATAGAACGTGCGACTTTGAACTCGATTTGCCATTGATTCGTTGCTCCAAATTCGATCATCACCGTTCAGAATATAGATCTCGACTAGATCTATAATTTTGTAGTTAAAACTATTTTGAATCGATTAGTGGATTTGAAGATAATTGAGGAAGAACATTAGTGATTTTTGGCCATTCAAACTTTCTGGCAGCTAGTGCTTAAGAATTAGGGTTTGAGTGTAAAATAGAAGATGTGAGGTCTTTTTATAGAAATTTTCCATGCACTATTCACCCGAAATTTTTCCGAACACCAAACGAAGCGTGCCGCCTGGCGTTTATAATTTTTACCCCTATTCCGAATGCAATGGAATATATATAGGGAGCCAATTCGATCAAATTTGGAAGTTAAGTTTTCGAATCGAATTATTTAAATTTGAAATTCACTTAAATCGATTTGTATGCGTTTTAGCTTGCCCCGAACAAACCGTAAATCTGATTGACACGAAATTTGAAACCATATGATATAACATTACGGATCCGATGAAACTAGTTTTGTCCAAATCGGAGACTGTTTGAAAAATGACTATTTTTACTCGTCAATTAAATATTAAAATATTCAATTTCTACAAATAAACTTTTAATTCAATTCTAAAAGTTCTAAAATATCATTCTAACTCCAATATGATTAAATACAACTTTACAAATCAGTTGTAATCGTATTAAACCCAATTTTCAATTATTTCTGTACTTTCAAATATTAAATTATCGATTTAATTATCCAATTGAATCTAGATATTCGAAATAAAATTTATTCGACTTACAAATTTTACTTGTTAATATTTAAAAATCAATTAAATATACGAATTTCAAATGACAAAAATTTTGGGTCGTTACAAACTTCCCCCCTTAAAAGAATTTCGTCCTCGAAAACCACGTAAGAAAAAGTTACAGAATCCATTAACTTTTTTCCAAAATCCATCGTTAAACTTCTTATTATAGCTTTACAGAGTTTTCAAATCATACTTAGTTATCTTTTCAAAACAAAATATATCGTTTAACTTTTGACTCAAAATCAAAATTTTCGTTTTCACAAATTTTTCCACTTTCTCAAAAATATTCCAACGCCTTAAATTTTCAGAAAATTTCGCCATAGTCTCCTTTGTGCGGCTCGATCCGAAAAAAAGGCAATATATATATATTTATTACAAATATACATCTCATCAAGTAATGAGGCATCCCGCAGGGAAAAAAATTGTAAAAGTACGATATGTAATCCGAGATATATACCTTACATATTATTAGCGAGCATATACGGCTAATATAGCACAGAAGCGAGCTCCAAAAGGGAAGCAAGCGCAATCCGTACCTACTAAACACTCAACAAACAATGAGAAACATGTATATATGAAAGTAATATCAATATACAACATATATCTGAAGCAACAACAATATGTGCCAATATAGCAAATGCAATCAAAAACAATAAATTCAACCATCAACCAACTATCATCCAATTAACATCCATAACCAAATCAATATACATTCATTTTTCATTAATATTCAATGAATTGGTTTTTCATTTAATCACATTTGATTCATTAACATTGGACTTTCTAACATTCATTCATTCATTTTCAATTAGTTTATATTCATTTATTTATATTCAAGTTTGTTCACTTCCAAATCAAATTCAATTCCATTTAGATTTACTTACTTCCAATTTGAATTAATTACTTTAGCTTTCAATTTCATTAATTCAACTTCACATGGATTCCTATACAATCAACTAATAACAATCTAAAAATCAATGTATGTCCAACATTACCAAATTTCCTCAATTTTCTTTACTTTACATTCAATTTGGTTCAACACATTTAATTAGCTTTTATGAATTAACACTTACATCTATTATTTCGTATCGATTTATTTACATTAAATTGATTTACATTCAATTCATTCATTAATTCAGTTGCTAATTCATTTAACCACAAAAGTTGAATTTCATTACATAACTCAAGTTCATATTCTTTAATGACTTAATTTTATTAATTTACTTCGATACCAAAATCAACTTCATTCAACATCACTTAGGTTATATTCCATTTCAAACACCATTTTTTAACATAAATTAAATTTCCCTTATAAATCCAATTCAGATTCCAATTCTAAAGTAAATTCTATTTAACTTTTAAATTTTGGAAAATAATTTCCAAAATAACAAGGATTCAACAATTTCATTTCATAGTTCAGATTCATTTTTATTTACAACTCATATTTATAAATATATTCATATGGTTTCACTTCTTATATATAAGATTTTTTTCTCTTCACAATTGTAAATCACATTAATTATAATTTCATACTTATAATTCTTCGCTTATACAATTTATCCTTTTTACAATTGTTTTTATTTAGATTATTCAAACATCCTTTAATTAACTTATATATATTCTTATATTTTCAACGACTAAACAATCAATTTATATACCCAGTAATAATTTTGAAAAATTATTCATTTATATATAAAATATAATCAAGGTAAAATTATTTCATTTACCCAATTTAAAATGATACTATGTAGATTTATCTTGCTTAAGAGTTTAGAAACCCCTATCTATGACAGTTAGCTAGACTACATCGACCAGAATCTATGAACAATCAACCGATAAGTCAACACAATACAAAACAATTTCATATTCACTAAGAAATACGCGCTCATATCTATTATTGCACTCACACTTATTCTAGAGTACTACTGACTCTATCTCTAATGAGTAATTCCCAACAGAGCTAAGGTTGTTGCTTAACCATAAGCTCTGATACCAAATGTAACTGTCTAGGCTTTTCAACCATCGACAACGGCCACAACTGCTAGGCTTTTCAACAAGAGAATTTCGACTCCCGAAAGTCGACATTAATACGTCCATTGTATCAACTGCCGAGCAATCGAAGGCCGAAAAACCGAACCGTTAGGGTTGAAGAAGAGGTAGAAGATATAAGAAGAAAGAAAGAAGAAAAGCAACAGAACAATATCAGAATCTCACAATTGAAGCGGAACGACATATAATAGATAAATGAATATCTTTAAAACAAAGAACTATATCAGTTATTACATTACATCACATTATCATACATTATCAGAGTGTACAACAACTAACAGCGGAAAAGAAATACTATATACTAGTTGATACGCCAAGCCATCCAGCTTGCCTCCAGATCTCTACAAAACTCCTGAATTTCCAGAATGACCTGATAACCTGACTCTAGACTGCCCGTGTGGAAATTGGTGGGCACCCAGAGTTTAGGAGGGGAACAATAAACTCGAAAAAAGTTAATGGATTCTGTAACTTTTTCTTACATGGAAATTTCGAGGATGAAATTCTTTTAAGGGGGAAGTTTGTAACGACCCAGAATTTCTGTCATTTGAAATTCGTATATTTAATTGACTTTTAAATATTAACAAGCAAAATTTGTAAGTCAAATAAATTATATTTCGAATATCTAGATTTAATTGGATAATTAAATCGATAATTTAATATTTGAAATTACAGAAATAATTGGAAATTGGGTTTAATATGATTACAATTGGTATTTAATCATATTGGAGTTAGAATGATGTTTTAGAACTTTTAAAATTTAATTAAAAGTTATTTTGTAGAAATTGAATATTTTAATATTTAATTGACGAGTAAAAATAGTCATTTTTAAAACAGTCTCGGATTTCGACGAAACCAGTTTATTCGGATCCGTAATATTATATTATTGTAATATTATAAATTTCGTGTCAATCGGATTTGCGGTTTGCCCGGGGCAAGCTAAAACACGTAGAAATCGATTTAAGTGAATTTTAAATTTAAATAGTCGACTCGAAAACTTATCTTTCAAATTTGATCGAATTGGCTCCTGATATATATTACATAGTCTTCGGAATAGGGGTAAAACATTATAAACGCCAGGCGGCATGCTTCGTTTGGAGTTCGAAAAAATTTCGGCTGAATAGTGCACGGAAATTTTCTATAAAAGGACCTCACATCTTCTATTTTACACTCAAACCCTAAATCTTAAGCCCTAGTCGCCAGAAAGTTTGAATGGCCGAAAATCACTAATGTTCTTCCTCAATTATCTTCAAATCCACTAATCGATTAAAAATAGTTTAAACTACAAAATTGTAGAGCTAATCGAGATCTATATTCCGAACGGTGATGATCGAATTTGGAGCAACGAATCAATGGAAAATCGAGATCAAAGTCGCATGTTCGTTCACATTTTCCAAAAAAAAATCGAGGCCGAGCTTCACGTCGTCTTGGGCGATGGTTCTACTCATGATGGCCATTTTAATGGCGCTGCTCGATCAAGCTCTAGTGCTTCGTGGGTGGTGCGGTATCGTAGGGTTGAACATGAGGATGGGTTCTTCACGCATTCAAAAACTAGAGACGGAAGAAAAGGATTCTTGGCCTTGATCCTATTTCCAAAATCTACAGCCCTGATGTATTGGGTAAAATAATGAAAGAAAATTGTAAATTTATATTATATAAATTCGTTCAAACTTTGTAACACGATAAATATTTGATATAAGGTCAAAAATTTACAAAACAACTTGCATTGGAATCGTATTGACGAACACTACGCGATAGAGCAGGATTGGAGTTGATTGGAGCTAGTGAAAAATTTGGATAAACTTAAACGCACGTTTAATTTTATTCGAAATAAACGCGGAAACCGTTGTCGGAAACAAGGTCAGAACTTCTCACTCAATCGAATTGTTTCGATTTAAATTTTAAATAGTTAAATTTAAAATTGCTTGATTGTGTGAATGAATGATAAATTGCTATATGTTGTATTGAAATAGACCCTATACGCCGTATATTAAGCGGAGGTTATTTATTAAACCCATGTACCATGATATTTCACCTTGATGTGGAATTGGTATTATATATGTACTTGGAGTTGATTTTCCCGCATTATATAGTGGATGAGACCCTATTACGCCGCATAATAGCGGATAATATTTTATATGAACCCATGTACCGCGATATTCCGTCTTGAAACGGGATTGGTATTATGCTAACATCTGTGGATGCAGGAAAACAGGTTGGAGGGATCCAACTGGATTCCTCACCCGTATTGATTTATTTAAAGATATTGTGATATATTCTGTTATCATATGACATATGATGTTTTGGATGCCGTGATTGTTATATTTAGTGCAGTGCAGCATTGGGGCTATTTTGGAAAATTAAAAATGTTAGAGTGATGATTTTCAAAATTTAAAAGATTTTTAAGTGATTTTTGAGAGTACTTTTTATTTAATTTTGAAACAGATTCATTTTAAATAAATATACGTCATAATTTTAATGTTATAAAAATTATGATTTTTGAGAAATATAGTTGAAATGTGATTTTTGAAATATGGAGTTAATGATTTTATAAAAATAGTTTAAATAGAGATTTTTGAATTTATTATAAAAGTTTTATATATATATATAATTTATAAAATTAGATTTTTACAAATCAAACTGATGAAATTATAAAGGAGTTTTGAAAATGTTTTAGAATGATGTTATAAATGGATTTTGTAAAATGAATAGATTTTGTAAATTAAAAGATTTATAAGTAATTAACTTATAAATTGGATTTTTGCATTTAAATGAGATATAAATAGAATTTGTTAATTAAGGGATTTTATAAGTTGAAGTTTATATATATATATATAAATGTGAATTTATAAACGTTGTTTTATAAATCCAAAACCGATTGAATTTGATAAGTTAATTATTATGGCTTATTAAAGGAGATATATCCACGATTTTGGACAGTGAATAATATATTACAGTAATGTTTTAGGAAGCGATTTTTTAAATAGAATTAAAATGATTTGAAGTCTTTTAAAATGTGTTAAGTATCGAAACCATAGATTTCAACATTCATTGTTGAAATAGACGTTTTCGAGAAATAAAAGGAAATAGTGGACTATAACACTGTTGTTATAGTAAATGATTTTCGAAAGGAAATGATTTATATATTATTGGGATTTATATATATCTATCTTAATTTCGAATCCCTATACTAGTGATTTTGGGTTATCGTAACAATGTTTTACGCAACATTCATTTTGAGTCAAATAAACGTGTTTAAGAGAATGTTTTCCTCAAAGAATGAAATATATACTTAATTGTAATTTAAGTATATTGAATATTTTCCAAATGTTGAAAATAAAGAGATTTGTGAATTACTTATTATTAAATAAGTATGGAAATGTTTTTCCAATATAAAGTGAAATGTTTTGAGATTATATCTTTTAAAGATAAATTGAAAGGTGATTTGAAATTTGTTTTCAAACGGTTGAAGTGTAAAAAAATAAATATATCGTGTAAAGATATTTTTTGGAAAATGAATAATTTGGGAAATTATTTTGAATCTAGTGATGTTGTGCATACCTATTGATAGTTAAATAACCGACTATCAATAGTTACTTTAAATATGTATTTGTTGTGATTTGCTTGAAATTGAATGCTACAATTTTTTTTTAAAATAAGCGCTCTTTATTAGGTTTACCCGGGAGAGGACCTTTGGGTCATAAATCCCATTTTGAAAATTGATATGTCGTTTATGGATAGCATTGAAGGCCGGTGTTGAAGAGCAGGTATTTGCGAGAATGGTAAGATGACCCATCGATTGTCTCTACACCGATAGCTATGGTATGGATATTTCCTTTGTGATGGGAAGTTTGATCGGGATTGTGAATACCCGGATTGCAAGGGCTTCTTTGGATGTGCCTTCGGTTCTGTTCAAACCCAAGACAGACTTGTATGGATTATATGTCAGACATTATGTTTTGAGATATAAAACAGATTTCTTTCAAATACATTTCTGTTGATGGCGGAGGATTTATTTTCTTAGCTTAACACCCTTCTCTAAGACGTACGAGCTCAGAGGTTATATAGTTGAAGGTTACCAGCGATATATTCCCAATTTGGTAATGGGGCATGCTAAGTGCTGCTAATCATTAGTTGATCAAAGCGTGGCTTTTGTGAAAAGCGTAGCTTTGTGGACGAGACTTCGTCGAACCTTACAACCCAGTAATGGTCGAAACAGGAAAGATGCAACAAGGTTTCAGGGGTAGCATCCCTAGGGTATGGCCATTCCTTCTGGAAAAGGGTAGTATCATGGTATGGAGCCCGGATACTCACTCATGTGGACACTGTATTTTATTACTTTGTGATGTTGTTGGTTTACATAGATCTCGTATAAATGTCCCTAAGGACCGGGGGTGGCATGTCTGAGGTGTTTTATTCCCCGGGAAGGCGGTAGCCGGCCTTGTGTTGGCAGCGATCTGGTTAGGAGTCTCGGGGCATCTTTCCAGAGGCGTACCCATGTGGCAATGGAAAGTTCCTTGGCCTGACCATTAGTTGGAAATGCAAAGAAACAATACGAGCCCTGTACGGTTTTAGTTGTATAACCTGCCATGGAATGTGGCGGTAAGCTGCTATTGAACTTGGTGGCTATAGTAGGCATAAGTGCGGAATTCCTTTGTTGGCTATGATTTATGTTTTACTTCCGAAATGTTTTCCTGCACTTTGCACTTATAATAATAATATTGAAAAAAAAAATTTGCATATCAAGCATATTTAACTATAATAAGGAGAAATCCCCTCCGATTCTGCGTTTGCATTGTGTGTGTGTGTAGGAGACCTTATGTTAGTCTCATTTTCTAAAAAGCATTGCGAATCTAATTTAAAATAATTCTTTGTTTTTTTTAAAGATAAACTTTTTAAGTTCTCACACCAGTCCCATGACTGACCTGTAGTTTATTGTTTCCTTTCTAAACTCTGGATGCACAACAATTTCTACACGGGCAGTCTAAAGTTAGGTTATCAGGTCATTCTGGAATTCAGGTGTTGCTGTGGCGATCAGGAGCAAGCTGGATGGCATGGCGTATCAACCTGTATATAGTATTTCTTTTCCACTGTTTTTTGTTGTAAACTCCGATGATGTTATGTAATGTGATGTAATGTAATAATCGATATAGTTCTTTTGATTTAAAGATTATTCATTTATCTATTATATGTTGTTCCGCTGCGATTGTGAGATTCTAATATTGTTCTGTTACTTTTCTTTCTTTCTTTCTTCTTCTATCTTCTACCTCTTCTTTAACCCTAACGGTATGGTTTTCCGGCATTCGATTGCTCGATAGTTGATACAGTGGATGTATTAATGTCGACTTTCGTGAGTCGAAAATCGTAAGCGTTACATTTGGTACAGTGGACACTTTCCCCATTTCAATACCGCGTTAAATTTTCAAACACTTCTTCTTTTCTATGTATTTACCTCCTTCTAGTTTCGTTCATTCCAAGCTAAGCTGACCTGAAGTATTATCAACTAAAAATTAAACAAAATCCAACTTTAAACTATAATACAAATCCATACAACCATAAAATCAGATGGAAAGGGAGTTTCAGCTTGTAATGTCACGGTCTATTCAAACATGAGGCTCTTTTTATTTGTAAAAATCTGTGAGTAACTTCACTTTTTAAATCTTAAAGTAAATTTGGTTGCATGATTTCCTCTGAAACAAATATGTTTATATGAATTTCTCGCATTTTCAATGAATTTATATAAGTATGTATACACTGTTGTGTATCATTATTTTCTGTTTTGTTCCCAGACCCAAGTTTTAATTCAAAAATTTATCCACTTGACTTAATTACCGATATAACTTAGGCTTTAAATAAAAATTGTTTGTTTAGTTATAAAGTAAGTTTTAAAAATTTAATTAAGTAAATACAAACTTGAATAGGCTTTGGACATCAAAATCTACAGGGCAAGATAAATATAAATGAAAATTTAATGATCTTGATTTCAGGATTCAGGAATATAAATTTAATACTAAAACCAAACATGATTTTTAAAACTTAAATCATGATTTTTAGAAGTGGGGAATGCGTGTATTTCTGGTTTAACCAGAAATTGGTCTTTTGAAATTTTCTGGTGATCTAGTAGTTTGGGGAGGCTGAAGTTTCTCGAGGATGTGGAGGAGCCTATGGGGTGTCAGAGAAAAATAGCGCGATGGTCGAAAGTTGGATGTGGTGGCAGCGGCGACCTTTTGAAATTTGTAAACCTAGTTTTGTCGTGGTTTGGTATTTGGTGTCGTTCGTCGTTTGGAGGTGATCGAGCGTCCGAGGATCTGGGAGGTGGTAGAGGAGACATTGGTGATTGTGTGGCCGAAGTCGCATGACCATCGGTGGTCAGTGGCGAGGGCTATGGTGGGTTTTCTGATTGGTTTGGTTCCAGTTTTTTGTTTCGAGGTACTCGATTTTCATTCCTGATGAGTTCGATCGAACTGAATGTTTGTTTGGACAGGGGCGATCATCGTTGGCATGTCAGAGGCTATGGCAGTGGTGAGAGTGATAAAATTTAGGTGTACACGTACACTGTGTACGTGGAATCTGGTTCTGGGAGGTTGAAGAAGAAGAAGGTTGGGGGTTGTTTGCGCGATTCTTGAATTTGGGCTTTTGTAAGTAATAACGTGGTTCAAGTACGTACTCGGGTTTATTAGTGTGTGATAACTGGGTAACACAAATTTAACTCTTAAACATGATAAAGGTTTAAAAGGAAGGGTGCCTCTGGGTTGTCTCGAGTATGTCAGCTAACAATTTTTAAAGTTTCTTCTTAAACAAAAGATGTTCAAGTTTCAAACAAATTATTGAACCAAGTTTTTGTAGTATATAAAAAAATGAATAAGTTTTCATAGGAATATAAATCAGGTTTTCGAGAAGTAAATTGTTAAACATGTTTTTAAAATAACTTTCAATGATTTGATTTCAAAGTTGAATGTGTTCTTTATGTTAATCAAGATAAAAATTTATTATTAATTATTTTGAAAAGGGGTAATTAAGAATGGTTAATCAATTTATAATCAACAATGATTAATATAAGTACATTTGTTTAGCAAATTAATTAAAGAAATTTTTATCGTTAATGAAGGTTATTAACTAAGATTTTTTTAAATAATTAATTAATGTGATTAATTGTAACAAACGATTAGATTATTTAATTAATGATAATCATTTATGAACTTGTGTACGTAGAATTACTCTATGGAAGTGATTAAGCAATTAATTTATTATTGTAATTAATTAAGAACAGATAATTAAAAATTAAAAATTAAAAATTAATTAAGGAAAATTAATGATTAATTAAAGAATAATTTATTAAATGTTTATAATTAATTGATTATTAATTTACCATAGCTAGCAAATTTATTCATAGAAATTTAATCTGATTTAAATTCATCAGATAATTAAATTGACCCTATTTATGGATGTTTGGATTATATTGGATGTTGATGTAACGACCCAGAATTTTTAATAATTTAAATTTGAATATTTAATTAATTTTAAATATTTATAAGTGAATTTATAAGTCAAATAAATTTTTATTTGAATTTTTGGATTTAATTGGATAATTAAATCGATAATTTAATACGTTAAATTATGGAAATAATTAAAAATTGAGTTAAATATGATTGAAAATAATTTGTAAAATTTTATTTTATCATATTGAAGTTAGAGAGATATTTTAGAACTTTTAAAATCGAATTAAAAGTTAATCTGTGAAAACTGAATATTTTAATATTTAATAATCGACTGTAAAATAGTCAATTTTTGAACAGTCTCAGAATTGAACGAAACCAGTTCCATTGGATCCGTAATAGTTAGTTATTACCGGATTTCAATTTTCGTGTCAATCGGAGTTATCGTTTGATCGTGGCAGCTCGAAACGCATCGATTTATTTTTAATTTAAATTTGGCGAGTCAAAATAGCCATTTTTCAAAAAGTCTCGGATTTCGACGAAACCAGTTTCATCGGATCCGTAATGTGATATTATTGTAAGGTTTCAAATTTCAAGTCAATTGGATTTACCGTTTGTCCGGTACAAATTAAAACGCCTAGAAAATCGCTTAAATCGGTTTAATTTAAATTGAGCGTTTTCAGCCATAACTCGCACATACTTCCGAATTAGCTTCCGAAACCTATTCCATTGTGTCCAGAACGCGGGATAAACCCTAGGTACGCTGGTTACGGCGTCTAAATCGGAGTTCGGAATTCCCGGGATGAATAGTGTTTACGCTAGCTTTTTCTATAAATACAACATCATCTTCATAAATTTAATAAAAAAATAAAATAAAACCCTAATTCTATGTTACAGCCGCCACCCATGTTTCAATGGCCAGCATTTCTCCTTCTTTCCCCTCTCATATCTCGAAATCCATTCACTTTTATCACAAACTCTAAACTAAGAAATCGTAGAGCACATCAAGATCTACGATATCAACGGCTATGATCGTGTTTGGAGCTTCGGATTGGCGGCAAATCGAGCTAGAAACTTGCAACTTGCGCACGCAACCCTAGGCTCATCATGAGGCCGAGCTTGCTGGGGTTGGGGCCGAACCTAGCTTGTCTCGAGAGCTTCGTCATGGCGTTGGAGTGATCGAGTTTCGTTGATTATCGAAGGAGAAAATTTAAACCCTAAATCTATGGTAATGGGTTCATGCGTGCGGCTCTACCTGTAGGAGAAGGACGTGAGGAAGGGGGGGGGGGGTTGCGTTCTAGGGTGGAGATGTGGGGTGAGTGGATCCAATGGCAGATAATGGTTTAGGTTGTAAATAATTAAAGTTAGTTGTAAATTAAGTTATTTAAATCATGTATGATCTTATAAAATGCATAACTTTTTCATACGAGGTCGAAACTGCGCGAAATCAGTTGCGTTGGAATCGTATGGACGAGCACTACGCGATGGAGTTGGTTTGGAGTCGTTTGGAGTTAGTGAGAATTTCGGGTAAAATTAAACGCGCGTTTAATTTTATTCGAAATAAAAGCTAAAACGGAAATTAAAACCAAGGTGAGAATTTCTCACTCAATCGAATAGATTTCGATTTTATTTTAAATAGTTAGATTTAAAATATTTGAATTCATGTTTGAATGATGACTGTAAATTATTGATTGTTAAAATAGACATTATGCGCCGT
This sequence comes from Allium cepa, assembly GCA_030765085.1. Lineage (NCBI taxonomy): Eukaryota > Viridiplantae > Streptophyta > Magnoliopsida > Asparagales > Amaryllidaceae > Allium > Allium cepa. Next base: position 744,760,022 of record CM060931.1, on the reverse strand, counting down.
TAGTAAGCGGATGTTATTTAATATAAACATATACCGCGAATATTTCATAAACAGTGAAATTGGTATTATATATAATATCAATATATATATATTGGCATATGTATATATTGCAGTTGATTGATTTCCCGCATTTTTTGTTTAGCGGATGAGACCCTATTACGCCGTTATTAAGCGGATAATATTTATTAAGAACATATATCGCGATAATTTCGTACTGGAGCGAAATTGGTATTGTGCTAATGTTTTTGGATGCAGGAAACAGGTTGGAGGGATCCAACTGGATTCCTCAACAGTTTTTATTTGATTATGGATATTTTGATATTCGTTGATTATCATATACGATATATGATGGATCGTTGTAGTCGTGATTGACTATTTGGTGTGTAGCATCATTGGACCCAGATTTTGGGATTTTAAAATGATTTTTAAAGTGATTTTTGAAAATATACTATATTTTTGGAATTGATCCATTTTAAATAAATAAACATTATAATTTTTAAAGTTATAAAAATTATGGTTTTTGTGAAATATAGTTAAAAAGCTGATTTTTAGAAATACGATTAAAAGTCGATTTTTGAGAAATATGAACTAATGATTTTATAAAATAATTTAGATTGGATTTTTGAATATATGATAAAAGTTTAAATATGGGGTTTATAAAATTTGATTATTTTATAAATCAAAATGGTGAAATTATAAAGGAATTTAAAGACGTTTTAAAGAATAATATAAACTGATTTATATTAAGAGATTTATAAATGGATATTTATAAATTGAAATATAGACATTATAAAACGAGTTTTTATAAGTGTTTGAATTAAGTGAAAATGAATTTCATTAAAGAATGAAATTTATAGAATTATAAACCGTGAAGTTATAAATGAAATTTATAAATAGTAAGATTTATAAATTTGGTGAAATTATTTGAAGAATAGATTGGATAAATCATTAAATCTTATAAGTTATAAGATTTATAGATTGGAAAGTGTTTAAAAGAACGATCTTATAAAATAATCGTTTTATAAGTATTTAACTTATAATTTGGACTTTTGGTTTATAATTAAGATTATAAATCGAATAGGTAAATAAAGAAGATTTATAAAGGAAGTTGTTATGAAATAAATGGAAATGGAATTTATAAACGTTGTTTTATAAATTCGCAAACGACTTATTTTGATAAGTTAATTGTTATAACTTATAAATGGAGTTATATTCACGTTTTTAGACAGTGAATAATCCTTTAAAATAAAATGAATAGAAAGGATGAAATTTGTTAATGAAGTATATTCACGTTTTTGAATAGTGAATAATACGTTAAAGAAAATGTATTGAATGTGAATGTTTTAAACAGAATTAAAACGATCTAACGATGTTTTAAAGGTGTTGAGATTCGAAACCATAGATTTCAACATTTATTGTTGAAATAGACGTTTTCGAGAAATAAAAGGAAATGGTGGACTATAACACTGTTGTTATAGAAAATAAGTTCCGAAAGAAAATGTTTAGTATAGTATTGGGATTTATATATCTATTTAATTTCGAATCCCTATACTAGTGATTTTGGGTTGTTGTAACGATGTTTTACGCAACATTCGTTTTGGCCCAAATAAATATGTTAAGTGAATGATTTCCTTAAAGAAAGAAATATATACTTAATTCGATTTAAGTATATTGAATATTTTCTAAGTGTTGAAAATAAAAGAGATTTGTGAATTACTTATGAATAAATAAGTATGGAAATGTTTTCCAATATGAAGTGAATAATTAGAATTTATCTTTTTGAAGATAAATTGAAAATGAATAATTGAAATCGTATATGCATGAATATTTTGAAATATAAATTCATTATGGAATTTATATGTGAAAAGTGAAATTGGTTGAAAATAAATATTGATTTATTTTGAAGTGTTGAAATTATATATATCTTGTAAAGATATTTTGGAAAATAAATAATTTGGAAAATTATTTGGAATCTGGTGATGTATGCATATCCATTGATAGTTCAATAACCGACTATCAGTATTTCCCTTTGAATGGGTATTTGATGTGATTTGTTTGAATGTGAATGCCACACTTATTTTTGAATAAGCGCTCACTATTCGGGTTAACCGGGAAAGGACCATGGGGTCGTATAACCCATTCCGAATATGTGATACGTCGTTATGAATTGCATTTGAAGATCGGTGTTGAAGACCGAGTATTTACAAAAGCGATAGGATGACCTATCAATTGTTTCTGCACTGGGTAGCTCCTGGTATAGAGATCTCCTAAGTGATGGGAAATTCGATCGGGATTGTGAATACCCGGATTTGCAAGGGCTTCGTAAGAAGTGCCTTCGGTTTTGTTCGAGCCCGGAACAAACTTGTATGGATTGTATGCCTGACATTACAATTTGAGATATAAAGCCGATTTCTTTCAAATATATTTCTGTTGGTGGCGGAGAATTTATTCTTTTTGCTTAACACCCTTCTTTGAGACGTATGTGCTCAAAGGTTATATAGTTGAAGTTATCAGCGATATATTCCCAATTTGGTAATGTGACATGCTGAGTGTTGCTGAAATGATCATTGTGTTGATTATTTGTGATAGGATCGTTTATTTGATCGTCTATCCTTGTGATCATTGTGTTGATCATTTGTTGACCCAAAGCATGGCTTTTGTATAAGGTATGTTTTTGTGGACGTGACTTCGTCGAGCCTCACACCCCGTGAATGGTCAAAACAGGAAAGAAGCAGCAAGGTTATGAGGGGTAGCACCCTTTAGGATGTGTCCATTTCCTTCTGGAAAAGGGTGGTATCATGGTATGGAGCCCAGATATTTACTCATGTTGAAAACACTTTATGATTGTGTGAATTGATTACGAGCGCTCGGTGAAAAGGTCCCAAAGGACCGGGGGATGGCATATTCGGTCAGTTGTTACTCAGTTAGGAGTAACCCGGCCTTGTGTTGGTAGAGATCCGGTTTGGTTCTCGGGGATGTCCATCCAGAGGCATTCTCAGTGGCAATGGGAAGTTCCTTGGCCTGATCATTCGTTGGAAATCCAATTCCCAATACGAAACTTGTACGGTATTAGTTGTAGAACCTGCTATTCACTTATGGTGGTCACCACTGTTTGGATGGTAGCTATAGTAGGCATAGTTCGAAATGTCTATGCTGGCTAAGATTTATATTCTACTTTCGAAATGAATTTTTTTCTACACTATACACTAATAATAATATCAAATGTTATTTTAAAGGCGTATCAAGCATCTTTGACTATCATAAGGAGAAATCTCCTCCGATTCTGCGTTTGCATTGTGTGTGTGTGCGGGAGGCCTTATGGTAGTCTCATTTTAAAAAAAGCATTGCGAATTAATTTAAAAATATCCCTCTTTTTGATTTTAAAATAAATAAACTGTTTTGAGTTCTCACACCAGTCACATGACTGACTTGGAGTTTATTGTTTTCCTTCCTAAACTCCGGGTGCCCACCAATTTCCACACGGGCAGTTAAGAGTTAGGTTTATCAGGATATTCTGGAGTTGCTGGAGGCAAGCTGGATGGCATGGCGTATTACTAGTATATAGTATTTCCTTTCCGCTGCACTGTTGTTGTTGTATGTTGTTGTACACTCTGATGATATGATGTAATGAAATGTGATGTAATGTAATAACTGATATAGTTCTTTGTTTAAAGATTATTCATTCATTATTATATGTTGTTCCGCTGCGAATTGTGAGATTCGGTTGTTGTTCTGTTGTTTCCTTTCTGTCCGTTCTATTTTTAAAATTTTCTATCTTCTGTTTTTCTAATTCTCTGTTTTCTAAAAAAAATTGTCTATCTTCTTTTCCCTCTATCTTCTACCTTTTTCTCTCTTCTTTCTTTTCTTAAATTCTTTTTGAAAACCCATAACTCTCCGGTTTTTGGCCTTCGATTTCTCGGCAGTCGATAAAGTGAGTGTCGATGTCGAATTTTCGGGCATCGAAAAGCCGTACTGTTACAGTTGAATTGTTTGATATCCCCGATATGTGATGCTTTGTGATATATACTGATTCGTGTTGAGATAGGTAATGCAATTTATTTACCTAGGATAGATGTAATTTATTGTCTGTGATATATATATCTGTGAATCTGTGAATGGACGATAAGCGTTATAGTTTGTATCGCTTATCAACTATATTTCAGTGTTTCAATCTGTGATGACTGAATGATGTTGCACCATTGTGTTAAACCCCTGGACCACACTTATACACACACAAATATGGATTTCACGAGGAGATCGATTAAGTCACAGATTTTTGAAGTGGTTTTTAGATAGACAATTTGAATTCAAATGTTTTGAAAATGGAATTGGGTTAAATGTGAAAAGTTTTTGAAATGGGATTTCAAGATAAAATTTATTTTTGAATAACTTGACTACGCCTTAAAATTTAAACAATTGGATTTAAATTTGAATTCAAAATTTGGAATTGAATTCTATGATTTGAAACTAGGGATTAAAGATGTTATATTAGTTATACATGGGTTAAACCATTTTAAAGATATTAATTTGGGAATTTGGATTTAATTCATAGGCTTTAAACTCGTGCAAATATAATTGGATTTTTCTGAAATGAAAACTATTTGTTTTCAAATAATAAAAGCTTTCACATAAGTAATGAACTTTCGATTTGTGTTAAAAGGGATTTCAAGTTAAAAAAGAAAATGATTTTCCAAGTTATGGAAACGGTTTGAAAGCTATAAGTTAAATCTTTGATTTAAAGATTTAACAAGTTAATCCAATTAAAATGAGAATTGTTTTGAAATCTGTGACTGGATCTTTATGAAACAGGGTGAACTTAGTGAAATGAATCTTTTTGTTTAAAAGATTGGAAATGGTGATTTGTTTAAACCATTTGGAAGAAAAGTTTTGGGTAATAAGTTGTGACTTAACTGAGACCCCAATGTCCACATGTTTCTTTTAAATATTGCGCTCACTATTCGGTTTAGCCAAGAGAGGACCTTTGTGTCATAACCATTCCGAATATGTGATATGACGTTATGGATAGCATTTTAAGACCGGTGGTGTAGACCGGATATTTTTAAAAGCGAAAGGATAACCCGTCGAACGTTTTTGCATCGACTGGTCCCCGCTATAGAGACTCCATATGTGATGGGAAGTCCGGACGTGATCAAGGATTATCCGGATTTGCAAGGGCTTCTTTGGAAGTGCCTTTGGTTCTGTTCGAACCCAGAATAGACTTGTATGGATTGTATGTCTGACATTACAATTTGAGATATAAAGAAGATTTCTTTCAAATACATTTCTGTTGGTGGCGGAGAATTTATTCTCTTAGCTTAACACCATTCTTTGAGACGTACGAGGTCAGAGGTTACGTAGTTGAAGGTTATCAGTAATATATTCCCAACTTGGTAATGTGGCATACTGAGTGCTGCTGATCATTTGTTGATCAAAGTGTGGCTTTTGTGAAAAGCGTAGCTTTGTGGACTCGACTTCGTCGAACCTCACAACCCGGTAATGGTCAAAACAGGAAGAATGCGGCAAGGTTATTTGGGGATCGCGCCCCCTGAGGGTATGTTCATTTCCTTTTGGATAGAGGTGGTATCATGGTATGGAGCCTAGATATTTAACCTATGTGGTTACTGCGAATTTATTACTTTGTGGTTGTTGGTTATCGGGATCCCGGGAAAGGTCGGTTACGATCGAGGGATGGCATACTCGTGTAAGTAGTTACCCAGTTAGGGTTAACCCGGCCTTGTGTTGGCAGAGATCCGGTTAGGTTCTCGGGGCATCCTTAAAGAGGCGTACCCATGTGGCAATGGAAGTTCCTTGGCCTGGCCATTTGTTGGAAATCCAATTCCCCATACGAAACCCTGTACGGTTTTAGTTGTAGTACCTGCCATCTACTTATGGTGGCGCCCCACTGTTTGGATGGTAGCTAAAGTAGGCATAGTTCGAAATGTCTATGTTGGCTAAGATTTATATTATACTTTTGAAATGTTTCCCTACACTCTTCACTTATAGTAATAATATCAAAGAAATTTTCCTGCGTATCAAGCATGCTTGACTATCATAAGGAGAAATCTCCTACGAATCTGCGTTTGCATTGTGTGTGCGCGCGGAAGGCCTTATGGTAGTCTCATTTTCTAAAAGCATTGCGAATCTAATTTAAAAATATTTCTTTGTTTGTTTTTAAAGATAAGCTAGTTTTCTTACTCATACCAGTCTCAAGACTGATCCGGAGTTTATTGTTTCTTTCCTAAACTCTGGGTGCTCAAAATTTTTGCGCACGGGCAGTCTAGAGTAGGTTTTTTCAAATAGCTAGGTTTAGTAGATTATCTAGAGCTAGTTCAGTCTTTGGACGTGGATGAGACTTGCATGTCTTAATGCATCGTGATGGTGGTTCGAGCTGTTGCTGGAGTTCTCTCTTGAAGACTATCTTAGAGTTATTTTTGTCGCTGCTATTTTCTTGTATCATATCTCTGATGTATATTGATATCTATTGTATCATCTGTTGTATCAGATATTGTATCAATGCTGTATATCAATGTATTATTCTTTTTCTTCAGCTGTGTTGTTTACTTAATTTTGTTATAAGCTCCGGCGACTCGGATTTGAACGGTCGAATCTGAGGCATTCGAGTATGATGTTAAGTATGGATGTCGATTTTCGAACGCGAAAAATCTCGCTCGTCACACTGTCGATACGAGATTTTCTGCTTTAAGTGTCTTGAGAAGGGACACTTCCCAAGTCGCTGCCTGAAAGTGAAGAAAGTGTAATCGGCATCCACAGCATCAACCGACAAGCCAACCATATGCTACCACTGTAGGAAGACTGTACATATAGCCAGAGATTGTTTGGAGGGAAAGCGCGGAAGACAAGCTGTGTTGCGTCCTGCTCGAGCTGCTGCCTTCCCGAAGTTCACTAGGGAAGATGGGAAAATAGTGTTCTCATGCAAGAAATATCATAATTGGGGGTACCTTGATGTGGAGTGTACTGGACCCGTTGAAGCACCACCCGGAAGATTTAATACTGATGCTTTGTTTATGTAGGAGTGGTATTCTGTGGAACTATTTGTATCTGTAGTATGTTATGTTGCAGTAAGTGAACTCTATTGTATCTTTTGCTTAGCTGAAGTTGTCAAACCAAAGATATTTATGCTCCCGTACTTCGTATGATATGAATTTGAGTCTTTCCAAATAATGAATATAAACTCTTTTGTATTGACATAAATTATATATCTCTAATCTTGGTTAGGATTCTTTTGATTAGAGTTCCTCTAAATTTGAGTCTCTGTTCTATTTCGAAATTCATCCTGGAACCATCCCTTGAAAATTTTGTTGATTGTATTTTGAAATTGTGTACACATCGAAATTATTATTTTGATAAGGATGACCATTTTTTGTATGTAAAAGTGAAATGTTTTCGATAAGAATTATATATATTTTAAAATGAAAATTTGAAACTTTGAAAGGATTTGAAATTTTTGAAAATTATACGGTTTATAAAATGATTTTAATGGAATGGTTTTGAAATTGAAATTTGGGTGATTAATCTCCGGCGTTTTAAATTGGTTTAAGGCTTTGAAAATATATAATAATATGATTTAAAGGTAGTTTCTGAATAAGAAATGTTTCAAATGACTTCAAATGAGTTCCAATGATTTCGAAGAAATTTCAAGGAAGTTATCATAAAAATAGAGTCCAGAACTCACTTATGTCGCTGGAAAATAATTTGGATGATGAGTGCACGCATCATCGACATTGATTTTCGAGTTTCAAGGTGGGGAGAGGCCACTTTAGTGACTTTTCTATGCGTGTGATTTCGTGAAACCAAATTTTGATTTCAAATTCCAAAGTATAATTTGATATTTTCGAAAGATATATGTATATATTTGAAACAATTTAAAGTGAGCCCGGTGTTCAGTCCTCGAGTTTCTGATTCGATTTGGTATATCCCTATTTATTGAAATTGATTTACCGATTAGTTGTTGATTTCCAACTCTTGGATTTGAAATTTGATTTCCCCGACTATTTTGAATGTTCGAACACTTCCAAATCGAGGTTTAAATTTTCATAGATAAGTAATTTCAAAAAAGTATATAAGTTTAGTTTTATGTTAAAGTATGAAGTAACATGAATTAGATAAGTTTGAAATTCTTTGGTTTGGTTAAGTAAATGAATAAGACTATTTTGAATTATAATAATATGAAATGTTTTGAATAAGAATTTATTTTTAAATAATAGTTTTCAGAAAGTTAAATTGGATGTTTCAAATGGAAATAAATAGTTCAAAGGTTTTAAAGGAATGATTATAAACTTGGCAATCATGTGGGTATAATTGATTTTAGAGCATATTTGGTTTCGAAAGTAGTTTTGGAATTTAAAACCCAGTATTTATATGATGATTATGGAAATGAATTTGAATGACCTAAATTATGTTGATTTGAAAAATAGGATTATTTTCTAAACCTATTATTTTGGAAATTTTGAAACCAAAGTATTAAATTTGAAAGAAAGTTTGGTGAAATCGTATATGATTTTGAAATTGAACTGATATTGAAACGAATTGAAATTGAGAACCTTGTTTTACTAAATACTTGATTTGAGAGTTATCTAACTTATATAAAATTGATTTGTATAAGTATGAAGTTGATCTGAAAACTATTGACTTGGAAAGGTACTCAATTTGAAAAGTGGAATCTTATATTATCGAAGTATATGAGTGTGAATTGATATACTATTGATTATGGAAATTATTCGAGTTGGAAATGAAGTCTTATATAAAATAAGCTTTATATAAGTATGAAATTTGAAGGTAATTTGAAAAGGTACTATATGATATATATTTTCAAAGTAATGATATGGAAAGTGCCTTCTGCTTGATATCCACTTTGTGGCCACATTGTGGATTCATTCTATTGATACATTTCTTACTGATTTTGGCTTTCCGGATGTGATACTCGAGTGTCCTACCGTGGCGTAACCCATGGTCGTTTTTTTAGGTAGCATAATCTGCAAGGCAGCGATTGCTTAAAGGATATGGTTGTTTCCTAGGGGATCCAGGCGTAACCATTGTTATGTATCCTGCGGTCTACCGGTTTTGTTGTCGTGGCATAGTCTGCGAGGAAGAGATTTCTTAAAAGGTATGGACGTTTCCTGGGGGATCTAGGCATAACCATTGTCCACGGGTTTTGGTTATCGTGGCGTAATTCACAAGGTAGTGATTGCTTAAAGGGTACGGATGTTTCCCGGGGGATCTAGACGTAACCATTGTTATGTATCCTGCGATCCAGGTGATTTGTTTGGATTGTACTTTCCATATCGGTTTTGAAGGTTTTTCTAGTATTTTCACTGGGTGTTGAAACATGTCTACTAAGTACTTGAAGAATTCTAGCTTTGCGCCTGATCAACGCATGGCTAGAGTCTGCAAGAACGAGGATAAACTTGTTGAAACATCGAGTTATAAAAGTATTTTCGTAAGAAAATTTTTTTCGATATAAAAGTACGTCCAACAAAGAAATATTGGATTGAATTAACTATTCGAGCCCGATACTATTCTTTTGAATCTACCTTATCTGCTCAACTTTATTTATTCGCCCATATTCTATTTTCCGAATCTACCTTCGTTTCCTTTTTGAATATCATGTTAAAATATTATTTATTTATATACTAGTTCAATGGAAAATTATTAGTAGTATAAATATTTTAGAAATTACTAATGAAATACAACATATATAAAGAAAATGATTATTGATTTATTGATAATGTTTGAAAAATATCTTGAGATAAAATTTATAAATTAATGAATTATGGATTTAAATGTCTTCAATAGCTTCTTTGTAAATATAACTAACAATGTGAATAATTGTTTTCAATTCGTTTTCACATATTCATAAAGGTATTATCTAAACGTATAAATGGTATTTATAAAGGAAGCAAGAAATTCTACAAATGGGTTTTGAAAAGTTTTAAAGTATTAAAGATAATTGAATTTCAAATGAAGTTTTGAAATGAATATTTCAAGTAAAATTTTTATATAGTCTCAAATTAACTATTTAATCTTGACTTTCAACCTACTTTTATTCTCGTTATTCTATTCTCCTACCTCATTCCTTTTCGGGGACGAAAAGTTTTGAGTGGGGGAGAGCGTAACGACCCATAACTTTTAATAATTTTTATAACGTATTTAATTAATTTTGAGAAATTTTAAATAATAATATTTTGAAATAAAAATTTAACATTTGAAATGTGTATAATTAAATATAACATATGGTAAATTTTCAATTAACTATGTGGAAGTTTATTTTTTGTGTAATTCTATTAAATTTAAATCAGTTAATAATTGTTGATAATAAAATATTTTTCCAAACCCGAATATTTTTACATAGGAAAATTCTAAATCATCTTCTGACTGATACGCCATTATTCATTTTTCCAAATTCGGACTTCTTTTTCTCCATCGATCTTATTTTTCTACGTTTTTGCTGAACTTTCCCCTAGTAGAAAATTTGAATTTTTATAATTCAATCATGCCACCAATATCTGTATACCTTTTTTATCGTCTCGTCGTGTTGATCTCTACGGTATATTCAATTCTGTGTTTTGAGGTGCGGTACGCGTTGGAAATAATAAAACTGTGCATCGTACTTGTCCAGAAATTGTGACTTTTAGCTTTCCAACCCTTTTCAAATCTTTACCGTACAGCTCAAGAAAATAATCAATTGCATTAAATAGCTTTTCAACTAAAATCAAGGGAATTGGAACGTTACCTTACTTGGTTTTTATTGGTTGCCCATTTATTTCCGTACGTTTCATTTTGCTTAAACTTCTCATATTCCCTTATATTATCCTCTCACCTTTTCCTCTCAGATCTGTTCTTACTCCTACTCCATTCTGAAAAAAAATTATAAAACAAACTTCATTTTGGATCAGAGCCCACACTTCTCTCCTCACGGCTACAACCCCGCAACCACCCTCGAGCATGGCTTCGCCCATCTTCCTGTCGCTCCTCCGCCTTATTTCCCCGGCCTCCAGCAACGCCTTCAACCGACTGCAAACACCGCATGCACGACCCATAGCCCGCCATCACCGTGCATCCGAGCGGCCTCCTCCTCCCTTTACTTCTCTGTCGTGCACCTCCGGTCCATCCTTGGACGTGCAGTCAGCTCTTCCACCGAGCGTCGAACACGTTCATCTCGGCCACCACTTCCCTGTGTCCTTTTTTCCTTCATCGTTTGCAAGTAAGTTGTAGAGCTTTGGGTTCTTTTTTTTATTTATAGACAGTATGTAAAAGCTTTATGTTTACATATAGTATACGTCGTATGAGTTATATTTTGGTTATATACGCGAGTCTATATACCAGTGATATTTGCTTTCATGGGTGTATCAAGCTATATGTAGTTGGGATCTGATGTTTGCAATTCTAATAACATGTTCGTTTATAAATAAATTAAGTTTTAATATATCAATTAGATACAAAATTACTGTAAGTATATGCATATGTCTATTTAGTTTACAAAATATATTTATTTGCAAAAGTAATATGTAAACTATTGATTATATATATGGGCATACTCTATAACGCACATTATATATATTAATGTCTGCAAAGTTTATATATAGCATGGCAGTCTAATTAAGTTTGCATATGACTTGTCTTATATATGTCAGTTATGAAGGCTATAGGACATGCCAGTTTTATATAGGTAATATATGTCTATCTTGGGAAAAAAAGAAAAAGAAATATAAATATAAACTATAAAAAACAATTTCTTTGTAAAGGTTGATAATATTTATTATATATAAGTATATTAGTCGTATGGTGCGATGACATTTATTAAGCTATATAAACTTGGTGTAGGTCTCTGTTGTGGATAGAATATAGTACATTTGGTTGTATATTTATTTTACAGCAGAAAGGGGACGTGCATATTTGATTTAATATAGTTTAGTTGATATAAACTTATTAGTTTAGACAGTGCGTCAGGGTGTGAGTGTATGTAGTTTAAAAAGAAATCTGCTAGTTTTACTAAACATTGATTTTAAATTTTTTTATTTGCTTGCATGAATTTATATATCACATGCATAGTTTGGCAGTTTTTTAACAAGTTTGAATCTATTCCAGTTATATAAAACTTTAAGTCCCAATGTATATGATCCGTTCAAAAATATTTACTGCAATTTTGTTGGTTTTGTAATTAACTTAATATGTGTTTAAATATAGAAGATGATTTTTTTATGTATAAATAGCTATATATATTGTATTTATATTAGTTCACTTATACCCATCTATCTTCATCAACCCGATTCTGAATTGATTTCGTCGATTCCCATTTATCAACTTTGTCCGTCCAATCTCATGCCTACTTCGCTTTGCTTTGAAATTCGTAGCATGCTCTGTTGTCAAACTCTCCAGCGTTGAAAGGTGAGCAATCACTCACGATTAACGTTCTTTTATTTTTTAATTTTGATTTCAATTGAAACGACAAATTGAAATATGCTGCTGTTATTGATTTTAAATTGTTATATGCTATTATCTATAACTGTTCACCTATGGGATATGCCACCATATCCTGTAGTTTATATTATATTGTTATTGATGATATATGCCTGTTATATTATTATCATATCTGTTATCATCCTACAAGTTCCCTGTTAATATCGAATTCACAATGGGTTAAAATGATACATACCCGAACGGACTTTAGAATAGGAGGATATCGTTATGGGTTGAAATGATAGACCAAAGCGATTTCCATTGGATTTGAATTTGGGATTGCGGGTCGAAATGATATCTACCCGTATATATTTAAATTACGGATTGGAATGATAAATATCCGCATCACTTGACCATAGAATAGAGACTTATACATCGACGCCATTGGTCTATAATGATATTTTGAAAATGAATTCTATGGTTCATAAAGAAATAAATGGTTTTAATAAATATTGATTTAAATATTATATATAAAGGTTATTTTATATATAGATTTAATAATAATATATAGTTTAATTAAGGTTGACTTAATTAATATGAAATATGTTTAAGGTTTATTAAATTTATATTTCAAAAATAGATTTGTAGAAAATTTTTATAAACTAAGGTTGGAAGATATATTTGAGACTTATTTGAACTTGTATTTAATTTAGGATTTTATTTAATTAAATCGGTTTAAGGATATTGCATTCGAAATTTAATATATGATCTTGTAACATGATTTTCATTTAAGTAATTTAATGGATATGTCACGTCTAAAGAAATCGAAGTTAATATATAGAAAATGTAAATTTAAGGTCATATATATATATATAATAATATTGAATTGATTAAGTGGACATTTCAAACCAAAATAATAGTGAAGTCTAATTAGGAAAAAAATTCAATTATCAAATTTATTCTTTGAAATGTTGAATATTTAAAGCTTCAAAATGTGTTAGCTTTGAATTATGTTAAAACTTAAATGGTTTATTTTGGGTTCAAATATGTATTTGAAACCTATAAAATTTGAATTAGTTTGGTCAAAAAACTGAATTGGTTAGGAAATGGGTAAATGGAGAGAGTTTGAGGAAATTACTTAATATATATATACCGTTTTGGAAAATAGATATATTTGAAATGAAAATGATATTTTGGTTTTGAGGTATAAATTTATTTGAAATGACTACGGTGTTTTATAGTGTATATTTATACATTGTAGATAGTTCCATGGACCCTTAGAGGATGGTTATCCCAAACATTATTTAAGTTACTTGTATTTCAGTTGATATTTCACTTGAGTTGGATTTATTGATATAAGAATGTTAATCCTGACTCGAGTGTTTTGTGTTTTTGCTCTACACTCGGGTCAGACTGAGTGATACAGCATTTGAGACTCACCTTTGGAGTTTGGAGCTTCGTTTGGAGAATCCAACTATCGATTCAGCATTCAGCATTTCTAGTTGATTGGTTCAGGGAAGTCATCTGTTCGTACTGGAGACTTCACTGTATTTGAGATATTTTGTTGTATTTTATTCCTAACATTGATGTTTATATAGTAGCTTCATGAACTACTATTTATTTACGTATTATTACTCTGCGCCTGTGATTCTGTGATTGATTTATTTACTGTATATGCTGAGTATTGCCTAATTTTTTTACGATGCGGTATTTTGAGCTATTCAAGTCAGACAAGTATGGTTTTATTGTCGATTTGAATGGTCCAAAATAGCGGGTCGTTATAGAGTTATAGGATTATTTGTAAATCAAACAGTTGAGTAAAAGGTGTGGTTGAGCCTTGAAATTAATTTGGTGTGGTCGTTACCTCGGATACCGATTAGGTGATCTTGTGGCCTGAAAAATCAATAGAGTTTGCCTCTGACTCGATTATAGGCAGGTGTACCTCATGGCCTTGAAATTAAGGGTGTAATCCGGGATGTTATTTTTTGGTAAGAAATCCGTACGATTTTACGGGACTGGATGTAGGTTAACTCCGAACCAGTATAAAATCTTGATGTGTTCATTCCTTTACTGCTTTTGTTTATTATTTGCATCTACGTTTGATTCTATGATTATATCTGTGTCCGTGAATTACATTTGTTGGTTATTAAATTTCATAAGTTTCAAAAAGATTTATAAAATCCACAAAACACTATTCACCCTCCTCTAGTGTTATTCCAGCCTTAAGATCCGTAATCCACATTTCTCACTTGTGTACGATGTACATTCGGTATTTGTGAGGACAAGTTATTGTAACAATCCGTATTGATTATTGATTGTTGTACTCTGATGATTGTGTGTATATTGATAGCTATAGATTCTTTTGTATAAAAATTTGCTAATTTCGGCTGCGATTTGTAAGATTCTATGTATTGTTTCTATTTCTTCTTCTATCCTCTTCTTTTCCTTGTTATTTGTCTTTGCGTAGAATTTGTGTTGGACAAACGTGATTTAATGTCGGCTCAAAGGGTATGAAACAGCGGGTCACCACACTTGGTGTCATAGCTTGGGTTGTGCCAACACCTAGGCTTTGGTGGGGATTACTTATTAGCGACAGGGCCAGCGTACCTTAGAATGAGTCTAAGTGTATTATAGATATGAGCGCATATTTGTTAGTTAATATAAATTGTTTTATATTGTGTTGACTTATTGGTTTAGTGTTTATGAATTTTGTTCGAAATGGACTAGACAACTATATCGATAGGAGTTTCTAAACCATAAACAATTTAAATCGACATAGTATTGTTTTTAAAGTAGGTAAATTAAGAAATTTTATCCAAGTTATATTTTGATATAAAAGAAATATTTTTTTGAAATATTATAGTATACTGTTATGTTTGGTTGTTATTATTATAATCAGAACAAGATTATAAATTGGAATGGTCGTATGTAACCAAATTAAAAGGTATTACTATGAATTATACAAATGAGTTAAGACTAAAATTTGATTCAAACTAGAATTTTGTAATTTTAATCCCGAAGATTTTTGGTAATATTTTCCAAGGCATTTTGAAATAAATAATGGTGATATTAATTTTGGAATAGAAAATGCTTTAAACTGGATTTAAAAATGGATTTTGGAAGTGATAAAACACTAAACTCACTTCAATCGTTGGAAAATAATCCTAGTGATTACTGCGCATCATCATCAATTTTCATTTTTGAATTTATAAGTGATGGATTACTACCTAATAATTTGATATGAGGATTTTTGTTGGAAGCAAGTGTTGTTTTAGAAATTCCGGAGGGAATTTGTTTGGATAAAACCAAGTTGATTTTAAAAAGTCGAAAGAAATGGTTTGTTAAAGAAAAAGAGCGATATATATTTAGGATTTCATATTGGCTGTTTGAATTCAAGAATCCGTAGTTTTAGGAAAATATCAAGAAATATGTTTTTGAACATATAAGTTGAGAATGATATTAGTAAGGAAATAAGTGAGAAAAATGGAATTTTGGAATTGAATTTTAACTTAAGCAAATTATAATGAATTGTATGAATTGAAATTTAAATTAAGCTATGTTTGATGAAATTGGATTGGATTTGAAACAATATCAAATTGAATTAGGTATAAATTTGAATTGTAAAGTGACTTTATAACTACAAGTTATAAATTTGCAATGGAATAAGATTTATGTGAAAAATTATGGAATTATGAATAAATAAGTTTGAATAGCTTACAAAATTAATGGAATAAATATATAATTAAGCTACAAAGTGGTGAATAATCTTGAGTTAAAATTTTTAAATGTGAATATACACTTAAGTAAGCATCAAAGAAATAGAATTTGTTTGGCAATTTAACCTTGTAAAGAGGATTTCACTTAAAATGAGTTAAATGGAATAGAACTCAAGTCAAACAAAATAAGCAGGAATTTAAAAAAAAAAGGAACTTAACTTGGTTGAGTAAAAGGGATTTTGGATTGAATTTGAATGTGGAAGAGTTATAAATGGAATTCGACTTAAACATAAGCGAATTAGGTATATTTTGAAATGTTGTCGAACAAAATAGAAATGTATTGAAATGGAGATGGCTTAATATATAAATGAACTGAATTTAAGTATAAAGTGAATATGGATGGGAACATTGTCGATAAGAAAGAAATTTAACTTAAGTAACTAATTTATGAGATAATTCATAAATAAATTGGCATGCATTGGTATTTTGTTGAATATGAAACTGAGAAAACAAGATCTTATGAATAATGGAATCTGGATTAATATAAATTTGTAAATTGATGTAGAATCAATTTAAAATAGCTGTAAGCTTAAGCGGTTATTTTATTAAATGAATATCACCGAATTTGCGTGGAGATTTTTGTCGTTTGATGTAAATGTAAGTATAAAAAATTATGTAAATTAATGGCAAGTGAATAAATTGATTTAGATTCAATTTCAAATGAATATGGGTATAATATGTGGTGATATTAATTGAATCCTTATAAATAAGTTGTGAAGCATGTGGAATTGTATATATGGTATATAAATTGAATTGGAAGAAAAAGATTAAGTGTTGGGACCTTTTAATTGCATATACATTCTAAATATAAATGTTATAACATGCATTGCCTATGAAATTCATGTGTTTAACTAGTTACATAAATGAAATGCTACTAAATGTCATGTTTTTGGACACAAGCGTTTAAATTGAGTAATTATAGTTACAAGAAGACCATTTGGCTATATTTTGGTTGCGCGATTGCATATAATTAAGAGTGCTAGCTTAATAACGCTAAAATAAGGTACGCTTACGACTTTAGCACGTGAAAAACTAAAATATTGATAAATATTTCGTTCTATGGCCATGAGAGCCGATGTATATCTTTTTATCATATTTGTGATATTATAATTGGCTCTTTGTACAAAGGAAACTCTTGTAAAAAAATTTAGAAATTTCCGGTGTTAGAAAATTATCGAAAGAAAAAAAAATTGTTAACCAAAAGGTCGATTTTTGGGTTGTAGTTGAAATTATGGTTTTTGAATTAGTAATGGAAACTAATTTTTTTGGTTGAAACTAAAAGATTTAGTAAAGTGAAATGTCGAGTTTTAAATAAGTGGGTTTTGAAAAATTAGTGGGTTTGTTGCATTTTTCCTACTTAGCAATTTCGCGGACGAAATTTTTCTAAGGGGGAGGAATGTAATGACCCTGATTTTCCATTGTTTGATTCTGAATACTTAAATTGGTTTGAATATTGGATTTGGAATAAAAATTGATTTTTGAATATGAAGATTTTGGTTGAAATTATAGAATGAATTTAAATTTCAAATATAACGATTTATTGAAATACGAAAATGGTGAATAATTGAAATTTGAGCTGAATATGAATCGAAAATGATTTCTACCATTGATATAAATTGTATTTGAACCGGAATTAATTTAGTAAATTTTTAAAACTGGAATTTCAATTTATTTCGTCAATTTTTAAAATCGTCGATTTTATGGATGCATTAAACAGCAATTCGAGGCATAGTTTCGGAATTTGATGAAATCAATTTCATTTAATTTGTAATAGTATATTATTACCAGATTTCAAATTTCATAGCATTTGTAGTTACCGTTTGGTAGTACGGAATAGAAACAAGTTGAATTTAATATCAAAAATATAATATTATAATTAGGTTCAAAATGCTAACTTGTCCATATGATCGAATTTAAGCTCGAGAGTAGTTCCATTGCGTTCGGAATAGGGGTATAACATTAGGAACGCCAATTGGCACACCTCGATAGGGTTTCAGGATTTTGAGTTGCGAGAACGAGATATTTTGGAATCAAATAATATTTTAAAATTTAAGGTCAACCCCTACCGTTTTCCAATTGCTTTTAGCCACCCTACTTATATGATCATATCTGCTTTCTATTATAAAAGCTGCTTCCTCCCTCTCTCATTCATTTATTCAACCAGTAAGAAAAAAAAATGACGAACTTGAAAATTTGAAATTCAAACTTTACTCAACAATAAAATTCGATTCCTGTTCCTATGGGTTCGTGGCAACAAAGGCGTCGAATGATGATGATTTGAGGACATTCGGCTATGCTGGATGGTGCGACAGCAGAGTTCGACGGTAGGGATTAGTTAGGTTGTAGTTTTTGTTTCGATTGGTGATGGGTTTGGCATTTGGATGATGTAATTTGATTCGACATGGAAAATTGCGCTTAGGTTTGAGGGTTAGTGGCCTCCGATCAAGCTTTGGTTCATCCAAATTATGGAGGCAGCGAGCGTGATCCATCAGGTCGCAATCGGCTACTGTTGATCAAGCTGTGATTTGAGATAGCGGGAAGATGGAGATTGGGTTGTAGATAGCGATAGTGGAGTCGGCTTTGAGTTTCGTTGAGGGAGGAGCGGATACGGCCATGCATGCACTGGTTGGAAGGTTGCATACATGTATAGAGGAAAGATAAGGTTAAGGGAGGAAAAAGAGATCTAGTGAAAGGGAATCATGTAAATTTTGTTTAAATTATTTGAAATTTTAAATTCTTAATTTAAATCCGTTGATAATTTAAAAATCTTATATCTCGCTCTTACGAGGTCGGGTTCGAAGGCCCGTTTTTGCATTGGACTCGTATCATCGAGTTCTTTGAAATTGAATCGGATGGAATGAATTCGGGATTAGTTGGAACTTTGGATTAAAATTGGACGTGTGTTCAATTTTAATTCAAAATGAAGCGTTTCGGCAACTACTAAAATCAAGGTGAATAAATCTCAATCATTTTGATTGCTAGTTTTAAATTAAAACATTAAAAGTTATTTACTGATTGATTGGGTGAATTGATAATAATTTATCAGTTGAATAGTATATTATATATAGCAATATACACACATATATATGCATGTATGTATGTTAGTAGTTGGGTATATTCCCACTGATTGGAGAAAATGAGACACTATGCGCCTCACATAATAGAGGATTACCCTATATTACCATGATATCCCACCTCAAAGCGGAATTGGTATTTTATGTTATATAACATCTGTAGATGTAGGGAAACAAGTTAGAGGGATCCAATTGGATTCCTCAAAAATATATTGATTTGTTTAATATATATTGATATATGATGTGATTGAATAATCTGTTATGGATTATTGTGCGATTTGACTTATTGGATGCTATTGTAGCGTTGCCCAAAATTTTGGTATTTTAAATACGATAAATAATATTTTTGAATTTAAAAAAGAAATTCAAAGGTGATATTTGGAAATAAAAATATTTATGTAGAAATTGGAATATTGAATAAGAAATAAGTCTGGATTAAATAAAAGATTTGATTTGGAATTCACTTAATTATTTTGTATAATAGTTCATTTAGATATTTTTGAAATTAATTTATGTAAGGATTTTGGAACAATGGATTTTAATAATATATTGTAAATTATAAATGGAAGTTGAAATCGAGTTTTGAATAGATTTGGAATTATAATTGCATTTATTGAGAAATAGATTTCCGAATGGAATATTAAATAGAAATTGATTTATAAGTAGATTTTAGTAATATAATTGGGCTATAAAATGGTAATGAGTACATAAAGTTATAAACATTGTTTATAATTAAAAGAGGAATAATTATCATTTGATAAATTGGGAATATAAATTCTAGCTTGAATTTAAAATGTAACATTGAAATTGGTTTAGAAAGAAATAGTGGATTCTATTTTGGAATTTGTAAATAGTTGTGAAATTGGAAATGTAAATTGATTCGTGATAAATCGAGAAAGATTTATAAGCATAAAATCGACTATGTTGAATTTTAAAAATATTTTTTTTAGAAGTAAGTTTTGTTTTTAGAAAACTTTTTTATGTATTAAGCTATGTACTTTTGAAACTATTATTTAGATTAAAATATTTCTAATATTTAAATTTGTTGTAATAAATTCTAAGTTTTTTTCAAAAAACAAACTTTGTAAATCGATTAGTATTAACTATAAATGAATTGGAAATTAGTTATCGTTGTTTATTTAAAAGGGGTTTCGATATTTTAAATAACTACTTAAATGTGTTTGAATATTTACTATTACTATTTAAAATACTTATTTTATAAATATAGAGTTTGGGAATTTGGTTTAAGTTATTTATAAAGACTTTCATTGTAACGATCCCGATTTTTGATTAAATTTAATTTATAATTAAAATAAATTTTTAAATAAAATTGTAAATTAATTTGAATTTTCCAAATTTTAATAGAATATTGATTTTAAAATTAATTAGGATTTTGAATTTGTATATTTAAAATCTTATAAATAAAAAAAGGTAACATCCTAAAATTTGTCAATATAAATTAATAATATTTTTTTTAACTTTTGGAATTTATTTTGAAAATATATTGAAAAAATAATGTCAAACCAATAAAATAAGTAATAAACTATATATAAGTAAATTCCAATTTATTTTGAGTTTAAAATATTGAAATGATAAATGTTTTAAAAATTCATTTAATTTTTAAAATCTTATATATAAGTGTATTACAAATATGAGTAAAATTAAATACATTTATTTATAAAGTGTATATAATATAAAAATTAAAGTTTATAAAAATTCTTTTGTCTTGTAAAGATCACAAATGTAAATAAAGAATCACACGGGAGATAGAGTAAGGTGACTAACAAAATCTAGAGTTTATGATATATCTTTACAAATGGCCTTCAATGCAATTAATCAAATAAAATAATAGAAATAAAAAATTATAAAACCTTTTCATCTCCCCATGTTCAAACATAAAACAACTCAGCAAATCTGAATAAAACAATAAAGAAAAGATTTGGCATTTCAAATCTCAACACCAAAGAAAAAGAAAAGAAAATATAACCAGGCTGTTTTCCAAAAGCTCCTCATATTCTTCTCTCAACATTTTCTCTCATCATCATGTTTATATCTGAAAACCAAGGATTTCAAACAAACTGCCCCTATCAAAATCTAAAAACTGATCAACCTAAAGTAAAATAAAAATTAAAAATCAGAGATCAAATCAAAATCTGGAACAACTTCAATCTGAAAACGAGCAGATTAGGTTCAAGTGCATCACAATCAACAAGTTGGTGAAGTTCAAAATCGGAAGCAAGTTGAAAACCTAGGAATAAGAATCAAATGTTGATTCAACTTAATTCCAGATTAAATATAAAGCTCAACTCAGATCATAAATTCCAGATTCAACAATCGAAACCAAATTCAAATTTAAGATTTTGCAAATCTGTTCCAGGCTCAAATTGTTCTCTGAAAATCTCAAGTGAGCAAACATACCCAAAAATGTGTTATATGCAACGATAAATGCTTGTTCTGTTGCATGTCTGTGTGCATGTGAATATATGTATACACACTGTGATGGATGAATGCCTGTGTATATGTATATATACACCTCCATTATATCATACAGATTTAAAAACATAAAACTCTTAAAACCCTTTACACTTTGGTTTGCATATTGAATGTTTGTTTGAGAAAAATGATTGCATGTCTGGATACAAGTATGAATATATACATGTACACCTCTATTTAAAACTTACAGGATTCAAATCATATCAAAACATAAAATCAAAGTAAAAGATTAAGTAATGAAGCAAGATCCCATATTTAAAAATAGAACTTGCCTCCCTGTTCTTTCTTTTTGAACAATGTGAGTAAACATCTCCCTAAGACTTAAGTAATTCTGGGTTGTTTCTTGTGAAAATCTCCTGAGATGATTTGATGTTTGTTTGTGAATATTTAAGTGGTATTTCTGTTGGTAAATTGAAAGTATATGATTAAGGTACAGGATGCACAATTCTGGAAAAATAGATATGGTCTCTGTTGAAAAAAAATTACAGGCTTAAAAAGTTCAAATCCAAATTCTAATTGCTCTGGCCCTTCTTAATCAGTAATGCAGAAACAATATATGTTCAAAAACATCAGAATTTAATATTTAAAATATAATTTTGATGGAAAATGGAATGGTTTGTTTGGGGATAGAATATACAGTGAAAATTCAAGGTTTACCCAAATTTCGAATTGCATGAATTCTAGATTTGATTGCACCACCTAAAACTATTTCAAAAATGTTGATTTTTAAAACAAAAATTAGAATTTTTAGTTGCTTATTAAGGTGGTGTTTGCGAGGTGAACAAATAATGGGTTATTACGATCTTCTGATGATCGATCAAGTGTTGGACTTCAGGATCGAGGTGGTGGGTTCTGGAATGACTGTAGATTGTAGGAAAACTGAAAGAATTCTTTTTTATTCATTTTGGTTGAAGATACGAATCGATTTAGGGTTTATGTGTTACATTTTTTGACGACAGTCGTGTGGCAATTTCACCGTTGACATAGTGATGCAGGCGATCGCCTATAAGGGGATTAGAGCGTTGTGAGGTGAGGCTAGTGTGGGTTGGGTGATGTGAGACCTGGTGGTCAGAATTGGCGAAGCGAGCGTGTTTTCTGGCGATGTGTGTTGTCTAGGCAGGAGGTAATGTACTCAATTATGTTTGTCGAAGAAATCATCGTCATTGGACGATCAGGCTGGGAGGCGAGGTCGAAATCGACTTGTCAAGGACCACAGTGATGACCGGAGTTGGCCAGAGGGGCTGTGCATGTGCACCGTGCACATTGGATTTGTGTTGTTTTGGCGAAGCGGTGGAAGAAAGAGCGGAGCTCGGGTGACTACTCGGGTTCGTGTGCGTGTAGTATAGTGTTTGACTCGAAGCATTTGAACGTTGCAAAGCTCTCGAAGTCATGCTTGGGGAAATCGAAAAATAGCTCGGGTCTGCTGGTTTCACTATAAAAACAGTTTTAAACTTTTAAAACAAATCAATTTTTACTTAATAATTTTCTTAAAAACTACTTCTTTTCAAAATAATAATTTTTTATTTAATCTTGGGATTAACTAATGGTTTTAAAATAAATTTACTTTGAATATTAAGGTGTTTTTCTATACACATCTAACCTTTATTTTTTTAAGTTTATGTCAAATGAACTTAATATGGTGATTAAGAATTTAATTAAGAAGTGATGTTTTTGAAGGTTAATGATTAAGCATATTTGGTTAATGAGAATTAACTACAAGGGTTAGTAATAAAAGTTTACATAATAATTAAAGTAATTAATTTAGATAAATGATTTGTCTTTAGTTAATGAAGGATTAATTTATTTATGAAAGTAAATTAAAGATAATTACCTTGTGTAATCAAATAAAAGCCAATTCCTTTGTGAAATCATTAAAGGATAATTAATTAAATGGTAACTAATCAAATGGTGATTAATTAAGATAATAATTTAGGGGTAGTTAATTAACTTGAAGTTAAATTAATAAATGAAGAATGAAAATCAATTGAGGATAATTAATTTGAATTAAGATTTAATAAATAATTAAGGATTCATTTATTAAAATAATCAATTAAAGGTCAATAAATAAAAGAAATTAAGATTTAATTCATTACGATTAAGGGTTAATTAATTAAAGAATGATTAATTATTGAAGGCGATTAAGACTTAATTAATTGAAAATTAATGATAATACATCATTGATTTAAGATTACTAATGAAAGTAATTATGTGGTTGATAAATTTAAAACCACACAATTTATTCACCTTAATCGAAGATGTTTGATTGTTATTGAATGATGTGTGATGGATCGATATATTTGATATGCGATGTGATGCTATGTGATGCTTTGTGCTGAGCTGTTATATCTGTGATGAATATACAGTTGTATGAATATGAAAACCCCTTGACCCGTAAATCGAATTTTGAACTTCGATGCGACAGGGAGTCGGATTTAGTTGGTTATCCAAAACCCACAGCGAATTCTAATGGTAAATCTCTATGATTGATAAATTTATTTTATCTATGAATCTGGGAATAAAGATAAGCATTATGGGTTATACCACTTGTCGATATGATTGAATCTGTGATGATGATGTTGTGCACTATTTTGTTGAACCACTGGACCACACTTATACACACACAAATATGGATTGCACGTGGAAATGGGGTAAGTCACAGATTTTGAAATAGTTTTAAAGATTGAATTTTTGAATCCAAAATAGTTTTGGAATTGGAATTGAAGCTTTTGTAAACGAGTTTCAAAAATAAAAGTTATTTTGAATAACTTGATTGAGTTTGAAATTTGAATAATTGGATTTAGTTTTGAATTCAATATTTGAAATTGAATTCTGTGATTTGGATACTATTGTTTAAAAAGGTTATTCAACTTATAAATGTGTTTATATGGTTTTTTAAACCATTTTAAAAGTGTTGTTTTGGGAATTTAAATTTAACCCAAGATTTTAACTTGTATAAATGAAATCGGATTTTTCCGAAACGAAAACTATTTATTTTCAAATAATAAAAGCTTTCACATAAAAAATGAGATTTTGATTTGTGTTAAAAGGATTTCAAGTCTGAAATGTAAATGGTTTTCAAAGTTATGAATAAATCTTTGGAAAACGGGTTTGAAAGCTATAAATTAAATCTTTAGTTTAAAGATTTAATTGAGTTAATCTAAACTGAAATGGAAATTGTTTTGGAAACGATGAATAGGTCTTTGTGAAACTGGGTGGATTTTGTGAAATAAATCTTTTTATTTAAAGATTTGAAATGGTAATTTGTTTAACCATTTGAAAGGAAAGCTTTGGATTTTATAAGTTGCGACTTAACTGAATTCCCAATACCCGTATGTTTTTAAATATTGTGCTCACTATTCAGTTTAGCCAGGGGAGGACCTTGTGTCATATAACCCATTCTGAATAGTGTTACGAAGTTATGGATAGCAATTGAAGACCGGTGTTGAAGATCGGGTGTATTCAAGAACGTTAGGATAACATATCAGTTGTCTATGCACCGAGTATCTACGGTATAGAGATTCCCTAAGTGATGGGAAGTCCGATCGAGATCGGGGATACCCAGATTGCAAGGGCTTCTTCGGAAGTGCCTTCGGTTCTGTTCGAACTCGGGACAGACTTGTACGGTTGTATGTCCGACATTACACTTTGAGATATTAAACTGATCTCTATCAAATACATTTCTTCTTGGTGGTGGAGAATTTATTCTCTTAGCTAAACACCCTTCTCTGAGACGTACGAGCTCAGAGGTTATGTAGTTGACATTTATCAATGATATACTGCCAATTTGGTAGCGTGGCATGCTGAGTGCTGCTGAGTATCATTTGTCAATCAAAGCATGGCTTTTGTATAATGCGTAGCTTTGTGGACGAGACTGCATCAGGACCTCACACCTCGAAAATGGTCGAAACAGGAAAAGATACGGCAAGGTTACGAGGGTCCCTCCCTTTAGGGTATGTCATTCCCTTCTAGAAAAGGGTGGTATCATGGTATAGAGCCCAGATACTTACTCTTGTGGATACGACAGATCTATTACTTTGTGATTGCTTTGTGGTTTAAAGGCGCCTCGGATAAAGGTCCCAAAGGACCAGGGGATGGCACGCTCGAGTTGCAGTTACCATGTTACAAAGGTAACCCGGCCTTGTGTTGGCAGAGATCCGGTTAGGTTCTCGGGACGTCCCGCCAGAGGCATACCCATGTGGCAGTAGGAAGCTCCTTAGCCTGACCATTTGTTGGAAATCCAAACAAAACAATACGAGCCCTTTACGGTTGCAATTGTATTACCTGCCACCTCAAGTGGCAGCTATACCAGGCATAATATCATGGTACCTACGTTGCCTAGGATTTATATTATACTTTCGAAATGGCTTTCTACACTATGCACTAGTAATAATATCAAAGAATTTTTCTCGTATCAAGCATTATTTGACTATCATAAGGAGAAATCTCCTCCAACTCTACGTTTGCATTGTGTGGGGCGAGAGGTCTTATGGTAGTTTCATTTTCCAAAAGCATTACGGTTTTATTTTAAATTCTCTTTATGTCTGTTTTAAAGACCAAATGTTTTTGTTTGCTCATACCAGTCCCACGACTGACCTGAATTTTATTGTTCCCTCCCTAAACTCTGGTTGCCCACTATTTTCCCACATGGGCAGTCTGCAGTTGGGTTTTCCAAATAGTGAGATTTAGTAGATTTTCCGAAACTAGTTCAGTCTTTAGATCAAGACTGCACTTGCTTATCTTTATGCATCGCATTTGGATCGAGTTGCTTGACTTCATCTTGATTGGGGGTTCGAGCTATTTATGGATTGGTGCCTTGGAGATGGAGATCACTAATGCTGGAGTTCTCTTCTGAAGACCATATTGGAGATTTTTTTCAACTGTTAGTGTTATCTTTTCTGTCCGCTGCCATTATCTTGTATCATATCTCTGATGTATATTGATATTTATTGTATCATTCAATTGTATCCCAGTGTATCAAATGTTGTGTATATTTATTATTCATTCTTCCACTGTGTTGTACTTAATGTGTTATAAGCTCCAGCGAACCAGATTCAACATTTGGATCTACGGCATTTGAATACGAGTGTCGTATTCGGTGCCGATTTTCGAAGGCCGAGTCTGGGTCGCTACATTTGGTATCAGAGCTGAAGGTTAAAACTTTAGCTCAGGAGTATAACACATTAAGTAAATAATTAGAGATATGGTAAAGTATACCCTCGAATGAGTATATCCCTAAGATATCCGTTCGAACGCCTCAGTAAATTCTCTTAGTATCCACTGATAGTGAGTATGAGTGCAAGAAGAGAACGAGATAGGGGACAAGGGGGTACCACTATAAATGGTCAATACCCTGCAATAGCGGAAACAACTTTCTCTGTCAATCTCCTTTGATTCGGTTCCAAATTCTTTTGATTCTTCGTAGTAGCTTCAAGAAGAAGTTTCAGTGTGATGGTGGCCATACGAATCGTTGTAGAAGATTCTTACTTCGTATCATCATCGGTTTCTTATCTGCTTTTCGTTTAAAACTCTAATGAATTTGAACATTTAAATTAAATAAATTGTTTAACAAATATAAGGATAAATTTGAATTGTATCAATGAAAGGATGTTGGTTAAAACTAAATTTTAAATTCTATGGTAATTTCTTGTGCAGATCGATGTCCAAAGAGGGACAAGTTCGTATATACTTTGGAGTATTCCGACTTGAATTTGAAATCCATATCTAGTGTTTGAGAATTGTAGAAGATTAAATCCAAATATCTATTCTCTAGGGGCCGATATATTGTACGAACGATTAGTTATCCGTTCGAACTAATCAATGCCCTTGCATATTCGTACACCAGTGGACCCGAGTATCGTGTGAAATAATTGTATGAGTTTGTTCTCATATTGCTGATATTCTGATTTGGTAAGCCAAAAACACAACATATATTTACTTTGTTCTGAAAAGATATTTCTCTATCTTTCATCTTTTCCTTCTTATATCCCTTGCAAATTTCGAGGACGAAATTTTTTTAAGGGGGGAATCTGTAATGATCCCGATTTTTAATTAAATTTAGTTTGATAGTTAAAATAAATTTTTGAATAAAATTGTAAATTAATTTTAATTTTCCAAATTTAAATAGGATATTGATTTTAAAATTTAATTGGGATTTTGAAATTGTATATTTAAAATCTTATAAATAAAAAAAAGTAACATCCTAAAATTTGTCAATATAAATTAATTATATATTTTTTTTAATTTAGGAATTTAATTTGAAATTATATTGAAAAAAAATCTCAAACCAATAAAATAAGTAATAAACTACATATAAGTAAATTCAAATTTATTTTGAGTTGAAAATATTGAAATGATAAATGTGTTAAAAAGTCATTTAATTTTAAAAATCTTATATATATGTGTATTACAAATATGAGTAAAATTGAATACATTTATTTATAAAGTGTATATAATATAAAAATTAAAGTTTGTAAAAATTCTTTTGTCTAGTAAAGATCACAAATGTAAATAAAGATTCACATGGGAGATAGAGTAAGGTGATTAACAAAATCTAGAGTTTATGATATCTCTTTACAAATGGCCTTCAATGCAATTAATTAAATAAAATAATAGAAATAAAAAATTATAAAAACTTTTCATCTCCCCATGTTCAATCATAAAATAACTCAGCAAATCTGAGCAAAACGGTAAAGAAAAGATTTGGCATTTCAAATCTCAACACCATAGAAAATGAAAAGAAAATATAACCATGCTAGTTCCAAAAGCTCCTCATATTCTTCTCTCAACATTTTCTCTCATCTTCATGTTCATATCTGAAAACCAAAGATATCAAACAAACTACCTCTATTTAAAATCTAAAACCTGATCAAGCTAAAGTAAAATAAAAATTCAAAATCAAAGATCAAATCAAAATTTGGAACAACTTCAATCTAAAAATGAACAGGTCAGGTTCAAGTGCATCCCAATCAACAAGTTGATGAAGTTCAAAATCTGAAGCATGTTGAAAACCTAGGAACAAGAATCAAATGTAGATTCAACTTAATTCTAGATCAAATATAAAGCTCAACTCAGATCATAAATTCCAGATTCAACAATCAAAACCAAAGATCAAATTCAAATTTCAGATTTTGGAAATCTTTTCCAGGCTCAAATTGTTCTCTGAAAATCTCAGGTGAGTAAACATACCCAAAACTGTGTTATATGCAATGATAAATGCTTGTTCTGTTGCATGTCTGTGTGCATGTGAATATATATACACACTGTAATGGATGCATGCTTGTGTATATGTATATGCACACCTCTGTTATATCATACAGATTTAAAAACATAATACTCTTAAAACCCTTTATACTTTGGTTTGCATTTTGGATGTTTGTTTGAGAAATATGATTGCATGTACGGATACAAGTATGAATATATACATATATACACCTCTGTTTAAAACTTACAGGATTTAAATCAGTTCAAAATAGAAAATCAAAGCAAAAGATTAAGTAATCAAGCAAGATCCCAGATTTAAAAATAGAACCTGCCTCCCTGTTCTTTCTTTTTGAACAATGTGAGTAAACAACTCCCTAAAACTTAAGTAATTCTGGTTTGTTTCTTGTGAAAGTCTCCTGAGATGATTTGATGTTTTTTGTGAATATTTAAGTGGTATTTCTATTGGTAAATTGAAAGTATATGATTAAGGTACAAGTTGCATAAATCTGGAAAAACAGATATGGTCTCTGTTGAATTTTTTTTTAACAGGCTTAAAAAGTTCAAATCCAAATTCTAATTGCTCAGATCCTTTTTAATCAGTAATGGAAAAACAATATATGTTCAAAAACAACAGAATTTAATTTTTAAAATATAATTTTGATGGAACATGGAATGGTTTGTCTGGGGATAGAATATACAGTGAAAATTCAAGGTCTACCTAAATTTCGAATTGCATGAATTCTAGATTGGATTGCACCACCAAAACTATTTCAAAAATGATGATTTTTAAAACAAAAATTAGAATTTTTAGTTGCGTACTAAGATGGCATTTTCGAGGTGAACAGATAATGGGTTCTCTCGATCTTCTGATGATCGATCAAGTGTTGGACTTCAGGATCGAGGTGGTGGATTCTGGAATGATTGGAAATTGTAGGAAAAATGCAAGAATTCTTTTTTATTCATTTTGGTTGAAGATACGAATCGATTTAGGGTATATGTGTTATATTTTGTCGACGACGGTCGTGTGGCAATTTCGCCGTTGACACAGTGATGTAGGCGATCGCCTATAGGGGGATTAGAGCGTTGTGAGGTGAGGCAGATGTGGGTTGGGTGACGTGAGACTTGGTGGTCGAATTTGGCAAAGAGAGCGTGTTTTATGGCGATGTGTGTTGTCCAGGCAGGAGGTAAGTACTCGATTCTGTTTATCGAAGAAATATTCGCCATTGGACGATCAGGCTGGGAGGCGAGGTCGAAATCAACTTGTCAAGGACCGCGGTGATGACCGGAGTTGGCCAGAGGGGCTGTGCATGTGAACCGTGCACATTGGATTTGTGTTATTTTGGCGAATTGGTGGAAGAAAGAGTGGAGCTCGGGTGACTACTCGGGTTTGTATGCGTGCAGTACGGTGTTTGACACAAAGCAGTTGAACGTTGCAAAGTTCTCGAAGTCATACTCAGGGAAATCGAAAAATAGCTCTGGTCTGTTGGTTTCACTATAAAAACACTTTTAAACTTTTAAAATAAATAAATTTTTACTTAATAATTTTCATAAAAACTACTTCTTTTCAAAATAATTATTTTTTATTTAATCTTGGGATTGGTTAATGGTTTTAAATAAATTTACTTTGAATATTAAGATGTTTTGCTATACACATGTAACCTTTAATTTTTTTATGTTTATGCCGAATAAAATTAATATGGTGATTAAGGATTTAATTAGGAAGTGATGTTTTTGAAGGTTAATTAACTTAAAGGATTAAGCTGATTTGGTTAATGAGAATTAACTACGAGGGTTAGTACTAAAGGTTTACATAATAATTAAAGTAATTAATTTAGATAAATGATTTGTCTTTAATTAATGAAGGATAAATTTATTTATGAAAGTAAACTAAAGATAATTACCTTGTGTAATTAAATAAAAGGCAATTCCTTAGTGAAATCATTGAAGGATAATTAATTAAATGGTAATTAATCAAATGGTGATTAATTAAGATAATTAATTTAGGGGTAGTAAATTAATTTGAAGTTAAATTAATAAATGAAGAATGATAATAAATTGAGGATAATTAATTGGAATTAAGATTTAATTAATAATTAAGAATTCATTTATTAAAATAATTAATTAAAGGTCAATAAATAAAAGTAATTAAGATTTAATTAATTACGGTTAAGGGTTAATTTATTAAGATAATTAATTAAAGAATAATTAATTATTGAAGGCGATTAAGACTTAATCAATTGAAAATTAATGATTATAAATCATTGATTTAAGATTACTAATGAAAGTAATTATGTGGCTGATAAATTTAAAACCAAACAATTTATTCACCTTAATCGAAGATGTTTGTTTGTTATTGAATGTTGTGTGATGGATTTATATATTTGATATGCGATGTAATGGTATGTGATGCTTTTGTGCGGAGATGTTATATCTGTGATGAATATACTGTTGTATGAATATGAAAACCCCTTGACCCCTAAAACGACATTTGAACTTCGATGCAACAGGGAGTCAGATTCCAGTTTGTTATCCGAAACCCACAACGAATTGCAATGGTAAATCTTTGTGATTGATAAATTTATTTTATCTATGAATCTGTGAATAAAGATAAGCGTTATGGGTTACACCGCTTATCGATATGATCGAATCTATGATGATGATGTTGTGCACTATTGTATTGAAACCCTGGACCACACTTATACACACACAAATATGGATTGTACGTGGAAATGGGTTAAGTCACAGATTTTGAAATAGTTTTAAAGATTGAATTTGTGAATCCAAAAAAGTTTTGGAATTAGAATTGAAGCTTTCGAAAATGAAATTCAAAAATAAAAGTTATTTTGAATGACTTGATTGAGTTTGAAATTTGAACAATTGGATTTAGTTTTGAATTCAATATTTGAAATTGAATTCTGTGATTTGGAAACTATGGTTTAAAAAGGTTATTCAACTTATAAATGTGTTTATATGGGTTTTTAAACCATTTTAAAAGTGTTGTTTTGGGAATTTAAATTTAACCCAAGATTTTAACTTGTATAAATGAAATACGATTTTTCCCTAACGGAAACTATTTGTTTTCAAATAATAAAAGATTTCGCATAAGAAATGAATTTCCGATTTGTGTTAAAAGGATTTCAAGTCTGAAACGAAAATGGTTTTCCAAGTTATTAATAAATCTTTGGAAAAGGGTTTGAAAGCTATATATAAATCTTTAATTTAAAGGTTTCATTGAGTTAATCCAAATTGAAATGGAAATTATTTTGGAAATCTATGAATAGGTCTTTGTGAAATTGGGTGGATTTTGTGAAATAAATCATTTTATTTAAAGATTTGAAATGGTAATTTGTTTAACCATTTGAAAGGAAAGCTTTGGATTTTATAAGTTGTGACTTAACCGAAATCCCAATACCCATATGTTTTTGAATATTGCGCTCGCTGTTCGGTTTAGCCGGGAGAGGACCTTGTGTCATATAACCCATTCGAATAGTGATACGACGTTATGGATAGCAATTGAAGACCGGTGTTGAGGACCGGGTGTCTTCAAGAATGTTAGGATAACCTATCGATTGTCTCTACACTGAGTAGCTACGGTATAGAAATTCCCTAAGTGATGGGAAGTCTGATCGGGATTGGGGATAACCGGATTGCAAGGGCTTCTTCGGAAGTGACTTCGGTTCTGCTCGAACCCGGGATAGACTTGTATGGTTGTATGTCCGACATTACACTTTTAGATATTAAAATGACTTTATCAAATACATTTCTGCTTGGCGGCGGAGAATTTATTCTCTTGGCTTAACACCCTTCTTTGAGACGTACGAGCTCAGAGGTTATGTAGTTGATATTCATCAGTGATATACTCCAAATTTGGTAGTGTGGCATGCTGAGTGCTGCTGAGTATCATTTGTTGATCAAAGCATAGCTTTTGTATAAAGGGTAGCCTTGTGGACGAGACTGCATCAGGACCTCACACCTCGAAAATGGTCGAAATAGGAAAGATGCGGCAAGGTTATGAGGGTCGCTCCCTTTAGGGTATTTCATTCCCTTCTAGAAAAGGGTGGTAACATGGTATGGAGCCCAGATACTTACTCGTGTGGATACAACAGATTTATTACTTTTTGATTGCTTTGTGGTTTAGAGGCGCCTCAGATAAAGGTCCCAAAGGACCGGAGGATGGCACGCTCGAGTTGTAGTTACCTTGTTACAAAGGTAACCCAACCTTGAGTTGGCAGAGATCTGGTTAGGTTCTCGGGACGTCCCGCCAGAGGCATACCCATGTGGCAGTAGGAAGCTCCTTAGCCTGACCATTTGTTGGAAATCCAAAAAAAACAATACGAGCCCTTTACGATTGCAATTGTATTACCTGCCACCTCAGGTGGCAGCTATACCAGGCATAATATCATGGTACCTATGTTGGCTAGGATTTATATTATACTTTCGAAATGGCTTTCTACACTATGCACTAGTAATAATATCAAAGAATTTTTTCCGTATCAAGCATTATTTGACTATCATAAGGAGAAATCTCCTCCAACTCTACGTTTGGATTGTGTGGCAAGAGGTCTTATGGTAGTTTCATTTTCCAAAACATTACGGTTTTATTTTAAATTCTCTTGTTGTCTGTTTTAAAGACCAAATGTTTTTGTTTGCTCATACCAGTCCCACGACTGACCTGGAGTTTATTGTTCCCTTCCTAAACTCTGGTTTCCCACTATTTTCCCACATGGGCAGTCTGCAGTTGGGTTTTCCAGATAGTGAGATTTAGTAGATTTT
The DNA here is from genome assembly GCA_030765085.1 of Allium cepa. Lineage (NCBI taxonomy): Eukaryota > Viridiplantae > Streptophyta > Magnoliopsida > Asparagales > Amaryllidaceae > Allium > Allium cepa. The sequence goes on along the minus strand of CM060931.1, from coordinate 744,726,289 downwards.
TTGGAACTAGTTCAGTCTTTAGATAAAGACTGCACTTGCTTATCTTTGTGCATCGCATTTGGATCGAGTTGCTTCACTTCATCTTGATTTGTGGTTCTAGCTATTTATGGATTGGTGCCTTGGAGATGGAGATCACTAATGCTGGAGTTCTCTTCTGAAGACCATATTGGAGATTTTTTTCAACTGTTAGTGTTATCTTTTCTGTCCGCTGCTATTATCTTGTATCATATCTCTGATGTATATTGATATTCATTGTATTATTCAATTGTATCCCAGTGTATCAAATGTTGTGTATATGTATTATTCATTCTTCCGCTGTGTTGTACTTAATGTGTTATAAGCTCCAGCGAACCAGATTCGACGTTTGGATCAATGGCATTTGAATACGAGTGTCGTATTCGGTGCTGATTTTCGAAGGTCGAGTCAGGGTCGCTACACTCATGATTTGTAAATCGGGTTTTCTTTAACGATTGAGATTTTATAAGAGATATCTTACAACAGAATTCTTAAGACTTAAGAAAATTTCCAAAATGTTAGATACATGAACTTCGAAAATGGATCTGAATTCATAAAATAAGTTATAAACTATTAGTTGAGATTATAAATAAGTATAATGGATTTTTGGCAATTGTAAATGGAATTAACACCGAATATTTATGAGATAAGTGATGAAATTGTTTCGAAGTATTGATATTAGAAATGTTTTGGAAAAATAGACTTGTAATATTTTCTAAGTATGGGAATGAAGTTTTGGTAATATTGTAATAAAGAAATGATTTATATGAAAATATTTTTTTAATAATGAGTTATGAACTTAATTTTGAAATATTTGTGATAATCCGGATTTTTGGACATCTATTAATTGGTAATTAACTGATTTTAACTATTGAAAAACTAATTTATAAGTTGAACAAAATTTTCTAGTAATATATATATATATATATATATATATTTATGTGATAAACTTCTTTTATAATTATTTAAAATGTGCCAAAAGTTATTCTTTTTCAAAACAAATAAAATATGTATTTGTTTATGTACATGTATATAATTAGATTCTAAATAGAAATTGAATTTTGAAAATTCAATATGTATATCTTAAAAATAAATTGGATTTAAAAACTCTATATTTTAAAAACTAGTACATGTATATATGGTTATTAATTTATTAAAAAAATTAATTAGAGTATTTTTTATAAAACGTTACATGAATAAATGTAGTCCATATATATTTACAAATATATAAACATGATACATATATTAATAAACACATAAGGAAACATTTAAAATATTGTTTGTTGACATTTGTAGTTTGTGCATGCCATGCAAATAACAAGTGGCAATTTTGTTTCTTTAAAATTTAATTTATAAATATAGTGTTAGAAAAAACCAAGTTAATACTTATTCTTCACAATCTTTTCTTCTTTCATCATATTCTAAAACCAAAAAAAAGAGGATTTAAATCAAAACAACAACAGTTTTTGTTCAAGTTTTCAATCTGAAGATCAAGCAAAGTCCAAATCAACATAGATTCAAATCAATATCAAGCTTCAGATTCATCTCAAAATCAAATTTCCAGATCGGTAGAGAAGATTAAAGCATGTCCTCTGTTTTCTTTTTCTGTGAGTAAACATTTATTTTAAAAGAAACTTAATCTGTGTTCACACACTAATGCACGTGATAAATAACTATTGTTATGTTGAGAATATAATTTACATGGATGTATTTTTCCTAGAATTTAGTTGGATAACTATGTTTATATATGTGAATGTCTCTATATTGATATCTTGCTATGTCTTTGTTTAAACAGACTAAATAAGTTTTAAAAAATCCTAATCTCCTTTCCCAATCTATTTTAGGATTTTGTCTTTAAAAGAAAAATGTTAGAACCAATCAGATCCTATTTTTAAAAATAATTTCAAATGAATGTATTGTGTAATTATTTCAAAAACAAGGAAGATCAGTGGAAGCTAGTTATCGTCAGAAAAATCGAAGTTCTAAATTCTTCGTTTTGATTATGTAATCTGATTAGTACATGAAAATGGTGATTTTTGATTTTAGTTTCAAGATTTTTAGGCTCATGGTTGTCGAAATATCACGATTCCTGGTGATCAAGGGGAAGATGAGCGTCTCGATTGACGCTGAAGGTAGCTCGTGTGGCGGGGATCACGGGAAAAATAACCGACGATTCTATGGATCGCCGTGGTCGTGCGGCGGGGTAGATTTAGGGTTTAGATTGTGTTTTTGGTCGGGGTTGTTTTCTGGGCAATCTCGTCGTCGTGGTGGCATCGAGATGGACCGGAGGTGGAGGGAAGGAAAGATGGAGGACATGCGAAGGCCCAGGCTTGATGACAGGATCTCTGGTGAACGGAGATGGCGATGCGTGGTGGGTCTTGGCGATGGGTTCTGGTGTGTGCTGTTGTTCGCTTGCTCAATTTTGATTTGTGGCGTTTGGGGTTTTGGGTAGTGGGGATCGACGGCGAGGTCATCGCTGACTTGATGGTGGTTGGAGCCTTGGTCAGAGTTGATCTGCTCTTGCGTGCACGTGCATGCGTATCTCTGGATGTCTAGTTTGTTTTGCTGTAATATAAGGGGAAAAGACGTAGGTTGTGCTCAGGTTTGGACAAGGGTATTCACCGAGTTGGGTTTGGGATTGGCTCAAGTTGGTTGCCACAGTGTAGAGTGGGAAGAGAGAAAGGAAGGAGAAAGATTTTGGGCCGGGGATTGGGCCGATTCGGGAATAAATAATAAAGGTTTGAACATAAATTGTTTAAGTTAAAGATAATTAAATGTATGCTAGTCATTTAATTAATTACATAAGTTTATTAAAGTAAAGGAATAGTAACAAAGGTTCAAAGAGGAATAATGAACAGGTTTTCAAAGCAAAAGTATTGAGACAAGCTTTCAAATAAGCTTCAAAAATATAAATTATAAAGTCAATGTTTTGAATTTAAATTATTTTGATTTTCAACTAATTATATATTAGTTAATTAATTAAATTAATCCCCAAGTGTTTGAAAAATATAAAGGATGTAATTAAGTTAGAGTTAAAATAAATGTATTGCACTTTATTTAATCAAAAGGTCTCAAGTGATTTTGAATAAATTAATTTCAATCCTTTAATTTAAATAAGATTTAAATGACTTAATCAAGTCATTAATTAAGATAATGGATTATCTTAGATTAATTAAGGGCTTAAGTAATTAAGGGTTAATTAATTGGCTTATGTAATTGTAGGATAAATAATTTAATTAAAGGATAATTACTTAATGAAATTTATTAAAGGATCATGATTGATGTAAGTAATTAAAAAGTTAATTAATTATGTGAATAACTAAATTATTAAAGAATAATTAATTAATTTCATTAATTAATTAAATGATTTAATTGATGTTAATTAAGCATGATTTGAAGATAATTAATTTATTTTGTGTTAATTAAATTAATTGGATTGGATGACAAATTAATCTTGCTTATGGATGATTAAATTGTATTGAATGTTTGAATTAATGTCTCTTTTATGATAATTTGTGATGTTCTGAGGTATGATATGTTGGGTTTAATTGTGATAATATGGGTTATCTATTGATAATGAATTTCAATGTAAATGCGACATCCTAGATTTAAAATTAATTATATTCACTTAAGCAACCTATACTAAAGATGATTTTGGATTCGAAGAGACTGGGATCGGGTATCACCAAATACCCAAAACCACTTCGATTTGTAATCTGCAATAATTCTTTATAGATTTAATTTTAGAATCAAATAGGCTAGAATGGAATAAATTAAGTAACATGGCCATTTAAGCCGAGTAACAGTTCTTAAATATTGTTTTATAATAAATGATTGATTATAACAGGTTAAGAACTTGTTGTGAGGTACGAGTTACCCTAATATTCAAATAAGTTTTTTCTTAGAGTTTCAAATTTTTTGAGTTTACTCGCGCTGATTTCCAGCCTGACCCGGGTGTTACTTCATTGTAATGCTCGGGTCAGACCGAGTATTACATATTTTCAGGTTAGGACGTTCTGGAGCTCAGGTGGCGAGCTGGATGGCATGAACGTATGGAGTATATACCGCTGTGTATTTGAGACCGTGTTGATAGTAGACTGGGATAGATTATTATAACTGTCTAGTCATTTGTGATGATTGTACTCTAATACATTAAATGTAAACTCACAATTACAGTTTTCTTTGTATAAATGCTATTATTTGATATTTTATTTTAAATCTACTACGACATGTGAGATTCTGTGATGTTGTTTTCTGTTTCTTCTTCTGCCTCTTTTCATCTTTACCATAATAATGTAGGATTTTCGGCATTCGATTGCTTGGGCACTTTTACAGTGAACGTATTAGTGTCGAATTTTCGAGGTCAAAAATTCCGGGTCAATACATTTTGGTATCGGAGCAGAAGGTTAAACGAGAACCTTGGCTCTGGTGGGTTTGCTCCTTAAGGCTAAGGGTCAATAGTACCCTAGAATGGTTTGAGTGTATATATATGGGAGCATACTTGTTATTTTCTTATATATTGATTTTAAAAATGGTTTTAAAAATGAATGATTTTTATATAAGCTTATATTTTGATATACATAAATCAATAATTTTCTAATTATTATATATTATAAGATAATTGGTTGTTGATTATTGAAATTAAATATAAGAATTTAAGTGGTAATATATATATATATATATATATATATATATCCATATAGGAATTGGAGAATAATGTATAAGATAAGTTTTAAATGGATTCAAACCTAAAATTAAAATCCTAGAATTGCAGAAGTGTTTTCAGAATGTTGAATCAAGTTACCCTGATTCTATTTTCCTATAAATTATAAGATAATATATAGTGAATTGGTTTCCAATTATGATAACCTTGGCCATTATCATAAAATGGTTGTTGTGTCCACTAATGGGATGTCTGTTTTCTAATAATAATTAATGATAAAGCAAAATGGAATGTTTTAAGGAAGTAACAATTTAGATAAGTGTGACTTGTAAATTGAGAAGGATTTAAATTGTGAAGTTTTAAAATTTAAGTCGAGAAAATTTAAATCATTTTAAAGTGTTAAAAGATATAATAAATAATATTTTAAATGTAGGAATCTTAGTTCTTGATATGGATGGTTTGTATGCGAGTAAGAATTCCGTCATGCTTGCTGATTCATCTTGGGACCGATCTTTCATTTACTCTTCTGATGCGAAGGGTTACGATCCTTGTCTTACTATTCGTTTTCGCCCTTATACTGGTCACTGTTGGAAAGTTCCTTTTGTTTCTTCCCAGGTGTCTGTGGAGAATGATGACTCTTCCTTTTTGGAGGAAACATGGTCTTGGTGATTTATTTAGTTACCGTGACATTTCTGTCACATACCTGTGTTGTATTTTCTTTTTTCTTAGTAGTTAAGGTGATTTAACCTTACTCCTGTACTTCATTTTATTACTTTCATAATAAAAGTGGACGGTCCACTATAAAACCAGCTGGCCTTGCCAAAAAAAACCAAGAATGGTTTAAAATTTAAATTATGATTTGGCATGCAAAAGAAATGAATATGTATATATGTGGGATATACAGAATAACAAATTGATTGGAAATAAACACTAAGTGTTGATTTTTGAATTTTCCTGTGAAATGTGATGCGAACCCAAAAGAGAAATAAGTTTTGAAGTTATATGTAAGAAAGGATATTGATAAGAAGTTTAAAAATTTAAAATGGAGAATTCAAATTGAGTAAGGTTGACTGGATTAAATGTATTGAATTTAAATTAGGGGAAGTTAAATATGTTTAATAAACAACCAGAATTGAAAATTTCAAGATGGAATTGAGATTTAACTTAGGGAAGTTAAATGGTTGGTTCGAATGGGAGTTATGTGTGGTCTCAAAACAAATTTGAGTTTTGAAAATTGGTAATGAATGCTATAATGGATGCTATTGATGAATGTTTTAAATAATTTGGATGTTTATTTACTTTGACTTAACCTGATACCATCATGTTATTATTAATAAATTACTGAGAATTATATTAGTTTAAATGAATTAAGAAGTGGATTGAGATAATATATATCCGTTACTGAAATTAAATGAAAATAAAACTTTAATTGAAATTATTTAATAGATTTTGATTTTTAGATTGAACTTATGAAAATGAAATCACTTTCAACTTAAGATTTAAATGTTAAAAATAAACTTGCAAACTAAATTTTGTATGGTTTGGTTTCAAAGTTGAAGTTAAAATCAGGTAATAAATGGGATTTTGAAAATTAATTTGTTTAAAAAGCTGTGAATTCCTACTTGAACCTTGAAATAAGTTAAGTAAAGGTAATTTAAAATGAATATTTGAAATTTGGACTCAAAACTAATTGTTTAAAAACGTAGGTTGTTAAATTAAAAGTAAACGCTAATTTAATTTAAAGGATTAAATCAACATTTAAAAATCTAACTCGAATTTATATAATTCGAGATGGTTTAAAGCTGAGTTAGGAATTGAAATTAGTTCAAATTGAATTTGATTTGAATTAATTGGAGGTGAGATTGAAGTTGAATAAGTTTAAATCCAATGGAAATTGATTTGAATTTGGGATAAGAATTGAAGTTAATTCAAATTGAATTGGAATTGAATCATTTTAAATGGATGTGTAAATTTAAATTGAATTTATTGGAATGGGAGGTTGAGAAGTTGAATAGTTTGGCCCTAAAACTATTTTCAAATAAATAGTTTTCATGTAAACTTTTTTAAATCTATTTTTCTAGGTATTTACTATATAATATTTCTTTTTAGAATCCAAACTATCTTATACTTATTTTACAACTACTTTGAAAATTAATTACTATTTTACTTCTATTTTACAAACTAATTGCTATTTTACAACTATTCTACAACTATCTAACTATTCTACAACTTCTTAATTATCTTATAGCAATTTTATAATTACTTAAATATTCTTCATCTATTTTACAACAAATAATTATTTTACAACTACTTATCCATTTTAAAATTGTCAAGCTATTTTCTAAAATTCAAGTTGGTCAGAATGCAAATGGTTTATAATTGAAATGATAATCCAAATGAAAATGGGAATGAAAGAAATTGTGAATAAGTGGGTAGAATCAAAATGAACGTGAATAAAAGAGAGTTGATTTATCTAATAATCAATGAAGATAAATATGTAGGATGTACGTATATTATTATATTCGCATAATGTTTGATCCAGATTCGAGCACAGAATTTCAAGATAGTATATCGATCCGAGTTGGCATTTTTGACATGATTTTCGACGGCTAACCCTGGATACGGATTTTTGACTGATTTTGGAAATTTTCTATCATAGTTATGGCTATGCAAGGAGAATGATGGTTTCCGATCAAGGAACCAGATCTGAGTCCGCACTAGGAAGTAGGGTGGACGATACTAGTTCGGAAGTGAAATTGTGTGATCGAGTGAGCCATCAAATATGATATTGCGTACCGATGGTATATGTACATCGTACGTGCTTGAATGAAATAGATATTGAGAATTTTATAAATAAGCATAAAAATAATTTTTGTAAAAGGAAGGATCTTTGAAAAGTATTTGAAAATTAAAAAAGAATTTATATAAGTAAGATGTGATCCAAAAGTATTTTGTTCTAGTTGAAGGAATAAACTTATATATCTGTATATATAGAATGATTTTATGAGAATGATTTTGGAAAAAAGGTTTTTGGAACCCATTGATTTTGAAAGGCTTTTCATTGTTTGGGAAAAATTAATTTTGCAAATTGGAAAGCCAAGTTTGGGAACTATCAATTTGGATATATCGATTTTGGGTAAAGGTGATTTATGAGCGATTCATACAAAGAGTATGATTTGAAAGATACTATATGTATGTAGTATAAATCATTTTGAGATTTTCTTTGGGGAAAAAGGAGCTCCCATTTAAATGAACTTCTAGTAGGAGAGACGTGGGGTGGTTCAGCCTAGAACCCTAAGGGGGGTTCTAAATTTGATCCTCGGAGGAAGTCTGGACGAACTGAAGTTCCTGAGGATTGTATTGGGGTAGCAAAAGTCCAGGGCGCCAATGCCTACAGAGACATTTATGTTATGCTACGACGACAGTGTAACTCGATGTGATTGCGATCTACTATGGACCATAGCGCAAGTCGTGTGGCAGTGAGTGCCAACGGTCTACATTTGATTTTTCTGTGAGGGAGACGTAACATCGGTAGATTGTGTTCTATGAAGACATAGCGAAAGTCATGTGGCAGTGAGTGCCTACAGGCTACATTAGGACTTGACTGATGTTGTCTGAGATCAATGTAGGAGTGGAGAAGTTTCATTCGGCAGCGAAATTCGAGGGCGCTGACGCCCACATTTACATGGGGTTTTTGTCATGATGGCAACGTAAAACCTAGGTGTAGCGGCGATCTGCGGCGGGTTCCATGGTGTAATCGAGGGGCATGGAGGCCTATAGTATCCTATCATTTTGCCGGGATGGCAACGTATTCATCTAGTTAACTGCGGCTATGGAGGGGTTGATGATTTCCAAAGCATTCTCACCAAAAGTGTTTCCTATATTTCCAAAATGTTTTCTAAGAATTTTCACTGGATGTTGAAGACAGGTCTGCCAAGTACTTATAGATTTTCAGTCCTACGCCTAATCAACGTATGACCGAATTTCTGTGAGAACTAGGATGGACTTGTTGAGACATCGAGTTATAAAGGTATTTCTATAAAGGAATTTTGGCAATATTATATAGATTCTAAAAGTGTTTTAAAAATTTGAAAGGAGTTAAGAGTTAAAAATGTTTAATAATAATTTAACTTATAATTCACATTATAATTTAAAATTCTTGCTTCGTTCCTTTTCGAAGACGAAAAAAATTAAAGGGGGAGGAATGTGATAACCCGGAATTTTGGACATCTATTAATCGGTAATTAACTGATTTTAACTATTGAAACGCTGATTTATAAGTTGAACGGATATTTCTGATAATAGATATATATATCAAAATAAATATTTATGTGATAAACTTATTTTATAATTATTTAAAATGTGCCAAAACTTATTCTTTTCCAAAACAAATAAAATATGTATTTGTTTATGTACATATGTATAAGTAGATTGTAAATAGGAATTGAATTTTGAAAATTCAATATGTATATCTCAAAAATAAATTGGATTTAAAAACTCTATATTTTAAAAATTAGTATATGTATATATGGTTATTAATTTATTAAAAAAAATTAAATTAGCGTATTTTCTTTTAAAATGTTGCATGAATAAATGTAGTCTATATATATTGACAAATATATAAACATGATACATATACTACTAAAAACATAAGGAAACATTTAAATATTGTTTTTGACATTTGTAATTTGTTTACGCCGAGCAAATAACAAGTGGCAATTTTGTTTCTTTGAACTTTAATTTATAAATATAGTGTTAGAGAAAACTAGGTTAATACTTATTCTTCACAATCTTTTCATCTTCTAAACTAAAACTAAATGAGGATTTAAATCAAAACAACAACAGTTTTTTTCATGTTTTCAATCTGAAGATCAATCAAAGACCAAACAAGTGTAGATTCAAATAATTATCAAGCTTCAAATTCATCTCAAAATCAAATTTCAAGATCAATAGAAAAGATTAAAGCCTTTTCATTTTCTATGAGTAAACATTTATTTTAAAAGAAACTTAATCTGTGTTCGCACACTAATGCAGGTGATAAATAATTGTTGTTATGCTGAGAATATAATTTACATGGATGAATTTTTCCTAGAATAAAATGGATAACTACGTGTGTGTATATATATATATATATATATATATGAATGTCTGTATATTGATATCTTGCTCTGTCTTAGTTTAAACAGACTAAATAAGTTTCCAAAAAATCCTATTCACCTTTCCCAATCTCTTTTACGATTTGACCTTTAAAAGAAAAATGTTAGTACCAATCATATCCTATTTTTAAAAATAATTTCAAATGAATATATTGTGTAATTATTTCAAAAACAAGGAAGTACAGTGGAAACTAGTTATAGTCAGAAAAACCGAATGTCTAAATTCTTCGTTTTGATTATGTAATCTGATTAGCACTTGAAAATGGTGATTTTTTATTTTAGTTTCAAGATTTTTAGGCTCGTGGTCGTCGAGATAACTTAAGTTGAACGGAAATCGTTTGTTTCCCGATTCCTGGTGATCAAGGGGAAGATGAGCGTCGCGATTAACGCTAAAGGTAGCTTGTGTGGCGGGGATCACGGGAAAAATAACCAATGATACTCTTGATCGCCATGGTGGCGCGGCGGGGTAGATTTAGGGTTTAGATTTTGTTTTTGGTCAGGGTTGTTTTCTGGGAAATCTCATCGTCGTGGTGGCATCAAGATGGACTGGAGGTGGATGGAAGGAAAGATGGAGGCCAGGCGAAGGTCCAGGTTTAATGATAGGATCTCTGGTAAACGGAGATGGCGATGCGTGGTGGGTCTTCGCGAAGGGTTCTGGTGTCTGCTGTTGTTCGCTCGCTCGATTTTGATTTTTGGGTTCGTTTTGTGTTTTGGGTAGTGGGGATCGAGGGTGAGGTCGTCGTCGACTTGATGGTGGTCGGAGCCTTGGTTGGAGTTGATCTGGTCTCGCGTGCACATTCACGCTTATCTCTGGATTTCTGGTTTGTTTTGTTGTGATGTAAGGGGAGAAGACGTAGGTTATGCTTGGGTTTGGACAAGGGTATTCATCGGGTTGGGCTTGGGATTGGCTCGAGTTGGTTGCTATAGTGTAGAGTGGGAAGAGAGATAAGAAGGAGAATGATTTTGGGTCGGGGTGGGTCAATTCAGGAATAAATAATAAAGGTTTAAAAATAAATTGTTTAAGTAATTAAATGTATGTTAGTCATTTAATTAATTACATAAGTTTATTCAAGTAAAGGAATAGTAACAAAGGTTCAAAGAGGAATAATGAACAGGTTTTCAAAGCAAAAGTATTGAAACAAGCTTTCAAATAAGCTTAAAAAATATAAATTATAAATTCAATGTTTTGAATTTAAATTGTTTTGATTTGAACTAATTATGTATTAGTTAATTAATTAAATTAATCCCCAAGTGTTTCAAAAATATAAAGGATGTAATTAAGTAAGAATTAAGATAAATGTATTGAACTTTAGTTAATCAAATGGTCTCTAGTGATTTTGAATAGATTAGTTTCAATCGTTTAAATTAAATATGATTTAAATGGTTTATTTAAGCATTAATTAAGATAATGGGTTATCTTAGATTAATTAAGGGCTTAAGTAACTAAGGGTTAATTAATTAACCTAAGTAATTATAGTATAATTAATTTAGTTAAAGGATAATTACTTAGTGAAAATTATTAAGGATCAATAATTAATGTAAGTAATTAATAGGTTAATTAATTATGTGAATAATTAAATGACTAAATAATAATTAATTAATTTCAATAATATAACGACCCTGAATGTCCGACCCAATTTAAAATTTAAATCCATCGTTTAATATAAAAATTTTGAAATTTTTATACGATCTCAATTAACGTCCAAATCTTATTTATAACATGCGTCCTGTTAGTTATGAATATAGAAAAAGTTTCGTCGTGAAATATTGCAGTAAATTTCGTTCACGTTTTACTGTATATCAGTTCATTTAAAGCCGCGTAAAATTTATCTTTTGAATCCAAATATTTTTACACAATAATGTTGTAAAAATCATCTGATCAAGACTCTGTAATTCGTTTCGTCCAATTCCGTCATCGCCTGTTTCATTTAAATTGTTTTGTAAATCGAACAATTTAAGCAGCGTAAATTCGAGTTTTTATAAAACTGTCGTATCGCAATTATCTGTGTACTGCTGGAAGCGCCCCATCGCACTGATCAAAATGGTATATTTATTCGTGCATATCGGAGCCCGACGTAAATTGTCGTGCTAAATTTAACCATTCCGGACGGACTGGTTAAACAATTTCAGCCCAAATTTCTTTAACCCGTATTCACATAAATTTGAAAAATCAATGATCTCAGCTGGTGTATTAAATGAAGCTGTTGGAAGCTAGGAGTTAGCATCGGAAAGTGTTGTGACTCCTCGGTTCTATAATAAAATTTATGGATACGTAAATTTCAAACTCAAAACAAACATAACAGTTCATTTTTTCAATTCACTCTGTTTCTCACGTCTCCTGGTATTCACCTTCTCCTCTTCTTCTTTTACTCTTCCTTCCATTTTTCTCTTCCGTAACGAGTGAAATAAAAAAAAGAGTAAGGCCGAACAAAAGGGAAGCACGCACCCTCCACCATCACTTTCACCTCATGCCGTCCACCGTTTCACTTCACCGTGTCACATAAGGAGCACCGCACCCCTCACTTACTTCCCCTCTCCATTCACCATACGCCGAAACAAAAGAGCATGCACCCTTCCCCTCTCCATTCACCACAGGCTGAACCTCCACCCTAGACGCTAGCCACACCCCTCTGCCACAACGCGCAACCTTCCCAGATCTTGCACAAATTACCTCGACCGCCTTTCTCTCTCCAGATTCCATGCGCATAGCACCACCGCCACTCGAGCTCTCCAAGGCTACAACCCAAGCCTCTCACCTCCCATTTTCCGATTGGTTCGCCGTCCCTTGCACACTGACCAGGCACCGTCGCAACCACCCTGTTCCTCGCCTTGCCGCGAATATGAGCCGTGTTGTGTGCGTGCGCGAAGATGAGTCGTGTTGTGTGCGTGTAACGAGCGTGTGCATGTGCGTGTGTACAAAGTGTGTATACATATGTGAGGCGGAAGATATTAAGTTCAGGAAAAAATGGAAAGTGCGTGAGTAAGCGTCAGCATGCAGGCGGAAGTGGGAGGGTAATAAACTGTGTATGCATGGTGAGTTGTGAAAGTGTGTGCGTATTCATGAAGAAACTATGCATGCGTTGATGGGTGTAGACCTCATTTATAAAGGAGGGTTAGTGTCAAGAAGAAAGAAAAGAAGGAAGTTGGGTTCTATTTATAAAAAAAAACAAAAAAAAGTAAAATGATTATATAGTGTGTAACATGTCGATTTTTCGTTGACGAAAAACCGAAATGTTATGGGTTTAAGAAAGAAGAAAAGAAAAAGAAAGAGGTAGAAGAAGAGAGGAAATAGAGGGAAAAGAAAATAGAAAATTTTAAAATAGAAGGAAAAGAGAATAGAGAACAACAACAGAACACCATCAGAATCTCACAATTCGCAGCGGAACAACATATAATAATAAATGAATAATCTTTAAACAAAGAACTATATCAGTTATTACATGTTATACATTTCATTACATCACATCATCATCAGAGTGTACAACAACAACAACAAACTGTGCAGCGGAAAAAGAAATACTATATAACTAGTAATACGCCATGCCATCCATCTTGCCTCCAGCAACTCCAGAATATCCTGAATATCCTGATAAACCTTAATTCTTAACTGCCCGTGTGGAAATTGGTGGGCACCCAGAGTTTAGGAAGGAAAACAATAAACTCCGAGTCAGTCATGTGACTGGTGTGAGAACTCAAAACAGTTTATTTATCTTTAAAAATCAAAATAGAGGAATATTTTTATTTCACTTCGCAATGCTTTTAAAAATGAGACTACCATAAGACCTCCTGCCACACACACAATGCAAACGCAGACTTGGAGAAGATTTCTCCTTATGATAGCCAAACATGCTTGATACGCATTAAAATCAAATCAATTTTGATATTATTATTAGTGCATAGTGTATAAAACGATTTCGAAAGTAGAATATAAATCTTAGCCAGCATAGGTACCATTATATTATGCCTACTATAGCTACTACCTGAGGAAGCAGGTTCTACAACTAAAACTGTACAAGTTTCGTATTGTTTCTTTGGATTTCCAACAAATGGTCAGGCCAAGGAACTTCCCATTTTCACATGAGAATGCCTCTGGAAAGACATTCCCGAGAACCAAACCGGAACTCTGCCAACACAAGGCCGGGTTACCCCTAACTGGGTAACTACTGACACGAGCACGCCATTCCCCGATCATAAACGACCTTTCTCACGGGATCCCGATAACCAACAACCACAAAGTAATAAATTCGCAGTAACCACATAGGTTAAATATCTGGGCTCCATACCATGATACCACCTCTATCCAGAAGGAAATGTACATACCCTAAAGGGAGCTACCCCTCATAACGTTGCCGCATCTTTCCTGTTTTGACCATTTCCGGGGTGTGAGGCTCGACGAAGTCACGTCCACAAAAACATACTTTATACAAAAGCCATGCTTTGGGTCAACAAATAATCAACACAATGATCACCAAGATAGACGATCAAATAAATGATCCTATCACAAATAATCAACACAATGATCATTTCAGCATCACTCAGCATATCACATTACCAAATTGGGAATATATCGCTGATAACATTCAACTACATAACCTCTGAGCTCGTACGTCTCAGAGAAGGGTGTTAAGCTAAAAGAATAAATTCTCCGCCACTAACAGAAATATATTTGAAAGAAATCTGCTTTATATCTCAATTTGTAATGTCAGACATACAATCCATACAAGTCTGTTCCGGGATCGAACAAAACCGAAGGCACTTACAAAGAAGTCCTTGCAATTCGGATATTCACAATCCTGATCGGATTCACCATCACATATGGAAAACTCAATACCGTAGCTACTCGGTGCAGAGTCAATCGACAGGTCATCCTATCGTTCTCGCAAATACCGGGTCTTCAACACCGATCTTCAATGCAATTCACAACGACGTATCACATATTCGGAATGGGTTATACGACCCCATGGTCCTTTCCCGGTTAACCCGAATAGTGAGCGCTTATTCAAAAATAAGTGTGGCATTCAAATTCAAACAAATCACATCAAATACCCATTCAAAGGGAAATATTGATAGTCGATTATTGAACTATTAATGGATATGCACAACATCACCAGATTCCAAACAATTTTCCAAATTATTTATTTTCCAAAATATCTTTACAAGATATAAAATTTCACACTTCAAAAATAAATCAATATTTATTTTTAAACAACTTCCCTTTTTATTCATAAATTCTATAGTGAATTTATATTTCAAAATATCTATGAATATACGATTTCAATTATTCATTTCAATATTCCTTTTCAATTTATCTTCAAAAAGATAAATTCTCAAAATATTCACTTCTTATTGGAAAACATTTCTATACTTATTTATTCATAAGTAATTCACAAATCTTTTATTTATTTTCAACACTTGGAAAATATTCAATATACTTCAATCGAGATTAAGTATATATTTCATTCTTTAAGGAAATCATTCTCTTAAACATATTTATTTGGGCCAAAACGAATGTTACGTAAAACATCGTTACGACAACCCAAAATCACTAGTATAGGGATTCGAAATTAAAATAGATATATAAATCCCAATACTATACAAAACATTTCCTTTCGGAAATCATTTACTATAACAACAGTGTTATAGTCTACCATTTCCTTTTACTTCTCGAAAACATCTATTTCAACAATAAATGTTGAAATCTATGGTTTCGAATCTCAACACATTTTAAAACATCGTTAGATCGTTTTAATTCTATTTAAAATATCACATTCTAAACATTTTCTTTAACATATTATTCACTATTCAAAAACGTGAATATACTACGTTAACAAATTTTCATCCTTTTATACATTTCATTTTAAAGGATTATTCACAGTTCAAAAAACGTGAATATAACTCCATAAATAGGTTTCAACAATTTACTTCTTAAAATAAGTCGTTTGCGAATTTATAAAACAACGTTTATAAATTCCTTTATTAACCTATTCAATTTATAACTCAATTATAAAACAAAGGTTCATATTATAAGTTAAATACCTATAATTTATTCGTTCACAAAAATCGTTCCTTTAAACTTCATAATTATAAATCTTATAACTTATAAGATTGTTTATTTATCCAAAATTCATTCTTTCAATAACTTTATAAATTTTATAAACCTACTGTTTATAAAATTTCATTTATAACTTCACTGTTTAAAATTATATAAATTTCATTCTTTAATGAAATTCATTTTCACTTCATTCAAACACTTATAAAAACTCGTTTTATAATTTCAATATCTCAATTTATAAATATCCATTTATAAATCTCTTAATATAAATCAATTTATATTATTCTTTAAAACGTCTCTAATCTCCTTTATTATTTCACCATTTTGATTCATAAAATAATTAAATTTCATAAATCCTATATTTAAACTTTTCACAATAAATTCTAAAATCCCGATTAAACGATTTTATAAAATCGTTAGCATCATATTCTCAAAAATCAGTTTTTAACTATTTTTCTCAAAAATCATAATTTTTATAACATTAAAAATTATGACGTTTATTTATTTAAAATAGATCAAATTCCAAACATAAAGTATATTTTCAAAAATCACTTTATAAATCATTTTAAAATTCCAAAACTTGGTCCAATGATGCTACACACCAAATAGTCAATCACGACTACAACGATATCATATATCAATATGAAAATCCATCAAATATCAAAATATCTGAAATCAAATAAAAACTGTTGAGGAATCCAGTTGGATCCCTCCAACTTGTTTTCCTGCATTCACAAACATTAGCACAATACCAATTTCGCTCCAGTACGAAATTATCGCGGTATATGGGATTTAAATATTATCCGCTTAATAGACGGCGCAATAGGGTCTCATCCGCTAAACAAAAAATGCGGGAAATCAATAACTCCAATATATACATATGCCAATATATATATATTGCTATTATATATATAATACTAATTTCACTGTTTATGAAATATTCACAGTATATGGTTTTAATAAATAACATCCGCTTACTAACGGCGTATAATGTCTATTTTAACAATCAATAGATATCAATCAACATTCAAACATGCATTCAAATATTTTAAATCTAACTATTTAAAATAAAATCGAAACTGATTCGACTGAGTGAGAAGTTCTCACCTTGATTTCAATTTCGTTTTAGCGATTTATTTCGAATAAAATTAAACGGTCGTTTAATTTTACCCAAAATTCTCACTAACTCCAAACGACTTCAATCCAATTCCATCGCGTAGTGCTCGTCCATACGATTCCAACGCAACTGGTTTCGCGCGTTTTCGACCTCGTATGAAAAAGATATGCTTTTTATAAGTTACACGATTTAAACTATACTTTATTTACAATTTTCTTTATATTTCAACCTTGACTATTCAAAGCCGTGAGATCCATCATTGCTTGCATCTCCATCGTGCGTTTCATCCTCCTTCTCCCTTTCGTAACCCCCAGTACAAAGCCTCACACACAAGAACCCAACTCCATAGATTAGGGTTTAATATTACAACCTCAAACGACGACGAGACTCCATCATACCACCTTCATTCTCACTGCCTACGCGAGAGCTAAGCTCGGCTGCTACTAGGATGAATTCGGCTACCTGTAGAGCCTGGAATTTCGTGATGAACGTGCATGTATCGGCCTCCCCTAGCTCCCTCCACGCGACTCTAAACTCCATCACATCCGTATGGATTGAAAGCTCTCGCCTTGCTCTACAATGTTGTAGTTAATCATTTTGCTTGATTGTGAACGGATTGAGAGAGATTAAGGAATGAAAATAGGTGTTTTCTGGCCATCCATTATAAAAGAGACGGCTGCAGTTGATAATTAGGGTTAGGTTTATTTTTTCTAAAATTGTGAAATGTTGGTCTATTTATAGAATTTCAAACGACACTATTCACCCGGAATTTCCGAACTCCGATTTACGCGCCGTAACCAGCGTTTCTAGGGTTTACCCCGCGTTCCGGACACAATGGAACAGGTTTCGAAAGCTAATTCGGACATCTGTGCGAGTTATGGCTATAAACGCTCAATTGAATTAAACCGATTTAAGCGATTTTCTAGGCGTTTTAATTTGTACCGGACAAACGGTAAATCCAATTGACACGAAATTTGAAACCTTACAATAATATCACATTACATATCCGATGAAACTGGTTTCGTCGAAATCCGAGACTTTTTGAAAAATGGCTATTTTAACTCGCCAAATTAATATTAAAAATAAATCGATGCGTTTCGAGCTGCCACGATCAAACGATAACTCCGATTGACACGAAAATTGAAATCCGATAATAACTAACCATTACGGATCCAATGGAACTGGTTTCGTTCAATTCTGAGACTGATCAAAAATTGACTAATTTCACTAGTCGATTTAAATATTAAAATATTCAATTTTCACAAATTAACTTTTAATTCGATTTTAAAAGTTCTAAAATATCATTCTAACTCCCATATGATAAAATAAAATTTTACAAATCATTTTCAATCATATTTAACTCAATTTTCAATTATCTCCATAATTTAACATATTAAATTATCGATTTAATTATCCAATTAAATCCAATAATTCAAATAAAAATGTATTTGACTTATAAATTCACTTATTAATATTTAAAATTAATTAAATATTCATATTTTAATTATCAAAAATTCTGGGTCGTTACAATCTTCCCCCCTTAAAAGAATTTCGTCCTCGAAATTACAAGTAAGAAAAGTTATAGAATTTATTAATTTTCCAAAATCCATAGTCAAACTTCTTACAATAACTTACTAAGTTTTCAAATCATACTTAGTTATCTTTTTCAAATCATACGTTATAAAATATTTTTGGAATTGATTCATTTTAAAATAAAGTGATATGCTGAGTGATGCTGAAATGATCATTGTGTTGATTATTTGTGATAGGATCATTTATTTGATCGTCTATCTTGGTGATCATTGTGTTTATCATTTGTTGACCCAAAGCATGGCTTTTGTATAAAGTATGTTTTTGTGGACGTGACTTCGTCGAGCCTCACACCCCGAAAATGGTCAAAACAGGAAAGATGCGGCAAGGTTATGAGGGGTAGCTCCCTTTAGGGTATGTACATTTCCTTCTGGATAGAGGTGGTATCATGGTATGGAGCCCAGATATTTAACCTATGTGGTTACTGCGAATTTATTACTTTGTGGTTGTTGGTTATCGGGATCCCGTGAGAAAGGTCGTTTACGATCGGGGAATGGCGTGCTCGTGTCAGTAGTTACCCAGTTAGGGGTAACCCGGCCTTGTGTTGGCAGAGTTTCGGTTTGGTTCTCGGGAATGTCTTTCCAGAGGCATTCTCATGTGGCAATGGGAAGTTCCTTGGCCTGACCATTTGTTGGAAATCCAAAGAAACAATATGAAACTTGTACGGTTTTAGTTGTAGAACCTGCTTCCTCAGGAAGTAGCTATAGTAGGCATAATATAATGGTACCTATGATGGCTAAGATTTATATTCTACTTTCGAAATTGTTTTATACACTATGCACTAATAATAATATCAAAATTGATTTGATTATAATGCGTATCAAGCATGTTTGGCTATCATAAGGAGAAATCTTCTCCAAGTCTGCGTTTGCATTGTGTGTGTGGCAGGAGGTCTTATGGTAGTCTCATTTTTAAAAGCATTGCGAATTGAAATAAAAATATTCCTCTATTTTGATTTTTAAAGATAAATAAACTGTTTTGAGTTCTCACACCAGTCACATGACTGACTCGGAGTTTATTGTTTTCCTTCCTAAACTCTGGGTGCCCACCAATTTCCACACGGGCAGTTAAGAGTTAAGGTTTATCAGGATATTCAGGATATTCTGGAGTTGTGGAGGCAAGATGGATGGCATGGCGTATTACTAGTTATATAGTATTTCTTTTTCCGCTGCACAGTTTGTTGTTGTTGTTGTACACTCTGATGATGATGTGATGTAATGAAATGTATAACATGTAATAACTCATATAGTTCTTTGTTTAAAGATTATTCATTTATTATTATATGTTGTTCCGCTGCGAATTGTGAGATTCTGATGGTGTTCTGTTGTTGTTCTCTATTCTCTTTTCCTTCTATTTTAAAATTTTCTATTTTCTTTTCCCTCTATTTCCTCTCTTCTTCTGCCTCTTTCTTTTTCTTTTCTTCTTTCTTAAACCCATAACATTTCGGTTTTTCGTCAACGAAAAATCGACATGTTACATTTGGTATCGGAGCATATGGTTAAGCGACAACCATGGTTCTGTTGGGTATTACTCATTAGAGATAGAGTCAGTAGTACTCTAGAGTGAGTTTGAGTGTAATAATAGCTATGAGAGCGTATTTGTTAGTGAATATAAAATTGTTTTATATTGTGATGATTGGTTTATTGAGTGGCACATGAACTTTCGTCAGCGTGGTCCGCAAGACTATGCCGAAGGGGTTTCTAAACACTTGAATAGAACAATTCGGCACAATATTGATTTTAAAAATTGGGTAAATGAAATAATTTTACCTTGATTATATTTTATATATAAAGGAATAATTTTTCAGAATTATTAAAGTGTATATAAGTTGATTGTTTAGTTATTTGAATAATCTAAATAAAGGAATTGTATAAGCAAAAAGAATTATAAGAGTTAAATTATAATTAAAGTGATTTACAATTGTGAAATAAACTTATATATATAAGAAGTGAAACTATATGAATATATTTATGAGTTTAGTTGTAAATAAAAATGAATTTAAAGTTAAATGGAAAATTTACTTAGAATTGGAAGCTGAATTGATTTATAAATGGGAATTTAAGTTAAGTAAAACCAAGTGATGTTTATAAAATGAAATATAACTTAAGTGATATGGAATGAAGTTGATATTAGTATCAAAGTAAATTAATAAAAGTGAAGTGATAGATATGAACTTAAGTTATATAAATGAAATTCAACTTTTGTAATTGAATTGAATGAATGGATTGAATGTTAATCAATTGAATGTGAATAAATTGGAATGGAGTAATGAATGCAAGTGTTAATTCATTAAAATCTAATGTTATTAGAAGTTGAAAGATTGAATGAAAACCAATTTAAATTAAACCAATTGTAAGCAAAGGAATTTGGTTGTAATTAATATACATTGATTGTTATATGATTGTTAGTTGATTGTATATAATTCATTAAGTGTTAATGAAATTGATTTAATAAAATTGGAAGCTAAAGTAATTGAAATTCAATTGGAAGTTAAGTGAAACTTAAATAGAATTGAATTTGAATTGGAAGTGAACCAACTTGAATATGAATTAGTGAATATAAGCAAATTGAAAATGAATGTTAGTAAACCCAATGTAAATGAATCAAATGTGATTAAATTGAAAACCAATTCATTGAATATTAATGAGAATATAAATGAATATTTATTGGTTATGGATGTTAGTTGAATGATAGTTGGTTGATGTTTGCATTTGTTGCTTTTGTTTCAGTTGCTATATGATGTATATTGATACTATTGTCTATATGCATGTTCTCATGTTGTTTGTTGAGTGTTTAGTAGGTGCGGATCGCGTTTGCTTCGCATTTGGAGCTCGCTTTCGCGCTATATTATCCGTATATGCTTGCTAATAAAATATAAGGTACATATCTCGGATTACATACCGTACTTTTACATTTTTTCCCTGCGGGATGCCTCATTACTTGATGAGATGTATATTTGTGATATATATACTGTCATTTTTTTTTTCGGATCGAGCCGCGCAAAGGAGACTATGGCGAATTTTTTCGAAAATTTAAGGCGTTAGAAATTTTTTGAGAAAATTGGAAAATTTTGAAAACTTAAACTTTGATTTTGAAATTGAAAGTTAAACAATAGTTGTTGTTTTCTGTTCCTTTCTATTTTAAAATTTTCTATTCTCTCTAATTTCTATTTTCTCTCCTCCCTATCTTCTCTCTTCTTCTCTCTCTTTTTTTTTCTTATCTCTCTTAAAACCATAACATTTCGGGTTTCCGGCCTTCGATTTCTCGGCAGTCGATAAAGTGAGCGTCGATGTTGAATTTTCGAAAGTCGAAAATTTCCGGGATGTTACATAGTGTCGGTGAAAAGAAGCACAGTTGCTTTTAGATATTGCAGAAGATATTTGTACGCAAATATCTATTTTGGTTGCTGAAAATAGTAACCACTTTTCTTTTCTTGTTGTGTGCAGAAGCAACCAGTTAAGGCTTTTGCAGCAGCATCGATTTTCATCTTTCGTTCTTTTCCTTCGTCATCGGTACGCATCTATATAATTTTATAAATTTTATATGAACGTTCATTGTATTAATATCGTCTCTCTTTTGTCGATAATTATAGTGTCCGTTTGTTCGTATTGTGCCGACTCCATTCGTGCTTCGTTGTCAATTTCTTTAACCACGAAAGGTGAATTGATTTTCACGACTTATATTCTTATACAAGTTTGGTTGATGAATGATTGCTATGTGATGTTGAAATTGGATGTTAAATGTTACTGTTAAAGTGATAATTGAATTTGATATAGGGTAGTTAACAATTTTAAAATGGATTTATATATTAAATTTGATTCGTTAAATATGACCCCTTCTAATTGTTAAATTAATTGACACGTAGAATTTGGTTAACTACACCTTGAACCATTGAATGTATGTTGTATAATTATTATAGTATAGAATTGAAAAATAAATGCCAAGTAAAGAAACGTATAAATTTTAGTGGAATATTCTTTAATCAACATGAAATGATAGTGTAGATTCTAGAAATAATTATATTAATTTGCATAAATAACAAATGTACATTAATATGATTATTTCGGGATTATTTAAATAAATTATTGGATTGTTATGTATGGTTGCTATTGTTTGTTTATTTACTTTAACACCATCCCAATTATCACACTGCAAGTTCCCATTGCTATGCTTTGATTTTTGAATTGAAATGGAATCGGGTTGAAATGATAAATACCCAAATAAACTTTTACTTACGATAGAGAATTAAATTAAACCCGATTGGTCAATAATTTGATTTAAATAAAATAAATATTTTATTTGAATAATAATAAGGTTTTGAAATAAAATTGGAATTTAAATTTTAATCGAAGGAAAATGTGAATATTTGAAACAAAATATTAACGTAGTAATTGACGAAAGAACACTTTAAAATTTAATTATTTAATAATTAAATTTGGAATTATTAATAATTAAGTTTTGAAATTATTAATAATTAAAATTTGAAATTATTAATAATTAATTTTTGAAATTAGCAATAATTAAGTTTTGAAATTATTAATAATTAAGTTTTGAAATTAGTAATAATTAAGATTTTAAATTATTTGATAATTTAATGAATTGTATTGTTTAACAATTAAATTAAATTGAGTTCTTTATTAAGTGAAACCGAACCTTTTGAATAAGTGAAACTAAGTTTCTTTATTAATTGAGTTTTGAAATTGTAACTAAGTAATTAAATAAAATGAAATTGGATTTCTTTTACAATAAATAAAAATGCATTTTATCGAAACAAATGTAAGACTTGAATTGGATTTGACAAATTTAATTTAAATTAAATTTGTAAGCTTTGATATAATGAAGTTGAACTTAAGTAATTAAATTAATGAATTGGAAATTTAATAAAAATTGTTTTAAATGATAAATTAATTTAATGAATATTTAATGAAATCGATTAATGAGTTTAAATCAATTTGAACTTTAAATTAAGTTCATTTTAAATGATTATGGAATGAAACTTGTATACGAACTCAAGTGTATACTTGAATTGCTTAAATCAAATTTTGAAATTGAATTATAGAATTTTGAAATGGAATTGGGATGTTATGAAACGTAAATTTTGGAAATTGGTTTAGAAAGAAATGAAATTATGGTTTACAAATTCTAATCGAAACTGAAATTGATTCGGTTTTGAAATATATTAAACGACCAATCGGTGAAATAATTTCGAAGGTTATTAAAGATATCGGAATCGGTTAGGGACATACTCACTGTCTAAACCGAAAACCACTTTAATAACTATACACGAATTGTGATCTAGAATGAAGTGGTTGGAATGACGTACGTTGATGATTGAAGAAAGTGAACGATAATGGATAGCCTTGACACTTGTGTCAAACTAGAAATGACTAAAACAGGAGCCGTGCCAGGCCAAATGGGGTTAGCTACCTCGAGCGAACACACTTCTTCGTAAACTACTCATTACTTGTTATTGATTGGTGCGCACCGTTGAATTTGGAGTGTTCTTTCGATGTGTTGTGATCAATGTGGCGATGCTTCTCACCAGTCCGGACCAGGCAAACGGTAGTTTCACTACCTTGGGTATTGCCTAATGTGCCTTGTCATACTTGTATCCCTATATACGCTACCACTACGAATTTGTTTTGTATTATACCTATGGAGTACTCCCTGATATCCCACTAGTTTACAGTGGATTTTACAGTACTGTATAGTCTATAATGCTATATAAAATGTGTTGAGGGAAACAGTGGTAACGCCTTAACACTATTGTGATATTTTACTTTACTGTTAGACATTATCGATTTATCGTATACTATGTATCGATTGTTTAACGGATCCTGAAAGATGTTTATTCCATTCATATTTGAGTTATTGTTATTTCAAATGTTGAACCATATTATCTATATAAGAATATATGTCCTGATTCGAGTGTTTGTTTATGCTTATGCTCGGATCAGACCGAGGATTGCTGTTGTTGTTCTACTTGGAGCTGAAGACCGAAGACTATCATTATCTTTACCTTGTCAGTATTGCTCTTTCTATTTGGACTGTTGGACTTCTATGTTGTTCTATTTAATTTTATTTGAGACATTGCTGTATTTATGGGTAGCTTCATGAACTACTCTTATGACTATGTTGTAATTCCGCTGCACTATTGTGTGATGTTATATTTCCGTGATTCTGTGATGATTCTCATTTATATATATACTCCATTAATGATTCGTGTTTGGAGCTATTCAAATTGGCATGTGTGGATTATTGTCAATTTAAATGGTCCAAATGTACAGGTTGTTATAGTTGGTATCAGAGCTTTGGTTCCCATAAACCTTAGCCCGTGGAGTTTAAAGCTCATTAGAGATAGGGTAACCATACCCTAGAATGAGGAGAATCATTTCAGAGTCCATATCCTTTGATTTCATTCTTCTTATTGAATTCGTTGATTGGAATTTCTTTAAGATTCTGTCAGTCTCTATCTTTGATTCTGAATCACTTTTGGTATTCCAGGATGAGTACCAAAAGGAATGCTAGAGGCGGGGATAGAGGAAATGCTCTCGAACCACGTGCCCCAGCTCCCGTAGTCAAGTTCTCCACTCTTAG
Organism: Allium cepa; assembly: GCA_030765085.1. NCBI lineage: Eukaryota > Viridiplantae > Streptophyta > Magnoliopsida > Asparagales > Amaryllidaceae > Allium > Allium cepa. The sequence continues at coordinate 744,701,099 of CM060931.1, read as the reverse complement.
CAAGGAATACACTCAGCTTAGCGGAGTCAAATTCACTGGCTCCGAGAGTATCATTGAATCACAACAATGGCCGAAGAGTCTGGAGAGGATCTTTAGTGGACCGGAGATCACTGACGCTCAGAAGCGTAAATTGGCCGCTTGGCAGCTTTAGGATGCGGCACAGGATTGGTGCGAGTCAGTCACTTATCGTACTGACGAGGAAACCATCACTTAGGCCTAGTTTAGGTAGAAATCTATCTAAATTACATCAAAATAAAATTCCTTTTATCTCATCGAATTTTGACTCATCATATTATCACTTGTAAATAGAGATTCCTTTACAGCTCAGTGGATGCCAGCAGCAGGAAAGGCCTAGCTTTATCGATCATTTATGGACCTCAAACTGGGAAATATGACTTTCTCTGAGTATGAAAGGAAGTTTAACGAACTCTCCAAGTTCGTACCTGGCTTGATTGATACACCTCTGTTGAAGAATGTGAAATTCATCCATGGAGCACATCCAGAGTATTACGAACTCCTCGTAGCTCTTGTCCATGGAACCTTCACCGAGTTGATGGATTTTGCTCTTAGATATGAGGGAAAGCCAAAGGGAACATCAGTCACTAAGGCTCCAGTTACTCATCCATTCTCAAGTCAGACTGGGAAGAGGAAGCCAAATTTTGAGCAACAGAAGAAGAACTGGCAGAAGAAAACCGGGCTTGCTATTCTCAGAAGAAGCCCATTGACATCTCTCCTATCACCTGCTTCAACTGCAATCAGAAAGGTCACTGTGCCAGTAGTTGCCGATCCCCAAAGGGTGCAGCTATTCCGCCACCCGCTCAGATGGCCAAGAGAAATGTTTGTCACATTTGCTTACAACCAGGGCACTTTAAGAAAGACTGCCCAACATAGAAGAGAGGTACCCCATCTGGAGTTTTTGCTATTTCCACACCAGCCCCAGAAGTTCCAGATAATAAAGGTACTTTACAAAGTACTTTTATATTGCATTCTTTACCTGTTAGAGTCCTATTTGACACCAGAGCAACACATAGTTTCATATCTATTGATTTTTGTAATAAACTTGGATTGGAACCTATTCTTACATCTACCTTCTTATGTGTATCTAACCTTATTGGAGGGCCTGCTAATCTCAAAAGGGTATGCAAATATGTCACGCTTATGTATGGCATGCATCGTTTCACTTGGAATTTCTTTGTACGTGGATTCGGGGAATTCGATATCCTATTAGGTATTGATTAGCTACGGAAGTTCGAAGCCGTTATCTAATGCAAAGCTCGAACCGTCTCTCTTATTGATGAGAAGAGTATACCCTTAGTTATTAAAGGTAAATCGCCTTATGAATGTGCTGGGAGTTTTATATTCTCTCTTGACTCTCATCCAATTGAACTGAGCTCTATTTCAGTTGTTCAATTCTTTTCTGATGTGTTTGGAGAAGTCAATTCTCTACCACCTCCATGGGAAATTGAATCTGCATTGATCTTATCCCTGGTGCACGACCAGTAGTTCTCCCTCATAGGAGAATGGCACCAAAAGAAAAGGCAGAATTGAATGTTCAAATTGAAGATTTATTTGCTAAAGGCTTGATTCGAAGAAGTCATTTAGAATAGGTTGCTGTAGTTTATTTTTCACAAAATCTGATAGCTCTCTCAGAATGTGAGAGGACTATAGAGAGCTAAACAAGCTCACACACAAGAACAGGTATTCGATGCCCCGCATCAATGATCTATTCGACCAGCTTCATAGAGCTAAAGTTTTCTCCCAACTTGATTTGGCTACCGGCTTTCACCAACTCAGAATCGCTGAGGATGGTATTCCTAAAACAGCATTCCATACTGAAAATGGTTTCTATGAATGGCTGGTTATGCCGTTCAGTCTTACTAATGCTCCAGCTTATTTCGTCGACTTGATGAATAGAGTTTTCCGGGATGTTCTTAACAAGTTCGTTCTTGTTTTCATCGATGATATTCTTGTCTTCTCTAAGAATGAGAAAGAACATAGGTCACATTTGGCTTTTGTTCTTAAAACTCTTCGCAGCTACCATCTTAAAGCCAAGGTTTTGAGATGCTACTTTTGGAGAGATGAAGTTCGTTTTCTTGGCCATATTGTCTCGGAGATTGGGATTTCGGTCGGTCCAGCTAAGATCACCGTAATCAATGTAAGTTCTGTCCTTACTTATCAATTCTATCTAAACAACTTATCACTATCTAAATTCAAATCCTTGGAATTTGCAGGATTGGAAGACTCCCAAAACTCCAACAGATATCCACAGTTTCTTTGGCTTGGCCGGCTATTGTCGCAGATTTATAGAAAACTTTGCTTGTATTGCTACCCCACTTACCGCACTGACCAGAAAGAATGTGAAATTTATTTGGAGTGAAAAGTGCAAAGAAGCTTTCAATGAGATGAAGCGAAGATTGACATCTTCCCCAGTTGTTAAAGTTATTGACAGTAGCGAAGGATTGACCGTTTATACTGATGCCTGCCCTGAGGATTAGGAGCAGTTTTAATGCAGAAAGGAAAGGTTATTGCCTATGCAGGTCGTTAGTTAAAGACCCATGAAGCAAATTACGCAACTCACGATTTAGAGCTTCTTGTGGTTGTGTTTTCTCTTAAACTATGGAGGCACTATCTATTGGGAACCAAATTCGAGTTATTCACTGGCCACAAGTCATTGAGATATATTTTCTCACAAAAGGATTTGAATCAGAGACAAGTCCGATGGCTCGAATTTCAAGTCGCATATGATCTTGATATTAATTACACCCCGGGAAAAGCAAACGCCGTAGCTGATTCTTTGAGCAGAAACCAAGCAATGGCATGTTGTAATCTAGTTGAAGGGATGTTATTCCAGCTAGTCGTCTCCCCAGCTCTTATGGATCGCATTATAGCCAAGCAATACGGGGATACGTTGCTCTATCGCATCAAGGAAATAATTCTCGGTAGATTTGGTAATGCTGATAACAAATTGGGTGCACAAGTTGATAGTAATGGGGTCTTGAGAATTGATAATCGTATTTGTGTTCCTAATGTTGATGGTCTAAGATAGGAAGTGCTGAGAGAAAACCATCAATCTTCGCTTTCATTTCATCCAAGTGTCACTAAAATGTATCAAAATATGAAAAAGCTATATTGTTGGAGTGGGATGAAGCGTGATATTTCTACCTACGTCAGCAGATGCACAACTTGCCAACAAGTTAATGCTGACAATAGAAAGACAGCAGGTTTGCTTCAACCACTAGAGATTCCAGGTTGGAAGTGGGACTCGATTTCTATGGACTTTATTAATGGGCTGCCAAGGACTAGAAAGGGTAACGAAAGCATTTGGGTGTTTGTCGATAGATTGACGAAATCCGCTCACTTTATTCCAGTCAAGTCCAGTCGTACGGCTTCGAGTTTGGCCGAGATATACATGAGAGAAGTTGTTAAGCTTCATGGTGTACCATCTAGTATTGTATGCGATAGAGATCCTATTTTCAGTAGTAAATTCTGGAAAGCATTTCAGGATACCTTGGGCACCAAACTGAATCTGAGAACAACTTGTCATCCTCAGACAGATGGCCAAACTGAGAGGGTGAATCAGATTTTGGAAGACCTTCTCTGAGCTTGTATTATAGACTTTGATGGATCCTGGGAAGACCATCTTCATTTGGTTGAATTCACTTATAATAATAGTTATCCGGTAAAGAAATTGAATTTCAAATTTGAATAAGTATATTTGAATTTGAATTAATCATCTTTAATAAATCAGGCAAGCATTGGTATGGCACCGTTCGAAGCCTTATATGGACGGCTGTGCAAATATCTAGCTTGTTGGATTGAGTCTGGAGATCGACTAGTGCTTGGTCCAGAAATAATTATGGAAGCTTTCGAAAAGGTTGAAGAAATCAGGAAGAAGATAAAGACAGCACAGGATAGACAGAAGAGCTATGCTGATAGAAGGAGAAGAGATCTCGAATTCAGTATAGGAGACAAAGTATTTCTGAAAGTGTCACATTTGAAGAATATTATTCGATTTGGAAGGAAAGGGAAGCTAGCTCCCAGATTTGTTGGTCCATTTGAGATTACGGAAAGGGTTGGAACCTTGGCCTACAGAGGCATTACCAGAGAAGTTCGCCGGTGTGCACAATGTGTTCCACGTCTCACATCTTCACAAAGTTGTACACGATCCATCTATGACCATTCCCACTGCTCAATTGGAAGAGTTAGTTATTGAGCCTGACTTGACTATTGAACGAAAGCCACTTCGGATAGTCGATTATGAGATGAAGCAAGTTAGAAGGAAGTCGGTAAATCTCATCAAAGTTTAATGGAGTGCAGATGAGCGAGATTGCACGTGGGAAACTGAGGATAGTATTCGGGATTCAAACCCCGAATTACTAATTTTAGGTATAATTCAATTTTCTTAAAAATCTATGTTGACTTTTCTGCCTACTTTTTTTCTACTCTCCCGTCTCATCCTTTTGGAGGACGAAAAGTTTTGAGTTGGGGAGATTGTAACGACCCTGAATTTCCGATCCAATTTAAAATTTAAATCCATCGTTTAACATACAAATTTTGAAATTTTTATACGATCTCAATTAACGTCCAAATTTTATTTATAAGATGCGTCCATTTAGTTAAGAATATAGAAAAGTTTCTCCGCGAAATATTGCAGTAAATTTCTTCGCATTTTACTGTATATCAGTTCATTTAAAGCTGCGTAAAATTTATCTTTTGAATCTAAATATTTTTACACAATAATGTTGTAAAAATTTATCTGATCTAGTTGACGTAATTCATTTCGTCTAATTCCGTCATCGCCTTTTCCATTTAAATTGTTTTGCAAATCGAACAATTTAAGCGGCGTAAATTCGAGCTTTTATAAAACTGTCATATCGCAATAATTTGTGTACCGTTGGAAGCGGATCATTGCACTGATCAAAACGGTATATTAATTCATGCAGATCGGAGCCTGACGTAAATTGTCGCGTTAATTTGACCATTCCGGACGGACCGGTTAAACAATTTCAACCCAAAATCTTTAACCCTATTCACTTAAATTTGAAAAGTCTATAATCTCAGTTGGTGTATTAAAAGAAGCAGTTGGCAGCTAGGAGTTAGCATTGGAAATTGTTGTGACTCCTCGGTTCTATAACAAAAATTTTGGATACGTAAATTTCAAACTTAAAAGAAACATAACAGTTCATTTTTCCAATTCACTCTGTTTCTCACGTCTCTAGGTATTCACCTTCTCCTCTTTGTTTTTTACTCTTCCTTCCATTTTTCTCTTCTGTAGCGAGTAAAATATAAAAAAAAGAGTAAGGCCGAACAAAAGGGAAGCACGCACCCTCCACCATCACTTTCACCTCATGTCGTCCACCCTTTCACTTCGCCGCGTCACATGAGGAGCACCGCACCTCTCACTTACTTCCCCTCTCCATTCACCACAAGCCGAAACAAAAAAGCACGCACCCTTCCCCTCTCCATTCACCACAGGCCGAACCTCCACCCTAGACGCAAGCCACGCCCCTCAGCCACAACGCGCACCCTTCCCAGGCGGAAATTACCTCGACCGCCCATTCTCTCTCCAGATTCCATGCGCATAGCACCACCGCAACTCGAGCTCTCCAAGGCTACAACCCAAGCCTCTCAGCTCCCTTTTTTAGATTGGTTCACCGTCCCTTGCGCACTGACCAGGCGCCGTCACCACCACCCTGCTCCCTGCCTTGCCTCGAATATGAGTTGTGCTATGTGTGTGCGCGAGTATGAGTCATGCTGTGTGCGTGTAATGAGCGTGTGCATGTGCGTGTGTACAAAGTGTGTATACATATGTGAGGCGGAAGATATTAAGTTCGGAAAAAAAAGGAGAGTGCGTGAGTAAGCGTCAGCATGTAGAAGGAAGGGGGAGGGTGATGAACTGTGTATGCGTATTGAGTTGTGAAAGTGTGTGCGTATTCATGAAGAAACTGTGCATGTGTTGATGAGTGCAGACCTCGTTTATAAAGGAGAGTTTGTGGCAGGAAGAAAGAAAAGAAGGAAGTTGGGCTCTGTTTATAAAAAAAAGTAAAATGATTGAACAGTGTGTATGAAAAGAAGCACTGTTGCTTTTAGATATTGCAGATGAAATTTGTACGCAAATATTTATTTTGGTTGTTGAAAATAGTGACCACTTTTCTTTTCTTGTTGTGTGCAGAAGCAACCGATTAAGCCTTTTGCAACAGCATCGATTTTCATCTTTCGTTCTTTTCCTTCATCATCAGTAAGCATCTATATATTTTTATAAATTTTGTATGAATGTTCATTGTATTAATATTGTCTCTCTTTTATCGATAATTACAGTGTCCGTTTGTTCATATTGTACCGACTCCATTCGTGCTTCTTCGTGCTTCGTTGTCAAATTCTTTAACCACGAAAGGTGAATTGATTTTCACGACTTATATTCTTATACAAGTTTGGTTGATGAATGATTGCTATGTGATGTTGAAATTGGATGTTAAATGTTACCGTTAAAGTGATAATTGAATTTGATATAGGGTAGTTAACAATTTTAAAATGGATTTATATGTTAAATTTGATTAGTTAAATATGACCCCTTTTAATTGTTAAATTAATTGACACGTAGAATTTGGTTAACTACACCTTGAACCATTGAATGTATGTTGTATAATTGTTGTAGTGTAGAATTGAAAAATAAATGACAAGTAAAGAACCGTAAACATATTAGTGGAATATTCTTTAATCTACATGAAATGATAGTGTAGATTCTAGAAATAATTATATTAATTTCCATAAACAACAAATGTAAATTAATACAATTATTTCAGGATTATTTAAATAAATTATTAGATTGTTATGTATGGTTGCTATTGTTTGTTTATTTACTTTGACACCATCCCAATTATCACACTGCAAGTTCCCTTTGCTATACTTTGATTTTTGAATTGAAATGGAATCGGGTTGAAATGATAAATAACGAAATAAATATTGACTTAGGATAGAGAATTAAATTAAACCCGATTGGTCAATAATTTGATTTAAATAGAATAACAATTTTATTTGAATAATAATAAGGTTTTGAAATAAAATTGGAATTTAAATTTTAATTAAAGGAAAACGCGAATATTTGAAATTTGAAACAAAATATTAACATAGTAATTGACGAAAGAACATTGCTTAAAATTTAATTATTTAACAATTAAACTTGGAATTATTAATAATCAAGTTTTGAAATTATTAATAATTAAGTTTTGAAATTAGTCATAATGAAGTTTTGAAATTATTAATAATAAAGTTTTGATATTATAGTAATTAAGATTTGAAATTATTTGATAATTTAACGAGATTGAATTGTTTAATAATTAAATTAAATTTAGTTCTTCACTAAGTGAAATTGAACCTCTTGAATAAGTGAAACTAAGTTTCTTTATTAATTGAGTTTTGAAATTGTAACTAAGTAATTAAATAAAATGAAATTGGATTTCTTTTACAAGAAATAAAAATGCGTTTTATCAAAACAAATGTAAGACTTGAATTGAATTTGAAAATTTTATATAAATTAAATTTGTAAGCTTTGATATAATGAAGTTGAACTTAGGTAATTAATTTAATGAATTGGAAATTTAATAGAAATTATTTTAAATGATAAACTAATTTAATGAATATTTAATCAAATCGATAAACGAGTTTAAATCGATTTGAACGTTAAATTATGTTCATTTTAAATGATTATGGAATGAAACTTATATACGAACTCAAGTGTATACTTGAATTGTTTAAATCAAATTTTGAAATTGAATTATAGAATTTTGAAATGGAATTGGGATGTTGCGAAACGTAAATTTTGGAAATTGGTTTAGAAAGACAAATGAAATAATGGTTTACAAATTATAATCGAAATTGAAATTGATTCGGTTTTGAAATATATTAAAGGACCAACCGGTGAAATAATTTCGAAGGTTATTAAAGAGAACGGAATCAGTTAGGGACATACTCAATGTCTAAACCGAAAACCACTTTAATAAATATACGCGGAGTGTGATCCAGAATGGAGTGGTTGGAATGACGTACGTTGATGATTGAAGAAAGTGAACGATAATGGATAGCCTTGACACTTGTGTCAAATTGGAAATGACTAAAACAGGAGCTGTGCCGGGCCAAATGGGGTTAGCTACCTCGAGCGAACACACTTCTTCATAAAATACTCATTACTTGTTATTGATTGGTGCGCGCCGTTGAATTTGAAGTGTTCTTTCGTGGTGTTGCGATCGTTGTGGCGATGCTTCTCACAGTCCGGACCAGGCAAACGGTAGTTTCACTACCTTGGGTATTGCCTAATGTGCCTTGTCATACTTGTATCCCTATATACGCGACCACTACGAATTTGTTTTGTATTATACCTATGGAGAACTCCCTGATACCCCACTAGTTTATGGTGGAGTTTACAGTGTTGTATAGTCTATAATGCTATATAAAATGTGTTAAGGGGAACAATGGGAATGCCTAAACACTATTTTGATATTTTACTTTATTGTTAGACATTATCTATTTATCGTACACTACTATGTATAGATAGTTTAACGGAGCCTGAAAGATGTTTATTCCATTCATCTTTGAGTTAATGTTATTTCAAATTTTGAACCATATTATATGTATAAGAATATATATATCCTAATTCGAGTGTTTATTTATGCTTATGCTCGGATCAAACTGAGGATTGCTGTTGCTGTTCTACTTGGAGCTGAAGACCGAAGACTATCATTGTCTTTACCTTATCAGTATTGCTCTTTCTATTTGGACTATTGGACTTCTATGTTGTTCTATTTCATTTTATTTGAGACATTGTTGTATTTATGGATAGCTTCATGAACTACTCTTATGACTATGTTGTAACTCCGCTGCACTATTCCGTGATGTTATATTTCTGTGATTCTATGATGATTCTCATTTATATATATACTCCACTAATGATTCGCATTTTGAACTATTTAAATTGACATGTGTGGATTGTTGTCAATTTAAATGTTCCAAATATACGGGTTGTTATAAATAATTAATTAAATTGTTTAATTGATGTAAATTAAGCAGGATTTAAAGATAATTAATTTATTTTATGTAAATTAAACTAATTAGATTGTATGACAAATTAATCTTTCTTATGGATGATTAAATTGTATTGAATGTTTGGATTAATGACTCTAGTATGATAACTTGTGATGTTATGGGGTATGATATGTTGGGTTGAACTATGATAATGTGGTTCATCTATGGATAATGAATTTTTGAAATGTGAAATCCTGTATTTAAAATTAATTGTATTCACTTAAACATCCTAGATTAAAGATGACATTGGATTCGAAGAGACCGGGGTCGAGTATCAGCAAATACCCGAAACCACTTCAATTTGTAATCTACAATAATTCTTTATAGATTTGATTTTAGAATCAAATAGGCTGGAATGGAATAAATTAAGTAACATGGCCATTTAAACCGAGTAACAATTCTTAAATATAGTTTTGTAATAAATGATTGACTGTAACAAGATTAGGACTCCTAGCGAGGTACGAGTTACCCTGGTATTCAAATAAGTGTTTTTTAACTTAGAATTTCAAATTATTTGAGTTTACTTGTGCTGGTATCCAGCCTGACACGGGTGTTACTTTATTGTAATGCTCGGGTCAGACCGAGTATTATAGATTTTCAGTTTAGGATATTCTAGAGCTCAGGTGGCGAGCTGGATGGCAGGAACGTATGGAGTATATACGGCTGTGTATTTGAGATTGTGTTGATGGTAGACTGGGACAGATTATTATAACTGTCCATTCATTTATGATGACTGTACTCTGTATATAAAATGTGAACTGAAAGTTACAGCTTTCTTTGTATAAATGCTATTATTTGATATTTTATTTTAAATCCGTTGCGAATATGAGATTTTGTGCTGTTGCTTTATGTTTCTTCTTCTACCTCGTTTCTTCTTTACCCTAACAATCTGGGATTTCCGACATTCGATTACTCGGCTCTTTTACCGTGAAAGTCATAGTGTCGAATTTTCAAGGTCAAAAATTCCATGTCATTACAATATTTCTATGTGTTATAATAAGATATGGTTGGAAATATCCTGTTGTGGATTTAGGGATTTGACATTGTTGCAAACGTTGGAATACTAAGAGAGATTTGAATATATATATTTGTAAAGGAATTTAAATGAATTTTTTGAGAAGATTTAATAAAATATGGGCCTAGTGACTGCTTATGTGTATAGTTGGTAGCTAAAAAACTAACTATCAAATCTGGCCAATTTCATTAATAGTTTCGAAGAGACTGGGATCCATTTGATTATTCGAAAACCACTTCGATCCGATTTGTCTATTACGTATTGTGACATCTCAAAGTTAATGGAGATGGTAATATTGAAGGAGATTCGGTTTGTTTAGACCCAGAATAACTTGCATGGATGAATACTGTCATTGCATTGTTGCTTGGAAGGCGATGTGTTACGTCCCACCCCAAGACCCATATTAACAAAGAGAATTACTGGATAATTCTGTCTGCTAATGTGGAGAATAGGGTCGGTAAGGAGCGACCATCTATAATCTTGTCTTAAACATCTTCTGCGTACGTCGATAAATGCTCTATATTTTTTTTACTCAAGTGGATCAACATATCCAATAAATGCTTAACACAAAACTATAGGTGGCTAATGGATATATCAGAACATAATACAATAACAAAACGCATATCACATCACAGAACAAAAATCATCATATATATAAATACATATACACAGATACATCCCAGTATGATACAAACTGATACACAAAAGTGGTAAAAAACACACTATATACATCTAATCAAATACACATCAGAGTCAAGCGGAAAGAAATATAAACTACGCAAAAGTTCTAGGCTGATATCGAAGCAGATGCATCAAAGCTTAGTCCTGTAACAGATAGCTAACCTGAAACAACCCGGCCTGACCCGAGCACAAAAAACACGGGTCAGTCTAGCTAAAACAATCAGTTAATGGGGATAGACGATAATATGAACCATATGACACAAGGTGATAATTCTTTTCAAATGAGAAAAGGTAATAGAAAGAATACAACCCATGACTTAAGTGAACTAATGTCACTTAAGTATACAACGACCTCAAAAGAGGTAAATTCAATAATAATACTGAAATAATATAAACATTCGCCTCATATCATCAGCGACATCCCAAAATGTCTACATGGTTTTCATGAACCATATCTCCTAAAAAGAAGAAACATCAATACGAACTCTCGCCAAAGTAGAAAAACCAAGAATATCTGTAAAATCATGAAATCATCCGAACTCATGACTCAAGGAACTCTACAAGAGTTCAAGACATCATAAATCAAATCACCACATATATAGCATCTTATATAGCACTAGGCTATCTATGTAATAAAACATCTTAAAATGGTGAAATCACAATAAAACAGAAAACCCAGAAAAACACAGATTGGCCAAATCCCCGATTGCAATGCCGAAGCAATGCTGCACGTGCTAAACTCAGATGGCCGAAGCCTCAGACAAGGTCCCTACCACCTCCCAAAGCAGTTCGTTCTAGAATGTTATTTTCTCTTTTTATTTCCAAAATTCACCATTCATCCCAAATAAACAATTTAAATTATCAAATTATTATTGATTCCCAATAAACGTTATAATTTAATACTTACAAGTAATCATTAAAACTAGGGTTGTTACAGACCTCCCCCCTTATAAAAATTGCGTCCCTGCAATTTTCTAGAAAAGAGCTGTATTCAATATAACTATTTCATCAAGCAAAAGAAGATTGACAGGCTCGAGCTTAAAATTTCTCTCCTTCAAAACAAGATGATAGAAAACCAAGAGAAGATTGCTCGATTACTTGTATGGCTTCCGAAGCTCTAATACCGAGACTAACAAACCATTGAATTTTTCGAGCAACACATTAAATTATGAAGGCAACTCAGCTTCGAAATAGAAAATCAAAAAGATGCTACATATATAAGGTTACTCAAATGAAATTAATTTCTCAAAAGCATCTTGAGTAGAGTTGGGATTTAGCACAACTTCAACCTGAACTCTAACCAACAAAATGATTATCGATATAATCTTTCCGTATGACACTACGAAAGGAACAACACTTATACAAGATAGACATAATAGAGGCAAGATAGTTCAACCAAAAGGTGGTTGCAAACTCGAATGACTGCATAAATGCACATCGTTAGAAAATAGCACAAGTGTAAGATACCCACAAGGAACTAAAATATATGTATATACTCTCAATAACAAAATTCCTAGAGTTTCAAAAGATCGATACTTCATAGCTATAACCACAATTTTCAACACTTGAAAATTTTTCAAAAAATCTTACTTAGATTTTAAATTTATTACTCTTCATTAGTGTACATAAAGTTTAAGTTGTTTATTCTCTAATTCTTCCATAGGCACACTCTAGTTTGCAACATATTATTTTTCAATTTGTTTCTAAAATTTTCTAAGTGTTAGAAATTTTCAGAAAAATCGATGGAATCTCCTTTATATTAAGGGTCGTATACAATATTATAAAAATGATTTATATGATATACATCGACCATTAAGTTGGGAACACGATATATATATATATATATATATATATATATATATATGACCATTTAACACTTGAAAATATAATTCAAAAACATACCTTTCTTTTTAGTATTTTAAAGCGAGTTTTCATAATCTTATATACAATCTTTTTGGCTCAAAATATAGTCCAACCATCCTTTTTCACCTGCACTTAACTCAAATAGATGATATTAGTTCATGATCATAAATAAGAAATGGTACACTTAAGTATTGAGGGGAAATAAATCAATTTCAGCTCAGACCTGCTGTAAAGAAGACCAGTTTTGACAAAGAACACGACAAAATATGAGAAGTGTATAAAGTGAAAGTTGTTCTACCCAGTCTAAGCTTTCCAGAAATATAAAGGTCATCAAAATCGGATTTATGGTTTGAAAGTTATGTTAAATTAACTTTCAGCTTAATTTTAGAAAATTTTATAATAAGGCAGAACTGCCTATCCACACTCAAACCCATTTTAGACTCAATAAAAGGAAAAACGTTCTAAATTTGTACAAAGGAACTTTATAGCTTACTGAAAGCTTTTTCTTTTGCAAAAAGATTGAGCTTATTTGGAATTATAAGTCTCTAGTTATCACTGTTTTAGTACAGCACTTTTCTAAATGAAATTTCAGCTTTTAAAATCAATTTGAAATTCTCCCAAACCATTTTAATTTCAAACTACAAATTTCAAATAATATATATTTATAAATCATTTATTAAATAATCCTCTTTTTCCCTGGAAAGCTAAGACATATAAAATTAGGATCAACTTTATGTAATCACCACAAAACATTTTATTAAGTTGAAATATTTTCATTACTTTCCAATATCTAGCTTTAAAAACAATTCATTGTGAAAACTCATTTTCAATGAGATAACTAATTTCTTGCATTATAAAGAGATGATTATTGAATATCCATCAAAATAAATTTTTATATTCATCATTAATAACTTGTACTAAAATATTCAATTTATAATTTAATTTTCAAACCAATGTATTCTTTTACCTTAAATACATCATTTTATATATCAAAACATCAAATGATATTTTCTTCTAATTAAGACATCTCCTTAATTAGAATTATTCACTTTACTTAACCAAACCACCATATTCAATTCCATAAATTTCAAATAATTTAACGATATTTCCTCCCATTGATTTATAGTGAATGACCCAATCGATTGGCTGCAGAGTTGATCAAATGATCAAAGCTGCCTCGCCACTCCTCCAATACTCACCATTGTTCAACGGTTTCATTAAAAATTTAAAATAAAACCAATACTCCACTATATTAATTAGTTTCAAACTTTACTTATTAAAACTCAATTTACCGTGTCTGACTGCCTCGTCATAGCGTTTAGGAAATTTCTATCGATAACGTTGGCCAAACGCATCGACCAGAATTCTTAAAGCACTAGACGGACAACCCAACACAAAAATTCATTTTCTTTAAAAAAATACCTCATATATAATACTTAAATATCCTTTGTTTTTCCCCCATAACATAATCCAATTTCTGTTAGAAACATATCTTTAAAAAAAATCAATTTTTTTTTGAAAACACAACTTATTACTTATTCTCAAAATCAAAACAAAAGAAGAACTCATGAGATATTCCTGGAATACTCAGTCCTCAAGATTGATAGGATAGACTAGAGTGTTCATTATTCCGAATGGTACGATGAACCACTCACAAGACTCACAATGAGTGCGGAATGCGTTAAGAGTAACGCTATCCTCCGTGACTCGTAGCTCATGAAAAATAGATGTAAGGTGAAGCCGAGGAATGACCCTAGCACCACTCAATAGATTAAAAGAAATCTATGAGATATAAGAGTAATGGCAAGATATCTTCTCGAATGAGAATAAGAGCACAAACAACACATCATTACTTCGGGTGAAGTAATACCACAAAGCATATCAACAATTGAGTATCCAAGGATATCTCAAAAGGGATAAGAGTGGAAATATCAAATAAATTCAATGAATCACATTATTTCTCTAGTGGACATCCTTATGTGAGGACGACCGATAGGCCAAGAACCGAGAATGAAGTCAATAAAATATTCGATTGCCCGATTGGGTGTCATACCCAAAACGAACTCATAGAAATTGACAGAGTCACAATGATAGGAGTTTGAGATATATCATCAACATCTCGTAAATCAAGAGTGAATACAGATATTTCAAAATCATCAATAACATTCCGAAGAGCAAGAAACAACAAATCGGATAAGATTAGGATACCTAATTTTAGCTTCCTTCGGATTACAAAATGCAACTAGAAAATACCCAAGCTACCCCAACTCAAATCATTCCACACTTTAAATAGGAAAAAGCGTGCTAATTCACTTGAAAAGATAAGCTATAAGAAAAAATCTCAAAATCCTTAACATCAAACCAAATATTGCAGATCCCCTCATTAGGATTCGTAATCCTCGAAGAAATCACAAAATAAGAATGTCAAAGATCATCAACAAACTTCTTCGATATGGATGGGTGTCAAGCACCCGTATTGAAGAGGACTTGAACAAAACAATCACGATTAGGATTACTCCTAAGATAAGATGTCATTAATTAAATTTGGGAATATTACGGAATAAAACATATTCCTAGACATATCCCAAATTATCTGCTTCAAAAGACACGATAAGATAAAGGACACGATGATTAAGAGATACGTAACACTTGTATTACACTAAGATGTACTGTAATATGTGTTTTTGTTCTGTGTCTATCTTACTTTGTTTTGAATTTAGCTCCGATACCAAGCTGTGACGCCCCACCCCGAGACCCACATTAACAAAGAGAATTACTGAATAATTCTATCTGCTAATGTGGAGAATAAGGTTGGTAAGGAGCGACCATCTATAATCTTGTCTTAAACATCTGCTGCATACGTCGATTAATGCTCTAAATTTTTTTTACTCAAGTGGATCGACATATCCAATAAATGCTTAATACAAATCAATAGGTGGCTAATGGATCTATCAGAACATAATACAATAACAGAATGCATATCACATCACAGAACAAAAATCATCATATATATAAATACATATACAGAGGTACATCCCAGTACGATACAAACTGAAACACAAAAGTGGTACAAAGACCACACTATATACATCTAATCAAATACATATCAGAGTCAAGCAGAAAGAAATATAAACTACGCAAAAGTGCTAGGCTGATATCGAAGCAGATGCATCAAACCTAAGTCCCGTAACTGATAGCTAACCTGAAACAACCCGGTCTGACCCGAGCACAAAATACACGGATCAATCTAGCTAAAACAATCAGTTAATGAGGATAGACGATAATATGAACCATAAGACACAAGGTGATAATTCTTTTCAAATGGGAAAAGGTAATAGAAAGATACAACCCATAACTTAAGTGAACTAACGCCACTTAAGTATACAATGACCTCAAAAGAGGTAAATTCAATAATAATACTCAAATAATATAAGCATTCTCCTCATATCATCAGCGACATCCCAAAATATCTACATGGTTTCCATGAACCATATCTCCTAAAAAGAAGAAACATCAATACGAACTCTCGTCAAAATGGAAAAACCTAGAATATCTATAAAATCATGAAATCATCCGAACTCATGACTCAAGGAACTCAACAAGAGTTCAAGACATCATAAATGAAGTCACCACATATATAGCATCTTATATAGCACTAGGCTATCGATGTAATAAAACATCTTAAAATGGTGAAATCACAATATAACAGGAAACCCAGAAAATCCGGATTGGCCAAATCCCCGATTGCAATGCCGAAGCAATGCTGCACGTGCTAAACTCAGATGGCCAAAGCCTCAGACAAGGTCGCTAACACCTCCCAAAGCAGTTCGTTCTCATGACAAGGTCGCTGACACCTCTCCAAGCCATTTTGTCAGCTCTAACAAGGTCGCTAACACCTCCCAAAGCAGTTCGTCCTCATGGCAAGGTCGCTAACACCTCTCAAAGCAATTCTGTTTGGTAAACATTGTGAATGTGTCACAAACTCATGGATAAGAATCCAAAAATTGTTAACGTGCGTACCGTACCACCCATTCGTACTTAACGGTTTACTAACCGCTAGTCAATGCCACACTAGGAACATCATAAAACTCAAAAAAA
Source organism: Allium cepa (assembly GCA_030765085.1). NCBI lineage: Eukaryota > Viridiplantae > Streptophyta > Magnoliopsida > Asparagales > Amaryllidaceae > Allium > Allium cepa. The sequence goes on along the minus strand of CM060931.1, from coordinate 744,684,364 downwards.
TCATATTTCACCTCATCTCATTGGCGAGTGATAAAGAGACACCATACTTGTCTCATCTCATCGACAAGTATTAAATGACATCGTAACTCGTCTTATCTCATCGAAAAGCGATAACATCATGATGGTTCTTCATAAACCATAAATTTCAAAGTAGAAATCTCAGACCATAAAACTCGCCAAATATTGGCCTTCCTAGATAATTCCTAAATATAGGAATTATAATCTCAAAAATTCGCCATAAATTGGCTAAGTAACTAAGAAATCATAATCGGATAGTTTTGATCATACAAGTCCGGAATTAACCAAAATAGTAAACGCACATGTCCCATACCACATGTTTTACTAAATCATTTAATTCTCTTTCTCATATGTTTGAATAGTGCAAAAGTGTGTGTTTTATATCTAAAATAATTTACTAGAGAAAACAAGCTTTTAAAACTTTTCCCCGAAAAGATTAATAAATCCAGTATTTGAAATTCCTTTATTATAGAAAATAAATAGATTTTATGTTAGAAAAATAATTTTGAAATACCACATAATAATAATAATTTGAAATTTCTGTTTATTAAAAAAGATCACTTCAAAATTGTTTAGTGAAAACCGTGCTCGAAAACAATGAAAAACAAGAAAGATAACTCAAGACCGATAACTTGAATTCAATACGAATTCAATTAAAATTTAACCCAAAATCAATTCAAATTCTATTTAAATTTGAATTTCAGATTCTCTAGATGTAGATAGCTTGTTGATAGGCATCATAGCTCTCAAAACATCTCAAAAAAAACATCAAAATCGAACAAGAATGAGAGCATAATAAGCAAATAAAATTCTCAGGTCAATCATTGTTATTGCTGTCGTTTTGCACTCAGGACAGCAGCATACAAACATAATTTCGACTAAGCAAAATTCAAAATTTTGGAAACCTCGAAACATAAAACTTGTAGTATATGATATAAGCTTTCCAGAACATCAAAGGTTATTTAAATTGTTTTAGAAACGTAGGAGTTATAGTTAATTCCATTTCGGATTCAAACACAGAACAAATGTTAGTTTTGCTCTCGGGATAGCAAAAAAACACACAATTTTGACCCAGATAACTTCAAAATTATGGAAAACTTAAAACACAAAACTTGTGGCACTATGTCCTGGCTTTGCTGAAAATCAAAAATTATTAAATTTGGATAAGAAATTTGTAACTTATGGCCAAAACAAATTTCAGGCTTGTGAACGTTGTTGCTGTTGATTTGCAATCGGGACAGTAACAAGCAAGCATGATTTTGATCAAGTAAACATCAAATTTTTAGAAAACTCAAAATACAAAACTTTTAGCACTATGTTTATGCTTTCAGGAACATCAAGAATCTTCAAATTCGGACATCAAACGAAAAAGATATACTTAAATTACCAATAACACTAAGCACAGAAAGTCACGGTTTTACAGTGACAGGGCAGCGAGGTTGAATTAGGTTTTTCGACCTTCTATGCTCAAAATTTTCAAAAGTGCTTAACATGAAAGTTGTCACATTCTTTTCAAGCTTTCCAGGACATCAAATAAAATCAAATTGTGATTTAAAACGAAAGAGATATACATAATTTACTGACAATGATTCACAAATAAATATGCAATAAACGAAATTGAGATTTCTACCTTGACATCTCAATCAAAGCTAGAAAATTGTGAGTTTTGATATTCACCTTGCTGTAGAGAAAATATAACCCGAATTTATGTTGAAATATACAAGCTTTGAGAAGGAAGAAGCTTCAATTAACCTGTATAAACTTGAAACAAGGACATGCAAGAAGAACAAGTACTGTTAACAGAGAAAACACTTTCAAAACTTGATTTTTGATGAATAAATGGCTTTAGATTTTGATTACCAGTTGATTTAGCTCCAACTTGATTTTAAAAACACAAGATTTGAGTTTGGTTTGATGATTTTTGGCTAGGGTTTACAAGAGAAGTTGGGTTTCTCACTATCTGAACTGTACGTAGAAGGAAGATGAGATATTCCTCATTTCTTTCTACAAACTAGTGACTAGATGGGCTTAAGACCCATTAATAAAAGAAATAGCCTAAATTTATTCATTTTTAACTTAATACACTAGTGAACACTTATGTTTTTAAACAAACATCAAATGTTTCAAAGTTTTCACATGATAAAATTATGAAACCTTGTTTACAAGTTAATTAAAGTATTTTGTACTTAATAAAAGGATAAATTTGGTTATAAAAATATTTCTATTATTAAAAATCCTTATTTTTAAATAAGTAGTCAGTTATACTTATAATTGCATAAATCACTATTTTTAACCCCAAAAATTACACAAAGATAATCTTCTTGTGTAATAAAATGTAACCAATCATTATAACTCAATTTTATGACCAAATCATATTTTTATACCCAATTTCACCTTTTTATTTAATATAACACTCTTTAAAAATTAAATACTCTTTTTAAAAAAATTATTAAAAGAAGCAAACCACAATGATTAATAAAATTATTGCACTTTCACCAAATAAAAATCATCTTCGGCTTATTATTAACACAAATCACTATAATAAAGTTCTTGAACGTTATTTTCTCTTTTTATTTCCAAAATTCATTATTCATTCCAAATAAACAATTTAAATTATCAAAATTATTATTGATTCCCAATATTAAATTATAACTACCATTATAATTTAATACTTACAAGTAATCACTAAAACTCGGGTTGTTACACGATGTTAGCATTCCAAATGTATTAATGCTAAATCTTAGGTAATAAGCATCCTCAAGCCTCATCAACCGGGAATGACTAAAACTTAGAAGATGCAGTAGGTCTAAGTGGGTCGCACCAAAGTAGGGTATGTTATCATTTTTCCAGATAACCTTGGATATATTATAATTATGGATATGGTTATGCATGAAGAAGAGAGCGCTCGAGAGGGTGTGAACCCCTAGGTGATAACATACTTGGCACTATCCATATAGTGACCACCATTGCGTACCCTTTGGGTTTATAATAATGCACTCTTGTCTAGCCTAAATTGTAAGAAATAGTGAATAACTAGGGTAAAGAAGAAAAAGAGAAAGAAGAAAATAGAACAACCAAAAAGAATCTCATTGTCGCATCGGAACAAAATATAATATATAATAAAAGAATTTTATACAAAAGAATCTATAGCAGTTTTATACTTACAATCATTAGAGTACAACGATCAATACATCAATTTGGATAATTATAATAACTTGCCCTCATATAACGGAAATATAAGTCAAGTACAGAACTACATCTCTGTCATTCAGCTCATCTCCTCAGCTCCATAGCATCCTATTATGATTCTACATTACTCGGTATGGCCCAAGCATTAAAATAAAATAACACCCGAGTCAGTCTGGAAAACCAACGTGAGAAAATACACTCAATCTGAATTATCAAAGTTATCAAAACCCTTTGAAAAAACAAAATTATCTCGTAAGGCAGCGTCACACACAAAAACGATGAGTTTTTCCCTTACTATAATAATTTTTTTTTATAGAAAATCCAATGATATAATAATAGTGTCTAAGTACAAATACGTATTCAAATAGCCGAAGTTGTTACGTTGATTAAATTCCAGCATACTAGGCTCTGCAAACAAAATCAGAAAGACTTGCATTAAAAAATTCTATAAGTTTTGGAGTCCATTAATTAATTTTCTTTAAAATCGATTTCACTAGTCTATAATTCCCACCACCCATTTCTAACTTCGTTTATGAATTCTAATTCATTTTTTTCAAAGTTCTCTTAATTCAATGGTCGGGAAATTTCCGTTAAATTTTCCAGAATCCCACTATAAGATCTTTCTTTTTAAAATCAAAAACATTCAAAACACTCTGTTTATGAATCTTGTGAGCATTTATAAATCAATTCCAATTACTTCCCAAATCTCAATATACATAAAAAAAATTCAAAAGAATAGTTATTTATTTCAAAACACGTTTAAGTAATTTATTTAAATATCAAAACATTCTAAATCAAACATCAAAACTCATCTCCCACTCATTTTTCTATAACTAATCGATTTACAAAGCTAACTATAAAATTTTGAATTTTATTTTAATTAATATTTGGTATTTGAAAATTGCAATTATGAATATTCCATTAATAACTAGCTTTTAATTATATAGTTAAATAAATAAAATTTCCTTTTAAAAAAACTTAGTTTCTTAATAAAAGTATTTTTTTCTTTAAAAATCCCGATAACCGATTTAGCTTATAAACCCCCCTCGACTCACAACACATCAATCCTATTCCTATTCCCTAACCATTTTCACTTTCCAAAATAGATTCCACTATTTTCCAAAAACCAATTTTCATATCTCAATATAAATTCACACTTGGTATTTTTTCCAATTTTTCAATTGGCAACCTTTTATTTTATTCATAAACATTATTTATAAATTTATAACCTCCTTAGGATTTCATTTGTTTATAAAACTAATCCCTTTTGTAAAAATCTTATTTTACAAATCCATTTCTTAATAAATTCCATATATTTACAAATCTATTTAAAATATCGATTTCAAACTCCTTTTCATATTTTCCAACAATACCGTTTAAAAATCCATTGTTTAAAAATCGTTTATATAAATTATTTTTAAATCTCTTTTTAAAATATATTTGTTGAATAGTTAAGTACAGCCTAAAAATAAATTTATCGTTTTATCCGATCAATTTTCTTCTAAAATAATCCAAACTTCGATATACATATTTTTATATTCAAAATCTCCTTTTAATTCCTTCGAATTAAAAAATAATATTTACGATATTTAAAATACCAAAATTCAGGCCAGTGCTACTATAGCATCCAATAAATTTACAACATAAAAATAATCTATAAAAGATTATTCTAACACTTGACATATTACTATATATGAAAAATAATCAATATAAATTTGAGGAATCTAGTTGAATACCTCTAACCTATTTTCCTACATCCGCAAACGTTAATACAACATAAAAAATACCAATCCCACTTCAAGGAGGATATCACGATATGTAGGATTACCCGCTATTATGCGGGGTGCATAGGGTCTCATCCGCTCCAATAGGCGGGAATAGTCAATCCAACACTAATATATAAGCTACTATATATAATATCACATTCAACTGATAATAATTTATCAATTCAATCAACCAATCAATAATTAATTTTAACTATTTAAAATTAATACCAATCATCCAAATGAGTGTGATTTACCCACCTTGATTTTATTTACAGTCCATTCCAATTTTAAATCAAATTAAACAACGTTCGTTTAATTTAAAATCCCAGCTATCTTCCATAAATTTCGAATCAATTTTTGTTGCGAAATTCTGACCTCATAAGAGATAGTTATGCCATTTATAAGCAATCAAATTTGTAACATATAATTATTTAAATTATTTATAAGCACTAGCAGTTAACTAACCTCAACCCAAATACCCTACTCATCGCAGTAACATCTGTAGATCGTGCTGTAATCCTCCTTTCAATCGCAAAACCAACACATAAATAAACACACCTTCCACCGCCTCATCCAAATGCTAGCAACAACTTGTTCGAGGAACAACTCCACCATCATCGTACCTTTCCGAGTATGCCCAATCCTTTTCTTGAGTCAAACCGAAATGATCTTGAAGTTTTCCATCCTCTAGTTTTCATGCCCAGTCTTGCCTCCGACATAGCTCTGCCGTCGAGCTCAACTTGTGACAAAACCCCTAATCGAGCAGCCACCAAATCGACTACGACATCGCCCTATGTCACTGTCTTCGCCCAAACATCATGCTTCTGATCAACGTGCACGACCCCTATGCCCAGAAATCACGACTCAATCGCGTAACCATCTTCCTAGGTCGCTTCGTCCACCTCTCCTCATATGCTCCAGATGGCAAACACCAAGTCGCGATTAAATTTGATCACTCTTCTTTTTTTCTCTTTAAAATGAATTTTGATTCGTCTTCGTTCAATTTAAAGAGAGAAGAAGGGGAACGTGTTTTTATTCAATTTTATTCTTTTGTTTTTTTCAATTTGAGAATAAGATCGTGATTTTAGAGAGGAATTATTTCTCAAGAGCAAAAATAAAAGTGTACGTTATTTAAAGAGGAAGGAGGGACGATCTGATTGAAATGAAAGAGGGAAGGGCTTGTGTATAAATTTGGGCTTGCTTCAAAAGAAACGAAAGACTTTGAATTTTCCAGTTTATAATATTATTTAATTATAAATTATCTCGTTATGCATATCTTTAAATTTTGAACCCCTACGGAGGCATGCCGCATGGTATTCCTAATGTTATACTGCTATTCTGAAGTCATTGGAACAAGTTTCGAATTTTATAATATGGTTTGTATTGTAATATTGACAGCCAAACACACCAGTATATATAATAATTTCTAGAAAATTATTTTTTCATATCAAATATACAATTTAGGTAAAATTATTTCATTTACCCACTTCGAAACCATATTGCATCGGTTTATTATGTTTAAGTGTTTAGAAACTCTAATTGATTTAGTGGCGTCCTACTATTCGAACCAAATTTATATGCCACTCAATAGATTGATCAACATTGTATAAAACCATTTCTATTCACTAACAAATACGCTCTCATATTTATTAATAGTATAAACTCATTTTAGGGTACTACTATCCCTATTTCTAATGAGTAATTACCACCAAAGCCAAGGTTCTCACTAAACCTTCAACTCTGATACTAAATGTAGCGACCCGCCATTCCATATCCTTTGAGTTGATAACAATTCATTCTTATTAAACCCAAATTGTGTGGAAGAGCAAATAACTAGGGTAAAGAAGAAAACGAGATGGAAGAAAATACAAGAAACCAAATAGAATTTCACAATCGCAGTGGAACAAAGTATAATATATTATGACGACCCACCTTGCATTCCATAGAAAGATGTATCGTAACTTAGAAATAAATAGGTAGAAAAGAAAATAGAGAATCTCACAGTGGAACGGAAAAATATATTATATCACATAAATATTACACAGTAGTCATTAATTCCATACTTCAGAGTCATTCAGTTATACAACATTATATTAGACAGTCGTAATGACTTTCTTATCCGTTACAACCCAAAATGCAAACAGAGATACTAATGCAGTGGAATAGAGATATATATTGATATGCCAATGCCTCCTGCTCAAAGTCTTCTTCAAAGTACGCCAAGCCAACCTGAATCACTTAGCTACTCATAAAAATTTGAGTACCCAAGAGTTTAAGAATATAAAAAATAAACTCTGGGTCAGACATGGGTCTGGTGTGAGTAAATGGTTTAAGTTGTTTAACTTGAAAGATCATTTAAAAACAATCGTATCTCGTAAGACTCACCGTAAATAAACACTGTCAAGTTTTTCCCTTACGATAACCAAAACATTTGATAGGAAATCCAGTTATATTACAATAGTGTCTAGGGTTTTCAATATAAAATAGGAAATAGTTGGAATGCTTACATCTTTTGTTCCAACATAGTTGGGCACAATCAAAACCATATGGGTACTTATTGGAGATTGGATTTCATACAATGGTAGTGCTAATGTGGTACCGCCCGTCACAGTACCTGGTCTAGATCAACGTACCAAGAATTCCCCGTGATCCCCTGCAACACCAGACATAAGCTATCCCTTACTGGATAGTCCGAATAAGAAAACCCCGCAGTCGTGCCAACAACCACCCACACAACCGAATAAAAGGGACATGTAGACAAGGGAAAATCTTGTCCTACTTGGGTGCTGGCCACTTAGCCTTGCTGCACCTCCCCTATTTTAGCCATTCCCGGTTGATAAGGCTTGAAACTGCGATTACCTTTATAGCACACATATCTTGGAATGCTTATCGTCCTCCAATGACGATGGTCTGATAGCATTCGTCCATACAAGTCTGTTCTAGGTCCGAACGGAACCGAGGCACTATTTCCACTACACTCATTTTGGAATCACCCTTAGAGTTAATGACAAATAGCCATTGCATTCTCAATCTTCATTCCAGATCTTCACTTGAGATTTCATGACCTATCGCTTATTTTGGATCGATGCGGTTTTCGGATAACAATTTGATACCTGATCCTGGTCTCATCGAAATACAAACGCCGTCTTTTAAGGCCAAGTTGTTTAAGTAAGACAGTTCAATTTAATTCTGAATGTCATATTCACACAGAAATTCATCACACATATCTAAAACATCTCATATAAGGCATTTCATACCATGGAACATCAAAAATTATCATACTAGAGATATTAAATAATGAAAACATTTAATACAATTTAACATTCATAGGAAAAATTAACTAGTCACACCATTTCTAATTAATTTTGATTTAACACAAAATAAATTAATTAGTTATAAATCCTGCTTAATTATCCTCAATTAATTTCATGCCATTTATTATTATTTTAATGAATTATTGAAAGTAATTAATTATCATTTGCAATTACTTAAGACTTTATTTAATTAAAAGTTTAAAACATTTATCTTGACCATTTACTTAATTGTGTTATTAAGTTTATTCGAAAAAACATAGGAATTAAGTTAAATAACTAATCTAATATATAATTATCCTAAATTAAATAAATTTAAGTTCAAACATTTAACTTCATAATTCTTGGGCTTGAAACTTGCTTTAAAACTTGTTCAAAAATTACTTTGAAAACTTATTCATAAATTTACACTTTTTTTAAAACTTGGTTAATTTATTTTATTTTCCTAAAACATTCGGGCTAAAGCCCAAAAATCCCCAGCCAAAACTCAATCTTCCCCGACTCTCTTCCTTCCTTAAAACTTTGCTAATTCACTTGCGTACAAAACCCAATCCAAACCCTTATGAAAACCCGAGCCCAACCCCTTATTTCCCCTCTCCTTCTCTTCTTCCCACTCCAGTCTACAGCAAAACATTGATAGACATGCCCATGTGCACATGCACAAGATAACAGAGCCACTCTGACCATCATCGATGGTCCCACCAAGTCGCCGTCGACCCTGCCGACTACCCTAACCACCCAGAATCCATGCCCAAACGGCAAAAGCTTCGTCTGACATCCCTCTACCTTTCCCTCCTCCTTCGGTCCATTCCAATGCCACCATGGCACCACATTTTCCCGGAAACTAACCTCGACCTGAACTAGCCCTAAACCCTACATCTTCCTTGTCGTGCCACCATAGCAAACTAAAAACCCTCTGACCATTTTTCCCAAGCTCCTCGACCTGCGAGCAAGCTCCAGCAATAGGCCTAACTTCCCGAGAACCTCCGATCGCCAGAAATCAACAAAATCCCAATTCCAGTTCAACTCACAAAATCTCCACATGTTCTAACTTAAAAATCTTGATACTATTATTAAAAATCATAGTTTTTGAAATCAAACCTAATTATGAAAGTGAAACTTGAAATTAAAATTGTCGATTTCTCTAATATATTACTTTTCCACTGTAATTTCTGTCTTCCCAGTGAAATACTTACTAGTTTCACTTGTAATTATTTTTAAAAATAAGATTTAGTTAATACAAACAAGTTTCCTTTGGACATCATAAACTAAAATTTGTTACATTTTTAGAAATGAATTTTTTGAATAAATTTTTAGTCTTTTAATCAAAACAGAGGCATGCATGTTTATATATAGGCATGCATACAGTAATTCATCTTACATTCCAACAAAAATACATTTCTACATTCATGCAAATCACATTCAAGCCATTTCTACAATCAATCTTACATGCATAGGTCAATAACGAAGATTTAGCTTTTAAAAAGTTAAGTTTACTCACCTAGACTTTGAATAGAGAAACTCAAATGTTTGAAGTTGAAAACTGTACTTGATATTGAAACTGCAACTTGATTTACTTGTTAAAGCCGAGATGAATTTGAATTGAATCTTTCTTTGCTTCAGTTTGAAACTTGAAAGAGTTTGATTGTTGTTTAGTTTTAAGTTTGGTTTTTCTCTGGTTTTTAGTTTGTTAAAAATGAAAGAAGGAAAAGAGTTGAGACATATATATATATATTGGTGTATAAAATGTACAGCCCTGGTTTCGTATTTACATTATATTTTTATTTCTTTTTATTAACTTTTCTCAATGAAGAAAACAATAAATTTAACACTTGTACACAAGATCTTTTCCTAGCTTACAAATGTCCACAAGTGAATATTTTTTATTTTTTATGTTTTATGTTTTTATTTTTATATTTACTTATTATTTATTTTATGCAACTTCAAAAGAAATGATATAAAACCTATTTATTTATTCTTATTTTATTTTAAACTTAAGTTATTACTACTTAAATTTAATAACTATATATATACTAGTATTTAAAATGTAAAGTTTTAAATCTAATTTACTTTTAAGATATATATTTGGAATTTCAATCATTGTTTCATTTACAATCCCCAAACACACACACACACATATATATATTAGATAGCATATATATTTCTTAAAAGATAAATTTGGCAGATTTAAATAATTATATGACAAGATTATCTGTTTAAGATTTGCCAAAAATCCCATGTTATCGCATTCCTCCCCCCTTAAAAGAATTTCGTCCCTGAAATTTTAAAGTCAAAGATAACCAAAAGTTTTTATATTCAAACAACCACGCATACACATCAGTCATATACTAACAATCAAAACAAACAATTCATTCAAACAAACAATCCTAACTATCCTGACACAATTCCGAATAAGCCTTCCTAATACTATCAAGATTTTTCTAAGTACAATATCTGGGATCCTCGCTCCACTGAATCATAACCAGCTTCACCATTGTTCCTGGGATCCTTCTCATCTCGGTCTACAATCTGAACTGGATGCCTGGCCACAGTTAAGTCCAGTTTGACTTCCAAATCTTCTTGAACTGCTGGCTCTACAACTAGTGATAGGTCGTATACATATTTCCTCAACAGAGATACACGAAATACATTGTGAATCACAGCCATCCGTTCCGGTAATTCAATTCTATAGGCCAAAGCACCTATCCTATCGAGAACACGGAAAGGTCCAATATACCTCGGGGCAAGCTTCCCCGTAATCTGAATCTCCTTTTATCGGGGAAACTTTGACGAATACCAAATCTCCAATTTCAAATTCGAAATTCCTTCTTCTCTTATCCGCATAGCCTTTTTAACGATCATGGGCTATTTTCATCCTTTTCTTTATTAGCTCAACCTTCGCAGATGCGTCCCAAATCAAGTCAGGACCAAGAATAAGACAATTTTCGGATTCTACCAACAAGATGGTGATCTACAAGGTCTTCCATACAAAGTTTCGTATGGTGACATCTCAATGCTTGCATGATAGCTGTTGTTCTACGAGAAGTCTACCAAGTATAGATGATCCTCCCAAGATCCACCAAAATCCAAGATACAAGCTCTCTACGTATCTTCAAGAATGCGATTCAGCCTTTCTGTCGAACCGTCGTTTTGAGGATGATAAGCTGTACTTAATCTCGACCTCATTCCAAGAGTTATTTGCAGAGCGTCTCAAATTTTGCTATCAAAAATTAGGTCACGACCATCACTACGCTGATGAGGACTCCGTGCAGCATAACAATCTCTTTCAAGAAAATCTATGCTAAAGAGGATGCAGTTCCGGTTGCCTTAAGTAGAATAGAGTGGGCACTCTTAGTCAGCCTACCTACGATTATCCACACTCCATTTCCTTTCCTGGTTCTTCGTAACCCATCGATGAAGTCCATCAATATCATTTCCCATTTCCACTTCGGACCTTCCAGAGGTTGCAACAATCCCGTAGTTCTCTACTGATCACCCTTCTCTTGTTGACAGTTCGCACATCCATTTACAAAGGTAGCAATGTCGTTCTTCATTCCCGGTCACCAGAAAACTCTTTTCAAATCCTTATACATCTTCGAGATCCTCGGATGGATACTAAATCTAGATTTGTGGCCTTCCAACAAAACTTCCTGCCTCAATCCGTCCACATCCGACACACACAATCATCCATTAATTCTTAAAGCTCCTTGAACATCTATCTTCAAATCTGATACCGACCTTCCTTAGCTCTAAGATTTAATTCCTCTAAGGTTCTATCCTTCATTTGATTGCTTACGATCCTATCTTGTAGAGATGGGGTAACTTCAAGAATAGCCAAAATTGCATTTCCACTCAAAGAGTCTACCACCATGTTTGCTTTACCTGTAGTATAGAGAATGTTTAGATCATAGGATGTGAAAAATTCTACCCATCTTTGCTGCCTCAAGTTCAAGTCTTTCTAGGAGAAAAGATACTTTAAGGGTTTATGATCGGCGAAAAGCTCAAACTTCTCACCAAACGGATAATGCCACCATATCTTCAGTGTAAGGACGATAGCTAGCAATTCCAAATCATGCGTAGCGTAGTTCTTCTCTCCGCGGCTTCAACTGCCTACTCGCGTACGCAATCACTCTTCCATTCTGCATCAAAACAGCACCAAGCCCTACTCCACAGGCATCAGTGTACACTTCGAACTTACTGCTCCCATCTGGATTAGCCAAAACAGGTGCACTAGTCAACCTCGCCTTCAGATCTAGAAACACTTCTTCACACTCTAGAGTCCATTTAAATTTCACTCCCTTCCTAGTCAGTTTTTTCATGTGAGAGGAAATCTTAGAATAATCCCGGAAGAATTTCCTGTAGTAACCCGCCAAGCCAAGAAAACTTTGAAGTTCCATAGGAGTCTGCGGTTGCTTCCACTCTTGAACAGCTGCCACCTTGACCGGATCCATAGAGATACCATCTTCAGATACGATGTGTCCCGAAATTCTTACTTCTGATTTCCAGAAATGGCACTTCAAAAACTTTTCCTTCAGGACATGCCTTCTTAAAGTTTCCAATACTATCTCCAAATGACGCTTATGCTTCTCCTCTGATTTTGAGTAGATGAGAATGTCGTCGATGAAAAAAAGCACAAACTTATTCATCACATCTCAGAAAACACAGTTCATCAGATCCACAAAATAAGCTGGGCGTTGGTTAGCCAATAAGGCATAACCAGCCACTCATAACAACAGTGGTTCCTCTAAATGTAGTCAAGGGTATACTGTCTTTAGTTGCCCTTAGCCGGTGAAAACCCAAAGCTCGATCCAATTGAAAAAACATAGTAGCCCCATGAAGTTGATTGAAAAGATCGTCAATACGAGGCAAGGGGTACTTATTCCTAATGGTCACCTTATTCAATTCTCGATAGTCTATACAAAATCTTAATGACCCATCCAATTTGGTTACAAATACTATAGCAAAACTTTAGTTAGAACAACTAGGTATGATCAATCCTTTCTCCAAGAAATCCCAAGTCAGCTTCACCAATTCCTCCCACTCTAGGAGCCATCCTTTTTCTTGGTTGAACCATTGGTATCACTCCTGGAACTAGGTCGATATGGAACTCGATCACAAGATGCAGGGGCAAACCCTTAACTTCTTCAAAGACATCTGAAAAATCTCTGACAACTTCGATGGTTCCTACTTCTTGTTGAGATGCCTCGAGTCCATGCAAAAGACTACCCTAGTGAATTCCTGAACTATCACAAGTCACTCTTGCAATCCTTCCCAGCTCGGTTTCCAATGACACCGTTCTCTCTTCACAAACCAAAACAGCTTTATGCTTGTCTAACAAATCCATTCCGAACATAAGGTCAAATTCTTTAAAGTACAATACATATGGGTCGCACGAGAAACTATGGGATAGATAAGAAATTCCTAGACCTTGACAAATCATGTCTAGCTTCGTCACTCCCCCTATAGGATTAGATACAAAAATAGGGCGGTCGACTACACTAGGGGTAAGACGAAATTTCTCTACCATTTCCAAAAAATAAAACAAAGGGAAGCACCAGAATCAAACAAAACTCTAACATAAATGCCATCTAAAAGCAAAGGACCTTCATGAACGCCATTGCCTTCTCCATCAGTAGAAGCTAACGGTCCACCCTGAGTAGCAAACACTTTGTTTGGTTGAGCTCTTTGGAGAAGTGGGAAAGCTTTCACCATATGCCCTGGCTACTGACATGTAACAACTTGATATTTTTAACCATTCACATCCACACATTTTGGAATTGAATTGTTCAAAATATCAAATTGTTAATTTAAATTTGGCAAAACTCAGCATGTACAGTAAATAAATCAATCACAGAATCATAAACGCAGAGTATAGATAAATATAATGTAGCGGAATGTACAATTGTAGTTCATGAAGCTACTATATAAACATCAGAGTTAGGAATAAAATACAACGGAATATCTCAAACACAATGAAGTCTCCAGTACGAACCGATGACTTCTCTGAACCAATCATCTGGAAGCTAAAAGATGAGTCGATAGTTGGATCTCCAAACGAAGCTCCAAACTCCAAAGGTGAGTCTCAAATGCTATATCACTCGGTCTGATCCAAGCGTAAAGCAAAACACAAAACACTCGAGTCAGGATTAACATGCTTATATCAATAAATCCAACTCAAGCGAAATATCAACTGAAATACAATTAACATAAAGGATGTTTGAGATAACCATCCTCTAAGAATCCATGTAACTATCTACAATGTAGAAATATACACAGTAACACCGCGGTCATTTCAAACTATTTCATACTTCAAACCCAAAGTATCATTTCCATTTCAAATATATCTATTTTCCAAAATAGTATATATATATTTTATAATTTATAAAGTAAAGTATTGGTAATTTCCTCAAACTTTACAGATCGCTTCAAAATCAACTCGGCTTTCCTTTTCAAATTAAATTCATTCTCAATTTATCAATTCTTATTCAATTCAGTTTTCTAAATAACAAATTCAAATTATATCGATTTCAAACACAGATCTGAATCACAAATAAACCACTAGTATATTTTAAAGCTTTAATATTCAACATTTTCAGAGTCAAATTTAACAGTTTCATATACATCTCGATTGAACCTAATTATTATTTTGTCCTGAAATATTCACTTAATAATTTCAATATCATTTAAATAATCCAAAATTACAGCTTACTAAATATTTGCTTGAATTCAATTAAACGGAAAAAATTCATTAACTTACTTAAATCAAAATCACGTTATACAATCATATCTTTGGATCGCAATTTCAAGAAGTTTCAAATCTATTTAATCAAATTAAATTCTTACTTGATTACAATTTCAAATGTATTTCAGATTTACCTTCCCAACCTTATCTTATTTAAGTTATTACCAAAAGCTATTTGAAAATATAATTGAAATGCTTAAACATATTATATGTATTAAATCAATCTTAATTAGGTTTAATATTATCATTTAACCTATATATATATATATATATATATATATATCATTACCATTTTATAATATATTTAAAATCAATATTTATTACAGCTATATATTTCATTTCAAAACCATAGAGTTCATTTTCAAAAAATTTGTATAGACCAACGGCGTGTATAATTTTCTATTCTATGGTAAAGTGATACGGATATTATCATTTCAATCCATAATTTAAGTATATACGGGTAGATATGATTTCGACCAGCAATCCCAAATTCAATTAAAATGAAAATCGCTTGGGTTTATCGTTTCAGCCGATAACGATTTTCTCCTATTCTAAAGTCCATTCGGGTATGTATCATTTCAACCCATCGTGAATTCTATACTAACAGCGAACTTACTAAGTGATAACATATATGATAATAATATAACAGATAATAATATAACAGACATATATCATGAGTAATTAAATGAAATATAAATAATAGGATATGGTGTCATATCCCATAGGTGAGCTGATACAGATAATGGCTTATCTAACCATAATTAAATAAATAACAATTCAAATTAGCTGCATATTTCAATTGAAATCAACTTTAATAAGTATAAGAACGTTAAACGTGAGTGATTGTTCACCTTTCGAGGCTAAAGAAGATAGATAACACGACGAGCTACGATTGAATCACGATATGGACTATCGACAGATCCAACAACAAATCTCAAGGCAAAGTAAGCTAAACACTGATTTGACGAACAAGGCTGATAGATAAAGAATTGATGAAATAGATCAAAATCTGCATGATATAGACTGAAACGATATATATTATTCTATTATATTATTTTCTTAAACCAATATTAAATATGGAACTTATATTTAAATATAAAATATATACATTTTCAATTAAATATTAAATTTAAACCCCTAAAAATAAAATCTCAGACACACTGTTTATATGAAATTACAATTAAATATACTCTCGCATGCTACTATATAAAACAATTGTATGCAGATTCTGCGAATCTATAGAAATATTCACTAAAACATTATAATTATATTTCAGGTAGTATGTAGACCTAACTTTTTTTCAAATATATAAGCAATGGACATACAAACAACAGTTCAAAAATATATATACTATATCAAGTGTACCTTACATTATCTATACGTATATATTAATGTATATGTACTTTGAAATATACTTTATTAAATATGTCATTGTATTATATTCTGCTAATAGACTAGTACTTATACAAACCTATTACATAATAAAATATAATATTATAAAATATATACACTTTCTAATAGATTACCGCCAACCAAAACAAAAACAAAACAATATATACCTATATACACGACGCGGATATATACATACACGCATGCCAGCAACATGAAATTAGCCCTGAAAAATGATATATTATATGTGTGCAGACCTTATGTGTGGCATATATGTAAATTATAAACAACTATAAAATAATATAAACTAAACCATATAAACTTATATTCACAATTTAGACTTGCTTTTATAAAACTGTAAATGAACAGAAATTTGGCAAATTGTACTATATATCTGTACCTGGCAAATAAAACCTTCACTTTAAGTTTCCTTCCAAAATTTCAAAGCAATATACAAGCAATACTACACCCGCTTATACACTATAAATATCAAGTACAAGCATGACATTGGAACAACTACAAAATACGAAAGCTTTTTTTCTTCTTCAAACGTACGCAAGCAACATATTTCAACTCATGTCATTACTAGATATATGCGAACAACTTGTTGGAAAGAAAAGTGTGCATATCTCATCATAAAGCATTGACTTTGTTCATAACATAGCCTATTATATGGTTATACTAAATACCTATCTATATTATAGTTTAAATAATAACAAAGTTGCATGCAGACCCTGACCATATGCTCAAAACCACATTATTTAGAACAACAGACAACAAACCAATTATTTTTAAAACTAACTCAAATATGACTTTAAAAAAAATAAGGATCAATATAGTAACGACCCGCAAATCCGTACCCCTTGAGTCAACACTATTCTACCTAAATAACCTCAAGTTGTACAGAAATATGAACCATTGGGGTTAAAGAAGAAGAGGTAGAAGGAGAGAAAACAGAAAACAACATCAGAATCTAACCATCGCAGCGGAATAAAATATAATAGATAAAAAATTATTTTTAGACAAAACAAATATTGTAACAACCCGCATATTTATCGATTATATATTTAAATATTTCACCGTTCATCGGATTTTGGTCCGAAAACCGACTTTTTGCAAACTGTCGAATTGGGACTCGAGACCACTTCCATCTAGTTCAAAATGACGTTTGCGACCTTTTTGAGTATAAGCTTCGATATGTTTGGAGAAATTTGATTTTTGCCACTTTTTCCCGCTTAGGGCTTTGGTTGGGCTGAGCCAATTAACCACTTAACTCAGTTCCAACACTCTCCTCTTCATTCACTTCTCTTCTATTTTCCTAATACTCAAGCTTTTATGTTAATGGAGGGTGGAAGAGGAAATTAAAACTCCAAGCCCTAACTTCCCTTGCAAATCAAATTCCTAGCTCCAAACTCAGAACCCATTGGTAAGCTTCTCTTCTTCTTCTCCAACTCTTTCTCCATTCAATTTCAGAAATTTCCTAAAACCTAACTTAGGGAATGCTCTTCTTTTGAGCTTAGATTCAAGCTTCTAGAGTTGGTTTTGAAGAGTGGTTGATTCCCCTTTGCTTTCAAGCTTCATCTTCATAAATTTAGTTCAAAGGTGAGATTTTTATCTCACATCTATGACTATAATTATCTTTGGTTGTTAGGTTTGAATTCCTAACACTTCTTCATGAGAATTTGCTCTCGATTTGTATTGGTTTTGTGAATATTCCAATTTTTGGGTTTTTAAGTCAAATTTGTGTGAAAATCCTTTTATGGATGTTTGATCATGCTTTTAGTGATGCACCGAGGAGCATATAGGGCCGGGTTGTCGATTGTCATAAACCCTTAGAGCCAATGTTCGTCCGGTCGCATTTTGGAAGAATTTGCTCTTCATTTGAATAGGCTGAAAAACAGCCCAGGCATGATTCAGTCGACTGAATCTTCTGTTCAGTCGACTGAACCTGGAACCCGAAAGTTCCCAGGCATGATTCAGTCGACTGAATCTTCTGTACAGTCGACTGAACCTGGAAACAGAAAGTTTCCTGAACCTGGAAAATTTCCAGGTACAGGGTCAGTGGACTGAAAACTCTGTTCAGTCGACTGAACCTGCTGTTTGAGTCCATTTTGCCTTTTTGGATTGAATTTCCAATTTAAATCGATTCGTGTTGTTTCCTATTTGTTGTTATCATCTATTATGACTTGATGACCTTTTCTTTGGGAATTTTAGATGTATCCACTTTGATGGATTTGATATCGATTTCTTTGGATTTTATTCACGTCTTCGAATGTGAATTTTTATGATTGATTGTTTCTACAATCAATTCTATGATTTGTCACTTAAAAATATAAAGGTTTCAATACTAGTAGTAAATATCAAAACTCTTTCATCAAAATGATTTCAACTCTATTTTCAATAACAAAGCTCGTTTTCTTGAACCGTTTTCCAATCTATTAGTATATACAAGCCTTTACCTCACTCGTATGAGAAATCTAATTAAACGACTTAGTAAAACGAGTGGTATGAAACGCTTGCGTTTACTTCGTCGGTTAATTCTTGTACTTGTTCGATTGAATCTCTTGTGACATTCTTCTAGTGGAGATTTACAGTTTGTTCGTAAATGTTTAAGTTAAGCAAGTGGTTATGGGACATGAAGCTAAACTTTTATATTTACTAGCTTAGTGTAATTGACACTTCTCTTTGATCATGACGATCATTTTATGGTTTAGACTAGCAATGTGCGATGTCTCCTTGTCTATGTGGAGGACCGTACCTCATTAAATGGAGCTTCGTCTCATTTCTTCGTGGGCTAGCGACCCATGTACTTTCTAACGTGTTTCGATTCATCGGATGTACCGTTTGTACTACATCGATGTTTTGGCTTTTGGATTCATTGGATGTACCGTTTGTACTATATCAATGTCTTGACCATCCTTTTTATTGTGATTTCTGGATTTCGTGTGTTGATTTCTGGAATTTGTGTTTCACCAACTTTTACGATTGGCATGGATATATATGTCATTTATTGTGGCTTTGTGAATGAAATCAGGAGTATGACATTCATTTTTATCTTGAGTAGATTATTGTGATATTGATTAATCTATTGTTGATTTTCAATTACTTATTTATGACAGCTTGGCATTGTGATTATTATATGTTTATGTCATATCTCCTATTCTATATCATTTCTTCTGATATTTATAGCTAGACTGATCCGTTTATTATTTTCTTCTTAATTAATACTCGGGTCAGACCGAGATGTTACAGGTGCTTCTGCTTGACTTCTCATCCAGGATCATTACTCTGACTTTTGGCCAACTACTTAGATTAGTAGTTTATTTTGTTGTATACACTTGAGATATAGACTCATATTTGTATTCCTTTGTATAGCACGTGTTGCTATTCTTTTGTATTATCGTGGATCTTTTTGACCACTACTCTGATATACACTTTCATGTGTTAGTGTTATATTCATATCTATTTCCGCCTTTGTGATATGAATTGTCTGTGACTGATTTATGTTATGTTTATTTCTATATTTGTTTCCGAAGACCTTTATAGCCACTGTGTAGTAGCTTTGAGTTTGTGTCAGTATGTCGGATTTCCTCTTGAGATGAAAAGTTATATTTTTATCTGGCATATCGGTACTCGCACAAAGCAATTATACAGATGGTCGCTCCTCAACAGCCTTATTCTCCGTGCTAGTTGACAGCATTCACCGTAATGTTCTTGGCTAGCGTGGGTATAGAGGTGGGGCGTCACAGCTTCAGAGCCAAACTTCGGAACAATATGGAATATTATAACAAGGATCAACGTCCTAAGTCCATCTTAGGAGTCGTGCTTTAGGATTTTATTCTGGTCTTCCTACCGTCCTACCCTATTTTCTTTTATGATTCCTTGTTTTATCTATCAAGATTGCTTGATATTTATTTTGAGAATAACTTTTTCTTCTTCTTTATTTCTTTTTAAAGAAGAGAAATGGTTAGACTAGGCCGCCCCAGGCCGGTCAATCTAGTGTTACTCCCCTGGATGGAGTATTCATGTCTGCTCAACAACTTTTGGATCTCGTAATGAATCAAGAGTTTATCTATGCTTTAAGTAAGAACCCCGAAATGGTTCTACCTTTGAAACTTGAAGTTTCTTTCAATCAGCTTGTGGATGTTACTCTTCTTCATGGAGAGGTTGGTAAAGGAAGTGCTTGTGATATTGGGACTTCCAAGAAGAGGCATATTAAGTTCAAGAGCCTTAATCCCAATAAGAGAGTGAAGCAAACTACTTTTGTAGCAAAGACTCCAATCCCTAATCGTGGAGGATGCTACAATTTTAATTCTAAGGAACACTATGCGAATATGTGTCCAAAACTCCATTCTTGTCACTATTGCAAGAAACCGGGTCACCTTTTATCTGCATGTCCCAAACTTTTGAACAAGGACATGAGAAAGCTAAATATTGTGCAAGCCCCTATAAACTCTTCTCCTGATCATGGTATTTCTCCTTCAATCCTTGGTTATATTTGTCTCGTGAATATTCTTTTCAAGTTCTTGTTGATATGAGTCCATCTCATTATTTTATATCAAAAGGACTTGTTAATTCTTTTTCTTTAAATATTTTGGGCTTGTTGACTTCATTGAGAATTGCGAATCTGGATGGTAGATCCGCAACACTCAATTTTCTTTTGTTTAGATGTCGAGATTGTTTTATGTGACTTTTCTTTCCGAGCCGATATTTTTGCTTTGGCTTCGGAAATTGATTTTTTCTGTAAGGATTGGTGTTAACGTGAAAATCTGATGCTAACACCCCGGTGTGTGTAGAAACAATGTGAAAGCACCAACCGTGAGTACGGGAACCAAGAAATAATAGTAAGTAACAGAAAATGCAGTAAATGAGCACAGAGTTTATAGTGGTTCGGCTTATAATCAAGCCTACGTCCACTTCAATCCTTTTTATTGCTGACTGAATTACAACTTATTACAATCTCTTTCAGTTACAATCCAATTCAATTCGAAAAAAGACAAGTAGCTAGAGAAAACTTCAATGCCACAGAGTTCTTTAAATCCAAGATTGAATGTCTTGCGTGAGCTTTGAGTGATGGAGTGCAGCTTGCTTTGAAGATAGTAAAGTTCCAACGCCTTGAAGAAATGATGCAAAAGTCCCTTTCTAGTTGGAGCTAGGGTCGTATTTATAGACATTTCTCGGAGTTAGGTCGTAACCCGTACACGACTCATAATAAGTCGTAACTCGTACACGACTCATAATAAGTCGTAACTCGAAATGTTAACCCCGTTTCGACCACGAGTTAAGGAGCTTACGAGTTAAAGGTCACACGAGTTAAGGCGTCTACGAGTTAAAGAGCTCACGAGTTAAGGAGCTAACAAGCTAACAGGTTAAGACCTAAACGACTTAGGGAATGTCATGACTCAACAGCCTTAGCTCATTGCCAACCTAAAATGAATGACGACTCAATTGATTGCCGACTTAACGAACCAAGGTACTTCACGACTCAGCAAGTTACCGACTCAACAATTGAGGAGTTGCATGAGTTAAAGAATTGTGCTTACGACCTACCTTAAATCGTCAGCGACTCAAGCAAGCAAACAAGGAGCTACGACTAGTTAACTCGTGCGCGACCACAGCTCACAGCTTACGACTTAAGAAAGTCCACGACCTAAAGGAGTGATGACTCAAAGCACTAAAAGGAAGAGTCAACAACACTTAAGTCGCTGCTGACTTATAACTGCAGATAAGTCGTTCATGACCTAATACTTGGAGACAAGTTCAATACCATGCTGTAATGAAATAACTCGTTGACAACTTACGACTTATGATGAGCCGTGTACGACTCATGCTAGCATAAAGGAAGTTGCATTTGGTTAACTCAGGAATGACTTAGAACTTGTATCATTCATTCAAATGGGTGCATAACTTTGGACCAAGCCATGAGCTAAACCCAGTGGGTCGGCCACGGCCTACCATGAGTCATCTACGAGTTACGACTTATTATGAGTCGTGTGCGAGTTACGACCTAACTCCGAGAAATGTCTATAAATACGACCCTGGCTCCAACTAGAAAAGGACTTTTTTTTGGATCATTCTCTTCGTGACATCAAGGCTCTACTATCTTCAAGACATTCTATACTCCATCAATTCAAGCTCACGCAAGACATTTAGACCAAACTTCGCACAAAGATTCGACATATTCAATCATGGATTCAAAGAACTCTGTGGCATTAAAGTTTTCTCTAACTACTTGTCCTTTTGAATTGAATTGGATTGTAATTGAAAGAGATTGTAATAAGTTGTAATTCAGTCAGCAATAAAAAGGATTGAAGTGGACGTAGGCTTGATCATAAGCCGAACCACTATAAACTCTGTGCTCATTTACTGCATTTTCTCTTACTTACTGTTATCTCTTGATTCCCGTATTCACGGGTGGTGCTTTCACAACTATACTTCACACACCGGGGTGTTAGCGTTCAAATTTTAGCGTTAACATTTTTGGTGCTTTCACTGAGAATTGAACTCAGGAAATTTCCACTATTGCTCCGCAAAGGATTGTTGAAAGAATTTCTTTTAAAACCAGAAGTTTATTGGAAATAATGGCTCCTGGAAGAAGACGAAGTTCTGCAAGGTCCGATAATGTTCAAGGGAAAACAGCTACCTCTCTTCCTTCAAGCCAAGCATCTCCGACCGCTGGAGTTACACGGGCAGAGCTGGATGCCGTGATTTTGGGACTGAATCAGCAGTTGAATGCTCAGAATGCGCAATTGGAAGCCCAGAATGCCCAGAATGCCTTGATTATGGATAGGTTAAATGCCCTGCTTGAGCCTAATCACCAATGACAGGATAATGAAGCAATATATGCTCAAGATGCCCGTGACCCCCAAGAGAAAGATATTCCACAAAGAGCAGACAACACCGCTGCAAGGGCACCTTCTCGAGCTGAAGGGTCAAGACCACAGCCAACCTTTCAAACTTCCGAAAGAGCAGCTAACTTCTTACAGGCAAAGTCTCAACACGACGAGGAGTATCTATCAGGAATGGCCCGCTCAATCATGAAAGAAAGCATGTGGAGGCACGAGGATGAAAACGATTGGGGGTTTGCTCCGAGCAAGACTCCGTTCACTGAAAGGATTTTAAAGGCAGAGTTTCCCAGGAAATTTGTACCTCCTACCATCCCAGCCTATCGAGGGACAAGTGACCCTAACCAATTTCTATACAGATACGATTGGCATATGACTGGGGCACAAGCATCAGATGAAATTAAATGCCGATATTTTCCAGTATATTTAAAAGGGGTGGCTTTGCTTTGGTTCACCAAGCTACCAGTTCGATCTATAGACCAATTCTCCGATTTAACATGAAAGTTCAAAGAACAATTCAGATTGTATGCATCAAAGGCAAAAGATATAATGTCATTGTCCAGTCTAGAACAAGCACCCGAAGAACCTATCAGGTCCTTTTTGAACCGTTTTAATATAGCTTTAACCGAGGTAGACAACGCGGAGCCCTGAATGATCCTCACATACTTAATGCGGGCCATCGACAAATCAAGTGAATTTGGGATATGGCTTAAAATGAAGGAACCAAACTCACTCGAAAAGTTTTATAAAAAAGCCGACGAATTCATATGCCTAGAAAATCTCTCGATGCCAGCGAAAGCAGTGGTGGCCGAAATCAAGAATAACGATATCATCACTAACAAGAGAGGATCTGGAAACCAGAAAAGGGAGAGTGATGAAGGAAAGAGGCAAGGAAATAAGAAAAAACCTCGACGTTTTAATCCTTCAGATTTCACCCCCTTAACTGATACACCGGAAAGAATCTTCTTGGCAACGAAGAATGTTATCAAGTACCCTAACCACCTGAGATAGGGAGAGGGGTAGTGCAAAATGGGAAATTCTGTCGATTTCACAACCAACCCGGTCATGATACTGATCAATGTCACCAGTTAAAGAGTGTGATTGAAGAATTGCTGAAACAGAATAAACTTCAACAATATGTGAAGAAAGACAAAATTGACCCAACCTCGTCCACTCAGGGGCAACCATGTCCTCCTTATCGACCCGGTTCAAGCTATAGAACTACGGAGCAAGAATCCGAGAAGCTAGTCATTGACTGACACGTGAATCGCAAAATCATGGGATAACATTCATTTACACCCATATTTTACTTGATAGCGTTGTTTAATTTTGTAAAATGATCGTGAATGTATAGTTCTTGTACTGTTAGCTAATACAAATGTGATGTGAATCAGTAATGAGAAATTATAAATTTTGTATTCTTTAATACTGTTAAAATGCCTGTATCATTTCAATATGCAAATATTACTAAAAGTGTCAATTTAGTATTGCAGGTTATTGAAATAAAGCTGGCTCATCCAACATATCACAAAGCGAAGTGATCCCTACAAATCATGAAGTGAACGAATGGAAAGTCAAAAATGTTCCGAATTCAAGTATTTCGAAAGAAGTGCAATTTGTAAACGATTGAGGACTCCACCAAAGAAGGCACCTTTCTAATAAGAAAGTTCCGATCTTTTGCTAACCAACCACGATCGTTTGTGTAAACGAACATTTGGTGGAGCAGCTTGCATCTGCCTCATGGATTCATTCAGCAATAAGGCTCATTTCTTTAACAAAAACAAACGAAAGAACGGTACATGTACTTGAAGTATTGTGAGGGATTGCAAAGAAGCGCTTGGTATAAAGACACAAGATCCAATGCTACTCTTTGGAGTTCAAAATTCTCTTTAAAGTCCAAATGCTTCTCTTCGGAGACCCAATGCTACTCTTTAGAGTTCAAAATACTCTTTAGAGTCCAAATGCTTCTCTTCGGAGACCCAACGCTACTCTTTAGAGTTCAAAATACTCTTTACAGTCCAAATGCTTCTCTTCGAAGACCCAATGCTACACTTTGGAGTTCAAAATTCTCTTTAGAGTCCAAATGCTTCTCTTCGGAGACCCAATGCTACTCTTTAGAGTTCAAAATACTCTTTGGAGTCCAAATGCTTCTCTTCGGAGACCCAACGCTACTCTTTAGAGTTCAAAATACTCTTTAGAGTCCAAATGCTTCTCTTCGGAGACCCGACGCTACTCTTGAGAGTTCAAAATACTCTTTAGAGTCCAAATGCTTCTCTTCGGAGACCCTGCGCTACTCCTCAGAGTCTAAATGCTACTCTATAGAGTCCAAATCAAAGACCTCGAGCGGGCCAACCAGAATAAGTGAGATCTTTCTCGTTACAAAGTTGCGGAATGATCGGTCGATACACTCCCGTGAATCCGTCCAACCGAGAGAAAGAAACTCCAAACTTCCGGGCAGTAACCCTACTTAGAGGCACACATTTCACCGAGATTGAAATAAAACTTCCAAGTGTTGAAATGTGGAAAGCCCCCTTCGGAGGCCCGCTTCCCAGCGAACAGGGAAAAATAAAAGCCTTTTCCAAGGGGTAAAAATAAAAAGACCTCTTCCCAGAGGCAGAAATGAAAAGACCTCCTCCCGGAGGCACAATCAAGCAGAAAGACCTCTTCGGAAGCACACGTTTCACCATGATTGAAATAAAACTTCCAGGTGTTGAAACGTGAAAAAGCCTTCCTCAGAGGTGCAACTTTTAAAAGAAACAAAAATCAAGAAGCCCTTTACTGTGGCACGTAAAAAAAAAAAAAAAGGAGAAGCCATCTTCAAAGGCACACTTTAACTCTCAAAGGAAGAATGATCCACCTATTCTGGGAAATCCTCTTCCTCAGAAAGAGGTTAAAGTACCCTTTAGATACCCGCTTTACCACGTAGAAGAATTCACTTGATAAAATGTGTATATGCACAAAGGAAAGAGTGATATCTTTGAAGGATGGAGCATAAAAACTTATGTAGAGGGAGTTGTACTCTGTTTTTTAATGAAATAATGTTCCTCCAAGTAGGGAATGATTATTCTCTAAAAAATAAAAGTACAAGTCCCCCCAAAATATAAAATATTGCAACGAGCTTATGGTATAGGGGCAACATGGTATAACTACATCGGTAAAATTGCGCTCAAACAGTATACAATGAGCTCACTGCAATATTGTGCAAAGAAACTTGTACAAAAATGAATAATAAATGCATTCTCAGATACAGACAGAAGTTTGTACAAAGAAAAAGAATCATTTTATTCAACACTATTAGAATTTTATACAGGTACAGGTTCCAAAGTAAAAAGCAAAAGAAAAGCGGGGGCCGGTACCCGCACAATTTCCGGTCAGTACATGCAAAAAAGGCAAAAAGCGATATGAAAGCTACAGAACCAGAGCCATCATTTCTTCTTCCGTCCACCTTTTGAGCCCGCACCCGGCCGGATAAACAACTTCTTAGGCCGCCTTGTAAGAGTAGGGGATGAAGGAGAAAGGGGCTCAGTCGGACTTTCTTCCGTTTCTTCTTCGCCAGTTAAGGATCCCTTCTTCTTCTTCTTCTTGGAAACTCCCTACTTTCCTCTCTTCTTGGAGGAAGACCTACTCCCTGGAGAAAGAAGTTTAGCTAATGGTTCATCATCAGAACCAGTTTCTTCTGGAGTCTTCTCACTCCCTTCAGTTTCTTCTCCCTTGTGTTCTTGTAAAGCAATGGGATCGTCCAAGTCTTGAAGAGCTTCTATTTGCTCCTCTTGTGATCCCGGTTGCGAGGCAGAAGGAGGAGTCACCTGAATAGATGGAGGAGGAATAATTGGAGGTGGGGAAGTTTGAACGATGCTCGACGTTTTCTCTACAGAAGGAAAAAAGTTCAAGTCAGTAAAAAGCGGAGATAAAGGTTCGCTGAGGTTCAAGAAGTAGTCAAAAAGCTCATCAAGCTCGTAAGAAACAGATGAGCAGTCTACTTGGGCAAGATTAACAGTAGGGTTACCTACAGAAGTCGGTTTTCTGACATCAACCTCGTAAGCCTGTGCCTCGGCACCCTCTTCGCCTTCATCTCCACCGTGTATGCTTGTGATCTCGGTGGTAACTTTGGTAGGAGATAGAGAATGGGAACTAGAACCGATAATGTCAATTTCGACCGAAGGAGAAGGCTGAAGTGGAACAGTTGAGATAGTTTGTCCCGAATATTCTCCTGCCGCTGTTTCGGCCCTTAATTTTGCAAGCTGTTCTCTCCCGTTGGCGAGAGTGGCGCGAGCATCTTCATCAAGATAATGCTCCTCAAGTGCTGACTCAGCATAGCCACCGCCTTTACCGCCAAGCATATCGAGTGCGGCCTCCCAAACTTCTGCCAGAGTAATTTCATACTTGGGGCCTAGAAAGGCGAGGCTACCGCGCCCCAAGATGCTATGCTGGTAGAAATCAAATAATGTTGAGCTGATATTGGTCCTCGTTGCCTCGTGAGATTCTTCAGCTGCAATTTTGCCGGCAACGGCCTTATCACGCTCCCTTTCAGCTTTGGAAAGTTGAAGCTTAAGCATTTGAATCTCCGCCTCTTGGGAGCTGTTTTTCTTCCGAAGCTCTTCAATATCAGCAACATAGCCCTCACTAATTCTTTTTTGCACTTCAAGCCTGTCTTCGGCATCCCTTTGGCTGGCATGAGCATCTCTCACTTGTTTTAGGAGCACTTCTTCTTTTTGAGAATAGGAAGTAGTGGAAGTAGCAAGCTCTTGTTTCAGTTCCTCAACTTTTGCTTCAAGCTCTTCATTGTAAGAAGCGATGCTCCTCATTTCAGTATCGTGTTGCTCGAGAACCTTTTGCCATTCGGCTTTACCATTTTCCATAGTGAGCATGGCCTCTATATTTGCACGATTAACCCTTTGGAGCTCGTCAACAAGTTTTTGCCAGTTTGACATCCTCTCAATATCAAGCTTGACGGTATCGAGGTTTCGTAACATGGCAGACTTGTCAATAGGGACCAAGTCAAGGTCGAACCTTACTCCCTTCAGACACTACTGTGGAAACCGACTTTGCAAAGTGGCCGGGCCCGGTCCAACTTGGAATTTGGGCCTACTGATTATTGTTTGAATATCTGCTTTCCCAAGAGTAGGAGAGCCAGAAGGAATGTCAAGCGAGGCGGGGGCAGTAACCTTTTCAGGAGTTGTAGAGGTGTGCTTCTCACCATGTCGAGCTCGCTTGCTCGAATCTTCAACCATATGACTTTTTCCCCGGTCATCATGGGATTTTCTTTTATGGGAATCGTCGCCTCTTTGCGAAGAATCGTGGCGCTCCTCCCTCTCTCTTCTTTCATAACGCTCCTCTTGAGCCCTCTTCTCTTGAGCCTTTCGGGCGGCTCTTTCTTCATCAGATTCTCTGTAAGAGGGGAGGTAACGCCTATAATCATATTGGCTATGCCTCCCGTAGCGCTGGAAGTCATCATAGTAGGATCCGCTGCGTCCCATCGGAGGATCTGAAATAAAAAGAGCTAAATTTTAGAATTCTTCAAAGTACAAAAAGTCAGAAGCATAAAAGTGTTGAATGATTCTAGGTTAGTGTAATGTCCAAACTACGCACATCAAACTACGAACCACTCTTTAATTGTGGAGTAGTCATGGGTGTAGAAGTTAACATCAACTCCTGAGTTGACGGAGTCTGTTGCAGAATAGAAGTCGCCTCGACTACTGAAGAAGAAATCCCGGTAGTAATAGGATCATCTTTAAAGATCTCTTGCGATGTGGCAAAGAGGTCACTCCGTCCTTCGAAAGTGTCGTCCCTGCTCTGCTTAACAGGGCTGGTTTTCTCGACTTCTTCGTCACCAGACCTCTTTGAATGCGAAGGAGAATCCCGAGGCTCTTCTTCCTCAATAAACGGGGCAAGTTTGTCAGATGGCCCCGCAATATCAACAGAGGTGGAGCACTTCACTAGCGAAGCCTCGGGAGCAGGTCCTTTTGGTATGGATGTGTCAGTAGAAGCTGGGGCATCCGATGCTCTAGCTAGAGAGTCTAGGATTTCATGAGGATGTGTAGAACGAGAAGTATACAAAAGTCCGTACTGATGCAAAAATTCATCTTTCAATAGAAATTGAATGTCTCTCTCCTCAACTAGCACGGCCTTGAGCCTCTCGAAAGTTGGCTTATGACTGAGATCCTTAGAAGGAGGGGGGAGCGCTGAAAGTAAAAAAGAAGAAGCGGAGTTAACACTTAACAATTCAGACTCGCAAAAGTCGGATAACAAACGTAGTAACAAAGATGGATGATCTTACTTCCTTCCCTCCACACAGCATAAAACCCCGGGGGGCAACGGACAAAGAAGAACTGGGTTAGGAACCCATGAGCAGTGTCTGGAAGGCCAAAGATCAATTTGCGGTTTCGGGCGCTTCTCACAACAGTAATAGAAGGATGATCTTTGGTCCAGGTAAAGGAACATAAGTAACAGATTTCATCAAAGCTCGGAAGTCGATCAAGCATTCTCCTAAATAGCACACCCAACCCCATTAGAATGGCATAACCGTTGGGATGTAGCTAGGATGGGGCGATGGCCAATTGACGAAGAAGATGCTGGAGAAAGTTGTTGAAAGGAGGGATGGCCCCGCTCAGGCACATTTGTCGGTTAACTGTCACAAAGCCAGGGGGTGCTATGTCAGCAGTGTTACTTCTCTCGGGAAAGATGGCATCTGATTCAGCAATGCCAAACTGAGCGCACAACTGGCGAAAAACTTTGTATGATAGCGTGGTGGGGGCTCTTTCGGGAGGATTGACTAGTGGAGCCGGAATAAGAGTTGCCTCTCCAGCCTGAACTGTTGTATCTTCTTCCTGAGAAGTCATTCTACACAAGCAACTGGATATTCAAATGTGAAGGTGCACGTTTCCTAAAAGTGTGAAGTGTCGTGCAAAACTAATAAAAATAGCAAGTAAATATAATTGGAATTAAACTAGTCGATGATTGATCGACTACAAAATTTCAGAACTTGTTAATCTAAAGTTCAAGCATAATATTAGTGCAGGCTGGTCAGTTTCAATTGACTATTTTAGTGTTGCTTTAATATTTTACTTGAAATTGATGAAAGCACTTCGTTCACACAATTTATTTGAGTTAATTATCTGTTATTAACTAATCTGTCATTTGATGTGGGCAGTCGATGGCAGTATATTCGTCCCAATTTTCTATGAATGTTGTATTGGACAGATTGTTAGCTCGCAAGTTAAGGTGGCCTTTGAATGAATGCAATAAAGTTCAACAGTTCAAAGTCCATGCAACGGCTCAAAGTTAGGTCAGGTCATTGGCTTTTTGGCTAGCTTGCCCACGACTTAAGGATTAAGGGGCGAGTCAGTTTAAGTTGCTTCAATTTTAAATCAATGATGTTCTAAGTCGGCAGTGCTTTCGGTCAAAGGCCGCGAAACAGAGGAAGGACTCCAGTGGAAGTGCAGTGGGAAATTTCCTAAGTACTAACACGGCCACGACTCAAGATTTCAAAGCTTTAACTCGGCTACGACTCAGGGTTTGAGTCGTAAAGGTTGCTAAGTCGCAAAGAATACTTGGTCGCATAAGACTGCCGAATCATACTCAAAACAACGGTTCACTCTTAACCCGTTAACTCCTTCTCCTAACCCACAAGCTTTTTCCTCCTGACCCATTAATCCAGTAACTTCACAATCCTTAACTTTAAGCTTATCACACCATGAAATCGTTATAAATCGCGAGTTATCCTGAATCAAATCAAATAGCCTTAAGTCCACCGACGATCCATGTAGTAGTATTTGCAAGGCTCAAGGATGTAAATCGTGGGCGGAGATTGATGATGGTGGTCGACGATTGGGAAAAAGAGAAAGTTGCTTACGTGGTGTGAAGCTAGAGATGGTTGGAAGTAAAATTGGGTTGAGATCGCCTTTGGATGCTTGAAGACGTGATAATGGCAGGAATGGCTCAGGGGATAAGTGATGAGAAGAGTGAGATAGGAGGAACGACTCAAGCATTTTATATCTGGAGGCGTTGTAACTCGAATCGGCGCGCCCGGGTTATGATGAGTCGAAGCACACGACTTACGACTTAAGCGTGTGCTTCGAGGGGCAAATGTTAACCCCGTTTCGACCACGAGTTAAGGAGCTTACGAGTTAAAGATCACACGAGTTAAGGCGTCTACGAGTTAAAGAGCTCACGAGTTAAGGAGCTAACGAGCTAACAGGTTAAGACCTAAACGACTTAGGGAATGTCACGACTCAACAGCCTTAGCTCATTGCCAACCTATAATGAATGACGACTCAACTGATTGCCGACTTAACGACCCAAGGTACTTCACGACTCAGCAAGTTACCGACTCAACAATTGAGGAGTTGCACGAGTTAAAGAATTGTGCTTACGACCTACCTTGAATTGTCAGCGACTCAAGCAAGCAAACAAGGAGCTACGACTAGTTAACTCGTGCGCGACCACAGCTCACAGCTTACGACTTAAGAAAGTCCACGACCTAAAGGAGTGATGACTCAAATCACTAAAAGGAAGAGTCAACAACACTTAAGTCGCTGCTGACTTATAACTGCAGATAAGTCGTTCATGACCTAAGACTTGGAGACAAGTTCAATACCATGCTGTAATGAAATAACTCGTTGACGACTTACGACTTATGATGAGTCGTGTACGACTCATGCTAGCATAAAGGAAGTTGCATTTGGTTAACTCAGGAACGACTTAGAACTTGTATCATTCATTCAAATGGGTGCATAACTTTGGACCAAGCCATGAGCTAAGCCCAGTGGGTCGGCCGCGACCTACCATGAATCATCTACGAGTTACGACTTATTATGAGTCGTGTACGAGTTACGACCTAACTCCGAGAAATGTCTATAAATACGACCCTAGCTCCAACTAGAAAAGGACTTTTTTTTGGATCATTCTCTTCGTGACATCAAGGCTCTACTATCTTCAAGACATTCTATACTCCATCACTTCAAGCTCACGCAAGACATTTAGACCAAACTTCGCACAAAGATTCGACATATTCAATCATGGATTCAAAGAACTCTGTGGCATTAAAGTTTTCTCTAACTACTTGTCTTTTTGAATTGAATTGGATTGTAATTGAAAGAGATTGTAATAAGTTGTAATTCAGTCAGCAATAAAAAGGATTGAAGTGGACGTAGGCTTGATCATAAGCCGAACCACTATAAACTCTGTGCTCATTTACTGCATTTTCTCTTACTTATTGTTATCTCTTGATTCCCGTATTCACGGGTGGTGCTTTCACAACTATACTTCACACACCGGGGTGTTAGCGTTCAAATTTTAGCGTTAACAATTGGCTTAATCATTGTGAAGCCCATATCCTATTTTTCCGAGTGGACTATTCATCCTCGACATTTTCAATCTGTTAAGAAGATTTCTATTTTTCCTTTGTGATTTTGATTCCAATTTGATGGCTTCATTTTATTCCTTAAGCCCACTTTTAAGGAAAGTGTTGTTTCTCTTATCTAAATAATTTGTGAAACTTTTCCGGTATTTTTGAATTTGTCTTAGGACTGTCACCTAAGCAATCTTTTGAGTGGTGTTAAGGTCTTTTCAGTTTGACTTTACCACTGGTTTTCGTTTGCTACGAGTTGCGGAAGTTAGCACCACTTACCGCATTCCGCACTCGTTATGATTCTTATGAGTGACTTATTTTGTCATTCAATTTGTCCAGCTCATTTCATCCATTTTATAAGTCGAATATTCTATGAATATTTCGATGAGACCATTCTTGTATTTATTGATTTTGGATGAAAATAGTAATTTAAAATTTTGCAAATCTTTTTCATAAGATTTATTAATAAGTAAAACTGGATTTTTGTTCTTGAAACAAACAAAGAAAATTCTTAAAACTTTTTAAGAGATTTATTTATCCTATAAAAGATGATTTTGTGAACGTATTGCCCGTTGAGTGCTTTAAGAATTTTGGTCGATGCGCTTGATCAACGTTATCGATAGGAATTTCCTAAACGCTTTGATGTGACAATCAGACACGATATATTGACTTGCAAAAATGTAAATTTTTGTAGAAAGATTATTACATAAAAGTAAAAATGTAATTTTGAAAGTTTTAACTTTTCGGGAAGAGAATTATTTTAAAAGAAGTTCTTTCTTTTCGATACTCTTATTCTTTCTTGTGATTCCTGAAGGGGAACCAAGACTTTGCTATTTGTACCGATACTAGTCGTATTGGTTTGGATGCCATTCTCTTG
Organism: Allium cepa; assembly: GCA_030765085.1. NCBI lineage: Eukaryota > Viridiplantae > Streptophyta > Magnoliopsida > Asparagales > Amaryllidaceae > Allium > Allium cepa. The sequence goes on along the minus strand of CM060931.1, from coordinate 744,650,878 downwards.
CCATAGAGAACGTGCTATCACTTGTGCTTCTGAATCATTATAGTTTATCGAGACTAGATATGCCACTTATGATCTAGTGCTCTCGGCTATTGTTTTTGCTTTTGGAATTTGGCATCATCATATTTGGATGAGAAATTTGTTCTCTACCTCGAACATAAATCTTTGGAATATTTATGTTCTCTTAAGGAACTGCATGTTGACTCGAGCTCCTAGCTTCCTATGATCTTGATATTCTTTTTATTCCCAAAGGGGAAATCGTGTTGCCAATGCGTTTAGTCGTAAGCAACAAGGGGTTGTTTCTTTGTTGATGACCGAATGAAATTATCTTTTTATCAAGTTCATCGGGCGTTTTGATGTACTTCGTTTTATTGAGTTTCATCTCATTTCTTTTATGAACTTGCGTCCGATGTTTTTTTATTGTGTTCGGTTCATTGGATGTACCGTTTTTGTACTACGTCGGTGTTCTGAAATCATTCGGGCTTTGATTCATCGGATGTACCGTTCGTACTACATCGATGTCTTTGCTTTTGATTCATCGGATGTACCGTTTGTACTACGTCGATGTCTTTGCTTTGGATACATTGGATGTACCGTTTGTACTACATCAGTGTCTTTGATTCAACGGATGTACCGTTTGTACTACATCGATGTCTTTGCTTTTGATTCATCGGATGTACCGTTTGTACTACATCGATGTCTTTGCTTTTGATTCATCGGATGTACCGTTTGTACTACATCGATGTCTTTTCTTTTGATTCATCGGATGTACCGTTTGTACTACATCGATGTCTTTGCTTTTGATTCATCGGATGTGCCGTTTGTACTACATCGATGTCTTTGCTTTGGATACATTGGATGTACCGTTTGTACTACATCCGTGTCTTTGATTCATCGGATGTACCGTTTGTACTACATCGATGTCTTTGCTTTTGATTCATCGGATGTACCGTTTGTACTACATCAATGTCTTTGCTTTTGGTTCATCGGATGTACCGTTTGTACTACATCGATGTCTTTGCTTTTGATTCATCGGATGTACCCTTTGTACTACATCGATGTCTTTGCTTTTGATACATCGGATGTACCGTTTGTACTACATCGATGTCTTTGCTTTTGCTTCATCGGATGTACCGTTTGTACTACATCGATGTCTTTGCTTTTGATACATTGGATGTACCGTTTGTACTACATCAGTGTCTTTGATTCATCGGATGTACCGTTTTTACTACATCGATGTCTTTGCTTTTGGTTCATCGGATGTGCCGTTTGTACTACATCAGTGTCTTTGATTCATCGGATGTACCGTTTGTACTACATCGATGTCTTTGCTTTTGATTCATCGGATGTACCGTTTGTACTACATGGATGTCCTTGCTTTTGATTCATCGGATGTACCGTTTGTTCTACATCGATGTCTTTGCTTTTGATTCATCGGATGTACCGTTTGTACTACATCGATGTCTTTTCTTTTTGGATACATTGGATGTACCGTTTGTACTACATCAATGTCTTTGCTGTTAGATTCATTGGAAGTACCGTTTGTACTACATCAATGACTTGGCTTTTTGGTTCACTGGACGTACCGTCTTTGTACTACGTCGGTGTTCCAAATTATTCGAGTTTCTAGTTTCTCGGGCGTACCGTGATTGTACTACGCCGTTGCACCGGCTCAACTTTTTGCTATTCTTGACGTTTTCCACGTCTTTTACCTACGAAAATGCCTTAGGGATTCCGGTTTTCATTCTTGAGCCCGGTGATATTGTGGAGATTGAAGTTTCACCAAATTTGACTTTTGAGCACCATTCTATTCGCATCATTGCTTCGGAGATTGAGCGCCTTCGATATAAAGATATTCTTTTTGATAGAGGTTCAATGGTTCTCAAATCCTAAGGATTGCTCATGTGAAATCTTGAGAATTCATCGAACGAAAACTTTCGGATTTACTCCTTCGTGCTCTTTATGGTGAACTTCTTGATTCAAATTTTCTTTTGTGTTAATATGCTTCTATGGTTGTTACTTCTTATATTTCCTTCTTAATTATTGCGTGGACGCAATTTCTTTAAGGAGGGGAGTCTGTAACAACCCGCATATTTATCGATTATATATTTAAATATTTTATTTAAATATTTCACCGTTCATCGGATTTTGGTCCGAAAACCTACTTTTTGCAAACTGTCGAATTGGGACTTGAGACCACTTCCATCGAGTTCAAAATGACGTTTGCGACCTTTTTGAGTATAAGCTTCGATATGTTTGGAGAAAGTTGATTTTTGCCACTTTTTCCCGCTTAGGGCTTTGGTTGGGCTGAGCCAATTAACCACTTAACTCAGTTCCAACACTCTCCTCTTCATTCACTTCTCTTCTATTTTCCTAATACTCAAGCTTTTATGTTAATGGAGGGTGGAAGAGGAAATTAAAACTCCAAGCCCTCACTTCCCTTGCAAATCAAATTCCTAGCTCCAAACTCAGAACCCATTGGTAAGCTTCTCTTCTTCTTCTCCAACTCTTTCTCCATTCAATTTCAGAAATTTCCTAAAACCTAACTTAGGGAATCTTCTTCTTTTGAGCTTAGATTCAAGCTTCTAGAGTTGGTTTTGAAGAGTGGTTGATTCCCCTTTGCTTTCAAGCTTCATCTTCATAAATTTAGTTCAAAGGTGAGATTTTTATCTCACATCTATGACTATAATTATCTTTGGTTGTTAGGTTTGAATTCCTAACACTTCTTCATGAGAATTCGCTCTTGATTTGTATTGGTTTTGTGAATATTCCAATTTTTGGGTTTTTAAGTCAAATTTGTGTGAAAATCCTTTTATGGATGTTTGAGCATGCTTTTAGTGATGCACCGAGGAGCATATAGGGCCGGGTTGTCGATTGGCATAAACCCTTAGAGCCAATGTTCGTCCGGTCGCATTTTGGAAGAATTTGCTCTTCATTTGAATAGGCTGAAAAACAGCCCAGGCATGATTCAGTCGACTGAATCTTCTGTTCAGTCGACTGAACCTGGAACCCGAAAGTTCCCAGGCAAGATTCAGTCGACTGAATCTTCTGTACAGTCGACTGAACCTGGAAACAGAAAGTTTCCTGATCCTGGAAAATTTCCAGGTACAGGGTCAGTCGACTGAAAACTCTGTTCAGTCGACTGAACCTGCTGTTTGAGTCCATTTTGCCTTTTTGGATTGAATTTCCAATTTAAATCGATTCGTTTTGTTTCCTATTTGTTGTTATCATCTATTATGACTTGATGACCTTTTCTTTGGGAATTTTAGATATATCCACTTTGATGGATTTGATATCGATTTCTTAGGATTTTATTCACGTCTTCGAATGTGAATTTTTATGATTGATTGTTTCTACAATCAAGTCTCTGATTTGTCACTTAAAAATATAAAGGTTTCAATACTAGTAGTAAATATCAAAACTCTTTCATCAAAATGATTTCAACTCTATTTTCAATAACAAAGCTCGTTTTCTTAAACCGTTTTCCAATCTATTAGTATATACAAGCCATTACCTCACTCGTATGAGAAATCTAATTAAACGACTTAGTAAAATGAGTGGTATGAAACGCTTGTGTTTACTTCATCGGTTAATTCTTGGACTTGTTCGATTGAATCTCTTGTGACATTCTTCTAGTGGAGATTTACAGTTTGTTCGTAAATGTTTAAGTTAAGCAAGTGGTTATGGGACATGAAGCTAAACTTTTATATTTACTAGCTTAGTGTAATTGACACTTCTCTTTGATCATGACGATCATTTTATGGTTTAGACTAGCAATGTGCGATGTCTCTTTGTCTATGTGGAGGACCGTACCTCATTAAATGGAGCTTCGTCTCATTTCTTCGTGGGCTAGCGACCCATGTACTTTCTAATGCGTTTCGATTCATCGGATGTACCGTTTGTACTACATCGATGTTTTGGCTTTTGGATTCATTGGATGTACCGTTTGTACTACATCAATGTCTTGACCATCCTTTTTATTGTGATTTCTGGATTTCGTGTGTTGATTTATGGAATTTGTGTTTCACCAACTTTTACGATTGGCATGGATATATATGTCATTTATTGTGGCTTGGTGAATGAAATCAGGAGTATGACATTCCTTTTTATCTTGAGTAGATTATTGTGATATTGATTAATCTCTTGTTGATTTTCAATTACTTATTTATGACAGCTTGGCATTGTGATTATTATATGTTTATGTCATATCTCCTATTCTATATCATTTCTTCTGATATTTATAGCTAGACTGATCCGTTTATTATTTTCTTCTTAAATAATACTCGGGTCAGACCGAGATGTTACAGGTGCTTCTGCTTGACTTCTCATCCAGGATCATTACTCTGACTTTTGGCAAACTACTTAGATTAGTAGTTTATTTTGTTGTATACACTTGAGATATAGACTCATAGTTGTATTCCTTTATATAGCAAGTGTTGCTATTCTTTTGTATTATCGCGGATCTTTTTGACCACTACTCTGATATACACTTTCATGTGTTAGTGTTATATTCATATCTATTTCCGCCTTTGTGATATGAATTGTCTGTGACTGATTTATGTTATGTTTATTTCTATATTTGTTTCCGAAGATCTTTATAGCCACTGTGTAGTAGCTTTGAGTTTGTGTCGGTATGTCGGATTTCCTCTTGAGATGAAAAGTTATATTTTTATCTGGCATATCGGTACTCGCACAAAGCACTTATACAGATGGCCGCTCCTCAACAGTCTTATTCTCCGTGCTAGTTGACAGCATTCACCGTAATGTTCTTGGCTAGCGTGGGTATAGAGGTGGGGCGTTGCAAATATATACCTGTTTTATACATACATCATCATCAGAGTACAACAACATCAATAACATACAACTGGATACACAACTAAACAACACAGCGGAATATATATAAACAAGTACGGGAGTACTTATCACCATCCAGCTCGTCTCCTGAGCTCCATAGCATCATATCATGTGTCCTATAATACTAGGTCTGACCCAAGCATTATAGTAAAATAACACCCGAGTTAGTCCGGAATACCAGCGTGAGAAAATCACACTCAATTGATTATTAAAGTTTCAAAATCCTTTGAAAACAAAAGCATCTCGTAAGACCACGCCACAAATAAACATGTCAGGTTTTTACCTTACGATAGCTAAAGCACTTTTTATTAAATCTTCTAATATTATAATACAGTCTATATACAAATACTTATAAAATAGCCGAAATTGTTACATTATTAAATTCCAGATACTAGCCACAGAGTGGGTAATACAAACAAAACTCGTATAAGGCTTGTAGGGAGAATGGATTTCCAACTAATGACTAGGAACCAGGGTACCACCTGTCACAGTACGTGGCCTAGATCACAGTACCGAGGAGTACGCCGCTTCCCTGCAACACAAGACCGGGACTACCCCTTACTAGATAATCCCGAGTGAGATCACCCCGCGGTTGGGATCAGCAACCGCCCACTAAGCCGAAATAAAAAGGGTCATCTAGACAGGGATGCCCTCACCCTGCTTGGGTGCTACCCACCTAGCCTTGCTGCATAACCACTGATTTTCAGTCATTCCCATTTGACGAGGCTTAAGGATAAGCATTACCTTTTTAGAACATATCCCTTAGAATGCCCGTCGCCCACCTAACGATGTTCCCAAAGCATTCATCCAAACTAGTCCGTCCCGGGTTCGAACAAAACCGAAGGCACTACTCCTACTACATCCATTTCAGAAATATCCTCAGGATTAGTAGCGACTAGCCCTTGCACTTCACTGCTCCATCTTCGACTCCGAACTTGTTTCCCCACGAAACGTACAAACCGGATCGAAGTGGTTTACGAGAAATTAATCTTGATCCCGGTCTCTTCGAAACGATCAACGCATTTGGCCAATATTGATAGTCGTTGATTTAACTATCAATTTATATTCATAAACAACCATCAACCAATAAATAATTTCCCAAATTATTTATTAATCCCAAAAATATCTTCACAAGATAAATTTCCACTTTTCAAACCCTTTTGACACAGTTTCAACTACCTTCCTTTCTCAGAATAAATTCCAAGTATTTTCTATTTCCACTGAATTTACCAAGCATATAACTTTAGATTTTTAGAATAATTTAAAATGCTTTACTTTGAAATATACTTTAAAACATTTAAGTTAAAAACTACTTCAATAATTTATTAAAAACACATATTATACTAATATTTGAAAATAAGGTTACTTTATAAATATAAAACCAGGTTTCCACTTTTTAAAGCAAAACACTAAGTCACCTTTAAATAATTATTACAATAATAGATTTGAAAAATATTTACTTTGGAATTTTACTTATTCAGAAATACTAAATTTTCTAAAACATTCTTTTTAAAACAACATTAAACTTTTATCTTATATTTTAAAATTCACTTTGAAAACGTACTTGGATATCCAGGGAAATATACTTCTCTTCACATCCTTTAAAAATAAATCACCATTTATTTTTAAACAAATTTTCGCATTCCTTTAATAAATTTAAACTTTAAACTTTAAAATAATTCTTTATTCCTTTAATTGATATCACTTAAATTTACAAATCATTAATTTCTGTTTATTCAAAATCCCCTTTTCCTACTCTGGGTTGTTTATTAAAATTTTAAAAAATCACTTTTATTCTTATCCAATTCATTCTTTAATTTATTCAAATCTTCTATGATTATTTTACTTAAAAATCCACTCTTTTATTTTCTTTTCAAAAAAATCCAATTCTATATATAAATTTCGATAACTCAGCGTACCGAAATATATTCAAGTAAACCATAGAAATCAATATTTCCAATTAACAATAATATTCATCATAGAATATCCAATATCCATAATACGGAATATCAAACTAGTGAAAATAATTTTGGGGAATCCTGTTGGATCCCTCTAACCTGTTTCCCTGCATCCCAGATGTTAGCACAATATATAATTCCAATTCCACTTCGAGGCGGAATATCACGGTATATGGATTTATATAAAATCATCCGCTATTATGTGGCGCATAGGGTCTCATCCGCTATAAAAATGCGGAAAATCAATCATTCTAAGATATATTATATACTATAATATAGCACATCAAATCAATCCAACCATTCAACCAATTATTTAAATTTAACCATTTATATTTAAATAACCCAGAAGAGTGAGATTAACTCACCATTGCCCTTAAATTTGCAAATCCACTTCATCCTCGCTTTGATTCCACGATTATTGACCTTGTATAAATATTAGATGATTTTATTAACATTTGGGTCAATCGAACAATTAATTTCCATATAATAATTTTAATTAACCAATGATTTTATTTTAGACTAATATCTTTTATTTTAAAACCAATTCCTCTTAATAAATTTATTAAACTAAAAACTAAATTTACAACCAATTTTTCCCTTTAATAAATACTCATATATTTCTTTATTTGAAATTCCATATATATATTTAAACAGATAAAACAATCCTTATAGATAAAATATATAAAGTTACATAAATTCTTCGTATTTAAAATTCTTATATGTATAAAATTCCAAAAGTTATCTGTGCAAAATCCTTCGCTGTAAAAAAAAACCTGCATACATACACTTATATATATATTAAAGTTTAAAAACAGCTTAATTTAAAACCTTACTGTTAATAAAAATTTCTTTAACTCATACATTTACTGTTTTAATTTAAATAAACATTTTTTTTCTGTAAATGAATTTTCTGTTCTTAAAACTTACAAATACATTTCAAATCTGCACGAATAAATCAAGGTAAAATTATTTACCTTCAATATCATCCCAGGAAATTGAAAAACATCGATGCTTCCGCAACCCTAGCTTCGATGTTGCGCCTCGTCTTGCCGAATCGTGCCCGTGCGATGCTCAAGTTCCCCATCGCAAGCAGTCGCGTGCCCTGCTACATATCGATGTCGACGCCGCCGTCCCCTGCCACTCCATGTCGAACCAGGGCTTCCCCTTTCCAACGTGACCAAACTGCACCGAGCTTCCATTCTCGCGAGTCATCCTGCCCCGCGACGATGCTCTAGGGCGTCGCCGCCTTCGAGCTCCTTAAGGCGACTTCGCGCTTCGTTTCGACCGCGCCCCTTCTCTCTCTGCTTTCGATTTGTTTTAAACAGAGGAAGTGGACCCCTTTTTTAATTTTGAACGAAAATGAATTTCGTTCTCTTGATTTTCTTGGCCATTATTGATTTTGAACGAAGTGATTTCTCTTTTTTTTAGATTTGGAAAGAATGGTTCGGCCGGTGTAAAATTGATGCAGGAGATGTTTGCGTGCTGTTATAAAAAAGAGAAACATGATATGAAAGGAAGTCGGCTGAATGTAAAAAGGGAAGCATATTTAAGAAGGCACCGATGACATTGATTTGATCAATTAAAGTTTTATTTAGTTTTCAATGCGTTTACTTATCGTACGCCCACACAACAACTCTAATCAATATGAAATTTGAAATTCGATAATAATTCAATATAACGGACCCAATGGAACTTGTTTTGTCAAATCCCGAGATTGTGCCTCGGAAGGCTATTTTTAAATTCAATTTAAACGATATAAATTTCAAAACTTAACAAACCATTTTAAAATTTGTTTTCAACACTTCTATTCTCTTAAGTATTATCAATATAAATTTTGTAGGCCTTCATATTATTTTCGACAGGCTTAAAACTCCAGATTCAACATTTAGCTCAACTTCAAATTATTTAATTCAATAATTTAATTATCAAATAATTAGTGATATTTGAATTCAAGTTAAAAATTTATTATTAAATTTTTAAAATCAATTAAATATTCTGATTTTAAATGCTCGAAAATTTCAGGTCGTCACATTCCACCCCCTTAAAAGAATTTCGTCCCTAAAATTACTAGTTAGGAAGAATGGTCCAATACCCATTTTCTTTTTCCAAAACCAACAATTCAACATCCTATCAACTATCTTATTTGTAAAAGATCCATTACCATTCTTACTAACTTCCCAAACTTTACCATAGTTTCAAACAATGCTATTTGCATAATCATTCAAATTTAAATTTGAAACAAAATTTCAAATTCTTAAAAAATTTCTAACTCCCTAAATTTTCGAAAAATTTCGCCAGCGTCTCCTTTGCGCGGCTAGCTCGTACAACTACAAAAGGCCTCTGCGGGCTCCCAAATTCCAAAAGAAAACAAAAAGCCAAGTGGCTCGATCAAAAACGCAATCAAAATTCATACTGAAATTTAAACACATACCTTTTTGTCGAGCAATTCAAATTTATCTTCTGGAATAAAAACCCATTTTCTTTTCCTTTTATATTACCTGCATATCCTGCTTAGCACTAATATGCAATCACAACTTTCAAACATTTTATTGCCTTTCTTACAAAATGTCAATATCTATTCATCCAAATATTAACTTAGAATATATTTGTAATATCAATTTCAAATCAACAATTCACCATTTATTTCTTAAGTTTAGTATAAGCGTTTAATATGCTTCTTTATTTATTTTCACTTCACCACTTTAGTTTATATTTATTTCTACTCAAATTGGTTCTTTCATTGCCTTATGAATTCAATTTATCTTCAACTCTGAATATTTGAATTTTATTTTTCCATTTATAACTAATTCATGTCATTATTTTAAATTAGTTTTATTCACCAATTTGCTTAAATTTCCAGTTTGAAATCGTTTGTCGTTAACCAAAAACTTTCCCAAAATTTTTTCTAACTCCCAAAATTTCTGAAATTTTTTGGCAGAGTCTCCTTTGTACGGAGGAGCTTTTGCAATTTGACAAAAGATATAAGTATATATACATCGACCCACACGGTCGGAAAAACCAAACACAGTTCATATTTCCTATTTTTATTTCGTAGGCGTACCTTATTTAGCATTTATAAGCAAGCGGCTTATTTATTTTAGCATTTAGCACGATCCAATCCAGCCAAACAGCTTCTCGGTACTTGTACTTACTCAATTTCAAATGTAAGTACTGAATATATGCAAATTATTAACATTTCACTTATATTCAAATAGCTAACACATAGATTTCATAAGTAATGCATGTGATATACATTTATAAGTACATATGCAAGGTTTCGGTACTAGTTTTAAATTGTTTGCATCCAAATTACATACCATTCCATTCAATTCATTTTTAAATGAAATGAATTCATATTCATTCCAATTGATGCAAAAATCAGTTTATCAAACTGCTATTGATTCATATAATTTTGTTTGCTTCCATTTACGTCGAACGACCAATTTACTTATGCAGTTCGACAATATTAATGTGAATAAATAATTACTTAAGCTTATAACCATTTAAATTTATTCACAAACTTTTATTGTAATTTTTTTTAATTTATTCACACTGGAATTGAATTTATTTTCATCTCAAATCATTTTTATTTTAATCCAATTCCATACAACTCAAGCTTTATTTCCAAATTTTATTGCCTATTCACAATCTTTGATTTGATTTTCCTTTGACCAAATCCCAACCATTTCACTAATTTTTTCGATTAGTTTATTCTTTTATACATTTTTAAACTTTAATTCACATTAACAATTCATTATTGAATTTATTAATAATAAGGTGATTCAATTTATGCTTGAATTGGATTTGTTTATATTTCACACCATATCCATTTTTATCCAATTCAATTTTCATTCTACAACACTTCCAATTATAATCCCATTCTTGATTTTCTTTTTCATTTATCTTGGAAATCATTTTATTTTATTTCCTTGGGTTCAATCTATTTTATATCCCAAGTTTGGATTTTTATCTCAGAATGCAATATTTTTTTATTCCCGCTTATTTATTCCCTTTTTTAAATTTATAACCTACTCACTTTTAATATTCATACTTCATCATCTATTTACAGTCACCCACATTCACATCTTGCCTTAACTAGGGATTATATATTTTTTCAATGCTTTCAATTCTTTTATAAGCTTTCGAAGTTATTTATTCTAATTCAATATTTACTTAGTTTATATTTATTCAGGTAAGAATCTAATTCCATTTAATAACACCCATAACTTAATTGAATTCTAATCCAATTCAATTCTATTTAACTTAATCCCAGTTAAATCTTGTTACATACCATTTCCTTGAATTTTTGTTAAGCAAGGACTTAATTCCATTTAATATCCTTCATGACACAACTGAATTTTGATTCAAATTTAACTAAATTTTATTTCTCAATATATGTGAGTTCAAAACTTATTTATTTACTTAAAAGCTTATATTGCTCAGTTGAGTCATTTCAATTTTATAACCAACTTCCAGATTATATATATAACAATTACCAACTTAAGGCTTAAATTTTCATTTCTCAATTATAATCATTTTACCTTTTAATTTTATATCCAATTTAATTCAATTTCAATTTATTTAACTATCTCAAGTTAAATTCAAATATATTTTCTTCACTTTACTTAGTTACAAAGTTGAATTTTATTTCAACAAATTCATAATTTACATGTCATCAAACTTATTATATGCCATAAGCTTTTCTAGTTAAGATTTTAGAGTTTAAACATTTTTTAACATTTCAAAATTCCCTTTGAAATCTTCTATATCCAAAATTCCTTGCATTGCTAAATATTAAATCCATCCTTTGCAAACAATTCCAACCCAAAACAATTTGATAGCAATTTCTCTCTTGGAAACTCGAAAATAAACATCGATGATGCTGCAGTCATCACCGAAATTATTTTCCAGCGACTGAAAGAGTACAATGCTTTTATCTCTTTTAAAACCCTTCAAATATTTTTAAATTCCAAATCTCTCTAGATTTCAAATCCGATTCAAAAATATTTCTCTCAGATATATTATTTTTCCCAACCTTTGGGAATCATTTCCAAATTCAGAGGAACATAAACTCCCAAATTTTCAAATTCCAAACTCTTTAAATTTATATTCAAACACTACCTTGGAATTTTATTATATTTTAATTATTAACCACATTATAATTTACATTTATAATTTATATTTACAAATTTCATTTGTATATAAATTGGTTTCATAGTTTCTAATTATGGTTTCAATATCTTATTCAATTATGAATCACGTTTCCAAATCTCATTTATTTATCAATTTATTCCTTAATCTCTGGTTATTATTTTCAATTTCTTATCATTCTCATACAATAATGATAATAATTAAATATTATCACTTTCTACCATCCAAGCATCCATATTTAATAATAACAATTTACGAAAAATTATTTCCTTTATATACAAAAATAATTTTAGATAAAATTATTTCATTTACCCTATTTAAAACAGTACTGTGTCGGTTTATCTTGTTCAAGAGTTTAGAAATCCCTATCGATGACATGACATCCCATATATCGATCAGAATCCATAAACACTCAACAGATAAGTCAACACAATATAAAACAATTTTATATTCACTAACAAATACGCGATTATATCTATCAATACGCTCAAACTCATTTTAGAGTATTACGAACTCTATTTAATGAGTAATCCCCACCAGAGCCAAGGTTATCACCAACCTAAGCTCTGATACCAAGTGTAATGACTCGAAAATCCGTACCCTTTGAGTCAACATTATTCTACCTGCATCAACTCAAGTTGTACGGAAATATGAACCATTGGGGTTAAAGAAGAAGAGTTAGAAGGAGAGAAAACAGAAAACAACATCAGAATCTAATCATCGCAGCGGAATAAAATATAATAGATAAAAAAATGATCTTTACACAAAACAAATATATACCATTTTTATACATACATCATCGTCAGAGTACAACAACATCAATAACATACAACTGGATACACAACAAAACAACACAGCGGAATATATATAAACAAGTACGGGAGTACGTATCGCCATCCAGCTCGTATCCTGGGCTCCATAGCATCATATCCTGTATCCTATAATACTCGGTCTGACTCGAGCATTATAGTTGTATAACACCCGAGTCAGTCTGGAATACCAGCGTGAGAAAATCACACTCAATTGACTATTAAAGTTTCAAAATCCTTTGAAAACAAAAGCATCTTGTATGACCATGCCACAAATAAACATGTCAGGTTTTTATCCTACGGTAGCTAAAACACTTTTCATTAAATCCTCCGATATGATAATAGGGTCTATATACAAATACTTATAAAATAGCCGAAATTGTTACATTATTAAATTCCAGCTACTAGCCACAGAGTGGGTAATACAAACAAAACTCGTACAAGGCTCGTAGGGAGAATGGATTTCCAACTAATGACTAGGCACTGGGGTACCACCTGTCATAGTATGTGGCCTAGATCACAGTATCGAGGAGTTCGCCCGCTCCCCTGCAACACAAGACCGGGACTACCCCTACTGGATAATCCCAAGTGAGATCACCCCGCGGTTGGGATCAGCAACCACCCACTAAGCCGAAATAAAAAGGGACATCTAGATAAGGATGACCTCACCCTGCTTGGGTGCTACCCACCTAGCCTTGCTGCATAACCCCTGATTTTCAGTCATTCCCATTTGATGAGGGTTGAGGCTAAGCGTTACCTTTTTAGAACATAACCCTTAGAATGCCTATTGCCCACCAGACGATGTTCCAAAAGCATTCATCTACACAAGTCCGTCCCGGGTTCTAACGGAACCGAAGATACTATTCCTACTACATCCATTTCAGAAATATTCCCAGGATTAGTAGCGACTAGCCCTTGCACTTCACTGCTCCATCTTCGACTCCGAACTTGTTTCCCCATGAAACGTACAAACCGGATTGAAGTGGTTTTCGAGAAATTAACCTTGATCCCGGTCTCTTCGAAACGATCAGCGCATTTGGCCAATATTGATAGTCGGTGATTTAACTATCAATTTATATTCACAAACAACCATCAACCAATAAATAATTTCCCAAATGATTTATTAATCCCAAAATATCTTCACAAGATAAATTTCCACTTTTCAAACCCTTTTGAAATGGTTTCAACTACCTTCCTTTCTCAGAATAAATTCCAAGTATTTTCTATTTACACTGAAATTACCAAGCATTAAACTTTAGATTTTTAATATAATTTAAAACGCTTTACTTTGAAATATACTTTAAAACATTTAAGTTAAAAACTACTTCAATAATTTATTAAAAACACATATTATACGAATATTTGAAAATAAGGTTACTTTACAAATATAAAACTAGGTTTCCACTTTTTAAAGCATAAAACTAAGTCATCTTTAAATAATTATTACAATAATAGATTTGAAAAATATTTACTTTAGAATTTTACATATTCAGAAATAATAAATTTTCTAAAACATGCTTTTTAAAACAACATTAAACTTTAATCTTATATTTTAAAATTTACTTTGAAAACGTACATGGCTATCCGGGGAAGTATACTTCTCTTCACATCCTTTAAAAATAAATCACTATTTATTTTTAAACAAAATTTCTCATTCCTTTAATAAATTTAAACTTTGAACTTTAAAATAATTCTTTATTCCTTTAATTGATATCGCTTAAATTTGCAAATCAATCATTTCTATTTATTCAAAATCCCCTTTTCCTACTCGTGTGATTTTCTCACGCTGGTATTCCAGACTTACTCAGGTGTTATTTAACTATAATGCTCGGGTCAGACCGAGTATTATAGGATACATGATATGATGCTATGGAGCTCAGGAGGCGAGGTGGATGGCGATACGTAATCCCGTACTTGTTTATATATATTCTGCTGTGCTGTTTAGTTTTGTATCCAATTGTATGTTATTAATGTTGTTGTACTCTGATGATGATGTATGTATAAAACAGGTATACATTTGTTTTGTGTACAGATCATTTTTTTATCTATTATATTTTATTCCGCTTCGATGGTTAGATTCTTATGTTGTTTTATGTTTTCTCTCCTTCTACCTCTTCTTCTTTAACCCCAATAGTTCGTATTTCTGTACAACTTGAGTTGATTTAGGTGGAATAGTGTTGACTCAAGGGGTACGGATTTGCGGGTCGTTACATTATTAAATTCCAACTACTAGCCACATAATGGGTAATACAAACAAAACTCATACAAGGCTCGTAGGGAGAATGGATTTCCAACTAATGACAAGCACTAGGGTGCTCCCCTACAACACAAGACCGGGACTACCCCTTACTGGATAATCTCGAGTGAGATCACCCCGCGGTTGGGATCAACAACCGCCCACTAAGACGAAATAAAAAGGGACATCTAGACAGGGATGACCTCACCTTGCTTGGGTGCTACCCATCTAGCCTTGCTGTATAACCCCTAATTTTTAGTCATTGCCATTTGATGAGGCTTGAGGCTAAGCGTTACCTTTTTAGAACATATCACTTAGAATTCCCATCGCCCACCTGACAATGTTCCGAAAGCATTCATCCATACAAGTCCGTCCCAGGTTCGAACGGAACCGAAGGCACTATTCCTACTACATCCATTTCGGAAATATCCTCAGGATTATTAGCGACTAGCCCTTGCACTGAACTGCTCCATCTTCGAATCCGAACTCGTTTCCCCACAAAACGTACAAACCGGATCGAAGTGGTTTTCGAGAAATTAATCTCAATCCTGGTCTCTTCGAAACGATAAGCGCATTTGGCCAATATTGATAGTCGGTGATTTAACTATCAATTTATATTCACAAACAACCATCAACCAATAAATAATTTCCCAAATTATTTATTAATCCCAAAAATATCTTCACAAGATAAATTTTCACTTTTCAAACCCTTTTGAAACAGTTTCAACTTTCTTCCTTTCTTAGAATAAATTCCAAGTATTTTCTATTTCCATTGAAATTACCAAGCATAAAACTTTAGATTTTTAAAATAATTTAAAACTCTTTACTTTCAAATATACTTTAAAGCATTCAAGTTAAAAACTACTTCAATAATTTATTAAACACACATATTATACAAATATTTGAAAATAAGGTTACTTTATAAATATAAAACTAGGTTTCCACTTTTTAAAACAAAACACTAAGTCACCTTTAAATAATTATTACAATAATAGATTTGAAAAATATTTCCTTTAGAATTTTACATATTCAGAAACAATAAATTTTCTAAAACATGCTTTTTAAAACAACATTAAACTTTTGTCTTATATTTTAAAATTTACTTGGAAAATGTACTTGGCTATCCAGGGAAATAGACTTCTCTTCACATCCTTTAAAAATAAAACACTATTTATTTTTAAACAAATTTTCTCATTCCTTTAATAAATTTAAACTTTGAACTTTAAAATAATTCTTTATTCCTTCAATTGATATCGCCTAAATTTGCAAATCATTAATTTCTGTTTATTCAAAATCCCCTTTTCCTACTCGGAGTTATTTATTAAAAAATTTAAAAATCACTTTTATTCTTATCTAATTCATTCTTTAATTTATTCAAATATTATATGATTATTTTACTTAAAAATCCACTCTTTTATTTTTTTTCAAAAAAAATCCAATTCTATATATGTTCCGATAACCCAGCGTACCGAAATATATTCAAGCAAACCATAGAAATCAATATTTCCAGTTAATAATAATATTCATCATAGAATACCCAATATCCATAATACAGAATATCAAATTATTCTAAATAATTTTGAGGAATCCTGTTGGATCCTTCCAACCTGTTTCCCTGCATCCACAGATATTAGCACAATATATAATACCAATTCCACTTCGAGGTGGAATATCGCGGTATATGGCATTTATATAAAATCATCCGCTATTATGCGGCGCATAGGGTCTCATCCACTACAAAAATGCGGAAAATCAATCATTCCAAGATATAATATATACTATAATATAGCACATAAAATCAATTCAACCATTCAACCAATTATTTAAATTTAACCATTTATATTTAAATAACCCAGAAGAGTGAGATTAACTCACCTTTGCCCCTTAAATTTGCAAATCCACTTCATTCTCGCTTTGATTCCACGATTATTGACCTCATATAAATATTAGGGATTTTACTATCATTTGGGTCAATCGAACAATTAATTGCCATATAATAATTTTAATTAACCAATGATTTTATTTTAGACTAATATCTTAGATTTTAAAACCAATTTCTCTTAATAAATTTATTTAACTAAACCAATTTTTCCCTTCAATAAATACTCATATATATTTTTATATTTGAAATTCAATATATATATTTAAACTGATAAAATAATCCTTATAGATAAAATATATAAAGTTACAAAAATTCTTCGTATTTAAAATT
Organism: Allium cepa; assembly: GCA_030765085.1. Lineage (NCBI taxonomy): Eukaryota > Viridiplantae > Streptophyta > Magnoliopsida > Asparagales > Amaryllidaceae > Allium > Allium cepa. Next base: position 744,633,661 of record CM060931.1, on the reverse strand, counting down.
CTAATATGTATAAAATTCCAAAATTTATCATGTGTAAAATCCTTTGCTGTAAAAAAACCTGCATACATACACTTATATATATATATATATTAAAGTTTAAAAGCAGCTTAATTTAAAACCTTGCTGTTAATAAAGATTTCTTTAACTCGTATATTTACTGTTTTTGATTAAATAAACATTTTTTTCTGTAAATGAATTTTCTGTTCTTAAAACTTACAAATACATTTCAAATCTGCACGAATAAATCTTGGTAATATTATTTACCTTCAATATCATCCCAGGAAAACGAACAACATCCATGCTTCCTCGACCCTAGCTTCGATGTTGTGCCTCGTCTTGTCGAATCCTGCCCGCGCGATGCTCAAGTTCCCTATCGCGAACAGTTGCGTGCCCTGCTACACATCGATGTCGACGCCGCCGTCGCCTGCCCACTCCACGTCGAGCCAAGTCTTCCCCATTCCAACGCGACCAAACTGCACCGAGCTTTCATTCTCGCGAGTCATCCCGCCTCGCGACGATGCCCTAGGGCGTCACTGCCTTCAAGCTCCTCAAGGCGATTTCACTCTTCGTTTCGACCGCGCCCTCTCACTCTGCTTTCGATTTTTTTTAAACAGTGGTAGCGACCCCCTTTTTTAATTTCGAACGGAAATGAATTTCGTTCTGTTGATTTTCTCAGCCATTATTGATTTTGAACGAAGTGATTTCTCTTCTTTTTTAGAATTGAAAAGGATGGTTCGGCTGATATAAAGTTGATGCAGGAGATGTTTGCTTGCTGTTATAGAAAAGAGAAACATGATATGAAAGGAAGTTGGCTGAATATGAAAAGGGAAGCGTGTTTAAGAAGGCACCAATGACATTGATTTGATTAATTAAAATTTTATTTAATTTTCAACGCGTTTACTTATCGTACGCTCACAAAACAACTCCGATCAATATGAAATTTGAAATCCGATAATAATTCAATATTACAGACCCAATGGAACTAGTTTCGTTGAATTTCGAGACTATGTCTCGGAGGGCTATTTTTAAATTCAATTTAAACGATATAAATTTCAAAACTTAACAAACCATTTTAAAATTTGATTTCAACACTTCTATTCTCTTAAGTATTATCAATATAAATTTTATAAGCCTTCAAATTATTTTCGACAGGCTTAAAACTCCAGATTCAACATTTAGATCAACTCCAATAATTAGTGATGTTTGAATTCAAGTTAAAAATTTGTTATTAAATATTTAAAATCAATTAAATAATCTGATTTTAAATGCTCGAAAATTTCGAGTCATCACACACACACACACACACACACACATATGTATATTAACAACTCCCTCACCTATATAAAAGAAGATGGGATCGAGACTGTGACAGAGGAGCCGACGCATGGCCATAGCTAGGGGAGGTGGAGACTAGGCGTGTGTTGCCCAAGGTGGAGGCTGTTAGTTATGTGGTGGGAAGGCCTGAGCGGAAAGAGGGGGTGGGAAACTCGTGGCTTGCATGGAGGAAGGTGGTTGTGCTATCTGGTGGTGAGGCGATCGCTTATGTGGGCTGAGGTAAGCGGTGGTGCAGAGCTTCGATGAGGCGATGATGGGTTAGGCTGCGAAGAAAGCAAGGTTGCTGCGAAGAGAACAGCAGTAAGGAAAGCACGTAGAGAGAGGAAATGGAGAGGCGCAGTGCTGATGTATGGCATGAGGTCGGTAGGCACGGTCAAGCGATGGGTGGAAGCTAGGTGGTGGAATTGGTTCGGAGGAGATGCATGCGGAGAGGAGCAAAAATTGACTTGGAAAGGGAGGTAGCAAACGGGAAGAAAGAAAGTAGATAGTTATATAAAACAGAGAAGGGAAAGCATGAACGAGTGCAAACAAAATAAATAAAGATGTAACGACAACATTTTGGGATGCTAAAAGTTAGCAGTCCATTCTGGAAAAGCAAAAGCCACATTGGAAATAAAACTATAAATGCTAGTTGCCATTAGAAATTTGAATGGACACTACAACAGTACCGGCACGAATCGTTTTTTTTTTGGGTTCCGCTGTGTACAGGACTTTAAAACACAGAAATAAATGTACCGTAGAGATTAACGCAATGAGACGATCAAAATGATATACAGATACTCGTGGTACGACGGAATTATAAAATTCGAATTTTTTGCTAGCGGAAAATGCAGCAAAAATGCAGAAAATAAGATCGACTGAGCTAAAGAAGTCTGAATTTTGAAAAACGAAAGATGACGTCTTGCTTAGAAGATGATTTAGAAATTTCTATAGAAAAATATTCAGGTTTGGAAATAAATTTGTTGTCATCAAATTCTAACTGATTTAAATTGAAAAAAATTACACAATAAAATTTTCTTCCATATTAGCTGATGAAAATTTACCTGCTGCTATGTTTAAGAAGGCGTATTCTAAATATTAAAATTTTATTTTCAAATTTTATTGCTTAAAATTTCACAAAATTCAATTAAATAAAATTTTAAAACAATTAAAATTTTATGGGCCGTTACACTCTCCCCCACTCAAAACTTTTCGTCCTCGAAAAGGAAGTAGGTAGGAGAATAGAAACAATCAGAAGAAAAGTAGATTGAAAGTCAAGATTAAACAATTAATTTGAAACAATATAAAATTTACTTGAAATATTTATTTGAAAACATCATTTGCAAATCAATTATCTGCAATACATTAATACTTTTCAAATATCATTAATATATCGATAATCATTTACTTCAATATTAATTAATAGCTTCTAAAATATTTATAATACTAATAAATTTTTATTAAACCATGAAGTATATAATTAAACGGTATTTTAAAAAGGATATATTCAAAAGGGAAAAGAAGGTAGATTCCGAAAAGAATATAGGTGAATAAATAAAGCTGAGCAGATAAGGTAGACTCAAAAGAATCTCAATTTCGAATATTACTACAAAAATTCCCTGTTGAAAAGTACTTTTATAATAAATACCTTTATAATAAAATACTTTTAGATTGAAACCAATTTTCCTTTTGAAAATACTTTTATAACTCGATGTTTCAACAAGTTTATTCTCATTCCTATAGATTCTGGCCATGATTGATTAGGCGCAAAGCTAGAATTCCCCAGGTACTTAGTAGACTTGTTTCAACACCCAGTGAAAATACTGGAAAACTTTTAAAACAGATATGGAAAGTACAATCCAAATAAATCAACCAAATCATTGTCTAACCATGGATCGTAGATACAGAATGGTTACGCCTGGACCCTCCAGGAAACATCCGTATCCGTAAGCTATCTCAGCCCTGCGAATTACGCCATGATGACTAGTCTATCGTAGATGGTTATGCCTGGATCCCCAAGGAAACATCCGTACACTTAAGCTATCTCAGCCAGTGGATTTCGCTACTAATACGACCTACGTAGATCGCAGGATACCAATGGTTATGCCTGGATCCCCCAGGAAACATCCGTACCCCTAGGCCATTTCAGCCAGGCGAATTACGTATGCAGTCGCGCTCATAAGACCATGGAGATCGCCATGGAATTCGATGGACGCTCAAGTATCATATCCGAAAAACCCAAACAAGAGAGAATAATATCGATAGAATGAATCCATAGCGTGGCTACAAAGCGGTTATCAAGCAGGAGGCACTTTCCATATATTTACTTCGAAAATATATATCATACAGTACCTTTTCAAATCACTTTCAAATATCATACTTATACAAAGTCCACCATATATAAGATTTTATTTTCAAATCGAATACTTCCAAAATCAATAGTATATCAAATCATACGTATATAGGCTTTGATTATATAAGATTTCATTTTCAAATTAAGCACCTTTCCAAATCAATATTTTTCAAATCAACATCATACGTATACAAATCAATTTTATATAGGTTTGATAACTCCCAAATCAAAGTATTTAGTAAAATAAGATTCTCAAATTTCAAGTCGTTTCAATATCAGTTCAGTTTCAATATCATATACGATTTCACCAAATCATTTCTTCCAAATTATACATATTCAGTTTCAAAGTTTCTCAAATCAATAGGATTAGAAAATAATCCTGGTTTCCAAATCGAAAAAATTTAGGTCAAACAAATTCATTTTCGTAACAAAACATTTCAAACTCATTTACCCTTTCGAATGAATTATACTTTTCGAAATCACTTAGCTTTGACAATTTAAACCTCGATTTGGAAGTGCTCGAACATTCAAAATAGTCGAAGAAATCGAATTTCCAATTCAGAGTTGGAAATCAACAATAATCAGTAAATCAATTTCAATATATGGAGTTATACCAAATAAAATTAGAAACTCGAGGACTGAACACCGGCTCACATCAAATCGTTTCAAATATATATACATATATCATTCGAATATAAAAATCATACTCCGAAATTTGAAATCAAAACATGTTTCACACAATCACTCGCATAGCAAAGCTACTAGAGTGGCCTTTCCCCCACTCTGAAACTCAAAAATCAATGTCGATGATGCATGCACTCATCACCGAAATTATTCTCCAGCGAAAAAAGTGAGTTCTGGACTTCTATTCCTTTGAAAATTTCTCTGAAATTTTTCGAAATCATTGAAATCATTTGAAGTCATTTGAAACATTTCTTGTTTGGAAAATACTTTCAAATCATATTATTATATATTTTCGAAATCTCAAAACAAAATTTTAGAATACCGGAATTCAACTCCTCGAATTTCCAATTTAAAATCCTTTAGTTATGAATAATTTTTATATAAATCTGTTTCTTATATTATTTTCAAAATTTCAACTACTTTCAAAAATGTTATATATAGAATAAACATTTCTTATTCATTTTATATATAGGTATATAATCCTTATCGAAAACATTTACACTTTTATATATAAAATAAAATCATAGTTATCAAAATAATAATTTCGGTATATAAAAATTTTTCTAACATACAAACAAAACCTGATTTTCAAAGGATGATTTAAGAATGTATTTCAAACAAAGATAGAGATTTAAATTAGAGGGGCTCTAATCAAATAGAATTCTGATTCGAAGATAGGCTCGACCAACAATGAGATAACTAAATTTCAAAATAGAGGATGGATTTACTTATATAAATTGCTGGTGATCTTAACAGGGTAAACCGTCACTTCAGGAATATGATTGATGTGGAATTCTAAGGCAAATTGACAATCGATCGCCCGAGATAAAATTTGGAATGACAAAAGATAGCAGCATCTAACCCGAGGGATATAAAAATCTCCGGTGAACCAATGCCAACTGTAAAGGGTTTCACCCCTTTGCACATCATTGAAAGATTGGCGGGGTCGCCTCTTCTTCTAGAAATCATTCGAAGTGGAGTTATGGAATACTCTAGAATCCAAAAAGAATGAATATGGAAGACATGGATGGATTTTGGAACCGAAGGGAAATTTCCAAAAATTCAAAGAAAATTCAAATCAAAGAGGAAGGAATTCAAGATCGAAAAAAAATTGATTCTTCAATTAAACTTACCATATATGCTAAGTTTCGCCTAAAGCCAAAGCTCTGAAACCAACTATAACAACCGGATATTTTCAACCATTCACATCCACACATGCTGGACTTGAATTGTTCAAAATATAAAAATTTTAATTTAAATTTGGCAAAACTCAACATGTATAGTAAATAAATCAATCACAAAATCATAAACACAAAGTACAGAGAAATATAATGTAGCGGAGTGTACAATTAGTAGTTCATGAAGCTACTGTATAAACATCAAAGTTAGGAATAAAATACAATGAAATATCTCAAACACAATGAAGTCTCCAGTACGAACCGATGACTTCTCTGAGCCAATCATATGGAAGTTGAAAGCTGAATCGATAGTTGGATCTCCAAACGAAGCTCCAAACTCCAAAGGCGAGTCTCAAATGTTGTATCACTCTGTCTGACCCGAGCGTAATGTAAAACACAAACCACTCGAGTCAGGATAACATTCTATATCTATAAATCCAACTCATGTGTAATATCAACTGAAATACAATTAACTTAAAGGATGTTTGGGATAACCATCCTCTAAGAATCCATGTAGCTATCTACAATGTAGAAATATACACTGTAGCACCACAGTCATTTCAAACTAGTTCATACTTCAAAACCAAAGTATCATTTCTATTTCAAATATATGTATTTTCCATAATAGTATATATTTTATAATTTATAAAGTAAAGTATTAGTAATTTCCTCAAAATTTACAGATCGCTTCAAAATCAACTCAGCTTTCCCCTTCAAATTAAATTCAATCTCACTTTGTCAATTTTTATTCAATTTGGTTTTCTAAATAACAAAGTCAAATTATTTTGATTTCAAATACAAATCTGAATCACAAATAAACCATTTAAATTCCAGTATATTTCAAAGCTTTAACATTCAACATTTTCAGAGTTAAACTTGACTGTTCCATATAGATCTCGATTGAACCTCATTATTATTTAGTCCTGAAATATTCACTTAATAATTTCAATATCATTTAAATAATCTAAAAATTACAGTTTACTAAATATTTCCTTGAATTCATTTAAACGCGAAAAATTCATTAACTTACTTAAATCAAAATCACGTTATACAATCATATCTATGGATCTCAATTTCAAGAAGTTTCAAATCGATTTAATCAAATTAAATTCTTACTTGATTACAATTTCAAATGTATTTCAGATTTACCTTCCCAACCTTAACTTATTCAAGTTATTACCAAAACTATTTGAAAATATAAATCGAAATGCTTAAACATATTATATGTAGTAAATCAATCTTAATTAAAGTTTAATATTACCATTTAACCTATACATATATATCATTACTATTTTATAATATATTTAAGAATCAATGTTTATTACAGCTATAAATTTCTTTTCAAAACCATAGAGTTCATTTTCAACATATTTATATAGACCAACGTCGTAGGTGTATAATTTTCTATTCTATGGTAAAGTGATGCGGATATTATCATTTTAATCCGCAATTTAAATATATACGGGTAGATATCATTTCGACCCACAATCCCAAATTCAATTCAAATGAAAATCGCCTGGGTCTATCATTTCAACCGATAACGATTTTCTCCTATTCTAAAGTCCATTCGGGTATGTGTCATTTCAACCCATCGTGAATTCTATACTAATAGGGAACTTACTAAGTGATGACAGATATGATAATAATACAACATATAATAATATAACAGACATATATCATAAATAATTAAATGAAATATAAATAATAGGATATTGTGTCATATCCCATTGGTGAACAGATACAGATAATAGCCTATCTGACCATAATTAAATAAATAACAATTCTAATTAGCTGCATATTTCAATTGTCATTTCAATTAGAATCAACTGTAATAAATATAAGAACATTAATCGTGAGTGATTGCTCACATTTTGAGGTTAGAGAAGATAGATAACACGACGAGCTACGATTGAATCACGATATGGACTATCGCCCGATCCAACAACAAATCTCAAAGCAAAGTAAGCTGAACACGGATTTGACGGACAAGGTTGATAGATAAAGAATTAATGAAATGGATGAGAATCTGCATGATTTAGACTGAAACGATATAAATTATTCTATTATATTATTTTCTTAATCCAATATTAAATTTGGAACTTATATTTAAATGTAAAAAATATACATTTTCAAATAAATACTAAATTTAAACCCCTAAAATAAAATCTCAGACACACTGTACATATGAAATTACAATTAAATATACTCTTGCATGCTACTATATAAAACAATTATAGGTAGACTCTGCGAATTTGTAAAAATATTCACCAAAACATAATTATCTTTCAGGCAGTATGTAGACCTAACTTTTTTTCAAATATATAAGCAATGGACATACAAATAACAGTTCAAAAATATATATACTATATCAAACGTACCTTACATTATCTATATGTATATATTAATATATATGTACTTTGAAATATACTTTATAAAATATGTCAATGCCCACATATTATATTCCGTTAACAGACTAGTACTTATACAAACATATTACATAATAAAATATAATATTATAAAATATATACATTTTCCAATAGATTACTGCCAACCAAAACAAAAACAAAACAATATATACATATATACACGACGCGAATATATACATTCATGCATGCCAGCAACATGAATTTAGCCTTGAAAACTGATATATTATATGCAGACCTTATGTGTGGCATATATGTAAATTATAAACAACTATAAAATAATATAAACTAAACATATAAACTTATATTCCCAATTTAGACTTGCTTCTATAAAACTGTAAATGAACAGAAATTTGGCAAATTGTACTATATATCTGTAGCTGGCCAATAAAACCTTCACTTGAAGTTTCTTTCCAAAATTTCAAAGCAATATACAAGCAATACTACACCCGCTTGTACACTATAAATATCAAGTACAAGCATGACATTGGAACAACTACAAAATACGAAATCTTTTTTTTTTCTTCTTCAAACGTACTCAAGCAACATATTTCAACTCATGTCATAACCAGATATATGCGAACAACTTGTTGGAAAGCAAAGTGTACATATCTCATCATAAAGCATTGACTTTGTTCATAACAGAGCCTATTATATGGTTATACTAAATACCTATCTATACTATAGTTTAAATAATATATAAAGTTGCATGCAGACCTTGACCATATGCTCAAACCAACATTACTTAAAACAACAGACAACAAACCCATTATATTTAAAACTAACTCTAATATAATTTAAAAAAAATAAGGGTCAATATACATTAACAACTCCGCCACCTATATAAAAGAAGATAGGATCAAGATTGGGAAAGAGGAGCCAACGCACGGCCATAGCTAAGGGAGGCAGAGACGAGGCGTGTGTTGGCCAGGGCGGAGGCCGTTAGTTATGTGGTGGGAAGGCATGCACTGAAAGAGACGGTGAGAAACTCACGGTTTGCACGGAGGAAGGTGGTTGTGCTATCTGGTGGTGAGGCGATCGCTTGTGTGGGCTGAGGTAAGCGGTGGAGCAGAGCTTCGGTGAGGCGATGATAGGTTAGGCTACGAAGGAAGCAAGGTCGCTGGGAAGAGAACGGTAGTAAGGAAAGCATGCAGAGAGAGTAAATGGAGAGGCGCAATGATGATGTACGGCATGAGGTCGGTAGGCGCGACCAAGCAATGGGTGGAAAGTAGGTGGTGGAATTGGGTCGAAGGAGATGCATGTGTAGAGGAGGAAAAATTGGCTTGGAAGGGGAGGTAACAAACGGGAAGAAAGAAAGTAGATAGTTATATAAAATAGAGAAGGGAAAGAATGAACGAGTGCAAATAAAATAAATAAAATGTAACAACAACATTTTGGAATGCCAAAAGTTAGCAGTCAATTTTGGAAAAGAAAAAGCCATGTTGAAAATAAAACTATAAATGCTAATTGCCGTTAGAAATTTGAATGGACATCACAACAGTACCGGTACGAATCGTTTTTGGATTCCGCTATGTACAGGACTTTAAAACGCAGAAATAAATGTACATAGAGATCAGTGCAACGAGATGATCAAAATGGTATAGACATACTGGTGGTACGATTGAATTATAAAATTCAAATTTTTTGCTAGCGGAAAATGCAGCAAAAATGCAGAAAATAAGATCGACTGAGCTAAAGAAGTCCGAATTTTGAAAAACGAAAGATAAAGTCTTGCTTAGAAGATGATTTAGAAATTTTCAATAGAAAAATATTCTGGTTTCGAAATAAATTTATTATCATCAAATTCTAACTGATTTAAATTGAAAAAAATTAAACAATAAAATTTTGTTCCATATTATCTGTTATAAATTTACCAGCTGCTATGTTTAAGAAGGCGTATTCCAAATATTAATTTTTTTTCCAATTTTTTTTTTAAAATTTCACAAAATTAAATTAAATATATTATTAAAACAATTAAAATTTTACGGGCCGTTACACGACAATTGAAGCATAACGACTTTTTAACCATTGCGGAAATGGGTCCACTCTACTGTTGCTTTGGAGCTCCACCTCTAGGACATTGTTTAGCTAGATGACCTTCCTGCTGGCACACATAACATTTCCGAGCTACATTGTTGCCTCCAGGTTTTCCTTTACGCTGCCTCTTCCAGTTCAGGTCGAATTTCATTCTATTCTGATCGGTTGAATTTCCACCCGGTGCTACCCCTATTGCCAAAGGTTTCTTTTCCATAAGCTGTTCATATCTCAACACCATATCTACCGGTTACACAAATGATCCTTTGAGATTTGCAGTCGTCCTCTCATGAAATTCTGGCCTCATTCCAATCAAAAAGATCTCATTCTTCTTAAGCAGTGAGGCAATAGGACCAGGTTCATAGCAGAACAACTCGTTGAACTTGGTTTCATACTCCGATACTAACAAACTTCCTTGCTTAAGCTCTCGAAAATTTCTATATAGTCGAGTCTTCCCTACGGTGGGCATAAACTGTTCTTTAAACACTTCCTTGAACTTTCTCCAAGAGATATCATCTTCGAAAATATTCACGGTGACTGCTTCCCACTACGCAGCTGCTCCCTCATGAAGGACACGCTTCTTTTAATCCATCGGACATAAACTCTTGAAAATCCGCTCACACGAGCGCAACCAAGCTTGCACTTCAATAATAGACTCCTTACCCTTAAAAGGCTTTCCTTCAAGATTGGTAAAGTCTTTACATAGAGTTGCAATGCTCACTCGAGGTGGTATTCGGTTTACAGCCTCGTTAGTTACCCTTCCTCATTCAGCATTCAGACCTCTTCCATTTGTGGTCGTCGTGCTACTCATACCTCTTCCGCCTCTTCCTCTGGTACTCATGTTGCCAACCTGGACAGGTAACCCAACAATCATATAGGTGTATATAGATATAAAAATTTCAAGTACGCTCTCTTAAGATAGGTATTAACCGTAAAAGCCTAGGTATTATCTCAACCTAGTGCTTTGATACCAACTTTGAAGACCTGCCTTTCATTCCATAGAAAGACGTATTGTAAATTTTGAAAGGAAGAAGTAAAAAAGAAAATAGATAGAAAGAAAGAATTAAACATCAGAATATCACAGTGGAACGGAAAAATTTATTACATTTCATAAATATTACATAGTAGTCATTAATTCCATACACCCTAGTCATTATGTTATACAACATTATATTAGACAGTCGTCATGACCTGCCTATCCATTACGACCCAAAATGCAAATAGAGATACTATTACAGCGGAATAGATATATAGATATGCCAAAGTTTCCTACTCTAAGTCTTCTTTAAAATACATCAAGCCAACCTGAATCACTTGGCTACTCATAAAAATTTGAGTACCCAAGAGTTTAAGAGTGCAGAAAATAAACTCTGGGTCAGACATGGGTCTGGTTTGAGTAAACGGTTTACGTTGTTTAACTTGAAAGATCTTTTGAAAACAAGGGTATCTCGTACGACTCACCGCAAATAAATATGGTGAATTTTTTCCCTTACGGTAATGAAAACAATTGATAGGAAATCCAGTTATATAACAATAGCATCTACAGTTTTCAATATAAAATAGGAAATAGCTGAAATGCTTACATCTCATGTTCCAACATAGTGGGGCATAATCAAAACCGTACTGGCACTTATTGGGTCTTGGATTCCATACAATTGCTGGGCTACTGGGTACCACCTGTCATAGTACCTGGTCTAGATCAGCGTACCAAGAATCACCCCGGATCCCCACAACACAAGACCAGAGCTATCCCTTACTGGATAGTTCGAATAAGAAAACCTTGCGGTTGTGGCCAACAACTGCCCACATAGCGGAATAAAAGGAACATCTAGACAGGGGAAAATCTTGTCCTTCATGGGTGCTACCCACCTAGCCTTGCTGCCCCTCCCTTGTTTTATCCATTCCCAGTTGATGAGGCTTGAGGCTATGATCACCATTATAGCACACATACCTTGGATTTCTTATCGTCCTCCAATGACGATGGTCTAATAGCATTCCTCCATACAAGTCCGTTCTAGATCCGAACGGAAACAAAGGCACTATCTACGTTGCACTCATTTTGGAATCACCCTCAGAGTAAACGAAAAATAGCCCTAGCATTCTGAATTTTCATTTGAGACCTTCACTTAAGATTTCACGACCTATCGCTTATTTTGAATCGATGTGGTTTTCGGATAACAATTTGATACCCGATCCCGTTCTCATCGAAATTCAAACACTGCCTTTTAAGGCCAAGTTATTTAAGTAAAACAATTCAATTTAATTCAGAATGTCATTTTACACAAAAATTCATCACAGATATCTAAAACATCTACGTTAATCAATCATTCAATTCAGGGATTTCATATCACATAATACACAAATTATCATACTAGAGATATTAAATAATCAAAACATTCAATATAATTTACGTTCATAGGCAAAATTATCTTGTCACACCATTTCTAATTGATTTAATTTAACACAAAATAAATTAATAGTTATAAATGCTGCTTAATTATCCTTAATTAATTCCATGCCATTTATTATTATTTTAATTAATTATTGGAATTAATTAATTATCATTTGCAATTACTTAAGACTTTATTTAATTAAAAGTTTAAAACATTTATCTTAACCATTTACTTAATTAAATTATTAACTTTATTTGAAAAAATTAAGGAATTAAATTAAATAATCAATCTAATATATAATTATCCTAAACTAAATCAATTTAAGTTCAAACATTTAACTTCATAATTCTTGGGCTTGAAACTTGCTTTGAAACTTATTCAAAAATTACTTTGAAAACTTGTTCATAAATTTACTCTTTTTTTAAAAACTTGGTTAATTTTTTTCTATAACACTCGGGCCTAAGCCCAAAAATCCTTAGCCAAAACTCAATCTTCCCCGACTCTCTTCCTTCCTTAAAACTTGCTAAATTACTGGCGTACAAACTCAATCCAAACCCTTATGAAAACCCAAGCCCACCCCCTTCTTTCCCCTCTCCTTCTCCTCTTCCCACTCTAGTCTACAGCAAAACACTGATACACATGCCCTTGTGCACGAGCACAAGGCAACGGAGCCACTCCAACCATCATCGACGGTCCCACCATGTCACCGTCGACCCTGCCGACTACCCTAACCACCAGAATCCACGTTGACCACAAAAATCAAAATCGAACGAAAATCGAATAGTAGTGCCATCGTCTGAACCAAAACCGACGCCTTTTCGCCCCTTATTCCACTGCCATAGAGCCGTTTCATGACCGGGGGGCGTTCTTTGAATCGTTGAATCCACGCCCTAACGCCAAAAGCTTCGTCCGACATCCCTCTACCTTTTCCCCCTCTTCCGATCCATTCAAACGCCACCACGACACCGCACTCGCCCAGAAACTAACCTCGATCTAAACGTGCTCTAAAGCCCTACATCTTCCTTGCCACGCCACCACGGCAAACAAAAACCCCTCCGCCCATTTTTCCCAAGCTCCTCGACCTACGAGCTACCTCTGCAACAATCCCGGGTTCCTTAGAACCTCCGATCACCAGAAATCAACAAAAACCCAATTCCCGTTCAACTCACAAAATCTGCACGCATTCGAACTAAAAAGTTTTGTTATTTTTATTAAAAATCATAGTTTTTGAAATCAAATTTGATTATAAAAGTGAAACTTGAAATTAAAATAGTCGACTTCTCTGATATATTACATTTCCACTGTAATTTCTATCTTTCCAATTAAACAGTTACTAATTTCACATAAAATTATTTTTAAAAATAAGATTTAGTTAATACAAACAAATTTCCTTTAGATGTCATAAATTAAATTACTTAAATGAGGAGAGATGAATTTTTTGAATGAATTTTGAGTCTGTTAAACAAAAAAGAGGCATGCATGTATACACACAGGCATGCACACAGTAATTCATCTTATATACAAACAAAAATACATTTCTACATCCATGAAAATCACAGTTAAGCCATTTCTACAATCAATCTTTCATGCACGGGTCAATAAAGAGGATTTAGCTTTTTAAAAGTAAAATTTACTCACCTAGACTCTGAACAGAGAAACTCAAATGTTTGAAGTTGGAAACTGTACTTGATATTGAAACAGCAACTTAATTTACTTGTTAAAGCTGAGTTGAACTTGAATCGAATCTTGCTTTGCTTTAGTTTGAAACTTGAAAGAGTTTGATTGTTGTTTAGTTTTTAGTTTGGTTTTTCTATGGTTTTTAGCTTGTTAAAAATAAAAGAAGGAAAAGAGTTGAGACATATAAATAGGTGTATAAATTATACAGCCCTGGTTTCTTATTTACATTATATTTTTATTACTTTTTATTAACTTTTGAAAATGAAGAAAACAATAAATTTGACACTTATACACAGCATCTCTTTCTAGCTTACAAATGTCCACAAGTGAATATTTTACATTTGTTTATGTTTTATATTTTTATTTTTACATTTACTTATTATTTATTTTATGTAACTTCAAAAGAAATAATATAAAACATATCTATTTATTCTTATTTTTTTAACTTAAGTTATTACTACTTAAATTTAATAACTATATATATACACACTAGTGCCTAAAATGTAGAGTTTTAAATCTAATTTATTTTTAAGATATATATTTTGAATTTCAATCATAGTTTCATTTACAATCTATATATATATATACATTAGATGGCATATTTATTGTTTAAAAGATAAGTTTGGCAGATTTAAATAATTATATAAGAAGATTATCAATTTAAGATTTGCTAAAAATCCCGGGTTGTCACATATATAATAACCTATTTTTAGACAAAAGAATCTGTGGTAGTTTTATACTTAAAGTCATCAGAGTACAACAATCAATACATCAATCTAGACGGTTATAATAACTTGTCCTCATACGGTAGCAATATAAGTCATGTACGAAAATACGTCTCTGTCGTCCAGCACATCTCTTGAGCTCCATAGCATCCTATCCTGAATCTGTAATGCTTGGTCTGACCTTAGCATTATAATTAAATAACACCCGAGTCAGTCTGGAAAACCAGCTTGAGAAATCACACTCAATTTGAATTATTAAAGTTATCAAAAACCTTAACAAAGGTATCTCATAAGACCGCATCACACATAAAAATGACGGGTTTTTCCCTTACGATAACCAAAACATTTTATAGAAAATCCAGTGACAAATTATAGTGTTTAAGCACAAATCCTTATTCAAATAGCTGAAATTGTTACATTAATTAAATTATAGCATACTAGGCTCTACAAACAAAACTGTAAAGGCAAATATTGGAGAATGGATTCCATACAACGAATGGCCTACTAGGGTACCGCCCATCATAGTACGCCTCTAAAAAAAAATGTACCGAGGACCTCGCCGGGATACCCTATAATAAAAAACCGCTCTACCACTAACCTGGATAGTACCGAATATGTTATCACCATGGGTGCTCCCACCCTTAAAATTGAGTTCTTCCTTTTTCATGCGCCACCATATCCATATTTTTAATATATTTCTGAGGGTATTTAGAAAAGTGATAACATACCCTGATTGGGTGCGACCCACTTAGCCTTGCTTCATCTCCCCTATTTTAGTTATTTCCGGTTGATGAGGCTTGAGGCTAACGTTGCCTTTCAAAAATAATTCCACTTAGAATGCTCACCGTCCTTCAATGATGATGTTCTGATAGCATTTGTACATACAAGTTGTCTTGGGTCTGGACAAACCGAATCAACGTCTTCACCTCTCCACTATATCCATTCGTAATGCCCGAATCGGATCGAAGTGGTTTACAGATAATTAAACCTGATCCCGGTCTCTTCGAAACAATCAACAAATTTAGCCAAATTTGATAGTCTGTTTTTTAACTATCAAATAACATCCATATGTGGTCGCTAGGCCTTATTTTAAGTCTTCAAACATTTATTTCAAAACATCTTTACAAAAATATATATTCAAATTTCTTTCAATATTTAAATATTTGGAAGCAAATTAAAATACTTAAATTCATAACAGGACATTCCTAAACCATCACAACACTTAGAAATATTTTCCCAATTTCATTTATATCAACACGTTGAAATTTATTTATATAATAATAATCTCGTAGTTAAAGTATTTCAAATCCTTCTAAACCAGTACATAGGAAATATCTTTAAGTATAACGTTCCAAAATCATTTCATTTTCCAATACTTAGTAAATATTTCTTTTATTTCCTATTTCTCAAATCCTTTAAATTAACATGTAAATTTCTTACCTCACTTTTAACAAATTCTATAATTTCAAGAATCCATTAACTAATTTCCTTTAAAATCGATTTTACTATTCTATAATCCCCACCACCCATTTCTATCTTCCTTTATGAATTCTAATTCATTTTTTTCGAAATTCTCTTATTTCAATGGTTAGCAAATTTTCCATAAATTTTCTAGAATTCCACCATAAGTTTTCTCCTTTGAAACCATTAAACACACTTTGTTTATGAATCTCGGGAGAATTTATAAACCAAATCAAATCACTCTCAGATCTCAATATACATAGAATAATTCTTTTAAATGAATAGCATTTATTTCAAAACACGTTTAAGTAATTTATTTAAATGTCAAAACATTCTAAATAAAACATCAAAACTCATTTCCCACTCATTTTACTATAACTAGTCGGTTTAAAAAGCAGATTATAAAATTTTGAATTTTATTTCAATTAATATTCTATATTTGAAAATTGCACTTTTAAATATTCAAATAATAACTAGCTTTTAATTTTATAGTTTAACAAATAAAAGTTCCTTCTAAAAAAAATTTGATTCTTAATAAAAAATTATTTTTTGATTTAAAAACCCCAAGAACCAATTTGACTTATAAACCTCCCTCGATTCAGAATACATCAATCCCATTTCGATTTCCAAACCATTTTCACTTTTCAAAATAGAATCCATTATTTTCCTAA
Source organism: Allium cepa (assembly GCA_030765085.1). Taxonomy (NCBI): domain Eukaryota; kingdom Viridiplantae; phylum Streptophyta; class Magnoliopsida; order Asparagales; family Amaryllidaceae; genus Allium; species Allium cepa. The sequence continues at coordinate 744,616,748 of CM060931.1, read as the reverse complement.
AACCAATTTTCATATCTCGACATAAACTCAATCTATTAAATTTTATTCCAATTTACCAATTGGTATCCTTTTTTCTTGTTTGTAAACATTATTTATAAATTTGTAAACTCCTTAGAGTTTCACTTGTTTATAAAACTAATCCCATGTATAAAAGCTTATTTCGTAAATCCATTTTTTAATAAATTCCATATATTTCACAAATCTAATTAAAATATCGATTCAAACTCCTTTTCATATTTTCCAGCAATATCGTTTAAACATCCCTCGTTTAAAAATCCTATATATAAATTATTTTTAAATCTCTATTTAAAATATATTTTTCTGAATAGTTAAGTATAACCCAAAAATTAGTTTATCGTTTAATCCAGTCAATTTTCTTTTAAAACAATCCAAACTTCAATATATGTGTGTGTGTGTGTGTGTATTCAAACTCTCCTTTTAATTCCGTCAAATTCAAAAATAATATTTATGGTATTTAAAATGCCAAAATTCAAGGCAGTGCTACTATAACATCCAATTAATTTACAACACAACAATAATCTATAACAGATTATTCTAACACATCATATTTTACTATGTATGAAAAACACTCAATATAAATTTGAGGAATCAAGCTATATCCTTTCAAGCTGTTTCTCAACATCCGAAGACGTTAATACAACATAAAAATATCCAATCCTACTTCGAGGAGACATTCTCTATTATGCGGGACGCATATGGCCTTATCCGCTCTAATAGGCGGGAATATCAATCCAACTACTAATATACATGCTATTATATAAAATATCACATTTACCTGATAATAACTTATCAATTCAATCAATCAATAATTAATTTTAACTATATAAATTAATACCAATCATCCAAATGTGTGAGATTTACTCACCTTGATTTTTTTGTAGTCCATTCCAATTTTAAATCCAGTTGAACAACATTACATTTAATTTTATATCCCAGCCATCTTTAGTAAGTTTTGAATCAATTTTTATTGCGAAATTTTGACCTTGTAAGAGACAATTATACCTTTTATAAGCATTCAACTTTTTAATATATAATTATTTAAATTAATTATAAACATTAATAGTTAACTAATCTCAACCCAAAAAACTTACACATCACGATAACATCTCCGGATCGTGCTGCGATCCTCCTTTCAGTTGTAGAACCAATAACCCAAAAATAGACGCTTTCCACTGCATTATCCTAATGCCAATAGTCGCCTGTTCCTGGAACAACTCCATCATCACCGTACCTTTTCCAAGTTCATCCCTACTTTTCCCTAGTGATACTGAAATGAGCTTGAAGTTTTCCATCCTCCAGCTTTCACGCGCAGTCGTGCCTCCAACCTAGCTCTACCGCCGAGCACAACTCGTGTAACAACCCGCGTATTTAACGATTTTATATTTAATTATTTTATTTAAATATAGCGTCGTTAGTCGGATTTTTGGTCCGAAATGTTACTTTTTTCAAATGGCCGAATTGGAACTCGAAACCATTTCCATTGGTTCCAAAATGGCGTTTGCGATCTTTTTGAGTATAATCTTTGATATGTTTGGAGTTTGTGAAATTTTGACCCTTTTTCTACTTGGGCATGAGTATGGGTTCAGCCCCAATCTCCTCTTAACCGCCCTAGCTCATTAACTTTTCATCCATTCACCTTCATTTCATTCCTTTAACTTAAGAAAAACTGAAAATGATGGAGGGGAAGAGGAAATAGAAATTGCAAGCCCTAGTTTAACTTGTAAACTTGATTCTTGCTCCAAAATCAAAGTGAAGCCATTAGTAAGTCTCCTTCTTATCTTCTCTATCTCTTTCTCTCTTCAATCTCAGAATTTCCTAAACCTAACTTAGGAAAATATGTGTTTTATTCTTAGATTGAAGTTTGTTGAGTTGAAGTGAAGAGTAGTTAGTCTCCTTCTTGTGTTTGAGCTTCTTCTTCTTTGTTTTGTGATATAAGGTGAGATTTTTATCTCACATCTATGTTTTTTTATATTTTTTTTTTTAGGTATGAATTCCTAACACTTGTTCATATGCATTTGCTTTCGATTTGGTTTGCTTTGGTGAAATTGCCAAATTATAATTTTTGAAGCCAAATCTATGTAAAACCTTATATGGTTGATGTTTATGTTGTTTGGAGCGTTGGGTGTGTCGTTAAGGTTGGGTAGTCGTTTGACGTAAGCCCACAATCAACACGCATCCGATTGCTTTCGATTTGTTTGGCCATAAATGGCCTAGGTTCAGGAAATGCCTGACCATCAGGATTCAGACGTCTGAATCTCCTAATTCAGATGTCTGAATATTGTTCTGGGGAAGTTTCTTACCCCTAGATTCAGAAGTCTGAATTTATATTCCAGACGTCCGAATTGGCTAAATTTCGACCAGAAAGGAAATATGCCAAAATATGTCTATTTTAGACGTCTGGAAAGTTGGATTCAGACGTCTGAATTCTATTTTGAAAAACAAATTAATTTTCAGATTCAGACGTCTGACTCCCTTCTTTCAGACGTCTGAATATGTTGTTTTTTGCCAAATTGCCTTGTTCGTTTAGTTTTCCAAATTTAATCGATGTATATTGATTCTAATTAGTTGTTTATGTATATTTGATCTTGATGATTCCTTTTTGAATTCATTCACGGGTTTTTATGAATGATTTCTTCAAATCATATTAAAAAGTTCGCTTCTTCGATTTATAAATTCTGTTTAAAACACACGCACAATTTCACACTTCGAGCGAAGTGGAAGGGTGATTAAATGGTTGGACAAAACACGGACCATGAATCTGTGCGTTTATTCTTCCGATTAATCCTCGACCTATTCAATTGATCGTTTTGACCTTCGGGTTTGGTTTACCGATGATATGAGGTGAACTTTGTACTGCTTTGAGTGTGAAATTGACTGACAAATAGTAAACCGTTTAGTGCGAACGAGTGGTTATAGGACTCACGTTACCACTTTTCGGATTCCTTTTTGAGAGTTATGACACATTCCGCCAGTTAGTGGTGTCCAGTACTGGGCCTCCGGACCTTCATCACTACGGTTTGTTGCCTTCGGATATGATGCCTTCGGGTATGTTGCCTTCGGGTTTGTGCCTTCGAGTTTGTTGCCCTTTAGTATCGCTTCCGATGTTGGTCGTTACAAGCCGCATGGGTGATATTGGGTTGCCCTTTAGTATCGCTTCCGATGTTGGTCGTTATGGGTCGCATGGGTGATATTGGGTTTGGAGTCTTCGGGCTCATGGATCCTTATTTATACAGTACTGGTCTCGAGCAATTTTATGATGTTTCATTCATATGTATATTCCCTAGGTAAAGCCCTTCGGTGTTGGTCTTTTTGAGCCGCATGATGCGTAGCGTTTACCTTGTGGAACTTGTACACCTTATTGGTATTTGTTATTAGCCTTTTTGGCTTGATTTGGGATATTTGTATCCTTTGTTTCTCTGTGATGCCGATGATGTGAGGCTTGTTTTGTTATCATATGATTCATCCTTTGTTAGATGATTGAGTTATCTCCTTTAGAGATATTTGTTATGCCTTGTAACCCTACAGGTTTATTGTTGCTCAGTTTATCTAACTGATTTGTTTAGCTAGACTGACCCGTGTATTTTATACTCGGGTCAGAATGAGATGTTTCAAGTTAGGTGCTTTTGGACTTAGCCTATTTTGCTTCCGCATGGACTATTCTGCTTGTTCCTTTTTGTTAAAGCTTTTTGTGTAGTCCTTTTATTGTAACTCTGATATATGTATTCTTTTGATTCGTCTGTATATTGTGGTTTGCTATACCACTTGACATGTATTATTTTGTAAACTCTTTTATGTATCTGTATATGTATATCTATGATGATCTTCTGTTTTGTGATGTATATTACATTTGAGTTGTTATATTCTGTTCTGATAGATCCTACAACCACCTATGGTTTTGTTTTAAGTATTCATTGGATATGTCGATCTGTTTGGTGTGATTATTGTTGATGTATTCAATAGATAGTTAGAGCAAGGCTATAGATCGTCGCTCCTAACCAGCCTTATTCTCCGTGTTAGTTGACGGCATTACCCCTGTAGTGTCCTTGGCTAGCGTGGGTATAGAGGTGGGGCGTCACAACTCGCGACCAAACCCCATATCGAGCAGCCACCCACATCAACTACAACATCTTCCAACGTCACTGCATCCGCCCAAACATCATGCTTCTGATCAATACGCAAGACCCCCTTGCCCAGAATCATGACTCAATCGCGTTACTATCTTCCCTGGTTGCTTCGTCCACCTCTCCTCATTTTCTCAAGATGACAAACTCCAAGTCGATATTGAATTCGATCGCCCTTAGTTTTTTATTTTAAACCAAATTTTGGTTTCATCTTCGTTGAACTAAAAGAGTGAAAAGGGGGTACGTATTTTTATTCGATTTCATTCTTTTTTATTAATTTGAGAACGAGATCAAGATGTTTAAAAGGAATTATTTCTAAAGTAGGAAAATAAAAGTGTACGTGATTTTAAAAAGGAAGGAGGCGCAATCTAATTGAAATGATAGAGAGGAGAGCTTACGTATAAATTTGGGCTTGCTTCAGAAGAAAGGAACGACTTTGACTTTCCCATGTTATAATACCATTTAATTATAAAATATCTTATTATACATATCTTGAAATTTTGAACTCCTACGGAGGCATGCCGCCTGGAGTCCCTAAAGTTATGCCACTATTCCGAACACAATGGAACAAGTTTCGAGTCCTAATTTGGTCGTATGGGGAAGATTTCTTTTAAATCGACAATATAAATTAATTTCAATTAAATTATTTCTAAGCATTTCTATCCCGTATGACCAGACAGTAAATCCAAATGCTACAAAATCTGAGAACAATACACTATTACGGACTCAATGAAATTGGTTTCATCAAATTTCGAGACTGTGCCCTGGATCGCTATTTTTAATTATTGATTAAATCGACGATTTTTAAAATTCACAAAATCTCTTGAAATTTTCAAATTTAAAATTTTGCTGACTATATTATAATTCCAAATCTAATACTTAAAACCATTTCAATATCCCAAATCAAACTACGAAAAATACGGATCGTTACAATCCAGCAAGAGTTACGCTGTATTAGCAAGGATCGTTCGGTACGATCTCGATACATTTTTCTAGAGGTGTACTATGATGGGTGGTACTCCAATAGCCCAATCATTGTAAGGAATCGAATATCCACTACGAGCCTGTAAGGTTTTAGTTATATACCAAATATGCCGAAACGTGAGATGCAAGCATTTCAGCTTTTTTTAGTTTATTTTCTATAGACATTATTATAACATCAAATGATTTTTTATAAAACGTTTTGGTTATCGTAAGGTAAAAACTCTCGTACTTATGTATGGCATGGTATTAAGAGATACCTATTATTTTCAAAGGATTTTGATAATAGAATCAATTCAAATTGAGTGTGTTTTCGCACGTTGATTTTTCAAGACTGGCTTGGGAGTTATTGTAACGACCCGTAAATTTCGATAATTAAATTTTATTGAATTATAAGTTTTTTAATTAAATTTTGGAAAGAAATAAAAATTTTATGATTTATAATGAAGTAAATGTTTAGAATGAAATGTAGCAATGGTTATTAAAAAACTAATTTATGATAATTGAATTGGAAAAAAATAAATAAAATGAAAAGTGTAAATTGTTGCACTTGGTAATTTAATTGACAATAAGTAAATAAATGTAAGTGTTGTGTAAATAAAGGAATTTGTACATAATTAATAATGACTGAATTGGAATTTAAAATAAGTAAATGAGTATAAATAGAGGTTACAATAATGGGAATGAGAATATGGGAAATAAATGGAAGGCAAACAATAGTAACCAATTTATAGCGTAATAATATGCATAATATAAAGATGGGAATTTAATTCAAATCAATGGAAATAATATTGATATTATACTTAGCTACAAATTGGTTATATGGTAATAAATGCAAGCATTCAATCAATTAATGAATTTGAATTTCAATAAATGGTAATTGAATAAAAGTCAATGTTCTTTAAGTAATCATATTATTTGTTTGAAGGTAATAAATATAAATTTAATTTAAAATTTTAATGGTTACAATTGTATATGTTACCTATTTGTTTAGTTCATAAAATTTAATTTGAAAGTAATTGACTTAATTAGTGGTGATTGAATGAATTCAAAGGTATATTAACTAATGAAGTAATACTTTATAAATTTAAATTTTATACAATCGATGTAGATAAGTAATTATAATGTTTGTTGTTGATAATAAACGTTACCCTAATGGTAATTAATAAAACAATGGAAGTGCGAATGTAAATTACATAGAAACTAATGTATGTATAAGTAATAAATTGGTACAAGAATGAAATTAAGGTAAATTAATTGGCTTTAACCCTTAATTAATGTGTACAATTGATAGAAGTACACATTTAGAAATGTAATATTTATTCAAATTAAGATGTAATTAGGCATATATTAGTGCAATGGGAAATAAATTTCATTTAAAGGTAATTAAATATTATCTTAATGTAAATTGAGATATTGAAATTAACGTTAATTCCATTCATAGTAACAATTATTATAAATTACCCAATTTATTTATCAATGAATTTATTGGAAATCAAGTTCATTTAAATGTTAAGTAAATGAAGGGTAAACAATAGGAACTGGGTATAGAGTAATAATGGACTTAGTATAAAATTGAAAATAATGAAATCAAAGTTATTTGGAATTTATTATAATTAATTGGAACTCAAATTTTAATAAATGAATTTATTATAAATGAAATTTAATTCATTGCGTTAATGGAGATCAAGATGAAATTTGAGAATAGTAACGTAAGAAACCATAAAAAATGTTAATTTCATCCGTTGGATAATAATGAATTGAATAATAAAAATGAAAAGTAAATTCAATGGGATTATTGAGAATTTTAATTTTAATTTGTGAATATAATGAAATTGAAAATTTAACGCTGAAATTGATAAATTAATCAACTATAAATTGACATTTGAATTTTGTTAAATTAGTGTAAACGATTAAGAAAGTCAAATTTGATGAAATTTGTTAATTATAGAGTTGAAATTGAAAAGTTATTTAATTAATTTATTTTAATTATTTAATCAATATAAAAACAGCTATTTTGGCCGTTTACTCGGATTTTGACGAAACAAGTTTCATTGGATCCGTAACGGTGAATTATTGTAGGATTTCAAGTTTCATGTCGATCGGACTTGTCGCTTGATCGTATGGACTTGAAACGCCATGAAATCGATTAATTGAAATCAATTGAAATCAATTTGAAAAATACTAATTTTAGCATAACTTCTCCATACGATGGGATTTGGACTTGAAACCTTTTTCGTTGCGTTTAAAATATTTTAAAACATCTATTTTGATATATGGGTTTACCCAATTTCGTTCCGGAGTCAGAACGTGCTTTGCAGGTCATTCATCGTTCAGCGCGTTCATAAGTCGGGTCCATCTATTCTATTTTCAACTTTGTCTATAAATACCCGGTTATAAACCCTAGCCTACCTCTATTTCTCATTTGTCTGCGCGTACAATTTCTTTCGCCTCCTCATTTCAATGGCAGACAAATAACTAATATCAATTGCAATTCAAAAATTAAAGTGAAATTTCAAACTTCACAAAATAATTCAAAAAAATTATATATCGAAGCTTTTGATGTACGCATCTCAGATCCGCAATTCGTTTCTCGATCTAAGTTTGTGGGTGGCCAGAAATTGAAGGTTTATCCTCGGCCATCCGTTGCATCGTGATCAACTGTGTCAGATCGTCATATTAGGGGTACCATCGCATAGAGGAGGGAGAGCGCAGTGCATCAGAGTGGTTCGTTCATTAAATTAGCAGCTGGATCCCATGTGAAATTTCGATTAGGTTTTCGGCAACCCATGTTTAGCTGGCGACACTTGGCCATCTGGGCGTTTGGAGGGGTATGGTCGGGGGCGCCTCACCGGGGGATGGTCGATGGTGGTGGTGCCGAAGTCTTTAGCGTTGTATTGGGGGAGGAAGTGGTGGTCAAACGTACGGTCAAAGGGTGTTCGCGTGCGTGCTACGTTCAATGCAAGGTAGGGTTTCCTGGAATCAATTTGCGTGAGCAGGAAGAATCTGATGACGTGGCTAGAGTATGAGTGGAGGTTATTTATTTTGTTTTAATTTGATTTTGATTTCCAAATGTTCTAAATTCCATAACTTTTACATACAAGCTCGGAATTACGCGCGGTTTTCTCCGCTAGGTTCATATTGGGATTCCGGACATTTTGGCAATGGTTTGGAAAAATTTGGAGTCTGTTCAATTTTTGGATTTCAATTGGATTTAAATTCAATTTAAATTCAAAATGTGAGTGTTTTAACCCAATCACAACCTCTAAAATTTCTTATGTTTGTTAAATTTATTTAGGATGAGGTTCGAAATTTATTTATGACTGTTTGGCATAATTTTAATCATCATCCTAGTTAAATTGAACATAATTGAATTAAATGGTTATTTAATTTATTTATTGCATATAAACTACCAGTTAAATTTTCACTTAATTTATTATTGAGTATAAACTGCAAGTTGATACCTGTTGTTTATTATCCGTTATATATTGATGTTATTGATTGAATTGGATGACGATTATGATAAATGGTTGATGATTGATGATTGATATTGAATGAATGGATGTTGTATTTTATATTGTTTTAAACTGCAAATTGTTATGCACTTTATTTCATTCGGGATTGTGGTTTGAAATGATATATAACCGTATTTTCATTTCGAATTGCGGATTGAAATGATAAATATCCGTATCACTTGACCATACGACAGAAAATTGTATACAGACACCGTCGGTCTATATATATAAATATTTTAAAATGATTTCTATGGCTTGGGATAGAATTATACAGTTTAAATAAATATTGATTCTTTTTGATATCATATAAAATTTTTTTTATATAAAGTTAAATTCCTATGTTTAAGCTATGTATAAATCTGTTTAATGACAATAAGTTAACTAATGGAGTTTGATTTATTACAACAAATATGGTTAAGTATTTGAATCATATTTTATATAGAGGTTATAATAATTTAAATAAATTAAGATTGGAAGATAAAATATGAAATAGATGTGAATTAAATTGTTTAAGAATTTTACTCGAATAAAGATTTGATTTGAAATTTAGATAAATTTGAGATTTTATGAAATTGAATTTATTTAAGAATTAAACCAACTGGGTTGATGTGAATTTTATTAAATTGGAAAATTTAAAAGGTATAATTATTATAACTCGATTTTTGGGTCTAGGTGAATTAAATGATTATTTTCAAGTATAATGAATTGAAGGAAATATCTAGTTATTTGAAATTTGAGTATTATTTAAATAATGAGGGGTTTATTATATAAAATATTTCAATACTAAATAATAGGAAATTTAATTGTTGAATCGAAATTGTTAAATCTAGTTTTGGAATTTTGGAATATTTAAAGACTTGAAATAAATCGAAATTGAAATGGTTATAGAAATGGAAATTTTTGAGGTTATGAATTTCAAAGCATTAGGTTTAAAGGTGTTAAAATTTCAAATGTTTGGTTTTGAAGTATAAAATTTGGAAGTGCTATGATTTTTGCAAAAAGGATATATTTGAAATAAAATGACATTATATTGATTTGAAATAAAAGGGATATCATATTTATTTAGTTTTTAATTTGGAAATGATATCGTATTTATATGGTTTTGAAACAAATATTATATCCTGGTTTTGAAGTATAAATTATTTTGAAATGACCGCGGTGTTATAATAACATGGGGTTGTTAAAGAGACCGGGATCGGAATTTGTCATACTCTCTGCTAACTCCGAAAACCACTTTAACCACCGTGTACGCGGTGGAGATTCCAGAATGAAGTAGGATGGTGGCGGCGTTTCGACTCCCATGAGTTGGCATAAGGTGGCTAAAACAGGAGCGATCGACGGTGTAACGACCCGAAATTTTCGAACCCGAAAATTTTAGATAGTTATGAACAAGAAGTAATAGATAGAAGAAGAAGAAGAAGAACCGAAACATCAACAACTCACACTCGCAGCGGATAAAATATAATAATAAATAATAACAGTTTACAAAAGAATACTATATCTATCGATTTACATTTTAATACATCAGAGTTACATATTTACACAGACACTAGATATACACAATTACCATGTCATAAATATACAATAATATAATATAGCGGAAGCACTCCATACGTTCTTGCCATCCAGCTCGCCTCCTGAGCTCCAGATCGTACCTACCTGAAAATTGGTAATACTCTGACCCGAGCCTTACATCAAAGTAACACCCGGGTCAGGCTGGAAACCAGCGTGAGTGAACCCCTCTAACATAGAATACAAAATTATACAACTCATATAAACCCAGGTAACTTATATCAATTTACACTTCACAAGTTGTTATAGACATTATTTATTTCACACATCAATTTTTAAGTGCCAGAACTTAGATTAAATGGTCCAATTCACTTAAATCATTCCTTTACAGCCTATTGATTCCACGTATCAATTTGTAAAGAATCGAAGTGGTTTCGGGTATTTACTAATACCCGACCTCGATCTCTTCGAATTTAATACCATCTTGACACAAGTTATTTAAGTGAAATTCAATTCAATTTTAAATACAAGATGTCACTTTTTACACAGCAATTCATCATCGACAGATAACCACACTATCATTGTCCATCCAAACATATCATATCATAAAACATGCCATATCACAGATACAAATCAATTCAAGGCATTTAATCATCATTCAATCATTCATATACAAGATTTAACACTTCCAACATTAATTTAATTTAGCTCTAATTAAATTAATAACCAATCTTAAATCATTTAGATTACCTTTACTCATCAATAATTAAATTTAAACAGATTAATTAATCATCTTTTAATTTCCATTTTTAGTTAATCACTCTTGACTAATTATCCTTTAACTACAATAAGTAATTAATTTTTTATTAATTGCACAAATTAATTACTCTTCGCCCATCACATTAATCACATTGATCCTTAATTAATCACTCAAACTAATTATTCTTGAATCACTTACATTGATTAATTATACTTTAATTAATCATACCTATTAATTTATTAACCCTTAATAAATTTCCTTAATTAATTAATCAACCCTTTAATTAATTGCGCTAAGTGATTAGTCCTTAGTTACTTCACTTAGGTAATTTACCTTTATTTACTTTCATCAAGTAATTATCCCACTAGTTAATTATCCTTAATTTATTAACCTTTGTCATTGATTAATTAAACCTTAATTTATCACATAAATAAATTAGCCTTAACCATTCACATTAAATAAAATTTTAATTTACTCTCATAAATCAATTAACTATAATTGACTTATCTTTAATTAATCATAAACCTTAATTAATCTCATTTGTAATTAACTATCCCTTAATTACTTACGGTGGATAACTTACTTAATTAAGTTCATAAGTATTTATCATCTCATATTCACTGGTTTAAATTAATTATAAACATTAACTATTCCCCAATTACTTATGCTAAGTAATTACCTTTTATTATCATCATTAATTAATCTATGAATCTCATTAAATGATTAACTTATAATTAATTCCACTAATTAATCTCAATTACTTCCCTAATTAGTCAAATAAATCTTGGAATTAATTTATCATTAATTGGTAACTTAACTTAAGACCCATAAGTTAGATTAATGATAAAACTTTTATTTTCTCAATTTCCACTCAAACACATTATTGATATGTTTAAGTAAATTTATGAACTATCTTAATAAATTTTAAGTTAAAATAAATTACTTAACTCCTAAATTAAAAAATCATTTTAAATAACCTTATTATTTTAAACAAGTTTAAGAATCAATTAAAACTTGATTATTATTTAACTTAAAATTTTGTGGGCCTTAGCCTTTACCGAGCCCATAACTAAATTTCCCGAGCCTCTCACAGATTCGTACGCGAAGCCCACCCCCAAAACAAACATGGAAACTTGAGTAACATCTATCCAAACAAAACTAATGATACAACACTTCAGTCAGTCGTGCACATGCACCGTTGACGCCGCCAACTCTGATCAACAATGGCGATCCCCACATGTCGACAACCACATTCTCAGATCATCAAAACTCCATCACGATCGATTCAGGTTCGAAAACAAAATCGAGCTGTTCAAACCACACTGGAACCAAAACTTGAACCCACCACATCAACCTGAAATTGCCTCGTACTCACTTCTCCGACCACCAGAAAATTTGCAGCTTCGGCCCTGCACTCGTTAACGACCAAGCTTCCACCACACCAAACCCCGTTGAACTCGATCAATCGTAGAAACTGTGGCGATCGAATCACTCGACCCTGTTAAAACTAGGGTTTCCAAAATAGAATACACCTCCACTGCTTTCTCAATGGAAAATATCACCCTTAAATATTTTTCCTAGGTTCTATCATCGCCTATCCACCTCCAGGAAGAGTCACGATCTTCCAAATCAAATGGATCACTAGAAAACCCCATTTCCCCTTATTTTGTTCAAACTCGAACTGCACCATTTATCCTAGATTAAAAAATATAATTCTCGTGTTAAAAATCATATTTTTGTTTGTGTATTCAGTTTATAATCCTAAATAAATGAACTACTATGTTTGGGTTTCGACTTATATTAAACATACTCAGTCAATTTGTTTTTCAAATAAATTTCCAGAGATATTCCTCCATTATTTAACTTAAGTATAATTTTAAATCTAAAACTTGTGATGGAACAAACATGTTTCATTTACATCTTAAGTTTAAATCTAGTCAAAATCTAAAGGGTTTAAATTTAAAGTAATACATGCAAACTGAAGCTATAAATAGAGAGAGCACTCTGATAAATCAACTTGCCTACCATACATCAAAAAAATACAACCTTTTATATACATGAACATACATATTTGAGATGATTATCATGCGACCCTATTCATAATCTTAATCATTCAAAATGATGTTCACTCACCTGTCAGAAGTTTTTGATCAAAGGAAATCAGGATTTGAAAGTAGCAGCTTGATCATCAGTAATTCCATGTATATGCAAACAGAGAACAGACCTAAATACTGAGTCTGGAACTTGTATCTCTACTTAGTTTTGAAGCCTTGAACATAAGGAGTTGATGAAACTATTATTGTCTGTTTGATTTTGTAAAGTAAAGATGTTTTTTTTAAGGTTTGCTTCTAAGTTTTGAACGAACAAGTTAAAATAAGATGGTGTATAAATATATAGGAATTACTTTAAACAATGGTATGAGCTTCTGGTACAAGCTTCAGCTTGTTATGTTCAAACAAGATTTTGTTTTTCAATTACTGTAAATTGAAGTGACATTGCAAAGTTTCGGCTGAACATATATTTGCACGGAGATATTTCTTTTGTAGATTTGAAATGACATATGTGTGCTAGCATTTAATGAACATGTCTTCATATATGTTTACAAAATTATGGTTTGCTGATATTTACATTTGTGTACCAAGATCTTTTGAATATAAACATTTGTCTTCTTGCTTGAGTAATATATATATGTTTGTGACAGGTTTATTTTGCACTCTGATCTTGTGGATGAAGATTAATTTGTTCAAAGACATTTGTTTTATTATTTCCTGGCTTAATTCATATACATATGTTTAAGTTATTTTATTTTATACTTTACTTACAAATTTTAGAGTTATGTTATATGCATACCAAATCCACTTAATTCTTATTTTCATTTTAATTCTATTTGTATGTTAACTATCAATATTTAAATCATACTCATAAGCTTACTTATTTATATTTATATTTTATATTGAAAGAATTTGATGTTATTTCAAACATTATCATCCATATATTTTATACCAAATGTTAATAGGATAAAGCATTTTAATTCAATTGTATAAGATATATTTTTATTGTAAATATTATTAAGAGATTTATTTTCAGTTTACTAATCAAATTTCTTTTCAAAATACAATTATGTATAAATAAATGGCAATTATTTCCAGAAGATTTATTCATTTTAAAATGATCAGTTTACATTTTATTTCAATTAGATTAAATATCTGTTAAAATAATACTGCTAAAATACCGGGTCGTCACATTCCTCCCCCCGTTGAATCTTTTCGTCCTCGAAAAGGAACGAAGCTAGATTTATTAAAATGCTTAAAATCATATAACTTTTTCTTTGATCATTTTATACTACTTTAAAAATCTATATAATATTTCTAAAATAGTTTTTATAAAATACTTTTATAACTCGATGTCTCAACCAGTCCATCCTCGTTCTCACAGAAATTCAGTCATACGTTGATCAGGCGTAGGACTGAAAATCTATAAGTAATTGGTAAACTCGTTTTCAACATCCAGTGAAAATACTTGGAAAATAATTTTATTGAAAATATAGAAAACAGTTTTTGAAAATAGAGGAAATATCTTTGGTGAGAATGCTCTGGAAATCATCATCCCCATCCATGGTCGCAGTTACATCCAGGGTTACGTTGCCATCGCAGCAAAAGTCCATGTAACTGCAGGCACTCCGCGGCCTCTCGATTACGCCATGGAACCCACAACAGATCACAGTTACATTCCAGGGCTACGTTGCCATCGCAGCAAAAGTCCATGTAACTGTAGGCTCTCCGCGGCCACTGATTTTCGCTGTCAAAATGAAACGTCTCCACTCCTACATACGTCGCAGTCTACCGATATAAAATCAAACGCTGACTGTTGGCTCTCAGCGGCACACACGACTTTCGCTATGTTACCATAGGTCGTAGTTACATCCTGGGTTACGTTGCCGTCATAGCAAAAGTCCATGTAACTGTTGGCTCTCAGCGGCACACACGACTTTCGCTATGGTAAACTCTACTCAAGATCCCCAGGAACTAGTTTCGTTCGGAATCCTCACAGGATCAACTTTAGAACCCCCCCTTAGGGCTCAAGGCAGCACCACCCGGTGGCACTCCTGAGAAGTTCATTTTAAGGAAGCGCCTTTTTCCCTAGAGCCATCATCAAAACACTTTATACTATACACACATAGTATCTTTCAAATCATACACCTAGTATGATTTCATACAAAACTCCTTTACACAAAATCGATTATCCCAAAATCGATAATTCTCAAACTAGGCTTTCCAAATTCAATATTGGTTTTACCCAAAAATCAAAAGCCTTTCAAAATCCAAAGGTTCCCAAAACCCTTTTCTAAAAGCCTCATATGATCCTTTATATATATAAATTTTTAAAACTTTGGATCATTTCAAATTTGTATAAAACTCCTTTCAATACCAATTTCATTCAAATCCGTACGATGTACACATAACATCCGTACGCTATACCAATCTGAACGCTCGCTCGATCACACAATTTCTCTTCCGAACTAGTATCGTCTACCCGACTTCCTAGTGCGGACACAGATCTGATTCTTGATCAGAAACCGTCATTCTCCTTGCATAACCATAACTATGATGGAGAACATCCGAAACCAATCAACAAACCATATCCGGCTTCGCCGTCGAAAATCGAGTGAAAAATTCCCACTCGGATCGATAAACTACTTCAATCTGGATCAAATCACTATGCGAATAGAATATTATACATACATCCTACGTATTTATTTTTATTGATTATCAGCCAAATCAATTCCCTTTCTGTTCACATTTCCTTTAATTCCCTTTCACTTATTTACAATTGTCTTAATTCCCATTGAATTATCACTTCAATTCTTTACTCAGTTGGGTTTTCAAATCAATAACAGTTTGAACTCCAACCAGTTTATAATTAGAAATAGCTTGAAAATTTTAAAAATAAATAAGTAGTTGAAAAATAATTATTAGTTTGCAAAATAACTGTGAAATTGTTAACTAATTATAAAATAGTTGGAAAAATAGCTAAATAGTTTCAGAAATCTTAGATAATTTACAAAATAGCTATAAAACAATTATTAATTTGTAATATAGTTGAAAAATAGTAATTAGTTTAGAAAACGGTTGAAAGATGGTTAAATAGCTCCAAAAATAATTGTAAAACAAGTATAAAATAATTTGGCTTTAAGAAAGAAAGGTTGTATATATTAAATAGCTTAGAAAAATAAGTTTATATTAAAACAATTTATATTGAAAAAAGTCAGGAGTCAAACTATTCACTTCCCCAACAATTCAATTTAAATTTCCACTTCCGTTTAAATTGACCCAATTCCAAATTGAACAATCTTCATTTTCCATTGAAATTGATTTAAACCCTATTCAACTTGAATCAATCCTGATTTAATTTCCAATTTACATCAAATTCCATTTGATTTTAGACACATTCAACTTTAATTACAATTCTCAAGTTATTCCAATCAATTTGGACTAATATCCATTCAATTAACCCACTTCAATTTCAATCATTTCAATTTAACCCAAATTTTCCCTCTGAGTTTTTTTTTAAAACTTATACACCTTCAACGTCAAGTCCAACTAATTCAAGTCAGATTCGATTTGAACTAATTCAATTTCAAACTAAATTTTAAACCATCTCGAATTATATAAATCCGAGTTAAATTCTCAAAGATTGGTTTAACCATTTTAAACTAAATTAACTTTATTTAAAGTTTTTAAACAATGTAATTTATGAGTCCAATTCTCAAAATTTCATTTTAAATTATCTTTACTTATGTATTTCAAGGTTCAAATAAGTGTTCAATACAATTTTATTTTAAAAAAAATTAATTTATTACTAAATTTTATCTTCCAAATTGAAGCCGGTTCTTAAACAAGTTTAATTTACAAATTCAATTATTCAAATTTTTAATTCAAAGTAATTACATAACCTTAGTTTCAAATAAAATTTTAACTTCCCTTTTCTCAATAATGGATATATAACCACACTTTATTTCTATTTCATTTAAACCAAACTAATTTACAATTTAAAGATTTTCATTAACAATAGGATGATATCATCCAATTTATTTTAAAACATCCATTCATTTTCAATTTCCAGATCTCAAACCCATTTGAGATCACACAAATTCTCAATTCAAATTACCGCTTAACTTTCCAAGTTAAATTCCAATTCCATCTTAAAATTTCCAATTCAAGTTGTTCATTCAGACTTATTTAACTTCTCCCAAGTTAAATCGATTTACTTAATCCAATCAACCTCATTCAATCCTTAAACTTCACAATAATAATCTTTCCACTTAAAAAACTTATCACTTTGGGTATCACATCCTATTCCAAATTTTAAACTCAACTTTTAGAGTTTATTCAAACTAATTTTTGATTTATGTGCATCGCTTATTCATACAGATTATTTCCTTTACACACGAGGTCATCCTTAAATTTTTGAACCACTTTTGGTTTCTAATTCAAATCAAATTTTCAAACAACCCATTGTTTGCTACAAGTCCCAGTTATTTAAATAATACTTATTTATTATTTCTCATTACTTACAAACAAAATTTTCAAATTCTAGGCCCAGATTTAGGGTTTCATTTTCAATTAATTAAATTTTAGTTTGGTTGTATTTCCATTTCTACTTAATTTAATTCCAATTTAAGACTTCAATTTGGTTGAATTATCTTACTTCTTAACTTTAATTTTAATAATTTAACAACTAACCGCCATAATATTTATTAGAATGAAATATTGCTTTATATATCAAAATATATTTTTATATAAAATCATTTAAAATCTTTATATAAGAAAATAACAAGGACGCTCTCATATATGTACTCAAATCATTCTAGAGTACTACAGACTCTAATTAATGAGTAATCCCCACCAGAGCCAAGGTTCTCGCTTAACCTTCTGCTCTGATACCAACTGTAACGACCCAAAATTTTCGAACCCGAAAATTTCAGATATTTATGAACAAGAAGTAAGAGATAGAAGAAGAAGAAGAAGAAGAACCGAAACATCAACAACTCACACTCGCAGCGGATAAATATAATAATAAATAATAACAGTTTACAAAAGAATACTATATCTGTCGATTTACATTTTAATACATCAGAGTTACATATTTACACAGACACTTGATATACACAATTACCATGTTATAAATATACAACAATAAATATAGCGGAAGCACTCCATACGTTCTTACCATCCAGCACGCCTCCTGAGCTCCATATCGTACCTACTTGAAAATTTGTAATACTCGGTCTGACCCGAGCATTATATCAAAGTAACACCCGGGTCAGGCTGGAAACCATCATGAGTGAACCCATCTAACATGGAATACAAAAGTATACAACTCATATAAACCCGGGTAACTTATATCAATTTACACTTCACAAGTTGTTATAGACATTATTTATTTCACACATCAATTTTTAAGTGTCAGAACTTAGATTAAATGGTCCAATTCACTTAAATCATTCCTTTACAGCCTATTGATTCAACATATCAATTTGTAAAGAATCGAAGTGGTTTCGGGTATTTACTAATACCCGACTCCGGTCTCTTCGAATTTAATACCGTCTTGACACAAGTTATTTAAGTGAAATTCAATTGAATTTTAAATACAAGATGTCACTTTTTGCACAGCAATTCATCATCGACAGATAACCACACTATCATTGTCCGTCTGTAACGACCCGGAATTTTGGGCAAAATAAATTTAATAATCTGTATAAATAATTTAATTGGTTTGATAATTTTCTCTATAATTTTAATTCAATCCGATAATTGTGATCAATATCTTTTTAACAATTTAAAATGGATAAGATTTATTTTTCAAAGTTAATGAAATTTTATTCTGTTTATAATATATACATTTGATATATATTGTGAATAGGAGATCTTTTGTTTCAAATTAAAGATTGAGTTTTGCAAACTGTAATATATATGTATGTATATGTTATAATTGGGAATTGTTTGAAATTTAATTTAATCTATTAATTTTTATGTGTATGAATTTTAAATTTAAGCTTTGTTTTAAGACTAAATATTTTTCGAAGGTTAATTTAAAGATTAATTTATTTGTTTTCAAAATATAAGATTTGTTATTTATTTTACATGTGATACTTTAAAAAAGATTTAAATAAAGTGTTGTTTTGTTTTCTTTTAAAATGCTTATTATGAAATGGTTATAAATATATAAAGTTATAAATAAACTCTTTTTAAAATAATCTCTTAAATTTAGAACAATTTGTAAACTTAAGAAGTATGTAAATAAATGGCTAAATTCATATTTACATAAATATAAATACAAATTCGTATTTCACAAATTTAGAGAAAACATATAATACATATATTTGATTTAAACCTTAAGCAATTGTTTATAAATATCATACTTGTAAAACAAAGGAATTGCATCTTTAACACTTGTAAGAAAACTAAATGCTTTGGTGACAAATGTAAGTCTTTTTGGACATATGGCATTATTTTTATTTTTATTTTAATAAATGTATTAAGAAGAAAATTTGTTTTCACAAACCTTTTTCTTTGTTTTCACTTCTAGCACAAATTAATGGCAACCAGCAACTACTCTCTCAAATTCTGAAATTTAAAATCAAAGAGAAAAATCAAAACTGAAAGTAAAATCTGCAAATTTGAATGTTCTTCATATCAACAAACCAACCTGCAACTTAAACATGCAAATGAAGATCTGCACTTTCAGTCTTTTAAAGCATCAGATTTAAAGGGCATGCAAGAATTCAATTTTTTGTGCAAGCATCAGATATAAAAGCATGGACTTAATTTTCAACTGCAAAGCCTGGAAAGTATTGAACTGCTCTCTGCCTTCTCAAATTGGCGAGTAAATGGATTTTTAAAAAAGTTTGATTCTAGAGTAATCTTGATTTTTTGATGATATCATGATGATTATATGAAATATTTGTTTTAATTTGGATGTATGTTGAATTGGATGTATTGAATGCCTGAAAAATTAGAATGGTTACTGTGATTATTAAAAACTCTGCTACCTGTTTCTTTCAGACCAGAGTTTGCATTCAGAGAAAAATTTCTAATCTCCCAAAAACATCAAAATTTGACTTTGATGATTTCATGAAAGTTGTTTGTTATTGCATAAAGATGATTTTAAAAATGGAATTAGGATTTTTATTTTAGTAAATAATTTTTAAAATGAAAATATACATTAACAATCAGTTGCATGTCCAAAATCAACTTGTATTTTTCTGATTTGGATCCCAGGAATGTGTTAAGGACTAGGAATTATGATTTTTAAAGTACATATCATAAATTTTAATTGATGAATTCATGTCAAATTGGGTTTTGTTCGTATTTTGGGTTTTGGTGATTTGTCGACGATCGGCATGTTGATCGGAGCTTTAACTTGGATCGAAGCTTGTTTGTGGGATGATGATGATGGGAAAATTGCTATAAATTTTTTACAATGTCTTGATTGATCGTATTAGATTAAAGTAGGGTTTAAAGCTTGTTTTTACGGGGCTTTGCTGTTGAGGTAGTTGCGACAAGTGTGGTGTGCCGGAGGCGATCGCAAGGTGGGGATGAAGGTGAGGAGTTATGGCAGTGCTCTGGAAGGTGTACTAGAGCTGCTGTCGATGGGATTGCCGGTGGCATTGAGTTTTGGGGGAAATCTGGTGGCTGCAGTTTTCGTGATGAGGGGTTGATTTTTGATTCGAATGATTGTTGATCGACCTGGGTGCTCGGTCGAGGTCGCGTGCGTGCGGGTGGTCGTTGGCGATGGTCGCGGTTGCCCACGGTGGCCGGAGCCGGAGGGATAGTACACACGTGTACGCTTTGTGCACTGGAATGTGGAGTTGGAGAAGATGAAGGCCGACTCGAAGTTCTTCTCGTGTTTCTCGCGTGTCGACTCGGAGTAGAAGGGAGCTGGAGCTGTCTCGGGGCAGGCACGTGTAGTTTAGTATTCATGCTCGAGTATTTTAGGTATGCTAACCTAGATAGGTTCGGTAAAAAGAAAGTACAGAGTCTACAGATTAAACTCATTGGTGAATAAATGAAAACAAGTTAAGTTTTTGTAGAAGAAATAAATTACAATGTTAAAGCTTGTTCTGTGATATGAATGTAAATCAAACCCTTAAAAAGTGACAATTGAATTTATTTCAAATTTAAAAATGTTTTAAAAATGTTTGCTTTAGAAAGTAATTATCTAATTAAAATTTGAAATTCAATTTAAAAGCGTATTTTGAATTCAAATATTGAATCAAGGTTTAAAGAAATTTTAATGTAATGATTTTAAACTAAAGTTTCAAATTTTATTTTAAACAAATAAGTTTAACTTAGATAATTAATGTGTTTTGAAAATTTCAAAATTTATTTCTAAATGTCTTATTTTCAAATAAAGTTATTATTATGATTTTGAAATCCAGATAAGATAATTTGTTTAAGTTATTAAAATTTGATTTGAGTTCAAATAATGTATTTATAATGATAAATATGGTTAACTTATCTGTGTTATGAACTTATGAATACTTAAATTAATATGGTTTGTAATTAAGTAAAGAATTAATTAAGATAAAAGTTTTCTTAATTAATTAAGGAATTTTAAAATATAAGTCGTTAATTAATTAATTGTTTAATTAATTTTAAATAATTAGTTAATTATTTATTTAATTTTAAATAATCACTTAATTATGATTAATTAAGTGAAATTACTTAATAAAGTAATTAATGGTTAGTTATTGAATGTAATTAAGAATTAGTAATTGAAGTAATTAGTGGTAATTGCTCACAAGAGTAATTAATTGAAGTGATTAATGGATGATCACTTAATGTTATCATTTAAGAGTTGATTAATATAATTATTTGAAGTTGATTAATTATGGAGTAATTAATTAAATAAATAAATTAGGATTATTTAATAATGGGATTAATTACTTGTTAAGTAATTAATTAAGGAAGTAATCAAGATTTATTAAAGAAAGTAATTAGAGATAATTACTTATGTAGGTAATTAAGAGTTAATTATTTAATTATTTTAGTTAATTAATTAATGTGATTAATTAATTTAAGAATGTGATTATTTAAGATTAATTACCAAGTGTAATTAATTAAAATGTAATTAATTAATAAGGTAATCAATTAAGGATTTATTTATTAATTTAATTGTTTAATAGTTAATTAATGAAGTAATTAAAGATTAATTAATTAAAGTAATTAATCAAAGATTAATATAATTAATTAAGAAGTTAATTAATTAAGATAAGTAATTACAATTTGTTAATTACTGTTTAAGATTAATGAGATGATTAATTATAAGTTAATTATTTAATTAATTAAAGGGTTAATTAATTAATAAGGATTATTAATTAATATAATTAATGAAATTAATCAAGGTGATTAATAAAAATAATTAATTTAAATTTGATTAATTAATTGTAAATAATTAAGGTTTAATGTAATTAATTATAGTTAATTAATTGATGAAAGATTATTAATTATCTTAATTAATGACAATAATTGAAAAAAGGTTAATTACTGAATATGGTTAAGGAAAATTACTTAAATGTAATTAAATATAATTAATCAAGGAAGATTAATTAAAGAAGATCATTAGAGATGATTAATCTATTTATTTGAAATAACTTATTAAGGAAGGATTTTGGTAATCCTGCAGATTAAGAGTGAATAAATTCTGCTTTGGTTGATTAATATTGGTTGATTGATTGATATTGGATGATCAATATTGAGTAATTGATATTGGATGGTCGATATTGGTTGATATTGGATGTTTGGATATCTATGATATGTGGTATGCTGCTTGTGAGATGAATACTGATATGAGTTATCTATGGTGATAATGTGATTCATCTATCTGTTTATATCATCATGCATATAAGTTAATTGTTTAAAACCCTTAAGTGCAACTTGGACATTTAAAATGGCGTTTGGTTTCGGTGAGACCGGGATCTGGTTTCCATATTTGGATATCCGAAAACCACATCGATTCCAATTAAACGTTAGGTCGTGAAATCCAAGTGGAGCAAGTGTAGACTTGAGGTGTAAGGGCTATACGTCAGTATAACTCTGTGGGTGATTCCGTAATGAGTTGACGGAATAGTGCTTATAGATTCGAGATTGTGATTTAGAGTGCAAGGTCTATGGTCGTTGACTCTGAGGGTGATTCCAATAATGAGTGCAACGAGATAGTGCCTTCGGTTTCGTTCGTACCCGGAACCAACTTGTATGGATTGAATGCTTTCAGGACATCGCCAGGTGGACGATAAGCATTCTAAGATAGATGTGTTCTATAAAGGTAATCGCTGCCTCAAGCCTCATCAACCGAGAATGGCTAAAACAGGGGAGGTGCAGCAAGGCTTCTTGGGTAGCTCCCACTTGAGAGCGAGATTTACCCCTGTCTAGAGGTCCCTTTCTATTTCGGCTTAGTGTGTGGTTGGTCGCGGCAACTACGGGGTGGTCTTGTTCGGGACTGTCCAGTAAGGGATGGTTCTAGCCTTATGTTGCAGGGGAGCGGGCGTACTCCTCGGTACGTTGATCTAGGCCATATACTGTGACGGGCGGTACCCCAGTAGCCCTGCCATTGATGGAAACCCATTTTCCCTACGAGACCCTACGGTTTTGATTGTATTACCCACTTTTGTGGCTAGTAGCTGGAATTTAATGAATTTAACAATTTCGGCTATCTCTTATTTATTTGAAAACCCTAGACACTATTATAATATCACTGGATTTCCTATCAAATGTTTTGGTTAGCGTAAGTAAAAACTTTTCCATGTTTATGTGTGGGAAGTCTTGCGTGATACCTTTTCTTCTCAAAAGGTTTTCCAAAGTTAAGCAATTTTAACCCGTTTACTCACACCAGACCCCTGTCTGACCCGAGTGTTTATTTTCTGTTTTATTAAACTCTTGGGTACTCATATTATGTATGAGTAGTCAAGTGGATCAGGTTAGCTCGACGAATTCTGGAGGAGGTATGGAGCAGGAGGCTTCGACGTGTAGATTTATTGATTCTGTTGTGTTTGTTATATCTGTTTCTCTTGTATCTTGAGTTGTATAGTTAGACAAATGTTTATAACTGTCTAATAGGTATTTGTTTTAAGTTGTGCACTCTGATGTAAATAGATACTATGCAATATTTTATGAGGTATATTATATTTCATTCGTTCCGCTGTGAGTTATCTGTTGTTGTTGTGTTCTTCTTTCTCTTTCTTTTCTTCTTCTATCCCTTTCTTTCTTTAAGATGATGCGATTTCCTGGAGATTAGAAGTCGGGTCGTTGCACCATCCAAACCTATCGTATCATAAAACATTCCATATCACAGATATAAATCAATTCAAGGCATGTAATCATCATTCAATCATTCATATACAAGATTTAACACTTCCAACATTAATTTAATTTAGCTCTAATTAAATTAATAACCAATCTTAAATCATTTAAATTACCTTTACTCATCAATAATTAAATTTAAACCAATTAATTAATCATCTTTTAATTTCCATTCTTAGTTAATCACTCTTGACTAATTATCCTTTAACTACAATAAGTAATTAATTTTTTATTAATTACACAAACTAATTAGTCTTCGCCCATCACATTAATCACATTGATCCTTAATTAATCACTCAAACTAATTATTCTTGAATCACTTACATTGATTAATTATACTTCAATCAATCATACCTATTAACTTATTAACCCTTAATAAATTTCCTTAATTAATTAATCAACCCTTTAATTAATTACGCTAAGTGATTAGTCCTTAATTACTTCACATAGGTAATTTAACTTTATTTACTTTCATCAAATAATTATCCCACTAGTTAATTATCCTTAATTTATTAACCTTGATCATTGATTAAATAAACCTTAATTTATCACATAAATAAATTAGCCTTAACCATTCACATTAAATAAATTTTTAAATTTCTCTCATAAATCAATTAACTATAATTGACTTACCTTTAATTAATCATAAACCTTAATTAATCTCATTCGTAATTAACTATCCCTTAATTACTTACAGGAGATAACTTACTTTTAGGTTCATAAGTATTTATCATCTCATATTCACTGGTTTAAATTAATTATAAACATTAACTATTCTCCAATTACTTATGCTAAGTAATTACCTTTTATTATCATCATTAATTAATTAATCTATGAATCTCATTAAATGATTAACTTATAATTAATTCCACTAATTAATCTCAGTTACTTCCCTAATTAGTCAAATAAATCTTGGAACTAATTTTAATTGGTAACTTAACTTAAGACCCTTAAGTTAGATAATGATAAAACTTTTATTTTCTCAATTTCCACTCAAACACATTATTTATAATGTTTAAGTAAATTTATGAACTATCTTAATAAATTTTAAGTTAAAATAAATTACTTAACTCCTAAATTAACCAATCATTTTAAATAACCTTATTATTTTAAACAAGTTTAAGAATCGATTAAAACTTGATTATTATTTAACTTAAATTTTGTGGGCCTTAGCCTTTACCGAGCCCAAAACTAAATTTTCCGAGCCTCTCACAGATTCGTACGCGAAGCCCTCCCCCAAAACAAACATGGAAACTCGAGTACCATCTATAGAAACAAAACTACTGATACAACACTTCAGTCAGTGGTGCACATGCACCGTTGACGCCGCCAACTCCGATCAACAATGGAGATCCCCACATGTCGACAACCATAATCTCATACCATCAAAGCTCCATCACCATCGATTCAAGTTTGAAAACAAAATCGAGCTGTTCAAACCACACTGGAACCAGAACTTGAACCCACCACATCAACCTGAAATTGCCTCGTACTCACTTCTCCGGCCACCAGAAAATTTGCAGCTTCGACCCAGCACTCGTCAACGACCAAGCTTCCACCACACCAAACCATGTTGAACTCGATCAATCGTAGAAACTATGGCGAACGAATCACTCTACCTGGTTAAAACTAGGGTCTCAAAAATAGAATCCACCTCCACTGCTTTCTCAATGGAAAATATCACCCTCAAATAAATTTCCTAGGTTCTATGATCGCCCTTCCACCTCTAGGAAGAGTTACGATCTTCTAGATCAAATGGATCACTAGAAAACCCCATTTCCCCCTTATTTTGTTCAAACTCGAACTGCACCATTTATCCCAGGTTAAAAATTATGATTCTCGTGTTAAAAATCATATTTTTGTTTACGTATTTACTTTATAATCCTAAATAAATGAACTACTATGTTTGGGTTTCGACTTATATTAAACATACTCAGTCAATTTGATTTTCAGATAAATTTCCAGAGATATTCCTCCAATATTTAACTTAAGTATAATTTTAAATCTAAAGCTTGTGATGGAACAAACACGTTTCATTTACATCTTAAGTTTAAATCTAGTCAAAATCAAAAGGGTTTGAATTTAAAGTAATACATGCAAACTGAAGCTATAAACAGAGAGAGTACTCTAATAAATCAACATGCCTACTATACATCAAAAAAATACAACCTTATATATACATGAACATACATATTTCAGATGATTATCATGCGACCCTATTCATAATCTTAATCATTTAAAATGATATTCACTTACTTGTCAAGAGTTTTTGATCAAAGGAAATCATGATTTGAAAGCAGCAACTTGATCATCAGTAATTCCATGTATATACAAACAGAGAATAGACCTAAATACTAAGTTTGGAACTTGTATCTTTGCTTAGTTTTGAAGCCTTGAACAGATGGAGTTGTTGAAACTATTATTGTCTGTTTATTTTGTAAAGTAAAGATGTTTTTTTAAGGTTTGCTTCTAAGTTTTGAACGAACAAGTTAAAATAAGATGGTGTATAAATATATAGGAATGACTTTAAACAATGGTATGAGCTTCTGGTACAAGCTTCAGCTTGTTATATTCAAACAAGATTTTGTTTTTCAATTACTATAAATTGAAGTGACATTGCAAAGTTTGGGCTGAACATATATTTGCACTGAGATATTTCTTTTGTAGATTTGAAATGACATATGTGTGCTAGTGTAACGATCTCGAATTTAATTAATGTTAAATTGAAAATTAAATTTATTTTTGATTGAAAATTGTGAAATTAAATGATAAATTGATTCGAGTTTTTTCCAAATTCAAATAAATTATTTTATTTATATAGTTTCTTTTATAAATTATTTTAAATTTAGTATTGAGATATTTTTAAACAATATTAATATAGAGATATTTTAATTCAATCTTATGAAATGGATTTTTGTTTTAAGTTGTGTGAATATAACAAAATTTTTGAAATAAATATTTAAGTTAAAAATAAAAGCAAACATGCAAAATATAAAAGTAAAACACATTTAACAAATTCTAACAAAAAATTTAATATAGAACTACATCCAAATTATAAAACATAAAGTAAGCAAGACAAATAAAAATACAAAAAAACTAGGCAAATAAACAAATAAAAAAGTAAACATGCAGGCTGAGGAAACAAGTAAACAAAACATAAAGCAAAGCATAAAAATAAAATATCTTTGTACACATAAACAAAGTATAAGATAAAAATATAATAAAACCTCTGCCATACTGCTATCATCTCAGCCGAGACAAGCAAGAACAAAGCAAGAATAAAATATGTAAGGCAAGCAAATAAAAGTATCTATGTACAAAGCAACAAGTACTAAAGAAGAAAAATATAATATATTCAAGTATGTAGGCCGTAAACCAAGCATGGAGCAAAGTCAATTCGAGCTTGCCTAGGATCATTTCAGCCTGCATAAAGTTGTAAGCAATTAATGCAAAGATAACATTCCCTATTCAATACTGTTTCTCTTTTATATATACATCCTCTATATCAGATCGTTTATTTACTTAGCAAGCCTGGAAAAGAAAGAATACAAACATCACCTATTGTGCAAAATATAATATAGCCTGTAGACTTGCTCTCTTATACATCAATTTCCTCTACTTCAATTCGTTCATCAAAGCTGAAGTAAATACTACTTCATACTTAAACAAAGATTCCAATGCAATTTCCAGTTTTCAAACACAACATTTCCAGGCATGAATCATCACTGTCACTGCTTCAGAATTTTAAAGGTGAGTAACATTTTAAATAAAAAACTAAGTCTGCTTGTTTGTGAAGTCCTGAGATGGATGATGCCTTGTTTATGCATAATAAGTGATAAATCTGTGTTTATGAAAATATGTAGGTCTGCATATCTGATATGTATGTCTGTAGCATTGAACAGCTCTGTTCTTGTTCGAAGCTTACAAATTTTGATCAAAATCCCAAAAACATTTATCTGTTCAATATTAATCCTTGGATTTTTAAACAAAATAAGTTGTTTAAACTTAAATCATGATCTAGGAATTTCCTTAAGCTTGATTACGAAGAGTTTACTCTGTAAACTCAGTTTTACAGTAAAAAGATAGATCATATGATAATCTCGAATATTTTAAAACATTAATTCGATCATATAATATGAATCTACATTCAAAGATAAGATTTTTAAAACGAAAATGGGAATTTTTAGATTTGCATACAAGAGGCAGTTCTTAGATGAACTAAAAATGGGTTTTTATCAAATTTTGTTAATTCAATGAATTTTAATCGTTGAAATTTGTTGACAAGGTAGTTTGTCCCTTTTTGAATCTAGGAAAAATATTGGAAAAAATTTCTAATGCGAGGATTTTGGGGATGAGAACGATTTAGGGTTCGAATAATGCTTTCGGGTCGCTAGGTTTGTGAAGCCGCCGCGATTTGCTTAGGCGACCGAGTTCGCCGTGACTTTGGGTGGGGGTAGAGGGGATATTGGAGAGTGGGTAGCCGGAGTTTGAAGCTTCCTGGTGGTCGACGTTTCGTGAACGAGCCGTGTTTCCAGGATGAGGGCGAAACCTGGTCACATTTCCAGGTTTGAGTTTGAACAACTCAAATTTGATTTCGCGTGCGTAAGGAAGTTTGGATGGTCAGAGGTGGATGTGTGGGTGCTGGCTGGTGTGTAGAAGCCATCGGCGATGACTGGAGCCGGCCAACGTCATTGTGCACGTGCACGAGGTGAAGTTTTGTGCATCTGGGTTTTTCGCATTGATGAAGAAGATGGGTTCGAATTTATGAAGGGGGGAAACTCGAAGCAGGCTGTTGATTTTCTCGGAGAAGCTTCACGTGTTGCTCGAAGTAGATAAGGGGGAGGCTCGGGTTGAAGTTGTTCAGGTTTTAAACCTGTAACAGTTTTGAACAGATTTAAATTCTAGTTTTTAAATTTAAAATCAAATAAATCTGAGTCTAAATAAAACTTTATGTATAATTCAAGTTAGATTGTACAATTAGATTTTGATAAAATAAAGTTTGTTTTTTTAACTCAAATTGTTTAAGGCATTGAGTGGTTAAGTAAGAAGAAAGAGGAAAAAAAAAAGGGTTGAAGTTAAATGGAAGGTTAAATGTTTGTTTTTAAACTTGAAATTTGCAAGTTAAAAATGTAATGTGATTTAAATGCTTAAAATTTAAGTAATTGAATTTAAAGGCTTTCCTTATATAAGTTTCCTATGAAAATAATAAATGTTCTTTACATTATTTTAAGGTTTATAAATTGATATTTAAATTGGTTAATATTTAAATACATATTCGTTATAAATCTTAAATTCAAATGGAATTTGAATTTAAAAGTGTAATGTTTAAATTTCACTTAAAGGATTAATGAAAATCATTAATGAAGAAATTTATTATCTTAGAGATAATCAAGGTAATCAAATGGTTTAATAAATATGGTAATTAAAGAATGATTTATTTGATTTTAAATTTTAAATTTAGATTAATTTAAAATCAGAAATGATTAATAATGAATTAATCTAAGATAATTTCTTAAGAAAGTGATTAAAGAAATATTAGTAGTTAATAAATATAATTAACTAAAGATTATTAAGTAATTAAATTAATGCGATAAATCTTGATAATTAATTAGATTAATTAATTTAGATAATCAATTGTACATTATTAAAATGAAATTACTTCATGAAAGTAATTAAGGATTAATCACTTATAGTGATTAATTTTGGATATTTTTATTAATTACAGTTAATTAATTATATAATTGGTTCAAAAGTTAATTTAATTAATATGATTGATTAAGAATAATTTAATAAATTAAAGCGCTTGATAAATTATTTTATATCAAATGATTTGGAATTAATAGATCGGAATTGGATAATAAATTCATAAGTAATTAATTTAATTGGAGATAAATTGAATTAATTAGGATTAAACAATCCTGTTTATAAATGATTATTGAATGCTTGACCTTACTTATGAATGATTATATTGTATGAAATGCCTTGAATTGATTGTCCTATCTGATCTGTGATATTTTATTCCGTGGATTGAGCTGTATAAAATTTATTCATTTATTGATGATACATCTATATATTATCTGTGAATCTGTGAATGGGCGATAAGCTTTATAATTATATCGCTTATCAACTATATTTCTGTGCTTTGATCTATGATGATTGAATGATGTTGCACTATTGTGTTAAACCCTTGGACCACACCATACACACAAAAATATGGATTTGACAAGGAAATCGATTAAGTCACAGATTTTTTGAAAATAGTTTTTTATTTGAATTTTTAAATTCGAATTGTTTTGAAAATGGATTGGGTTTGAAGTGAAAAGCTTTTGAAATGGAATTTCAAAGATGGAAATTTATTTTGAATAACTGGATTAAGTGTTAGAATTTAAATACTTTAATTTAAATTTGAATTCAATATTCAAATTGAATTCTGTAATTTGAAACTGGGGATTAACGATATTATACTAGTCATTATGAGTTAAACCATTTTTAAAGTATTATTTTTGGGAATTTGAATTAACCCAAAGATTGTAAATTGTATAAATGAAATCGGGTTTTTTTGAAGATTGTTGTTTCTAAATGATAAAAAGCTTTCATAGGAGAAACAAATTTCAAATTATATAAAAGGGATTTCAAGTTTAAACTGAAATAGTTTGCCAAGTTATTGATGAATATTTGGAAATGAAATTTTGAAAGTGAATATTTGGGAACGGTTTGAAAGCTGTAAGATAAATCTTTAATTTAAAGATTTAAATGAATTAATCCAATTGAGATGGAATTGTTTTGAAATCCAGGAATAAATATTTGTGAAAGTAGGTGAACTTTATATAATAAATCTTTTGTTTAAAAGATTTGAAATGGTAATTGATTTAAACCATTTGAAAGAAAGTTTTGAATTATTAAGTTGTAACTTAATTAAAATCCCATATCCATATGTTTTAAATATTTTCGCTCACTATTCGGTTTAGCCGGGAAAGGACCTACGTGTCGTATAACGCATTCCGAATATGTGATTTGACGTAATGGATAGCATTTGAAGACCGGTGGTGAAGACCGAGTATTTGCGAGAGCGATAGGATGACCTATCGATTGTCTCTGCACTGAGTCGCGCCAGTATAGAGACTCCCTAAGTGATGGGAAATCCGATCAGGATTGTGAATACCCGGATTGCAAGGAGTTCTTTGGAAGTGCCTTCGGTTCTGATTGAACCCAGAACAGACTTGTATGGATTGTTATGTCTGACATTACAATTTGAGATATAAAGCTGATTTCTTTCAAATATATTTCTGTTGGTGGCGGAGAATTCATTCTCTTAGCTTAACACCCTTCTCTGAGACGTACGAGCTCAGAGGTTATGTAGTTGAAGGTCATTAGTGATATATTCCCAATCTTGTAATGTGACATGCTGAGTGTTGCTGTGAAATGATCATTTTTTGATCATTTGTGATATGATCATTTGTTTGATCACTTATCTTTGTGATCATTTCTTTGATCATTTGTTGACCCAAAGCACAACTTTTGTATAAAGCGTGGCTTTGTGGACGTGACTTCGTCGGACCTCACACCCCGAAAATGGTCAAAACAGGAAAGATGCGGCAAGGTTATGAGGGGTAGCTCCCTTTAGGGTATGTGCATTTCCTTCTGGAAAAGGGTGGTATCATGGTATGGAGCCCAAATACTTACTCATGTTGAAACACTTATTATTTTGGTGTGATGTTGATTACGAGCGCTCGGATAAAGCTCCCAAAGGACCGGGGGATGACATACTCGTGTCAGTAGTTACCCAGTTAGGGGTAACCCGGCTTGTGTTTGCAGAGATCCGGTTAGGTTCTCGGGGACGCCCTTCCGGAGGCGTTCTCATGTGGCAATGGGAAGTTCCTTGGCCTGACCATTTGTTGGAAATCCAAAGAAACAATACGAGCCTTGTACAGTGTTAGTTGTAGAACCTGCCATTTACTTATGGTGGTGCCCCACTGTTTATATGGTAGTTATAGTAGGCATACGATAATGGTCGTATGTTGGCTAAGATTTATATCTTTACTTTTGAAATGATTTTTCCTAAACTATGCACTAGTAATAATATCAAATGTTTCTTTTTAATGCGTATCAAGCATCTTTGACTATCATAAGGAGAAATCTCCTTTGATTCTGCGTTTGCATTGTGTGTGTGCGGGAGGCCTTATGGTAGTCTCATTTTCCAAAAGCATTGCGAATTGACTTTAAAATTCTTTCTTTGATTATTTTTAAAAGATAAACTGTTTTTGTTGCTCACACCAGTCTTACGACTGATCCGGAGTTTATTGTTTCTTTCCTAAACTCTAGGTGCTCATTATTTTCTACACGAGCAGTCTAGAGTTTGGGTTTTTCAGATAGTCAGGTTTAGTAGATTATCTAGAGTTAGTTCAATCTTTGAATCACACCAGTCTTGCTGAGCTTGGTGCATTGTTATGGGGAGTTCGAGCTATTGCTGGATTGGTTCTTGGAAATGGAGTTGCAGTTCTCGGAGTTCTCTTTTGAAGACTATCTTAGAGCTATTTGTTCCGCTGCTGATGTTATCTGTTTCTTTTCCGCTGCTATTTAATTGTATCATATCTCTGATGTATATTGATATCTACTGGATCATCTGTTGTATCAGATATTGTATCAAAGCTGTATATCAATGTATTATTCTTTTATTCCACTGTGTTATTTACTTAATGTTGTTATAAGCTCCGGTGAATCGGATTTGAACAGTCGAATCTATGGCATTCGAATACGATGTAAAGTACGGATATCGATTTTCGAGCGGGCAAAATCCGTCTCGTCACATTTGGTATCAGAGCCAGGCTAAACTTTAGCTCAGGAGTATAACACATTAAGTAACTCATTAGAGATAGGGTGAAGTATACCCTAGAATGAGTAATCCCTAAGATATCCGTTTTAACGCCTCAGTAAATTCTCTTACTATCCAATGATATTATGTATGATTGCAAGAAGAGAACAAGATAAGGGATAGGGAAATATGACTATAATTGGTCAATACCCTGCAACAGTGGAAATAACTTTCTTATCAATTTCTTTGATTCGTCTTTCCAAATTCTTTTGATTGCTTCGTGACAGCTCCAGAAGTAGTTTTGGTGTGATGGTGGCCCTACGAATTGTTGTTGGAAATTCTTACTTCGTATCTTCATCAATTTCTTATCAGTTCTTCGTTTTAAACTTTAATGAATTTGAAATTTAGAATTGAAAATTTTAAATAAATTGGAAATTTTAAATTGAGTTAAATTGATTAATGGAATATGAAGGATAAATTTGAATAGTATCGATAAAACGATTTCGTTTAAAACCGAATTTGAAATTCTATTATAATTTCATGTATCTATTGTTGATATTCTGATTTGAAAAGATATTTCTCTATCTTTCATCTATTATCGTTATCTCTCTCTGGCGAATTTCGAGGACGAAATTCCTTTTAAGGGGGGAAGTCTGTAACGATCCCGAATTTAATTAATGTTAAATTGAAAATTAAAAGTATTTTTGATTGAAAATTGTGAAATTAAATGATAAATTGATTCGAGTTTTTTCCAAATTCAAATAAATTATGTTATTTATATAGTTTCTTTTATAAATTATTTTAAATTTAGTATTGAGATATTTTTAAACAATATTAATATAGAGATATTTGAATTCAATCTTATGAAATTGATTTTTGTTTTAAGTTGTGTGAATAAAACAAAAATTTTGAAATAAATATTTAAGTTAAAAATAAAAGCAAACGTGAAAAATATAAAAGTAAAACACATTTAACAAATTCTAACAACAAATTTAATATAGAACTACATCCAAATTATAAAGCATAAAGCAAGCAAGACAAATAAAAATACAAACAAACTAGGCAAATAAACAAATAAAAAAGTAAACATGCAGGCTGAGGAAACAAGTAAACAAAACATAAAGCAAAGCATAGAAATAAAATATCTTTGTACACATAAACAAAGTATAAGATAAAAATATAATAAAACCTCTGCCATACTGCTATCATCTCAGCCGAGACAAGCAAGAACAAAGCAAGAACAAAATATGTAAGGCAAGCAAATAAAAGTATCTATGTACAAAGCAACAAGTACTAAAGATGAAAAATATAATATATTCAAGTATTTAGGCTGTAAACCAGGCATGGAGCAAAGTCAATTCGAGCTTGCCTAGGATCATTTCAGCCTGCATAAAGTTGTAAGCAATTAATGCAAAGATAACATTCCCTATTCAATACTGTTTCTCTTTTATATATACATCCTCTATATCAGATCGTTTATTTACTTAGCAAGCCTGGGAAAGAAAGAATACAAACATCACCTATTGTGCAAAATATAATATAGCCTGTAGACTTGCTCTCTTATACATCAATTTCCTCTACTTCAATTCGTTCATCAAAGCTGAAGTAAATACTACTTCATACTTAAACAAAGATTCAAATGCAATTTCCAGTTTTCAAACACATCATTTCCAGGCATGAATCATTACTGTCTCTGCTTCAGAATTTTAAAGGTGAGTAACATTTTAAATAAAAAACTAAGTCTACTTGTTTGTGAAGTCTTGAGATGGATGATGCCTTGATTATGCATAATAAGTGATAAATCTATGTTTATGAAAATATGTTGGTCTGCATATCTGATATGTATATCTGTAGCATTGAACAGCTCTGTTCTTGATCGAAGCTTACAAATTTTGATCAAAATCCCAAAAACATTTTATCTGTTCAATATTAATCCTTAGATTTTTAAACAAAATAAGTTGTTTAAACTTAAATCATGATCTAGGAATTGCCTTAAGCTTGATTGCGAAGAGTTTACCCTGTAAACTCAGTTTTACAGTAAAAAGATAGATCATATGATAATCTCGAATATTTTAAAACATTAAGTCGATCATACAATATGAATCTACATTCAAAGATAAGATTTATAAAACGAAAATGGGAATTTTTAGATTTGCATACAAGGGGCAGTTCATAGATGAACTAAAAATGGGTTTTTATCAATTTCTGTTAATTCAATGAATTTTAATCGTTGAAATTTGTTGAGAAGGTAGATTGTCCCTTTTCGAATCTAGGAAAAAAATTGGAAAAAAATTTCTAATGCGAGGATTTTGGGGATAAGAACGATTTAGGGTTCGAATATTGCTTTCGGGTCGCTAGGTTTGTGAAGCCGTCGCGATTTGCCAAGGCGACCGAGTTCGCCGTGACTTTGGGTGGGGGTA
This sequence comes from Allium cepa, assembly GCA_030765085.1. Classification (NCBI taxonomy): domain Eukaryota; kingdom Viridiplantae; phylum Streptophyta; class Magnoliopsida; order Asparagales; family Amaryllidaceae; genus Allium; species Allium cepa. The sequence goes on along the minus strand of CM060931.1, from coordinate 744,581,245 downwards.
GAGGGGATATTGGAGAGTGGGTAGCCGGAGTTTGAAGCTTCCTGGTGGTCGACGTTTCGTGAACGAGCCGTGTTTCCATGATGAGAGCAAAACCTGGTCACGTTTCCAGGTTTGAGTTTGAATAAGTCAAATTTGATTTCGCGTACGTAAGGAAGTTTGGATGGTCAGAGGTGGATGCGTGGGTGCTGGCTGGTGTGTAGAAGCCATCGGCGATGACTGGAGCCGGCCAATGTCATTGTGCACGTGCACGAGGTGAAGTTCTGTGCATCTGGGGTTTTTCGCATTGATGAAGAAGATGGGTTCGAATTTATGAAGGGGGGATACTCGAAGCAGGCTGTTGATTTTCTCGGGGAAGCTTCACGTGTTGCTCGAAGTAGATAAAGGGGAGGCTCGGGTTGATGTTGTTCAGGTTTTAAACCTGTAACAGTTTTGAACAGATTTAAATTCTAGTTTTTAAATTTAAAATCAAATAAATCTGAGTCTAAATAAAACTTTAAGTATAATTCATGTTAGATTGTACAATTAGATTTTGATAAAATAAAGTTTTTTTTTTAACTCAAATTGTTTAAGGCATTGAGTGGTTAAGTAAGAAGAAAGAGGAAAAAAAAAGGGTTGAAGTTAAATGGAAGGTTAAATGTTTGTTTTTAAACTTGAAATTTGCAAGTTAAAAATGTAATGTGATTTAAAAGCTTAAAGTTTAAGTAATTGGATTTAAAGGCTTTCCTTATATAAGTTTCCTATGAAAATAATAAATGTTCTTTACATTACTTTAAGGTTTATAAATTGATATTTAAATTGGTTAATATTTAAATACATATTCGTCTTAAATATTAAATTCAAATGGAATTTGAATTTAAAAGTGTAATGTTTAAATTTCACTTAAAGGATTAATGAAAATCATTAATGAAGAAATTTATTATCTTAGAGATAATCAAGGTAATCAAATGGTTTAATAAATATGGTAATTAAAGAATGATTTATTTGATTTTAAATTTTAAATTTAGATTAATTTAAAATCAGAAATGATTAATAATGAATTAATCTAAGATAATTTCTTAAGAAAGTGATTAAAGAAATATTAGTAGTTAATAAAGATAATTAACTAAAGATTATTAAGTAATTAAATTAATGCGATAAATCTTGATAATTAATTAGATTAATTAATTTAGATAATCAATTATACATTGTTAAAATGAAATTACTTCTTGAAAGTAATTAAGGATTAATCACTTATAGTGATTAATTTTGGATATTTTTATTAATGACAGTTAATTAATGATATAATTGGTTCAAAAGTTAATTTAATTAATATGATTGATTAAGAATAATTTAATAAATTAAAGTGTTTGATAAATTAATTTATATCAAATGATTTGGAATTAATAGATCAGAATTGGATAATAAATTCATAAGTAATTAATTTAATTGGAGATAAATTGAATTAATTAGGATTAAACAATCCTGTTTATAAATGATTATTGAATGCTTGACCTTACTTATGAACGATTATATTGTATGAAATGCCTTGAATTGATTGTCCTATCTGATCTGTGATATTTTATTCCGTGGATTGAGCTGTATAAAATTTATTCATTTATTGATGATACATCTATATATTATCTGTGAATCTATGAATGGGCGATAAGCTTTATAATTATATCGCTTATCAACTATATTTCTGTGTTTTGATCTATGATGATTGAATGATGTTGCACTATTGTGTTAAACCCTTGGACCACACCATACACACACAAATATGGATTTGACGAGGAAATCGATTAAGTCACAGATTTTTTGAAAATAGTTTTGTATTTGAATTTTTAAATTCAAATGTTTTGAAAATGGATTGGGTTTGAAGTGAAAAGCTTTTGTAATGGAATTTCAAAGATGGAAATTTATTTTGAATAACTGGATTAAGTGTTGGAATTTAAATACATTAATTTAAATTTGAATTCAATATTCAAATTGAATTCTGTAATTTGAAACTAGGGATTAACGATATTATACTAGTCATTATGAGTTAAACCATTTTTAAATATTATTTTTGGGAATTTGAATTAACCCAAAGATTGTAACTTGTATAAATAAAATCGGGTTTTTTTTAAGACTGTTGTTTCTAAATGATAAAAAGCTTTCATAGGAGAAACAAATTTCAAATTATATAAAAGGGATTTCAAGTTTAAACTGAAATAGTTTACCAAGTTATTGATGAATATTTGGAAATGAATTTTGAAAGTGAATATTTGGGAACGGTTTGAAAGCTGTAAGATAAATCTTTAATTTAAAGATTTAAATGAATTAATCCAATTAAGATGGAATTGTTTTGAAATCCAGGAATAAATATTTGTGAAAGTAGGTGAACTTTATGGAATAAATCTTTTATTTTAAATATTTGAAATGGTAATTGATTTAAACCATTTGAAAGAAAGTTTTGAATTATTAAGTTGTGACTTAATTGAAATCCCATATCCATATGTTTTAAATATTTTCGCTCACTATTCGGTTTAGCCGGGAAAGGACCTATGTGTCGTATAACCCATTCCGAATATGTGATTTGACGTTATGGATAGCATTTGAAGACCGGTGGTGAAGACCGAGTATTTGCGAGAGCGATAGGGTGACCTATCGATTGTCTCTGCGCTGAGTCGCGCCGGTATAGAGACTCCTTAAGTGATGGGAAATCCGATCGGGATTGTGAATACCCGGATTGCAAGGACTTCTTTGGAAGTGCCTACGGTTCTGTTCGAACCCAGAACAGACTTGTATGGATTGTTATGTCTGACATTACAATTTGAGATATAAAGCTGATTTCTTTCAAATATATTTCTGTTGGTGGCGGATAATTCATTCTCTTAGCTTACCACCCTTCTCTGAGACGTACGAGCTCAGAGGTTATGTAGTTGAAGGTCATTAGCGATATATTCCCAATCTGGTAATGCGACATGCTGAGTGTTGCTGTGAAATGATCATTGTTTGATCATTTGTGATATGATCATTTGTTTGATCACTTATCTTTGTGATCATTTCTTTGATCATTTGTTGACCTAAAGCACAGCTTTTGTATAAAGCGTGGCTTTGTGGACGTGACTTCGTCGGACCTCACACCCCGGAAATGGTCAAAATAGGAAAGATGCGGCAAGGTTATGAGGGGTAGCTCCCTTTAGGGTATGTGCATTTCCTTCTGGAAAAGGGTGGTATCATGGTATGGAGCCCAGATACTTACTCATGTTGAAACACTTATTATTTTGGTGTGATGTTGATTACGAGCGCTCGGATAAAGGTCCCGAAGGACCGGGGGATGACATACTCGTGTCAGTAGTTACCCAGTTAGGGGTAACCCGGCCTTGTGTTGGCAGAGATCCGATTGGTTCTTGGGGACGTCCTTCCAGAGGCGTTCTCATGTGGCAATGGGAAGTTCCTTGGCCTGACCATTTGTTGGAAATCCAAAGAAACAATACGAGCCTTGTACAGTGTTAGTTGTAGAACCTGCCATTTACTTATGGTGGCGCCCCACTACTTAGATGGTAGCTATAGTAGGCATACGATAATGGTCGTATGTTTGCTAAGATTTATATCTTTACTTTTGAAATGATTTTTCCTACACTATGCACTAGTAATAATATCAAATGTTTCTTTTTAATGCTTATCAAGCATCTTTGACTATCATAAGGAGAAATCTCCTCCGATTCTGCGTTTGCATTGTGTGTGTGTGCGGGAGGCCTTATGGTAGTCTCATTTTCCAAAAGCATTGCGAATTGACTTTAAATTCTTTCTTTGATTATTTTTAAAAGATAAACTGTTTTTGTTGCTCACACCAGTCTTACGACTGATCCGGAGTTTATTGTTTCTTTCCTAAACTCTAGGTGCTCATTATTTTCTACACGAGCAGTCTAGAGTTTGGGTTTTTCAGATAGTTAGGTTTAGTAGATTATCTAGAGTTAGTTCAATCTTTGAATCACACCAGTCTTGCTGAGCTTGGTGCATTGTTATGGGGAGTCTGAGCTATTGCTGGATTGGTTCTTGGAAATGGAGTTGCAGTTCTCGGAGTTCTCTTTTGAAGACTATCTTAGAGTTATTTGTTCCGCTGCTGATGTTATCTGTTTCTTTTCCGCTGCTATTTAATTGTATCATATCTTTGATGTATATTGATATCTACTGGATCATCTGTTGTATCAGATATTGTATCAAAGTTGTATATCAATGTATTATTCTTTTATTCCGCTGTGTTATTTACTTAATGTTGTTATAAGCTCCGGTGAATCGGATTTGAACAGTCGAATCTATGGCATTCGAATACGATGTAAAGTACGGATATCGATTTTCGAGCGGGCAAAATCCGTCTCGTCACATTTGGTATCAGAGCCAGGCTAAACTTTAGCTCAGGAGTATAACACATTAAGTAACTCATTAGAGATAGGGTGAAGTATACCCTAGAATGAGTAATCCCTAAGATATCCGTTTTAACGCCTCAGTAAATTCTCTTACTATCCAATGATATTATGTATGATTGCAAGAAGAGAACAAGATAAGGGATAGGGAAATATGACTATAATTGGTCAATACCCTGCAACAGTGGAAATAACTTTCTTATCAATTTCTTTGATTCGTCTTTCCAAATTCTTTTGATTGCTTCGTGACAGCTCCAGAAGTAGTTTTGGTGTGATGGTGGCCCTACGAATTGTTGTTGGAAATTCTTACTTCGTATCTTCATCAATTTCTTATCAGTTCTTCGTTTTAAACTTTAATGAATTTGAAATTTAGAATTGAAAATTTTAAATAAATTGGAAATTTTAAATTGAGTTAAATTGATTAATGGAATATGAAGGATAAATTTGAATAGTATCGATAAAATGATTTCGTTTAAAACCGAATTTGAAATTCTATTATAATTTCATGTATCTATTGTTGATATTCTGATTTGAAAAGATATTTCTCTATCTTTCATCTATTATCGTTATCTCTCTCTGGCGAATTTCGAGGACGAAATTCCTTTTAAGGGGGGAAGTCTGTAACGATCCCGAATTTAATTAATGTTAAATTGAAAATTAAAAGTATTTTTGATTGAAAATTGTGAAATTAAATGATAAATTGATTCGAGTTTTTTCCAAATTCAAATAAATTATGTTATTTATATAGTTTCTTTTATAAATTATTTTAAATTTAGTATTGAGATATTTTTAAACAATATTAATATAGAGATATTTGAATTCAATCTTATGAAATGGATTTTTGTTTTAAGTTGTGTGAATAAAACAAAATTTTTGAAATAAATATTTAAGTTAAAAATAAAAGCAAACATGCAAAATATAAAAGTGAAACACATTTAACAAATTCTAACAACAAATTTAATATAGAACTACATCCAAATTATAAAGCATAATGTAAGCAAGACAAATAAAAATACAAACAAACTAGGCAAATAAACAAATAAAAAAGTAAACATGCAGGCTGAGGAAACAAGTAAACAAAACATAAAGCAAAGCATAAAAATAAAATATCTTTGTACACATAAACAAAGTATAAGATAAAAATATAATAAAACCTCTGCCATACTGCTATCATCTCAGCCGAGACAAGCAAGAACAAAGCAAGAACAAAATATGTAAGGCAAGCAAATAAAAGTATCTATGTACAAAGCAACAAGTACTAAAGAAGAAAAATATAATATATTCAAGTATGTAGGCTGTAAACCAGGCATGGAGCTAAGTCAATTCGAGCTTGCCTAGGATCATTTCAGCCTGCATAAAGTTGTAAGCAATTAATGCAAAGATAACATTCCCTATTCATTACTGTTTCTCTTTTATATATACATCCTCTATATCAGATCGTTTATTTACTTAGCAAGCCTGGGAAAGAAAGAATACAAACATCACCTATTGTGCAAAATATAATATAGCCTGTAGACTTGCTCTCTTATACATCAATTTCCTCTACTTCAATTCGTTCATCAAAGCTGAAGTAAATACTACTTCATAGTTAAACAAAGATTCAAATGCAATTTCCAGTTTTCAAACACATCATTTCCAGGCATGAATCATCACTGTCTCTGCTTCAGAATTTTAAAGGTGAGTAACATTTTAAATAAAAAACTAAGTCTACTTGTTTGTGAAGTCTTGAGATGGATGATGCCTTGATTATGCATAATAAGTGATAAATCTGTGTTTATGAAAATATGTAGGTCTGCATATCTGATATGTATATCTGTAGCATTGAACAGCTCTTTTCTTGTTCGAAGCTTACAAATTTTGATCAAAATCCCAAAAACATTTTATCTGTTCAATATTAATCCTTAGATTTTTAAACAAAATAAGTTGTTTAAACTTAAATCATGATCTAGGAATTGCCTTAAGCTTGATTATGAAGAGTTTACCCTGTAAACTCAGTTTTACAGTAAAAAGATAGATCATATGATAATCTCGAATATTTTAAAACATTAAGTCGATCATACAATATGTATCTACATTCAAAGATAAGATTTATAAAACGAAAATGGGAATTTTTAGATTTGCATACAAGGGGCAGTTCATAGATGAACTAAAAATGGGTTTTTATCAATTTCTGTTAATTCAATGAATTTTAATCGTTGAAATTTGTTGAGAAGGTAGATTGTCCCTTTTCGAATCTAGGAAAAAATTGGAAAAAAATTTCTAATGCGAGGATTTTGGGGATGAGAACGATTTAGGGTTCGAATATTGCTTTCGGGTCGCCAGGTTTGTGAAGCCGTCGCGATTTGCCAAGGCGACCGAGTTCACCGTGACTTTGGGTGGGGGTAGAGGGGATATTGGAGAGTGGGTAGTCGGAGTTTGAAGCTTCCTGGTGGTCGACGTTTCGTGAACGAGCCGTGTTTCCAGGATGAGGGCGAAACCTGGTCACGTTTCCAGGTTTGAGTTTGAACAACTCAAATTTGATTTCGCGTACGTAAGGAAGTTTGGATGGTCAGAGGTGGATGCGTGGGTGCTGGCTGGTGTGTAGAAGCCATGGGCGATGACTGGAGCCGGCCATTGTCATTGTGCACGTGCACGAGGTGAAGTTCTGTGCATCTGGGGTTTTTCGCATTGATGAAGAAGATGGGTTCGAATTTTTGAAGGGGGGATACTCGAAGCAGGCTGTTGATTTTCTCAGGGAAGCTTCACGTGTTGCTCGAAGTAGATAAAGGGGAGGCTCGGGTTGATGTTGTTCAGGTTTTAAACCTGTAACAGTTTTGACCAGATTTAAATTCTAGTTTTTAAATTTAAGATCAAATAAATCTGAGTCTAAATAAAACTTTAAGTATAATTCATGTTAGATTGTACAATTAGATTTTGATAAAATAAAGTTGTTTTTTTAACTCAAATTGTTTAAGGCATTGAGTGGTTAAGTAAGAAGAAAGAGGAAAAAAAAGGGTTGAAGTTAAATGGAAGGTTAAATGTTTGTTTTTAAACTTGAAATTTGCAAGTTAAAAATGTAACGTGATTTAAAAGCTTAAAGTTTAAGTAATTGAATTTAAAGGCTTTCCTTATATAAGTTTCCTATGAAAATAATAAATGTTCTTTACATTACTTTAAGGTTTATAAATTGATATTTAAATTGGTTAATATTTAAATACATATTTGTCTTAAATCTTAAATTCAAATGGAATTTGAATTTAAAAGTGTAATGTTTAAATTTCACTTAAAGGATTAATGAAAATCATTAATGAAGAAATTTATTATCTTAGAGATAATCAAGGTAATCAAATGGTTTAATAAATATGGTAATTAAAGAATGATTTATTTGATTTTAAATTTTAAATTTAGATTAATTTAAAATCAGAAATGATTAATAATGAATAAATCTAAGATAATTTCTTAAGAAAGTGATTAAAGAAATATTAGTAGTTAATAAAGATAATTAACTAAAGATTATTAAGTAATTAAATTAATGCGATAAATCTTGATAATTAATTAGATTAATTAATTTAGATAATCAATTATACATTGTTAAAATGAAATTACTTCATGAAAGTAATTAAGGATTAATCACTTATAGTTATTAATTTTGGATATTTTTATTAATGACAGTTAATTAATTATATAATTGGTTCAAAAGTTAATTTAATTAATATGATTGATTAAGAATAATTTAATAAATTAAAGTGTTTGATAAATTAATTTATATCAAATGATTTGGAATTAATAGATCAGAATTGGATAATAAATTCATAAGTAATTAATTTAATTGGAGATAAATTGAATTAATTAGGATTAAACAATCCTGTTTATAAATGATTATTGAATGCTTGACCTTACTTATGAATGATTATATTGTATGAAATGCCTTGAATTGATTATCCTATCTGATCTGTGATATTTTATTCCGTGGATTGAACTGTATAAAATTTATTCATTTATTGATGATACATCTATATATTATCTGTGAATCTATGAATGGGCGATAAGCTTAATAATTATATCGCTTATCAACTATATTTCTGTGTTTTGATCTATGATGATTGAATGATGTTGCACTATTGTGTTAAACCCTTGGACCACACCATACACACACAAATATGGATTTCACGAGGAAATCGATTAAGTCACAGATTTTTTGAAAATAGTTTTGTATTTGAATTTTTAAATTCAAATGTTTTGAAAATGGATTGGGTTTGAAGTGAAAAGCTTTTGTAATGGAATTTCAAAGATGGAAATTTATTTTGAATAACTGGATTAATTGTTGGAATTTAAATACTTTAATTTAAATTTGAATTCAATATTCAAATTGAATTCTGCAATTTGAAACTAGGGATTAACGATATTATACTAGTCATTATGAGTTAAACCATTTTTAAAGTATTATTTTTGGGAATTTGAATTAACCCAAAGATTGTAACTTGTATAAATGAAATCGGGTTTTTTTAAGACTGTTGTTTCTAAATGATAAAAAGCTTTCATAGGAGAAACAAATTTCAAATTATATAAAAAGGATTTCAAGTTTAAACTGAAATAGTTTACCAAGTTATTGATGAATATTTGGAAATGAATTTTGAAAGTGAATACTTGGGAACGGTTTGAAAGCTGTAAGATAAATCTTTAATTTAAAGCTTTAAATGAATTAATCCAATTAAGATGGAATTGTTTTGAAATCCAGGAATAAATATTTGTGAAAGTAGGTTTTATGGAATAAATCTTTTATTTAAAATATTTGAAATGGTGTTGGGCGAATTTTCACCCAGAAGACCTCAAGACCAAGAAGTGTCAGTTTCACCCGGGTTTGCGACCTCCATTCCATCAGCTCCTATGTCCATTCGGCAATTCAAAGGAACAAGTTCCATTCGACAGTGAAGGTCCATCCGGAGTACATGTTCATTCGGCTATGCAAGCCTACGAGTTCATTCGGCACTAAGGTCACATGTTCATTCGGCATTAAGGTCACATGCTCATTCGGTAGCCAACAGCCTCCTTCTCTCTACCGGTCCAAACAAGCACCGAGCCAACCACATACCTCACCACCGAATGAACCTCCATCCCGCTCCATCACCGGTCCAAGCTCCGTACCGAATGGAGGCTCGCCGAACCAGAATTGCCAGTCCAGATTGCTTCAGCCGGGGCCCACCAGCAGCTATACACAACCAAGACCCCTGCCCCCTGCCTCACTCTATAAATAGAGGGGCAGGGGTACAACAATGGTGAAAGTGCGGTGTGTATACAATTATATGTGCTAATATAGTATACACGGATCGTATAATATGGATTACAATACAAATGCAGAAATAGATGATAATAACATTGTAAATAAAAAAATAGAAAAATCACACCAGAGATTTTTATACTGGTTCGGAGCACCGTCCTACGTCCAGTCCCAGACTACTATCTGGATTTTCACTAATTACAACCTCGCTTCACCCGGAGGAACAGGTTTACAATTACCCGAACAGCCGAACGGGATTTCACGCCTCTACAACACTGAGGGCTTCAACACTTGCCTCTTACAATACTGAGGACTTCAACACTTGCCTCTTACAATACTGAGGACTTCAACAAAAAACAATTACAATTGTTGTTGACAACTTGTGCTCTTGTAAACACGGATTTGTCACTTGTAGTACACTCTTCCTATAATCTTATCCTCAAATTGTGAATGATGTTTGTGAAGATTATGGAATTTATATTGCTTATTGAATCAAAATATATGAGATAGTGTCAATGATTCAATAAGGAATGAAAGTAGTTTAGAGCTTTTTGAATGCAAGTGAATTCAAAGAATAGATAGAGAGCATATATAATCTTAATAAAACTTCTTGTTTTAATCAATGATATTGATGTGTATTTATAGAGAGAAAATAGTTATAACCCTTGGTGAAAAGTTGCAGTCAAAAGTTATGATCATTGATGAAGAAGAAGAGACGCAACTATTGAAGAAAGATGTGTCTTTTGGAAGAAGTTGCTCTCTGTTTAAAAACGGTCGACAGGTCAAAAACTAACCGGTAGACAGGTTTTTAAAAATATAGTCGTTATGTGCATGTGTGCACGTTTATTGTGCACATTCAACAGGAACGGTCGACCGTTCATTTTTGGACCGGTCGACCGGTCTCTGTTAAGTTGCACAATAAAGTGCACAACCTATATAAATGTGTATATATATGTATATTATATTTTGTGCATGATTATTTGAGGATAGATTTTGACAATTTTATTACTATTATAACATCAAATAATCAACCTATAATCTAGAGTACCATATGTACGTCTTGATTTGTCGATCGCTTTAATATTGTTGTCAGCAATCAAAATCTTCATAGAAGCTGTGACTCAACATTCTCCCCCTTTTTGATTGATGACAATATAAAAACTCAAGTATAGGATCTCCCCCTGAATATGTGATTTCCTGCAGACAATTATTAGCACCTTTCTCCCCCTTTGTCATCGACAAAAAGGAGTAAACAATAGAAAATATAAACCAAAGAGAACAATGCATACATTCAAACACAGGATGTTTTGATGAAGTACAATGCAAGTCATAGTCTACTATGAATAAAAAGATGGACACTATTTAGTACAAGTGCCATATATGTTTTTAAAGAAATGAAAAGAAAAACAAACTAACTTCATTCCGACTGAATCTCTTCCTCATCATCATCATCATCATCGTCGTCGTCGTCATCGTCATCGTCATCATCATCGTCATTGTCCCCACGACCATGTCCGCTTGTACCACCGGATTCCTCGGATGTCGACCAAGTAAAAGTTGGAGGAGCCGGACGTTTTCCGGGGTCTTGATGTTGGGTCGAGACGGATGTGCTACATGATATAGCATCCCATATAGCGCCGAAGAATGACTTTACCTTATTGAATCGTCTATCAATTTTCGAATCCATTCGTTTTAGTCTTGATTCAAGTAAAAATTGATTCCGAGCGATGGTTTCAAGAGATTCTCTTGTAGATGATTTAGATTTCAATAATCTAACATCTTCAGAACCACGACGAGATGGTGGAGCTTGTTGTTCTTGAGTATCGCGTTGTTGCCATTGTTCGAATGGCATAATATGAACATATGGAGGAGGAAGCTTCATCCGTTTGATAGTAGTGGAGTCAATACACTTTGGTGTAGAATATGCCGAATCCGGGGGTGTGACTCCACATGCAAGCAACATACGCATAATATACTCGTTATAGAAGAAATGTGGACGAGTAGAGTTATTTACCTTAAGAATTTCATCGAAAATCATGTGAACCCAATTTATTTCGATATCATCGTAGATAGCATAAAGAGCCTTGAAATTCTCTTTGTAAACGGCATCATAGTTTCCTAATCGAGGAAATAGAGAGTGCATTAGGACATGGTGTAACAACCTTGCAGTCGGTCGTAGCCCAATCGATTTGGTGCCGTTACTATCATCTTCTATAAATTTATGACTCGTACTATTCCGGGTGAAAACTTCACAAAATGTCGATGAAAACTCTTCACCCCTATTCGGTATTCCCAAAATAGAAGCAATTCTATCATAAGTGAGATAGATTCGTTTGCCACATACTACTGACCAAATAACTCCATTTGGATTTTCCGGAGTATATTCCTCTAAATTCATATTCGCATAAAATAGCTTAATCATCAAATGATTAATTTGTACGCTATTTACAGAAAAATCAATAAGAGGAGAGATACGAGATCTATTTGCTAATCTTTGAATACCGTATGCAGTGAAATCGTCGAATTTGATGAATGAGCCTGGATGGAATTTGTAATTTGTCATTTGATTCCATCTAGTTACTGCAACCGGAGATTCTAGCCATTTTCTAGCAGAGAGAGTAAGAGAAGAAGTTTCTGATGTTGCTCTTTTCTTTGATTTTTTCTGAGGAGGAGCCATTGAAGAGAATTTGAGAGTTTGTGAAGCTTGAGAATATGAACTAGGGTTTGGAAATGGGAAAATTTTCAGTAGAGAGTAGAAAGTAAAGAGGGTTGGTGGCAAAAATATATACGTGAAGTATAAAAAAAAGAAATAACTGCCGACCGGTCGACCGCCTGCGTATTGCCGGTCGACCGTTTTCAACCAGAGAGCAAAACGGTCGACCGGTCATATTTCAGGCTGTCGACCGGTTTGGCTCTGTGTGCAAAAATGCAGAATTTGGCAAAAATTTTGAAAACGAGTCGAATGAATATATTATATATTATCTTATTATTGCAAAAATATACTGTATTACAAGAATTATATATGAAAGCAAAATAATATACATTATGGAATTCTAATGAGAAGGTGAGTTGTTATTAGAGTTCTTGTCGTTTTCAATGCGTTTAGCCCACGGACTCCACTTATATCGAGCTCCTTCATTCTCGTTATAGTTTTTATCCCAAGAGTTTGGAGTTGTTGAAGTCGATGGTCTTGACGGCATTGGTTCATGAACATCGTGTTTGTTTGAACCGCAGAAGAATGAAGCCATTCGTTCTAAAGCGGATAAACGAGTTGAAGTACGTTGTTGTTCATGGTATAGTAGGTTTTGACCATAATGTAGTTGTCGTTGAAGATCGATTTGATGCTTTTGGTAGTGATGAATTTCATCGATTTGCGCCTTCGTGCGCGGAGAGCAGAATAGTGCTTTCTTTGCACGCTTGGATGTTGGAGTATGGCCAGGTGTGCGAAAACAATGGTGAGGGCATTCCGGCCTTTGTTTCGGTGTAATCGGAGAATATTGTTCCTCCGACTCCGAGCTTGTGATAGAAATATGAGATTCCTCTGCGCATTTGTCGCAAATGTGTGCCATGGTAGCTTGTTTAAGGTGATTTATAATTTTCAGCAAGAAGGTGAATGAATGAAAGTGTATTTTTCAAACGTTTATATAGAAAAAAGTTTGCCAATGAACTTGAGGATAGGATTTGTTAGAGATAATTAGCCGTAAACAAAAACAATGATAGATAAAAAAAGTTATAAAAATAGGTATAGTTTGTTATAGGCTGAAATTTAAGAATTATTTGAAAAATATATAGCCTAAGTTTGAAGGTTACTTATTCTATTCTAGATCTTTCCGAGATACTAAGCCAAGCTCTCTTCGTAGTTTAATAAAACTAGATTCAAGTAATGGTTTAGTGAAAATATCGGCTATTTGATTGTCAGTGTGAACATATTCAAGATGTATATTACCTTTTTCAATATTATCTCTAAGGAAATGATGACGGATATCAATATGTTTGGTTCTAGAATGATTTACTGGATTTTTAGAGAGATTTATTGCACTCGTGTTATCACAGTATATAATAGAATTCGATAAATGTATATCGAAATCTTGAAGTGTTTGTTGCATATATAGTACTTGAGTACAAGCGAGAGCCGCTGATATATATTCAGCTTCACATGTTGATAGTGAAACACAATTCTGTTTCTTACTAAACCAAGAGACAAGTGATTTTCCAATAAAATGGCACGTACCACTTGTACTTTTTCTATCCGTCCGTGAGCCACCAAAATCAGCATCACTATATGATACTAATTCAAATGGACATTCTTTTGGATAGAAAAGACCAAAATCTTTGGTATTATTTAGATAACGAATTATACGTTTCACTGCTCGTAAATGTGATTCCTTTGGATCGGCTTGAAAATGAGCACATAAACAAACACTCATTAATATATCTGGACGACTAGCTGTAAGATAAAGAAGAGAACCAATCATGCTTCGATATAATTTCTGGTCAACATTCTTACCACTTTCATCTTTTTCAAGATGTGTAGTTGTACTCATAGGAGTTGGTTTACCAGATGTATTTTGTAATCCGAAGCGTTTGATAAGATTTTCACAGTATTTTTCTTGATTGATAAAAATACCGTTTGAAAGTTGTTTGATTTGAAGTCCAAGAAAATAAGATAGTTCTCCCATATGAGACATTTCGAATTCTTTGGTCATAATACTTGCAAATTCCTTGCAGAGTTTATCGTTTGTTGAACCAAAGATGATATCGTCTACATATATTTGGATAACCAGAATATCATTTCGAGAATGTTTAATAAACAAAGTTTGATCGACTTTGCCTATTTCAAATCCTGAATTAATAAGATAGCTACGTAAACGTTCATACCAAGCACGAGGTGCTTGTTTTAAACCATACAGAGCTTTCTTAAGTTTGAACACATGGTCAGGATATTTTTCATGTACGAATAAAGGTGGTTGTTCGACATAGACATTCTCTTTGATAAATCCATTGAGAAAAGCACTTTTGACATCCATCTGATAAAGTTTGAAATTATGATAACAAGCAAAAGATAATAGAATTCTAATAGCTTCTAGTCGAGCAACTGGTGCAAAAGTTTCTTCATAATCGATACCTTCTTCCTGATTGTATCCTTGTGCTACTAATCTTGCTTTATTTTTGGTGATATTTCCTTGTTCGTCAGCCTTATTTTTATAGACCCATTTAGTACCAATTACTGACTGATCAGTTGGTCTCGGAACAAGTTCCCAAACGTCATTGCGCTCAAACTGATTTAGTTCTTCCTGCATGGCAATGATCCAGTAATCATCTGTAGCAGCTTCTTTTGAATTCTTGGGTTCGATATTTGAGAGAAAAGCGACATGACCCATTTGATTGAGTTGACTCCTTGTTCTGACATGTGATGTTATTTCACCTATTATATTTTGGGCCGGATGGTCTCTTAATATTCTTGGTGGTGATTGTAATTCACATATTTGAGGAGTATTCTCAATAATTACTTCTGAGTCAGAATCAGTATTTGAGATGATTGGATTATTAATGACTATTGATTCGTCATCATCTGATATTGTGTGAGGATGCTGATAGATTTCATCAAAAGATACATGAAGTGATTCTTCAATAGTTTTGGTTCGTTTATTAAATATTCGATAGGCCTTACTTCGTTCCGAATAACCGACAAATATTCCTTCATCGGCTTTTGGATCGAATTTTCCAAGCTGGTCTTTCGTATTTAAAATAAAGCACTTAGAACCAAAAACTTTGAAGTATGAGATTTTGGGCTTTCTTTTGTTAAACAATTCATAAGGAGTATTCTTGGTAAGAGGTCTTATGGACACACGATTTAAAACATAACAGGCAGTTGCAACAGCTTCTGCCCAGAAGTGTTTTGGTAAGGTGGTTCCATTTAATAATGTTCTTGCACATTCTTGTAAAGTTCGGTTCTTTCGTTCTACTACTCCGTTCTGTTGTGGAGTTATGGGAAACGAAAAGTTATGATATATACCTTTCTTTGTACAAAAATGTTCAAATTCATTATTTTCAAACTCTCCGCCATGATCACTTCTTATATTTTTAACTTTAATCCCTTTTGATTTTTGAATTCTTTTGACGAAAGATTTGAAATGATCGAAAGTATCACTTTTATTTTTTAAGAAAATTGTCCATGTATAACGAGAGAAATCATCAACAATTACAAGCACATATTGACTGTGATTTATTGATTGAACTCTAGTAGGTCCAAATAAATCCATGTGCAGTAACTCAAGCGGTTGTAATGTTGATATGACTTTCTTGGATTTAAATGATGATTTGGTCAATTTTCCTAATTGACATGCATCACAAATGTTGTTAACTTTAAAACTCATTTTGGGTAGTCCTCTAACTAGATTGTTTTTGGCTAGCTTGTCAATAGTTCTGAAGTTTATATGACAGAAACGTTTGTGCCATAGCCATGGATCATTGTCATTAGCCATAAGACACATATCTGAATTATGATTAATATTCATATTTAGAATATATATATTTCTGTCTCTATAACCTTCAAAAACCAAATTATGGTCTTTATCTAAAATACTACACTTATTATTTGAAAAGGAAATTATAAAACCCTTGTCACATAACTGACTAATACTAAGTAAATTGTGTTTTAAATTTCTAACTAGCATGACATTAGTAATAAGAGGTAAGTTAGATGTACCACAATTGCTCACATCGCCTTTGCCGATGATATAACCTTTTGAATTGTCTCCAAAAGTGACTGAGCCACCATCTGAGTATTTAATATTTGTTAGTAAGCTCTTGTCTCCCGTCATATGCTTTGAGCAACCACTGTCCAATATCCACTTTCCTCTTTTCTTCAGTGGGACCTGCAAACATAGAATTAAGTTCATGGTACCCACTTTTTATAGGGTCCTAAGAGTTAGGTCTTAGGAGTCCAAACCCATTTGGGTCCGGTATCCCCTTTATATATATAATTGTTATTAAAATGTACATTATTCATGAATTGCTGAATGTATTTGTTCCTAATCAAGTTATTATTTGTTTTAGGAACCCATATTTTGATAGTTTTGACATTTCTCTTTTGAAATTTCACAACTGGTTTTGGTTTGAAATATAATAAACTAAGATTTTTCTTAGCTTCAGTTTTTTGTACTTTCTTCTTCCTTTTATTTCTAAGATGTTTTTTTGTTTCATGTTTGTTATATCCCAAACCTTGTTTATCTGAAATAGATTGTGAACTTTTAATGATTTTAGTCAAATTTTCTCGACCTTTGTTAAAGTTAGAAACATTTTGAGTAATGTCATCAAATTTTGTTTGTAAACTAGCTTTTTCTAGGTCTAGAATTTTGACTTTTGCTTTAAGTTCATGATTTTCAGTAGTGAGAGCGTTATTTTTCTCTTTTTGAGCTTCTATTTCTTGACTCAAAAGAGATATTTGAGAGTCAACATTAGATGATGATTCTTGAATATTTTCAAGTTCTTCTTCTAATATTTTCTTCTCATCTTTTAACAAATCTCGTTCAAACTCTGCTTTACTTAAATCTGCTTTGACTACTTTTAATTGACGTTTTAAGTCTTTATATTTGACTATCAATTCAGCATTAATATCAAGTAATTCATCAAATGTAGGAATTTGTACCTCATCTTCTGTTGCCATAAAACAAACATTAAATTGTTCATTCTCCGAATCACTTTCACTTTCTGATGAAGATGACTCTGAATCATCCCACGTTACTGAGAAGGCTCGTTTCTTTGATTTGTCCTTCTTATATTTGAATTTGTCATTTTCTGACTTTTTCTTTTGTTCTGGACAATCCTTCTGCATGTGTCCCTTTTTATGGCAGTTGAAACATTCTATAGCAGATGAAGATGGTTTATTTGATCCAGGTTTCCTTTTATTGTAGCGACTGGCTTTTCGATATTTTAGGAATTTTTTGAAACCTTTAGCAATGAACGCCAAATCTTCATCTTCAGAATCTGATTCATTTTCATCTTTCTCAACATGAAATGCTACATTTTTCTTTTCTTCTTTCTGTTCTTTTCTAGCCTGCAAATTTGCTTCATAGGACATTAAATTTCCTATCAATTCATCTGGCTTCATGACGGAAAGATCATTAGCTTCTTCAATTGCTAATACTTTTCCTTCCCATTCATTAGTCAGAGAATGTAGGACTGTTGAAACAACATCAAAATCGGAATACTTTTGTCCTAACCCAATAAGTGCATGGTGAATAGTTTGAAACCGTGAATACATGTCATTGATTGTTTCATTTGGTTTCATTTTGAAATTTTGAAATTGACTTTTCAGCATGGCTATTTTGGCTTGTTTAACTTTGTTAGTACCTTCATGAGTGATTTTTAGCGTTTGCCAAATTTGATATGCAGTAGTACAGATACTAACACGATTATATTCATTTTGGTCTAATGCACAGAACAACATATTTATTGCTCTTGCATTTACGGCTGCTGCCGTTTTCTCAGCCACAGTCCATTCTGAATAATCAGTTGTTGGATTCACTATTTCTCTTTGAGTAGCATTCCAAGCATCATAGCTACTTGATTGCATAAAGAATGACATACGTGTTGCCCAATAACTATAGTTAAGACCATTGAAAAATGGAGGTCTTTGTGTCGATTGCCCTTCTGTGTAAGTGGTGTTTTGAGTGCTAGTACTTGCGTTATTTGCCATATTACAAGAATATATCAAATAACTGTGTTACGGTTATATGATGACCGTGCTCTGATACCAAATGAAAGTGCGGTGTGTATACAATTATATGTGCTAATATAGTATACACGGATCGTATAATATGGATTACAATACAAATGCAGAAATAGATGATAATAGCATTGTAAATAAAAAAATAGAAAAATCACACCAGAGATTTTTATACTGGTTCGGAGCACCGTCCTACGTCCAGTCCCAGACTACTATCTGGATTTTCACTAATTACAACCTCGCTTCACCCGGAGGAACAGGTTTACAATTACCCGAACAGCCGAACGGGATTTCACGCCTCTACAACACTGAGGGCTTCAACACTTGCCTCTTACAATACTGAGGACTTCAACACTTGCCTCTTACAATACTGAGGACTTCAACAAAAAACAATTACAATTGTTGTTGACAACTTGTGCTCTTGTAAACACGGATTTGTCACTTGTAGTACACTCTTCCTATAATCTTATCCTCAAATTGTGAATGATGTTTGTGAAGATTATGGAATTTATATTGCTTATTGAATCAAAATATATGAGATAGTGTCAATGATTCAATAAGGAATGAAAGTAGTTTAGAGCTTTTTGAATGCAAGTGAATTCAAAGAATAGATAGAGAGCATATATAATCTTAATAAAACTTCTTGTTTTAATCAATGATATTGATGTGTATTTATAGAGAGAAAATAGTTATAACCCTTGGTGAAAAGTTGCAGTCAAAAGTTATGATCATTGATGAAGAAGAAGAGACGCAACTATTGAAGAAAGATGTGTCTTTTGGAAGAAGTTGCTCTCTGTTTAAAAACGGTCGACAGGTCAAAAACTAACCGGTAGACAGGTTTTTAAAAATATAGTCGTTATGTGCATGTGTGCACGTTTATTGTGCACATTCAACAGGAACGGTCGACCGTTCATTTTTGGACCGGTCGACCGGTCTCTGTTAAGTTGCACAATAAAGTGCACAACCTATATAAATGTGTATATATACGTATGTTATATTTTGTGCATGATTATTTGAGGATAGATTTTGACAATTTTATTACTATTATAACATCAAATAATCAACCTATAATCTAGAGTACCATATGTACGTCTTGATTTGTCGATCGCTTTAATATTGTTGTCAGCAATCAAAATCTTCATAGAAGCTGTGACTCAACAAATGGCAGACAAGTTTGAGAGCTCAAGCATGGAAGGAACTTTCAAACTACTTTCATACACTTGTACACCAAGCATTGTACTTGTAATCTGAAAAAAGAAGATAATAACATATAAAGTGGACGTAGGCACGTTCTGGCCGAACCACTATAAATCTGCGTGTCTTTTACATTTCAGCCTCTTGCCTTTTTTTTTCATATTTACATAACTCATCTAAATCATTAAGAATCACATAAAATCAACTAAATCACTCGACTTGGAGGTGTTTGCCCAGTTTTTGTGCAAACATTTTTGGTGCTTTCACTGAGAACTTCGAACTCGAAGCTTCAGCTTCCCTCATTCAGCCTTCTTTCCCAATAGCACCTTTCATTGCCTAGGAAACATGACTTCCAGGCCAAGAAAAGACACCAACAAGGGAAAGAACGCTGCAACTAGCAGCGCTCCAAATCCAGTAGATCCAGATCAAGAGAACCATCCCACTACAGCAGCAGTGCCACATGTAGATCAGGCAATTTCAACAGCCCCTGCCGCGGAACAACCGGCAGTAATCACTAGAGCAGACCTAGACAGAGTTGTGGTGGAAGTGACTAACCGCTTCGCATTCCAACAAGAAGCTTTGGTGAACCAACCCATGTCACGCTTGAGGGATGTCGAAGAATCCAACCGCAACACTGAATCATGGGATGAATCTCAATCTGGAGGATCTCGGAGACAGCAAAGGTCTTCCCTCTTTGAGGAAGCCATCAACAGGAACAACAATGATAGGGGCCGCGCCCGGACTCAGCCCGAACTCCGACTCGATGAAGCACTTGGAACCGAACCCAGTGGGGGAGGCGCCAGGCGAGGGTCGGATGTGGCTGAGCCAGTCATGCCACCTAATCATAGAAACCCCGCTGAACGGAGCCGAGCTAGAACCCAACCCGAAGTTGACCCCATGGAAATGCTCGAAACAGAACCCCGCAGGGGAAGATCAAGGCAGGGGCAACTGTAGCTGGTCCTAGCATGCATCCGAGCAACCAGAGACAACCACTGGATCACAACAGAAGTGATAGACTATACCATCCCTACAGGTCATCTGGACGAGACCGATCTCGCAGGGAAGAACCAAGTTCATTTCTATCCGCTCCAAATTCTGATGAAAGAATGGCACGACTATTCAGAGAATGCGTCCAACGGGAGCAAAGGGACCGAGGAATAGGCGCTAGGGTCACCAGCCACTTTACCCGCAATATCGAAACTACCATCACCCCCCGGGAATGGAAAATGCCAACCATGGAACCTTACAAGGGAACTTCCGACCCCATCGTACACTTACAAAGATACACCCAGCATATGCTCATGAGTGGAGCAACAGAAGGGGTGCTGTGTAAATGCTTTCCGCTATTCCTAGCAGATCTAGCTACCTCCTGGTTCTGCCATCTACCCCAAGGATCTATCAGCTCATGGGAGATGTTGAAAGAAAGGTTCATTAGCCAGTTCCGCATCCATGTAGAACAACCCAAGGATGCTTATTCTCTATCCAATGTTAAACAGAAATTCGGAGAGACACTGCAACAATATCTAACTCGGTTCAACGCCGCAGCGGCCGCAGTCCAAGATGCCGATGAGAAACTCACCCTAATGGCCCTCTGTAGCGGTGTACATCCAGATACCAAGTTCGCAAGAAGACTAACTAAGGAAAAACCAGCTACTTTACCTGATTTCTTCCATGAAGCTGGAAAGTATATGAGACTTGAAGACGCCGCCACTGAGAGGCAGTCAGGGCAACAAGGTAAGACAACTTCGGACAAGATTCCCGCTGCAACCAAGGACATTCGAAGAAATGAATCTAGAGACAATGCTGGGGGCAAGAAGGTTGAAAAACGCCAATATCGACCAGGACCGAGATTTGACTCCTACACTCCTTTGAATGAAACCATCGAAAACATCTATCTAGCCACTCAGGGCGAACTCGGATACAAGCGCCCCCCGCACAAGAAAGAATCTGATAACGCCCTCAAGTCTGGAAAGTTCTGCCGCTTCCACGAATCCCACGGACATGACACCAATGAATGCCACCATCTCCGGGACTTGATCGAAGAACACATCAGAAGAAGAAGGCTGGAACGCTATGTGAGAAGTCAGAACAGGACTCCAACCCCTGCCAATGAGAACTCAAAGCAACCCCTCCCAGAAGCAGGCGGAGGGAATCGCAACACCAGTGGCTCTAGCCAAGAGAAGATAGTGGTCCATACCATCTCGGGAGGACTACACATCGCCGACAGAAGCTGGGCAGAGATGGAAAGATATGACAAGTCACTTAGAAATGCCGAGGGCTATGTCAACTACATTATGGAAGAGCGCCACCCGAAACGGAAAGAGAGCGACGACATCGTATTCAGTAGGCGTGATTTAGAAGGAAGACAGTATCCGCATATGGATCCCATGGTCATCTCTGCCTGGTTCGGTCTAGCTAAAGTTTTCCGAATTCTAATAGACACAGGAAGCTCCGTAAATATCCTGTTCAAGCATGCTTTCGACAAAATGAAACTGTCAATGAAGGATGTGTCTCCCTGCAACAAACCCCTGCACGGTTTCACTGGAGATGCGAAAATGCCCCTCGGGCAACTTGACCTCTTCGTCGAAATAGGAAGTCATCCCCGCTACGTTGTGCGAAAACAAACATTCGTACTAATAGAAAACCACTCGGCCTACAACGCCTTCTTGGGAAGACTAGCCTTATTTGACTTCCAAATTGTCCTAGCCCCGTGGTGCCTAAAGATGAAATTCCCAACAGATAACGGAATAAGAGAAGTTGAAGGAGATCAAGACGCCGCTCGAGATTGCTATGTAACTGAACTTCGCAATAACCATAGAAAGAATAAAGGGAAAGATGCAGAGACTACTCTCTGCATGAAAAGCTTGGAAGCATAGCAACTAAAGAAAGCCCCTCCTCTTCGATACACCAGCGATCCTTTCAATGAACTAGACCCCAGGGATAAGGAGGAGGAGGCTACCGCTGAGCCCGCAGAGGCCATGGAATTCGTATCTGTAGACAAACATGATTCAAGCAGACTATTAAAAATAGGATGTCAGCTAAAAACAGAATTGAAGGATCAACTCATTGACTTTCTCCGCCACAACTTAGATGTATTTGCGTGGACACATGCCGATATGACAGGAATCTCCCCAGACATAGCATGCCACATGCTGAACATCGATCCCACCAGGGCACCGATAAAGCAGAAAAAGAGAAGCATGGGAGCAGAACGATCAGCAGCCCTCGACGAGGAAGTAAAGAACCTACTTGCTAATGACTTCATACGAGAAGCCATCTACCCCGAGTGGATAGCTAACCCGGTACTAGTAAAGAAAGCTAATGGGAAGTGGCGAACATGCATTGATTTCTCCAACTTAAATGACGCTTGCCCGAAAGACTGCTTCTCGCTCCCCCGAATCGATCAACTTGTGGACAGCACTGCCGGGCACGAACTTTTATCTTTTATGGATGCATACTCCGAATACAACCAGATTCCCATGCACGCTCCCGATCAAGACCACACTAGCTTCATCACTGACCGGGGGTTATATTGTTACAAAGTCATGCCTTTTGGACTCAAAAATGCCGGCGCCACCTATCAGCGCCTCGTCAACAAGATGTTCGCGGAATTAATAGGACGAACTATGGAAGTATATGTGGATGACATGTTGGTAAAGTCCAGGAAAGCCGACGATCATGTAAGCCACCTGAGCGAGATGTTTCAGGTACTTCGCCGATATGGAATGAAGCTGAATCCTCTAAAGTGCTCCTTCGGAGTGTCATCGGGAAAATTCTTAGGGTTCATTGTCCATTCCAGAGGAATTGAAGCAAACCCTGAACAAATCCGGGCTCTAAAAGAAATAAGGATACCTTCCACCCGAAAAGAAATGTAGAGCTTAAACGGAAAGGTAGCCGCCCTAAGCAGATTCATTTCCAAAGCAACTGACAAGTGCGTCCCTTTCTTCGAAGCTCTCAAGAAAGACAAAGGAAAGTTCGAATGGACCGATGAATGCTTAAAAGCCTTCCTTAATCTGATCGAACACCTCCAGAAACCACCAGTACTCTCAACTCCAAATGAAGGCGAAGAGCTATACCTATACCTCGCTGTATCATCTCATGCTCTAAGCGCTGCCCTGGTAAGAGAAGAAGACCTCACACAACCCCCGGTGTACTTTATAAGTAAGAGATTTACAGGGGCAGAAGCCAGATATCCTAAACTTGAGAAATTGGCATATTGTTTATTGATCGCGTCACGAAAACTACGACACTACTTCCAATCCCACTCCATCAGAGTTCTAACCGATCAGCCACTAAGACAGGTGCTCCATCGTCCCGACACTTCTGGACGACTCCTCAAATGGTGCATTGAACTAAGTCAGTATGACGTCACCTACCATCCTCGCACTGCTATCAAGGGGCAAGCCCTGGCCGATTTCATTGTCGAATTCACCACCAACGAAGGCAAGGATCAGCTTGAAATAGCAAAAAACATCAAGTGGAACCTCTTTGTAGATGGAGCATCAAACGAACAAGGCTCGGGGGCAGGTATTGTGATAATCACCCCCAGGGGAAGAAAGCTGTACCATGCATTAAGGTTGGAATTCGCGGCCACTAACAACGATGCGGAGTATGAGGCAGTAATAGCGGGATTGGAGCTTGCCTTAGAAATTGGAGTCAATTCTTTATGTCTTCATAGTGATTCTCAACTTATCGTAAACCAAGTACTAGGAGAATTCCAGACACGAGGAGAACGACTCACAGCATATCTAAAGAAAACCAAACTGCTGCTCGACCAATTGGACCATTATCTAATCAAACACATTCCTCGAGAAGATAACCAAGAGGCCGATGAACTAGCAAAGCAAGCTAGTATGATGAATAGCACCATTTCCGGAGCACTAGCCATCTCAAGGCAGCTAGCCCCAAGTTTTGAACAAGTGAATCTGATAACCGCAATTGAAGAAGCAACTTGGATGACTCCTATCCGGAAATATTTGCAGGACGGCACACTACCAGACAAACGTGATGAAGTCAGGAGAATTTTGAGGAAAGCTCCCCACTACACAATACAAGAAGGCATCCTCTATCGGCGTGGCTTCTCTAGCCCCTTATTCAGATGCGTCGTTGGAAGGGAAGCCAAGGAAATCTTATTCAACATCCATCAAGGTAGTTGCGGAGATCACACTGGAGGGCAGACTCTGGCGAAGAAGATACTCCGATATGGATATTACTGGCCCACACTAAACAAGGACGCCTTAGACTTCGTCAAGAGATGCGACAGATGTCAGAAATTTGCCAAGATTCCTCGACTACCCACAAATGAGATTACTCAAATGACCAGCCCTTGGCCCTTTGCTGTATGGGGAATTGATTTAATTGGCGAACTGCCAACGGGCAGGGGCGGGGCCAAATATGCTATAGTGGCAGTCGATTATTTCACCAAATGGGTGGAAGCGGAACCCCTATATAAAATATCTTCAGCAAAAGTTATCAACTTCTTGATCAAAAATATTCTGTGCAGGTACGGAGTACCACTCAAGATCATATCAGACAACGGACTCCAATTTGACAGCGAAGAATTCGCCGACTAGTGCCAAGAGCATGGAATTCATAAAAGCTTCTCATCAGTAGCTTATCCTCAGGCAAACGGACAAGTCGAAGCTGTCAACAAAATTCTCAAAACCCTAATCAAGAAGAAACTTGAAAAGTCAAAAGGCGCTTGGGTGGACGAACTTCCTACGGCACTTTGGGCCTACTGCACATCTTTCAGAACATCAACGGGACATACTCCTTTCTCTTTGGCATACGGTTCGGAGGCAATGCTCCCTGTTGAGACTATTGTTCCTTCCCATCGTAGGATCCACTACAACCCAGAAGAAAACGAAGAACTCCTCCTCATGTCTTTGGATCTGATTGAGGAAAGGAGAAACGATGCAGCTCTCAAAGCAGCAGCTCACAAACAAAAGGTGGCAGCACTATACAACTCCAAAGTCAAACATCGCATCTTACAAAAAGGAGATCTTGTCCTCAGGCGAATCTTTCCGCGCCCCGGGGCACTGGACCCCATCTGGGACGGACCATATGTAATTCATAAAGACCTCCACAACGGAGCTTATATTTTGTCAACAGTGGACGGAGAGGTGTTCCAGAGGGCATGGAACATCCGACACCTCCGTCGATACTTTTCTTCACTTGTACTGCCCATATGAAGTGAATTAACAAAGAGAATCAGTGGACGTAGGCATTTTTATGCCGAACCACTTTAAAAAATCTTGTCTCTTTTTAACTTGTTCCTTTATATCTTGGCTGCTTGTTAAGCTTTATCCTTTTCTGTTGAACAAAATCTTATGGCATCTCCACTCAAGACGCACCAAGGCCTCATCTGGACAAGGCCTAACAGGTACGCTACGATTCTATGCACTCGCCAATGAGACTCTCTTGCTCCAGCATCCCTCTGCTGCGGGTTAACTCATTGCTCGCGCCTGTCCTCAAAGCCAACTGTAATGAGCCGATTATAAGTCATCATAAAGGCCGATTATAGCCGATGGCAGCTCATTACGGCGTTCGGCTCGCCGGTAACTGTGAACCTACTTTAAGCCCCAACATAAGGTGTGGCCAGCCAGGGGTAGTTCACGGCCAACGGCACCCACGCTAGCCGGCCACGGTAAATCGAATAATACCCACGATTACGGACCATAATGGTTCGGGTAGTTACCGTGCGCGATCTCGGCTCCGATGTGTCTTAAGTGCGGCTGTGGTAAAAAAGAAAACTCCCCGCGGAAGCGTAAGATGGGTGACAAATGTCTTCAAGACCCACAGCTAGGGAAAGTGACTACAAAACCCGTTTGCCACGAACTTAAGCACATCGACGGCCTTCCGTGACTGGAAGTTTTACTTTTTCTATATTTCCATCTCATTTAAATACTTTTCTCCTACCCTGTATAACAAACTCTTAAGTACAGGAAACCGAACAGGGAGCATTCACTCATGAGAATCTAAGCCCGCGTACTGGGTGGCAAGGTACTCAGATATATTCATGATCAGTTACACAAGATGCTCAAAACTACCGCCTGCAAATAAAACATGAAGGGCGGTACTCTCTTCTCTTGTACATAGATGCATAACTATAGCTTATTCATATGTCACACCAACATTGCAAGACATGAAATTATATTTCAAGCAAAAGCTTAACATCAAACACAACTAAAATCACAGGCATATACATGGTTATACTTCTCATGCAGCACATCAAAATGACAACAACGTTTAAACATAACAAAATCAGCTTATATTATGAAATCACACCAAGTTATTCTCTGCAAATAATATTATTATTACAGTCAAATCAATGTTTTGGACTAACGTAAACAACAGTAAAAAAAAAGAAATAAAAAGCAGCCGAATCCGGACGAGTAATCAGCTGCGTCCACACTCCATCACCAACTTCCCAAGCCTATTTGGCCGCAGGGCCGGAACCCCCAGCATGTTGATCGGAAGTTCCACCTGTCCAATTCAGAAAAGGAATCCACTAGACAAACGATAAACGATCAAGTTATGGAAACCCGAAAAGAAAAGGAAAAGAGAAGAATAACTCACCAGCGTCCGCCGCTTGATCCTCATCCTCCAGTTGCACACCCGCTTCCTCCGCAGCGAGCAACCGCATCCCCTCCTTCACCGCCACTTGCTCCTCTTTCGAGAACTGAGCAGTGACCACATCCAGGCTAAAAGCCACTCCACCTTCCTTACCCGCATCGACCCTGGCCTCCTCTAAAGCCATGAGATATATCTTGGCCATGACCCGGGGATAGTCATCCATCCAAGACAAGCTGCCCTCCTTCCAAGTGCGGAAGTACATGTCCTGCAGCATCTCGTCCATCATCCCCTCATTCTCCTCGAACTCCCTCACCCTGGCCTCGAAAGCCTGCAACTTGGCGACAGCGGCATCCCTCTCTGATCGGTATCTCGAGCAGTCAGCCTGGAGAGACCTCCTCATCTCCTCCATCTCCTCCTTTAACTTGACTTGAGCCATCTCCGCGGCCTCAAGCCTCCCAGACAACTCCTCCACCTGCTCGAGATCCGCATTCCGAACCTCATCCACTGTCGCAATGGCCATGTCGATCCGCTCCTTACATGCGGCCTCCATCTTCCGTAATTCCGCCCTACTAGCCTTTTCCATGGTCTCTTTCAGACGCCTGGAGGCTTCCTCGTGCCGAGAAATCTGAACGGCTTGACCGGCAAGCTGTTCGGCCTGATCAGCAACCTTCAGCCGCAACCGAATATTAGCACTTCCAATCTCCTCCCC
The DNA here is from genome assembly GCA_030765085.1 of Allium cepa. Classification (NCBI taxonomy): domain Eukaryota; kingdom Viridiplantae; phylum Streptophyta; class Magnoliopsida; order Asparagales; family Amaryllidaceae; genus Allium; species Allium cepa. Next base: position 744,553,391 of record CM060931.1, on the reverse strand, counting down.
GGCCTTGACCAATTGAGCATGATACTTCATTAACTTCTTGGTCTCCTCAGCCACCCGATCAATATTAGCCTTGGCCTCGTCTCCCATAGTAACTACCCGAGTGGTAAGCAGATCAAGATCTAGAGACTTAGCCTCGTCTAACACTCGTACCATGGGGTTGCGGGGAAGGAGGTGCTCACCCGTGGCCTCATCAAATGAAATATCCCGAGAACTTGGGTCTAAATCAGGATGACCAGCAAAGGGGTCACGAGGCACATCAGGACGCCTTATACGGATAACTGTGGGATTCTTGAAAGGAGGTGGAGGGGGAATAAACTCCGTGCTCTCCTCCGTGGCATCACGAGGAAGCTGAACAGGAAGCTGCGGACCAGGGGAAGGCTCAAACAAAGAACGACTCCTCTTCTTTTTCTGAATGCCCTCTTCGATGACCCCAAGAAGAGGACGGTATTTGACCACGTCCCCAGTACAACCAGTGGAAGGCTTCGCAGAAGCTCTCATCAACTTGAACTGTTCGAGGCGGTGTCGAACGTCTGACGTTTTAACCACCTGGCCTGCCCCTGGAATAAAGAACAAGTATTACGAACATACAATGGCCCACAATTCAGGAAACATGTTAAGTAAAAAGAGAGAAAAGTGTGAAGGCACGTCTATTATACAACCCTGCGGAGGAGTGGGATACTGCAATAAATCCTGAATCTCATTCCAGGACGGGAGTGAACCATAAAATATTTCTAAGTCCTTATCGAAAATGGAATCGACAGAGGACAAACGTTCACCTTGCACCGCCGAAGTCACCCTGGCTGAGACACCCCTGGGGGATAGATCGGCACCAGCCCCGACCTTGCCAGTCTCCTTCGCCTTCTCCGCTCCCGATTCCCCTTTCGATTCCCCGAAGGCCTGGCGGAGGGCCTCATCCAGCTCAGAGTCTTGCCCAGAAGTTAAGGCACCAGCACCACTACCACCCTGACCATCTCCATCTCCTCCGCCTTTCGACTCTCCTTCCATATCGCCTCCTTCGCCCTCTTCCACACCTTCCTCCTCCGGAATGATCGGGCAAGTACTAGGAGAGGGGCCCTCCGATTCTTTAAGCTTCTTGCCCCCCGCGACGGGATGCTGTGCAAAGGGTTTTCTCTTGCCACTCTTCACCGTGACCCCCTCCTTAGCTTTAGCAGCCTTCTACTCAGCCGTGTCCCTCTGCTTCACAACGGACTGGTGCGGCTGGATCAAATTGTACTCCAGGAGGGTAGCGTTCCTGATCAGGAACGAAGCCGACCTGCCCCGCGCAGGAATGGCCATTATTCCAGTAGCCATCCGCGCCAAAGAATCATCTTCCACGACGGCAATGCCACCTGTCGCTAGCAAGAAATAGAAGCGTGTCAGAAGAAGCACTACAGTCAGAACATGGAAAATATAAATGAAATTAATCTTACAGCCGGAAGTGAAAAGGCGGAAAGAAACAGAATCGTCCTTGACAAAGAACCATTCCTTCTTGAACATGGTGAACTTTGAATATAAGTCCAAGACCGGTTTGAAGGGCACGGCCGCTTCCAGACTAATATACGGAGACCCCTTCTTATAGCCCCTCAGGTTATACAAATACCGAATTTCCCGGTTAGAAGGAGGGCGCCCGTATCTCCTCTGGAAGATGACGAAGAGGCTTACCAGAATGGCATAGGAGTTCGGCTGAAGCTGGAATGGAGCTACTTTCAAATATGTGGTAAAACTGACTATCCAGGCATTGATAGGAGGGATAGCACCAAACATGCAATGGTACCTGCTGTAAGCAAAGTAACCTTCGGGGGGATTATACGGCATCACTCCCTCTCCCGGCAGCTGCATGAGAGCCCTGTCTATCCCAAAGGAACGAGAGATGACATCAAGTTGCTCCTCCTTTAGGGAGCTAGGAAAGCAATCGGGCGGGGAAACCAGAAGTTCCTGTGGACCATATCCGTCCACTAACGACCTCGGGACAGGTCGATGCTGCCCAGATCCTGATTGGGCTTGGGGCACGGAGGAAGAAGACTCTCCTGTACCTTTAGACTTTTTTCTATCCGATCGAGTTTCTGCCTTGCGAGACATTTATCTGCATACACAAAAGTGAAAAGACAGGTTGTTAGAACAAGGGATATAGAGATGTAAACAAAAAAGGAATGCATAAGTCCGGAATTCCGCTAAGATATCAAGTTCATTCGGCAGTAAGTTCATTCGGCGACGATGTTTAAAGCTCATTCGGCACTAATAACGAAAGTTCATTCGGCACTGATGTCTCAAGTTCATTCGGCATTTGAATTCTTTCGTGTGTATTCGGCAATCAAACCCATTCGGCAAAAAAGTATGTACCTGATATGGAAAAAGCTTGGTTCGGCAGAAGATTTGGTTCGGTGGTCAGCTGATTCGGCTCTCTGGTTCGGTAAGAAGAAACCAAGGGGGGTGTAGCCTCTATATATAGGCGAGCTCAGGATTGCCGAACCAACTGGTTCAGCCTACCGGACCGGAACACCGGACCAATACCAAACGTACCGGACCAACCAAAAACCGAATGAAACTATCCATGCCGGACCAACAAAAGAACCGAATGAAGCTGTCTCTACCAGCAAAAACCAGGAACAGGGGGCATGCGGAGCGCTTCACTCAGATAAGTACCGAACTCTAGGACTTACTAATAAAGTAGAGAATATGATAACAATGAATGAGTCGTGAATCTCTCACTAACATGGGTTAATCATTTACACGTGTACGCGACCATGAACGGTCCATAAGCACGCTCTGAACGACTATTAACCCCATCGTCGTGAGAATTTGCACTCTGACATCCTTTTTTAAGCTCATCGGCTAAATAGATATTTAATTCTGATAACTACGAAATGGCTAAGCTACTTACACATGTACGGGGTCGCGAACAATCCTTAGGCATGCTCTGAGCTGGCGATAAACCACCTTGACAAACGATCCAGGGACCCACTCTAACGTGAACCTGGCATCGATAATGCTAAACCCCCTCGGGGCACACTCTCTCGCCCCGAACGGCACGATTCACTTTATCTCAACGATCGTCATTGGAAATCACACTAAAACTGTAAATTCCTTTGCAGGACATCAACAGGATAGAACATCCAGCCCATGACGTTACAAAACAAGCCTTCCTACCACAGAGAAACAAAGCGCGACACATGCAAGCACGTGCCCCACTTTGGGGGGCAAATGTTGGGCGAATTTTCACCCAGAAGACCTCAAGACCAAGAAGTGTCAGTTTCACCCGGGTTTGCGACCTCCATTCCTTCAGCTCCTATGTCCATTCGGCAATTCAAAGGAACAAGTTCCATTCGGCAGTGAAGGTCCATCCGGAGTACATGTTCATTCGGCTATGCAAGCCTACGAGTTCATTCGGCACTAAGGTCACATGTTCATTCGGCATTAAGGTCACATGCTCATTCGGTAGCCAACAGCTTCCTTCTCTCTACCGGTCCAAACAAGCACCGAGCCAACCACATACCTCACCACCGAATGAACCTCCATCCCGCTCCATCACCGGTCCAAGCTCCGTACCGAATGGAGGCTCGCCGAACCAGAATTGCCAGTCCAGATTGCTTCAGCCCGGGCCCACCAGCAGCTATACACATCCAAGACCCCTGCCCCCTGCCTCACTCTATAAATAGAGGGGCAGGGGTACAACAATGGCAGACAAGTTTGAGAGCTCAATCATGGAAGGAACTTTCAAACTACTTTCATACACTTGTACACCAAGCATTGTACTTGTAATCTGAAAAAAGAAGATAATAACATATAAAGTGGACGTAGGCACGTTCTGGCCGAACCACTATAAATCTGCGTGTCTTTTACATTTCAGCCTCTTGCCTTTTTTTTTCATATTTACATAACTCATCTAAATCATTAAGAATCACATAAAATCAACTAAATCACTCGACTTGGAGGTGTTTGCCCATTTTTTGTGCAAACAAATGGTAATTGATTTAAACCATTTGAAAGAAAGTTTTGAATTATTAAGTTGTGACTTAATTGAAATCCCATATCCATATGTTTTAAATATTTTCGCTCACTATTCGGTTTAGCCGGGAAAGGACCTATGTGTCGTATAACCCATTCCGAATATGTGATTTGACGTTATGGATAGCATTTGAAGACCGGTGGTGAAGACCGAGTATTTGCGAGAGCGATAGGGTGACCTATCGATTGTCTCTGCGCTGAGTCGCGCCGGTATAGAGACTCCCTAAGTGATGGGAAATCCGATCGGGATTGTGAATACCCGGATTTCAAGGACTTCTTTGGAAGTGCCTTCGGTTCTGTTCGAACCCAGAACAGACTTGTATGGATTGTTATGTCTGACATTACAATTTGAGATATAAAGCTGATTTCTTTCAAATATATTTCTGCTGGTGGCGGAGAATTCATTCTCTTAGCTTACCACCCTTCTCTGAGACGTACGAGCTCAGAGGTTATGTAGTTAAAGGTCATTAGCGATATATTCCCAATCTGGTAATGTGACATGCTGAGTGTTGCTGTGAAATGATCATTTGTGATATGATCATTTGTTTGATCACTTATCTTTGTGATCATTTCTTTGATCATTTGTTGACCCAAAGCACAGCTTTTGTATAAAGCGTGGCTTTGTGGACGTGACTCCGTCGGACATCACAACCTGGAAATGGTCAAAACAGGAAAGATGCGGCAAGGTTATGAGGGGTAGCTCCCTTTAGGGTATGTGCATTTCCTTCTGGAAAAGGATGGTATCATGGTATGGAGCCCAGATACTTACTCATGTTGAAGCACTTATTATTTTGGTGTGATGTTGATTACGAGCGCTCGGATAAAGGTCCCGAAGGACCGGGGGATGACATACTCGTGTCAGTAGTTACCCAGTTAGGGGTAACCCGGCCTTGTGTTGGCATAGATCCGATTGGTTCTCGGAGACGTCCTTCCAGAGGCGTTCTCATGTGGCAATGGGAAGTTCCTTGGCCTGACCATTTGTTGGAAATCCAAAGAAACAATACGAGCCTTGTACAGTGCTAGTTGTAGAACCTGCCATTTACTTATGGTGGCGCCCCACTACTTAGATGGTAGCTATAGTAGGCATACGATAATGGTCGTATGTTTGCTAAGATTTATATCTTTACTTTTGAAATGATTTTTCCTACACTATGCACTAGTAACAATATCAAATGTTTCTTTTTAATGCTTATCAAGCATCTTTGACTATCATAAGGAGAAATCTCCTCCGATTCTGTGTTTGCATTGTGTGTGTGTGCGGGAGGCCTTATTGTAGTCTCATTTTCCAAAAGCATTGCGAATTGACTTTAAATTCTTTCTTTGATTATTTTTAAAAGATAAACTATTTTTGTTGCTCGCACTAGTCTTACGACTGATCCGGAGTTTATTGTTTCTTTCCTAAACTCTGGGTGCTCATTATTTTCTACACGAGCAGTCTAGAGTTTGGGTTTTTCAGATAGTCAGGTTTAGTAGATTATCTAGAGTTAGTTCAGTCTTTGGATCACACTAGTCTTGCTGAGCTTGGTGCATTGTTATGGGGAGTTCGAGCTATTGCTGGATTGGTTCTTGGAAATGGAGTTGCAGTTCTCGGAGTTCTCTTTTGAAAACTATCTTAGAGTTATTTGCTCCGCTGCTGATGTTATCTGTTTCTTTTCCACTGCTATTTTATTGTATCATATCTCTGATGTATATTGATATCTACTGGATCATCTGTTGTATCAGATATTGTATCAAAGCAGTATATCAATGTATTATTCTTTTATTCCGCTGTGTTATTTACTTAATGTTGTTATAAGCTCCGGCGAATCGGATTTGAACGGTCGAATCTATGGCATTGGAATACGATGTAAAGTATGGATGTCGATTTTCGAGCGGGCAAAATCCGTCTCGTCACAGCTAGCATTTAATGAACATGTCTTCATATATGTTTAAAAAATTATGGTTTGCTGATATTTACATTTGTGTACCAAGATCTTTTGAATATAAACATTTGTCTTCTTGCTTGAGTAATATATATATGTTTGTGACAGGTTTATTTTGCACTCTGATCTTGTGGATGAAGATTAATTTGTTCAAAGACATTTGTTTTATTATTTCCTGGCTTAATTCATATACATATGTTTAAGTTATTTTATTTTATACTTTACTTACAAATTTTAGAGTTACGTTATATGCATACCAAACCCACTTAATTCTTATTTTCATTTTAATTCTATTTGTATGTTAACTATCAATATTTGAATCATACTCATAAGCTTACTTATTTATATTTATATTTTATATTGATAGAATTTGATATTATTTCAAACATTATCATCCATATATTTTATACGAAATGTTAGTAGTACAAAGCATTTTAATTCCATCGTATAAGCTATATTTTTATTGTAAATATTATTAAGAGATTTATTTTCAGCTTACAAATCAAATTTTCTTTTCAAAATACAATTATGTATAAATAAATGGCAATTATTTCAAGAAGTTTTATTCATTTTAAAATGATCAGTTTACATTTTACATCAATTAGATTAAATATCTATTAAAATAATACTGCTAAAATACCGGGTCGTCACAGACGGGCTAATGAGGTAGCACCTTTGATCAGACACATCCCTTCGTTATTATTGTAACAACCTGCATATTTATCGATTTTATATTTAAATATTTTATTTAAATATTTTATCGTTAGTCGGATTTTAGCCCGAAAAGCTACTTTTTGCAAACAGTCGAATTAGGACTCGAGACCACTTCCATTGAGTTCAAAATGCCGTTTGCGACCTTTTTGAGTATAAGCTTCGTTATGTTTGGAGAAAGTTGATTTTTGCTACTTTGTACTTAGGGCTTTGGTTTGGGCTGAGCCACTTATGTATTCAGTCCCAACCCCTTCTCTTCATAACTTCTCCTCTTTGCTTAAACACTCAAGCTTTAGCAACAATGGTGGAAGAGAATGGGAAATAGAAATTCCTAAGCCCTAGCTTGCTTTGCAAATCCAACTTCTAGCTCCAAATTCAAGAGAACCCATTGGTAAGCATCACCTTCATCTTCTCCAACTCTTTCTCCATTCAATTTCAGAAATTTCCTAAACCCAATTTAGGAAATGTTTCTCCTTTAAGCTTAGATTCAAGCTTGCTGGGTTGGAATTGAAGAGTCTTACCATTGCTCTATAGCTTCTTCTTCAATCGTTTGGGTTCAAAGGAGAGATTTTTATCTCACATCTTTGTCTATAATTATCTTCGATTGTTAGGTATGAATTCCTAACGTTTATTCGTGTGCAATTGATTTTGGTTTGGATCGATTTCGTGTATATTCCAATTTTTGGTGTTTTGGTCTAATTTATGAAAATCCTTTTATGGATATTTGGAAATTGATATTTGAGGCGTGTCGAAGAGCCGTTTAGGCTGGGTTGTCGTTCGACGTAATTCCTTAGTCATCGCCATTTGCTCGTTCGATCGTTTCCGATATTCGTTTGGCCATTTTTGGCCTAGGTTCAGGGAATGCCCTGAACCCTTCATTCAGACGTTTGAAACGTAATATTCAGACGTCTAAATATTGTTCTGGGAAGATTTCTATTCCCAGATTCAGACGTCCGAATATAAGGCTTCAGACGTCTGAATTGGTTCATTTGGAACCAGAAAGGAAATAGGCTAAAAAGTGCCTATTTCAAACGTCTGGATTAAAGTATTCAGACGTCTGAATTCTGTCTTTGGAAAATATTTATTATCCAGATTCAGACGTCTGAATCCTTGATTTCAAACGTCTGAATCAGCACTATTTTTCCTATTTGCCTATTTGCTTGAGAATTCCAATTTAAATCGATTCATGATGATCCTATTCGTTGTTATCATTTATTATGACTTTGATGACTCCTTTTTAGGGATTTTTGAATATCCATTTCGATGGATTCTTTATCGGTTTCTTTGGATTTCATTCACGTCTTCGAATGTGAATTTTACTGATTGATTGTTCTTACAATCTTCTTTGTGATTTGTCACTTTAAAAATATAAAGGTTTTCTATACTAGTAGTAAATATCAAAAATCTTTCCTCAAACGATTTCAATTCTATTTTAATACCAAATTCTTTTTTAAAACCGTTTTCCAATCTATTAGTATATACAAACCTTTACCTCACTCGTATGAGAAATCTAATTAAACGACTTAGTAAAACAAGTGGTATGAAACGCTTGCATTCACTTTGTTGGTTAATTCTTGGACTTGTTCGATTGAAACTCTTGTGACAATTTTCTAGTGGAGACCTACAATTTGTTCGTAAATATTTAAGTCAAGCTAGTGGCTATGGGACATGATGCTAAGCTCATATATTTACTAGCTTACTGTAATCGACACTTCTCGTTGATCATGACGATCATCTTTGTGATTTAGACTAGCAATGTGCGATGTCTCTTTGTCTACGAGGGAGACTAAACCCCGTTTGTGTGTGTTTCAACTCACATATGTGGGGTAGCGCCCCATGGTCTTCGGGCCGTTCGTGTGTCAAAAAAAATTAATGGCTAGCTACCATGAGATAGCGTCTCGTTCGTGTGATACATATGTTGGTGAGTTTTCATGCTCCCGTTCGTGTGATAGGCCTTCCCCCCTATTTGTGTGATTTCTGGATTTCGTGCGTCGAATTCTGGAATTTTCTTCTTCACCTATTTTTGTGATTTCTATTGATATGATTTATCAATTTTTCTGCATAGGTGAATTCGTGTGTCATTGACTGGACTTCTTGAGATGATTTCTAGAATTTATGCTTCACCAATTTTCCTGATTTCCATCGATAAGTTTTATCAATATTTGTGTATTGGTGAATTTGTGTGTCACTGACTTTTGTGATTGGCATTGATATAATTGTCAATATTTATGGTTTGGTGAACGAAATGAGGAGTATGACATTTCTTTGATTCTTGTGTAGATTTGGTGATATTGACTAATCTCTCGTTGATTTTCAATTACTTTTATATATCACAGCTTGGCACTGTGATTATTATGTGTTTAGTCATATCTCTTATTCTATATCGTTTCATCTGATATTTATAGTTAGACTGATCCGTTTATTATTTTCTTATTAAATAATACTCGGGTCAGACCGAGATGTTACAGGTGCTTCTGCTTGACTTCTCCCCTGTGATTCATTACTCTGACTTTTGGCAAACTACTTAGAATTAGTAGTTTTTGTTGTATACTCTTGAGATATTGACTCATTGATGTATTCTTTTGTATAGCACATATTGCTATTATTTTGTGTTATTGTGGATCTTCTGACCACTACTCTGATGTACACTTTTATGTGTAATATTCATATCTTCTTCCGCCTTTGTGATATGAATTATCTATGACTGATTTACATTATGTTTATTTCTGTATTTGTTTCCGAAGATTATTATAGCCACTGTGTAGTAGCTTTGTGTTTGTATCGGTGTGTCGGATTTCCTCTTGAGATAAAATGCATGTTATACTATCTGACATGTCGGTGCTCGTGCAAAGCAATTATACAGATGGTCGCTCCTCAACAGCCTTATTCTCCGTGCTAGTTGACAGCATTCACCTGTAGTGTTCTTGGCAGCGTGGGTATAGAGGTGGGGCGTCACAGCTTGGTATCGGAGCCAAACTTCAGAACAATATGGAATATTATAACAAGGATCATCGTCCTAAGTCCATCTTAGGAGTCGTGCTTTAGGATTTTGTTCGGGTCTTCGTACCGTCCTATCCTATTTTCTTTTATGATTCCTTGTTTTATCTATCAAGATTGCTTGATATTTATCTTGAGAATAATTTTCTCCTTCTTTCTTTCTTAAAGAAGAGAAATGGTTAGACCAGGCCGTCCCAGTGCCGGTCAATCTAGTGCTACTCCCCAGGATGGAGTACTTATGTCTGCCCAGCAACTTCTTGATCTAGTAAAGAACGCTCAAGCAGCCGGACCCATTCCAAAGCCTACTCATCCTAGATCCGGTTTTGCACGCTTTTGCAGAGACTATACCGATTTGGGTGGAAGGCCATTCAAAGGATCCGAGAGTGTTATAGAAATTCAAGCTTGGCTCAAATCATGCGATCGCATCTTTTCTCGCATGAACCTTATTGACCTTTATCGAGTCCAAGTGGCTTCTAGCATGCTCCAAGAAAGAGCATTAGATTGGTATGAGCTTTTGGTTTCTGAAATCGTTGAGGCGGATCTCACTTGGGAGCAATTCCGGGAAAGATTCGAATTAAAATTTGTGCCGGAGGCGGAGAAAGTAACTTTAGCCCGGCGTTTCATAGACCTTGTTCAAGGTGGATCTTCTATGACAGACTATGTCGCATCTTTCGAATCTCTTTCCAAATACGGGGTTGAATACATTAACACCCCATTGAAGAAAAATCAGAGATTTGTCTATGGCTTGAATAAGAATCTTAAGAAGTCATTACTCTTGAAACTTGAGGTTTCATTTGATCAGCTTATTGATATCGCTCTTCGTCTTGAAGAGGCCGATAGAGAAAATGATGTCGAGGTTGGGAGTGCCAAACCGAACTCCAACAACAACAAGAATAGGCATCCCTTTATTAGGTTTGAAAGTCCTAATTCTAACAAGAGGGCGAAGCAAGAGACTTCTATAGCAAATACTCCCATCCCTAATCACGGAGAATGCTACAATTGTGGCTCTAGGGACCACTATATAAATAGGTGTCCAAGGCCTATTTCTTGCCGCTATTGCAAAAGTGCGGATCATTATATCTCTTCGTGTCCCAAGCGTCAAAGCAGAAGAGAAAGCTAAATATTGTGCAAGCCCCTAGCAACTCTTCTCTTGGTCAAGGTACTTTTCACTCAATCCTTGATGGCATTGTTTTATTTCGTGATCTTCTTATTTGAGTTCTTTTTGATATGGGTTCCATCTCACTATTTTATATCAAGTGAACTAGTGATTCTTTTTCTCTAAACATTTATGGGCTTGATGACTTCTTTGAGGATTGCGAATCCGGATTAGTGGATCCGCAACACTCAATTTGCTTTCTATTGATGTCGAAACTATTTTATGTGATTTTTCATTCCGAGCCGATATTTTTACTTAGGCTTCGAAACTGATTTTTGTAAGGATTGGCTTACTCGTCGTGAAGCCCATATCATGTTTTCCGTATGGACTATTCAACTTCGACATTTTCTATCTGTTAAGCAGATTTCTATTTTTCCTTTATGATTTTGATTCCAACTTGATGGCATCATTTTATTCCTTAAGCCCACTTATAAGGAAAGTGTTATTTCTCTCATTCATGTAGTTAGAGAAATTTTCCGGTATTTTTGAGCTTGTCTTAGGATTATCACCTAAGTCATCTTTTGTGTGGTGCTAAGTTCTTTTCAGTTTGACCTTGCCACCGATTTTCATTTGGCTACGAGTCGCGTGAGTTAGCATTCCAATTACGCACTCCGCACTCGTTATGATTCTAATGAATGACTTATTTTGTCATTCAATTTGTCCAGCTTATTTCATCCATTTTATATATCAAATATTCTATGAATATTTCAATGTGACCATTCTTGTATTTATTGGTTATGGATGAAAATAGAAATTTAAAATTTTGTAAATCTTTTTCGTAAGATTTATTTATAAGTACAATTCGATTTTTGATCTTAAAACGAGCAAAGAATATTCTTAAAGGTTTTTGAGAAACATGTTTATCATATAGAAGATGATTTTATGATTGTATTGCCCGTTGAGTGCTTTAAGAATTCTGGTCGATGCGCTTGATCAACGTTATCGATAGGAATTTCCTAAACGCTTTGATGAGACAATCAGACACAGTATATTAACTTGAAAATAGTAAATTTTTCTAGAATGATTATTACATAATGATAAATGTAATTTTGAAAGTTTTAACTTTTCAGGAAAGAAGATTATTTAAAAGAAATTCTTTCTTTTCGATACTCTTGTTCTTGTGATTCCCGAGGGGGAACCAAGACTTTATCTTTTGTACCAATGCTTATCGTATTGGTTTGGATGTCGTTCTCTTGCATAAGATAACATGCTATCACTTGTGCTTCTAAATCATTAAAAGCTGACTGAGACTAGGTATGCCACTCATGATCTAGTGCTCGCGGCTATTGTTTTCGCTTTTAGAGTTTGGCATCATCATTTTTGGATGAGAAATCTGTTCTCTACCCCGATCATAAATCTTTGGAATAATTATTTTCTCATATGGAACTCCATGTTGACTTGAGTTCCTGACATCTTATGATCTTGATATTCTTTTTATTCCTGGAAGGGAAATCGTGTTGCAAATGCGCTTTGTCGTAAGCAACAAGTGGTTGATTCTTTGATGTTGTCTGAATGGAATTATCTTTTTATCAAGTTCGTCGGACGTTTTGGTACACTTCGTTTTATTGAGCTTTATCTCATTCCTTTTATGCACTAGTGTCCGGTGTTCTTTTATGGTGTTCGGTTCATCGGATGTACTGTTATTATACTACATCGATGTTCCGTCTCATTTGATTCATTGGATGTACCGTTTGTACTACATCAATGTCTTTGCTATTCGGTTCATTGGATGTACCGTTTGTACTACATCAATGTCTTTGCTTTTGGATTCATTGGATGTACCGTTTGTACTACATCAATGTTTTTGCTATTTGATTCATTGGATGTACCGTATGTACTACATCAATGTCTTTTGTTTGGTTCATTGGGCGTACCGTTTTTGTAATACGCTGACGTCCCAAATTGTTTGAGTTTCTAATTCCTCGGGCGTAAAGTTTTTGTACTACGCTATTGCACCGGCTCAATTTTCTGCTATTCTTGACGTTCCCCACGTCTTTTATCTACGGAAATGCCTTAGGGATTCCGGTTTTCATTCTTGAGCCCGGTGATATTGTGGAAATTGAAGTTTCACCCGATTTGATTTTTGAGCAACATCCTATTCGAATTATTGCTTCGGAGCTCAAACGACTTCGAAATAAAGATGTTCTTCTTGTGAGAGTTCAATGGTTCTCAAATCCTAGGGATTACTCTTAGGAATCTAGAGAATTCATTGAGCGATCCCGTTCTTGCTAACTCTTTCGTGCTCTTTATGGCGAACTTCTTATTTCAATTTTCTTTTGTGTTGATATGCTTCCATGGTTGTTACTTCTTATTTTTCCTCTTAAGTATTGCGAGGACGCAATTTCTTTAAGGAGGGGAGTCTGTAACAACCCGCATATTTATCGATTTATATTTAAATATTTTATTTAAATATTTTATCGTTAGTCGGATTTTAGCCCGAAAAGCTACTTTTTGCAAACAGCCGAATTAGTACTCGAGACCACTTCCATCGAGTTCAAAATGCCGTTTGCGACCTTTTTGAGTATAAGCTTCGTTATGTTTGGAGAAAGTTGATTTTTGCTACTTTGTACTTAGGGCTTTGGTTTGGGCTGGGCCACTTATTTATTCAGTCCCAACCACCTTCTCTTCATAACTTCTCCTCTTTGCTTAAACACTCAAGCTTTAGCAACAATGGTGGAAGAGAATGGGAAATAGAAATTCCTAAGCCCTAGCTTGCTTTGCAAATCCAACTTCTAGCTCCAAATTCAAGAGAACCCATTGGTAAGCATCTCCTTCATCTTCTCCAACTCTTTCTCGATTCAATTTCATAAATTTCCTAAACCTAATTTAGGAAATGTTTCTCCTTTAAGCTTAGATTCAAGCTTGTTGGGTTGGAATTGAAGAGTGATTGTTCTTACCATTGCTCTATAGCTTCTTCTTCAATCGTTTGGGTTCAAAGGTGAGATTTCTATCTCACATCTTTGTCTATAATTATCTTCGATTGTTAGGTATGAATTCCTAACGTTTATTCGTGTGCAATTGATTTTGGTTTGGATCGATTTCGTGTATATTCCAATTTTTGGTGTTTTGGTCTAATTTATGAAAATCCTTTTATGGATATTTGGACATTGATATTTGAGGCGTATCGAAGAGCCGTTTAGGCTGGGTTGTCGTTCGACGTAATTCCTTAGTCATTGCCATTTGCTCGTTCGATCGTTTCCGATATTCGTTTGGCCATTTTTGGCGTAGGTTCAGGGAATGCCCTGAACCCTTCATTCAGACGTCTGAATCGTGATATTCAGACGTCTGAATATTGTTCTGGGAAGATTTCTATTCCCAGATTCAGACGTCTGAATATAAGGCTTCAGACGTCTGAATTGGTTCATTTGGAACCAGAAAGGAAATAGGATAAAAAGTGCCTATTTCAGACGTCTGGATTCAAGGATTCAGACGTCTGAATTCTGTCTTTGGAAAATATTTATTTTTCAGATTGAAACGTCTGAATCCTTGATTTTAGACGTCTGAATCAGCACTATTTTGCCTATTTGCCTATTTGCTTGAGAATTCCAATTTAAATCGATTCGTGATGATCCTATTCGTTGTTATCATTTATTATGACTTTGATGACTCCTTTTTAGGGATTTTTGAATATCCATTTCCATGGATTCTTTATCGGTTTCTTTAGATTTTATTCACGTCTTCGAATGTGAATTTTACTGATTGATTGTTATTACAATCTTCTTTGTGATTTAACACTTTAAAAATATAAAGATTTTCTATACTAGTAGTAAATATCAAAACTCTTTCCTCAAACGATTTCAATACTATTTTAATACCAAATTCATTTATAAAACCGTTCTCCAATCTATTAGTATATACAAACCTTTACCTCACTTGTATGAGAAATCTAATTAAACGACTTAGTAAAACAAGTGGCATGAAACGCTTGCGTTCACTTTGTTGGTTAATTCTTGGACTTGTTCGACTGAAACACTTGTGACAATTTTCTAGTGGAGACCTACAATTTGTTCGTAAATATTTAAGTTAAGCTAGTGGTTATGGGACATGATGCTAAGCTCATATATTTACTAGCTTACTGTAATCGACACTTCTCGTTGATTATGACGATCATCTTTGTGATTTAGTGCGATGTCTCTTTTTCTACGAGGGAGACTAAACCCCGTTTGTGTGAGTTTCAACTCACATATGTGGGGTAGCGTCCCATGGTCTTCGGCCCGTTCGTGTGTCAAAAAAAATTAATGGCTAGCTACCATGAGATAGCGTCTCGTTCATGTGATACATATGTTGGTGAGTTTTCATTCTCCCGTTCGTGTGATAGGCCTTCCCCCCTATTTTGTGTGATTTCTGGATTTCGTGTGTCGAATTCTGGAATTTTCTTCTTCACCTATTTTTGTGATTTCTATTGATATGATTTATCAATTTTTGTGCATAGGTGAATTCGTGTGTCATTGACTTGATTTCTTGAGATGATTTCTAGAATTTATGCTTCACCAATTTTCGTGATTTCCATTGATACGTTTTATCAATATTTGTGTATTGGTGAATTTGTGTGTCACCGACTTTTGTGATTGGCATTGATATAATTGTCAATATTTATGGTTTGGTGAACGAAATGAGGAGTATGACATTTCTTTGATTCTTGTGTAGATTTGGTGATATTGATTAATCTCTCGTTGATTTTCAATTACTTTTATATATCACAGCTTGGCACTGTGATTATTATGTTTTTAGTCATATCTCTTATTCTATATCGTTTCATCTCATATTTATAGTTAGACTGATCCGTTTATTATTTTCTTATTAAATAATACTCGGATCAGACCGAGATGTTACAGGTGCTTCTGCTTGACTTCTCCCCTAGGATTCATTACTCTGACTTTTGGCAAACTACTTAGAATTAGTAGTTTTTGTTGTATACTCTTGAGATATTGACACATTGATGTATTCTTTTGTATAGCACATGTTGCTATTATTTTGTGTTATTGTGGATCTTTCTGACCACTACTCTGATGTACACTTTTATGTGCAATATTCATATCTTCTTCCGCCTTTGTGATATGAATTATCTGTGACTGATTTACGTTATGTTTATTTCTGTATTTGTTTCCGAAGATTATTATAGCCACTGTGTAGTACCTTTGTGTTTGTATCGGCGTGTCGGATTTCCTCTTGAGATAAAATGCATGTTATACTATCTGACATATCGGTGCTCGCACAAAGCAATTATATAGATGGTCGCTCCTCAACAGCCTTATTCTCCGTGCTAGTTGACAGCATTCACCTGTAGTGTTCTTGGCTAGCGTGGGTATAGAGGTGGGGCGTCATAATTATACTTTGACTTTTGGATTGATTCGGTGGCCACTTTTGATTTTTTTTGATTTGGGGGTGTGGCTCGAGGTGGGTGGCAGCTGCGCGCTACGCGTTACTACCGGCCCGGAAGCGTAATTGGTATATCTACCCTGGCATTGCCTAGTTGTGCCGTGTCACCTACCCTATCGTACCTTTTACGAGTTTGGTTTTCTCCCGTAGCCCGTTTGGTATCCTCTGGTGGCTTCCCGATCAGGAGGGACTATGATATTGGATGGATACTGGGACTATTATGTGTTAAGGTAGAAAATGTGAAGCCTTAATGCTATTTAAAAGTATGTTTATTTTACTATAGACATTATTATAATAGCGAAATATTACTACATAGTAAATAGTTTAACGGATCCTTAGGAGATGTGAATCCCAAGCATCTCTTGAGTTACTGCACTCACGTTAGACACTGGATAGGAGATGTAAAATCCCGTAAACATCTCTGACACCGTTCCACTCATATTTTATTGTTGATTTAACTTACATAAGATCTTTCTGTTCTGACTCGAATGTTTTGTCATTTCAATTCGCTCGTATCAGCCAGAGCATTTCAGGATTTGAAGGCCTTTTTTTTTGAAGGACGAAGACGAAGACTGTATTATTACTATTATTTATTATAGTGTTCCACTTCATCACATTTGTTCCACTACGTTGTTATTATTCTTTGGTATGTGTAACTCTGGTATCTATTGTATAAGTATAATCAAATGTTTTGTAAAACAGCTTCATGAACTGTTTATTTGATTATTATATTTTATCGTCCCGCTGCAAGATTCTATTTTGTTTTTTACTTTCTCTACTTTTTCTTATCTACCCCATAACAATCCGCCCTTCTGTATGGTTTATGTCTGACGTGTGTGGTTTATCGTCGATTTAAAACGTACGAAAAGGCAGGCCGTTAAATCTGGTATAGAGCTTTAGTTTAGCAATAAACCTTAGCTTTGTGGGGTTTGACTCTTATCAATAGGGTAGTAATACCCTATGACGAGTCGCTGAGTGTATATATATGAGAGAGCGTATTTGTTTGTGTTATAAAAGTTTTTAATATTGTGTTAATTTGTTCCGTTTTGTATTTATAAATTCTGGTTGATGCATGGGACGCTATGACATCAATAGGGATTTCTAAACACTCAATAGGACAGACCGACATAATATTTGTTTTTAATATAGGTGAATGAAATAATTTTTCCTATTACATTTTCTATATATAAAATAAATTTTATAAATAAGATATATATTTGGTTGCAATATATTGGTTGTTAGGTAATGAAATTTATAAATAATAGTTGAAATAATACTGGAAATGAAATAAATGAAAATTGGAAATTTTAGAACTTAATTTTCGGGGTTTTGAAAATTTCTTTCAAATGATTTTGGGATATAATAATAATATTATTAGAAGTATTTTTTGATATAAATATTTCAATATAATTTGAAAGAATTATTTTAAAGAAATTTTGAATAGAAATAAATTAGGTACTCCCCTCTCTATCACTGGAAAATAATTTCGGTGATGAGTGCACACATCATCGACATTCATTTTCGAGTTTCTTAGTGGGAAGGCCACTGTAGTAGTTTTACTGCAGATTTATTTTGATAAACCAAAGTGAATTTTTAATTGTTTTAAATATAATTGGATATATAAGTTGTAAGTATATATTTATCTATTATTTTAAAATGATTTAAAATTTAACCCGGTATTTAGTTCTCAAGTTCCGTTAATTTATAGCTTCAAGTATTGTAGAGAAATGGAATGTAAGTAATTAAGAATTGAAACTTCTAAAGGAAATAAGGGATTTAATGCTAGGTTATAATTGATATTAATGAAATTTAAAATTGTAACATATAAAACAAAGGATATTATTATTGAACATTTAATTATTTAAAGGAATTGAGAAAAACTTGTATAACTTTCAGTTACATTCTTAAAGGCATATATATAACTTACCAAAAGATATAAAAAGTTGAAATGTTAATAAGAAAATGTAATGGAAATTGTACAAGTAAAGGTATGTAATGAAAGTGTTCAATGAATTTGCTTTTATAAATAAGAGTTTGGTGTTATAATGTGTATAAACTTAAGTTATGATTGAAACGCCACTAATGTAACAGAAATGTAAGTAGTATAAATGAATGATAATAAATTTAAGTAAATGTTTGAAGCTATTTATAAATAAAATAAGTAGGAAAAAATGAATACTATAATTAAGTGAAATTAAGTAATGAATAAATGAATGTAATGTAAGTAAAAGAAATTTGCATTATATATGAGTAAATGAAAAATGTATGAAATAAAATGTAAACTAAAAAGATAAATCATTAATTGAATGAAAAGGAAATCAAACAATAAATCTTATGAAATAAAATTTATAAAATTTAACTTAATCTATTGTTTGGAATCTTTGTTTGTTTGGCTTATGGTTGTTTGGGCAAAGATACTTAAAAATTGTCTGAATGTATGAATAATCTATTTAGTTTCATCTAAGACTATTGAGTGAAGGGTACGCTTAGCAGTTTATTTTTCATGTCGTACAATTTAAGGGTTTGAACCGAAATAACTATTTTTTTGTTTGATATGAATGAATGATTGATTTGTGTTGATTTCTATGTGATGGTTGTGTATCTGGTTGCAAGTGATTGTTGTATGCATTGATTGTTTGTTGGTGGTTGAAAACAACCTTAAATATTTAATTTTATATAATTATTAACTCGTTTTGGATTATATAAGTGAAATACAAGTTATGTATGCAATTGCTACTGCATTTGGTTTCATAATATAAGCATGAATTGCCCGACATATAGGTACGTTCTCCGATTACGGTTTTCTAGAGTTATCATATTATTTTCCCATGTTGGGATATATTATTTTGGAAAATATATGTGTATCTTATTATATTTGATATTATATTTTCTCCCGATCCACTCCGTACAAAGGAGACTCTACCGAATTTTTTTGTAAATTTTGGGCTTAGAAAATACTTTGAAAATGTTTTACAAACTTTATAAATTGAGTATAAAAAGATTTAATGGTTATAAATTGGTATATTTTATCTCAATTGATTAATTTTATAAATTTATTTGTTGATAAATTTAATATTTTAAGTAATATATATTGACTTCTTATATTGACTTCTTAATTCTTCTTTTCCCTTTTTTTCCTTTTCGGGGGCGAAAAGTTTTGAGTGGGGGAGAGTGCAACGGCCCGTAATTTTCGATAATTAAATTTGTTGAATTATAAGAATTTTGTAATTAAATTTTAGAAAGAAATAAAAAATTTATGATTTATAATGAAGTAAATGTTTAGAATAATTTGTAGCAATGGTTATTAAAAAACTAATTTTTGAAAATTGAATTGGAAAAAAAATTAAATAAAATGAAATAGTGTAAATATTTGCACTTGGGAATTTAGTTGACAATAAGTAAATAAAAGTAAGTGTTGTATAAATAAAGGAATTTGTACATAATTAATAATGATTGAATTGGAATTTAAATTAAGTAAATGAACCTAAATAAATGTTACAATTATGGGAATGAGAATATGGCAAGTAAATGGAAGGCAAACAATAGTAACCAGTTTATAGCGTAATAACAGGCATCATATAAAGATGGGAATTTAATTCAAATCAACGGAAATAATGTAGATGTTATACTTAGCTACAAATTGGTTATATGGAAACAAATGCAAGCATTCATTAATTAATGAATTTGAATTTTAGTAAATGGTAATTGAATAAAAGTGAATGTTCTGTAAGTAATCATATTATTTGTTTGAAGTAATAAATATAAAGTTAATTAAAAAATTTAATGGTCACAATTGTATAAGTTACCTATTTGTTTGGTTCATTAAAATTTAATTTGAAAGTAATTGACTTAATTAGTGGTGATTGAATGAATTCAAAGTTATATTAACCAATGAAGTAATACGTAATAAATTGAAAATCTGTACAATCAATGTAGGTAAATAATTATAATGTTTGTTGTTGATAATAAACGTTACCATAATGGTAATTAATAAAACAACCGAAGTGCGAATGTGAGTTACATAGAAACTAAGGCATGTATAAGTAATAAACTGGTATAAGAATGGAATTAAGGTAAATTCATTAATTGGCTTTAACCCTTAATTAATGTGTAGAATTGATAGAAGTACACATTTAGAAATGTAATATTTATTCAAATTAAGATGTAATTAGGCATATATTAGTGCAATGGGAAATTAATTTCATTTAAAGGTAATTAAATATTATCTTAATGTAAATTGAGATAATATTTAAAATTAACGTTAATTCCATCCATAGTATAACAATTATTATAAATAACCTAATTTATTTGTCAATGAATTTATTGGAAATCAAGTTCATTAAATGTTAAGTAAATGAAGGGTAAACAATTGGAACTAGGTGTAGAGTAATAATGGACTTAGTATGAAGATTGAAACTAATCAAATCAAAGTTATTTGTAATTTATTATAACTAATTGGAACTCAAATTTTAATAAATGAATTTATTATAAATGATATTTAATTCTTTGCGTTAATGGAGATTAAGATGAAATTTGAGAATAATAACGTAATAAACCATAAACAAATGTTAATTTCATCCGTTGGATAATAATGAATTGAATAATAAAAATGAAAAGTAAATTCAATCGGATTATTGAGAATTTAATTTTTAGTTTGTGAATATAATGATATTGAAAATTAAACGCTGAAATTGATAAATTAATCAACTCTAAATTGACATTTGAATCTGGTTAAATTAGTGTAAATGATTAAGAAAGTTAAATTTTGTGAATTTTGTTAATTATGGAGTTTAAATTGTAAAGTGATTTAATTAATTTATTTTAATTAATTTAATTAATATAAAAATAGCCATTTTGACCATTGACTCAGATTTCGATGAAACAAGATTCATCGGATCCGTAACAGTGAATTATTGTAGGATTTCAAATTTCGTATCGATCGCACTTGTCGTTTGATCGTATGGGCATGAAACGCCTTGAAATCGATCAATTGAAATCAACTGAAATCAATTTGAAAATACTGATTTTAGCATAACTTCTCCATACGATGAGATTTGGACTTGAAAACTTTTCCATTGCGTTTAAAATATTTTAAAACATCTATTTGATATATGGGTTGACCCAATTTCGCTACGGAGTCAGAACTGGCTTTGCGGGCCATTCATAGTTCAGCGCGTTCATAAATCGGGTCCATCTATTCTATTTTCAACTTTGTCTATAAATACCTAGTTATAAACCCTAGCCTACCTCTATGTCTCATTTGTCTATGCATATAATTTCTTTCACCTCCTCATTTCAATGGCAGAAAATTAAAGTGAAATTTCAAACTCCTCAAAAGAATTCGAAAAAATTATATATCGAAGCTCTTTATGTACGCATCTCAGATCTGCAATTTGAAACATCCCTCCTTTTCGCACGCTTTAAGTCGACGATAAAAAACACACGTCAGACTTAAAACATACAAAAGGGCGGATTGTTATAGGGTAAATAAGAAAAACGAGAAAGAAATAAAACAGACGGAATCTCACAATGGAAGGATAAAAATATAATAATCAAATATACAGTTAATGAAGCGTTTACAAGTTAATGAAGCTGTTTACAAAATATATAATTTTACTTATACAATATATATCGGAGTTGTACATACCAACGAATAAAAATCGATGCAGTGGAATGCAGTGTGCAGTGGAATAATATAATATAATAATAGTAATGAAATCTTCGACTTCGTCCTCCAGAAATAAAGTCTTCGATCCTGAAATGCTGGGACTGACCTATGCGAATTGAAAAGACAAAACACTCGAGTCAGAACTAAAAGACCTTATGTAAGTTAAATGAACATAAATAAATATGAGTGCAGTAACTCAAGAGGTGCTCGGGATTTACATCTCCTAAGGATCCGTTAAACTATTTATTATGTAGTATATTTCGCGATTATAATAGTGTCTAATTGTAAAATAAACTTACTTTTAAATAGTGTTACGGCTTTACATTTTCCACCTTAACATATTTATATATTCCCATAGTCTATACAGTACCGTAATCTCCCCCGTACTGGGCGTCGTCAGAGGGCACTCCATAGGTATGGTACAAAACCAAAATCATATAAGACGCGCTGGGTAGGTGACACGGCACAACTAGGCAATGCCAGGGTAGATATACCAATTACGCTTTCGGGTCGGTGGTAACGCATAGTTGCAGCTACCGCCCACCTCGAGCCACAACCCCAAATCAAAGAAATCAAAAGTGGCCACCGAATCAATCCAAAAGTCGATGTATAATATCGAATGGATGTGTCCGATCAAAGGTGCTACCTCATTAACCCGTCAATCGCTCTTGTTTTAGCCACCTTATGCCAACTCACGGGAGTTGCGTCCACGTATTTACCTCAAAGGAACCGCCACCATACTACTTCATTCTGGAATCTCCACCGCGTACACAGTTGTTAAAGTTGTTTTCGGAGTTGGAAGAGAGTATGACAACTTCCGATCCCGGTCTATTTAACAACCAAACATTATTATAACACCGCGGTCTTTCCAAAATAGTATATACTTTAAAACCAGAATATAATATCCATTTCAAAATCCTATAACTACGATATCATTTCTGTTTTAAAACCCAAATCAATATGGTATCATTTTTGTTTCAAAATATATTCTTTTTCCCAAAATCATAGCCCTTTCAAATCTATATAACTTGAAACCCATAGCTTTGAAACATAACTTCAAATACTTAAATGGTTTAGATATTAAATTACCTCATATAATAAAATAGCTTCTTAACTTTTACAACAAATTCCAAATACCGGTTTGAACCTCCAATTAAACCATTTAAATTTCCATATATTTCAAACCTTAAAATATTCCACCATTTCAAAACTAATTCTTTAATAATTCCATATATATCAAATTCAATTGCTATTATTTAGATTTGAAATGTTTGCTTAATAAAACAATATTATCTAAGTAAAACCCTTAAATTTCAATAACAGGATATTCTTTCAATTAAATTAACTTGATAATATTCTTTTAAATCAATTTGATATTCATCTAAATCCTCTATCAAAAACAAGTTATAAAATCACATACTTTAAATCTCAATTTATTTACATTTCAAATAAAATTTTCCGACGATAGTTCTTAAATACTTTAATTCAAATCTTATTCACATTTATCTTCAACCTTAATTTTATTTGAGTCATTATAAACTCTATACACAATAGAATTTTAAATATATACTTAACCATATTATATAAAAGAAATCAAACTTCATTATTTAGCTTATTTTAAATTTCGAAACAAATTTATACATAGCTAAATTCAATAATAAAATATCATTTATATAATATCTAAAATCAATATCTATATACCCGTATATTTCTTGACAAAACCACAGAAATCCTTTGAAGAATAATTTTATATATAGACCGCAGTGTCTGCATATAATTTTCTATCCTATGGTCAAGTGATACGGATATTTATCATTTCATTCCGCAATTTAAAAATAAAAATTACGGTTACATATCATTTCAAACTGCAATCCCGAATGAAATTGGAATGCATAATAACTTGCAGTTTATAACAATATAAATAAACATCTATTCATCCAATATCAATCATCAAACACTTATTATCCCAAACATCATCCTATCCAAACAGTGTCGTTAATATATAACAGGTAATAGATAACAGGTATTAACTGACCGTTATCTTAAATAAAAAATTTAATAACTGTTTAATTGGGAGTTTATATGCAATAAATGAATAAATAACAATTTACCGGCAATTTATGTGCACTGAATGATTAAATAACAATTTAATTAAATAAATGAAATTAATTGAGACGATGATTTAAAATGCGCCAAATAATCATAAATAGATTTTAAATCACATCATATATAAATTTAACAAACATAAGAAATTTTAGAAGTTGTGAGCGAGTCAAAACACTCACCTTTTGAATTTAAATTGAGTTCAAATCCAATTTAAACCCAAAAATTCAACAGCCTCATAATCTGTCCAAACCATCGTCAAAATCTTCGGAATTTAAATACGATCCTAAGCAAGAAACCGCGTGTAAATTCGAGGTGGTATGAGAAAGTTATTAAGATTTTAACATTTGAAATTAAAATTAAAATTAAATTAAACTAAACAACAAGCTTGCTCTCTTGGACACATCATCTTCTACAACACAAGCTACAGGAAGCAAAACGCACACACGGCAATGTTCCAGTCGCCAGAAACACGGCTACTCCGGCCACCATCTCGTCGATCGCCACTCATCTGAGCGCCGCACCTCGCGTCCATGCCACGCGAAGCCCCTCCGCCCACGCAACTGCCTCGCGTTCACCCAGAATCAACGCGCAACCGCCAATCTCGTTTAGCCCTATACGAAATTTCCCAACGATCCGACCGTCCAACCGACAAACGAATCACTCAGATGACATCTCCTCAGTCTCCTCTACAAAACCCATAAAGGGTTTCCTGATCAGACAAAGTTCATCGTGGAGCGATGAACGGTCGAAACTTCTTCGATTTTTACTGATCAGACGATGAACCAAAATGAAAAACGAATCATGGATCTGAGTTACGCTCATTGAGAGCTTCAATATTTAATTTTTTCAAATTTTTCTGAGGAGTTTGAAATTTCAGCTTTGGATCTGATTTGGCATTGCAATTGTAATTAGGGTTGGTCTGCCATTGAAGTGAGGAGGTGAATAGAACATATAGAAATGAGGAATAGAGGCGGCTAGGGCTTATAACGTGATTTACATAGGTAGGTCAAAAATTAAAATGGATGGATAAGTTTGGATACACGCGCTAACGACAAAGTGACCCAAAAAGCCCGTTTTGACTCCGTAATGAAATTGGGTCAACTCATGTATCAAAATAGATATTTTAAAATATTTTAAACGTGATCGAACAAGTTTCAAGTCCAAGTTTCATCGTATGAAGAAGTTATGCTCAAAACAATATTTTTTTCAAATTGATTTCAATTAATTTCAGTTTCACCATTTCAAGGCGTTTCTAGTCCGTACGATCAAACGACAAGCCCGATCGCTATGAAACTTGAAATGCTACAATAATTCACTGTTGTGGATCCGATGAAACTGGTTTCGTCGAATCCGAGTCAGTGGCCAAAATGGCTATTTTTATATTAATTAAATAAATTAAAAATCAATCAGTTAAATCCAATTTTTAATTTCACTTCTATAATCGACAATTTTATCACCTTTATATTTCTTAATCATCTACAAAATTTTTAAACAAGTTTAGATGTCAATTTAAAGTTGATTATTCTATCAATTGCAGTGTCAGCTCTTCAATTTCATTATATTAAAAATTATTAAATTAAATTTACAATAATTCTATTAAATTAAATAAATTAATAATTAATTAATTAAATCAAATTTCAAATTTAAATTATAAAATTTGACAATTATTATCATTTCTATATTTCTAAATTATTCACACTAATTTAACAAACTTAGATGTCCATTTAAAGTAAATTAATTTATCAAATTTCAATCTTACCCTCACTTTATTTAATTTAGAATTTATAAATAAAATTCCAAAGAATTCCATTTAATTAAATAAATAAATTATTATTCCGTTCATTCCTGTCAAATAGATGGATTAAACATTGGATTCAAAACTATAACATAAATTTCGTCATATACCATCTTCATTGCAATCAACGTAAAATTTAATATTTAGTTCTACTTATTTGCAATAAATCCAATTATTTACTTTATATTCCAATAAATAAATAAATCCTGACTCCCGTTCTTTTAATTCAATTAATTATCATATTATCATCTTAGGTACCATTTACATTGATATATATCCTGATAAATTAACATTTTTCCCAATTTGTCTTTATTTCAAATTGCATAATATTTAATTCCAATTGCTACAAAATTTACACTTCTTAAAATTTTGATTTCAATGGATTGAGTCGTTTTAATTCAAATCCTTTTATTAAGTTCAATACTACTCGATAAACTTTGTTACCTTAATTTCCCATTCATTACTTTAATATACCCAATTTAACAACTCCTAACATTGGATTACATTTCACCCAATTGTAGCATTTATTTACATTTATTACAATTTATCTCCAATCTCAATTAACGATCTAAATATATAGGTAACCTACAATGAACATTACCGTTACTCTTTAGTCACATAAATAAGCCTTTATTACCCACAAATCAATGTTGGCATTTATATTCCATACTACTAATTTCGATCACTTATGTTCTATCCAAACATAACATTTAGATTATATTTTCATTAATTAATTCAATATTTACATCCACTTCCGTTATTTTATATTACAATCATTAAAGTAACGTTATCATCAACACAACAATATGAATACTTATCAACCTGCATCATCCTTATTACATTAATTTACGTTCAATTGCTATTCAATATATATAAATTCATTAATTCAATCTTTAATTTTGTTTTCCTATATTAAATTTATTAATAATTATTCCTTTTCCCGTATTCCAACAAATTGGAATTTCATTCAATTACTATAAACAATCATTTAATATTCCACTTATTCGCTTAAGTTCCATTTATAGTCAAGTATAACATAATTTTTATTCATTGTCTTTTCATTAGATCCATTAATTATAAATTTTAGTTAGCAATGTAACGTTTTAATTCACTTATTATTTCGTTAATAAATTACCCAAATTTTATTTCTCCAAATATTAAATCACAAAGTCTTAAGTGATTTACCATTTACATTACTTTTTTTAACGTTTTCTTCATTATTAATTACAAAAATTTTGTTTCCTTCAAAATTAAATTACTCAATTTTAATTAAAATAACCAACTTAATTATTAAAATTTTACGGGTCGTTACACTCTTCCCCACTCAAAACTTTTCATCACTGAAAAGAAAAAGAAGGAAAAAGAAAGAATTGAGTAAACAATACATCTTATTCAAAAATACTACCTTTGTAAACAAATAAATTTACAAAATAAATTAATTTAAATAAACATACTAATTTTTATAAACATTATATCTTTTTATACTTAAATTTATAAAGTCTAGAAATCATTTTCAAAAAAATTTCTAAGTTCTAAATTAATGGAAAATTTTGGCAGAGTCTTCTTTGTACGTGGAGGCTCGGGAGAAAATATAATATTAAATATAACGATATACAACATATGTTTTCCAAAATAATTTATATATCCCAACACGGGAAACAATATAATAACGCTATAAATCGTAATCCGAAAATGTACCTATTAGTCGGGCAATTAACGCTTTGTTTTATGGAACCAAAAGCAGTAGCAATTGCTTCCATAGCCTGCATTTCACTTATATAGTCCAAAAAGGTTAACAATTATATAAAATGAATTATTTAAAGTGGTTTCAACCATAAACAACAAATCAATACAAACATTAATCACTTGCAATCACAACATACAACCACTATACAAAATCAACATAATCAATCATTCATTTGTATTAAACAAAACAAATAGTTGTTCGGGTTCAACTTTAAATTGCACGGAATGGAAAATAAACTACTAAGTGCACCATTTACTCAATAGTCTTAGGTGAAACTAAATAGATTATTTATTCATCCAAACAATTTTAAAGTATCCTTACCCAAACAACCATAAACCAAAACAAACAACAATTCCAAACGATAGATTAATTCCATTTTTATTAATTTATTTCATACAGTAATTTATCTTTTTAATTTATAAATTTTTTTCTCTTATAGTTTCATTTACTTTTATTCATTTCTAACAAAATCTCATTTCATTTATTCATAACATGAAATTTTCTTTCACTATATTACATTCATTTATTCACTGCTTAATTTCATGTTCTTAAGATGATAATCTTTTATTTATATTACTTATCTTTCTATTATATTTTATTAGAATCAATTTCAATTATATCTAAGTTTATACCACTAGAACAACAAATTATTATTTATTAAAGAATTTCATCAATTACTTTCATTACCTCAAATGTATTACTTGTATAATATCTATTACATCTTCTTATTAACATTTCAACTTTTTACATCCTGTGGTAAAATGTATATATGTTTAAAGAATGCAAATGAAACTTATTCAAGTTTTACCTTATTTCTTTTAGTTTAATCTAATGTTCAGTAATTACATTCTTTATTTCATAGGTTATAATTTCAAATTTCATTTAATACCATTTATAACCTAGCATTAAATCTCTTATTTCATTTAGAGGTTTCAATTATTAGTTAAATTCCATTTCACTACACTAATTGAAGCTATTAATTAATGGAAAATTTAGAACTAAATACCGGATTAAATTTCAAAATCATTTTAAAATAGTAGATAAAAATATACTTACAACTTATATATCCAATTATATTTAAAACAACTTAAAATTTATATTTGTTTATCAAAATAATTCTGTAGTAGAACTGCTACAGTGGCCTTCCTACTTTGAAACTCGAAAATGAATGTCGATGATGCATGCACTCATCACCGAAATTATTTTCCAGCGACAGAGAGGGGAGTATGTAACAACCCGCATATTTATCGATTTTATATTTAAATATTTTGTCGTTAATCGGATATTGGTCCGAAAAGCTATTTTTTGCAAACGGTCAAATTAGGACTCGAGACCACTTCCACTGAATTCGAAATGCCGTTTACAATCTTTTTAAGTATAAACTTTG
The DNA here is from genome assembly GCA_030765085.1 of Allium cepa. Classification (NCBI taxonomy): domain Eukaryota; kingdom Viridiplantae; phylum Streptophyta; class Magnoliopsida; order Asparagales; family Amaryllidaceae; genus Allium; species Allium cepa. The sequence goes on along the minus strand of CM060931.1, from coordinate 744,524,518 downwards.
ATATGTTTGGGGTTAGTGGAATTTCACTAACTTTTCCTGCTTTGCACTTTGGGTTGGTTTAGCCTATTAAACCTAAGTTCCAACCCCTTCTCCTCATCTCTTCATAAATTCCTACCTAACTCTAGTTTTAGCATTAATGGTGAGTGGAAAGGGAAATTAAAATTCCAAGCCCAAGTTCATTAGCAAATTCAACATCCAACTCCAAAATCAAAGTGAAGACATTGGATTCAAGCTTTTTGTGTTGAGATTGAAGTGGATTGATTCTTGCTTTGCTTTGGTCTCCATTTTCATTGATTTTGGGTGTAAAGGTGAGATTTTTATCTCACATTCTTGTCTATAACTATCACAGATGTTTGGGAATGATTTCCTATCACTTTAGCATGTACATTTGCATTTGGTTTGGATTGGATTGGCTAAAAACTCCAATTTTTAGCGTTTCGGTGAATTTTCTGCATTTAGGTCGTTCTGGCCATTTGTGCGTGTTCGGAGTTAGGTCGCTCGCGAGCTAACGCCTTAGGTCGCTCGCGAGCTAACGCCTTAGGTCGCTCGCGTGCTAACGCCTTAGGTCGCATGGCTCGTTTAACATTAAGTCGCTTTGGCCACTAGGTCGCTCTGCCTTTCTCCATTATGCCGTTAGCATGTAGGTCGCGACATAATTTAACTCGTTTGGGCTTTAGGTCCTTGGCCTTCGTTCCTTTTTAGTCGTAAGCCCCTAGGTCGTTTCCTACTTACTCCACTAGGTCGCGTACGCCATTTAGGTCGCTTGACCTTGTTCTCCTTTAGGTCGCTCGGCCACCATGTGGTTAGGTTGTTGACCCCCTTTAGGTCGCAGGACCATGACTCCAGTTAGGTCGTTCGCCCCGTTGCTCCGTTAGGTCACGATCGAGTTAGGTCATTGACCACATTAGGTCGCGTACTTAGGTCGCAAACACCCCCTAAGTCGTAACCACTAGGTCGTTTAACATGTTTCCTCACTTTGGTCGCGAGTAGTTAGGTCGTTAGGCCTTGTTTGAGACTTTAGCTCGCTTACCTCTGTTAATTCGCGAACACCTCTAGGTCACAACCACTAGGTCGCTTGACTGCTAGGTAGCAACCATTAGGTCGCTCGATCCTATCCTCCCTTAGGTTTTCACTAGGTAGTATCGTTTTGGACGGGGCGCTGCCCCCTGGATCCCCACGACCTGACCGGGCAGGTCGAACCGCGTAGCAGGAACGTTCCCCCCGCACCCCCACCTTGGGGGGTTGCCACCCCCTAGACCCCCCTCCGTCGGGGATCTTATCTGAAAAACATTCAACAGAACTTGCTTTGTTGAGATGCTGAGTTGACCATTCTTCGAGACAAACTATCTTGGGCTTCTCGGCCAATTTTATGGTATCACGACCTTGCTAAAAAGGCGGGATAACAACTTTAGAAATATGAAGGTTTCAATACTAGTAGTAAATATCAAAACTCTTTCATCAAAACGATTTCAACACTATTTTAATAAAAAGCTCTTTTCCCAAACCGTTTTCAAATCTACTAATATATACAAACCTTTACCTCACTCGGATGAGAAATCTAATTAAACGACTTAGTAAAACAAGTGGTATGAAACGCTTGCGTTTGCTTTGTCGGTTAATTCTTGAACTTGTTCGATTGAACCTTATGTGACAATTTTCTAGTGAAGATCTGCAGTTTGTTCGTAAATATTTAAGTTAAGCAAGTGGTTATGGGACATGAAGCTAAACTCATATATTTACTAGCCTAATGTGATTGACAGTTCTTGATGATCATGACGATCATTTTTGTGATTTAGACTAGCAATTGTGCGACGTCTCTTTGTCTGCGAGGGAGACTAGACCCCGTTCTTGTGATGTTTCTCCATCGCATTTGTGTGATGTTTCACCATCGCATTTGTGTGATGTTTCGCCCCACGGTCTTCGGGCCATTCGTGTGTCAAAATTACTGGCTTGCAACCATGAGATAGCATCTCGCTTTGTGTTACACATGTGGGTGAGTTTTCGTGCTCCCATTTTGTGAGTTTTCATGCTCCTATATTGTGATTTCTGGATTTCTTGTGTAGTCTTCTGGAATTTGAGCTTCACCTATTTTCATGACTTTCATTGTTATGATTTTCCAGATTTTATGTCTTAGTGAATTTGTGTGTCATCACTTTTTTTTAGGTGAATTTGGATCTTTTAGAAGATTCTTTTGATATTGTTTGCTCTCTTGATGATCTTCATTTGCATGCTTATCATAGCATGTCTTTATGGTTACTATATGTTCTTTCCAAATCTATTGTTTTATATCATGTTATCTGATATTTATAGCTAGACTGATCCGTTTATTATTTTTTTATAAATAATACTCGGGTCAGACCGAGATGTTACAGGTGCTTCTGCTTGACTTCTCCCCCAGGGATTTACTACTCTGACTTTTGGCTGACCATTTAGATTAGCAGTTTTTGTCGTTTACACTTGAGATATAGACTTATTGATGTATTCTTTTGTATAGCACGTGTTGCTATTCTTTTGTGTATGTGGTCCTTTCATGACCACTACTCTGATGTTCACTTTCATGTGTTAGTTATATATTCATATCTTTTTCCGCCTTTGTGATATGGATGTCTGTGACTGATTGTGTTATGTTTATTTCTATATTTGTTTCCGAAGATTTATTTATAGCCACCGTGTGATAGCTTTGAGTTTGTATCGGTATGTCGGACTTCCTCCTTAAATGAAATGCATGCTATACTATCTGACATATCGGTGCTCGCACAAAGAAGTTACATGGATGGTCGCTCCTCAACAGCCTTATTCTCCGCGCTAGTTGACAGCATTACTCCGTAGTGTTCTTGGCTAGCGTGGGTATTGAAGTGGGGCGTTACAGCTTGGTATCAGAGCCAAACTTCGGAACAATGTAGAATAACTTAACAAGGATCATCGTCCTAAGTCCAGCTTAGGAGTCGTACCTTAGGATTAATTCGAGTCTTCGTACCGATTCATCCTATTTTTATTATGATTCCTTGTTTCACTTATCAAGATTGCTTGATATATCTTTTAGTGAATAACCTTTTTCTTCTCCTTCTTTCTTAAGGAAGAAAAATGGTTAGACCTGGACGTCCCCGTGCCGGTCAATCTACTGCAACTCCCCAAGATGGAGTTTTTATGACTACCCAGCAACTTCTTGACCTTGTCACGAATGCTCAAGCAGCTGGTTCTAATCCGGAACCTACTCACCCTAAATATGGGTTTGCACGTTTGTGCAATGATTACATCAACTTGGGTGGGAAGCAATTTAAAGGCACTGAAACTATCATCGAGGTCCAAGCTTGGCTCGGAACGTGCGATAGAATCTTCTCTCGCATGAACCTCACTGACCTCCATCGAGTCCAGGTGGCTTCCAGTATGCTCCAGGGAAGAGCATTGGATTGGTATGAGCTGTTAATCTCAGAAATTGATGAAGCAGATCTCTCCTGGGAGCACTTCCGGGAACGCTTTGAATCAAAATTCGTGCCCGAGGCTGAAAAAGTAACTTTGGCTTGGAGATTTATTGACCTTGTTCAAGGTCAGTCTTCTGTGGCGGACTACGTTGCATCATTCGAATCCCTTTCCAAATATGGGGTCGAATATATAAATACTCCACTGAAGAAGAACCAGAGGTTCGTTTATGGCTTAAATAAGAATCTTAAGAAGCCACTACTCCTGAAACTAGAAGTTACATTTGATCAACTCGTCGATATCACTCTTCGTCTTGAAGAGGCCGATAGAGAGAGTGATGTTGAAGTGGTTGGCGCTAAACCAAACTTCAACAACAAAAAGAGGCCTAACAAATTTAAAGGTTCTTATCCCAACAAAAAGGGTAAGCAAGCAACTTCGGCTGCAAAGACACCTTCCACTAGTAGCGGGCAATGCTACAACTGTGGTTCTAAGGACCATTTTGCGAACAAGTGTTTGAAGCCCAAAAGTTGTCGCTATTGCAAGAGCTCGGAACATTATATACATATGTGCCCCACACCAAAAGGCAGGAAAGAGGGAAAGTTAAACGTGGCTCAAGCCCCTGGCAACACATCTCGTGGCCAAGGTATTTCTCATTCCATTCTTGATGGTATTATTTTATTTCATGATCAACCTATTAGAGTTCACTTTGATACGGATGCATCCCATTCTTTTATATCAAAGGAACTTGTCGACACTTTCTCTCTAAATGTTGATGCTTTAATGACTTCCTTGAGAATTACGAATCCTGTTGGTGGATCCGCAACTCTTAGTTTGCTTGTAAAAATGTGGAGATTATTTTATGTGATTTTCCATTCCAAGCCGATTTGCATGTTATGCATTACCCAGGCTTTGGAATGATTTTGGGAATGGATTGGCTTAATCGTTATGAAGCTCATATCCTATGTCCTGAGCGGACTATTCATCTCCGACATCCACTATCTGTTAATCAGATTTCTGTTAATCTTAAAGATTTAGAATCTTGTTTGGTGGCATCTTTATATTCTTTAAATCCTCGTGATAACGATGATGATGAAGATGATATTATTTCTCATATTCACGTTGTTCGTGCATTTTCCGACATATTCGAGCCCATTTTAGGTTTACCACCTAAAGGAGCAATTGAGTTCAGAATTAATCTTGTTTCTGGAGCTCAACCTATTACTCGTCCTCCTTATCGCTTGTCCAATAAGGAAAATGAGGAGATGCGCAAACAGTTGTCCGAATTGGAGACGAAGCAATTTATTCGCTCTAGTTCCTCGCCTTGGGGAGCTTCGACTATTTTCGTGAAGAAATCCGACGGTACGCTTAGGCTTTGTGTTGACTATCGCAAGCTTAATGATCTGACTATTAAAAATAAATAACCTTTACCTTGGATTGGCGATCTGTTTGATCAGCTTAGCGGAGCTAGTGTCTTTTCACAGTTGGACTTGGCTATCGGTTTTCATCAGCTTCGTATTGCTGAGGATAGTATTCCTTTGACGTTGTTCCGTACTCGTTATGGATCTTATGAATGGCTTGTTATGCCATTTGGTTTAGTGAATGCTCCGGCTTACTTCGTTGACCTCATGAATCGAGTTTTCAAGGCTTTCCTCGATCGGTTTGTTCTCATCTTCATTGATGACATCTTTGTGCATTCTAAAACCGAGAAGGAGCATGAAAAGCATCTTCGGATTGTATTGGAAACTCTTAGGAGTAATCAATTAAAGGCGAAATTTTCTAAATGCCACTTTTGGCAATCTCGTGTGAAGTTTCTCGGTCATATTATTTCCGAATCCAGAATTTCCGTGGATCCTTCAAAGATTGAAGCGATTCAAGATTGGAAGAGACCGGAGAGTGTGACAGAGATTCATAGTTTTCTCGGATTGGCGGGTTGTTACCGTCATTTCATTAAAGATGTTTCTAAGATTGTCGTGCCTCTTACTGGCTTGACTAAGAAGGGAGTTAAATACATTTGGTCGGACAAATGTGAAGCCTCTTTTCAGAAATTGAAAGAACTCCTTTCCGATGCTCCTATTCTTGTTATTCCCGAAGGGAATCAAGATTTTGTTGTTTATGCTAATGCTAGTCAAGTTGGTTTGGGTGCCGCTCTTATACAAAAAGAACGTGTTATTGCTTATGCTTCTAGGCAATTGAAGGCGGCCTAGACCAGATATGCCACACATGATTTAGAACTCGCGGCTATTGTTTTCGCCCTTCGAATTTGGCGTCATTGTCTATTGGGAGAGAAATTTATTCTTTACACGGATCATAAGTCTTTGAAATATTTATTTTCTCAAAAGGAACTTAATTTCCGTCAATAGCGTTGGCTCGAGTTCCTTGCACCTTATGATCTTGATATTATTTATACCCCCGGTAAGGGTAATAGTGTCGCCGATGCTCTTAGCCGTAAACAACAAGCAGTTGTTTCTATGATGATATCTGAATGGAACAATCTCGAGATTTTATCCACTTGTGAGATTCGAGAGCGCGTATCCGATTTATGCCCATCACTTGTTTTATGTAGCCTAGAGGCTCATCCTTCTCTTTCAGACCGCATTCTTGAAGCTCAAGGGCTAGATCCTGAATTGGCTCTTCTTGGCCAAATTGTTAAGGATAAAATTGATATTAAAGGTTTGATAGACTTTGATATTGATTCTCGTGGCGGCATTCGAAAATTTGGTAGACTTATCGTACCAAATATTGGTGATCTTCGTAAAGATATTTTAGAAGATTCCCATCGTTCTAAATTCACCATTCATCCCTGTAGTAGTAAAATGTACGCTGATATGAAGCGACTTTATTATTGGGAGGGAATGAAATCTGATATTGCTAACTTTGTTAAGTGTTGCATGACTTCCCAACTTGTCAGAGCCGAAGATCAAAGGCCTGGTGGGTTATTGCAACCTTTAGAAATTCCAATTTGGAAGTGGGACCAAATTTCCATGGATTTTATAGATGGCCTTCCCCGTTCTCGTTCGGGTCATGATAGCTTATGGGTGATCGTTGATAGACTTACTAAATCTGCCCATTTTATTCCCGTTCGGTTTAACCGAACCGTTCCTCTTTTGGCCAAAATATTTATCTAGGAAATTGTTAAATTGCATGGAGTTCCTACTTCTATTGTTAGCGATCGAGATCCATTGTTTAATATTGGATTTCGGAAGAGTCTTCAAAAAGCTTTAGGAACGAAGCTTAATTTTAGCACTGTTTATCACCCCTAGTCCGATGGACAAACCGAGCGTGTGAATCAAACTCTTGAAGATCTTCTTCTTGCTTATGTGCTCGATTTTGGTGGAAGTTGGAAAGATCATATTTCACTTGTTGAATTTTCCTATAATAATAGCTTCCAATCTATTATTGGTATGACACCTTTCGAGGCACTCTATGGAAGGCCATGCCGATCTCCTTCTTGTTGGCTTGAGGCCGGTGAGAAGCTGGTTTTAGGTCCAGACTTTATTCGTGATTCCATAGAGAAGATTGAACTTATTCGACATAGGATGAAAGAAGCCCAGAGTAGACAAAAATCCTATGTCGATAATCGAAGAAGGAAGTTAGAATTTTCTGTGGGAGATTCTGTTTTTATTCGTGTTTCACCTATGAAAGGTGTTGTACGTTTCAGTCGATCGGGAAAGTTAGCACCCCGATATATTGGGCCATTCCCTATCACTGAACGTATTGGTTCTATGGCTTATCGCCTTACATTACGGGCTCAGTTTTCTGCTATGCATGACGTGTTTCATGTTTCTCAATTACGGAAATGCCTACGAGATTCCGATTCTATTCTTGAGCCTGGTGTTGTGGAAGAAATTGATGTTTCGCCTAATTTAACTTACGAGCAGCATCCTATTCGAATTATTGCTTCTGAGGTCAAACGACTTCGAAGAAGATGTTCCGCTAGTGAAGGTTTAATGGTCCTCAAATCCTAAGGATTGCTCTTGGGAATCCAGAGAATTCATCGAGCGAACACATCCGGACTTGCTTACTCCTGCTCTTTGAGGTGAACTTCCTATTTCAATTTTCTTTTGTGTTAATATGCTTTTATGGTTGTTACTTTTTAATTTCCATCTTATATATTGCGAGGACGCAATTTCTTTTAGGAGGGGAGTCTGTAACAACCCGCATATTTATCGATTTTATATTTAAATATTTTGTCGTTAATCGGATATTGGTCTGAAAAGCTACTTTTTGCAAACGGTCAAATTAGGACTCGAGACCACTTCCATTGAGTTCGAAATGTCGTTTACAATCTTTTTAAGTATAAACTTTGATATGTTTGGGGTTAGTGGAATTTCACTAATTTTTCCCGCTTTGGACTTTGGGTTGGTTTAGCCTATTAAACCTAAGTTCCAACCCCTTCTCCTTATCTCTTCATAAATTTCTACCTAACTCTAGTTTTAGCATTAATGATGAGTGGAAAGGGAAATTAAAATTCCAAGCCCAACTTCATTAGCAAATTCAACATCCAACTCCAAAATCAAAGCGAAGACATTGGATTCAAGCTTCTTGTGTTGAGATTGAAGTAGATTGATTCTTGCTTTGCTTTGGTCTTCATTTTCATTGATTTTTGGTGGAAAGGTGAGATTTTTATCTCACATTCTTGTCTATAACTATCACAGATGTTTGGGAATGATTTCCTATCACTTTAGCATGCACATTTGCATTTGGTTTGGATAGGATTGGCCAAAAACTCCAATTTTTAGCGTTTTGGTGAATTTTCTGCATTTAGGTCGTTCTGGCCATTTGTGCGTGTTCGGAGTTAGGTCACTCGCGAGCTAACGGCTTAGGTCGCTCGCGAGCTAACGCCTTAGGTCGCTCGCGTGTTAACGCCTTAGGTCGCATGGCTCATTTAACATTAAGTCGCTTTGGCCACTAGGTCACTCTGCCTTTCTCCGTTAGGTCGTTACCATGTAGGTCGTGACATATGTTAACTCGTATGGGCTTTAGGTCCTTGGCCTTAGTTCCTTTTTAGGTCGTAAGTCCCTAGGTCGTTTCCCCCTTGCTCCACTAGGTCACGTACCCCGTTTAGGTCGCTTGACCTTGTTCTCCTTTAGGTCGCTCGACCTCCATGTGGTTAGGTCATTGATCCCCTTTAGGTCGCAGGACCATGACTCCAGTTAGGTCGTTCGCCCCTTTGCTCCGTTAGGTCGCGATCGAGTTAGGTCGTTAACCACATTAGGTCGCGTACTTAGGTCGCGAACACCCCCTAAGTCGTAACCACTAGGCCGTTTGACATGTTTCCTCACTTTGGTCGCGAGCAGTTAGGTCGTTAGGCCTTGTTTGAGACTTTATCTCACTTACCTCTGTTAATTCGTGAACACCTCTAGGTCACAACCACTAGATCGCTTGACCCCTTAGACCCCTAGGCCGCAACTATTAGTTCGCTCGATCCTATCCTCCCTTAGGTTTTCACTAGGTCGTACCGTTTTGGATGGAGCGCTGACCGCTGGACCCCCGCGACCTGACCGGGCAGGTCGAACCCCGTAGCGGGGGCGTTGCCCCCGCACACCCACCTTGGGGGGGTTGCCACCCCCTGGACCCCCCCTCCGTCGAAGATCTTATCTGAAAAACATTCAACAGAACTTGCTTTGTTGAGATGCTGAGTTGACCATTCTTCGACATAAACTATCTTGGGCTTCTCGGTCGATTTTATGGTACCACGGCCTTGCTAAAATGGCTGGATAACAACTTTAGAAATATGAAGGTTTCAATACTAGTAGTAAATATCAAAAATCTTTCATCAAAACGATTTCAATACTATTTTAATACAAAGCTCTTTTCCCAAACCGTTTTCCAATCTATTAGTATATACAAACATTTACCTCACTCGGATGAGAAATCTAATTAAACGACTTAGTAAAACAAGTGGTATGAAACGCTTGCGTTTGCTTCGTCGGTTAATTCTTGAACTTGTTCGATTGAACCTTTTGTGACAATTTTCTAGTGAAGATCTACAGTTTGTTCGTAAATATTTAAGTTAAGCAAGTGGTTATGGGACATGAAGCTAAACTCATATATTTACTAGCTTAATGTGATTGACACTTCTTGATGATCATGACGATCATTTTTGTGATTTAGACTAGAAATTGTGTGATGTCTCTTTGTCTGCGAGGGAGACTAGACCCCGCTCTTGTGATGTTTCGCCATCACATTTGTGTGATGTTTCGCCATCACATATGTGGGGTAGCGACCCAACGGTCTTCGGGCCATCCGTGTGTCAAAATTAATGGCTTGCAACCATGAGATAGCGTCTCGCTTTGTGTTACACGTGTAGGTGAGTTTTCATGCTCCCATTTTGTGAGTTTTCATGCTCCTATATTGTGATTTCTGGATTTCTTGTGCAGTCTTCTAGAATTTGAGCTTCACCTATTTTCATGACTTTCATTGTTATGATTTTCCAGCCTTTATGTCTTGGCGAATTTGTGTGTCATCACCTTTTTTTAGGTGAATTTGGATCTTTTAGAAGATTCTTTCGATATTGTTTGATCTCTTGATGATCTTCATTTGCATGCTTATCATAGCATGTCTTTATGGTTACAATATGTTCTTACCATATCTATTGTTTTATATCATGTTATCTGATATTTATAGCTAGACTGATCCGTTTATTATTTTCTTAAAAATAATACTCGGGTCAGACCGAGATGTTACAGGTGCTTGTGCTTGACTTCTTCCCCAGGGATTTACTACTTTGACTTTTGGCTAACCATTTAGATTAGCAGTTTTTGTCGTTTACACTTGAGATATAGACTCATAGATGTATTCTTTTGTATAGCACGTGTTGCTATTCTTTTATGTATGTGGTCCTTTCATGACCACTACTCTGATGTTCACTTTCATGTGTTAGTTATATATTCATATCTTTTTCCGCCTTTGTGATATGGATGTCTGTGACTGATTGTGTTGTGTTTATTTCTATATTTGTTTCCGAAGATTTATTTATAGCCACCGTATGAAAGCTTTGAGTTTGTATCGGTATGTTGGACTTCCTCCTTAAATGAATCGCATGCGATACTATCTGACATATCGATGCTCGCACAAAGAAGTTACATGGATGGTCGCTCCTTGACAGCCTTATTCTCCTCGCTAGTTGACAGCCTTATTCTCCGCACTAGTTGACAGCAAAATCTCCTTTAAAACAATTTTTTTTTAAATCTTGTTGAAATATCTATATCAGAAAATACTTCCAATAATATTATTATTATATTTCAAAATTATTCAAAAGAATTTTCAAAACCCCGAAACCTAAGTTCTAAATTCCTAAATTCTTCATTTATTTTATTTTCAATCTCAATTCAACTATTATTTATAAATTTTACTACCTATCAACCAATCTATTTCAACCAAATATATATATATATCATTTATAAAGTTTTATTTTATATATATAGAAAATATAATAGGAAAAATTATTTCATTCACCGATATTCAAAACAAATATTGTGTCGGACTGTCCTATTAAGTGTTTAGAAATCCCTGTTGATGTCATAGCATCCCATGCATCAACCAGAATTTATAAATACAAAACAGAACAAATCAACACAATATAAACCTTTTTATAACACTAACAAATACGCTCTCTCATATATATACGCTCAGTGACTCATCATAGGGTATTACTACCCTATTAACAAAGAGTCAAACCCCACAAAGCTAAGGTTTATCGCTAAACCAAAGCTCTGATACTAGATTGTAACATCCCGTCTTTTCGCACGCTTTAAATCGACGATAAACCACACACGTCAGACATAAAACATATAAAAGAGCGGATTGTTATGGGGTAAATAAGAAAAACGAGAAAGAAATAAAACAAACAGAATCTCACAGTGGAAGGATAAAATATAATAATCAAATATACAGTTCATGAAGCTGTTTACAAAATATTTAATTTTACGTATATAATATATATCAGAGTTGCATATAGCAACGAATAAAAATCGATGCAGCGGAATACAATGTGTAGTGGAACAATGTAATATAATTATAATAATGAAATCTTCGTCTTCGTCGTCCAGAAATAAAGCCTTCGATCCTGAAATGCACGGACTGACCCGAGCGAATTGAAAAGACAAAACACTCGAGTCAAAACTAAAAGATCTTATGTAAGTTAAATCAACATAAATAAATATGAGTTTAGTAACTCAAGAGATGCTCGGGATTTACATCTCCTAAGGATCCGTTAAACTATTTACTATGTAGTATATTTCGCTATTATAATAGTGTCTAATTGTAAAATAAACTTACTTTTGAATAGTGTTAAGGCTTTACATTTTCCACCTTAACACATTTATATATTCGCATAGTCTATACAGTACCGTAATCTCCCCTGTACTGGGCATCGTCAGCGGGCACTCCATAGGTATGGTACAAAACCAAAATCGTATAAAACGTGCTAGGGTAGGTGACACGGCACAACTAGGCAATGTCAGGCTAGATATAACAATTACGCTTCCGGGTCGGTGGTAACGCATAGCCGCAGCTACCGCCCACCTCGAGCCACACCCCCAAATCAGAGAAATCAAAAGTAGCAACCGAATCAATCCAAAAGTCAAAGTATAATATCGGAGGGATGTGTCCGATCAAAGGTGCTACCTCATTAACTCGTCAATCGCTTCTGCTTTAGCCACCTTATGCCAACCCACCGGAGTTGGGTCCACGTATTTACGTCAAAGGAAACGCCGCCACCATCCTACTTCATTCTGGAATCTCCACCGCGTACAGTGTTGTTAAAGTGGTTTTCGGAGTTGGCAGAGAGTATGACAACTTCCGATCCCGGTCACTTTAACAACCAAACGTTATTATAACACCGCGGTCTTTTCAAATAGTTTATACTTTAAAACCAGAATATAATATCCATTTCAAAATACTATAAATACGATATCATTTCTGGTTTAAAACACAAATCAATATGATATCATTTTTATTTCAAAATATATTCTTTTTCCTAAAATCATAGCCCTTTCAAATCGATATAACTTGAAACCCATAGCTTTGAAACATAACTTCAAATACTTAAATGGTTTAAATATTAAATTACATCATATAATAAAATAGCTTCTTAACTTTTACAGCAAATTCCAAATACCGGTTTGAACCTCTAATTAAACCATTTAAATTTTCATATATTTCAAAGCTTAAAATATTCCACCAATTCAAAACTAATTCTTTAATAATTCCATATATATCAAATTAACTGATATTATTTAGATTTGAAATGTTTACATAATAAAACAATATTATTTAAGTAAAACCCTTAAATTTCAATAACAGGATATTCTTTCAATTAAATTAACTTGATAATATTCTTTTAAATCAATTTGATATTCATTTAAATCCTCTATAAAAAACAAGTTATAAAATCACACCCTTTAAATCTTAATTTATTTACATTTCAAATAAAATTTTCCGAGGATAGTTCTTAAATACTTTAATTCAAATCATATTCACATTTATCTTCAACCTTAATTTTGTTTGAGTCATTATAAACTCCATACACAATAGAATTTTAAATAGATACTTAACCATATTATACAAAAGAAATCAAACTTCATTATTTAGCTTATTTTAAAATTCGAAACAAATTTATACATAGCTAAATTCAGTAATAAAATAGCATTTATATAATATATAAAAACAATATCTATATACCCATATATTTCTTTGCAAAACTACAGAAATCCTTTCAAAAAAAATTATATATTTAGACCATGGTGTCTGTATACAATTTTCTATCCTATGGTCAAGTGATACAGATATTTATCATTTCAATCCACAATTTAAAAATAAAAATTACATTTATATATCAATTCAAACCGCAATCCCGAATGAAATAAGAATGCATAATAACTTGCAGTTTATAACAATATAAATAAACATCCATTCATCCAATATTAATCATCAAACACTTATTATCCCAAACATCATCCTATCCAAACATTGTCGTTAATATATAACATGTAATAAATAGTAGGTATTAACTAACAGTTATATTAAATAATAAATTTAATAACTGTTTAACTGGGAGTTTATATACAATAAATGAATAAATAACAATTTAACGGGCAGTTTATATGCACTGAATAATTAAATAACAATTTAATTAAATAAATGAAATTAACTGAGATGTTGATTTAAAATGCGCCAAATAATTATAAATAAATTTTAAATCACATCATATATAAATTTAACAAACATAAGAAATTTTTGAAGTTGTGAGTGGGTCAAAACACTCACCTTTTGAATTTAAATTGAATTCAAATCCAATTTAAACCCAAAAATTCAACAGCCTCACAATCTATCCAAACCAACGTCAAAATCTCCGGAATTTAAATACGATCCTAACACAAGAAACCGCGTGCAAATTCGAGATCGTATGAGAAAATTATTAAGATTTCAACATTTGAAATTAAAATTAAAATCGAATTAAACTTAACAACAAGCTTACTCTCTTGGACATGCCATCTTCTACAACGCAAGCTACAAGAAGCAAAATGGACGCATGACATTGTTTCAGTCACCACGAAACATGGCTACTCCGGCAACCATCTCGTCTATCGCCACTCATCTGAGCGTAGCACCACGCGTCCATGCCACGCGAAGCCGCTCTGCCCACGCGACTGCCTCGCGTTCACCCAGAATCAACACGCAACCGCCAATCTCGTTTAACCCTAGTTGAAATTTACCAACGATTTGACCATCCAACCGACAAACGAATCACTCTGATGACATCTCCTCAGTCTCCTCTACAAAACCCAGAAAGGGTTTCCCGATCAGACGAAGTTCAATGTCGAGCGATGAACGACCGAAACTTCTTCGATTTTACTGATCAGACGTTGAACCAAAACGAAAAACGAACCATGGATCTAAGTTAGGCTCATTGAGAGCTTCATATATATTTTTTTCAAATTTTTCTGAGGAGTTTGAAATTTCAGTTTTGGATTTGATTTGGGATTGCAATTGGAATTAGGGTTGGTCTGCCATTGAAGTGAGGAGATGCATAGAATGTATAAAAATGAGGAATAGAGGCGGCTAAGGTTTACAACGGGGTTTACATAGGTAGGTCGGAAATTGAAATGGATGGATAAGGTTGGATATATGCACTAACGCCAAAATGGCCCAAAAAGCCCATTTCGACTCTAGAACGAAATTAGGTTAACCTATATATCAAAATAGATATTTTAAAATATTTTAAACGCGATGGAATAAGTTTCAAGTCCAAATTCCATCGTATGAAGAAGTTATGCTCAAATCAATATTTTTTCAAATTGATTTCAGTTGATTTCAATTTCATTGATTTCAAGGCGTTTCGAGTCCGTACGATCAAACGACAAGCCCGATCACTACAAAACTTGAAACCCTACATTATTACACCATTACGGATCTGATGAAACTGGTTTAGTCAAAATCCAAGTCAGTGATCAAAATGGCTATTTTTATATGAATTAAATAAATTAAAAATCAATAATTAAATCCAATTTTAATATCACTTCTGTAATCGACAATTTTATCACCCTTATATTTCTTAATCATCTACAAAAAATTTAAACAAGTTTAGATGTCAATTTAAAGTTGATTATTCTATCAATTGCAGTGTCAAATCTTCAATTTCATTATATTCAAATTATAAATTAAATTTCCAATAATTCTATTAAATTAAATAAATTAATAATTAATTAGTTAAATAAAATTTCAAATTTCAAATTTAAATTCTAAAATTTGACAATTTTTAACATTTCTATATTTCCAAATTATTCACACTAATTTAACAAACTTAGATGTCCATTTAAAGTAAATTAATTTATCAAATTTCAATCTTACCCTCACTTTATTTAATTTAGAATTTATAAATAAAATTCCCAAGAATTAAATTTAATTAAATAAATTAATTATTATTCCATTCATTCCTGTCAAATAGATGGATTAAACATTGGATTCAAAACTATAACATAAATTTCCTCATATACCATCTTCATTGCAATTAACGTAAAATTTAATATTTAATTCTACTTATTTGCAATAAATCCAGTTATTTAACTTTATATTCCAATAAATAAATAAATCCTAACTCCCATTCTTTTAATTCAATTAATTATCATATTATCGTCTTAGGTACCATTTACATTGATATATATCTTGATAAATTAACATTTTTCCCAATTTGTCTTTATTTCAAATTGCATAACATTTAATTCCAATTGCTACAAAATTTACACTTCTTCAAATTTTGATTTCAATGGATTGATTCGTTTTAATTCAAATCCTTCTATTAAGTTCAATACTACTCGATAAACTTAGTTACCTTGTTTTTCCCATTCATTACTTAAATATACTCAATTTAACAACTCCTAACCATTGGATTACATTTCACCCAAATGTAGCATTTATTTACATTTATTACTATTTATCTCCAATCTCAATTAACAATCTAAATAAATAGGTAACCTAAAATAAACATTACCTTTACTCTTTAGTCACATAAATAAGCCTTTATTACCCACAAATCAATGTTGGCATTTATATTCCATACTGCTAATTTCGATCACTTATGTTCTATCCAAACATAACATTTAGATTATATTTTCATTAATAATTCAATATTTACATCTACTTCCGTTAATTTATATTACAATCATTAAAGTAACGTTTATCATCAACACAACATTGTGAATAATTATCAACCTGCATCATCCTTATTACATTAATTTACGTTCAATTGCTATTCAATATATATAAATTCATTAATTCAATATTTAAGTTCGTTTTCCTATATTAATTTTATTAACAAGTATTACTTTTCCCGTATTCCAACAAATTGGAATTTCATTCAATTACTATAAAAAATCATTTAATATTCCACTTATTCGCTTAAGTTCCATTTATAGTCAAGTATAACATAATTTTTATTCATTGTCATTTCATTGATCCATTAATTATAAATATTAATAGTATGTTATGTTTTAATTCACTTATTATTTCATTAATAAGTAATCCAAATTTTATTTCTCCAAATATTAAAAGTTATCTACCATTATCATTATTCACTTATTAGATCCATTTAACAATTTTATTAATAAGTTATCTACCATTTACATTAGTTTTTTAAATGTTTGCTTCATTATAAGTTACAAAACTTTAGTTTCCTTCAAAATTAAATTACTCAATTTTAATTAAAATAACCAACTTAATTATTAAAATTTTAAGGGTCGTTACACAATTCGTTTCTCGATCTGAGTTTGTGGTGGCTAGAAATTGAAGGTTTTTCCTCGGCCGTCCGTAGCATCGCGATCAACTATGTCAGATCGTCAAATCAGGGGTACCATCGCGTAGAGGAGGGAGAGTGCAGTGCATCAGAGGGGTTCGTTCGTCGAATTAGCGGTTGGATCTCGCGTGAAATTTCGATTAGGTTTTCGGCAACCCGTGTTTAGCTAGCGGCGCCTGGCCATCTGGGCGTTCGGAGGGGTATGGTCGGGGGCACCTCACTGGGGGAAGGTCGATGGTGGTGTGCCAAAGTCTATAACATCGTATTAAGGGAGAAAGCGGTGGTCGAACGTGCGGTCAAAGGGTGTTCGCGTGCGTGCTCCGTTCGATCAAGATAGGGTTTCCTGGAATCAATTCGCATGAGCAGGAAAAATCTAATGACGTGGCTAGAGTATGAGTGGAGGTTATTTATTTTGTTTTAATTTAATTTTGATTTCCAAATGTTCTAAATTCCATAACTTTTACATACAAGGTCGGAATTACGCACGGTTTTCTCCATTGGGTTCGTATTGGGATTACGGACATTTTGACATAAGTTTGGACGAATTTGAAGACTGTTCACTTTTTGGGTTTAAATTGGATTTAAATTCAATTTAAATTCAAAAGGTGAGTGTTTTAACACACTAACAACTTCTAAAATTTCTTATGTTTGTTAAATTTATTTAGGATGAGGTTAGAAATTTATTTATGACCGTTTGGCGTATTTTTAATCATCATCCCAGTTAAATTGAATATAATTGAATTAAATGGTTATTTAATTTATTTATTGCATATAAACTACCAATTAAATTTTCACTTAATTTATTATTGAATATAAACTGCTAGTTGATACTTGTTGTTTATTATCCGTTATATATTGATGCTACTGATTGAATTGGATGATGATTATGATAAATGGTTGATGATTGATATTGGATGAATGGATGTTGTATTTTACATCGTTTTAAACTGCAAATTGTTGTGCACTTTATTTCATTAGGGATTGCAGTTTGAAATGATATATAACCGTATTTTTATTTCAAATAGCGGATTGAAATGATAAATATCCATATCACTTGACCATAGGATAGAAAATTGTATACAAAAACCGTTCCTATATATATAAATATTTTGAAATGATTTCTATGGTTTTAAATAGAATTATACGGTTTAAATAAATATTGATTCTTTTTGATATCATATAAAAATATTTTTTATAAAGTTAAATTCATGTGTTTAAGCTATGTATAAATCCATTTAATGACAATAAGTTAACTAATGGAGTTTGATTTACTAAAATAAATACGGTTAAGTATTTGAATCATATTTTATATAGAGGTTATAATAATTTAAAAAAATTAAGATTGGAAGATAAAATATGAAATTGATGTGAATTATATTGTTTAAGAATTTTACTCGAATAAGGATTTAATTTGAAATTTTGATAAATTTGAGATTTTATGAAATTGAATTTATTTAGGAATTAAACCAATAGGGTTGACGTGAATTTTATTAAATTGGAAATTTTAAAAGGTATAATTATTATAACTCGATTTTTGGGCCTAGGAGAATTAAATGATTATTTTCAAGTATAATGAATTGAAGGCAATATCTAGTTATCTGAAATTGGAGTTTTATTTAAATAATAAGGGGTATAATACATAAAATATTTCAAAATTAAATAATAGGAAATTTAATTGTTGAATCGAAATTATCAAATCAAGTTTTGAAATTTTGGAATATTTAAAGACTTGAAATATATCGAAATTAAAATGGTTATAGAAATGGAAATGTTCGAGGTTACGAATTTCCAAGCATTAGGTTTAAAGGTGTTAAAATTTCAAATGTTTGGTTTTGAAGTATAAAATTTGGAAGTGCTATGATTTTTGAAAAAGGGATATATTTGAAATAAAATGACATATATTGATTTGAAATAAAAGGGATATCATATTAATTTGGTTTTTAAATTGGAAATGATATCGTATTTATATGGTTTTGAAATAAATATTATATCCTGGTTTTGAAGTATAAATTATTTTGAAATGACCGCGGTGTTATAATAACGTGGGGTTGTTAAAGAGACCGAGATCAGAAGTTGTCATACTCTCTGCCAACTCTGAAAAGCACTTTAACAAACGTGTACGCGGTGGAGATTCCAGAATGATGCAGAATGGTGGCGGCATTTCCATTGAGGTAAATACTGGACCCGAGTCACATAAGTTGGCATAAGGTGGCTAAAATAGGTGCAATCGACGGGCTAATGAGGTAGCACCTTTGATCGAACACATCCCTTCGATATTATACTTTGACTTTTGGATTGATTCGGTGGCCACTTTTGATTTTTTTTTTTGATTTGGGGGTATGGCTCGAGTTGGGCGGTAGCTACGCGCTACGCATTATCACCGTTCCTGAAGCGTAATTGGTATATCTACCCTGGCATTGCCTAGTTGTGCCGTGTCACCTACCCTATCGATACTTTTACGAGTTTGGTTTTCTCCTGTAGCTCGTGTGGTATCCTTTGGTGGCTTCCCGATCAGGAGGGACTATGATATTGGATGGACTACTGGGACTATTACGTGTTACGGTGGAAAATGTAAAGCCTTAATGCTATTTAAAAGTAATTTTATTTTACTATAGACATGATTATAATAGCGAAATATTACTACATGGTAAATAGTTTAACGGATCCTTAGGAGATGTGAATCTTGAGAATCTTTTGAGTTACTGCATCACGTTAGACACTGGATACGAGATGTAAAATCTCGTAAAGATCTCTGACGTCGTTCCACTCATATTTTATTGTTGATTTAACTTACATAAGATCTTTTAGTTCTGACTCGAGTGTTTTGTCTTTTCAATTCGCTCGGGTCAGCCTGAGTATTTTAGGATTTGAAGGCCTTATTTTTGGAGGACGAAGAGGAAGACTGTATTATTACTATTATTTACTATAGTGTTCCACTGCATCACATTTGTTCCGCTGCATTGTTATTATTCTTTGGTATGTGTAACTCTTGTATATATTGTATAAGTATAATCAAATGTTTTGTAAAACAACTTCATGAACTATTTATTTGATTATTATATTTTATCGTTCCGCTGAAAGATTCTATTTTTTTTTCTCTTTCTCTACTCTTTCTTATCTATCCTATAATAATCCGCCCTTCTGTATGGTTTAAGTCTGACATGTGTGGTTTATCATCGATTTAAAATGTACAAAAAGGCAGGACGTTATAGTTATTTTCTTATAATACTCGGGTCAGACCAAGTGTTACAGATTCTGGTTAGGATGCTATGGACCACAAGAAACGAGCCGAAGGAGTCTCAAGCATATTCCACGTACTTGATTATACTACGATGTGTATGTATGTTGTATATTCAGTATTTGTGAGGACAAGTTATTATAACTGTCAAGATTAATTATTGATGATTGTGTGCATATTAATACCTATAGATTCTTTTGTATAAAAATTTGCTATTATTTGTTATGTATTATTTCGCTATGATTTATGAGATTCTTTGTGTTGTTTCATTTCTTCTTCAATCCTCTTCTTTCTCATAGTTATACGTATTTTCATACAATTTGTGTTGGACAAGTGTGATTTAATGTTAGCGCAAAAGGTATGGAATGGCAGGTCGCTACACACTCTTGATGGAATAAATAAATAGCTCTAAGAAGTTTCACTACAAAATATGCTAAAGAGAGAAGACGGTACCGACGTGATCATGCCGATGGTGACTTCTCATGTTTTTCATTTCTCACAAAAATTTCACAGGAATCACTATCTACCAATTCGAAGAGTGATTAAGAAATTAGGGCTCAAAATACACTAAGCAGAGAGGTTTACCTCCATCGCTCAAATCCACCTCAATCTCTAATGTAAACGTCATTGATGTTGTGAGTTCTTGGGACACCTCCATATGGAATTAGAAGAGAGATGTAAAAAGTAAAAGCTATTCCGAGCTAAGGAAAAAGTAACACTAATGACCTCACATGCTAATAGGTTGATATCAGATTGTTTAGGAGAGAAGTTGGTAAGGACTTATTCTGGATAACCAATGACCGATGGAAATAGCATGGAAAGCCTTAAAATTAAGTCGAATGAAGGATGCAAGAAGAGTCGTAGTGATTTGAATTATGGTGGGAAATCAACCCCCATATGATCATGTCGGTGCCGATATCTAGTGTTAGCTCAGGAGATTCTACAAATTTGAACACTATTTCGAGCCGATATTTGGGCTCTGCCATAGGTGGATTTCTTCCCCAACACGACCGTTTCCTTAACAAATACTGGTCTACTCGCTACCAAAAGGAGGGAAAATTCTTTAACTGTACAGACCACTCATCTTCTTCACCTCTAACCTCTCCCCCATTAAAGTTGCTTAGGAGACAACTATTTGTTGTTCTAAAACACAGATCAGCAAATTCTTATTACAAGTGATTCTCAAATTCTCTGGAGACATCATTGTAAATTTGAGACCCATTAGATTGTGGTTAGGAATGAGAAGACTAGTTGTAATCCAAAGAGAGAGCAATTAATATAAAGATTGAAGTGGACGTAGACTAGAGATTGTGCCGAACCACTACAAAAGCTTCTGTGGGTTCTTATTTATTTTTTGCCTTTTCAGTTTACTTAACATGAACTTGTTCTCTCATCTTGAATCTAGGTGTTAATTCAGTTTTTGGGTTTCCATAGCACTTTCTATGTTATTAGGGAAAGAGTGCTTATTGTACTAGTTATTATAAAAAAGATATTGACACATTTGTATTCTCATTTGGGAGATTCTATAGCTTGATAATACGTAGTTTATTTACATGTAGGTTTTTACTAGGTTTTTCCTGCTATTTTATGTTTTATTTATGCATTATTGGACATATGGTTAGTTATAAGACTTTTCAACAAATTTTGTGATAGACCTTTGATGTGTTGGAATCTTAGTAATGTTGGAGAAACGTTTATAAGTATCAAAAGTTGGAGGAATTTCATCATGGTCCTCCTAAATATTTCTTCCATATTCTTCCTGAAATTCCGTTGGAAACCATTTCAACATTAATTATTTATTTGTTAGAAAAGTGGTGGAGATATATGAAGTGACCTAAAAATAAGGTTTTGTGTGGGCGGAGGGGAATAAATAAGGAATGATAGTAGGTTAGTTTGAATTAACTATCTTTAAATTACATTTCAATATGCATATACCATTCATGCTTTAAGCTTTATTTGCTAATGTATTTGGTTCATAGATTTTTCATGGATTAAATGAAAATAATGGTCTATTAGTATGCGCTCTTTTAACCGACATAAGAAATCAGACTACTTTGGTTTCATTAACAATCAATAAAAAAATTTAGCAAAGATGTACACATTGTACCGTCCATCTTTATCCACTTTTGCTCAATTACATATAATTTCACACAATTAACCATGCATGTATAAATACATAGCTTAAATGATATTTTAACATAATTCATCTATACAAAAAGTTACATATTTGTAAAGAATTCCTTTTGGAAGACAAGTGGCTAATTTCATTAACAAAAAAGAAGTGTTTTTAGTTATAAAACAACATTTTTTTTGGAAAAACAAGATTCGTTATCTATCACTAGAAATAATGGAATTTCACATATATTATAAATTAGATTAAGATTAATGTGTTTAATAACACGAAATAAGTTTAATTTTCTTCCTTAAATAAAGGAAATGTGAACTTGGAACAATTGTTCTATATACACCGAGTTGCATACAATCTAAACAAATTTTAAGCATGTAATTTGACAATAAAGACAAATTGCAAATCATGCTTTAGGAAAAAATTATCATGTTCAAAAACTAAATACTAAAAAATTGGATTTTTACAAATGCATAATGTCAATTTTTATAAGGTTACGAAAATTATAATTTTTCGTGTGTTTCTATTAACTATAACCACATCAAAAAATCCAAAGGAAATAAATTTTAATATGATGGGTATTTTAGAAGAATTAAAAAGAGTAGGGACCAAATTTTATATTGAAAAAATATTTTTTATTCAATATTTGTCTTATGTTAGATTCTCATTATGGAAAATTATTCTCCCTAGATTAAGATGGATACTGATTCAAAATAAATCACTATTTTGGTTTTAACGTTTGAATATTATTTTTCTTACACAGTAATAACAAAATCGTTTTTTTGACACTAAATTGAATGTTATAATCTAATGGAAAAAAGCACAAAACTTGTATATAAATTAGTATCAGTGACTTAAACTTCCATAACGATAATTTAACACCGTCCAGAAGAACTAAAAAATCAAAGATAAATGTTTTTTAATAGTCATGGTAATTTATTATAAAAAGTGTCATCGGCTTCATCATATAAAAAATAATCGATTATAGACAAACATCAAAATTAGTGATATTTTGTGTAAAATGTCAATTACTGTTGCATTTTATTTCTGCCGACTTTTTTCCCATTAAGATTTCTTGTTAGTTTTAAACAATGAATATGCGAATACATGAACCATAATCTATTATTTTCTTTAGATTCATCCAATAAAGAATTAAAAAATAACTGTCACAATATTATGAATGTACATTAAAAATAATTGGAAGTTATTAATACAGAACATATTAGAAAATATGATTGCAAATTATATCTAATTATCTTAATGTATACATGTATAATATGATTCAGGTATCAAATGTATTAGATTAATCCCCATAATGAATTTTCTTTTGCTTAATTAATATGCAATAAATTTTATTGTCAGATTTCCTTCTCGACGTAATATTGACAAATACCAAATCAACTATATAAATACGGTGGGAATTTCACTAACAATTCCATTGCAGAATATAAAGTTAAAAATGGATCTTCTAAAGAGTTTATTTTTTTTAGTCGTTGCCACTACAATACTGAATGTAAAAACAATATTAGGTTATTCTGATATTGAAATTTTGTCAATGGAAGTTGGTGAGAAAGGAATGTCACAAGACCACAGAACAAACATTCAATCTACAATAGAAGCTGCGATGGAAGATACAGAGAAAGAAACAATGAAATATATCATTGAACCGGATCTTGATCATTTTCATCCTCATTCTCCATCTTCGGAGGAACATCATGCTCTTACTCCTCACCATCAGCGCCACTACAAGCACCGTGCTCATGCTCCATCTCCACACCACCTCCACAAACGCCCTACTCAAGCCCCTACTGCAAGAAGCCCCTGCCATGATCCTCACAAACCCCGTGCTCATGCTCCCTCTCCTCACGGTCACCACCATTACCAGAAGCGCCACTGAAATGCTCCAACACCAACCATCACCACAATCACCACGCTCGTGCTCCAGCTCCTCACCACGCTCATGCTCCAGCTCCTCACCATCGCCACAAACACCACGCTCATGCTCCAGCTCCTCACCATCGCCACAAACACCATAATCATGCTCCAGCTCCTCACGATCACCATAAACACCATGCTCATGCTCCAGCTCCTCACCATCGCCACGAACACCATGCTCATGCTCTAGCTCCTCACCATCGCCACAAACACCATGGTCCTTCTCCTGCCCCTAACCATATTATCCTTGTTGATCTTGACTACTAAGATTGATCATTATATCCTTAGTTATGAGTTCTTCATTTTCTCCTTATGTACTAAAATCAAGTAGACATATGTCTTTGTCGATCTCATAATGTACTTGGATTTCAATGAAGTTATTTTTGTTTAAAAGATACAAACTATGACATATTTAGATTATTTTTACATTGTTGTTTTAAATGATATTAATTAGATAATAGTCAACGTATAATGCATCATTATGTTACATTGAAAGTAGTGGTTAATCATACCAAGAACTAATAATTGTATGATTGTTTGGACGAAAATTTTATGATCAACTTTAATTTATAAGTTCAATTTCTTCTCTTCCTATTTTTACTTCTGCAAAACAGTAAAAGTTATTTTGATATAGAACTTCCCAAAGCTCATTATTTTGACAATAAGCTTTGTATTAATTAAGTTGAAAAAGTTCTCTCTTAGTTTTGGCCTGAATTAGAATCTATAAATAAAAACAAAAAACCAAGAAATCCATACAAATTCATTGTACGGACACAAATATGTTATTCTTGACATTTTCATCCCTAATTTTTCGGTGGAAAGAAATCTAAACATTCCTCACTCGAATTTCATTAATTGTGTTTAGATCATCCTCTCCCATACTATCAATCATTCCCATAACAATCGCCCTCATCTTCGAATCTAGCCACCAAATCATTTAGATAATTCAGGAGGTTCTTCTTTATATAGTATGAGTAATCATTTTTTGGTTAATTTAACGTGTATTTAAGATTAATTGTAAATAATGGATCGGTAATTACGTTGTTTGCATTAGTGTAATTTTCAAATACAATGTCTTTGACCTATTATGAAAGCATCATTTACAAATTATCTTTTATCGTGGTCAATGTGACAACCTAGAATTTTTAGATATTTGAAATTGGAATTTTTAATTCATTTTAAATATTTGAAAGTTAGTTTAACTTAAATTTCAACAATCACTATTTATTTGGATAATTAAATTATTGGATTTAATAAATGGAAGTTAGGTAAAATATTAAATCTGGAGTTTTAAGCTAATTAAAAATAATTTAAATCATGGATTAAATGAAAATCATGGTTTATTAATATGCGCCCTTTTAACCGACATATGCCATCAGACTACTTTGGTTTCATTAAAAATCAATAATTAAATTTTTTTAGCAAAGATGTACACATTATACCCTCCATCTTTATCCACTTTTGCTCAATTACATATAATTTCACACAACTAAACATGAATATATAAATACATAGATTAAATGATATTTTAACATAATTCGTCTATACAAAAAGTTACATGGTCGTAAAAAATTCCTTTTGGAAGACAAGTGGCTAATTTCATTAACAAAAAAGAAGTGTTTTTAGTCATAAAACAACATTTTTTTGGAAAAGCAAGCTTTGTTATTTATCACTTGAATTAATGGAATTTAAAATATATTATAAATTAAATTAAGATTATTGTCTTTAATAACATGAAAGAAGTTTAAATTTCTTCCTTAAATAAAGGAAATACTTGCAACAATTATTCTATATACATCGAGTTGCATATGATCTAAACAAATTTTAAGCATGTATTTAGACAATAAAGACAAATTGCAAATAATGCTTTAGGAAAAAATTATCATGTTCAAAAATTAACTACTAAAAAATTGGATTTTTACAAATGCATAATGTCAAGTTTTATAAAGTTAAGAAAATTATAATTTTTCATGTGTTTCTAGTAACTATAACCACATCAGAAAATCCAAAGGAAATAAATTTTAATACGATGGGTGTTTTAGAAGAATTAAAAAGAGTAGGGACCAAATTTTATATTGAAAAAATATTTTTTATTCAATATTCGTCTTATGTTAGATTCTCATTGTGGAAAATTATTCTCCCTGGATTAAGAAGGAAGCAGATTCAAAATAAATCATGCTTTTGGTTTTAACGTTTGAATATTATTTTTCTTACACGGTAATAACCAAATCGTTATTTTGACACTAAATGAAACGTTATAATTGTAACAACCCAATATTTTCAACCCTTCGCATCCGCTCATGTCGGACTTGAAGTGTTCAAAGTACTGCGTTGTAGAATAATTTTGGCAAAACTCAGAATATGCAGTAAATAAAATCACAGAATCATATACACAGATATCAGAACTCACAGCGGAAATAAAATATTTAGTGGTTCATGAAGCCACCATAAAACTTTTAACCAAAAAGAATTTACATAGTTTAAAATCTGCAATACAGCTGTAGACATAAATAGAAACAGATTCCTCCAAAGTCTTGATTGCAGATAAGATAGGGACTGAAAAGCTTCCGGCAGCACGAATGATCTACGGGATGACCTAGCTCCGGAGAGAAAAACTGAAACTGCAACTCAGGCTGACCTGAGCGTAAAATAAAACATAACACTCGAGTCAGGACATACATACTTATATAATGTAAGCTAATTCAAGTGTACTGTAATATAGAACAAGTAACTTAAAGGATGCTTGGGACCGCCCATCCTCTAAGGATCCGTTAAACTATTTACTATGTAGTATATTGCGCTATTATAATAGTGTCTATTTATAAAATAAACTTACTTTTTAAATAGCGTTAAGGCTTTACATTTTCCACCTTAACACGTAATAGTCCCAGTAGTCCATCCAATACCATAGCTCCTCCTACTCGGGAAGCAACTAGAGGATACCACACGGGCTACGGGAGAAAACCAAACTCGTACAAGGCTCGATATGGTAGGTGACACGGCACAACGAGGCAATGCCAGGGTAGATATACCAATTGCTATCCGGACCGGTGGTAACGCGAAGCCGCAGCGACCGCCCACCTCGAACAACACTCCCAAATCAAGGGTGCACCCAAACAATAACAAGAGTAATAGAATGGTATACGAAGAAGTGTGTTCGATCAGAGGAGCTACCTCATTAATCCGAGAATCGCTCCTGTTTTAGCCACCTTAAGCCAACTCACGGGAGTCGGGTCCACGTATATACCTTTCAAGAAACGCCACCACCGACCTACTTCATTCTGGAATCTCCACCGCGTACACGGTTGGTCAAAGTGGTTTTCGGTATCGACAGAGAGTATGTCCATATCCGATCCCGGTCTCTTTGCCAACCCATCGTTATTATAACCCGTGGTCATTTAAAACATTTTATACTTTAAAACCAGAATAAACATTTCCATTTCAAAATTATAAATACGATATCATTTTAAAACCCAAAAACAATATGATATCGTTATATTCAAATATAATTCTTTCCAAAAACCATACTGCTTAAAATTTATAATATCTGGAAGCCAAATATTTGAATTATATCTTCAAAACATAATATTTGGAATTTTTACTTTAAAACCATAACTCCCAACACACAAATGGTTTGGATATTCAACGGTATATAGAATAATGGTTTAACTTTATGGTTACTTTGTAAAGAAGATAATTTATATAGCTTTACAAATATATTTCTTTATTTAAAGTTTAAACCATAATTTAAATATCACTTTATGTCCCCAAATCCATTACAATTCCTATATATATATATATATCCAATTGGAGTATTTCCTATTCAAAACTAAGTTTGGATTTTATTCTTTCAACAAATCAATGTTTTATTATTTAGTCTTGAATATTCCCATAAATTCCATAAATAAACTCCAAATGTTAGTCATTTAATATCTTCAAAATTCACTTAATACTAGAATATTCATCTTAAATTTATTAAGGAAAATCCAGTTATAAATATCATATCTTAAGATTTTCCAAACTTAACATAAAATAAAATTTATCAAATTCCATGAGTTTTAAAACAATCAATTCTAGATTCTGTAGCACTTAGGAAATGCTACCTAAAGTTACGGGTAAAACTAGTCCAATTTCAAAAAGACAGCATTTAAAATGCTGTAGCAGATTTGTTTAACTAAATAAATATTTCCAAATATAACTTATTTATCTATTTATTTATTAACTGAAAGCTTATTTTTCAAAATCCAGAATTTCCAAAATAAGTTATATTCCAAAATTCTATTCAAATATTTATTTATTTATTAACATTTATAACTCATTCAAAAATAAAAATAAAAAAAAATCCTTTAAAGATATTAAATCAAATATTTAACTTCCAAAATAATTTTAAATATTTCAGAAAATATTATAAGGACCACGGGCCTGTATAAAATTTTCTAACCTAGGTCAAGTGATACGGATTTATATCATTTCAACCCGTAATTTACAAAACCCCGGGTTCTATCATTTCAAACCCGCAATCCCAAGTTATCAGTTAAGCAGTTAATAGACTAGTTTAACAATAATAATTATTTCAGCCCATAACAATCCAACTTTAACAGGGAACTTGCAGTGGTGATTTAAGCAGTAAATAACAATTAATAATATAACTGCAGAAATAATATAACAGATAAATAACTGATGAGATGTCAATTTAAATGGGTTCATCATTCTTCATCATACTACAGACAGATAATATCTAAATAGAATGTTTACACATACACTTGCGATAATTTACACAATATATGTACATATGTCTGGTGAGAAAAACTCACCTGAAAGCTGCAGAAAATTTGATTCAAGCGAAAATGAAAAATCCACCAAAAAAAGAAACGCACAGAGGGTAGTGATCAAATTTCCCTGGATGTCACGCCTAGATTCAAATCTATAACAAGATCCAAATACCGAATACGTGACTTTTAAAATTTATGGTCAACGCAAATATTTGAAACAATTGGAACGAATAGAGTCAAAGAAATTTGGCACGATACGCTCGACCACTACACCACCCTACTTGACGAACAACTCGGCCCAAAATAAAATCTTTTTTTTTCTACCTTTTATATATATACTCTATTATTTAATTAAACAAAACGCACAACCACCACATTACTAAACTTCAACTGGAAGTATGCATAAGGTCACGGCCCAAGCCTATATCAACTAAGAATGTACGCTCACTGTAACCCAAAGAAATGCAAATACTTCACTCCCTTATTTTTTTCCCTTCACGCAAAAACACACTGCCTATTTCCTACTAGATTTGCGTGTACACATGCAAAAGTTTTCACCCAGCCTATACTACAAACTAATGCATGGATAGTACATTATTTGATCTGCACGTTACTTCCTTTATAAAATTTTATTATATCATTACTAAATTATAAATATTCTCCTTTTTTTTTTATATGTGTAACGACCTGTCATTTTCGTTAATTAAATTTTGTCATTTAAATAAGATTTACGCAAATTTACTTTAGAAGAAATAAAGATTTTAAAATTAATAATGAAGCAAATGTTGAGAAGGAAATGAAACCATGGGAATATAAGGCTAAGTATTTACAGTTGAAACAAAATGACGAATAAATTGAAGTGATGTAAATTGTTATATTAGGCTAAGAGTTGCATATAAGAGAACAAAGGTAAGTAGTGAATTTAGTTAATGAATTAATAATATTAAATAGTAAATTGAATTAAATCAATGCCCGGTACAAATTGAAATATTGTTTGGAATGAAAGCTTATAAATTGTAAGCATTTAATTTACAAATGAAATCAGTGTGTGTTTTTTTTTTTTTTTTTTTTTTATAAATATATATATCACATGCACAATTCGCCCAATCTTTCGACTAAATGCATGGATCTTTTTAATAGATGCTTGCACACACACTATATGGTCTGAACTATATTTATGTTAAAAATATGCAGGCACTGCTTCCTATATGATATGCATTTAGTACAGGTAAATTATCTAATATATGCAAAAAGGCAAAGCTTCTCACTGATACACGCATGTACATGTACCCTCAAATCTCTCCTCTCCCTCTTCCCTTCCCCTCCTTCATCTGTTTTACATATATATTTCTTTCTTCTTTTTTTTTTTCTTCTTTTTTTTTTCTTTTTCTTTTTCTTTTTGTTTTTTTTTTCAATGAACATTATTGACTTTCTATTTTGTTTGACCCAAAACTAAGTATGATATATACAATGAATAACCCATTTTTCCGTAGTGATAGTACGCGTAAACTTTAAGCTAGCATTAAATTAAATCTGGGTCAACTACACCATCTCTTTGCACACACATATTAGATTTCTACAGATGTGATGACTCATAAATTTCCAAAGTTTGTCAACTAGATCGGGTGAAGTAGATGGGTTGGAGTGGCCGAGCATATCAAATGAGGAAAAAAAAAACTGAGGAAAGGAAAAACTGGAAGGAAAAGAAAGAGAAAACAATAAGACAATTACCTGATGCTTCGAACGAAATTGCCAGAGGAAAATTTGCAATGCTTTGAAGAGTGGTGAGTTTTTTTTTCTTTTTGTTGAGATGTGGATCTCTGGCATATTTATACACGAATTTGTGAAACGGCAAGGCAGTGATCAAGGGATGTGGCGGGATTAACTCATTTCAGTTTTGCAAAAGGATAAAAAAAATTTTTTTCCAACGTATAAAGTTTGATCAGTATTCGAAAATTTGTAAACAAAAAGGCAGAGAAAATGGCAGCTTGGATTATGGGAAATAAATGACTTGCGTGATACATGGTTTGATTTATAAAGTTTGTACGTTACTTAAGGGGAATATTGATCAAAGGAAGGGCAAGCGTGATGTTTGGTAAAGCTGATGACAACAGAGGGTAAGAGGAATAAGCAAAAATGCGAACGTTACATATATACAAATGCACTAATGTTGCTCACGTGTGATCCATTTTATTTTAGCTAAAATCTTGATTTTAGTTTGATACCCATAAATGAAAAGGTGAATATTTATGTAAGCTTTAGGCAAAGAACGTATACCATTTATTAAAAGAAATCAAACGGTCCTTTAAAACAAAATAACGTCCGTCTTAAAATCACTGACTGATATTTTTCTCCATAAAGATATTTAAATACGATTTTTTTATTTTATATGCGTGATTATAGGAACGAAAAAAATTTTATCTTGCAAAATAAAGGCAGTGGAAACAGAGAGATATAAATAGGAATGTGAGAATTTGAAAAGATAGGCAAGGTTAAATTTGAATGCATGAGTTGATTTTTAGGCAATCAAATATATTAGTCCATTTAGGTTGCGTGAATAAATGAATACAGTGACATGCTCAAGAAACAAAAAGGTAAGAGGCAAATGCCAAAAATGTTAAAAGAATAAAATTTTGTGTCACGCGCAAAGGAAGGCAAAATTGATTTTCTTTCAAATGATATATGCGTGATTGTAGATTTAGGCAGATAAAGTTTCGTGATCAGAGGAATGGCAAAATATGAACCGTTCCAATTATATGAGAATTGATATATTATTATTTTTTTAGTTTGATTTAATTAAATGACGGCAAAATTTTTTCAAAGCTTTTGGAAATGGAAACGTATATACACATTTTATTTAAAACCAAACTGTCAGTTACAACCAAAAGTAACGTTCGTCTTAAAAATCACTAACTGATGTTTTAATCCATAAAGGTGTTTATATATGATTTTAAAAGTACGTCAAACTGACGTAATACAAAACATCAAAAATATATATATAAAATAACGTTTTAAATTTTACACGTTTTATTACATTACTTACCATAAATTTTACGCGTCCTTTTAAACGCGATATTTAACAGTTTATAAATACACTAAATCCTTTAAAAATAATACTTAACTAAAATTTAAATTGGTTTACATTCTTCATATTTTATATATATATATACACGGTACTTATTCCCTAGATTTACGCGCCCTTTTTAACGCGTGATTACCCAGTTCATTTATACATAAAAAAAAATTCGAAATTCTGATCGTGCTGAGACTCGAACTCGTGACCTGTCGTGAATAGCCCAGATGTCTTAACCACCTAAGCTATAAATGTTTTCTTAATTAAAACTTGATTTTTTCAGAGATCTTATTAGTTAGTCCTAATAATTTTTTTTTTCATATTTTGTTTTAATCACTTTAAATAAACCCCAAAGTTTTTTTTTTAAAAAAAAAAAAAATACAAGTGAAAAATACTTGTAAAAAAAATTGGGCTGTTACACTCTCCCCCACTCAGAACTTTTCGTCCTCGAAAAGGAAGAAGGTAGGGGAATAGAAACAACGTGAAAGAAAACTGAATTAAAACTTAAATTAGAATCATTAATCTAAACAATAAAATTCAATTTTAAATTAATCTTTGATTTCATCTATTTATACTTAAAATTTTAATATTTATTTATTTACATATTTACTTGTATAATATCCCTACACTTAAAAAAATCATTCATATTTTTTTTTTATCCAAATTTTTCACAAGGTATTATAACATTCTAATTTAAAATGTTTAATTTTAATCCAAATTTGAAATGGTAATTTAACTTAATTTTTTAAAGTAAATTTACCATTTCCCAAAATAAACAAAATTCCCCATTTAGTTTCTTCTTTATTCCAAATTAAATTTATTTTTCTCACTATTTTTCTCATCTTTTCTCAATTTCTAAACCATATAATTTCAATTTAAATTAATTAATATTTAGTAATTGATTTAATTCATTTGATTTTTACAGAAGTTAAATCAATCTTAACTATTTCCAAATTAATTATCTTATTATCCAATTATTTTCTAAAATAAAAATTTGTATAGTCATTTATAATAATCATCTTTTATTCAACAAATTTAATTTTCTTTATTCCAGATTATTATTAAATATATTCTGCTTAATATATCTATCGCACATATAAAGTAGATTATATTTAATATAACTATTCCAATATATTTCTAAATTTCCTTTAACACCATTTGATATTGTATATTATTCAATTATTATTTTATTTCTATTTACCTCTATTTGTCTTGTTGTAACTGAAACTTTAAGTGTATAACATTTATTATAACCACTCAAATTTTATTTATAAATCCTTTTATATTATACATTATCCAATTACATAGTTAATTTATGAATGATTTAGGTAAGTTATATTGGCATGCAATTTATACAAGTAAAATTTTCCAACTATATTATTCAAGTTTAAATATTCATTCCAAATTTGACTTTATTTTATCATTAGAATCACCTTTTAACATAAATTTATGAATTAAATTTCCAATTAATTTCAAACCCTTTAAAGATAAATAAATACATACATATAGGATATGTCAAATCAATTTAAATCATATATCTATATATATTATAAATTAAGTCATATTTAGAAATTCAAATCAATTAAATTTTTGAAACAAAACTACAACGTGGTCTCTTTACTTTGATACTCGAAAATGAATGTCGATGATGTTGTAGTCATCACCGAAATTATTTTCCAGCGACAAAGAGAAGAGCACTAATTTTTAAAACTTTTAAAATTCTTTGGAAACAAATTTATATTCGAAAATAATTTAAATAATATATCATTTTAAGACTTTAAACACAAGGTTTGAAACTATCAGAAATTAAATTCTTAAATTCTTGTTTTAAATTCATTTTTGTTTCTAAATAAATTTATAACCATGTTTTATAGTTCAATTATTTATATAAGACAAAACCAATGGTTTACAAAACCATAAATAAAATCAAACACTATTATCTCTAAACAACTAGTTAAATTTTGAAAATTATACTTATATATATAATATTAGATTTTTCCCAAATATAGGAATAAATTTTTTTTCAAAACAAGGATAGAGATTCAAATTTTGAAGGACTCAAATTAAAGAGAATTTTGATTTAAAGATAAGTTGGAATCAGAAGATCCGATGGTTAAATAACAGAATAAGGAACCAGATAAGTTTATATAAATCGCGGGCAACCTTAACCGGGTCAACCGTGACTTAAAGAATAAGATCGATGTGGATTTTCTAGGGTAAATCTACATTCGATCTGAAGAGATAGAGTTTAGAATAACCAAAGATACTAGCATCTAAACTGAGGATAAATATAAATCTCCGGTGAATCAATGCTAGTTGTAAAGGAGTTTCACCCCTATATTAGAATATTGGCGAAACCGCCAATTTACTATAAAGATCATCCGAAGTGGAGTTATGGGATACTCCAGAATCGGAAAAATGAATAGTGAGGGACACGAATAAACTTCGGAACCGCAGGGAACGTTCCAAAATTCGAAAAGGAAGAGATTCAAGCTCAAATGAAAGTGATTCTGTAAATCAATTTTACCATACATTCTAAGTTTTGCCTAGAGCCAAAGCTCTGATACCAAATGTAACAACCCAATATTTTCAACCCTTCGCATCCGCTCATGTCGGACTTGAAGTGTTCAAAGTACTGCGTTGTAGAATAATTTTGGCCAAACTCAGAATATGCAGTAAATAAAATCACAGAATCATATACACAGATATCAGAACTCACAGCGGAAATAAAATATTTAGTGGTTCATGAAGCCACCATAAAACTTTTAACCAAAAAGAATTTACATAGTTTAGAATCTGCAATACAGCTGTAGACATAAATAGAAACAGATTCCTCCAAAGTCTTGATTGCAGATAAGATAGGGACTGAAAAGCTTCCGGCATCACGGATGATCTACGGGATGACCTAGCTCCGGAGAGAAAAACTGAAACTGCAACTCAGGCTGACCCGAGCGTAAAATAAAACATAACACTCGAGTCAGGACATACATACTTATATAATGTAAGCTAATTCGAGTGTACTGTAATATAGAACAAGTAACTTAAAGGATGCTTGGGACCGCCCATCCTCTAAGGATCCGTTAAACTATTTACTATGTAGTATATTGCGCTATTATAATAGTGTCTATTTATAAAATAAACTTACTTTTTAAATAGCGTTAAGGCTTTACATTTTCCACCTTAACACGTAATAGTCCCAGTAGTCCATCCAATACCATAGCTCCTCCTACTCGGGAAGCAACTAGAGGATACCACACGGGCTACGGGAGAAAACCAAACTCGTACAAGGCTCGATATGGTAGGTGACACGGCACAACGAGGCAATGCCAGGGTAGATATACCAATTGCTATCCGGACCGGTGGTAACGCGAAGCCGCAGCGACCGCCCACCTCGAACAACACTCCCAAATCAAGGGTGCACCCAAACAATAACAAGAGTAATAGAATGGTATACGAAGAAGTGCGTTCGATCAGAGGAGCTACCTCATTAATCCGAGAATCGCTCCTGTTTTAGCCACCTTAAGCCAACTCACGGGAGTCGGGTCCACGTATATACCTTTCAAGAAACGCCACCACCGACCTACTTCATTCTGGAATCTCCACCGCGTACACGGTTGGTCAAAGTGGTTTTCGGTATCGACAGAGAGTATGTCCATATCCGATCCCGGTCTCTTTGCCAACCCATCGTTATTATAACCCGTGGTCATTTAAAACATTTTATACTTTAAAACCAGAATAAACATTTCCATTTCAAAATTATAAATACGATATCATTTTAAAACCCAAAAACAATATGATATCGTTATATTCAAATATAATTCTTTCCAAAAACCATACTGCTTAAAATTTATAATATCTGGAAGCCAAATATTTGAATTATATCTTCAAAACATAATATTTGGAATTTTTACTTTAAAACCATAACTCCCAACACACAAATGGTTTGGATATTCAACGGTATATAGAATAATGGTTTAACTTTATGGTTACTTTGTAAAGAAGATAATTTATATAGCTTTACAAATATATTTCTTTATTTAAAGTTTAAACCATAATTTAAATATCACTTTATGTCCCCAAATCCATTACAATTCCTATATATATATATATATATATCCAATTGGAGTATTTCCTATTCAAAACTAAGTTTGGATTTTATTCTTTCAACAAATCAATGTTTTATTATTTAGTCTTGAATATTCCCATAAATTCCATAAATAAACTCCAAATGTTAGTCATTTAATATCTTCAAAATTCACTTAATACTAGAATATTCATCTTAAATTTATTAAGGAAAATCCAGTTATAAATATCATATCTTAAGATTTTCCAAACTTAACATAAAATAAAATTTATCAAATTCCATGAGTTTTAAAACAATCAATTCTAGATTCTGTAGCACTTAGGAAATGCTACCTAAAGTTACGGGTAAAACTAGTCCAATTTCAAAAAGACAGCATTTAAAATGCTGTAGCAGATTTGTTTAACTAAATAAATATTTCCAAATATAACTTATTTATCTATTTATTTATTAACTGAAAGCTTATTTTTCAAAATCCAGAATTTCCAAAATAAGTTATATTCCAAAATTCTATTCAAATATTTATTTATTTATTAACATTTATAACTCATTCAAAAATAAAAATAAAAAAAAATCCTTTAAAGATATTAAATCAAATATTTAACTTCCAAAATAATTTTAAATATTTCAGAAAATATTATAAGGACCACGGGCCTGTATAAAATTTTCTAACCTAGGTCAAGTGATACGGATTTATATCATTTCAACCCGTAATTTACAAAACCCCGGGTTCTATCATTTCAAACCCGCAATCCCAAGTTATCAGTTAAGCAGTTAACAGACTAGTTTAACAATAATCATTATTTCAGCCCATAACAATCCAACTTTAACAGGGAACTTGCAGTGGTGATTTAAGCAGTAAATAACAATTAATAATATAACTGCAGAAATAATATAACAGATAAATAACTGATGAGATGTCAATTTAAATGGGTTCATCATTCTTCATCATACTACAGACAGATAATATCTAAATAGAATGTTTACACATACACTTGCGATAATTTACACAATATATGTACATATGTCTGGTGAGAAAAACTCACCTGAAAGCTGCAGAAAATTTGATTCAAGCGAAAATGAAAAATCCACCAAAAAAAGAAACGCACAGAGGGTAACGATCAAATTTCCCTGGATGTCACGCCTAGATTCAAATCTATAACAAGATCCAAATACCGAATACGTGACTTTTAAAATTTATGGTCAACGCAAATATTTGAAACAATTGGAACGAATAGAGTCAAAGAAATTTGGCACGATACGCTCGACCACTACATCACCCTACTTGACGAACAACTCGGCCCAAAATAAAATCTTTTTTTTCTACCTTTTATATATATACTCTATTATTTAATTAAACAAAACGCACAACCACCACATTACTAAACTTCAACTGGAAGTATGCATAAGGTCACGGCCCAAGCCTATATCAACTAAGAATGTACGCTCACTGTAACCCAAAGAAATGCAAATACTTCACTCCCTTATTTTTTTCCCTTCACGCAAAAACACACTGCCTATTTCCTACTAGATTTGCGTGTACACATGCAAAAGTTTTCACCCAGCCTATACTACAAACTAATGCATGGATAGTACATTATTTGATCTGCACGTTACTTCCTTTATAAAATTTTATTATATCATTACTAAATTATAAATATTCTCCTTTTTTTTTATATGTGTAACGACCTGTCATTTTCGTTAATTAAATTTTGTCATTTAAATAAGATTTACGCAAATTTACTTTAGAAGAAATAAAGATTTTAAAATTAATAATGAAGCAAATGTTGAGAAGGAAATGAAACCATGGGAATATAAGGCTAAGTATTTACAGTTGAAACAAAATGACGAATAAATTGAAGTGATGTAAATTGTTATATTAGGCTAAGAGTTGCATATAAGAGAACAAAGGTAAGTAGTGAATTTAGTTAATGAATTAATAATATTAAATAGTAAATTGAATTAAATCAATGTCCGGTACAAATTGAAATATTGTTTGGAATGAAAGCTTATAAATTGTAAGCATTTAATTTACAAATGAAATCAGTGTGTGTCTTTTTTTTTTTTTTTTTTATAAATATATATATCACATGCACAATTCGCCCAATCTTTCGACTAAATGCATGGATCTTTTTAATAGATGCTTGCACACACACTATATGGTCTGAACTATATTTATGTTAAAAATATGCAGGCACTGCTTCCTATATGATATGCATTTAGTACAGGTAAATTATCTAATATATGCAAAAAGGCAAAGCTTCTCACTGATACACGCATGTACATGTACCCTCAAATCTCTCCTCTCCCTCTTCCCTTCCCCTCCTTCCTCTGTTTTACATATATATTTCTTTCTTCTTTTTTTTTTCTTCTTTTTTTTTTCTTTTTCTTTTTCTTTTTGTTTTTTTTTTCAATGAACATTATTGACTTTCTATTTTGTTTGACCCAAAACTAAGTATGATATATACAATGAATAACCCATTTTTCCGTAGTGATAGTACGCGTAAACTTTAAGCTAGCATTAAATTAAATCTGGGTCAACTACACCATCTCTTTGCACACACATATTAGATTTCTACAGATGTGATGACTCATAAATTTCCAAAGTTTGTCAACTAGATCGGGTGAAGTAGATGGGTTGGAGTGGCCGAGCATATCAAATGAGGAAAAAAAAAACTGAGGAAAGGAAAAACTGGAAGGAAAAGAAAGAGAAAACAATAAGACAATTACCTGATGCTTCGAACGAAATTGCCAGAGGAAAATTTGCAATGCTTTGAAGAGTGGTGAGTTTTTTTTTCTTTTTGTTGAGATGTGGATCTTTGGCATATTTATACACGAATTTGTGAAACGGCAAGGCAGTGATCAAGGGATGTGGCGTGATTAACTCATTTCAGTTTTGCAAAAGGATAAAAAAAAATTTTTTCCAACGTATAAAGTTTGATCAGTATTCGAAAATTTGTAAACAAAAAGGCAGAGAAAATGGCAGCTTGGATTATGGGAAATAAATGACTTGCGTGATACATGGTTTGATTTATAAAGTTTGTACGTTACTTAAGGGGAATATTGATCAAAGGAAGGGCAAGCGTGATGTTTGGTAAAGCTGATGACAACAGAGGGTAAGAGGAATAAGCAAAAATGCGAACGTTACATATATACAAATGCACTAATGTTGCTCACGTGTGATCCATTTTATTTTAGCTAAAATCTTGATTTTAGTTTGATACCCATAAATGAAAAGGTGAATATTTATGTAAGCTTTAGGCAAAGAACGTATACCATTTATTAAAAGAAATCAAATGGTCCTTTAAAACAAAATAACGTCCGTCTTAAAATCACTGACTGATATTTTTCTCCATAAAGATATTTAAATACGATTTTTTTATTTTATATGCGTGATTATAGGAACGAAAAAAATTTTATCTTGCAAAATAAAGGCAGTGGAAACAGAGAGATATAAATAGGAATGTGAGAATTTGAAAAGATAGGCAAGGTTAAATTTGAATGCATGAGTTGATTTTTAGGCAATCAAATATATTAGTCCATTTAGGTTGCGTGAATAAATGAATACAGTGACATGCTCAAGAAACAAAAAGGTAAGAGGCAAATGCCAAAAATGTTAAAAGAATAAAATTTTGTGTCACGCGCAAAGGAAGGCAAAATTGATTTTCTTTCAAATGATATATGCGTGATTGTAGATTTAGGCAGATAAAGTTTCGTGATCAGAGGAATGGCAAAATATGAACCGTTCCAATTATATGAGAATTGATATATTATTATTTTTTTAGTTTGATTTAATTAAATGACGGCAAAAATTTTTCAAAGCTTTTGGAAATGGAAACGTATATACACATTTTATTTAAAACCAAACTGTCAGTTACAACCAAAAGTAACGTTCGTCTTAAAAATCACTAACT
Source organism: Allium cepa (assembly GCA_030765085.1). Taxonomy (NCBI): domain Eukaryota; kingdom Viridiplantae; phylum Streptophyta; class Magnoliopsida; order Asparagales; family Amaryllidaceae; genus Allium; species Allium cepa. Next base: position 744,484,666 of record CM060931.1, on the reverse strand, counting down.
GATGTTTTAATCCATAAAGGTGTTTATATATGATTTTAAAAGTACGTCAAACTGACGTAATACAAAACATCAAAAATATATATATAAAATAACGTTTTAAATTTTACACGTTTTATTACATTACTTACCATAAATTTTACGCGTCCTTTTAAACGCGATATTTAACAGTTTATAAATACACTAAATCCTTTAAAAATAATACTTAACTAAAATTTAAATTGGTTTACATTCTTCATATTTTATATATATATACACGGTACTTATTCCCTAGATTTACGCGCCCTTTTTAACGCGTGATTACCCAGTTCATTTATACATAAAAAAAATTCGAAATTCTGATCGTGCTGAGACTCGAACTCGTGACCTGTCGTGAATAGCCCAGATGTCTTAACCACCTAAGCTATAAATGTTTTCTTAATTAAAACTTGATTTTTTCAGAGATCTTATTAGTTAGTCCTAATAAATTTTTTTTTTCATATTTTGTTTTAATCACTTTAAATAAACCCCAAAGTTTTTTTTTTTTTAAAAAAAAAAAATACAAGTGAAAAATACTTGTAAAAAAATTGGGCTGTTACAATAATCTCATGAAAAAAGCACAAAACTTGCGTATAAATTAGTATCTATGACTTAAACTTACATAATAATAATTTAACATCGTCCATAAGAACTAAAAAATCAAAGATAAATGTTTTTTAATAGTCATGGTAATTTACTATAAAAAGTGTCATCGGCTTCATCATATAAAAAATAGGGGGATTTATTGTAAAGGACAAAATATCCAAATAATTTATCCTCAAGGACACATGCCTATAATTTTATCCTCAAGGACAGGCCCAAAGCCCATTTTTTCTCAAATGCACAAATCTCTCTTCCCCGTGCCCATTCAATCCCGTTTTCAGCTCCGACCACCTTATCCCGCGTCAACGCCACATCCTCACCAGCACCGCCACAACGCCACCATTGCCACCTCCTCCTTCACCTGTTTTGGAGCAACCACCTCGTGCCACCTCCTCCACCCGTTTTGTGTTCACCATCGCCGCAGCGTCACCTCCTCACCAGCGTCGTGCAACTACCCCATGTCACCTCCTCCACCTGCCAACACCACCCCCTCACCAGCACTATGCTCTTAAAAGCTGATACTGATACCAGTTTTTAGGTATCTGTTTTGAAATTTTAGGTATCAGTTTTGAAATTTTAGGTATCAGTTTTGAAATTCCTTCTGATGCAAACCCTGCCCATCGCTTCCAAATACCACACACTATACCACCACCTTCACCGTTTCGTCAAACCAATAACCCATCAGAAATTTTCCACCACAAATCCATACTATTTCCTAAACCACCACAATCCATACTGTTTATTTTATTAAAACTGATACCACATCGCATACAAAACCGATACTGTGTTATTTTATTAAAACCGATAGCACATCGCATACAAAACTGATACCCAAAAACTGATACTGTGTTATTTTATTAAAACTGATACCACATCGCATACAAAACTGATACCCAAAAACTGAACACGGTAGAATGATTTCCATCCTCTCGTCATCGCTTCCTCCTCTCGTCCACGGCCTCCTTCATCGTCTTTTCGACATCCTCACTCACGTGCTTGATCTCCATCCCTAACTTTTCACGGTCGCCCTCCGCTTCCTCGCGTGCTCTTTTCTTCTCCGCGAGCTCCTTCATCTCAGATTTTTTCACAGACTCCATCTTTTTCCGAATTCGCCTCTCGAGCTCGAACTCCGCGCGTAGGTCCTTGATTTCTGCCAAGGTGTTGTCGAGATCTGAGAGGTCGACGTCTCGGTCGGAGTTTATTGGCTTGGAGAAGGAAGCGATGGTGTGGGTTTTGTAGCAAGATCTGGAGTTGGAGAGGCAAGTTGCAGTGATTTGTCCTTGAGGATAAAATTTTAGCGGGCTATCCTTGTGATTAAAAAAGCCCTAATTTTTGTCCTTCACGATAATTCCCTCTAAAAAATAATCGATTATAGACAAACATCAAAATTAGTGATATTTTATATAAAATGTCAATTACTGTTGCATTTTATTTCTGCCGACTTTTTTCCCTTTAAGACTTCTTGTTAGTTTTAAACAATGAATATGCCAATACATGAACCATAATCTATTAATTTCTTTAGACTCGTCCAATAAAGAATTAAAAAAAATAGCCGTTACAATATTATGAATGTGCATTAAAAATAGTTGGAAGTTATGAATATAAAACATATTGGAAAATATTATTGCAAATTATATCTAATTATCTTAATGTATACATGTATAATATGATTCATGTATCAAATGAATTAGATTAATCCCCATAATGAATTCTCTTTTGCTTAATGAATATGCAATAAATTTTATTGTCCGATTTCCTTCTCGACTTAATATTGACAAAAACCAAATCAACTATATAAATATAGTGGGAATTTCACTCACAATTCCATTGCAGAATATAAAATTAAAAATGGATCTTCTAATGAGCTTCTTTTTTTCAAGTCATTGCCATTACAATACTAAATGTAAAAACAATATTAGGTTATTTTGACATTGAAATTTTGTCAATGGAAGTTGGTGAGAAAGGAATGTCACAAGACCACCAGACAAACATTCAATCTGCAATAGAAGCTGCGATGGAAGAAACAGAGAAAGAAATAATGGAACATATCATTGAACCGGATCTTGATCGTTTTCGTAATCATGCTCCATCTTCAGAAGAACATAATGCTCCAGCTCCTCACCATCAGCGCCACCACGAGCACCGTGGTCTGCTCCATCTCCCCACCACCTCCACAAACGCCCTATTCATGCTCCTACAGCCCAAAGCCCCGACCATGATCCTCACAAACACCATGCTCATGCTCCCACTCCTCACAGTCACCACCATTGCCATAAGCGCCACGGAAATGCTCCAACACCACACCATCACCACAATCACCACGCTCATGCTCTAGCTCCTCACCATCACCACAAACACCATGCTCATGCTCCAACTCCTCACCATCGCCACAAACACCATACTCATGCTCCAGCTCCTCACCATCACCATAAACACAATGCTCCAGCTCCTCACCACCACCACGAACGCCATGCTTATGCTCTAGCTCCTCACCATCGCCACAAACACCATGGTCCTTCTCCTGCCCCTAACCATATTATCCTTGCTGATCTTGACTACTATGATTGATCATTATATCCTTAGTTATGAGTTCTAAATTTTCTCCTTGTGTACTAAAATCAAGTAGACATATATCTTTGTCGATCTCTTAATGTATTTGGATTTCAATAAATTTATTTTTGTTTAAAATATACAAACTATGACATATTTAGATTATTTTTATATTGTTGTTTTTAGTTATATTAATTAGATAATAGTCAATGTATAATGTATCATTATGTTACATTGAAAGTAGTGGTTAATCATATCAAGAACTAATAATTGTATATTTTTTGGACGAAAACCTTATCATCAACTTTAATTTATAAGTTCAGTTTCTTCTCTTCCAATTTTTAGTTCAGCAAAATAGTTAAAGTTATTTTGATATAGAACATCCCAAAGCTCATTATTTTAACAATAGGCTTTGTATTAATTAAGTTGAAAAAGTTCTCTTTTAGTTTTGGCCTAAATTAGAATCTATAAAATAAAAACAAAAAACCAAGAAAACAATACAAATTCATTGTATGGACACAAATGTTAATCTTGACATTTTCATCCCCAATTTTTCAGTGGAAAAAATCTAAATATTCCTCACTCGAATTTCACTAATTGTGTTTAGATCATCCTCTCCCAAACTATCAATCATTCCCATAACAATCGCCCTCATCTTCGAATCTAGTCCCCAAATCATTTAGATAATTCAGGTGGTTCTTCTTTATATAGTATGATTAATCATTTTTTTTAAGTTAATTTAACGTGTATTTAAGATTAATTGTAAATATTGGATCGGTAATTACGTTGTTTGCGTTAGTGTAATTTTCAAATACAATGTCTTTGACCTATTATGAGATTGATCATTATATCCTTAGTTTTGAGTTCTTCATTTTCTCCTTATGTACTAAAATCAAGTTGACATATCTCTTTGTTGATCTCATAATGTATTTGGATTTCAATAAAGTTATTTTTGTTTAAAAGCTACAAACTATGACATTTTTGGATTATTTTTACATTGTTGTTTTAAATGATATTAATTAGATAATAGTTAATGTATAATGTATCATTAGTTACATTGAAAGTAGTGGTTAATCATATCAAGAACTAATAATTTTTTTATTTTTTGGACGAAAACCTTATGATAAACTTTAATTTATAAGTTCAATTTCTTCTATTCCAATTTTTAGTTCTGCAAAATAGTAAAAGATAATTTGATATAGAAATTCCCAAAGCTCATTATTTTGACAATGAGCTTTGTATTAATTATGTTGAAAAGTTCTCTTTTAGTTTTGGCCTATATTAGAATCTACAAAATAAAATAAAAAACCAAGAAAACCATACAAATTCATTGTACGGACACAAATATGTTATTCTTGACATTTTCATCCCTAATTTTTCAGTGGAAAGAAATCTAAATATTCCTCACTCGAATTTCACTAATTGTGTTTAGATTATCCTCTCCCATACTATCAATCATTCCCATAACAATCACCCTCGTCTTCGAATCTAGTCCCTAAATCATTTAGATAATTCAGGTGGTTCTTCTTTATATAGTATGAGTAATCATTTTTAAGTTAATTTAACGTGTATTTAAAATTAATTGTAAATATTGGATCGGTAATTTTGTTGTTTGCATTAGTGTAATTTTCAAATACAATGTCTTTGACCTATTACGAAATCATCATTTACAAATTATCTTTTATCGAGGTCAATGTGATGACCCGTATTTTTTAGATATTTGAAACTGGAATTTTTAATTAATTATAAATATTTGAAAGTTAGTTTAACTTCAATTCCAAATATCACTATTTATTTGGATAATTAAATTATTGGATTTAACAAATAAGAAAATAGAGAAAGAAAGAAAACAGAATTTTGCAGTGGAAGGATAAAATATAATAATCAAATATACAGTTCATGAAGCTGTTTTACAAAATATTTAATTATATTCATATAATACATATCAGAGTTGCACATACCAGTGAATTATAATCAATGCAGCGGAATACAATGTAGTGGAACAATATAATATATATATAATAATAATAATGAAATCTTCGTCTTCGTCCTCTAGAAATAAAGTCTTCGATTCCCGAAATGCTCAGACTGACCCGAACGAATTGAAAAGACAAAACACTCGAGTCAGAACTAAAATATCTTATGTGAGTTAAATCAACAGAAATAAATATGAGTGTGGTAACTTAAGAGATGCTCGGGATTCACATCTCCTAAGGATCCGTTCAACTATTTACTCTGTAGTAATGAACGCTATTATAATAATGTCTAAAGTAAAGTATAAGATGCTAAAAATAGCATTAGGGGGTTACCCATATAGCCCTTAACATACTTTTATATTCCCATAATCTATACAGTACTGTAATCTCCCCCATACTGGGCGTCGTCAGAAGGCACTCCATAGGTATGGTACAAAACAAAATCGTATAAAGCGCGCTAGGGTAGGTGACACAGCACAACTAGGAAATGTCAGGGTAGATATAGCAATTGCTGTCCAGGATGGTGGTAACGCATAGCCGTAGCTACCACCCACCTCAAGCCACACCCCCAAATAAAAAAATCAAAAGTGGCCACCGAATCAATCCAAAAGTCAAAGTATAATATCGAAGGGATGTGTCCGATCAAAGGTGCTACCTCATTGGCCCGAGAATAGCTCCTGTTTTAGCCACCTTATGCCAACTCACGGGAGTTGGGTCCACGTATTTACCTCAAAGGAACGCAGCCACCATCGTACTTCATTATGCAATCTCCACTGCGTACACGGTTGTTAAAGGGGTTTTCGGAGTTGGTAGAGAGTATGACAACCTTGGATTCCCGCCTCTTTAACAACCAAACATTATTATAACACCGCGATCTTTTCAAAATAGTTTATACTTTTAAACCAGAATAAAATATCCATTTCAAAACTATATAAATACGATATCATTTCTATTTCAAAACCAAAACAAATACGATGTCATTTTTCAAGATATCCCTTTTCAAAAATCATAACACTTTCAAATTTATGTACTTCGAAACCAATCATTTGAAATATAACTTTCAAAACATAATACACCTCATTCCATAACTTTCAAAACTTAAATGGTTTAGATATTCAACAGTATATAAAGTAAAATAGTTCGAAATTTCTTCATAAAATAAATAATTTCCACGAATTTACAAATTTATTCAATTTAAATTAAATCAAAATCCATAAGATTTCAACTCACTTTTAGTTTTCGTAAATCATTTCAATTTCAATATATTTCAGACTTTCAATGTCCTATTATTTAGTTTTGAAATATTCGCACAATAAACTCATAATCATTTAAATAAACTCAAATTTCCACTAACTAAATATTTCCTTCAATTTTTTTATACTAGAAATATTCATTTAATTCAATCTTGGAAAATCTAGTTATAAATATCATACCTTTTAAAATTTCAAGTTTAATACATTTACATCAGCTTATAGAGTTAAATTCTTAAATACTTCTCAATTTCAAATAAATCTCCAATTTACCTTCAAATCTTAATTTATTTTAAATCTTCATAACTTTTATATTAAAGTATGATTTAATTACTTAACCATATTTATTTAAATAAAAATCAACTCCATTATTAAACCTATTGTTTTTTTTACAAATTCATACATAGCTTAAAGAAATTAACTATATATATAAAAAATTGTTTATATAATCTAAAAAATCAATATTCATTTAACCATGTTATATAAAATAATCAAACTTTAATATTGTGCTTATTTTATATTTCAAAGCATATTCATATATAGCTATAATAAAAATATAAATTTGACATTTATATAACATCACAATCAATATTTATATAATTCGTATATTACTTTACAAAACCATAGAAATCCTTTCAAAATATTTTTATATGTGTAGACCGCGGTGTCTGTATAAATTTTCTACCCTATGATCAAGTGATACGGATATTTATCATTTCAATCCTTAATTTAAAATAAAAATTATGGTTATATATCATTTCAAACCGCATACCCGAATGAAATGAAAATGCATAATAACTTGCAGTTTATAACAATATAAAATACAACATCCATTCGTCCAACATCAACCATCATTCATTTATCACAATCTCATCAAATAATCAATCAACATCAATATATAACTGATAATAATATATAACAGGAAATTAACTGGCAGTTATATTCAACAATAAATTAAATAATGATTTAATTTAAATAAATGCAATTAACCGAGTTGATGATTAAAAATATCTGAAACAGTCATAAATAAATGCATAATCACAACAAAATTAAATTTAACAAACATAAGAAATTTAGAGGTTGTGAGTGGGTTTAAACACTCACCTTTTGAATTTAAATTGAATATTAATTCAATTTAAACCCAAAAATTTAACAGTCTCTAAATTCATCCAAACTAGTACAAAAGTGTCCGAAATTTCAATACGAACACATAGGAGCAAACCGCGCGTGAAACCGACCTCGTATGTGAGAGTTATGCGAATTAGACCGATACTATTTAAAATAAATAAATTAGATAATAAAAAAAATGAACAGAACCCTCACCCATCACCAAGCACGTCACGTTCCTGCACATGATCGCGCGTGCGTCTTCCTTTCCAGCAACTCGAGTTGTAAACCATGAACGCACCTCATTGAACCACCACGTTCGCCCTGCTTCCCGCCGCTACTGGCCATCGCGGCCACGCTATGACGACCCGCCGCCTTCGCCTGGGGTTCCTCCACCAACCTCAACCTCGCGCCACCACAACGTCAAACATGGCAGCCACCGCCGCAACTGGGTGAAACCTTAATGAATTTTCATGACAAATCTGGTCATTGATTTGCAAGATGAACCATACCGATGTGCTCTACTCCGTCCTCTCTACACTACTGCACGATCGATTCGTCGATCAAATGTAGTTGATTTCGACGCAATGGATGGCCGAAAATATTCCTTCAATTTCTAGATGAACAGAGATCTGGATCGAAAATTGAATTGTAGATCCGAGTTACGCTCTTCGAGAGCTTCGAATTGATATAAAATTTGGCATATATTGTGGAGTTTGAAATTTCTGCTTTGGATTGAAATTTGAATTGGATAAATTACGGTTCACAGCCATTGAGGAAGAGGAGCACGGAAGTCTCTGTACATAGAAATGAGGAATAGAGGCTGCTAAGGTTTATAGCAGGATACATGTAGGCAAATTGAAATAGAATAGATGGATCAGGTTGAATGCACGTGCTAGCGACAAAGCGGCCCAAAAAGCCCGTTTCAATTCCAGAACGAAATTGGGTCAACCCATATATCAGAATAGATGTTTCTAAATATTTTAAACGCGATGGAACATGTTTCAAGTCCATATTCCATCGTATGAAGAAGTTATGCTGAAATCAATATTTTTCAAATTGATTTCTATTGATTTCAATTTCATTTATTTCAAGGCGTTTCACGTTCGTACGATCAAACGGCAAGTCCGATCGCTATGAAACTTGAAACCCTACAATAATTCACCGTTACAGATCCGATGAAACTGGTTTCGCCAAAATCCGAGTAAGTGGCCAAAATGGCTATTTTTCCAGTTAATTAAATAAATTTATAATGAATTAATTAAATCAAATCTTACATTTCAATTCTATAATTTACAAATTTTTACCCTTTAAATTTTCTCAATCAATTACTCTAATTTAAACAAGTTTAGATGTCAATATAAAGTTTATTAATCTATTAATCGCGATGTTAAATTTTAAATTTCGTTATATTCAAATTAATAAATTAAATTCCCAATAGTTCTATTAAATTTTATTTTCATTCTAATTATTCAGTTACTTATTAACTAATGGATGAAATTAACATTGGTTCATGGTTTACTGCATTATTATTCTCAAATTTTATCTTAATTTCAATAACGTAATATTTTTAATTTTTAACTCCACTTATCTACAATAAATAAAATTACTAAATTTTAAATTCCAAATAAACTAATAAATTCCGCCTTTCATTCTTTTAATTCAACTAATTTCCCTATTACGAATAGTATTACATTATTGAATCAATTATCAAATTTATGGGAAGAATTATTATTGACATACTCTTATTACATTAACAATTGCCGTCTTATTCAAATTTCAAATTAATATAGTAATAAATTTATTCGCTTACAAATAAATTCATTTATTATAGACTTCCTTCCAATTAATTTAAAAATTGATTTCTATAAATTGATTTGATTTGATTGCCAAATATATACATTAATGACTATTTAATGTCCTCAACAATTTTTTTATTTGGTTTCCAACTTTCTATTTCATCAATTACTGCCTTATAAATAAACTTACGCTTCTCTTCAATTTACATTCACCTTTCCGTTATTATATTAATTATCATTAAAGTAACCTTTACATACTTTTATAAGTTACTGCTTACCAACACGGGTTAAAATTCCATATATAACATGACTTTTAATATATTTTTCATTAACCCTGTATTATTTCATAAAATAAATTCATATTTACATCGACTTCCGTATATAAATTTGGTAACCAAGTTATGACATTTACACTGCTTCACTTATTGGAATTACATCCAAGTTATTAACAATTAACTTACATTATCTTTACTGTTGCAATTCATTCTAGTTATTGTTTCCAAACAATTACATACAGAACATTGATTTTACTTAATCACTATTTATTATCATGAATTCATTAATAAATTCACTAATTGCCTTTGTTTTCTTATATTTAATTTATTACAAAATATTTCTATTTATAATCCATTATAACCTAAACAGTCGTTTCAATCAATTTGAATTGCATTAAATTGGTTATTCATCAACTGGCATTAACATTTACTTCAATACACATTGTAAAAAATTTATTCCCTTTTGACTTAATTACGAAAATCTAATTGAACTAACAAATTTTATTTATCAAAATTTACGGGTCGTTACATGAAATAAATTTGAGTAAGAAAGGAATTTATTTTAAAATGGTGTTAATTTCAAAAATCGAGTTGAAAACCGACTGAGTGTTGAAACTGTGATTAAAGGAGAATGAGATTATGGAATTTATAAACGGGGTTTATAGATAAAGTGAATGTAATATCAGTGGATATTCGAAAGTATAAATTCATGGTGGGAATTTATAAGAAAGGATAATTCGTTTTAAAAATAAAAAGGGTGGTTTTATTTTAGAAGCATGGAAAAGAAATTTTCGGGTTTGGGACGTATTTAAACCAAAATAAATCAATGAGGATTTATAAATGGTTAGACGGATTATGTTGGAATGGAAGTTGTATTTCCTGAAAAGCTAAGTATACTTTTCAAAAGAAGATATCTAAGTATAACTTAAAAGATTTTCAAGTTGTTTTAAAAGTGTGTTTTTAGAGAAATTTATTTATTTTAAATTATTAGAATTGTAATGTAAATATTTATTTAAAATTAATTATAGCAGTGATTATTTTAAAGGTTAAATTGGTGCTACGATTAAAAAGATAATTATTAAATATTTATACTTTATGCAATAATTTTATTTTAAATAGTTTGTGGCTAAAGTTTTACTTGGAAATGATTTTAGAATTTTGTAACTATTATTTTGAGTAAAGTGATTTAAGTAGTTTTATTTCAAAGGTTTAAGTGTGTGTTTTTAGGTAAAGTGATTTAAACAATCAAAAATCTAATTTTAACAAGACTGGGAGTTTTTCAGTGGAAATAAAATAATTGGTTGAATTGATTGTTTATTTGATAGTTAAATAACCGATTATCAAATCTGGATCCAAAACATAACTTTGGAAATACCTTGAAGAGGAATGGGACTTATATGGATCAGTTATCGTTGGAGGTGCTATACTACGTATAAACTCGTTCTTTCTTTTAGGATGTTGATAAGGAAATAGGTCCACCAACGGTTAGGTGATGAACTCCAATCAAATTTTCATCTGTGTATTTCCTAAAGAACAGAGGTTGAGTTTACAGGGAAACATCGAACATTGTTTCGAAGAGACTGGTATCAGATTTATGGTTCGAAAACCACTTCGATCCGACGAGTATGTTTTTATGAGGAAGACAAGAGTTTGGAGTTTAAGATGGAGAAGTGAAGTGCAAGGGATAATCGCTGCTAATCCTGAGGATGATTCCAAAATGGATGTAGTAGGAGTAGTGCCTCCGGTTCCATTTGGACTGAGAGCGGACTTGTATGGATGAACGCTATCAGAACATCGTCAAGAGGACGATGAGCATTCTAATTGAGTGTGTTTTAAAAGGTAACGCTTAGACTTGAGCATCATCAACTGTGAATGATAGAAACTCATGTGATCTGCATCAAGGATAAGTGGGTAGCACCCAATTAGGTTAAGGTCATCCCTGTCTAGACGTCCCTTTTTATTCGGCTCTGTGGGGCAATTGCTGATCCCAACCACTGGGTGATCTTATTCGGACTATCCAGTATGGGGTAGCTCTGGCCTTGTGTTGCAGAGGATTGTGAGCGGTCCTCGGTATGCTGATCTAGACCAGGTACCGTGACAAGTGGTACTCTAGTACCTAGTCATTACTTGGAAATTCATTCTCCCTACGTGCCTTCATGGTTTTGATTGCAGAGCCTAGAATTTCTGGAATTTAATGAATGAATAAGTATTTGTACTTAGACACTATTATAATATCAGAGGATTTTGATAAGGAATGTTTTGGTTATCATAAGGTAAAACCCGATATTTTTTTATGGCATGGTCTTACGAGATACCCTTTGATTTTCGAAGAATTTTGAAAACTTTAATACTTCAATTGAGTGTGTTTTCTCACGTTGGTTTTCCAGACTGACTCAGGTGTTATTTTCTATAATGCTCGGGTCAGATCGAGTATTATAGAGTACCGGATATGATGTTATGGAACTCAGAAGACGAGCTGGATGGCGAGACGTATCACACGTACTCGATGTATATTCCATTGTGCAGCATAAGCTGTATAATCAGCTTTTGTGAGGACAAGTTAATACAACAGTCCAGTATTTTGCTATTGATTGTGTTGTACCCAGATTATGTAATGTATAAAACAGTTACAGTTTCTTTTTGTACAAAGATCAGTCATTTATCTATTATATATTGTTCCGCTGTGATTGTGAGATTCTTATGTTTGTTTCCTTTTTCTTTTCCTAACTCTTTCTTCTTTAACCCTAATGGTTTGTATTTCCGACCATTTCGAGATGAACCGAAGGGGTATAAATTTGCGGGCGTTTATAGTAGCATCAGAGCTGAAGGTTAAGAGAGAACCATGGCTCTAGTGGGAATTACTCATTAGAGATGGAGTCAATAGTGCTCTAGAATGAGTTTGAGAGTATTAATAGATTTGAGCGCGTATTTGTTGGTGAAAATAAAAATGTTTTGTACTGTGCTGATTGGTTTGTTTAGTGGTTTATGGGTTCTGGTCAATACGAGTAATTACATTACTGATAGGGATCTCTAAACACATGTACATCTGAACACAAGTATATATGGTTGCTTGTTTATTAGGAAGCGATAATATTAAATTATTATCATTTTTGTGTGGAATTGAATAAGAAAATGAAACTATAACCAAAAGCTTAGGAATAAATTCATATAACAAAATGAGATTTGTAAATGTGAATTAAAAATTTGATTTATAATTTGAAATAGAATAAAATTCCAAAGAATATTTGAATATAGATTGAAAGGATTTGAAATTTGGAAATTTGGAAAATTTTAATTTCATTTGGGTTTGAAAATTATTTTCAAAGGTTTTGGAGGAATAATAGTAATATTATTCAGAAATATTTTTGAGTTAGATATGAAATCTGGTGGGATTTGGAATTAAAAGTATTTGAAGCATTTTTTAAAAGAATAAAAGCACTGAAATCACTTCGATCGCTGGAAAATAATTTCGGTGATGACTGCAGCATAATCGACGTTCATTTTCGAGTTTCCAAGAGAGGAATTGCTACCCGAATATTTTAAATTGGATTGTTTGCAAAACTGAGTTTGGTTTTAAAATTCAAGAGATAATTCAATCCCAAAGGATTTTGGATATAGTTGATTTCAAAATGATTTTGAAATTGTTAACTGGTTATTGAAAACTCTGGAGTTGGTTTAAAATGTTTTGGGATGTTTAAGCAATTGTCTAAAACTGCAGACGTAAATTGGAAATGTTCATTGAATATAAATGGGTTTGATAACTTATAACATTTTGAAGATGTTAGAATAAAATTTAACTTGAAGAAGAGTTAAATAGAAGTAACCGTGAAAACAAAATAAGTTGGATGGTAAGTTAATTAATTAAAGTGAATTAAAAGAAGTTAGCAAATGGAATTTAAATAAGTGGAAAACTTATGGAAGTTTAATAATTTAAACGGTAATGGAATTAAATAGTGTAATGTTATTTAATTTAAATTGTGTTAAGTAAAGTAAGGTTGAAGAATTGTTCGAAGGAACTAAAAGAAGTAATAATTTGAAAATAAAACTTTTATTAGAGATTTAAAATAAATTAGTAAGTGAAACTAATTAAAGAAATGATTAATTAAATATGGTTTGAGATAAGATGAATAGAATTCAATATTTAAAAAATGAAAGGAAAATTGTAATGGGAGATCCAATTTGAATAAAAATAGATAAACTTCAGTGGAGAAGTGAGAATAAATATAAGAAGTGTTGAACTATTCCTTTTCAACTTGAGAAAGGGATGATGAAATTCCTATATAAACATAGTATTGGAGAAATATATTTAGTTAATATATAAATGAAGGTGTAATAAGGGTGTGTGAAATGATAATTGTGAATAAGTGAATGGAAATCAAAATAAATGTGAATAAAAAGAAAATCGATATAGCTAATGATCAATTGAGAAAAATACGTAGGATGTACGTATATTATTTTATTCGCATGATGATTTGATTCGGATTCAAGCATAGAATTTTGAGATGGTTATATTGATCCGAGCAGGGATTTATCGATCGATTTTGGACGATAAAGACTGGATATGGATTTTTGATGGATTCTAGAAATTCTCTATCACTGTTTATGGCTACGTAAGGAGAATGACAGTTTAGGATTAAGAAACCAGATCTGAGTCCGCACTAGAAAGTCGGGTGGACGATACAAATTCAGAAGTGAAATTGTGTGATCGAGTGAGCGATCGGATTTGATATTGCGTACGGATGATATATGTAGATTATACAGGGTTAGGTACAGTAAATATTGAAAATTTTAAAAAGGAGTGACTAAAATGATTTTGGGATCTATTATTGGATATTATTGCCAATTATACATGTATTTTAAAAGTAAAGGAAAATTAGTGTTTTGATTTCAGAAGAGAAATTTGAATTACCCAAAAAAAGGTATGTATTTAAATTGGCATAGGAAATTTGATGGTTTTCTAGTCTAGCCATTTGGCTTTTGTTTTCTTTTAAAATATGGGGGCTCGTAGAGGCATGTTGTAGTCGTACTGATCTAGCCACGCAAAGGAGACTCTGACGAAATTTTTCGAAAATTTAGGGAGTTAGAAAACTTTAAAGAAAATTTAGATAGTTTAAAATTTGGTTTTAAACTAAAATTTGAAATGATTGAGTATATAATGTTGTTCGGAAATTACGGAAGAGTTTGGAAGTTAGTAATACTTATAATGTAACTTTAATATAAAGATTGTTTTGGGGAGTCATTGAAAAACTGTTTGGTTTTTGGGAAACTAGTTAACGGGTTCTATACCATTCTTTTTAACTAGTAATTTTGGGGATTCTTTTAAGAGGGTGGAATGTGACGACCTAAAATTTTTAGATATTTGAAATTGTAATTTTAGTTGATTTTAAATATTTGAAAGTTAGTTTAACTTGAATTTCAAACATCACTATTTATTTGGATAATTAAATTATTGGATTTAATAATTCGAAGTTGGGTAAAATATTAAATCTGGAATTTTAAACCGGCTAAAAATAACATAAGGCCTATGAAATATATAATGATAATATTGAAGGTAATAGAACTTTCTAAATTGAATTTAAAGGTGATTTGTTTAGTTTTAAAAATATATCATTTAAATTGATAATTAAAAATAGCCTTTTGAGGCATAGTCTTGGAATTCGACGAAACCAGTTCCATTGGATTCGTAATTGTGTTTTGTTATCGGATTTAAATATTGGTAGTTTTTGGAGTTGTCGTGTGGTCGTACGATAGGTAAACGCGCTAAAATTTAAATCGAAATTCAAAATAACAACTGGGGTCAAAAGGATATCTTCTCCATAAGATCGAGTTTGGACTCGAAACCTTTTTCATTACGTTCGAAATAAGGGTATAACATAAGGGACGCCTAGCAGTACGCATCGACATATTTTGAGTTACGATTTCGAGACGATTCAAATCTAAACTTAAATATACACACACACACACACACATACACATATACATATATTTTGATTGGCCAAAATAATTCACATCTGAACTTTTTTCTTTTCCCCATCAATCTACTGTAGCATGTTGGGTAAAGCACGCAACTATCTGCACGTGTTTCCCCCTTTCTGTTTAAATTTCACACAAGAAGGAAGGAAAAGTTAAAAGATAGCCGATAAAAAATGTATGGCTTCTATCAGTAAAAATAAATGAATACCCTTTCCCCTTCCCAAATTTATCTGCGAATCCCTTCTCTTACCCTTCAATCGAATTCGTATCTTAGAAATAAAAAAAATGTACTCGTTCGAAATCAAAATCAAATCGATTCTAGCGGAGGTGAGTTTTAGGTAGTCGCGTTCTTGATGGTCGAGGGTGGTGGAGCGTATGCTCGCATTCGTCTATGCATAGGAGGGAGGTGAGGTCTCGCCCTCCATGTGATGCGGGGTCGGCTTCGATGTTTGGTCGAGATCACATTTGGGTGACGGTCCGCCTATTGGTAAAGTAATGCAGACACGCAGGCGCGAGCAGTGGTGCGCAAAGGGTTGCGTCGTTGCGATGTAGTGGTCGGAGCAAGCTAGGGTTCGGCAACATGCATCGTAAGTCAGCGTGATGACGTAAGCACGTAGGGTTCTGATGACTTCGACTTCGTCTGGCCAAGTGCGAGGATAGCGTTGTAGGCACGATGGTTTGGTCGACAGTGAGGTGTAATTCTCTTTTCTTTTCAATTAAAATAAATTTATATATGTGTATATAGAAAAAATATATATACAATGAAGTATATAGATGCAGATTGGTTTCTAATTAATGTATATAAGTAAATGTGAAGAAATAGTAATATATACATGTAGTTTCAAAAGGGAAGAAAATAAACATGGATATGCCAATTTTTAAATTACTTGTTATTTTAAAATAATGGATTAGGGTAATTAGCTTGTTTAAATTAAATTTATTAAATGGAAATTGGTCATTCGATTAGTTCAAATGTTAATAAACTATATATTGTGTATACGAGGTCTGAAATCATGAAGAGACAAGCCGGTTTGGATCGGTCTGCAAATTAAAATCAAAGGTGAGTTAATCTCACTCACTTGGGTTACTGTTTAAATTTAAATAGTTAAAATTTAAATTATTGGTTGATTTCTTGAATTGATGATATATTATCAGCCTGATGTAATACTATATATAGTAATTTATATACATATATTGGAGTGATTGATATTTTCACATTATATAGCGGATGAGACCTTATGCGCCCCGCACAATATCGGATGACCCTTCATACCGCGATGTCCCTCTTGAAGTGGGATTTGCTATTTTAATTGTTGACTGACATCTTTGGATGTAGAGAAAAACAGTTTGGAGGGATCTAACCGGATTCCTCAAAATATTAAAATTTGATTTCATACTGTGATATGATTTATTGATTTATCTGCGATAGATTATATTGATTATATTGGGATTTGAAATATTAAATGCTATTGTTTGATTGAATATATTTTGGGTATATTGAGATATCAAAAATATAAAGATTGAATTTTTGAAGGAATTAAAAGGAGAATTTTTAAGTAAAATAATTTTAGCTAATTTGGATAAATTTAAAGAACGAAATTGGGAAGGAATAAAAGTTGATTTTTAAATCCTAATAAATAAATTTTGAGTATGGGAAAAGAAATTTTTGAATAAATGGGAATAAATGAATTTTGAAACTTAAGTGATATTGTTCAAAGAAATAAAGGATTTATTTTTGAATTCAGGGTTTAAAATAGATTGGGAGGAACAAAGAAGAGTTTTGGAAATTTTTTATGAAATTGGTATTTTAAGTTTAAATAAGATTTTAAATCATAGTAAAGGAGTAAAATCTGTAAATAACGGCTTTTGTAATAAATTTGAGTAAGAAAGTAACTTATTTTGAAATGGAGTTAATTTTGAAAATCCAGTTGAAAACCAACTAATTGTTGAAACTGTGATTAAAGGAGAATGAGATTATGGAATTTATAAACGGGGTTTAAAAATAAAGTGAATATAATATCAGTCGATATTTGGAAGTGTAAATTTACGTTGGGAATTTATAAGAAAGGGTAATTCGTTTTAAAAATAAAAAGGGTGGTTTTATTTTTAAAGGCGTGGAAAAGAAATTTTCGGGTTTGGGATGTAAATTAAACCAAAATAAATCGAGAAGGATCTATAAATGGTTAGATGGGTTATGTTGGAATGGAAGGTGTATTTCCTGAAAAGCTAAGTATATTTTTCATAAGAAGATTTCTAAGTACAAATTAAAGGATTTTTAAGTTGTTTTAAAAGAGGGTTTTTAGAGAAGTTTATTTATTTTAAATTGTTAGAATTTTAAAGTAAATATTTATTATAAAATTAATTGTAGCAGCAATTATTTTAAAAGTTAAATTAGTATAATGATTTAAAAGATAATTATTAAATATTTATACTTTATACAATAATTTTATTTTAAACAAAGTTTGTGGTTAAATTTTTACTTGGAAAATGATTTAGAATTTCTTAACTATTATTTTGAGTAAAGTAATTTAAGTAGTTTTATTTCAAAGGTTTTAAATATGTGTTTTTGGGTAAAGTGATTTAAATTATTAAAAAGCTAATTTTAATTAGACTTGGAGTTTTTCAGTGGAAATAAAATAATTGGTTGACTTGATTGTTTATTTGATAGTTAAATAACCGTCTATCAAATCTGGACCCAAAATATAACTTCGGAAATATCTAGAAGAGGAATGGGAATTATATGGTAGAGTTACCATTCGGTGATATACTGTACGTATAAACTCGTTCGTTCTTCTAGGATGTTGATAAGAAAATCCGTCCACAACGGTTAGGAGGTGAACTCCGATCTTATTTTCGTCTGTGTATTTCCTAAAGAATTGGGGTTGAGTTTACCGGAAAATAGCGAACGTTGTTATGAAGTGACCGGGATCGGATTTGTGATCCGAAAACCACTTCGATCCAACGAGTCCATTCCTGAGGAAGACAAGAGTTTGGAGTCGAAGATGGAGCAGTGAAGTGCAAGGGCTAATCGCTACTAATCCCGAGGGTGATTCCAAAATGGATGTAGTAGGAGTAGTGCCTTCGGTTTTGTTCGGACCGGTAATGGACTTTTGTGGATGAATGCAATCAGAATATCGTCAGGAGGACAATGAGCATTCTAAGTGAAATGTGTTCTAAAAGTAACGATTAGCTTCGAGCCTCATCAACCGGGAATGACTGAAAATTAGGTCATATGCAGCAATGTTAAGTGGGTAGCACCCAATTAGAGTAAGGTCATAACCGTGTAGATGTGCCTTTTTATTCGGCTGTGTAGGGCGGCTGTGTGGGGCGGTTGCTGATCCCAACCATGGGGTGATCTTATTCGGACTATCCAGCAAGGGGTAGCTTTGGTCTTGTGTTGCAGAGGATTGGGATGGGTCCTCGGTATGTTGATCTAGACCAGGTACCGTGCAAGATGGTGCCCCAGTGCCTAGTCATTATTTGAAAATTCATTCTCCCTACGAGCCTTTACGGTTTTGATTGTAGAGCCTAGTATTGCTGGAATTTAACGAATCTAACAATTTCGACTATTTGAGTGAGTATTTGTACTTAGACACTATTATAATATCAGATGTTTTGAAAACTCGACATGTTTATTTGTGGCATGGTCTTACGAGATACCCTTTTGATTTTCAAAGGATTTTGAAAAATTTAATAATCCAATGGAGTGTGTTTTCCCAAGCTGGTTTTCTAGACTGACTCGGGTGTTATTTTACTATAATGCTCGGGTCAGACCGAGTATTATAGCAAACAAGATAGGATGCTATGGAACTCCGAAGACGAGCTAGATGGTGAGACATATCACATGTACTTGATGTATATTTCGTTGTGCAGCATAAGCTGTATAATCAGCTTTTGTAAGGACAAGTTAATATAACGGTCTAGTATTTTTCTATTGATTGTGTTTTCTTAGACGATGTAATGTATAAAACTATTACAGTTTCTTTTTGTTATTTATCTATTATATATTGTTCCACTGCGATTGTGAGATTCTAATGTTTGTTTTCTATTTCTTCTTCTACCTCTTTCTTCTTTAATCCTAATGGTTTGTATTTCCGACTACTTTGAGTTGAACCGAAGGGAAACGGATTTGTAGGCTGTTACAGTCAAATAATTTGAAACAGTACGGGTGGATATAAAATTGATAATCATAGTAAAAACTACTTATTTGTATGAAATCATATTATTATGTTATCAAATTCTTCAGAATAAGATGTCAACGAAATTGGTATAGACTATGAATACAAAGAATGGAAGATTACATGTGTTTTCTTCTAATATGATTATCAAAATAAAAATAAGATATGTCGCCATAAGCATAAGTGAAATTAACCTAATATATGAACATAAATACTCTCATTATTAGTGTGATTCTATAATTTATGAACATAAATATATTTGTGTGTTTATGTTCAATATATATATGTATATTAGTATTTAGTGTAGATAGTATTAGATTAAGTCGGAGTTATATTAGTATAGGATAAGTTTTTGTTGATGACAACGGGGGAGAAATATAAAATAGAGTTGTTAGAGTGGTTAGGCTTAGATTAAGGGGAAGTTATCAGTTTTAGGGGTAGTTATAGTGAAGGTGAAGTTTATCTTATAAACATAGGTTGTCATCATTAAAAAGGGGGTGAATGTCGGACATTGAGATGATGGTTTTGATGACAACAACCATCGGACTTGTTACAAAATATAAATACTAACGTTATGGTTTAGATGTATATGTGTATGAAGGATATAAACATGCACGTACTAAAAATGAAGACTGTATAGTATAGAGATTCAAGACTGAAGATATCAAGATTGAAGACTCATGAGTATCAAGATGTCAAGGGTTCAGTAGTACAAGATAAGTATTGAGCCTAGAATTATGTTAAAACTTCTTGAAAGCACCAACATCTTTATTCGAAATTAATTCGTGGAATGGGATTCACTTCGAGCCTGCTAAAGCGATGGAACCCAAGTAGGATGGAACCCACGACAATATCTAGTGGAATATATAGTGGTCCTATTTTAATATCCAATAATTTAAAAAAAAATGTTTTTTCAAAAATATGTCTCTAGTTTTGAAAAACGTTGTTTTAAAAACATTCTTATCAAAAAGGCATCTCTCTTGGTTTTAAATATTTTAGCCTCAAAACTACCTTTATCATTTTTAATATTTTGATTTCATAATCGTCCTTGATTTTAAACTATCTCTTGTTTTGTATAGTGAGCTTTAAAATATTTATGTACTTAAATTTTAAATCGCTTTATACATTAAGATTATATATATTGAAAATTACTTTCTAAAACTCTTTTATATGTTTAAATTACATTCAAAAATACCTACAATGTTTAGAAATAGTTTTGACAAATTATAGAAATCTTTTTTAACAAGAAAATCAAAAAATCAATTTTTGCCTTGAGCACGTCGACATACTCCTATCCCCGATGTCGACGTGATGTCCATTATTTTGAATTTTAATTTTCAAAAGAAGTGTATATTCGTCGTATCCTTTCACGAATAGATATGGTTATTGATCTCTAAAAGTACCAGTAAGTTCTAAATGAATTTTTACCAGATTTCATTTATTTTCTCTACTCTTCGTCTTCCACGTTTATTCAAAAGAGTAATAAACCATACTCTGTCGAAATACCAAGTGAATCAAACTTGATTTTCTCTTGTTTGATTCTCTACAACTCTCTCTATAGGATCCCAGTGCTATTCAAAGTTATAGGATTATTTGTAAATCAAATAGTTGAGTAAAAGGTGTGGTTGAGCCTTGAAATCAATTGGGTGTGATCGTTACCTTGGAAGTCGATTAGGTGATCTTGTGGCCTGGTCAATCAATAGAGTTTGCTCCGGACTGGAACACAGAAGGTGTACCTCGTGGCCTTGAAATTGAGTGTGTAATCTGGGAGATTTTTTTTTGATAAGAAATCTGTACGATTGTACGGGACTATATGTAGGTAACTCCGAACCAGTATAAAATCCTGGTGTGTTCTTTCCTTTACTGCTTTTATTTATTATTTCCATCTGTGTTAGATTCTGTGATTATATCTGTGTCCGTGAATTACATTTGTTGGTGATTAAATTGCATAAGTTTCAAAATGATTTATAAAATTGACAAAACACTATTCACCCCACTCTAGTGTTATTCCATCCTTAAGATCCGTAATCCGCATTTCTCACTTATGTACGATGTATATTCAGTATTTTTGAGGACAAGTTATTATAACTGTCCGTATTGATTATTGACTGTTGTACTCTGATGATTGTGTGTATATTAACACCTATAGATTCTTTTGTATAAAATTTTCTAATTTCGGCTACGATTTGTGAGATTCTATGTATTGTTTCTATTTCTTCTTCTATCCTCTTCTTTCTCATAGTTATTTGTCTTTGCTTACAATTAGTGTTGGACAAACATGATTTAATGTCGGCTCAAAGGGTACGTAATGACGGGTCACCACACTTGGTGTCGGAGCTTGTTTTGTGCGAACACCTAGGATTTGGTGGGGATTACTGATTAGAGACAGGGCCAGTCGTACCCTAGAATGAGTCTAAGTGTATTATAAATATGAGCGCATATTTGTTAGTGACTATAAATTGTTTTATATTGTGTTGTCTTATTGGTTGAGTGTTTATGAATTTTGTTTGATACGGCCTAGACAACTATATCGATAGGAGTTTCTAAACCTTAAACAATTTAAATCGACATAGTATTGTTTCAAAGTAGGCAAATTAAGAAATTTTATCCAATTATATTTCGATATAAAAGAAATAATTTTTTGAAATTTTATAGTATACTGTTATGTTTGGTTGTTATTATTATAATCAAAACAATATTATAAATTGGAATGGTCGTATGTAACCAAATTAAAAGGTATAACTATGAATTACGCAAATGAGTTGAAACTAAAACTTGATTCAAACTAGAATTTTGAAATTTTAATCCCGAAGTTTTTTGGTAATATTTTCCAAGGCATTTTGAAATAAATAATGGTGATATTATTTTTGGAATAGAAAATGCTTTAAACTGTTTTTCGGAATGGATTTTGGAAGTGATAAAGTACTAAATTCACTTCAATCGTTGGAAAATAATCCTGGTGATTATTGTGCATCATCATCAGTTTTTATTTTTGAGTTTATAAGTGACGGATTACTACCTAGTAATTTGATATGAGGATTTTTGTTGGAAACAAGTGTTGTTTTGGAAATTCCGAAGGGAATTTGTTTGGATAAAACCAAGCTAATTTTATAAATTCCAAAGAAATGGTTTGTTAAACCAAAAGAGCAATATATATTTATGATTTCATATCGAGTGTTTGAATTCTATAATCTGTATTTAAATATCTTAGGAAAATATCAAGAAATATATTTTTGAACATATAAGTTGAGAATGATATTAGTAAGGAAATAAGTGTGAAAAATGGAATTCTGGAATAGAATTTTAAGTTAAGCAAATTATAATGAATTGTATGAATTGAAATTTAACTTAAGTTATGTTTAATGAAATTGGATTGGATTTGAAACAATATCAAATTGAATTGGATAAATTTTGAATTGTAAAGTGACTTTATAACTATAGGTTATAAATTTGCAATGGAATAAAAGTTATGTGAAAAGTTATGGAATTATGAATAAATAAGTTTGAATAGCTTACAAAATTTGTGTTAATGGAATAAATATATAATTAAGCTAAAAGTGATGAATAATCTTGAGCTAAAATTTTAAATTTGAATATACTCAAGTAAGCATCAACGAAATAATTTTTTTTTGGAAATTTAACCTTGCAATGAGGATTTAACTTAAGATTTAAATGGAATAAAACTCAAGTCAATCCAAATAAGCAGGCCTTTTTTTAGAAAAAGGAACTTAACTTGGTTGAGTAAAAGGGATTTTGGATTGAATTTGAATGTGGAACTTGAGTTATAAACGGAATTCGACTTAAGCATAAGCAAATTAGGTACATTTTTAAATATTGCGGACCAAAATAGAAATGTATTGAAATGGTGATGACTTAAGTTATAAGTGAACTCAATTTAAGTGTAAATTGAATATGGATGGGAATATTGTCGATAAGAATGAAATTGAACTTAAGTAGATAAGTCATAAATAAATTGGCATGCATTGGTATGTTGTTGAATATGAAATCGAGAAAAGAAGATCTTGTGAATAATGGATTCTGGATTAATGTAAATTTATAAATTGATGTAGAATCAATTTGAAATAGCTATACGCTTAAGTGGTTATTTTATTAAATTAATATCATCGAATTTGCATGGAAATTTTTTTCGTTTGACGTAAACGTAAGTATAAAAAATTATGTAAATTATTGGCAAGTGAATAAATTGATTTAGAATCGATTTGAAATGAATATGGGTATAATATGTGGTGATGTTAATTGAATACTTATAAATAAGTTGTGAAGCATTTGGAATTGTATACATGGTGTCTAAATTGAATTGGAAGCGAAAGATTAAATGTTGGGACCTTTTAATTGCATATACATTCTAAATATACATGTAATACCACGCATTGCCTATGAAATTCATGTATTTAACTAGTTAAATAAATGAAATGATATTAAATTTCATGTTTTTGGACACATGTGTTTAAATTGAGTAATTATAGGTACAACAAGACCATTTGGCTATATTTTGGCTGCGCGATTGCATATAATTATGAGTGCTAGCTTAATAATGCTAAAATAAAGTATGCTTACGACTTTAGCGCGTGAAAATTTAAAATAATGATATATATATATTTCATTTTCTGGCTATGAGAGCTGATGTATATCTTTTTATCATATTTGTGACACTATAATTGGCTCTTTGGACAAAGGAGACTTTGGTAAAAAAATTCAAAAATTTAGGGTGTAAGAAAACTTTCGAACGAAAAAAAAATTGTTAACCAAACGGTTGATTTTTGGGTTGTAGTTGAAATTATGATTTTTGAATTAGTAATGGAAACTAATTGTTTTGGTTGAAACTAATAGATTTAGAAAAGTGAAATGTCGAGCTTCAAAATAAGCGGGTTTTGAAAAATTAATGGGTTTGTTGCATTTTTCCTACTTAGCAATTTCTGGGACGAAATTTTTCTAAGGGGGGAGGAATGTAACGACTCGGATTTCCCATCGTTTGATTTTAAATATTTAAATTGTTTCGAAAATTGGATTTGGAATATAAATTGATTTTGGAATATGAAGATTTTGGTTGAAATTATAGAATGAATTCAAATTTCAAATATAACGATTTATTGAAATACGGAAATGGTGAATAATTGAAATTTGAGTTGAATATGAATCGAAAATGGTTTCTACTATTGATATAAATTCTATTTAAATCAGAATTAAGTTAGTAAGTTTTTAAAACTAGAATTTCAATTGATTTCGTCAATTTTTAAAATCGAAGATTTTATCGACGCATTAAATAGCAATTCGAGGCATAGTCTCGGAATTCGATGAAACTAGTTCCATTTAATTTGTAATAGTTTATTATTACCAGATTTCAAATTTCATAGCATTTGTAGTTACCGTTTGGTAGTACGGAATAGAAACGCGTTGAATTTAATATCGAAAATTTAATATTATAATTAGGTTCAAAATGCTAACTTGTCCATACGATCGAATTGAGGCTCGAGACTAGTTCCGTTGCGTTCAGAATAGGGGTATGGTAACAGCCCGCAAATCTGTACCCCTTGAATCACCACTATTCTACCTAAATCAATCCAAGTAGTACAGAAATACGAACCGTTTGGGTTAAAGAAGAAGAGATAGAAGAAGAGAATAGAAAACAACAACAGAATCTAACCATCGCAGAGGAGTAAAATATAATAGATAATAAATAATCTTTACTCAAAATCAAATATATCTGTTTACATATATTACATCATCAGAGTACATCAATCACGGCTCACATCAATAACATACAACTGGATACACAGCTACACAAAACAGCGGAATATATATATAAACAAGTATGAGAGTACGTATCATCATCTTGCTCGTCTACTGAGCTCCACAGCATCATATCCTTTATTCTATAATACTCGGTCTGACCCGAGCATTACAGTTAAATAACACCCGAGTCAGTCTGGATTACCAGCGTGAGAAAATCACACTCAATTGATTCTTAAAGTTTCAAAAATCCTTTGAAAACAAAAGCATCTCGTAAGACCACGCCACAAATAAACATGTCGGGTTTTTACCTTACGATAGCTAAAACATTTTTATTAAAGTCCTCTGATATTATAATAGGGTCTATAGAAAGTAAAATAGAATCTAGCTGAAATGCTTGCATCTCACGTTTCAGCAATAGTTGGGCACAATCAAAACCGTACGGGCGCATAGGGAAAATGGATTCCAACCAATGGCTAGGCACTGGGGTACCACCTGTCATAGTACCTGGTCTAGATCAGCGTACCGAGGAGCCACCCTAACTCCCCTGCAACACAAGACCGGAACCATCCCTTACTGGATAGTCCCGAGCAAGATCACCCCGCGGTTGGGATCGGCAACCGCCCACTAAGCCGAAATAAAGGGACATCTAGACAGGGATGACCTCACCCTCCAGTGGCGGCCACCCACGAAGCCTTGCTGCATAACCCCTGATTTTCAGCCATTCCCATTTGACGAGGCTTGAGGCTAAGCATTGCGTTTATAGAATATATCCCTTAGAATGCCCATCGTCCACCTGACGATGTTTCGTAAGCATTCATCCATACAAGTCCGTCCCGAGTTCGAACGGAACCTAAGGCACTATTCCTACTACATCCATTTTGGAAATATCCTTAGGATTAGTAGCGACTAGCCCTTGCACTTCACTGCTCCATCTTCGAATCCAAAATCGTTTCCACGAAACGTACAAACCGGATCGAAGTGGTTTTCGAGAAATAAATCCCGATCCCGGTCTCTTCGAAACGATCAGCGCATTTGGCCTATATTGATAGTCGGTTATTTAACTATCAATTAATATTCACAAACAACCATCCAACAATAAATAATTTCTCCCAAATTATTTATTTATCTCAAAAATATCTTCACAAGATATATTTTCACTTTTCAAATTCCTTTGAAAATAGTTTTCAAAACTATCTGCCTTTCTCAGAATAAATTTCAAGTATTTCTATTTTCACTGGAATCACCAAACACAAAACTAGATTTTCTAAATTAATTTAAAACACTTTACTTTTTAAAAATATACTTTAAAATATTCAAGTTAAAATTACTTTAATAATTTGTTAAAAATACATACTATATGAATATTTGAAAATGAGGTTACTTAATAAAATATAAAAATAGATTTCTACTTCAAAAAAACAAATTACTAAGTTACTTCTCAATACTTACTGCTTAAATAAATTAAAGAGAATACTTACTTTAGACTTTAAATATTAGAAATAATAGATTTTACAAAACTTGCTTTTAAAACAACCTTAAAACATTTAATTTATATTTTAAAATTCTACTTTTAAAAACATGTGCTTGGTTATCCATAGAAAAATTCTAACTTCAATCACTTAAATCAATTTCTCCAAATTGATTTCCAATTTATTTTACTTGAAATAAATTTCTTTACTTAACAGTTCATTTCCAAATTCAGTAGTTATGGATTTATTATTATTTTTCTACTTTACTCTTTCAATAACCCAAATCTTAAATTCTAAATAAATGTTTGTTCTTTATAATTAATAGTACTAAATTTTAAAATTCATTAATTTCCTTTCTATTTTCTAGTTTTATTTATTAAAATTTTAAAGTCACTTTATTTCTTTCCAAGTCATTCTTACTTTTATTCTATTATTATTTTTACTTGAAATTTCACATCTTTTATTTCAAAAATCAAATTTATATTTTTGGTAATTCATTATACCCAATAATATCGACCAAGCCATAGCATTCAATACTTTCCCATAATTCACCATAGAATATCAAATAACCAGAACTGATAATATTAAACAATTTAAATAAAAGTTGAGAGGTCCAGTTGGATCCCTCCAACCTGTTTTTCCCTGCATCCACAGATGTTAGCACAATAATACACCAATTTCAAAATATATCATACTATAGCATATCAGTCAACTCAACCGTTCAACAACTATTTAAATTTAATCATTTAAATTTAAATTTATACCGAGTGAGATTAACTCAACTTTGACTACGCATGCAACCATTCCAATCCTGCTTGTTTTCTTGTCAAATTTCAAACCTTGAATAACCATTTGCAGTTTATTAATATTTGAAATAAATCGAACAGCCAATTTTATTAAAATTAAATCAAATTAATATTTTAGTTTTAAACTAATTTCCCCTTTCATAACTATTTTATTTTATTTTATTAAGCTAACATAAACCAATGGGTTAATAAAACCGATTAAATCCTCATAATATATTAAAATTGATCAGTAAGTTCAAAGTATATATAAAATTTCTTTTCTTTTAATCCATATATATCCAACCATTTAGAACCAATAGATGAATTAATATGCTGTTATACATGTATAACTAATTAAATATTTAAAACAAACTAATTACCTTAATACTTGTTTTTAAAAAAATAAGTTAATACATTTAAAGTGTATGCTTGTAAATTATTTTCCTTCTAAAACTACCTATACTTAAAAATTTAATTTATCTAGATTCGAAATCTAACTTTGATTTAACTTCACAATATTTACGCATTCTATATTTTCAAAATATATTCACGTAACTAGCCAAACAGCAATTCATTTCTGTTTATATGTATTTTAAACCCTAAGAGGGAGTTAAAATATGTATCATTAAATTTTTAAATAAATAAACAGTGTATATATATATATATATATATATTTAGCTGTAGTTTACTTAAATTTCTTTTCAACTCTAGAGGCGTAAATATAAATTTTAAACCTTACTGTAAATTAAATTTCCGGCCTAAATATAAAAGTACATAAACAAGAATCGAAATTAAAAAAAAAATTATAAATCTTTACTGTATTTTCAATCATTGTTAAACCTATATATATCTTATTTATTTTTATTCAGTTTAAACACAAGTGGAAAAGTTTATACCTCACTTCAAAATGCAAGCTCAGGCTACCACCCCTTAATCGCGTCAACGAGCTCGAACGCTCCAGGTTCACCCTCCTTCCCCCAAACCTAGCCGCCGATAGCTCCTCTTCCAAAGTACCGCTCTGCCTCTGCCAATCGCCTCGCATAAAGGCCCCGCCTTCATCACGAAATCGAACAGCCCACGGAACTGCTCCCCTCCCATAACGGCGCTCGCACCTGCCGCCTCGAGACTCGAGACCGATTCCTCCAGTCGCCTCCACACGCGCGAGTTCATGATACCGCCAAACCCTAAGTCGCTGCATCAGGTCGCACGACATCACGTCCCTCGCCTTACCAAAATCGCACACGCTGCCGATCAATTTGATTTAATTGAAATTGAGAAATTGAAAATGAATCTCGGTTTGATTTTAGTTTAAACGAAGTCAATGAGATTCTTGTGTTGCCCCCTTTTTTTTTCCGTTTACGCTGATTGAAAATGAAAGCTTCGGCACCTCTTTTTTTTAATTTTTTTTTGTTTTTTACCAAACGCGTAGATTCTCGAAGAAGACTCAATTCTAAAATGAACATATTAGCTTCTGAGAGAAGCCAGAGTACATGATGCTTACGACAGTACACAATGCAATGTCAACGCGTTTATATACCGTACTCTCGCACCACAACCCCAAACACTACAAAATTTGAAATCCGATAATAAAACACTATTACGGATCCAATGGATATGGTTTTGTTAAATCCCGAGACTGTGCCTCGGAAGGCTATTTTAAATTCAATTTAAACGATATAAAATTTCAAAATTTAGCCAAACGTTTTCAAATTCAATTTTAACACTTTTACTACCTTCAGTATTATCAATATAAATTTTATAAGCTTTCAAATTATTTTTAATAGGCTTAAAATTCTACATTCAACATTTCATCCAATTTTAAATTATTTAAATTCAATTATTAAATTATCAAATAAGTTGTGATATCCGTTATTCAAGTTAAAATTACTCTATTGAATATTTAAAATCAATTAAATATTCCGATTTTAAATGCTTGAAAATTCCGGGTCGTCACATTCTTCCCCCCTTAAAAGAATTTCATCCCCGAAATTACTAGTTAGGAAGAATGATCCAATACCTGTTACTATTTTTTCCAAAACCAAACAGTTCAACATCTTACTAACTATCTTTTAATAAAAGACCCAGTATCATTTTTATTAACTTCTCAACTCACCCATAGTTTCAAACTATACTATTTGTTTAATCATTCGAGTTTCAATTTAAAACCAAATTTTGAATTATCAAAATCTTCTAAAAAAATTTCTAACTCCCAAAATTTGCGAAATTTTTTGCCAGCGTCTCCTTTGCGCGGCTAGCTCGGTACAACTACAAAATGGCTCTACGGCCTCCCAAATCCAAAAAGAAAACAAAAGGCCAAGTGGCTCGATCGAAAAACCCAATCAATTTTCATACCAAAATTTAAATACATACCTTTTGTCGAGCAATTCATACTTATCTTCTGAAATCAAAATCAATTCTCTTTTCCCTTTATATTACCTGTATATCCTGCTTAGTACTAATATCCAATAACAATATTCCCAAAACAGTTTATCGAAATGTCAATATCTATTCATTCCAATATTGACTTAAATTATATTAGTAGTATCAATTTTCATTTAAGAATTCACCATTCTCTCTTAAGTTCAATATAAGCATTATATATGTTTCTTATACTTATTTTCACCTTACTACTTTAGTTTATATCTATTTCTATTCAAAGTAATTCTTTCATTTCCATAAGAATTCAATTTATTTTCAACTATAAACTTTAAATTTTATTTTTCATTTATACTGATTCATGTTATGATTTTAATCAGCTCCATTTACTAACTTATTTCAATTTTCCAGTTTGAAATCGTTTTGTCGTTAACCAAAATTTTCAAAATTTTTCTAACTCCCAAAATTTCTGAAATTTTTTGGCAGAATATCCTTTGTACGGAAGAGCTTTTGCAATTTGACAAAAGAGATAAATATATATACACGACCCACACGGTCGGAAAAACCAAAAACAATTCATATTTCCTATTTTTATTGCGTAGGCGTACCTTATTTAGCATTTTAAGCAATCGTCTTATTATTTTTAGCAAATAGCACAACCAAATCCAGCCACACGGCTCCCAGATACCTGTACTTACTCAATTCAAACATGTAAGTGCCAAATATATGCAGTTTAACAATATTACATTTAGTTGTAATGGTTAAACACATGAATTCTAAAAGAAATTCACACCAAACATTTTTCCGTAAGCAATTTATATAGTTTCCATGCTAATTCAACTGTTTCAATTAATTCATAAACCATTTTCATTCAATTTGAATGGTTTAAAAACTCAATCGCTTACATTTAATTTATTTTTAAGAAAACTGAACTCATATTTAATTCAATTGCTCTCAAAGTCAATTTATTTTACTCCCATCCATTCATCGAATTTGAATTACTTCCATTTACATCTCATTGTTTACATTCAATTTAATATTCATTCAAACAAACCCATATTTATTACAATTGATTCAAAAACCAATTTTATGCAAATTCAGTGCTATATTCTCATTCATTTTATTTGAATCCATTTATTTATCTTGAAACATTTCATATTGGTTACATCAAATACTCATTTCATAATTAATTTGCAAACTAAACCTTTGCCACATTAAATTGGTATTCGACTTCATTTAACCAATTCAAGTTCCATCTCCATATTTCATTACCAATTAATTTCCTTTTTATTTTAATTCATTCACGACCATTTATTTAGCTCGACCCATTTCAAGATTGCATATTACTACCCATTCATTTAAATTTCATTCTATATTTGTTTATTCCAACTATTTTATTTAGCTCGACAACAATTCAGGCTATTCCATTCAATAACTATTTCTCAACTCATTTAAACCATACTTCATTTTGAGTTCGGATTTTATCCAACACTTACTTAAGTCAAAACATAAGTTCATTTCCATTTCTTTTATAATAAGTTCTACTTCCCTCTTTCATTTAATTCTTATTTATTCTATCCATTTACTTATTCAACATAATTAGTTTATCCACATTCACTTAAACCATTCTAGTAAACTTAAAACATTCTATTTTTTTCTTATTGCCTCAAGTTATTTCAATCCCTTAATAATCTAAATGGTTTACCATTATTTATTTAAGAATTTTCATTCCATTGAATATTATCGGCAACTCACCGAATTTTATTTCAATTAAAATCATTATTACTTGATTTAAATCCCATCCACTATCATTACACTTAGTTTTAAGTTGAATTCAATTCAACTCTCTTCCATTTATTCAGCTTAAGACAATTTACTTCAATTTATTCAAATTTTATACTTAAGCTCATTTTTATTTTACAAGTAGTTTTATTTTTTTATTTTTTTTTATACTCAACTTAGCTCAATTGATTCCAAGGACATATCCAATTTATTTCAACATATTTGGATTTTATTTATAATTCCAACCATTACTATTTTAATCCGATTTCAATTTCCTTTACTTGACACATTTCATATTATATATAATCTGTTAACACTCCAAGTCAAATTTTAATTTATAACTCAAGTTCTGAATCCATTAGCCATTTCAAATTACCATTCACTTTTATGAACTCACAATTCAATCTCATCCACAATTTGAATCGAATTTAATTTTATAACTTGAGTTTTATTTCCAAACTTCATTATTTTCTCACAATTCAGCTTCTATTTAACTGCATTGGGCTCTCATTACATATTTCATTGTCTAATTATTATCTAAATAGTCTTTCCCCAACTTATAATCCAGAACTTGATTTTAACCCCAAAATCTCTTCATTTAATTTTTCTTAGGTTCAAAAATTATTTTATAATCCAAGTTTTGATTTTTATTTTATTTTCGATTCGTCAAAAATATTTATTTTGGGTTTTCTATCCCACTTTTCAAATTTTATAAGTCACAACTTATTATTTACACAATTCCATTCATTCTAGACTTGAATATATTAATCTTTTATTCTAACCCAAGCCTCATGCTTATTTATATCCCATGCATGTTTTATTTCATGCATTATAACTCTTTTACACGTTATTCTTATTTATTTATTTCAATTCCAATCCTTATTCAATTTATTTTCCATTTGTTTAGGTAATAATTTTATTCCATTCATTAATTCAATTGAATTCTTATCCTAATTCAATTTTCCTTTAACTCAAATTTATTTAATCTCAATTCGATTTCAACTTAATTCGAAAAACATATGGATATTATTTTCAGCTTATTCAATTAATTTCAATCCAGTTAAGTTTGTATTTCCCAATCCAAGTTAATTTCATTTTTAACTTTTCACTTAAAATTTACATTCCATTATTCAAAGCTTATATTTCTTCCCGATTTAAAAAAAATCATCTCAATTTATAAGCTTACAACCTATCTCATCAGGATTTTCAAATACCCGACTTTTGTTTCAAATTATCTTGAAATCTCCAACATCTCAAATCACATTTCTCAAAAGTTAAACCAATCCTGGTTTTACTCCCAACAACTTTCCTTTGAAATTTTCAAATACAACTTGTTTTTCCTAAACAAATCAATTTGGCAGCAATCCGTCACTTAGAAATTCGAAAATGAATACTGATGATGCGGCCATCATAATCAGAACTATTTTCCAATAGTCCAAGTGATTTCGATGCTATATCACTTTCAAAATCCATTTAAAACAAATTTCCATTCATAAATACCTCCAAAACAATAAGGCCATTATTTATCTTTAAAACACTTCGACAAGCACTTCCCAAGTCTCCGGGATTTTAAATTTCCAGAGCCTGCTTAAATAAATTTTAACTATAATTCATTTGCACAGCTTATTCTCGTACAAATCCTCATTTGATTATATTCCAATTCATAAATTACATTTATAATTCACATTTATAAATTTCATTTTATAATGAATTTATTGCCTTAAATTTTGGTTATATTTTCAATTTCTAGTTAAATTTTCACTTAAGAATGATATACTTTAATATTATCATTTCTAATATCCAAGCAACCATATATTAGCTAAATAGTTTTCAAAAACTATTCTTTATATCAAAATATGCTTTTTAGGTAAAATTATTTTATTTACCCATATTTAAAACAATACCGTGTCGATTGTTCTCTTCAAGTGTTTAGAAACCCCTTCAATAAAGTTGCGCAGACTGTGTCGACGAAGGTTCATATGGCACTCAATAAACCAATCAACACAATATTAAAATAATTTATATTCACTAACAAATAACGCGCTCATATCCATTAATACGCTCAAACTCATTGTAGAGTACTACAGACTCTAATTTAAATGAGTAATTCCCACCAGAGCCAAGGTTATCACCAACCTAAGCTCTGATACCAAGTGTAACAGCCCGCAAATCCGTACTCGTTGAATCAACACTATTCTACCTAAATCAATCCAAGTTGTGCAGAAATACGAACCGTTTGGGTTAAAGAAGAAGGGGTATAAGAAGAGAATAGAAAACAACAACAGAATCTAACCATCGCAGCGGAGTAAAATATAATAGATAATAAATAATCTTTACACAAAATCAAATATATATGTTTACATATATTACATCATCAGAGTACATCAATCACAGCTCACATCAGTAACATACAACTGGATACACAGCTACACAACACAGCGGAATATATATATAAACAAGTACGAGAGTACGTATCGTCATCCTTCTCGTCTCCTGAGCTCCACAGCATCATATCCTGTATTCTATAATACTCGGTCTGACCCGACTATTACGGTTAAATAACACCCGAGTCAGTCTGGATTACCAGC
This sequence comes from Allium cepa, assembly GCA_030765085.1. Taxonomy (NCBI): domain Eukaryota; kingdom Viridiplantae; phylum Streptophyta; class Magnoliopsida; order Asparagales; family Amaryllidaceae; genus Allium; species Allium cepa. The sequence continues at coordinate 744,450,186 of CM060931.1, read as the reverse complement.
GTGAGAAAATCACACCCAATTGATTCTTAAAGTTTCAAAAATCCTTTGAAAACAAAAGCATCTCGTAAGACCACGCCACAAATAAACATGTCGGGTTTTTACCTTACAATAGCTAAAACATTTTTATTAAAGTCCTCTGATATTATAATAGGGTCTATAGAAAGTAAAATAGAATCTAGCTGAAATGCTTGCATCTCACGTTTCAGCAATAGTTGGGCACAATCAAAACCGTACGGGCGCGTAGGAAAAATGGATTCCAACTAATGGCTAGGCACTGGGGTACCACCTGTCACAGTACGTGGTCTAGACCAGCGAACCAAGGAGCCACCCTAACTCCCCTGCAACACAAGACCGGAACCATCCCTTACTGGATAGTCCCGAGCAAGATCACCCCGCAGTTGGGATCAGCAACCGCCCACTAAGCCGAAATAAAGGGACATCTAGACAGGGATGACCTCACCTTCCAGTGGGGGCTACCCACGAAGCCTTGCTGCATAACCCCAGATTTTCAGCCATTCCCATTTGATGAGGCTTGAGGCTAAGCGTTACCTTTATAGAATATATCCGTTAGAATGCCCATCATCCACCTGACGATGTTTTGCAAACATTCATCCATACAAGTCCGTCCCGGGTTCGAACGGAACCGAAGGCACTATTCCTACTACATCCATTTTGGAAATATCCTCGGGATTAGTAGCGACTAGCCCTTGCACTTCACTGCTCCATCTTCGAATCCAAAATCGATCCACAAAACGTACAAACCGGATCGAAGTGGTTTTCGAGAAATAAATCTCGATCCCGGTCTCTTCGAAACGATCAGCGCATTTGGCCTATATTGATAGTCGGTTATTTAACTATCAATTAATATTCACAAACAACCATCCAACAATAAATAATTTCTCCCAAATTATTTATTTATCTCAAAATATCTTCACAAGATATATTTTCACTTTTCAAATTCCTTTGAAAATAGTTTTCAAAACTATCTGCCTTTCTCAGAATAAATTTCAAGTATTTCTATTTTCACTGGAATCACCAAACACAAAACTAGATTTTCTAAATTAATTTAAAACACTTTACTTTTTAAAAATATACTTTAAAATATTCAAGTTAAAATTACTTTAATAATTTGTTAAAAATACATACTATATGAATATTTGAAAATAAGGTTACATAATAAAATATAAAAATAGATTTCTACTTCAAAAAAACAAATTACTAAGTTACTTCTCAATAATTGCTGCTTAAATAAATTAAAGAGAATACTTAGTTTAGGCTTTAAATATTAGAAATAATAGATTTTATAAAACTTGCTTTTAAAACAACCTTAAATCATTTAATTTATATTTTAAAATTCTACTTTTATAAACATGTACTTGGTTATCCAGAGAAAAATTCTAACTTCAATCACTTAAATCAATTTCTCCAAATTGATTTCCAATTTATTTTACTCGAAATAAAATTCTTTACTTAACAGTTCATTTCCAAATTCAGTAGTTATGAACATTATAATTATTATTATTTTTCTTCTTTACTCTTTCAATAATCCAAATCTTATATTCTAAATAAATGTTGGTTCTTTATAATTAATAATATTAAATTTTAAAATTCATTAATTTCCTTTCTATTTTCTAGTTTTATTTATTAAAATTTTAAAGTTACTTTATTTCTTTCCAAGTCATTCTTACTTTTATTCTATAAGTATTTTTACTTGAAATTTCACTTCTTTTATTTCAAAAATCAAATTTATATTTTTGGTAATTCATTATACCCAATAATATCGACCAAGCCATAGCATTCAATACTTTCCCATAATTCACCATACAATATCAAATAACCAGAACATATAATATTAAATAATTTAAATAAAAGTTGAGAGGTCCAGTTGGATCCCTCTAACCTGTTTTTCCCTGCATCCACAAATGTTAGCACAATAATACACCAATTTCAAAATATATCATACTATAGCAAATCAATCAACTCAACCATTCAACAACTATTTAAATTTAATCATTTAAATTTAAATTTATACTGAGTGAGATTAACTCACCTTTGACTACGCATGCAACCATTCCAATCCGGCTTGTTTTCTTTTCAGATTTCAAACCTTGAATAACCATTTACAGTTTATTAATATTTGAAATAAATCGACCAGCCAATTTTATTTAAATTAAATCAAATTAATATTTTAGTTTTAAACTAATTTCCCCTTTCATAGCTATTTTATTTTATTTTATTTTATTAAGCTAACATAACTCAATGAGTTAATAAAACCGACTAAATCATCATAATATATTGAAATTGATTAGTAAGTTCAAAGTATATATAAAATTTCTTTTCTTTTTATCCATATATATCCAACCATTTAGAACCAATATATGAATTAATATAACTTGCCGTTATACATGTATAACTAATTAAATATTTAAAACAAACTAATTACCTTAATACTTGTTTTTAAAAAAAATAAGTTAATACATTTAAAGTGTATGCTTGTAAATTATTTTCCTTCTAAAACTACCTATACTTAAAAATTTAATTTATCTAGATTCAAAATCTAACTTTGATTTAACTTCACAAACGCATTCTATATTTTCCAAATCTATTCACGTAACTAGCCAAACAGCAATTCATTTCTGTTTATATATATTTTAAACCCTAAGAGGGAGTTAAAATATGTATCGTTAAATTTTTAAATAAATAAACAGTATATATATATATATGGGTTTAGCTGTAGTTTACTTAAATTTTCTTTTCAACTATAGAGACGTATATATAAATTTTAAACCTTACTGTAAATTAAATTTCCGGCCTAAATATACAAGTACATAAACAAGAATCGAAAAAAAAATCTAAATCTTTACTGTATTTTCATTCGTTGTTAAACCTATATATATCTTATTTATTTTAATTCAGTTTAAAAACAACTGGAAAAGTTTATACCTCACTGCAAAATCGCAAGCTCAGGCTACCACCCCTTAATCGCCTCAACGAGCTCGAACGCTCCAGGTTCACCCTCCTTCCCCCCAAACCTAGCCGCCGATAGCTCCTCCTCCAAAGCACCGCTCTGCCTCTGCCAATCGCCTCGCATAAGGGCCCCGCCTTCATCGTGAAATCGAACAGCCCACGGAACTGCTCCCCTCCCACAACGAAACTCGCACCTACCGCCTCGAGACTCGAGACCGATTCCTCCACTCGCCTCCATACGCGCGAGTTCGTCATACCCCCAAACCCCAAGTCGCTACATCAGGTCGCACAACATCACGTCCCTCGCCTTACCAAAATCGCATGCGCTGCCGATCAATTTGATTTAATTGAAATTGAAAAATTGAAAATGAATCTCGGTTTGATTTTAGTTTAAACGAAGTCAATGAGATTCTTGTGTTGCCCCCCTTTTTTTTCGGTTTATATCGATTGAAAATGAAAGCTTCGGCCCCTCTTTTTTTTTAATTTTTTTTTACCAAACGCGTAGATTCTTGAAGAAGACTCAGTTCTAAAATGAAGATATTAGCTTCTGAGAGAAGCCAGAGTACGTGATGCTAACGACAGTACACAATGCAATGTCAACGTGTTTATATACCGTACTCTCACACCACAACCCCAAACACTACGAAATTTGAAATCCGATAATAAAATACTATTACGGATCCAATGGAACTGGTTTCGTTAAATCCCGAGACTGTGCCTCAGAAGGCTATTTTAAATTCAATTTAAACGATATAAAATTTCAAAACTTAACCAAACGTTTTCAAATTCAATTTTAACACTTTTACTACCTTCAGTATTATCAATATAAATTTTATAAGCTTTCAAATTATTTTTAATAGGCTTAAAATTCTACATTCAACATTTCATCCAATTTTAAATTATTTAAATTCAATAATTAAATTATCAAATAAGTTGTGATATCCGTTATTCAAGTTAAAATTACTCTATTGAATATTTAAAATCAATTAAATATTCCGATTTTAAATGCTTGAAAATTCCGGGTCGTCACATTCTTCCCCCCTTAAAATAATTTCGTCCCCGAAATTACTAGTTAGGAAGAATGATCCAATACCTGTTACTATTTTTCCCAAAACCAAATAGTTCAACATCTTACTAACTATCTTTTAATAAAAGACCCAGTATCATTCTTATTAACTTCTCAACTCTCCCATAGTTTCAAACTATACTATTTGTTTAATCATTCGAGTTTCAATTTAAAACCAAATTTTGAATTATCAAAATCTTCTCAAAAAATTTCTATCTCCCAAAATTTGCGAAATTTTTTGCCAGCGTCTCCTTTGCGCGGCTAGCTCGGTACAACTACAAAATGGCTCTACGGCCTACCAAATCCAAAAAGAAAACAAAAGGCCAAGTGGCTCGATCGAAAAACCCAATCAATTTTCATACCAAAATTTAAATACATACCTTTTGTCGAGCAAATCATACTTATCTTCTGAAATCAAAATCAATTCTCTTTTCCCTTTATATTACCTGTATATCCTGCTTAGAACTAATATCCAATCACAATATTCCCAAAACAGTTTATCGAAATGTCAATATCTATTCATTCCAATATTGACTTAAATTATATTAGTAGTATCAATTTTCATTTAAGAATTCACCAATCTCTCTTAAGTTTAATATAAGCATTATATATTTTTCTTATACTTATTTTCACCTTACTACTTTAGTTTATGTCTATTTCTATTCAAAGTAATTCTTTCATTTCCATACGAATTCAATTTATTTTAAACTCTAAACTTTAAATTTTTTTTTTCATTTATACTGATTCATGTTATGATTTTAATTAGCTCCATTTACTAACTTATTTCAATTTTCCAGTTTGAAATCGTTTTGTCGTTAACCAAAATTTTCAAAATTTTTCTAACTCCCAAAATTTCTGAAATTTTTTGGCAGAATATCCTTTGTACGGAAGAGCTTTTGCAATTTGACAAAAGAGATAAATATATATACACGACCCACACGGTCGGAAAAACCAAAAACAATTCATATTTCCTATTTTTATTGCGTAGGCGTACCTTATTTAGCATTTTAAGCAATCGTCTTATTATTTTTAGCAAATAGCACAACCAAATCCAGCCACACGACTACCAGATACCTGTACTTACTCAATTCAAACATGTAAGTGCCAAATATATGCAGTTTAACAATATTACATTTAGTTCCAATGGTTAAAAACATGAATTCTAAAAGAAATTCACATCAAACATTTTTCCGTAAGCAATTTATATAGTTTCCATGCTATTTCAACTCTTTCAATTAATTCATAAACCATATTCATTCAATTTGAATGGTTTAAAAACTCAATCGCTTACATTTAATTTATTTTTAAGCACACTGAACTCATATTTAATTCAATTGCTCTCAAAATAAATTTATTTTACTCCCATCCATCCATAGAATTTGAATTACTTCCATTTACATCTCATTGTTTACATTCTATTTAATATTCATTCAAACAAACCCATATTTATTACAATTGATTCAAAAACCAATTTTATGCAAATTCGGTGCTATATTCTCATTCATTTTATTTGAATCCATTTATTTATCTTCAAACATTTCATATTGGTTACATCAAATACTCATTTCATAATTAATTTGCAAACTAAATCTTTGCCACATTAAATTGGTATTCGACTTCATTTAACCAATTCAATTTCCATCTCCATATTTCATTACCAATTAATTTCCTTTTTATTTTAATTCATTCACGACCATTTATTTAGCTCGACCCATTTCAAGCTTGCATATTACTACCCATTCATTTAAATTTCATTCTATATTTGTTTATTCCAACTATTTTATTTAGCTCGACAACAACTCAGGCTATTCCATTCAATAACTATTTCTCAACTCATTTAAACCATACTTCATTTTGAGTTCAGATTTTATTCGACACTTACTTAAGTCAAAACTTAAGTTCATTTCCATTTCTTTTATAATAAGTTCTACTTCCCTCTTTCATTTAATTCTAATTTATTCTATCCATTTACTTATTCAACATAATTAGTTTATCCACATTCACTTAAACCATTTTAGTAAACTTAAAACATTCTATTTTTTTCTTATTGTCTCAAGTTATTTCAATCCCTTAATAATCTAAATGGTTTACCATTATTTATTTAAGAATTTTCATTCCATTGAATATTATCGGCAACTCACCGAATTTTATTTCAATTAAAATCATTATTACTTGATTTAAATCCAATCCACTATCATTACACTTAGCTTTAAGTTGAATTCAATTCAACTCTCTTCCATTTATTCAACTAAAGTCAATTTACTTCAATTTATTCAAATTTTATACTTAAGCTCATTTTTATTTTACAAGTAGTTTTATTTTTTTATTTTTTTTTATACTCAACTTAGCTCAATTGATTCCAAGGCCATATCCAATTTATTTCAACATATTTGGATTTTATTTACAATTCCAACCATTACTATTTTAATCCGATTTCATTTTCCTTTACTTGACACATTTCAAATTATATATAATCTGTTAACACTCCAAGTCAAATTTTAATTTATAACTCAAGTTCTGAATCCATTAGCCATTTCAAATTACCATTCACTTTTATGAACTCATAATTCAATCTCATCCACAATTTGAATCGAATTTAATTTTATAACTTGAGTTTTATTTCCAAACTTCATTATTTTCTCACAATTCAGCTTTTATTTAACTGCATTGGGCTCTCATTACATATTTCATTATCTAATTATTATCTAAATAGTCTTTCCCCAATTATAATCCAGAACTTGATTTTAACCCCAAAATCTGTTCATTTAATTTTTCTTAGGTTCAAAATTTATTTTATAATCCAAGTTTTGAATTTTATTTTATTTTCGATTCGTCAAAAATATTTATTTTGGGTTTTCTATCCCACTTTTCAAATTTTATAAGTCACAACTTATTATTTACACAATTCCATTCATTCTAGACTTGAATATATTCATCTTTTATTCTAACTCAAGCCTCACGCTTATTTATATCCCAAGCATGTTTTATTTCATGCATTATAACTCTTTTACACGTTATTCTTATTTATTTATTTCAATTCCAATCCTTATTCAATTTATTTTCCATTTGTTTAGGTAAGAATTTTATTCCATTCATTAATTCAATTGAATTCTCATCCTAATTCAATTTTCCTTTAACTCAAATTTATTTAATCTCAATTCGATTTCAACTTAATTCGAAAAACATATGGATATTATTTTCAGCTTATTCAATTAATTTCAATCCAGTTAAGTTTGTAATTCCCAATCCAAGTTAATTTCATTTTTAACTTTCACTTAAAATTTACATTCCATTATTCAAAGCTTATATTTCTTCCCGATTTAAAAAAAAATCATCTCAATTTATAAGCTTACAACCTATCTCATCAGGATTTTCAAATACCCGACTTTTGTTTCAAATTATCTTGAAATCTCCAACATCTCAAATCACATTTCTCAAAAGTTAAACCAATCCTGGTTTTACTGCCAACAAATTTCCTTTGAAATTTTCAAAAACAACTCGTTTTTCCTGAACAAATCAATCTGGTAGCAATCCGTCACTTAGAAATTCAAAAATGAATACTAATGATGCGGCCGTCATAATCAGAATTATTTTCCAATGGTCCAAGTGATTTCAATGCTATATCACTTTCAAAATCCATTTAAAACAAATTTCCATTCAGAAATACCTCCAAAACAATAAGGCCATTATTTATCTTTAAAACACTTCAACAAACACTTCCCAAGTCTCCGGGATTTTAAATTTCCAAAGCCTGCTTAAATAAATTTTAACTATAATTCATTTGCACAGCTTATTCTCATACAAATCCTCATTTGATTATATTACAATTCATAAATTACATTTATAATTCACATTTATAAATTTCATTTTGTAATGAATTTATTGCCTTAAATTTTGGTTATATTTTCGATTTCTAGTTAAATTTTCACTTAACAATGATAATACTTTAATATTATCATTTCTCATGTCCAAGCAACCATATATTAGCTAAATAGTTTTCAAAAACTATTCTTTATATCAAAATATGCTTTTTGGGTAAAATTATTTTATTTACTCATATTTAAAACAATACCGTGTCGATTGTTCTCTTCAAGTGTTTAGAAACCCCTTCAATACAGTTGCGCAGACTGTGTCGACGAAGGTTCATATGGCACTCAATAAACCAATCAACACAATATTAAAATAATTTATATTCACTAACAAATACGTGCTCATATCTATTAATACGCTCAAACTCATTGTAGTGTACTACAGACTCTAATTTAAATGAGTAATTCCCACCAGAGCCAAGGTTATCACCAACCTAAGCTCTGATACCAAGTGTAACAGCCCGCAAATCCGTACCCGTTGAATCAACACTATTCTACCTAAATCAATCCAAGTTGTACAGAAATACGAACCGTTTGGGTTAAAGAAGAAGGGGTAGAAGAAGAGAATAGAAAACAACAACAGAATCTTACCATCGGAGCGGAGTAAAATATAATAGATAATAAATAATCTTTACTCAAAATCAAATATATATGTTTACATATATTACATCATCAGAGTACATCAATCACATCTCACATCAATAACATACAACTGGATACACAGCTACACAACACAGCGGAATATATATATAAACAAGTACGAGAGTACGTATCGTCATCCTGCTCGTCTCCTGAGCTCCACAGAATCATATCCTGTATTCTATAATACTCAGTCTGACCCGAGCATTACAGTTAAATAACACCCGAGTCAGTCTGGATTACCAGTGTGAGAAAATCACACCTAATTGATTCTTAAAGTTTCAAAAATCCTTTGAAAACAAAAGCATCTCGTAAGACCACGCCACAAATAAACATGTCGGGATTTTACCTTACAATAGCTAAATTTTTTTTATTAAAGTCCTCTGATATTATAATAGGGTCTATAGAAAGTAAAATAGAATCTAGCTGAAATGCTTGCATCTCACGTTTCAGCAATAGTTGGGCACAATCAAAACCGTACGGGCGCGTAGGGAAAATGGATTCCAACCAATGGCTAGGCACTGGGGTACCACCTGTCACGGTACCTGGTCTAGATCAGTGTACCGAGGAGCCACCCTAACTCCCCTGCAACACAAGACCGGAACCATCCCTTACTGGATAGTCCCGAGCAAGATCATCCCGCGGTTGGGATCAGCAACCGCCCACTAAGCTGAAATAAAGGGACATCTAGACAGGGATGACCTCACCCTCCAGTGGGGGCCACCCACGAAGCCTTGCTGCATAACCCCTGATTTTCAGCCATTCCCATTTGATGAGGCTTGAGGCTAAGCGTTACCTTTATAGAATATATCCCTTAGAATGCCCATCGTCCACCTGACGATGTTTCTCAAGCATTCATCCATACAAGTCCGTCCTGGGTTTGAACGGAACCGAAGGCACTATTCCTACTACATCCATTTTGGAAATATCCTCGGGATTAGTAGCGACTAGCCCTTGCACTTCACTGCTCCATCTTCGAATCCAAAATCGATCCACAAAATGTACAAACCGGATCGAAGTGGTTTTCGAGAAATAAATCTCGATCCGGTCTCTTCGAAACGATCAGTGCATTTGGCCTATATTGATAGTCGGTTATTTAACTATCAATTAATATTCACAAACAACCATCCAACAATAAATAATTTCTCCCAAATTATTTATTTATCTCAAAATATCTTCACAAGATATATTTTCACTTTTCAAATTCCTTTGAAAATAGTTTTTAAAACTATCTTCCTTTCTCAGAATAAATTTTAAGTATTTCTATTTTCACTGGAATCACGAAACACAAAACTAGATTTTCTAAATTAATTTAAAACACTTTACTTTTTAAAAGTATATTTTAAAATATTCAAGTTAAAATTACTTTAATATTTTGTTAAAAATACATACTATATGAATATTTGAAAATAAGGTTACTTAATAAAATATAAAAATAAATTTCTAATTCAAAAAAACAAATTACTAAGTTACTTCTCAATAATTACTGCTTAAATAAATTAAAGAGAATACTTACTTTAGACTTTAAATATTAGAAATAATAGATTTTACAAAACTTGCTTTTAAAACAACCTTAAAACATTTAATTTATATTTTAAAAATTTACTTTTAAGAACATGTACTTGGTTATCCAGAGAAAAATTCTAACTTCAATCACTTAAATAAATTTCTCCAAATTGATTTCCAATTTATTTTACTTGAAATAAATTTCTTTACTTAACAGTACATTTCCAAATTCAGTAGTTAAGGGCTTTATTATTATTATTTTTCTTCTTTACTCTTTCAATAATCCAAATCCTAAATTCTAAATAAATGTTTGTTCTTTATAATTAATAATACTAAATTTTAAAATTCATTAATTTCCTTTCTATTTTCTAGTTTTATTTATTAAAATTTTAAAGTCACTTTATTTCTTTCCAAGTCATTCTTACTTTTATTCTATAATTATTTTTACTTGAAATTTCACTTTTTTTATTTCAAAAATCAAATTTATATTTTTGGTAATTCATTATACCCAATAATATCGACCAAGCCATAGCATTCAATACTTTCCCATAATTCACCATAGAATATCAAATAACCAGAACTGATAATATTAAACAATTTAAATAAAAGTTGAGAGGTCCAGTTGGATCCCTCCAACCTGTTTTTCCCTGCATCCACAGATGTTAGCACAATAATACACCAATTTCAAAATATATCATACTATAGCATATCAGTCAACTCAACGGTTCAACAACTATTTAAATTTAATCATTTAAATTTATACTGAATGAGATTAACTCACCTTTGACTACGCATGCAACCATTCCAATCCGGCTTGTTTTCTTTTCAGATTTCAAACCTTGAATAACCATTTACAGTTTATTAATATTAGAAATAAATCGACTAGCCAATTTTATTTAAATTAAATCAAATTAATATTTTAGTTTTAAACTAATTTCCCCTTTCATAACTATTTTATTTTATTTTATTTTATTTTACTAAGCTAACATAACTCAATGAGTTAATAAAACCGATTAAATCATCATAATATATTGAAATTGATTAGTATTTTCAAAGTATATATAAAATTTCTTTTCCTTTAATCCATATATATATCCAACCATTTAGAACCAATAGATGAATTAAAATAACTTGCTGTTATACATGTATAACTAATTAAATATTTAAAACAAACTAATTACCTTGATACTTGTTTTTAAAAAAAATAAGTTAATACATTTAAAGTGTATGCTTGTAAATTATTTTCCTTCTAAAACTACCTATACTTAAAAATTTAATTTATCTAGATTCGAAATCTAACTTTGATTTAACTTCACAAACGCATTCTATATTTTCCAAATCTATTCACGTAACTAGCCAAACAGCAATTCATTTCTGTTTATATATATTTTAAACCCTAAGAGGGAGTTAAAATATGTATCATTAAATTTTTAAGTAAATAAACAGTATATATATATATATAGATTTAGCTGTAGTTTACTTGAATTTTCTTTTCAACTATAGAGACGTATATATAAATTTTAAACCTTACTGTAAATTAAATTTCCGGCCTAAATATACAAGTACATAAATAAGAATCGAAAAAAAATATCTAAATCTTTACTGTATTTTCACTCGTTGTTAAACCTATATATATCTTATTTATTTTAATTCAGTTTAAAAACAACTGGAAAAGTTTATACCTCACTGCAAAATCGCAAGCTCAGGCTACCACCCCTTAATCGCCTCAACGAGCTCGAACGCTCCAGGTTCACCCTCCTTCCCCCCAAACCTAGCCGTCGATAGCTCCTCCTCCAAAGCACCGCTCTGCCTATGCCAATCGCCTTGGATAAGGGCCCCGCCTTCATCAAGAAATCGAACAGCCCATAGAACTGCTCCCCTCCCACAACGACACTCGCACCTGCCGCCTCGAGACTCGAGACCGATTCCTCCACTCGCCTCCACACGCGCGAGTTCGTGATACCCCCAAACCCTAAGTCGCTGCATGAGGTCGCACGACATCACGTCCCTCGCCTTACCAAAATCGCACGCGCTGCCGATCAATTTGATTTAATTGAAATTGAAAAATTGAAAATGAATCTCGGTTTGATTTTAGTTTAAACGAAGTCAATGAGATTCTTGTGTTGCCCCCCTTTTTTTAGGTTTATACCGATTTAAAATGAAAGCTTCGGCCCCTATTTTTTTTAATTTTTTTTTGTTTTTTACCAAACACGTAGATTCTCGAAGAAGACTCAATTCTAAAATGAAGATATTAGCTTATGAGAGAAGCCAGAGTGCGTGATGCTAACGACAGTACACAATGCAATGTCAATGCGTTTATATACCGTACTCTTATACCATAACCCCAAACACTACGAAATTTGAAATCTGATAATAAAACACTATTACGGATCCAATGGAAGTGGTTTCGTTAAATCCCGAAACTGTGACTCGAAAGGCTATTTTAAATTCCATTTAAACGATATAAAATTTCAAAACTTAACCAAACGTTTTCAAATTCAATTTTAACACTTTTACTACCTTTAGTATTATCAATATAAATTTTATAAGCTTTCAGATTATTTTTAATAGGCTTAAAATTCTACATTCAACATTTCATCCAATTTTAAATTATTTAAATTCAATAATTAAATTATCAAATATGTTATGATATCCGTTATTCAAGTTAAAATTACTTTATTGAATATTTAAAATCAATTAAATATTCCGATTTTAAATGCTTGAAAATTCCGGGTCGTCACCGGTATAACATTAGGAATGCCAACCGGCACACCTTGATATGGTTTTAGGATTTTGAGTTACGGGAACGAGATATTTTGGAATCAAATAATATTTTAAAATTTTAGGTCAACCCATATAGTCGTTTTCCCATTCCTTTCAGCCACCCTACTTATATGATCATGCCCACTTTCCATTTTAAAAGCTGCTTCCTCCCTCTCTGATTCATTTATTACAACCAGTAAGAAAAAAAGAAAAGAAAAAATGATGTACTTCAAAAATTTGAAATTCAAACTTTACTCAACAATGAAATTCGATTCCCGTTCCTATGGGTTCGTGGCAACATGTCGAATGATGATGATTTGAGGGCATTCGACGATGCTGGGTGGTGCGACCGTAGAGTTCGACGGTAGGGATTAGTTAGGTTGTAGTTTTTGTTTCGATTCGTGATGGGTTTGGCATTTGGATGACGTAATTGGATTCGACATGGAAAATTGCACTTAGGGTAGAGGTTAAGTGGCCTCCAATCAAGCTTTGGGTCGTCCATCTTATGGAAGCAGCGAGTGTGACCCATCAGGTCGCAATTGGCTACTGTTGATCAAGGTGTGATTTGAGATAGCGGGAAGATGGAGATTGGGTTGTAGATAGCGATGGTGGATTCAGCTTTGAGTTTCGTCGAGGGAGGAGCGGATACGGCCATATGTGCATGTTGGAAGGTTGCGTGCATGTATAGAGGAAAGATAAGTTTAAGGGAAGAAAAAGAGTTCTAGTGAAGGGTAATCATGAAAATTTTGTTTAAATTATTTAAAATTTTAAATTCTTAATTTAAATCCATTGATAATTTAAAAGTCTTATATCTTGCTCATACGAGGTCGGCTTCGAAGGTTGTTGTGACGCCCCACCTCTACACCCACGCTAGACAAGAACACTACGGTGAATGCTGTCAACTAGCATGGAGAATAAGGCTGTTGAGGAGCGACCATCCGTGTAATTGCTTTGTGCGAGCATCAATATGTCAGATAGTGTAACATGCAATACTTTATCAAGAGAAAATCCGACATACCGACACAAACTCAAAGCTACTACACAGTGGCTATAATATCTTCGGAAACAAATACATAAATAAACACCACATAAATCAGTCATAGATAATTCATACCACAAAGGCGGAAGAAGATATGAATATATAATAAACACATGGAAGTGTATATCAGAGTAGTGGTCAAAAAGATCCACAATAATACGAAAGAATAGCAACACATGCTATACAAAAGAATACAACTATGAGTCTATATCTCAAGTGTATACAACAAAATAAACTACTAATCTAAGTAGTTTGCCAAAAGTCAGAGAAATCAATCCCAAGTGAGAAGTCAAGCTGAAGCACCTGTAACATCTCGGTCTGACCCGAGTATTATTTAATAAGAAAATAATAAACGGATCAGTCTAACTATAAATATCAGGTGAAATGATATAGAATAAGGGATATGACTAAACACGTAATAATCACAATGCCAAGCTGTGATATATATAAATAATTGAAAATCAACAAGAGATTAATCAGTATCACCAAATCTACACAAGAATCAAAGAAAATGTCATACTCCTTATCTCGTTCATCAAACCACAAATATTGACGATTATATCAATGTCAATCACAAAAGTCAATGACACACAAATTCACCAATGCACAAATATTGATAAAACTTATCAGTAGAAATCACGAAAATTGGTGAAGCACAAATTCTAGAAATCATCTCAAGAAATCCAGACAATGACACACGAATTCACCTATGCACAAAAATTGATAAAACTTATCAATAGAAATCACAAAAATAGGTGAAGAGGAAAGTTCCAGAATTCGACACACGAAATCCAGAAATCACACAAAATAGGGGGGGAGGCCTATCACACGAACGGGAGCATGAAAACTCACCAATATATGTATCACACGAACGAGACGCTATCTCATGGTAGCTAGCCATTAATTTTTTTGACACACGAACGGCCCGAAGACCATGGGGCGCTACCCCACATATGTGAGTTGAAACTCACACAAACGGGGTTTAGTCTCCCTCGTAAACAAAGAAACATCGCACGTTGCTAGTCTAAATCACAAAAATGATCGTCATGATCATCAAGAAGTGTCAATTACAGTAAGCTAGTAAATATGTGAGCTTAGCTTCATGTCCCATAACCACTAGCTTAACTTAAATATTTACGAACAAATTGTAGATTTCCACTAGAAAATTGTCACAAGAGATTCAATCGAACAAGTCCAAGAGTTAATCGACGAAGTAAACGCAAGCGTTTCATACCACTCGTTTTACTAAGTCGTTTAATTAGATTTCTCATACGAGTGAGGTAAAGGTTTGTATATACTAATAGATTGGAAATCGGTTTGACAAAACGAGCTTTGTTATAAAATAGTGTTGAAACCATTTGAACAAAGAGTTTTGATATTTACTACTAGTATAGAAACCTTTATATTTTTAAAGTGACAAATCACAAAGAAGATTGTAGGGACAATCAATCACTAAAATTCACATATGAAGATGTGAATAAAAATCCAACGAAATCGATAAAGAATCCATCGAAATGGATATTCACAAATCCCTAAAAAGGAGTCATCAAAGTCATAACAAATGATAACAACACACAGGAAACAACACGAATCGATTAAAGTTGGAAATTCAAACAACTAGGCGAAATAGGCAAAAATGCAACAGGTCGGTCGACCAGACTCCCTGAGTCGGTTGACCGAACCAAAAACAGAAGTGCATGGGGTAGTAGGTCGGTCGACCGGACGCTGAGCTCGGTCGACCGAGCCCTGTAGCCTGCACTTCCAAACAGAGGCAGGAAGTGCCCGTTCTACAGGTCGGTCGGCCGGCCCAGGGGCTCGGTCGGCCGAACCTGTTGCTGGCACTCACATGCCCTATTTCAAATGAGGTGCAAATCTCGATCAATTTGTAACCGCACGAGCAACGTCGCTAAGGGTTTATGCCAATCGACTACCCGGCCCTATATGCTCCTCGATGAATCACCAAAAACATGTTCAAACATCAAAGTTAGGATTTTTAAAGAATTGAACCCAAAACACCAAAAATTGGAATATTCACAAAACCAATCCAAATCCATATCAATTGCACAAGAATAAGTGTTAGGAATTCATACCTGACAATGGAAGATAAATATAAGCATAGATGTGAGATAAAAATCTCACCTTTGAACCCAAATCAATGAAGGAGAAGCTTTGAAAACAAGCAAAGATCAATTCCTCTTCAATAACAACTCAAGAAGCTTCAATCTAAGCTTAAAAGAGAAACATTTCCTAAATTAGGTTGAGGAAATTTCTAAAATCAAAGAGAGAATGAGTTGGAGAAGAAGAAGAAAGAGCTTACCAATGGGTTCACTTGAGTTTGGAGCAAGAAGATGGATTTGCTAATGGAAACTAGGGCTTAGGATTTCCTAATTCCTTTTCTCTTCCCCCATTTTTGATGAAGCTTGAATGTATTAGGAAATTATGAAGTAATGAAGAGGAGAGGAGATTGGAACTGAGCTAGTAAGTGGGGTTATTGGGCTCACAGCCCAAACCAAAGCCCTAAGCAAAAAGTAGCAAAATTCAACTTTCTCCAAACTTATTGAAGCTTATACTCAAAAAGGTCGCAAATGGCATTTTAAACTCAATGGGAGTGGTCCCGAGTCCTAATTCGACCGTATGCAAAAAGTAGCTTTTCGGACTAAATTCCGAGTATCGATAAAATATTTAAATATAAAAATCGACAAATATGCGGGTTGTTACAGATGATTTTTGCATTGGACTCGTATCATCGAGTTCTTTGAAATTGAATTGGATGGAACGAATTCGGGATTATTTGGAATTTAGGATTAAAATTGGACGTGCGTTCAATTTTAATTCAAAATGAAGCGTTCCGGTAGCTACTAAAATCAAGTTGAGAAAATCTCAATCATTTTGATTGCTTGTTTTAAATTAAAATATTAAAAGTTACTTACTGATTGATTGGGTGAATTGATAATAATTTATCAGTTGAACAGTATATTATATACAGTAATATATATATATATATATATATATATATATATATATATATATATATATATGTTAGTAGTTGGGCATATTCCCACCGATTGGAGCAGATGAGACAATATGCGCCCCACATAATAGAGGATTACCCTATATAACCATGATATCCCGCCTCAAAGACGAATTAGTGTTTTATGTTATATAACATCTGTAGATGCAGTGAAACAAGTTAGAGGGATCTAATTGAAATCCTCAAAAATATATTGATTTGTTTAATATATATTGATATATGATGTGATTGAATAATCTGTTATGGATTGTGGTGCGATTTAACTTATTGGATGCTATTGTAGCATTGGCCAAAATTTTGGTATTTTAAATACCATAAATAATATTTTTGAATTTAAAAAAGAAATTCAAAGGTGATATTTGGAAATAAAAATATTTATCCAGAAATTGGAATATTGACTAAGAAATAGGTCTAGATTAAATAAAAGATTTGATTTCGATTTCACTTAATTATTTTGTACAATTTTTCATTTAAATATTTTTGAAATTAATTTATGTAAGGATTTTGGAACAACGGATTTTAATAATATATTTTAAATTATAAATGAAAGTTGAAATCGAGTTTTGAATAGATTTGGAATTATAATTGCGTTATTGAGAAATAGATTTTCAAATGGAATATTAAATAGAAATCGATTTATAAGTAGATTTATTAATATAAATGGGTTACAAAATGGAAATGAGTGTATAAAGTTATAAACAATGTTCATAAATAAAAGAGGAATAATTATCATTTGATAAATTAGGAATTTAAATTCACCGTGTGAATTTAAAATGAAATATTGAAATTTGTTTAGAAGGAAATTGTGGATTCTATTTTGGAATTTGTAAATAGTTATGAAATTGGAAATGTAAATTGATTCGTGATAAATCAAGAAAGATTTATAAGCATAAAATCGACTATGTTGAATTTTAAAAATAGTTTTTTTCGAGAAGTAAGTTTTGTTTTTAGAAAATAATTTTATGTATCAAACAATGTACTTTAAAAACTATTATTTAGATTAAAATATTTCTAATAAATAAATACTAAGTTTTTTCTTAAAAACAAGCTTTGTAAATCGATTAGTATTAATTATAAGTGAATTGGAAATTAGTTATCGTTGTTTATTTAAAAGGGTTTTTGATATTTTAAATAATTACTTAAATGTGTTTGAATATTTACTATTACACTTTAAAATACTTATTTTATAAATATAGAGTTTGGGAATTTGGTTGAAGTTATTTATAAAGACTCTCATGATTTGTAAATCAGGTTTTATTAAATGATTGAGATTTTATAAGAGATATCTTACAACGGAATTCTTGAGACTTAAGAAAATTTCCAAAATATTAGATGTAGGAACTTTGAAAATGGATCTAAATTCATAAAAGAAGTTATAAAATATTAGTTGAGATTAGAAATAAGTATAATCGATTTTTGGCAATTGTAAATGGAAATAACACCGAATATTTATGAGAAAAGTGATGAAAATGTTTCAAAGTATTGATATTAGAAATGTTTTGGAAAAATAGACTTATAATATTTTCTGAGTATGGGAATGATGTTTTGGAAATATTGAAACAAAGAAATAATTTATATGAAAATATGTATTTGTTTATGTACATATATACTATTAGATTGTAAATAGAAATTGAATTTTGAAAATTCAATATGTATATCTTAAAAATAAATTATATTTAAAAACACTATATTTTAAAAACTAGTATATGTATATAAGTTTATTAATTTATTAAAAAAATTAATTAGTATATTTTCTTTTAAAATGTTAAATGAATAAATGTAGTCTATATATAGATATAGTTACAAATATATAAACATGATACATATATTAATAAAAACATAAGGAAACATTTAAATATTGTTTTTTGACATTTGTAGTTTGTGCATGCTATGCGAATAACAAGTGGCAATTTTGTCTCTTTAAAATTTAATTTATAAATATAGTGTTAGAGAAAACCAAGTTAATACTTATTCTTCACAATCTTTTCTTCTTTCATCATCTTCTAAAACCAAAAAAGAGGATTTAAGTCAAAACAACAACAGTTTTTTACAAGTTTTCAATCTAAAGATCAAGCAAAGACCAACTCAACATAGATTCAAATCAATATCAAGTTTCAGATTCATCTCATAATCAAATTTCCAGATCGGTAGAAAAGATTAAAGCCTGTCCTCTGTTTTCATTTTCTGTGAGTAAGCATTTATTTTAAAAGAAACTTAATCCATGTTCACACAATAATGCATGTGATGAATTAATTTTGTTATGTTGAGAATATAATTTACATGGATGTATTTTTCCTAGAATATAGTTGGCTAACTATGTATATATATGTGTGAATGTATTTGATATCTTGCTCTGTCTTTGTTTAAATAGACTAAATAAGTTTTAAAAAATCCTATTCTCCTTTACCAATATCATTTAGGATTTTGTCTTTAAAAGAAAAATGTTAGAACCAGTAAGATCCTATTTTTAAAAGTAATTTTAAATGAATATATTGTGTAATTATTTCAAAAACTAGAAAGAACAGTGGAAACTAGTTATCGTCGAAAAAATCGAATGTTTAAATTCTTCGTTTTGATTATGTAATCTGATTAGTACTTGAAAATGGTGATTTTTGATTTTAGTTTCATGTTTTTAGGATCGTGGTTGTCGAAATATCGCAAGTTGAAGGGAAATCGTTTGTTCGTCGATTCTTGGTGATCAAAGGGAAGATGAGCATCGCGATTGACGCTGAAGGTAGCTCGTGTGGAGGGGATCACGGGAAAAGTAATCGATGATTCTATGGATCGCCGTGGTCGTGCGGCAGGGTAGATTTAAGGTTTAGATTGTGTTTTTGGTCAGGGTTGATTTCTGGGCAATCTTGTCGTCGTGGTGGCATCGAGATGGGCCGGAGGTGGAGGGAAGGAAAGATGGAGGACAGGCGAAGGTCCAGGCTTGATGATAGGATCTCTGGTGAATGGAGATGGCGATGCGTGGTGGGTCTTGGCGAAGGGTTATGATGTATGTTGTTGTTCACTCGCTCAATTAAAATTTGTGGGTTCGTTTGGGATTTAGGGTAGTGGGGATCGACGACGGGGTCATCGCTGACTTGATGGTGGTTGGAGCCTTGGTCAGAGTTGATCTGGTCTTGCGTGCATGTGCACGCATATCTCTGGATGTCTAGTTTGTTTTTCTGCGATATAAAGGGAGAAGACGTAGGTTGTGCTCGGGTTTGGACAAGTGTATTCACCCGGTTGGGATCGGGATTGGCCTGAGTTTGTTGCCGTAATGTAGAGTGGGAAGAGAGAAAGGAAGGAGAAAGATTTTGGGCCAAGTATTGGGCCGATTCAGGAATATATTAAAGGTTTAAAAATAAATTGTTTAAGTTAAAGATAATTAAATGTGTGTTAGTTATTTAATTAATTACATAAGTTCATTAAAGTAAAGGAATAGTAACAAAGGTTCAAAGTGGAATAATGAACAGGTTTTCAAAGCAAAAGTATTGAAACAAGCTTTCAAATAATCTTTAAAAATATAAATTATAAAGTCAATGTTTTGAATTTAAATTGTTTTGATTTGAACTAATTATATATTAGTTAATTAATAAAATTGATCCCCAAGTGTTTGAAAAATATAAAGGATGTAATTAAGTAAGAGTTAAAATAAATGTATTGAACTTTAGTTAATCAATAGATCTCAAGTGATTTTGAATAAATTAATTCCAATCCTTCAATTTAAATAAGATTTAAATGACTTAATTAAGTCATTAATTAAGATAATGGGTTATCTTAGATTAATTAAGGGCTTAAGTAATTAAGGGTTAATTAATTGACTTAAGTAATTATAGGATAATTAATTTAATTAAAGGATAATTACTTAATGAAATTTATTAAACGATCATGATTAATGTAAGTAATTAAAAGGTTAATTAATTATATGAATAACTAAATGATTAAAGAATAATTAATTAATTTGAATAATTAATTAAATTGTTTAATTGATGTTAATTAAGCAGGATTTAAAGATAATTAATTTATTTTGTGTTAATTAAATTAATCGGATTGGATGACAAATTAATCTTGCTTATGGATGATTAAATTGTATTGAATGTTTGAATTAATGTCTCTAGTTTGATAATTTGTGATGTTCTGAGGAATGATATGATGGGTTGAACTGTGATAATCAATGTTATCTATTGATAATGAATTGCTATGTAAATGTGACATCCTGTATTTAAAATTAATTGTATTCACTTAAACAACCTGGATTAAAGATGACATTGGATTCGAAGAGACTGGGATCGGGTATCAGCAAATACCCAAAACCACTTCGATTTGTAATCTACGATAATTCTTTATAGATATAATTTTAGAATCAAATAGGCTGGAATGGAATAAATTAAGTAACATGGCGATTTAAGCTGAGTAACTGTTCTTAGATATTGTTTTATAATAAATGATTGATTATAATAGGTTAAGAACTCGTTGTGAGGTACGAGTTACCCTAGTATTAAAAAAAATTAATTAAATTTTTTGAGTTTACTCGCGCTAATTTCCAGCCTGACCCGGGTGTTACTTTATTCTAATGCTCGGTTCAATCGAGTTTTACAGATTTCCAGGTTAGGACGTTCTTGAGCTCAGGTGGCGAGCTGGATGGCAGGAAAGTATGTAGTATATACCGCTTTGTATTTGAGATTGTGTTGATAGTAGACTAGGACAGATTATTATAACTGTCCAGTCATTTGTGATGATTTTACTCTAATATATTAAATGTAAACTGACAGTTACACCTTTCTTTGTATAAATGCTATTATTTGATATTTTATTTTAAATCCGTTGCGAATGTGAGATTCTGTGTTGTTGTTTTCTGTTTCTTCTTCTACCTCTTTTCTTCTTTACCCTAACAATCTGGAACTTCCGGCATTCGATTGCTCGGCACTTTTACAGTGAGCGTATTAAGGTCGAAATTTTTAGGTCAAAAATTCCGGGTCGTTACATTTTGGTATCGGAGTGGATGGTTGAGCGAGAACCTTGGCTCTGGTGGGTTTACTCCTTAGGGATAAGGGTCAATAGTATCCTAGAATGGGTTGAGTGTATATATATGAGAGCGTACTTGTTATTTTCTTATACATTGACTTTAAAAATGGTTTTGAAAATGAATGATTTTTATATAAGCTTACATTTTGACACATAAAGCAATAACTTTCTAATTATTATATATTATAAGTTAATTGGTTGTTGATTATTGAATCCAAATATAAGAATTTAAGTGGTACTATACATACATACATACATACATATACATATACATACATACATATATATATATATATGTATATTTATGTATGTATGTATGTATGTATGTATGTATGTATGTATGTATGTATGTAACGACCCGGGATTTTGGCAATAATATTATAATAAATATTTAATCTAATTAAATAAAATGTAAACTTATCATTTTAAAATGATAGGACTTTTGGAATATTTTCCCTTTATTTATATACGTATGTATTTAGAAAAGGAAACTTTGATTTGAAAATTTAAAATAAAATCTCTTAAAATATTTACAATAAAATGTATCTTATATAATTGAATCGAAATGCTCTACCTTATTTACATTTGGTATAAATATATATATATGGATAATAATGTTTAAAATGAAATTAATCCAATCAATATTTAATATAACTATAAAATATAAATATAAAATATAAGTATAAAACATATAAATATAAATTAAATGTTTGTAGTTAAAACAGAAATAAAAATAAAAAAATAGAAGTTATGTTAGGAATAGGAATAAATATAGAGGTTAAATTTATGTGGTTACATGAAACATATCAGATAATCCTAGAGATATATATGTACACACTTTTGAAATACATGTAAATATGTAGGTGAATTATGCAAGCAAGAAGATAATAAAGCAAAATATCTATATACGAAAATCAAATATAATAAGTTTGTAAACAAAATAGGAAACCATTACATTAAATGCTATCATCTCAGCCAAAATAAAGTCATTTCAAATTTTTACAAATCTTTTCATTTCAGAAAAAATACTGATTTAGTCAAGGAAAGAAAAAAAAAATAGTTTAGTCAAAAGAAGAAAACTAAACCAGATAATACCTTCCCGGTACAAAAGTCCTCTCTTCCATATATATGTGTGTATCTTTCTATTCCAATTCGTTCATCAATAACTTGGCAAAACCAAAAGAATAAAATAAGAAGCATCATTATTTTACAAACTTAAACATAATTCAATTCAACGAAAACAAACAGGATTCAAAGGGAAGATCAAAACTATACGTTTTCAAAACAGGAAGTGTTCTCTTTTCACAAACTTTTCAAGTGAGCAAACACAAGTTTTAAAGTTTTAAGTTTAATTAAAAATAGTATAGGTGATTCCTTGATAATATGGTGTTGTATATGTTTTATGTTTGAATATAGATCTGTGTTTATATATAGGTTGTTCTATGAATATTGTAGATACTGTACTTCTCTATTTATTGTTACAGGGTTGAATATTTATTCAAACTCAAAATATTTTCATCTAATCATTGTAAAGCTTAGAGTTTTCAAATAAACAAGAAGTTTAAACCACAATCAAGATTTTAAAATCAGTTTTAAAACATGTTAGTGAAATATACCACTAGAATCTTGTTTTACAGGTAAACATGTAATATTTTGTTAAATTCGATTGTTGTAAAATGCTAATTCAAGTTTATAACTTGAATACACACAGCAAGATAGGACTTTTAAAACAAAATGGTAATTTTAGTTTAGTATGCTACGAGCAGCTCATATTTGAATAAAATATGCCTTTTATCCATTTTCTGATAATCGAATAAATTTTGAATGTTAAGATTTTGCTTGAAGCAAGTTTGAAATTCAATGATTTGAGGAAAATTGTTGAATAATTTTTCAATTGCACAAATTGAAGGGATGAGGCCATTTTAGGGTTTAGGGTTCGAATTTGATGTGGTCAGAAAATGGGACGTTTTCGTCTCTTCTGTTGGGTCGAGCTTCTTGAATTTCAAGGGAAAGGAAGAGTGGGGTGTTGACATGGTGTGGATGAAATTGGAGCGTCTCCGGTGGTATGAGGAACTAGGGCGAGGTGATTTTGTTGGTTGGGTCGAGTGCAGTTTTTCGAACGAACTGCTTAATTTCGATTTGAAATTTTTGGTGTCGAATCGAGTTTCGATTTTGAGTGTAGGGGTGATTTGCGATTTGCCTGAGATAGTGGGGTTCGACGGAGCTACGGCGAGACCCCGTGCACGTGTACGGTGCAGATTGTGTCAGCGTTGTTGGGTGGTGAGCAACTCGAGTCATTACTCCAATAAAGTGGTCGATTACTTCGCATTTTAACCTGAGCACGAGAGCATGTTTACCTAATATTAAAGTTTGAAATTAAACTAAACTCAACCTAACTGGAAATAAAAAAAGAGGAAGAAGAGGCGTACGTGAAGAATGACTCGGAGAAGATAGTGGGAAAATCGAGTGATTACTCGAGTAAAACCTGGGCATTCTGGGGTTGTTTTCAAAAGGGTTAAGCCTAATAAATTTAAAGTTAATAATGTTAAACAAATTTTGGTATAAATGAAGTAATTAATGTTTGAATCTTTTAAGTTAAAAAAATTTATTATAAGTTTTAATTATTTAGGTAAATACTTAACAATGGTTTCTGAAATCTTAATTAATATTTTAAATTAAGTAGATAATTTAAGATAAGAATTAAATTTAATTAACATCAAAGTTTTGTAGTTAGTAATAATTTGATTTCAAAGTTTAGAGAAGATTTTTAAAATGTTAGTTAAGATAAATAATTATTATTAATCAATTTTTTGGGAAGTAATTAAGAATAATTAATTTATAATTGTAATTAGAGTTTGGTTAATTAATGATTAAGCTATAAATAAATTTGTAATTAACTACTTAATGTTAATTATGTATGATTAGTAGTTAACTAATTAAGTGATTTAATTAAGAATTAATAATTGATTAATTAAGCAATTAGTGGTTAATAAATGGGTAATTAAGTTTTATAAATTAATAATAAGGTTATTAATTAATAATTAAGGGCAATTAATTAAGTAATTAAGATTTAATAAATTGATTAAAAAGTGACTAATTACTTAAATTGTTTGAAATGGAATAGTAAATTAATTGATGATTTATTAAACAGATTAAGGGATTAGTTCTCAAGTAGTTAATTAAACTGGATTAACTACAATAAGGATTAAAGATGCTTACTTATGGATGATTATAAGTAGAATATCTGGATTTGTGATATTATTAGGTGATATTCTGTGATACTCTGTGATATGCTTTGATATATCTACGATGATTGTGTATGATTTATCTGTGATAAATACTATGTGAATTCAAAATGTTGAATTAAACTAAGCAACTTGACCTTTAAAATGGCATTTGGATTTCGATGTGACCGGGATCGGGTGTCAGTTACGATTATCCAAAAACCACATCAATCCAAATTAAACGTTAGGTTGCAAATTTTCAAGTGAAGATTGAGATGGTGTTTTAGAGTGCAAGGGTTATTGTCGTTGACTCTGAGGGTGATTCCAAAATGAGTGTAACGAGACAATGCCTTCGGTTTCATTCGAAACCGGAACGAACTTGTATGGGTTGAATGCTTTCAGAACATCGTCAGGTGGACGATGAGCATTCTAAGAAATATGTTATATAAAGGTAATCGTAGCCTCAAGCCTCATCAACCAGGAATGGCTAAAATAGGGGATGTGCAACAAGGTTAGGTGGGTAGCACCCAAGTAGGATGAGATATACCCCTGTCTAGATGTCCCTTTTTATTCGTCTGTGTGGGCGGTTACTAGCTACAACCGCGGGGTTATCTTGTTCGGAACTGTTCGGTAAGGAATGGTTCTGGCCTTGTGTTGTAGAGTTTCGGGAGTGATTCTCGGTACAGTGATCTAGGCCGTGTACTGTGACGGGCGGTACCCCAGTAGCCCTGCCATTGTATGGAATCCAATCTCCCAGAAGCATCGTATGTTTTGATTGTGCCCAACTATGTTGGAATGTGAGATGTAAGCATTTCAACTATTTCTGTATTTTACTTGAAAACCCTAGACACTATTATAATATCACTGGATTTCCTATAAAATTGTTTTGGTTAGCGTAAGGTAAAAATTTACCGGTACTTATGTGTGGGAAGTCTTACGTGATACCTTTATTTTCAATGTTAAACAACTTTAAACCGTTTATTCACACCAGACCATGTCTGACCCGGAGTTTATTTCTGTTTTTCATAAACTCTTGGGTACTCGAATTTTTATGAGTAACCAAGTGATAGGTTTTGGATTGTTGAGTTCTAGAGGAGCTTGGAGCAGGAGTCCAGATATATATATCTATCTAGTTCCGCTATGTTAGTTTATGTATGTTGTATTTTGGGATGTATGTATTGGCAGATGTATATATGACTGCCATGATGTTGTGTAACTCTGATATATGTAAAACTATGTAATAGTTATGTGATGTATTATATTTTGTTCCGTTTCAGCTGTGAGATTCTGATGTTGTTATTCATTCTTTCTATCTTTTCTATTTCTATCTCTTTCTTTTCTTATTGATGATACGTCTTTCTGTGAGTAGAAAGGCTGGTCGTCACAGTTGGTATCAGAGCATAAGTTGAGATAATACCTAGGCTCTGGAATAATATCTATCTTAAGAGTGCGTATTTGTATTTTTGTATAACTATATAGCTATCTAAATTTGTTTAGTTACCTGTCCGGGTAGCTAACATGAGTTCTGGAAGAAGAGGCAGAGGTAAGGGCAGTACCTCGACTGATAATGGACGAAGTCAAACTGCTAGTGAGGCTGTAGATCTAGTACCGCCTCAGGTTAGTTTTGCCGCTTTATGCAAGAACTTCATCAACCTTGGAGCTAAACCATTTAAAGGGTCAGAGACTATAATTAAGGTCCAAGCTTGGCTACGCTCTTATGAGCGCATCTTTAAGAGTATGAAATTATCTGATGAGCGAAAAAAGGAAATGGCTTCATCGCAATTACAGGAAGGCGCTGCAGCCTGGTGGGATGCAGCGACAGCAAACATCTCTAAGGGCGACATTTCTTGGGAAAGATTTAAAGAGTTGTTTAAGGAGAAATTCATGCTAACAGCAGGGAAAAATCGTCTGTACCGGGTTTTTCTGAATTTGAAGTAGGGAAGCATGACTAAAGCGGAGTATGAGACCAAATTCAATGAACTTTCTTGTTATGGACTAGGACTCATTGACACTCCCTTCTAAAAGAACGAAATGTTTGTGTAAGGCTTGAGGCTAGAATTTCAATAAAAGATGATGGCGTATTTGAAAGGATCTTTTGTGGAGCTAATTGATATGGCTCTGAGATATGAGGATTTGATGAACATGAGATCAGTGGCACCAGTAGCAGCATCGGGAGGGAATTTTGCTAATCCAAATAAGTGAAAGTTCAATCCCAATTGGAAGAAGCAGAACAAGAAGAAGACTGGAAGCCACAACGGACCTCGCAAACGCTATATATGTCAATAAGAAGGTCACTTGGCGAATAACTATCCTAGGAAAGGATTTCAACAACAACAGCATCAGTCACATCGGAGTGGATCGGGTTTGGCTTTGGTTCACAAATTTCCATGCCTTAATTTCCACCAACCAGGTCATATGATCAAGGATTGCCCGCTTCTTTATAAAGCTCAACAAAATAAGGTATTTGCTTTAGAGGGTGCACCATCTACTTCATCTATAGGTAAGGGATTATTGGAAGGTACATTACCTTTAGATGGTAAGTATATTAAATTTTTGTTTGATTCGGGTGCTTCTTTGAGTTTTATTTCACTGGAATCTGTAGAGAAGTTCTTTCTTAACCCTAGTGGTGTAGACTATCCCATCTTTATATCTAATCCTATAGGAGGGGTAACCAAATTAGACACGATCTGTAAGGATTTGAGGTTATCCTATCTGTCCCATAGTTTTTCTTGTGACCCTTTTGTGTTGAATTTTAAGTGATTTTATCTTATATTAGGGATGGATTGGCTCGATAAGTATAAGGCCATTCTGAATTGTGATGAGAGAACAGTTTCGTTGGAAACCGATCTGGGTAGAATTGCTAGAGTGGCGTGTGATAATTCTGGAATTCACTTGAGTAGTCTTCTACATGGAGTTGAGACTTTTCAAGAGAAGGTTGAAGATATCAATGTGGTCCAAGATTTCCAGATATATTCAAGGAAGTCAAGCGTTTTCCTCCGTATCGAGAGATAGAGTTTCGCATTGATTTGGTTCCAGAAGCAGTACCAGTGATTCAGCCTAGTAGGAGAATGGCCCCTAGGGAGAGGGAAGAGTTAGTCAAGCAGACTCAGGATCTTTTGGAGAAGGGATTGATTAGACCCAGTTTTTCTTGTTGGGGTTCTGTTGCGGTGTTTATCACTAAGTCGGATGGATCACTAAGGTTCTATGTAGATTATAGAGAATTGAACAAAGTGACCATTCGAAATAAATATCCTCTTCTTTGTATTGATGATCTTTTTGACTAGCTGCATGGAGCTTCTGTCTTTTCTCAACTAGATTTAGCTTCAGGTTTCCATCAGTTAAGTTTAGCTGAGGACAGTATTCCCTTGACTGCATTAAGGGGACTAAATTGTTTCTATGAATGGTTGGTTAAGCCTTTCGGGTTAACCAACGCTCCTGCTTACTTTGTTGACATAACGGATCGAGTCTTTCGAGATGTATTGAATAAGTTTGTTCTAGGTTCATCGATGATATCCTGGTCTATTCTAAGTCTGAAGAAGAGCACAAGCAACATTTGGGAATAGTGTTGGTGACATTGAGGAGGCATGTTTTGAAGGTGAAATTCTCTAAGTGCCATTTCTGGAAATCGGAAGTCAAATTTTTAGGGCACATTGTTTCTGGAGAAGGTATTTCCGTAGATCCAGCGAGGGTTGAGACTATTCTGGAATGGAAGCAACCGAAAACACCAACTGAAGTTGGTAGTTTTTGGGATTAGCTGGCTACTACAGAAAGTTTATCAAGGACTTTTCCAAGATTTCTTCGCACCGACCTAAGTTGACAAGGAAATGAGTTAAGTTTAAGTGGACACCTCAGTGTGAAGAAGCTTTCCAAGAGTTGAAGATGTGGCTAACCAGTGCACCTGTTCTAGCTATTCCAGATGAGAAGAGAAAATTTGAGGTTTATACAGATGCTTGTATAGTTGGACTGGGAGCAATGTTGATGCAGAATGGTAGAGTAATTGCATATGCGAATCCGCAATTAAAGCCACATGAAAGGAGCTACGCTGCGCACGATCTTGAGTTGCTAGCCATTGTTTTTGCTTTGAAGATCTGGAGGCACTATCTTTGGGAGAGAAGTTTGAGTTATTCATGAATCACAAACCGTTGAAATATCTTTTCTCTCAAAAGGATCTTAATGTGAGGCAGCAGCGATGGGTCGAGTTTCTGGCAACATATGATTTGGATATTCTGTATATCACAGGAAAGGCTAATATTGTGACTGATGCTCTTCGCAGGAATGCAGTTCCTTCTCTTTTGGAATTTGTTCTGTCTCTCCAGGAAAGAATCATAAGCAAGTAAATGAGGATAGATCTTTTGAAGAACTGATTCTTGGAACCAAGGATGGTCGATATTCGGATTTCAAGGTGGACGATCAAGGTGTTTTGAGGATTAATGGTCGTTTGTGTGTACCTAATATAGATGGATTGAGGCAAGAAGTCTTAGGTGAGTGTCATCGCTCCAAATTGAATATTCACCCTGGAATCTCTAAGATGTATAAAGATATGAGAAGAGTTTTCTGGTGGCCAAGTATGAAGAGGAAGGTAGCTGCTTTCGTTAATAGTTGTGCTATCTGTCAACAGGTGAAAGGAGACCAACAGAAGTCAGCCGGATTGTTACAGCCTTTGGCCAGAATGGAAATGGGAGATGATTTCGATGGATTTCATCGACGGTTAGCCTAGAGCCAAGAAAGGAAACGAGGGAATATCGGTTATAATGGATCGGTTAATTAAGAGCGCCCATTTATACCCGTTAAGGCAAATAGTACGGTAGTTTCTCTGGCAAAGATTTTCTTGAGGGAGATAGTCTGATTGCATGGTGTTCCTGTTAACATAGTAAGTGATCCTGATCCTATGTTTACCACCAAATTCTGGGAGGCTCTGCAATAAGCTATGGGAACGAGTTTGAGATTAAGTACAGCCTATCATCCTCAGACAGACGGACAGATGGAGAGGCTTAATCGAATTCTAGAGGATATGATGCATGCTTGTGTTTTGGATTTTGGTGGATCGTGGGAAGACCATCTTCATTTGGTAGAATTCTCCTATAATAACAGTTACCAAGCGAGTATTAAGATTGTTCCTTATGAAGCTTTATATGGAAGACCGTGTATATCCCCATCCTGTTGGATAGAGTCGAAAGATCGTCTTGTGCTTGGACCAAATTTTATTTGTGAAGCTTCTGCTAAAGTTGAGCTTATCAAGAAGAGAATGAAAGCTGCTCAGAACCTTAAAAAGTAGTACGCAGATAAAAGGCGAAGACAATTGGAATTTGAGATCGGAGATTTAGTCTTTGTCAAAGTTTCCCCGATCAGAGGAGCTATAAGATTCAGAAAGATGGGAGAAATTGCCCCGAGATATATTGGACCATTCTGAGTGCTGG
Source organism: Allium cepa (assembly GCA_030765085.1). Taxonomy (NCBI): domain Eukaryota; kingdom Viridiplantae; phylum Streptophyta; class Magnoliopsida; order Asparagales; family Amaryllidaceae; genus Allium; species Allium cepa. Next base: position 744,419,652 of record CM060931.1, on the reverse strand, counting down.
AAAGGATTGGTGCTGTAGCTTGTAGAATTGAATTGCCAGAACCAATGTCTGGAATTCATAATGTATTTCATATATACCGTCTAAGGAAGTTTGTTCATGACCCATCATTGATTGTAGAACCAGTAGTCCAGGAAGATTTGGAAGTCAAGCCAAACTTAACCGTGGTCAGGAATCCAGTTCGGATTGTTGATCAAGACGAGAGGCAACTCAGGAGCAAAATAGTGAAGCTCGTCAAAGTGCAGTGGAGCGAGGATCCCAGAGATTGTACCTGGGAAACTCTGGATAGTTTTAGGAAAGCTTATCCGAATTTGTATCCGGATAGCTAGTGATATTTGTTAGGATAAATAGTTTGGTTGTTTGCTAATGTATGGATGATATGTATGTTTGAATGGTTGATATAAAAGCTTTTGAATTAACTTTTATTTTAAATTTCGGGGACGATATTCTTTTAAGAGGGAAGGAATGTAACGACCCGGATTTTGGCAATAATATTTTAATAAATATTTAATCCAATTAAATAAAATGTAAAATTATCATTTTAAAATGACAGGACTTTTGGAATATTTGCCCTTTATTTATATACGTTTGTATTTTGAAAAGGAAACTTTGATTTGAAAATTTAAAATAAAATCTCTTAAAAATATTTACAATAAAATCTATCTAATATAATTGAATTAAAATGCTCTACCTTATTTGCATTTGGTATAAATATATATATGGATAATAACGTTTAAAATGAAACTAATCCTATCAATATTTAATATAAGTATAAAATATAAGTATAAAACATATAAATAAAACATATAAACATAAATTAAATGTTGATAGTCAAAATAGAAATAAAAACAAAAACAAGAAGTTATATTAGGAATAGGAATAAATATAGAGGTTAAATTTGTATGGTTATATTTATGTGGTTACATGAAACATATTAGATAATTCTAGAGATATATATATACACTTTTGAAAGAAATGTAAATATGTAGGTGAATTATGCAAGCAAGAAGATAATAAAACAAAATATCTATGTACAAAAATCAAAGAGAATATGTTTGTAAACAAAATAGGAAACCATTACATTAAATGTTATCGTCGCAGCCAAAATAAAGTCATTTCAAATTTTTACAAATCTTTTCATTTCAGAAAAAATATTGATTTAGTAAAAGAAAGGAAAAAAATCTAGTTTAGTCAAAAGAAGAAACTAAACCAAATAATACCTTCCCTGTACAAAAATCCTCTCTTCTATATATATGTGTGTATCTTTCTATTCCAGTTCGTTCATCAACAACTTAGCAAAGCCAGAAGAATAAAATAAGAAGCATCATTATTTTACAAACTTAAACATCATTCAATTCAACAAAAACAAAGAGGATTCAAAGGGAAGATCAAAACTACAAGTTTTCAAAACAAGAAGTGTTCACTGTTCACATACTTTTCAGGTGAGTAAACACAAATTTTAAAGTTTTAAGTTTAACTAAGAACAGTACGGGTCATTCATTGATAATATGGTGTTGTATATGCTTTATTTTAATATAGATCTATGTTTATATATAGGTTGTTCTATGAATATTGTAGATGATATGCTTCTCTGTTTATTGTTACAAGGTTGAATATTTATTCAAACTCAAAATATTTTCATCTAATCATTGTAAAGCTTAGAGTTTTCAAACAAACAAGAAGTTTAAATCTCAATCAAGATTTTAAAATCTATTTTAAAACATGTTAGTGAAATATACCACTGGAATCTTGTTTTACAGGTAAACATGTAATATTTTGTTAAATTGATTGTTGTAAAATGCTAATTCAAGGTCATAATTTGAATACACAGAGCAAGGTAGGAATTTTAAAACAAAAATGGTAATTTTTAGTTTAGTATGCTACGAGCAGTTCATATTTGAATAAAATATTCTTTTTTCCATTTTCTGATGATCGAACCAATTTTGAATGTTAAGATTTTGTTTGAAGCAAGTTTGAACATCGATGATTTCTGGAAAATTGTTGAATAATTTTTCTATTGCACAAATTTAAAGGACGAGGCCATTTTAGGGTTTAGGGTCCGAATGTGATGTGGTCAGAAAATGTGACGTGTTCGTCTCCTCTGTTGGGTCGAGCTTCTCGAAATTCAAGGGAACGAAAGATTGGGGTGTTGTGTGGTGTGTACGGAATTGGAGTGTCACCGGTGGTCTAAAGAACTGGAGCGAGGTGATTTGTTGGTTGGGTCGAGTGCAGTTTTTCGAACGAACTGCTTAATTTTGTTTTGAAATTTTTGGTGTCGAATTGAGTTTCGATTTCAAATGTAGGGGTGATTAGCAATTTGCCTGAGATAGTGGTGTTCGCCGGAGCTACGGTGGGACGCCGTGAACGTGTACGGTGTAGATTGTGTCAGCGCTGTTGGGTGGTGAGCAACTCGAGTCATTACTCGAGTAAAATGGTCGATTACTTCGAGTTTTAACTTGAGCACGAGATCATGTTTACCTGATATTAAAGTTTGGACTTAAACTAAACTCAACCTAACTAGAAATAAAAAAAGGAGGAAGAAGCAGCGTACGTGAGGAATGACTCGGGGAAGATAGTGGGAAACTCGAGTGATTACTCGACTAAAACCTGGGCATTCTCGGGTTATTTTCAAAAGGGTTAAGCCTAATAAATTTAAAGTTAATAATGTTAAACAAATTTTGGTATAAATGAGTAATTAGTGCTCGACTCTTTTAAGTCAAAAAAATTTATTATAAGTTTTAATTATTTAAGTAAATACTTAACAATGGTTTCTAAAATCTTAATTAATATTTTAAATTACGTAGATAATGCAAGATAAGCATTAAATTTAATTAACATTAAAGTTTTATAGTTAGTAATAATTTGATTTCAAAGTTTAAAGAAGATTTCTAAAATGTTAATTAAGATAAATAATTGTTATTAATCAATTATTTTGGGAAGTAATTAAGAATAATTAATTTATAATTGTAATTAGAGATTGGTTAAAATGATTAAGTGATAAATAAATTTGTAATTAACTACTTAAAGTTAATTAATGTATAATTAGTAGTTAACTAATTAAGTGATTTAATTAAGAATAAGAATTGATTAATTAAGCAATTAGTAGTTAATAAACGGGTAATTAAGTTTTATTAATTAATAATAAGGTTATAAATTAATAATTAAGGGTAATTTGTTAAGTAGTAAAGTGTTAACGACTCTGCTCAAGCGACTCAAACCAGGTTCGCGACTCACAATGATTACCGACTCAACAGCCTTAGCTTGATGCCGACCTAGTATCTTAGCATGGAAGACCGACTTAACTGCACGAGGCTTAGGGGGGATTCTGACCTAGCAGGCTCAAGAGGGATGCCGACCCAAAGTCTTAACAAGGATGCCGACTTAAGAGTTAATAAAGATGCCGACTTAAGAGTTAACAAAGATGCCGACTTAAGGCTTAGCAAGGATGCCGACTTACGAGTTAAAGCCTGGACGACTCAAGAAATGTCACGACTCAAGAGGCTACGACCTAAAGAAGCTAAAAAGAGACGACCTAGTGACTCAAGACAAAAAGAATGGAAGCAACCGCATTTAAGTCGTGACTGACCTACGACCTAGGATAAGTCGTTCACGATCTAAAACTACAGAGCTAAAATTTAATGCTGCCTCATTTTAAACCATGACTTCTTAACTCGCAAACGAGTTAAGACTTGCATCCAGATGAACGAAGACAAACTTAATACCGCTTCGCTTATGCCGTTGCCTACTAACTCATGATCCTTAAGTCGGGAGCGACTTACGACTTTCCTTAAGTCGGTCGCGACTTATAACTTAGGCGAAAATTCCTGTCCAGATTTCTCTATAAATACAACATTAGCTCCAACTTTGAGAGGACTTTGGCCGACCATTTCAAGCACCAATACTCTGTAGAATTCTCGACTCACTCAACACTTCAAGTACTACAAACACCAAAAACACTACGACGACCTTCAAGAGGAAATCTACATCATTCAACATGAATTCGGAAGACTATTCTCTATCAAAGTTTGATCTACTGGTTTAAAGTGTGTTGTAATTGAAGATTGTTGTAAAGTTGTAATCAAATTCAGTAATAAAGAGAATTAAAGTGGACGTAGGCTTCTCATAAGCCGAACCACTATAAAAACTATTGTCTTTTCTTCTTTTTTCTGTGATTTCTCTACTTGTTCATTAGTTCCCGTGTTCACGGGTGGTGCTTTCGCTCAACTTCATTTTACACCGGGGTATTAGCGTCTGATTTTCACGTTAACATTTTTTGTGCTCTCACTGAGAAGATCGATCTCAGGGTATTTACATCATTGCTTCACCAAACTTTGAGGAAAGAATCTCCGTTAAGACAAGAAGTCTAACAGAAATTATTGCTCCCGGAAGGAAACGTAGATCTGCCAGATCTGATGATGTTCAAGAGAACACCGCCACTTCTCCTCCTCTGAGTCAGACAACTCCAACTATGGGAGTTACGCGAGCGGAATTAGACGCTGTGGTTTTGGGACTGAATCAACAGTTAAATGCTCAAAATGCACAATTAGAGGCTCAGAATGCTCAGAATACCTTGATACTGAATAAGCTAAATGATTTGCTCGAGGCTAATCGTCAGCCAACAAATAAAGAAGGAAATTCTGCTGATACAGCTCAGGGTGTTAGAGGGAATACTTCTCAAAGGGCGGCAAGCCCCGTTGAAAGGCCACTTCCTCAGGATGGAGGATCGGGACCTCAACAGACCCTTCGTGAACGACTGTCAAGGCAGAACTCTGAAAGAATGGCTGACGTTTTCCCCGCAGGGCTTGTGGATGATGAAGAGTATTTTTCAGGGATGGTCCGTCAAATCATGAAAGAAAGTATGCGAAAGGACGAGGATGAGAAAGAGTAGGGCTTTGCTCCAAGCAAAACTCCATTCACCGAGAGGATTCTGAAAGCTGAATTCCCGAGAAAATTTGTTCCCCCCACTATTCCAGCTTACAAAGGAACAAGTGATCCTAACGAATTTCTGTATAAGTATGACTGGCATATGACTGGTGCCAGGGCATCCGATGAGATTAAGTGTCGATACTTCCGGTGTATTTGGAAGGAGTAGCTTTATTATGGTTTACCAAGCTGGAAGTTAGATCCATTGATCAGTTCTCGGACTTAACTAAGAAGTTCAAGGAGCAGTTTCGGTTGTACGCCTCTAAAGCAAAGGACATAATGTCATTGTCAAATCTGGAGCAAAACCCAGGGGAATCCATCAAGTCGTTTCTGAATCGACTCAACATAGCTTTGGCCGAGGTTGATAATGCTGAGCCACGCATGGTCTTATCATACTTGATGAGGGCAATTGATAAATCAAGCAAGTTTGGAGAATGGTTGAAAATGAAAGAACCAAATTCACTCGATAAATTCTATAAAAAAGCCGATGAATTCATGCGCTTGGAAAGCCTTCAAGCAACGGCTAAGGTGGCATCAGCAGAAACTAAGAATGATAGTAACGCTCTAGACAAAAAGGAATCCAATGCTCAGAAAGGGGGAATGATGGCGGAAAGAAACAAGGGGATGCAAAGAAGGGTCGAGCTTTCAACTTCACACCCTTGTCTGATACCCCTGAAAATATCTTCTTTGCAACCAAAGATAATATCAGTTATCCTACACCACCTAAGATGACGGTTGGAGGTAAAATGGAGAAAAGTGGAAGATTCTGTCAGTTTCACAATCAGCCTGGTCATGACACTAACGAATGCCGACACTTGAAGGAAGTAATTGAGCAACTGTTGAAAGAGAACAAGCTCCAACAGTATGTTAAAAGGGGTAGGGACACAACAACCTCATCGGTCCAAAGGAAACAAGTCCCCGCTCACCATCCAAGCTCGAGTGAGAAGGCCGTAGAACATGAGTCAGACAGGCCTGTCATTAATGTGATAACGGGAGGTCCTCACCCGGCAGGCCGAAGCTGGGGTGAGATGGAAAGGTATGCTCGTGCACTGAAGCATGCACCCACAAAGGAAAGTGTTTTTGTGTTAGAAGATGTTGCGCCATTGAAACAACAGAAAACTTTCCCTGATGACATCATATCTAGCGCTAGGGACTCTATGGGTACTGAAGCCCCTACGATAGATCCTCTGGTCATTTCTGCCGGTATTGGACCGACCACTGTGAGAAGAATTCTGGTCGATTGCGGGGCTTCGTGTAATATTCTCTTCAAGAAAACTTTTGACCAGATGAAGATACCAATGGCTGATATTCAGGCTTCGTCATTGAAAATTGCTGGCTTCGCTGGGGAGCCAAAGCAGCCGATTGGGACTATAGACTTGATTGTAGAGCTCGGAGAAGGGCCGAGAAAGGTAGCTCGAAAGCAGACCTTTATAATTGTTGAAGAATTTTCTGCTTATAATGCTTTCTTTGGACGACCGACCCTGGCTGCATTCAAAGCTGTTCTCGCTCCGTGGTGTCTAACTATAAAATTTCCCACTGATAACGGAATTGGGATAATTAAAGGAGATCAGAACGTGGGACGGGAGTGCTATCTTGCAGAGCTACGTGAAACAAAGAGGAGAGAAATGGGAAAAGATGCGGCGCCTTCAGTCCGCATCAGAGAACGAACCTTGTAGCAACTATAGGTTGGTCCCTGCACTGGCGAACATAGTGGTGCCCGGAGAGAGATGGATCTAAGAAAAGCTAGTGCAGGGGAGCATAGAGTAGTGCCGGTAGAGGTGACAGTGCCGGTACCTGTTGACTTAAAGGACCCAAACAAGGTGCTGAATGTGGGTTCACAACTCAACACTACTGCTCAGAATATTCTGATCTCGTTCTAGAAGGCAAATTTAGATGTATTCGCATGGACTCATGCCGACATGTGCGGAATATCACTAGAGATTGCGGTACACGCTCTGAACATCGATCCAAAGTTCACTCCAGTAAAACAGAAAAGAAGAACTCAAGGTCCAGAGAGGTCAGCAGCGCTGAAAGAAGAAGTCGATCGACTCATGGAGAATGGTTTTATCAGAGAATCTGTTTACCCAGATTGGGTCTCAAATCCTGTCCTGGTTAAAAAGGCTAATGGGAAGTGGAGATTATGTATTGACTTCTCAGATCTGAATAAAGCTTGCCCCAAAGACCGTATCCCGCTGCCTAGAATTGATCAGTTGGTGGACGGAACGATGGGACATGAATTGTTGTCTTTTATGGATGCTTACTCCGGGTACAATCAGATCATGATGCATGAGCCAGATCAGGAGGACACGAGCTTCATAACAGATGTTGGTCTTTACTGCTACAAAGTCATGCCCTTCGGACTCAAGAATGCGGGAGCAACTTACCAAAGGCTTGTTAACACCATGTTTAAACCGCGTATCGGAAAGACAATGGAAGTCTATGTCGATGATATGTTGGTAAAGTCAAAGAAAGCAGTGGACCACATGGATCACTTGGCGGAAATGTTCACGGTCCTCCAGAGATACGGGATGGAACTTAACCCGTTGAAATGTTCATTCAGAGTGGAGTCCGGAAGGTTTTTGGGATTTATTATGAGCGCTAGGGGCATTGAGGCTAATCCTGCTCAAATCGCTGCCTTGAAGGAGGTCAAAGCTCCTAGAACAAAGAAGGAACTGCAGAGTCTTAACGGAAAAGTTGCTGCTTTGAGCCGATTCATTTCTAAAGCTACAGATAAATGCATTCCATTCTTTGACGCTATAAAGAAAGGAATAAAAAACTTTGATTGGACTCCCGAATGCCAGAACGCATTTGATGAGCTGGTTCGTCATATGGAAGTGCCTCCAATACTTTCAAAGCCCGACAATGGTGAAGATCTCTACATATATCTAGCAATATCATCTCACGCTCTGAGTGCAGCATTGGTTCGAGAAGATATAAAAAAATCCAGCGACCAGTCTATTACATTAGTAAAAGATTCACTGGGGCAGAGATGAATTACTCGAAGCTGGAGAAACTCGCCTATTGCCTATTGATTGCATCACGAAAATTGAGGCCACATTTTCAAGCTCATCCCATCAAAGTCCTCACGGATCAACCTCTGAAGCAAGTCCTGTTTCGCCCTGAGACTTCGGGCCGTCTTTTAAAGTGGAATATTGAACTCAGTCAATATGACATCACTTACCATCCCCAAAGAGCTATCAACGGACAAGCTTTAGCAGACTTCATTGCTGAATGCACAGATAAAGGTGATAGTGAGGAAGAAGAAACTAATGACGTCTCGGTGAGATGGAAATTATACGTTGATGGCGCAAGGAATGACTACTGTTCTGGGGCAGGGGTTGTCCTTGAAACCCCTGAAGGACGATCATTGTGTTATGCACTGAGGCTGGAATTTCCTTCGACTAATAATGAAGCAGAATATGAAGCTCTCATTGCAGGTTTGAGAATCGCTAAAGAGCCAAATATCAGAATGTTACAGATCTTCAGTGACTCTCAGCTTATCGTATGCCAAGTCAAGAAGGAATTCCAAGCTAAAGGAGGAAATTTACCAGCTTATTTTTCAAAGGCCTGGGAGCTTCTTGAAGATTTTGATCATTATTCAATAAACCATATTCCCCGGGAAGAGAATATGAAGGCAGATTCCCTCGCGAAGTATTCAAGTACTGGTGAAGCTCAACTATTGGGTTAGTCCCCGTAGAAGTCCTCTCAGCACCAAGTACAGATGAGATGGATGTTGACTGGATTATGAATGTATCTCAGGAACAAGAATCATGGATGACTCCAATACTGGACTATTTACTCAGAGGTTCTTTGCCAGAAAATTAGAGAGAAAGACAGAAGCTTCTAAGGAAAGCCTCCAGATATATAGTCCAAGACGGCCGATTGTACAGGCGGGGTTTTTCAATGCCATTACTCCGATGTGTAACTAAAGATGAAGCGAAGACAATTCTAGCTGAAGTACATGGAGGGGAATGTGGAGATTACACGGGTGGTCAGACATTAGCAAAGATAATTCTCCGTTATGGATATTTTTGGCCGGAAATTAATCAAGACGCCGCTGCATATTCTCGGAAATGTGACAAGTGCCAAAGATTCGCCAAAATTCCTAGAGAACCTTCCACTGAGCTAACACAGTTGGTCAGTCCGTGGCCATTTGCCATTTGGGGAATGGATCTCATTGGGCCATTACCAACTGCCAAATCAGGGATTAAATATGCTATTGTTGCAGTTGATTATTTTACTAAATGGGCTGAAGCTGAACCTTTGGCTACTATTACCTCTAGGAAATGATAAATTTTGTGACTAAAAATATCATTTGCAGGTATGATGTGCCGCAGAAAATAATCACAGACAATGGTACTCAATTTGAAAGCGAGGAATTCCAAGACTTCTGCAAACGATTCAAAATCCAGAAGAGTTTTTCAGCAGTGGCCCATCCGCAGGCAAACGGGAAAGTGGAAGTAGTAAACAAAATCATCAAATCAACCATCAAAAAGCAACTGGAAAAAGCGAAAAGTGGTTGGGTTGACAAGTTACCACTTGCACTATGGGCATACAGAACCACCCACAAAACTGCGACTGGGCATACTCCATTTTTGTTGGCATATGGATCAGAAGCAATGATTCCAGTGGAAACTGAAGTCCCCTCACATAGAAGAATCCATTTTGATAAAGATGAGAATGAAAAACTGCAATTGGAAGCACTTGACCTCCTTGATGAAAGAAGAGAAGAGGCTAGACTTAGAGTTGTAGCCCATCAACAAAGAATAGCCAGGCATTTCAATTCCAAAGTTCGTCAGCGCAACTTCGAAGTTGGGGACCTAGTTCTGAAAAGGATCATGACAGCTACAGGTGTGCTTGGGCCAAACTGGGAACGGCCATATGTTATAGGCACGAAGCTTCTTGATGGCACATTCAAACTTACAACTGTTGAAGGAGAACCAATCCCAAGAGCTTGGAACAGCAATCATTTGCGTCCTTATTTTACTTGAAAGCTTTGCTAAAATGTTGTAAAAGAATTGCAAATATATGATTCTTGTATTGAAAAGCAATTGTAAAGCAAGTGAATAATGAAAAGCTATAAAGTGGATGTAGGCCCAGTTTTTGGCCGAACCACTATAAATCTTGTGTTCTCTACTATTACAAACTGCTTTGTTTTATTTCGATATATAAAATGCATAATTGTGTCATTAAAATGTCGATTTAATAATGCAAGTCATGAAAGTAAAGCTTACCCATCCCATGACCAAGCAAACACACACTAAACCACCAAAATTTCCATACTCAAATCCTACAAAAGAAGTGCTTCAAACAAAAGTGAGCAATGTGGATGGAAGTGGACCATCTCTAACTAACTATAAATGTTTGAATAAACAGCCAGTTAAGCCAATTGTGTCCACCACCACCAACTCACCTAACTGTGAAGTATATTTCTTTGGATAAGGGAAATTATAGGAAACTAAAAAGTGTTGACAATTGCAAAAGACAACTGGGATTGCCAACATGAGTGGATGGCGAAAGAGACATGGGCGAGCAAGCATCAATCAACAAAAGACCTCTTGGGAGGCGCAAGCCTCCTACGGAGGCAAAACTCTTCGGAGGAGAAAGACCTCGAGTGGGCCTAGCCAGAAAAAGAGAGATCTTTATCGTTATAAAGTTGCGGAATCATCGGTCGATACACTCCCGTGAATCCGTCCAACCGAGAGAAAGAAACTCCAAACTTCCAGGCAAAAGTCCTACTCAGAGGCACACGTTTCACCAAGATTGAAATAAAACTTCCAGGTGTTGAAACGTGAAAAAAGCCCTCTTCGGAGGCCCATTTCACCACAGTTGAAATGCTAAAAGACCTCGGGCGGGCTAACCAGAAAAAGAGAGATCTTTCTCGATACAAAGTTGCGGAATGATAGGTCGATACACTCCCGTAAATCCGTCCAACCGAGAAAAAGAAACTCCAAACTTCCAGGCAGTAACCCAGCTCAGAGGCACACATTTCATCATCGGTCGATACACTCCCGTAAAATGAAATGTGAAAAGCCCTCTTCGGAGGCCCGCTTCCCAGCGAACAGGGAAAAATAAAAGCCTCTCCCATGGGGCAGAAACCAAAAAAGACCTCTTCCCAAAGGCACAACAAAAACAAAAAGGCCTCTTCCCAGAGGCAGAAACAGAAAGACCTCTTCCCAGAGGCAGAAATGAAAAGACCTCCTCCCGGAGGCACAAGCAAGCAGAAAGACCTCTTCGGAGGCACACGTTTCACCAAGATTGAAATGAAACTTCCAAGTGTTGAAACGTGAGAAAGCCCTCCTCAGAGGTGTAATTTTTCAAAGGCACATTTTAACTCTCAAAGGAAGAATGATCCACCTATTCTGGAAAAATTCTCTTCCTTAAAAAGAAGTTAAAGTACCCTTCAGATACCCGCTTTATCACATAGAAGAATTCATTCAGTAAAATGTGTATATGCACAAAAGAAAAAGTGATATCTTCGAAGGATGAAGCGTAAAAACTTATTTGTACTCTGGTTTTTAACGAAATAATATCCCTCCAAGTACGGAATAATTATTCTCTAAAAAATAAAAGTACAAATTCCTCATAAAGTAAAATATTGCAATGAGCTTATGGTATAGGGGCAACATGGTATAACTACATTGGTAAAATTGCGCTCGAACAGTATACCACAAGCTCACTCCAATATCGTGCAAAGAAACTTGTACAAAAGTGAATAATAGATGCATTCTCAAATTCAAACAAGTAGTTTGTACAAATAAAGGATCATTTTATTCAATTCTGTTACAATTTCTTACAGATACAAGTTTCGAAATAAAAGAAACGGGGGCCGGTACCCGCACAATTTCCGGTCAGTACATGCAAAAGCAAAAAGCGATATGAAAGCCACAGAACCAGAGCCATCATTTCTTCTTCCGTCCACCTTTCGAGCCCGCACCTGGCCGGATAACCAACTTCTTAGGCCTGCTTGTAAGAGTAGGGGATGAAGGAGAAAGGGGGCTCAATCGGACTTTCTTCCGTTTTTTCTTCGCCAGTTGAAGATCTCTTCTTCTTCTTGGAGACTCCCTGCTTTCCTCTCTTCTTGGAGGAAGACCCACTCCCTGGAGAAAAAAGTTTAGCTAATGGTTCATCATCGGAACCAGTTGCTTCTGGAGTCTTCTCACTCCCTTCAGTTTCTTCTCCCTTGTGTTGTTGTGAAGCAATGGGATCGTCCAAGTCTTGGAGAGCTTCTACTTGCTCCTCTTGTGATCCCGGTTGCGAGGCAGAAGGAGGTGTCACCTGAATAGTTGGAGGACGAATAATTGGAGGAGGGGAAGTTTGAACAATGCTCGATGTTTTCTCTACAGAAGGAAAAAAGTTCAAATCAGTAAAAAGAGGAGATAAAGGTTCGCCGAGATTCAAGAAGTAATCAAGAAGCTCATCAAGCTCGTAAGAAACAGATGAGCAGTCTACTTGGGCAAGATTAACAGTAGGGTTACCTGCAGAAGTCGGTTTCTTGACATCAACTTCATAAGCCTGTGCCTCGGCACTCTCGTCGCCTTCATCTCCACCTTGTATGCTTGTGATCTCGGTGGTAACTTTAGCAGGAGATAGAGAATGAGAACTGGAACCGATAATGTCAATTTCGGCCGAAGGAGAAGGCCGAATTGGAGCAGTTGAGATAGTTTTTCCCGAATATTCTCCTACCGCCGTTTCGGCCCTTAATTTTGCAAGCTGTTCTCTCCCCCTAGCGAGAGCGGCGCGAGCATCATCATCAAGGTAATGCTCCTCAAGAGCTGACTCGGCATAGCCAGCGCCTTTACCACCGAGCATATCAAGGGCAGCCTCCCAAACATCAGCCAGAGCAATTTCATACTTAGGGCCTAGAAAGGCGAGGCTACCGCGCCCCAAGACGCTATGCAGGTAGAAGTCAAATAATGTTGAGCTGATGTTGGTCTTCGTTGCCTCATGAGATTATTCAGCTGCAATTTTGCCGGCAACGGCCTCATCACGCTCTCTTTCAGCTTTGGAAAGTTGAAGTTTAAGCATTTGAATTTCCGCCTCCTGGGAGCTGACTTTCTCCTGTAGTTCTGTGACCTCAGCACGATACATTCCTGCTGTTTTCTGCTCAGCTTCAAGTTGTACCTCGGCATGTTGCTGAGCTGCGGGAGCATCACGAACTTGCTTTTGAAATATTTCTTCTTTTTGAGAATATGTCGTAGAAGAAGTAGCAAGCTCCCATTTAAGCTCCTCAACTTTTGCTTCGAGCTCTTCATTGTAAGCAGCAATACTCTTCTTTTCGGTATCATGCTGCTCGAGAACCTTCTGCCATTCGGCTTTATCGTTCTCCATTGTAAGCATGGCCTCTATATTTGTGCGATTGACCCTTTGGAGCTCGTCAACAAGCTTTTGCCAGTTCGACATCCTTTCAATATCAAGCTTGACGGCATCAAGATTTCGTAGCATGGCAGGCTTGTCAATAGGGATCAGATCAAGGTCGAACCGCACTCCCTTCAGGCACCACTGTGGAAACCGGCTTTGAAAAGTGGTTGGGCCAGGTCCAACTTGAAATTTAGGCCTGCTGATTATTGTTTGAATGTCTGTTTTCCCAAGAGCGGGAGAGCTGGAAGGAATGTCTAGCGAAACGGGGGCAGTAACCTTTTCAGGAGTGGTATAGGTATGCTTCTCACCATGTCGGGCTCGCTTGCTTGAATCCTCAACCATATGACCTTTTCCTCGGTCATCATGGGATTTTCTCTTGTGGGAATCGTCGCCTCTCTGCGAAGAATCGTGGCGCTCCTCCCTCTCTCTTCTTTCATAACGCTCCTCTTGAGACCTCTTCTCTTGAGCCTTTCGGGCGGCTCTTTCTTCATCGGATTCTCTGTAAGAGCGGAGGTAGCGCCTATAATCATATTTGCTACGCCTCCCGTAGCGCTGGAAGTCATCATAGTAGGATCCGCTGCGTCCCATCGGAGGATCTGAAATAAAAAGAGATAAGTTTTAGAATTCTTCAAAGTACAAAAAGTCAGAAGCATAAAAGTGCCGAAAGATTCTAAGTGTGTGTAATGTGCAAACTACGCGCATCAAACTACAAACCACTCTTTAATTGTGGAGTAGTTGTGGGTGTAGAAGTCAGCGTCAACTCTTTAGCCGACGGAGTCTGTTGCAGAGTAGAAGTCGCCTCGACTACTGAAGAAGAAACCCCGGTAGTGATAGGATCATCTTTAAAGATCCCTTGCGAGGTGGCAAAGAGGTTGCTCAGTCCTTCGAAAGTGTCGTCCCTGCTCTGCTTGACAGGGCTGGTTTTCTCGGCTTCTTCGTCACCAGACTTCTTTGAATACGGAGGAGAATCCCGAGGCTCTTCTTCTTCAGTGACCGGGGCAAGTTTGCCAGATGACCCCGCGACATCAACAGAAGTGGAGCACTTCACTAGAGAAGCCTCAGAAGCAGGTTCTTTTGGTATGGATGTGTCAGTAGAAACTGGGGCATCTGACGCTCTAGCCGGAGAGTCGGGGACCTCATGGGGGCGTGTAGAGCTAGAGGTATGAAAAAGCCCGTATTGATGCAAAAATTCATCCCTCAACTAGAATTTTACACTTCTCTCTTCCGCGGCCACAGCACTCAGTCTCTCAAAAACTTGCTTATGGGTTGGGTCTCTAGAAGGGAGAGGAAGTGCTGAAAAGAGCAAAGAATGAGATTAGCAATTGATAATTCGGATCTCGGAAAAGTTTGGAAATGGAAAAAATAGAAATAGGTAATCTTACTTCCTACTCTCCAGATGGCATAAAACTCTGGGGGGCAGCGAGCAAAGAAAAACTGGTTCAAAAATCCATGAATGCTTTTTGTGAGATCAGAAATAAGCTTGCGATTTCTAGCACTTCTCAGGATGATGAGGGAAGGATGGTCTTTACTCTTTGCAAACGAGCATAAATAGCGAATTTCTTCAAAACTCGGCAAACGATCAAGAGTTCTCCTGAACAAAACACACAACCCCATCAAAATGGCATAGCCATTAGGATGAAGTTGAAATGGAGAGATTGTCAATCGATGGAGAAGGGTTCGGAGGAAGTCGTTGAAAGGAGTAATCGCCCCGCTTAAGCACATTTGGCGATTGACTGCAACAAAACCATGAGGAGGACTATCTGCAGTATCATTTGGTCCCGGTAGTAGAGCATCATTCTCAGCAAAGCCAAACTGAGTACGTAGCTGAATGAACACTCTCGGAGTTAGAATAGTCGAAGTTCTCTCTAGGGGATTCTCTATGGGAATAGCTATCGGAAAAGTTTCTTCCTCTTGAGCTACCACTTCTTCTTCTTGATGTGAGGCCATTCTACATAAGCAACTGGATATTCAAATTTGAAGGTGCACGTTTCCTAAAAAAGTGTGAAGTGTTGTGCAAAACTAATAATAACAAGTAAATATAACTGAAGTTAAACTAATTGACAATTGATCGATTACTAAATTTTAGGATTTGTTAATTTAAAAAAGGTTCAAGTGCAGTATTGGTGCAAACCGGTCGATTTCAATTGACTATCTCAATGTTGCTTTAATACTCTACTTGAATTTGTTGAATTGAAGCACTTCGTTCACACAATCTATTTAAGTTAATTAACTTCCGTCAACTAAACTGTCATTTGATGTGGGCAGTCAATGGCAGTATATTCGCCTTGGTTTTCGGTAGTTGTTATTTTCAGCAGGTAGTTAGCTTATAAGTTAACAGGATCTGTGGAATAATGCAACAAAGTTCAAACAATTTAAAGTTTTGGCAATTCAGAGTTTAGGCAATTCAGTCCGGTAATACAAGTTAAATAATCAAGTTGGGATTATGCTTTTAAGTGACAACTCGTTCACGACCTAAGGGGTATGCGGCGAGTTAAGTTAAGATCTGTAAGTCATAATGTGCATGGAGGAAAAAGCCTCAAATCAGAACAAAGCAAATTTCTCGAAGTCCTGTCTCAGCCGCGACTCAAAGTCTAGGTCTCGTCTACTTGAGTCGGTCAAGGGTTAAGCCACAAGGAGCAACTCGGTATGGAAAATAGCCCAGGTGATGAATCGTTCACGACTTATGGCTTGAGACGTTCACAGCCTAAAGGATAAGTCGTAGTAAGGATCCAAAGGGCTGAGTCACTCGTACGACCTAAGTCCTAAATCGGTAGATCCAAAAATAAAAAATAAAAAATAAACAAACCAACTAAGTCGTGAGAATTCTAGGTCATCTCCTCAACCAGTTAACTCCTTTCTAACCTATTAACCCGCTAAGGACCGTCTCATCTCCTCCAAACTCACAGACCAGTTAATTCGAGACAACTGTAACCCATTATCTTCTCCTCACATGGTCAGAAATCACCCAAAAAACAATTCGAGTCGCTTCAAGTTTGCGACAAATCTGATGCGCTACTATGTTATCACGAACGAGAACAACAATATGATCAATGACAGACGCAAATCAATCAGAAACGTGTTTCGCGATGGAACACGGCACAAAAATGAATTGGAGTCAGAAAACGGGGAGTCCAGATTCGTGAGTCAATGGTGATCGTGGATTGAACAGAAGTTGAATTCGCTTACGCAAAATAAAGGTGAAGATGAATTGATGACTGATTAGCTTGGATTTGTCTCTGGAAACTTGAAGGATCGTTAATGGAAGGACCAAATAAAACAAATAAGCAGTAAAGTGAGGAGGAAGGACCGACTCAACGGCTTATATACGGAACAGGGGGAAGATGGAAAGACTAACGAGTCATGAGCCTCTTTGAGTCATTTACGGCTCATGCACTGATTCGAAGCACACGACTCACGATTTAAGCGTGTACTTCGAGGGGCAATTGTTAACGACTCTGCTCAAGCGACTCAAACCAGGCTCACGACTCACAATGATTACCGACTCAACAGCCTTAGCTTGATGCCGACCTAGTATCTTAGCATGGAAGACCGACTTAACTGCACGAGGCTTAGGGGGAATTCCGACCTAACAGGCTCAAGAGGGATGCCGACCCAAAGTCATAACAAGGATGCCGACTTAAGAGTTAACAAAGATGTCGACTTAAGAGTTAACAAAGATGTCGACTTAAGGCTTAGCAAGGATGCCGACTTACGAGTTAAAGCCTGGACGACTCAAGAAATGTCACGACTCAAGAGGCTATGACCTAAAGACACTAAAAAGAGACGACATAGTGACTCAAGACAAAAAGAATGGAAGCAACCGCATTTAAGTCGTGACTGACCTACGACCTAGGATAAGTCGTTCACGACCTAAAACTACAGAGCTAAAATTTAATGATGCCTCATTTTAAACCATGACTTCTTAACTCGCAAACGAGTTAAGACTTGCGTCCAGATGAACGAAGACAAACTTAATACCGCTTCGCTTATGCCGTTGACTGCTAACTCATGATCCTTAAGTCGGGCGCGACTTACTTTCCTTAAGTCGGTCGCGACTTATAACTTAGGCGAAAATTCCTGTCCAGATTTCTCTATAAATACAGCATTAGCTCCAACTTTGAGAGGACTTTGGCCGACCATTTCAAGCACCAATACTCTGCAGAATTCTCGACTCACTCAACACTTCAAGTACTCCAAACACCAAAAACACTACGACGACCTTCAAGAGGAAATCTACATCATTCAACATGAATTCGGAAGACTATTCTCTATCAAAGTTTGATCTACTGGTTTAAAGTGTGTTGTAATTGAAGATTGTTGTAAAGTTGTAATCAAATTCAGTAATAAAGAGAATTAAAGTGGACGTAGGCTTCTCATAAGCCGAACCACTATAAAAACTGTTGTCTTTTCTGCTTTTTTCTGCGATTTCTCTATTTGTTCATTAGTTCCCGTGTTCACGGGTGGTGCTTTCGCTCAACTTCATTTTACACCGGTGTGTTAGCGTCTGATTTTCACGTTAACATAAAGATTTAATAAATTGATTAAGAAGTGATTAATTACTTAAATGGTTTGAAATGGAAAAGTTAATTAATTAACGATTTACTGAACATATTAAGGGATTAATTCTCAAGTAATTAATTAAATTGAATTAATTACAATAAGTATTAAAGATGCTTACTTATGGATGATTATAAGTAGAATATCTGGATTTGTGATACTTATTGGGTGATATTCTGTGATACTCTGTGATATTCTTTGATATATCTATGATGACTATGTATGATTTATCTATGATAAATGCTATGTGAATTCAAAATGTTTAATTAAACTGTTTAAACTATAAAACAACTTGACCTATAAAATGGCATTTGAATTTCGATGAGACCCGGATCGGGTATCAATTATGATTATCCGAAAACCACATCAATCCAAATTAAACGTTAGGTCGTAAATTTTCATGTGAAGATTGAGATGGTGTTTTAGAGTACAAAGGTTATTGTCGTTGACTTTAAGGGTGATCCCAAAATGAGTGTAACGAGATAATGCCTTCGGTTTCGTTCGAACCCGGAACGAACTTGTATGGATTGAATGCTTTCAGAACATCATCAGGTGGACGATGAGCATTCTAATAAATATGTTCTATAAAGGTAATCGTAGCCTCAAGCGTCATCAACCAGGAATGGGTAAAACAGGGGATGTGTAGCAAGGTTAGGTGGGTAGCACCCAAGCAGGTCGAGATATACCCCTGTCTAGATGTCCCTTTTTATTCGGTTGTATGGGCGGTTGCTAGCTACAACCGCGGGGTTATCTTATTCGGAACTGTTTAGTGTTCGTCGACGGAAATTCTGTCGGTTTAGAAAACTGTCGAACGACTTAGAAATAAAGATAACCGCAAGCGCACGGTGTATGAATGTAGCACGTGGAGAATACGGGTCAATCCGTAGGGAATTGATGATTTTAAAAATCTGTTCAATCAAATTAAACCAAGGTTGAAGAGAATGTTAAACTAGAAAAGAAGAAAAACAAGGAAAAGAAAATTGATAAAAATATGAGTGTTAAGACAATTTAGAGGCAATTCCACTCTCTAGATCATATAAATCAACAAAATGATGTTATGATCTCTTTTTTCTTGTCATTAGTGAATTAGTTGGTGTGCTTATCATAAGTATGGTGTGTTTGTGCTATTAATTAGCTCAATATAAACCATCAAACTATAACACAGCTACTAATACACTTTTAAATCCCATAAAATATGACAACAACGTTGAAAGCAAAATCTATTTTAAGCATGGCCTATTAACTATTAGTTAGAATTATAAGCCATCAAATTTTAATTTCAACAATCACTTCTTTGCCATAATCATATGTAAATGAAGAGGCAACTTGTGTTTTGTTTGTTTAAGCATAGCCTATTTGTTATGAACAACATAGACTATAAAATTCAAAGCTAAACAACATCATTAAACCACTTCAATCATTCTCATTAAGCACAAAAAGAGAGCATGAACATCAAATTAAGTTGAAGCTACATGATTAGAGAGCTTCATTACCCCTAAATTGAAGGGGTTTAGCCTCTCATATTTGTTATATATGAACAAATGCAGCTTGCAACATTAAAGGAAAAGAAAAAGAAAGCAAGATAAAGAAAAACTAATCTACTTACATGAAATAAGAGAGATCTACACTACTTGCATAAAAGGAAATGAACATGTAATTAAAAAAAACAATGATTAACATTGCATAAAATGCAAAGTAAATTACATAAAATAAAAATGGATAAGTGAGAGAGGAGGGTTACATGAAACATAAGGGGTTATTTGTACATGCATGAAACCCTAATCCATAATTTGGGAATGACCAAACTACCCTTGAGAAAGTGTGTAGGCCAAGTAATCGTTAGCTTCTACTAATCATTATTTAAGTGTACATGAAGCCATTAATTCCATTAGTATGTCCATTAGCCTCTAATTTGTACATTAAGGTAGTGGGTAGGTGGGGTCCTCCATGATCTTCACTTTGAATTATTTCCATCTTCAGTCCTTTATATTCTTTGTGCATGCATATTCCTTCATAAAACCACTCCTATTTGAGACCAAATTCCTATAAAAATATATATAAATTTCTAATTAATTTTTCACAAAGAAATATATGCACACAAATGACCATTTTGCCCCTATATGAAGATGGATGTGATAATTTGGAGTTAATATGGATTTTGGTTAAACAAAGTTAAAATACCCAATATGATAATTTATTTAATTTAAAAAGAATAAATATGGTGGTAAAAATATGCACATTCACGTGCACGTCATTCAGTAAGGAATGATTCCGGTCTTGTGTTATTGGGGGTTGGGAGTGATCCTCGATACGGTGATCTAGGCCGCGTACTGTGACAGGCGGTACCCCAGTATCCCTGCCATTGTATGGAATCCAATCTCCCATAAGCGTCGTACGTTTTGACTGTGCCTAACTATGTTGGAATATGTGATGTAAGCATTTCAGCTATTTCTCTATTTTAGTTAGCGTAAGGTAAAAACTTACCCGTATTTATGTGTGGGAAGTCTTACGTGATACCTTTATTTTCAAAAGGATTTTCAAAGTTAAACAACTTTAAACCGTTTACTCACACCGGACCCATGTCTCACCCGGAGTTTATTTCTGTTTTTCATAAACTCTTGGGTACTCAAATTTTTATGAGTAGCCAAGTGATAGGTTTTGGATTGTTGAGTTCTGAAGGAGGTTGGAGCAGGAGTCCAGACGCATATATCTATCTAGTTCCATTGTGTTAGTTTATGCATGTTGTATTTTGGGATGTATGTATTGGCAGATGCATATATGACTGTCATGATGTTGTGTAACTCTGATATATGTAAAACTATGTAATAGTTATGTGATGTATTATATTTTGTTCCATTTCCGTTGTGAGGTTCTGATGTTGTTATTCATTCTTTCTATCTTTTCTATTTCTATCTCTTTCTTTTCTTATTGATGATATGTCTTTCTGTAAGTAGAAAGGCGGGTCGTCACAATATATATATATATATCCTAAAAGGAATTGGATAACAATGTATAAGTTAAGTTTAAAATGGATTCAAACCTAAAATTAAAATCCTAAAATCGTAGAAGTGTTTTCAGAATGCTGAATCAAGTTACTCTGATCTTATTTTCCAATAAATTATGAGATAATATATAGTGAATTGGTTTCTAGTGATGATAATCTTTGCCATTATCATAAAATGGTTATTGGTTCCACTAATGGGATGTCTGTTTTCTAATAATAATTAATGATAAAGCAAGATGGAGTGTTTTAAGGAAGTAACAATTAAGATAAGTGTGACTTATAAATTGAGAAGGATTTAAATTGTGTAGTTTTAAAATTTATATCTAGAAAATTTTAATTGTTTTAAAGTGTTAAAATATATAATAAATAATTTTTTAAATGTAGGAATCTTATCTTAAAATAGGAATTTTTTTAAATTTTAAAGAAATATGTTTTCAACTAAAAAACCAAGATTGGTTTAAATTTTAAAATATGATTTGGGGCGCAAAAAAAATGAATATGTATATATGTGTGATATACATAATAACAAGTTGATTGGAAATAAACACTAAGTGTTGAGTTTTGAATTTTCCCTTGAAATGTGATGTGAACCCAAAAGAGAAATAAGTTTTGAACATATAAGTAAGAAATGATATTGATAAGGAGTTTAAAAATTTTAAATGGAGAATTCAAATTGAGTAAGATAGACTAGTTTAAATGAATTGAATTTAAATTAGGGGAAGTTAAACAAGTTTAATAAACAACCTGAATTCGAAATTTCAAGATGGAACTGAGATTTAACTTGGGGAAGTTAAATGGTTGGTTCGAATGGGAGTTATGTGTACTCTCAAAACAAATTTGAGTTTTGAAAATTGGTAATGAATGTTATGATGGATGCTATTGATGAATGTTTTAAATAATTTGGATGTTTATTTACTTTGACTTAACCTGATACCATCCTGTTGTTATTAATAATCTTGGAAACTGAGAATTGGATTATTTTAATTGAATTAAGAAGTGGATTGAGATAATATATGTATCCATAACTGAAATTAAATGAAAATAAAACTTTAATTGAAATTATTTAATGGATTTTGATTTTTAGATTGAACTTATGAAAATGAAATTACTATGAACTTAAGATTTAAATGTTAAAAATAAACTTGTAAACTAAAATTTGTATGGATTGGTTTCAAAGTCGAAGTTAAAATTAGGTAATAAATGGTATTTTGAAAATTAAATTGTTTAAATTTCTGTGAACTCCTACTTGAACCTTGAAATAAGTTAAGTAAAGGTAATTTAAAATGAATATTTGAAATTTGGACTCAAAAGTAATTGTTTAAATACTTAGGTTGTTAAATTAAAAGTAAAGGTTGATTTGATTTAAAAGATTAAATCAACATTTAAAAATCTAACTCGAATTTATATAATCTAGATGGTTTAAAGTTGAGTTTGGAATTGAAATTAGTTCAAATTGAATTTGATTTGAATTAATTGGAAGTGAGATTAAAGTTGAATAAGTTTAAATTCAAATGGAAATTGATTTGAATTTGGGATAAGAATTGAAGTTAATTTAAATTGAATTGGAATTGAATCATTTTAAATGGAAATGGAAATTTAAATTGAATTGATTGGAATGGGAGGTTGGGAAGTTCAACAGTTTGGCCCTGAAATTATTTTCAAATAAATAGTTTTAACGTAAACTTTCTTAATTCTATTTATCCTAGGTATTTATATAATCTTTCTTTTTAAAATCCAAACTATATTATACATATTTTACAACTATTTTGAAAATTAATTACTATTTTACATCTGTTTTACAAACTAATTTCTATTTTACAACTATTCTACAACTATCTAACAATTTTACATCTACTTAATTATCTTATAACAATTTTATAATTAATTAAATATTCTTCAGCTATTTTACAACTAATAAATATTTTACAACTACTTATCTATTTTAACCTTTTAAACCTATTTTCTAAAATTCAAGTTGGTCAGAATGCAAACGGTTTATAATTGAAGCGATAACCAAATGAAAATGGGAATGAAAGCAATTGTGAATAAGCGGATAGAATCAAAATTAATGTGAATAAAAGAGAGCTGATTTATCTAATAATCAATGAAGATTAATACGTAGGATATACGTATATTATTATATTCGCATAATGATTGATCCAGATTCGAGCACAGAATTTCAATATAGTATATCGATCCGAGTTGGTATTTTTGCACAAGATTCTCGACGGCGGACCTTGGATATGGATTTTTTATTGAATTTGGAAGTTCTCTATCATAATTATGGCTATGCAAGGAGAATGATGGTTTCTGATCAAGGAACCAGATCTGAGTCTGCACTAGGAAGTCGGGTGGACGATACTAGTTCGGAAGTGAAATTGTGTGATCAAGTGAGCAATCAGATCTGATATTGCGTACGTATGGTATATTTACATCGTACATGCTTGAATGAAATAGATATTGAGAATTTTATAAAGAAGTTTAAAAATAACTTTTGTAAAAGAAAGGATCTTTGAAAAGTATTTGAAATTTAAAAGGAATTTATATAAGTAAGATGTGATCCAAAGTATTTTGTTCTAGTTAGAGGAATAAACTTATATATATATATCTATATATATATATATAAATGATTTTATGAGAATGATTTTGGAAAAAAGGTTTTTGGAACCCATTGATTTTGAAAGTCTTTTGATTGTTTGGGAAAAATCAATTTTGGAAATTGGAAAGACAAGTTTGGGAACTACCAATTTGGAGATATCAATTTTGGGTAAAGGTGATTTATATGTGATTCATATAAAGAGTATGATTTGAAAGATACTATATGTGTGTAGTATAAATCATTTTGAGGTTGGCTTTGGGGAGAAAGGCACTCCTATTAAATGATCTTCTAGTAGGAGAGCAATGGGTTGGTTCATCTTTGAACCCTAAGGGGGGTTCTAAATTTGATCCTCGGAGGAAGTCTGGACGAACTGAAGCTCCTGAGGATTGTGTTGGGTAGCAAAAGTCGAGGGCGCTGATGCCTGCAGAGACATTTGGGTTATGTTGTGATGACGGTGTAAGTCGATGTCACTGCGATCTATTGCAGACCAAAGCGAAAGTCGTGTGGCAGTGAGTGCCAACGGTCGACATTTGATTTCGCCGTGAGGGATACGCAACATTGGTAGATTGTGATGTATGAAGACATAGAAAAAGTCGTGTGGTAGTGAGTGCCTACAGGCTACATTAGGACTTGACTGATGTAGTCTGGGATCTATGTAGGAGTGGAGAAGTTTCAATCGGCAGCAAAATTCAAGGGCGCTGACGCCTATAGTTACATGGGTTTTTGTCGCTATGCCAACGTAAAACCTGGGTGCTGCTGCGATCTGTGGCGGATTCCATGGTGTAATCGAGCGGCGCAGAGGCCTATAGTTTCTATGGTTTTGCCGGGATGGCAACGTAATCATCCAGTTAACTGTGACCATGGAGGGGATGATGATTTCTATAGAATTCTCACCAAAATGTTTCCTATAATTTCAAAAATGTTTTCTAAGTATTTTCATTGGATGTTGAAGACAGGTCTGCCAAGTACTAATAGATTTTTAGTCCTACACCTGATCAACGTATGACTGAATTTCTGTGAGAACTAGGATGGACTTGTTGAGACATCGAGTTAGAAAGGTATTTTTATAATGCTATTTTGGCAATATTATATAGATTTTAAAAGTGTTTTAAAAATTTAAAATGAGTTAAGAGTTAAAAATGTTTAAGAATAATTTAACTTATAATTCACATTATAATTTAAAATTTTTGCTTCGTTCCTTTTCGAGGAAGAAAAGATTTAAAGGGGGAGGAATGTGATAACCCAGAATTTTGGACATATATTAATAGGTAATTAACTGATTTTAGCTATTGAAACACTAATTTATAAGTTGAATAGATATTTCTGATAATAGATATATATATATATATATATAAATATATATATATCAAAATAATTATTTATGTGATAAACTTCTTTTATAATTATTTAAAATGTGCCAAAACTTATTCTTTTTCAAAACAAATAAAATATGTATTTGTTTATGTACATATATATAAGTAGATTGTGAATAGAAATTGAATTTTGAAAATTCAATATGTATATCTTAAAAATAAATTGGATTTAAAAACTCTATATTTTAAAAACTAATATATGTATATATGGTTATTAATTTATTAAAAAAATCAAATTAGGTCATTTTCTTTTAAAATGTTACATGAATAAATGTGGTCTATATATATTTACAAATATATAAACATGATACGTATATTAATAAAAACATAAGGAAACATTTAAATATTGTTTTTGACATTTTAATTTTATGCACGTCATGCAAATAACAAGTGGAAATTTTGTTTCTTTAAAATTTAATTTATAAATATAGTGTTAGAGAAAACTAAGTTAATACTTATTCTTCACAATCTTTTCATCTTTCATCATCTTCTAAAACCAAAACTATAAGAGGAATTAAATCAAAACAACAATAGTTTTTTTCAAGTTTTCAATCTGAAGATCAAGCAAAGTCCAACCAACGTATATTCAAATCAATATCAAGCTTCAAATTCATCTCAAAATAAAATATCAAGATCAATAGAAAAGATTAAAGCCTGTCCTCTTTTTTTATTTTCTATGAGTAAACATTTATTTTAAAAGAAACTTAATCTGTGTTCGCACACTAATGCAATTGATAAATAATTGTTGTTATTTTGAGAATATAATTTACATGGATGAATTTTTCCTAGAATACAATTGGATAACCATATGTATGTGTGTGTATATGAATGTCTGTATATTGATATCTTGCTCTATCTTTGTTTAAACAGACTAAATAAGTTACGAAAAATGCTAATCTCCTTTCCCAATCTCTTTTAGGATTTGACCTTTAAAAGAAAAGTATTAGTACCAATCAGATCCTATTTTTAGAAATAATTTCAAATGAATATACTGTGTAATTATTTCAAAAACAAGGTAGAACAGTGGAAACTACTTATCATCAGAAAAATCGAATGTCTAAATTCTTCGTTTTGATTATGTAATTTGATTAGCACTTGAAAATGGTGATTTTTGATTTTACTTTCAAGATTTTTGGGCTCGTGGTTGCCGAGATAATGTAAGTTGAATGGAAATCGTTTGTTTGTTGACTCCTGGTAATCAAGGGGAAATTGAGCGTCGCGATTAACGCTGAAGGTAGCTCGGGTGGAGAAGACCATGGGAAAAATAACCGACGATTCTCTGAATCGCCACGGTGGCCCGGCAGGGTAGATTAAGGGTCTAGATTGTGTTTTTGGTCATGGTTGTTTTCTAGGCAATCTTGTCGTCGTGGTGGCATCGAGATGGACCGGAAGTGGATGGAAGTAAAGATGGAGGTCAGGTGAAGGCCCAGGTTTAATGACAGGATCTCTGGTGAACGGAGAAGGCGATGCATGTTGAGTCTTGGCGAAGGGTTCTGGTGTCTTCTGTTGTTCGCTCGCTCGATTTTGATTTGTGGGTTTATATGGGTTTTAGGTAGTGGGGATCGAGGGCGAGGTCGTCGACGACTTGATGGTGGTCGGAGCCTTGATGGTGGCATGCACGTTCACACGTATCTTTGGATGTCTGGTTTGTTTTGCTGTGATGTAAGGGGAGAAGACGTAGTTTGTGCTTGGGTTTGGACAAGGGTATTCACCGGGTTGGGCTTAGTATTGGCTCGAGTTAGTTGCTATGGTGTAGAGTGGGAAGAGAGAAAGGAAGGAGAATGATTTTGGGTCGGGTATTGGGCCGACTCAAGAATAAATAATAAATGTTTAAACATAAATTGTTTACGTAAAAGATAATTAAATGTATATTAGTCATTTAATTAATGACATAAGTTTATTAAAGTAAAGGAATAGTAACAAAGGTTCAAAGAGGATAACAAACGGGTTTTCAAAGAAAAAGTATTGAAACAAGCTATCAAATAAGCTTCAAAAATATAAATTATAAAGTCAATGTTTTGAATTTAAATTGTTTTGATTTAAACTAATTATATATTAGTTAATTAATTAAATTAATCCCCAAGTGTTTCAAAAATATAAAGGATGTCATTAAGTAAGAATTAGCATAAATGTTTTAAACTTTAGTTAATCAAAAGGTCTCAAGTGATTTTGAATAAATTAATTTCAATCCTTCAATTTAAATATGATTTAAATGGTTTATTGAAGCATTAATTAAGATAGTGGGTTATCTTAGATTAATTAAGGGCTTAAGTAATTAATGGTTAATTAATTAACTTAAGTAATTATAGGATAATTAATTTAATTTAAGGATAATTACTTAATGAAATTTATTAAAGGATCAATAATTAATGTAAGTAAATAAAAGGTTAATTAATTATGTGAATAATTAAATGATTAAAGAATAATTAATTAATTTTAATAATTAATTAAATTGTTTAATTGATGTAAACTAAGAAGGATTTAAAGGTAATTAATTTATTTTGTGTTAATTAAACTAATTAGATTGGATGATAAATTAATCTTGCTTGTGGATGATTAAATTGTATTGAATGTTTGGATTAATGTCTCTAGTGTGATAATTTGTGATGTTCCGAGGTATGATATGTTGGGTTGAACTGTGATAATGTGGGTGATCTATTGACAATGAGTTGCTGCGTAAGTGTGGCATCCTGTATTTAAAATTAATTGTATTCACTTAAATCAACTGGATTAAAGATGACATTAGATCCAAAGAGACCGGAGTCGAGTATCAGCAAATACTCGAAGCCACATCAATTTATAATCTACAATAATTCTTTATAGATTTGATTTTAGAATCAAATAAGCTGGAATGAAATAAATTTAGTAACATAGCCATTTAAACTAAATAACAATTCTCAAATATAGTTTTGTAATAAATGATCGACTATAACAAGTTAAGAACCCGTAGTGAGGTACGAGTTACCTTAGTATGCGAATAAGTTTTTTTTAAATTAGAATTTCAAATTATATGAGTTTACTCGCACTGGTATCCAGCCTGACCCGGGTGTTACTTTATTTTAATGTACGGGTCTGATTGAGTATTACAAATTTTCAGGTTAGGATGTTCTGGAGCTCAGGTAGCAAGCTGGATGGCAGAAGCGTATGGAGCATATACCGCTTTGTATTTGAGATTGTTTTGACAGTAGACTGGGACAGATTATTATAATTGTCCAGTCATTTATGATGATTGTACTCTGATATATTAAAAAATACATAATGGCTAATTTATAGCAATAATCATTGATGTTTAAAACACTGATGTTTAAGATTACATAGGTTATAATTGGTTGATGAAGAAGAGTAGTTAGATTACTACTGTTTCAGAATTTGTGATATGCCATTTATGATCAGATTATATTTATAATATGAATAAGACGTCATACAATATTCGATATGCTAGCTAACGTCTACGTTTTGCCTTACAAATTAATTAGTATTATTTTAGGAAACTAATCCTATATTTTTTCATGCTAGATGGGAACTAAGAGAAAAGACTAAAGGAAGAACTCTATTGCAAGTTGATTTTATTAAAAGATATCGTAAGTTATGAACTATAGAAATTTTATGATCCATAGAAAATTCTGTGACCCATTTCTTCCGTATGGCCAGGTCTGATTATATTTTCTATGATATCATTGGAAGACACTATCACCTCAGTTGAAAGAAATGGAGAAGCCACAAAATACAAGCCTGTGTGCATGATATAGGCAAATGATTTAAGTCGAATTTGAAAGAAATCGAAAATATTTGGCTCGATGTGAAAGTAATCCAATATCTGGATGGTATCTATGCTCTGTTACACTACTGCATGGTGCATCTATGGTACGTGCATGTTCTATCACTGCCTGATTATAAAGCAGGTTGACAATGTAATAGCTATTGTAGATAGTATTATCATGAATGACAATGTTGCTAACAAACGCTTTCTTGCTTGATAATATTGCTATTTGCAGTCTTTTCCCCTCATTTTGATTAAAACTGGAAAACATGACAATTTAGTACTGACCATCAATTAACTAGGTAATTTTTTTGATGATTGTTAATCATTCATGAACATTTGATGCATTTTCAATGTTTCCAAAGCTATATAATATTCGGTAAGTGTACTGCACTTAATCAATATGACAACTGTTTTAACCAAATTGTACTTGGTATTTGTGTTTAACATTGTATTATTTAATTGATCAACATAAAATTCATTATACCAGCTAAAACTATTGCAGGTTGAACAGAATGGGCTAAATACAAAGCTTTCCTTATATGAAAGATATATACCAAGAATAATTAATGATACCGTCTGCCAACAGTGCATTCCTGGAGACATTTACAGCCACGAAGGCTGAGTGAACTTTGGGCATCTGCTATTTTGCCCTTTCCTTTTGGATTTCAATATTTGCATCATATGCAGCTGATGGAGACTACTTTTTTACATTTCAGTGTATGTAATAAAAGTTTACTTAATTTTTTAATATTACCTTTAATCTGTTGCTGAAGTAAATTTTACTGAATGACTAAAATGTAGGACTATTTGCATGATATTCAGGCAGAAAATTTGTGTTACAGACAAAATATTACAATTACTTTTTTACTTCATCCCTGCACATTGTTTATCGTTACAACCATCATAAATATGTATTTGCTACCAATGAATATTGGATTAACTGAGGTACATAATGTACTTTGAACCTTTTGTTCTTCATTTGTTTATTGCTAATGCAAGCTTTACGCATCAAAATTTCACAAAAAATTAGACCGTGGATTATGCTGGATTCTACCACAAAAAATATTCTCCATATCCAAAAATCCAATTACTGAGTTGATCAGTTATATATCTCAAATCCACTATTACAATTCATAGGTGGATCTGTGTATGTTTAGGAGTTAGCTTTATGCATATGAGTTGAGTTTAGGTTTCTCAATAGATACTTTTAGATGCTGATAGTGTTGTATTCACATTTGAAATCTCTTTCAGATATATGCACATACCTATTGGCTACAAGAAACATAATTGGAAGATCTTGGTTGAGCATATTTTTTTTATGTCACATTAATTATAGAAATGTGAAAATTAACTAAATTTGATAATAATAAATAGTTTTGAGTAGTTAATATGCATATTATATAAAAACTGACTTAAAGGTAATAATAAATACATATCTTTTTTTTATATTAAAATACACATATACAAACTATAATCTTGACAAGAAGCAAAGATAATTTTCGAATGTGCATGTCTTCGTATTCACATTTGTATTTGATTTTCTCATATATCGGATGTTTATCTGTTTTTCGAATAAAAATGAGGGTGGATTTAGATTTTCCGAGGATTTTTCACTGGCTCGGTTGAACCACTAATATGCTTTCAAACCATATGTTCAATCTCCGGATGTCCTACAGAATAAAATTATCTTTGGCAAGGTCTCCAAATTAGATTTTATTTGTAATAAAAATTTTAGTTTTGAATGTGGTTTACAAAACCTAGGTATTTCTTAAATGATTTAATATTCTAATATACATAACAACTTTTATGCTAAATTGTAGAAGGTTTGTCCAATATACTCCACTCTACCTGAATTCAACTAACACGATACATATGTAAAACTCAGCCAATCACATGAGTATATGGCACAATGCACATAAGTAAAACTCATCCAATCACATGAGTATATGGCGACTGCGCATGTAGGGTGACAGAGTGATGCTAATAACATTGTAACAGAACATTAAAAGAAAGAACCAAAATACGCTCCATGGTCCATAGATAACAAAAGAACATATGCACTTGCAACATGAGATAAAATTTTAATACAAAAAAAAAACCACAGGATAACAAAAGTAAAAAAAAATTATGGTGACAAATTTGAAAATATAATATATTAACTTGATGACTACAACTAACTTTGTCATTGCAATCTAAAATCATGAACCATGGGCATACTTCAACAAGACGGTTTTATAATAGATAGTTTTCCACTAAGACAAAATATAAACTGCATCCTAAAAACAGAAAGAAATAACCATGGGCATCTATAACGCTGAGGTATTATAACATACAAATTATGTGTATAAACTTGCTATACCCATTCTTTTAAACCTCGCAATGTCCCGTGTGCGTAGCACGGGCCACGCACTAGTTCTTTATAGATTTGATTTTAGAATCAAATAAGCTGGAATGAAATAAATTTAGTAACATAGCCATTTAAACTAAATAACAATTCTCAAATATAGTTTTGTAATAAATGATCGACTATAACAAGTTAAGAACCCGTAGTGAGGTACGAGTTGCCTTAGTATTCGAATAAGTTTTTTTTAAATTAGAATTTCAAATTATATGAGTTTACTCGCACTGGTATCCAGCCTGACCCGGGTGTTACTTTATTGTAATGTACGGGTCTGATTGAGTATTACAAATTTTCAGGTTAGGATGTTCTGGAGCTCAGGTAGCAAGCTGGATGGCAGAAGCGTATGGAGCATATACCGCTTTGTATTTGAGATTGTGTTGACAGTAGACTGGGACAGATTATTATAATTGTCCAGTCATTTATGATGATTGTACTCTGATATATTAAATGTGAACTGAAAGTTACAGCTTTCTTTGTATAAATGCTATTATTTGATATTTTATTTTACATTCCGCTGCGAATGTGAGATTCTACGCTATTGTTTTATGTTTCTTCTTCTACCTCTGTTCTTCTTTACCCTAACAATCTGGGATTTCCGGCATTCGATTACTCGGCACTTTTTCCGTGAATGTACTAGTGTCAAATTTTCGAGGTCAAAAATTCTGTGTCATTACAATATTTCTATGTGTTGAAATAAGATATGGTTGGAAATATCCTGTTATGGATTTACTTATTTGAAGTTGTTTCAAACGTTGGAATACTAAGAGAGATTTGAATATATATATTTGTAAAGGTATTTGAAATGAATTTTTTGAAAATATTTAATAAAATATGGGCCTAATGACTACTTATGTGTATAATTTAGTAGTTAAATAACTAACTATTAAATCTGGCCAATTTCATTAATAGTTTCGAAGAGAGGGATCCATTTAATTATCCAAAAACCACTTCGATCCGATTTTTGTGTTACGTATTGTGATATCTCAAAGTTAATGAAGATGGTGATATTGAAGGAGATTCGGTTTGTTCAGACCCAGAACAACCTGTATGGATGAATACCATTGCTTGTTGCTTGGAAGGCGATTTTAGCATTCCAAGTATATGAATGCTAAATCTAAGGTAATAAGCATCCTCAAGCCTCATCAACCGGGAATGACTAAAACTGAGAAGATGTAGTAGGTCTAAGTGGGTCCCACCCAAGTAGGGTATGTTATCATTTTTCTAGATACCCTTGGATATATTATAATTATGGATATGGTTGTGCATGAAAAAGAGAGCGCTCGATAGGGTGTGAACAACTGGGTGATAACATACTTGGTACTATCCATATAGCGACCCACCATTCCGTACTCTTTGGGTTTATAATAATGCAATCTTGTCCAGCCTAAATTGTATGAAATAACGAATAACTAGGGTAAAGAAGAAAAAGAGAAAGAGGAAAATAGAACAACCAAAAAGAATCTCACAGTCACATCAGAACAAAATATAATATATAATAAAAGAATTTTATATAAAAGAATCTGTAGCAGTTTTATACTTACAATCATTAAAGTACAGCAATCAACACATCAATCTGGATGGTTATAATAACTTGTCCTCATATAGAAGAAACATAAGTCAAGCACGGAAATACATCTCTGTCATTCAGCTTGTCTCATCAGCTCAATAGCATCCTATTCTAAATCTGTAATACTCGGTCTAGACCAAGCATTATAATAAAATAACACCCGAGTCAGTCCGGAAAACCAGCGTGAGAAAACACACTCAATATGAATTATCAAAGTTATCAAAACCCTTTGGAAAATCAAAAGTATCTCGTAAGACCGCGTCACACACAAACACGATGAGTTTTTCCCTTACTATAACAAAAACATTTTACAGAAAATCCAGTGATACTATAATAGTGTCTAAGTACAAATACTTATTCAAATAGTAGAAGTTGTTACATTAATTAAATTCCAGCATACTAGGCTCTGCAAACAAAACCATAACGGCTCGCATTAAAAAATTCTATTAGTTCTGGAATCCATCAATTAATATTCTCTAAAATCGATTTCACTAGTCTATAATTCCCACCACCCATTTCTAACTTTGTTTATGAATTCTAGTTCATTTTTTTCGAAGTTCTCTTATTTCAATGGTTGGGAAATTTCCCTTAAATTTTCCAGAATTCCAGTATAAGATCTTTCTTTTTAAAATCATGAACATTCAACACACTCCGTTTATGAATCTTGGGAGCATTTATAGATCAATTCCAATTACTTTCCAAATCTCAATATACATTAAAAAAATTCAAAAGAATAGTTATTTATTTCAAAACACGTTTAAGTAATTTATTTAAATATCAAAACATTATAAATCAAACATCAAAACTCATTTCCCGCTCATTTTGCTATAACTAATCGGTTTACAAAGCTGATTATAAAATTTTGAATTTTATTTCAACTAATATTTGGCATTTGAAAAATGCACTTCTGAATATTCCAATAATAACTGGCTTTTAATTATGTAGCTTTAATAAATGAAATTTCCTTTTAAAAAAAACTTAGTTTCTTAATAAAAGTATTTTTTTCTTTAAAAATCCCAATAACTAATTTAGCTAATAAACCCCCCTTGATTCACAACACATCAATCCCATTCCTATTACCTAACCATTTTCACTTTTCAAAATAGATTCCACTATTTTTCCCAAAACCTATTTTCATATCTCGATTTAAATTCACACTTTGAATTTTTTCTAATTTATCAATTGCCATCCTTTTTTCTTAGTCATAAACATTATTTATAAATTTATAAACTCCTTAGGATTTCATTTTTTATAAAACTAATCCCTTTTGTAAAAATATTATTTTATAAATCCATTTCTTAATAAATTCCATATATTTACAAATCTATTTAAAATATCGATTTCAAACTCCTTTTCATATTTTCCAACAATATCGTTTAAAAATCCCTTGTTTAAAAATTGTTTATATAAATTATTTTTAAATCTTTTCTTAAAATATTTTTTTCGAATAGTTTAGTACAACCCAAAAATAGATTTATCGTTTTATCCAATCAATTTTCTTTTAAAATAATCCAAACTTCGATATACATATTTCTATATTCAAAATCTCCTTTTAATTCCTTCAGATTCAAAAATAATATTTACGGTATTTAAAATACCAAAATTCAGGCCAGTGTTACTATAGCATTCAACAAATTTACAACATAACAATAATCTATAACAGATTATTCTAACACATCACATATTACTATATATGAAAAATAATCAATATAAATTTGAGGTATCTAGTTGGATCCCTCTAACCTATTTTCCTGCATCCGCAAACGTTAATACAACATAAAAAATACCAATCCCACTTCAAGGAGGATATCACGGTATGTAGGATTATCCACTATTATGTAGGGTGCATAGGGTCTCATCCGCTCCAATAGGCTGGAATAGTCAATCATATCACATTCAACTGATAATAATTTATCAATTGAATCAATCAATCAATAATTAATTGTAACTATTTAAAATTAATACCAATCATCCAAATAAGCGTGATTTACTCACCTTGATTTTTATTTGCAGTCCGTTCCAATTTTAAATAAAATTAAACAACGTTCAATTAAATTTTAAATCCCAACTATCTTCAATAAATTTCGAATCAATTTTTGTTGCGAAATTCCAACCTCGTAAGTGATAGTTATACCATTTATAAGCATTCAAATTGTAACATATAATTATTTAAATTATTTACAAGCACTAAAAGTTAACTAACCTCAACCCAAATACCGTACTCATTGCAATAACATCTGCAAATGGTGCTGCAATCATCCTTCCAATCGCAAAACCAACACTTAAAAAAACACGCCTTCCACCACCTCATCCAAATGCCAGCTACCGTCTGTTTCTGGAACAATTCCACCATCATCGTACCTTTTCGAGTACACCCAATCCTTTTCATGAGTCAAACTGAAATAAGCCAAATTTTTCCATCCTTAAGTTTTGATGCACAGTCTTGCCTCCGACCTAGCTCTGCCGCCGAGCTCAACTTGTGACAAAACTCGTAATCGACCAGCCCCCCAATCGACTACAACATCGCTTGCCCAGACAACATGCTT
The DNA here is from genome assembly GCA_030765085.1 of Allium cepa. Taxonomy (NCBI): domain Eukaryota; kingdom Viridiplantae; phylum Streptophyta; class Magnoliopsida; order Asparagales; family Amaryllidaceae; genus Allium; species Allium cepa. The sequence continues at coordinate 744,384,561 of CM060931.1, read as the reverse complement.
CCGATCATTGCGCACGATGTGCCCAGAAATCATGACACAATCGCGTAACCATATTCCTAGGTCGCTTCGTCCACCTCTCCTCATATGCTCCATACGACAAACACCAAGTCGCGATTGAATTCGATCACTCTTCTTCTTTTTTTCCTTAAAATGAATTTTGATTTCGTCTTCGTTCAATTTAAAGAGAAAAGAGGGGGAATATGTTTTTATTTGATTTCATTCTTTTGTTTTTTTAATTTGAGAATAAGATCGTGATTTTAAAGGGGAATTATTTCTTAAGAGCAAAAAATAAAAGTGTACGCTATTTTAAAGAGGAAGGAGGCATGATCTGATTGAAATGAAAAAGGGAAGGGCTTGTGTATAGATTTGGGCTTGCTTCAGAAGAAACGAACGACTTTTACTTTTCTAGTTTATAATATTATTTAATTATAAATTATATCGTTATGCATATCTGGAGATTTTAAACTCCTACGGAGGCATGCCGCTTGGCATTCCTAATGTTATACCGCTATTCTGAACTTATTGGAACAAGTTTCGAATTTTATAATATGGTTTGTATTGTAATATTGACAGCCAAACACACCAGTGTATTATAATAATTTCTAGAAAATTATTTCTTCATATCAAATATATAATATGGGTAAAATTATTTCATTTACCTGCTTTAAAACAATATTGCGTCGGTTTATCGTGTTTAAGTGTTTAGAAACTCCAATCGATTTAGTGGCATCCTACTATTCGAACCAAATTTATATGCCACTCGACAGATTAATCAACACAGTATAAACCCATTTCTATTCACTAATAAATATTCTCTCATATCTATTAATAGTCTAAACTCATTTTAGGGTACTACTATCCCTATTTCTAATGAGTAATTACCACCAAAGCCAAGGTCCCCACTAAACCTTCAGCTCAGTACTAAATGTAGCGACCCGCCATTCCATACCCTTTGATTTGAAAACAATTCATTCTTATTCAAACCAAATTGTGTGGAAGAGTGAATAACTAGGGTAAATAAGAAAAAGAGATGGAACAAAATAGAACAATCAAACCGAAATTCACAATCGCAGCGGAACAAAATATAATATATTATGATGACCTACATTGCATTGCATAGAAAGACGTATCGTAATTAAGGAAGAAATAGGTAGAAAAGAAAATATAGAATCTCACAGTGGAACTGAAATATATATTACATTACATAAATATTACACAATAGTCATTAGTTCCATCAGAGTCATTTAGTTATACAACATTATATTAGACAGTCGTGATGACCTGCCAATCCGTTACAACCCAAAACGCAAACACAGATACTAATGCAGTGGAATATATATATATATAGATATATATATATATATATGCCAATGTCTCCTGCTCCAAGTCTTCTTCAAAGTACATCAAGCCAACCTAAATCACTTAAGCTAGTCATAAAAATTTGAGTACTCAAGAGTTTTCTTATAAACTCCGGGTCAGACATGGGTCTGGTGTGAGTAAATGGTTTAAGTTGTTTAACTTGAAAGATCATTTGAAAACAAGGGTATCTCGTAAGACTCAATGCAAATAAACACGGTCAAGTTTTTCCCCTATGATATTCAAAACATTTGATAGGAAATCCAGTTATATTATAATAGTGTCTAGGGTTTTCAATAGAAAATAGGAAATAGTTGGAATGCTTACATCTCATGTTCCAACACAGTTGGGCACAATCAAAACCATATGGGCACTTACTGGAGATTGGATTTCATACAATGGTAGGGCTAATGGGGTACCGCCCATCACTGTGCCTGGTCTAGATCAGCGTACCGAGGATTCCCCCTGATCCCCTACAACACAAGACGGAAGCTATCCCTTACCGGATAGTCCGAATAAGACAACCCCACGTTGTGCCAACAACCGCACACACAGACAAATAAAAGGGACATGTAGACAGGGGAAAATCTTATCCTACTTGGGTGCTGGCCACATAGCCTTGTTGCGCCTCCCCTGTTTTAGCCATTCCCGGTTGATAAGGCTTGAAACTGTGATTACCTTTATAGCATAGATATCTTGGAATGCTCATCGTCCTCCAATGACGATGGTCTGATAGCATTCGTCCATACAAGTCCATTCCAGGTCCGAACGGAACCGAGGCACTATCTCCGCTACACTCATTTTGGAATCACCCTCAGAGTTAATGACAAATAGCACTTGCATTCTGAATCTTCATTCCAGATCTTCACTTGATATTTCACGACCTATCGCTTATTTTAGATCGATGTGGTTTTCGGATAAGAATTTGATACCTGATCACGGTCTCATCGAAATCCAAATGCCGTGTTTTAAGGCCAAGTTCTTTAAGTAAGACAATTCAATTTAATTCAGAATGTCATATTCGCACAGAAATTCATCACAGATATCTAAAACATCTCACATTAATCAATAGTCCAATTAAGGCATTTCATGCCACAGAACATCACAAATTATCACACTAGAGATATTAAGTAATCAAAACATTTAATACAACTTAACATTCATAGGAAAAATTAACTGGTCACACCATTTCTAATAAATTTAATTTAACACAAAATAAATTAATTAGTTGCAAGTCCTGCTTAATTACCCTTAATTAATTCCATGCCATTTATTATTATTTTAATTAATTTTTGAAATTAATTAATTATCATTTGCAATTACTTAAGACTTTATCTAATTAAAAGTTTAAAACATTTATCTTGACCATTTATTTAATTATGTTATTAAATTTATTTGAAAACGCCTAGGAATTAAATCAAATAATTAATCTAATATATAATTATCGTAAACTAAATAAATTTAAGTTCAAACATTTAACTTCATAATTCTTGGGCTTGAAACTTGCTTTGAAACTTGTTCAAAAATTACTTTGAAAACTTGTTCATAAATTTACACTTTTTTTAAAACTTGGTTATTTTATTTTATTTTTCTAAAACACTCGGGCCAAAGCCTAAAAATCTCCAACCAAAACTCAATCTTCCCCGACTCTCTTCCTTCCTTAAAACTTTGCTAAATCACTTGCGTGCAAACCCAATCCAAACCATTATGCAAACCCAAGCCCAACCCCTTCTTTCTCCTCTCCTTCTCTTCCTCCTACTCTAGTCTACAGCAAAACACTGATAGACATGACCATGTTCACATGCACAAGGCAACGGAGCCACTCCGACCATCATCGATGGTCCCACGATGTCGCCGTCGACCCTGTCAACTACCCTAACCACGCAGAATCCATGCCCAAACGGCAAAAGCTTCGTCTGACATCCCTATACCTTTTACCCCTCCTTCGGTCCATTCTGATGCCTCCATGACATCCCTATACCTTTTCCTCCTCCTTCGACGCAAGCTTTCCTGTCTTACCAAATCTGATTCTCCTTTTATCGGGGAAACTTTGACAAATACCAAATCTCCGATTTCAAATTCCGAATTCCTTCGTCTCTTATCCGCATAGCCCTTCTGACGATCCTGGGCTATTTTAATCATTTTCTTTATTAGCTCAACCTTCGTAGATGCCTCCCGAATCAAGTCTAGACCAAGAATAAGACAATCTCCGAATTCTACCTAACAAGATGGTGATCTACAAGGTCTTCCGTACAAATCTTCGTATGGTGCCATCTCAATTCTTGCCTGATAGATATTGTTGTACGAGAAGTATACCAAGTTTAGATGGTCCTCCCAAGATCCACCAAAATCCGAAATACAAGCTCTCAACATATCTTCAAGAATGCAATTCATCCTTTCTGTCGGACCGTCGTTTTGAGGATGATAAGCTGTACTTAAACTCATCCTCATTCCAAGAGTTGTTTGCAGAGCTTCCTAAATTTTTCTATCAAAAATTAGGTCACGGTCACTCACTATACTGATGGGGACTCCGTGCTGCCTGACAATCTCTTTCAAGAAAATTTATGCTAAAGAGGCTGTAGTTCTGGTTGCCTTAAATGGAATAGAGTGCGCGGTCTAAGTTAGCCTACCCACGATTACCCATACTCCATTTCCTTTCCTGGTACTTGGAAACCCATCGATGAAGTCCATCGATATCATTCCCATTTCCACTTCAGAACTTCCAGAGGTTGCAGCAATCCTGCAGTTCTCTACTGATCACCCTTCACTTGTTGACAGTTCGCACATCCATTTACAATGGTAGCAATATCATTCTTCATTCCAGGCAACCAGAAAACTATTTTCAAATCCTTATACATCTTCTAGATCCCTTGATGGATACTAATCTAGATTTGTAGCTTCTAACAAAACTGCCCGCCTCAATCCGCCGACATCCGACACACACAATCGTCCATTAATTCTTAAAGCTCCTTGACCATCTATCTTGAAATCTAAATACCAACCTTCCTTAGCTCTAAGCTTTAATACCTCTAGGGTTCTATCCTTCATTTGATTGCTTACGATCCTTTCTTGTAGAGACGGGGTAACTTCAAGAATAGCCGAAATTGCATTTCTACTCAAAGCGTCTACCACCACGTTTTCTTTCCACGGAGTATAGAGAATGTTCATATCATAGGATGTGAGAAATTCTACCCATCTCTGCTGCCTCAAGTTCAGGTCTTTCTGGGAGAAAAGATATTTTAAGGGCTTATGATCGGCGAAAAGCTCAAACTTCTCACCCAACAGATAATGCCTCCATATCTTTAGTGCAAAGACGATAGTAAGCAATTCCAAATGATGCGTAGCGTAGTTCTTCTCATGCGGCTTCAATTGCCTTCTCGCGTATGCAATCACTCTTCCATTCTGCATCACAACAGCATCAAGCCCTGCACCACAGGCATCAGTGTATACTTCGAACTTACTGCTCCCATCTGGAATAGCCAAAACAGGTGCACTAGTCAACTTCACTTTCAGATCTAGAAACGCTTCTTCACACTCTAGAGTCTATTTAAATTTCTCTCCCTTCCTAGTCAGTTTGGTCATGTGAGAGGAAATCTTAGAGTAATCCCGGATGAATTTCCTGTAGTAACCCGCCAAGTTAAGAAAACTGTTAAGTTCCATAGGAGTCTACGGTTGCTTCCACTCTTGAACAGCTGCCACCTTGACCAGATCCACAGAGATAGTTTCTCCAAACACGATGTGTCCCAAAAATCTTACTTCTGATTTCCAGAAATGGCACTTCGAAAACTTCGCATTCAGGACATGCCTCCTTAAAGTTTCCAATACTATCTCCAAATGACGCTTATGCTTCTCCTCTATTTTGGATTATATGAGAATGTCGTCGATGAACAAAGGAACAAACTTATTCAGCAAATCTTGGAAGACACGGCTCATCAAATCCATAAAATAAGCTGGGCGTTGGTTAGCCCAAAAGGCATAACCAGCCACTCATAGCAACAGTGGTTCCTCTGAATGCAGTCAAGGGTATACTGTCTTTAGCTACCCTAGCCAGTGAAAACCCGAAGCTCGATCCAATTGAAAACACGCATTAGCCCCATGAAGTTGATCGAAAAGATCGTCAATACGAGGCAAGGGGTACTTATTCCTAATTGTCGCCTTATTCAATTCTCGATAGTCAATACAAAATCTTAATGATCCATCCGATTTGGTTACGAATACTACAGCAGAACCCCAGTTAGAACGACTAGGTGTGATTAATCCTTTCTCCAAGAAATCCCAAGTCAGCTTCACCAATTCCTCTTTCTCTATAGGAGCCATCCTTCTACTTGGTTGAACCACTAGTATCGCTCTTGGAACAAAGTCAATATGGAACTCAATCTCACGATGCAGGGGCAAACCTTTAAATTCTTCAAAGACATCTGGAAAATCTCTAACAACTTCGATGGTTCCTACTTCTTCTTGAGATGCCTCGAGTCCATGCAAAAGACTACCCAAGTGAATTCTTGAACGATCAAAAGTCACTCTTGCACTCCTTCCCAGCTCGGTTTCCAATGACACGGTTCTCTCTTCACAAACCAAAATAGCTTTACGCTTGTCTAGCCAATCCATTCCCAAAATAACGTCAAATTCTTTAAAGTCCAATACATATGTGTCGCACGAGAAACTATGGGATAGATAAGAAATTTTTAGACCTTTACAAATCATGTCTAGCTTCGTCACTCCCCTATGGGATTAGATACAAAAATAGGGCGGTCCATGACACTAGGGGTAAGATGAAATTTCTCTACCGTTTCTAAAGAAATAAAACAAAGGGAAGCACTAGAATCAAACAAAACTCAAACATAATGCCATCTAAAAGCAAAGTACCTTCAAGAACGCCTTTGCCTTTTCCATTAGTAGAAGCTAATGGTCCACCCTGAATAGCAAACACTTTGTTTGGTTGAGCTCTTTGGAGAAGTGGGCAATCTTTCACCATATGCCCTGGCTGGTGACATGTAACAACTTGTTATTTTCATCCATTCGCATCCACACATGCCGGACTTGAATTGTTCAAAATATCAGATTGTTAATTTAAATTTGGAAAAACTCAACATGTATAGTAAATAAATCAATCATAGAATCATAAACACAGAGTACAAAGAAATACAATGCAGTGGAATGTACAATTAGTAGTCCATGAAGCTACTATATAAACATAAGAATTAGGAATAAAATACAACGGAATATCTCAAACACAATGAAGTCTCTAGTATGAACCGATGACTTCTCTGAACCAATCATTTGGAAGTTGAAAGCTGAATCGATAGTTGGATCTCCAAACGAAGCTCCAAACTCCAAAGGTGAGTCTCAAATGTTGTATCACTCAGTCTTAACCGAGCGTAAAGCAAAACATAAAACACTTTTGAGTCAGGATTAACATTCTTATATCAATAAATCCAACCCAATTAAAATATCAACTGAAATACAATTAACTTAAAAGATGTTTGGGATAATCATCCTCTAAGAATCCATGTAACTATCTGCAATGTAGAAATATACACCGTAACACCACGGTCATTTCAAACTATTTCATACTTCAAAACTAAAGTATCAGTTCCATTTCAAATATATCTATTTTCCAAAATAGTATATATATTTTATAATTTATAAAGTAACGTATTAGTAATTTCCTCAAACTTTACAGATCGCTTCAAAATCAAATCAGCTTTCCCGTTCAAATTAAATTCAATCTCACTTTCTCAATTTTATTCAATTCGGTTTTCTAAATAACAAATTCAAATTATATTGATTTCAAATACAGATCTGAATCAAAAATAAACCATTTAAATTCCAGTATATTTCAAAGCTTTAATATTCAACATTTTCAGAGTTAAATTTAACAGTTTCAAATATATCTCGATTGAACATCATTATTATATAGTGCTAAATATTTCCTTGATTTACTAAATATATCTCGATTTGGACATCATTATCAAATTACAGTTTACTAAATATTTCCTTGATTTCATTTAAACGGGAAATATTCATTAACTTACTTAAATCAAAATCACGTTATACAATCATATCTTTGGATCTCAATTTCAAGAAGTTTCAAATTGATTTAATCAAATTAAATTCTTACTTGATTACAATTTCAAATTTATTTCAGATTTACCTTCCCAACCATAACTTATTCAAGTTATTACCAAAAGCTATTCGAAAATATAAATTGAAATGCTTAAACATATTATATGTATTAAATCGATCTTAATTAAGTTTAATATTATCATTTAACCTATATATATATATCATTACCTTTTTATAATATATTTAAGAATCAATATTTATTACAGCTATATATTTCTTCTCAAAACAATATAATTCATTTTCAAAATATTGATATAGACCAACGGCGTCAGTGTATAATTTTCTATTCTATGGTAAAATGACACAGATATTATCATTTCAATCCATAATTTAAATATATACGGGTAGATATCATTTCGACCCGCAATCCCAAATTCAATTCAAATGAAAATCGCTTGGGTCTATCATTTCAACCGTTAACGATTTTCTCCTATTCTAAAGTCCATTTGGGTATGTATCATTTCAAACCATCATGAATTCTATACTAACCGGGAACTTACTGAGTGATAACAGATATGATAATAATATAACATATAATAATATAACAGGCATATATCATCATTAATTAAATGAAATATAAATAATAGGATATGGTGTCATATCCCACAGTTGAACAAATACAGATAATAGCCTATCTAACCATAATTAAATAAATAACAATTCAAATTAGCAGCATATTTCAATTATCATTTCAAATGAAATTAACTTAATAAATATAAGAACGTTAATCGTGAGTGATTGATCACCTTTCAAAGCTAGAGAAGATAGATAACATGAAGAGCTACGATTGAATCGCTATATAGACAATCGACCGATCCAACAACAAATCTTAAAGCAAAGTGTGTTGAACATGGATTTGACAAACAAGGCTGATAGATGGAGAATTGAAGAAATAGATCAGAATCTGCATGATATAGACTGAAACGATATATACTATTCTATTATATTATATTCTTAAACCAATATTAAATTTGGAACTTATATTTAAATATAAAATATATGCATTTTGAAATAAATACTAAATTTAAATCCCTAAAAATAAAATCTTAGACACACTGTACATATGAAATTACAATTAAATATACTCTCGCACGCAATTATATAAAACAATTATATGCAGACTCTGTGAATCTACATAAATATTCACCAAAACATAATTATCTTTTAGGCAGTATGTAGACCTAACATTTTTTCAAATATATAAGCAATGGACATACAAACAACAGTTCAAAAATATATATACTATATCGAACGTACCTTACATTATCTACACGTATATATTAATATGTATGTACTTTGAAATATACTTTACAAAATATGTCAATGCCCATATATTATATTCTGTTAACGGACAAGTACTTATACAAACCTATTTCATAATAAAAAATAATATTATAAAATATATATACATTCCAATAGATTACTGCCAACAAAAACAAAAACAAAACAATATATACCTATATACACGACGCGAATATATACATACACCCATGCCAGCAACATGAAATTAGCCCTAAAAATTGATATATTGTATGTTTGCAGACCTTAAGTGTGGCATATATGTAAATTATAAACAACTATAAAATAGTATAAACTAAACCATATAAACTATTATTCACAATTTAGACTTGCTTTTATAAAACTGTAAATGAACAAAAATTTGGCAAATTGTACTATATATCTATAGCTCGCAAATAAAACCTTCACTTTAAGTTTATTTCCAAAACTTTAGAGCAATATACAAGCAATACTGCACCCGCTTATATACTATAAATACCAAGCACAAGCATGACATTGGAACAACTACAAAATACGAAAGGTTTTTTCTTCAAACGTATGCAAGCAACATATTTCAAATCATGTCATAACCAGATATATGAGAACAACTTGTTTGAAAGCAAAGTGTACATATCTCATCATAAAGCATTGACTTTGTTAATAACAGAGCCTATTATATGGTTATACTAAATACCTATCTATACTATAGTCTAAATAATATACAAAGTTGCATGCAGATCGTGGCCACATGCTCAAAACCACACTATTTAGAACAACAGACAACAAACCATTATATTTAAAATCGACTCAAATATAACATTAAATAAAAATTAGGATCAATATATATTAACAACTCCCTCACCTATATAAAGGAAGATGGGATCGAGACTGAGACAGAGGAGCCGACGCACGACCATAGCTAGAGGAGGAGGAGACGAGGCGTGTGTTGGCTAGGGCGGAGGCTGTTAGTTATGTAGTTGGAAGGCATGCGCGGAAAGAGGGGGTGAGCAACTCGCGGCTTGCATGGAGGAAGGTGGTTGTGCTATTTTGTGGTAAGGCGATCGCTTGTATGGGCTGAGGTAAGCGGAGGTGTAGAGCTTCAGTGAGGCGGTGATGGGTTAGGCTACGAAGGAAGCAAGGTCGCTGGGGCGAGAACGGCGGTAAGGAAAGCACGTAGAGAGAGGAAATGGAGAGGCGCAGTGCTGATTTATGGCACGAGGTCGGTAGGCACGACCAAGCGATGGGTGGAAGTTAGGTGGTGGAATTGGGCCGAAGGAGATGCATGCGGAGAGGAGGAAAAATTTGCTTGGAGGGGGAGGTAACAAACGGGAAGAAAGAAAGTAGATAGTTATATAAAACAGAGAAGGGAAAGAATAAACGAGCACAAATAAAATAACTAAAGATGTAACGGCAACATTTTTGGAGGCTAAAAGTTAGCAGTCAATTTTGGAAAAGTAAAAGCCACGTTGAAAATAAAACTATAAATGATAGTTGCCGTTAGAAATTTGAATGGACGTCACAACGGTACCGGTACGAATCGTTTTTTTAGGGTTCCGCTGTATACAGGACTTTAAAACACAGAAACAAATGTACCATAGATCAGCGCAACGAGACGATCAAAATGGTATACAGATACTGGTGGTACGATTGAATTATAAAACTCGAATTTTTCGCTAGCAGAAAATGCAGCAAAAATGCAGAAAATAAGATCGACTGAGCTAAAGAAGTCCAAATTTTGAAAAATGAAAGATGACTTCTTGCTCAGAAGATGATTTAGAAATTTTCTATACAAAAATATTCAGGTTTGGAAATAAATTTATTATCATCAAATTCTAACTGATTTAAATTGAAATAAAATTACACAATAAAATTTTCTTCCATATTATCTTTTGAAAATTTACCACCTGCTATGTTTATGAAGGCGTATTCCAAATATTAAATTTTTATATTCAAATTTTATTGTTTAAAATTTCAAAAAATTCAATTAAATATATTATTAAAACAATTAAATTTTATGGGCTGTTACACTCTCCCCCACTCAAAACTTTTCATCCTCGAAACGGAAGTAGGTAGGACAATAGAAACAACCGAAAGAAAAATAGATTGAAAGTCAAGATTAAACAATTAATTTGAAAATATATAAAATTTACTTGAAATATTTATTTGAAAACATCATTTGCAAATCAATTATCTTCAGTACATTAGTACTTTTCAAATATCATTAATATGTCGATAATCATTTACTTTAATATTAATTAATAGCTTCTACAATATTTATAATACTAATAACGTTTTATTAAACCATGCGTTAAATAATAAACAATATTTTAAAAAGGATATATTCAATAGGGAAAAGAAGGTAGATTCTAAAATAGAATATAAGTGAATAAATAAAGCTGAGTGGATAAGGTAGACACAAAAGAATAGTATAAGGCATGAATAATTTATTCAAACCATAAGAATTTCAATTTCAAATATTAATACAAAAATTCTCTGTTGAAAAATACTTTTATAATAAAATACCTTTATAATAAAATAACGTTATATTGAAACCAATTTTCCTTTTGAAAAAACTTTTATAACTCGATGTTTGAACAAGTTTATTCTTGTTCCTGCAGACTCTGGCCATGCATTGATTAGACGCAAAGCTAGAATTCGCCAGGTACTTAGTAGACTTGTTTCGACACCTAGTGAAAATATTGGAAATTTTTTAAAATAGATATGGAATGTAAAATCCAAACAAGTCAACTAAATCATTTCCTAACCATGGATCGCAGATACACAATGGTTACTCCTGGATCCCCTAGGAAACATCTATATCTGTTTGCTATCTCAGCCCTGCGAATTACGCCATGATGAGAAGTAGACTGTAGATACATAATGGTTACGCCTGGATCCCCCGGGAAACATCCGTACCCTTATGCTATCTCAGCCAACGGATTTCGCTACTAATACGACCTATATAGATCGCAGGATGCACAATGGTTATGCCTGGATCCCTCAGGAAACATCTGTACCGCTACGTCATTTCAGCCGGGCGAATTACGCTATGCAGTCGCGCTCATAAGACCATGGAGATCGCCATGGAATTCGATGCACACTTAAGTATCATATCCGAAAAACCCATATCAGAGAGAATGAATCCACAGTGGCCATAAAGCGGATATCAAGCAGAAGGCATTCTCCATATCTTTACTTCGAAAATATAAATAATATAGTACCTTTTCAAATCACTTTCAAATATCATACTTATACAAAGTCCAATATATATAAGATTTTATTTTCAAATCGAATACTTTCCAAAATCAATAGTATATCAAATCTTACTTATATAGACTTCAATTATATAAGATTTCACTTTTCATATCGAGCACCTTTCCAAATCAATAGTTTTCAAATCAACATCATACTTATACAAAACAATTTTACATAGGTTTGATAACTCTCAAATCAAATTTTTTAGTAAAATAAGGTTTCAAATTTCAAGTCGTTTCAATATCAGTTCAGTTTCAATATCATACACGATTTCACCAAATCATTTCTACCAAATTATACATGTTCAGTTACAAAGTTTCTCACATCAATAGGTTTAGAAAATAATCCAGGTTTCCAAATCGACTAAATTTAGGTCAAATAAATTCATTTACTTAACAAAACATTTCAAACTCATTTACCATTTCGAATGAATTATACTTTTCGAAATCACAAAGCTTTGACAATTTAAACCTCAATATGGAAGTATTCGAACATTCAAAATAGTCGAAGAAATCAAATTTCCAATTTATAGTTGGAAATAAACAACAATTAGTAAATCAATTTCAATATATAGAGTTATACCAAATCAAATCCGAAACTCGAGGACTGAACACCGGCTCACTTCAAATCTGTAGCGATCTTGAGTTGACCTTCAAAAATCGGCATCGAATATGACACTCATATTCAAATGCCGCAGATTCAAACATCGAATCTGGTGCGTCGAAATTTATAACACCGTTAAGCACAACACAGCGGAAGAAAAAGAATATCAATATAGATAACATTGATACAACCTTCAGATACAATGATACAATAGAATGACACAATGAATATCAATGCAATCAGAGATATGATACTAGATAATAGCAGCAGAAAGAAAAGATAACACTAGCAGCGGAACCAAAATCTTCAATATGGTCTTCAACAAAGAACTCCAGAACTGCAACTCCATCTCCAAGTCACCAATCCAAAAATATCTCGAACTCCCAATAACGATGCACAAGATAAGCATGTCTCGTCCATCACCAAAGACTGGACTAACTCCAGATAATCTACTAAACCTTACTATCTGTGAAACCCAAATCTATATTGCCCATGTGAAAAAATTGTGGGCAACCAGAGTTTAGGAAAGGAACAATAAACTCCGAGTCAGTCATGGGACTGGTGTGAGTAACAAAAATAGTTTGATCCTTTAAAATAAACAAAAGAATTTAAGTTGAAATCCGCAATGCTTTTTAGAAAATGAACAACCATAAGGCCTCCCGCCACACACATAATGCAAACATAGAATTGGAGGAGCTTTCTCCTTATGATAGTCAAACATGCTTGATAAGAGAAAATTTCTTGATATTATTATTATAGGTGCACAGTGGAAAACATTTTGAAAGTATAATATAAATCTTAGCCAGCATAGACATTCCGAACTATGCCTACTATAGCTACCATCTAAACAGTGGTAACCACCATAAGTAAATGGCAGGTTCTACAACTAAAACCGTACAAGGGGCATATTTTTTGAATGGATTTCCAACAGATGGTCAGGCTATGGAACTTCCCACTTTCCATGGGTACGCCTCTGGCGGGACCACCCGAGAACCTAACCGGATCTTTGCCAACACAAGGCCGGGTTACCTCTACAACTAGGTAAATACTTCTCGAGCATGCCACCCCCCGGTCCTTTGGGACCTTTATCTGAGGCGCCTATAAAACACAAAGCAATAACCACATAGAAAATGAGATTGAAGCCCACCACATAGGTAAATGTCTTGGCTCCATACCATGATATCACCCTTTACCAGAAGGGAATGACACACCCTAAAGGGCGCGACCCTCATAACCTTGCCGCATCTTTCCTGTTTCGACAATTTCCGGGTTGTGAGGTCCTGATGCAGTCTCGTCCACAAAGCTACGATTCATACAGAAGCCATGATCTGATCACAAATGATCACCAACACACAACAGCACTCAGCATGCCACACTACCAAATTGGGAATATATCGCTGATAACCTTCAACTACATAACCTATGAGCTCATACGTCTCAGAGAAGGGTGTTAAGCTAAGAGAATAAATTCTCCGCCACCAAAAAATATGTATTTGAAAGAAATATGCTTTATATCTCAAAGTGTAGTGTCAGACATGTAACCATACAAGTCTGTCCCAGGTTCGAACAAAACCGAAGGCACTTCCGAAGAAGCCCTTGCAAATCTGGGTATTCACAATCCCGATCGGACTTCCCATCACTTCGGGAATCTCTATACTGTAGCTACTTGGTGCAGAGACAATCGATAGTTTATCCTATCGTTCTCACAAATACATAGTCTTCACCACCGGTCTTCAAATGCTATCCATAATGTCGTATCACTATTCCGAATTGGTTATATGACACAAGGTCCTCTCCCGGCTAAACCGAATAATTAGCGCATTATTTAAAACATATGGATATGGGATTTTGGTTAAGTCACAACTGATAAAATCCAAAACTTTATTTTGAATGGTTAAACAAATTACCATTTCAAATCTTTTAAACAAAAAGATTTATTTCACTAAATTTCACGCAGTTTCACAAAGAACCATTTACGTGTTTCAAAACAATACCCATTTCAATTGGATTAACTCGTTAAATCTTTAAATCAAAGATTTAACTCATAGCTTTCAAACCATTTCCATAAGTTGGAAATCATTTTCATTTTCAAACTAGAAATCCTTTTAACTCAATTGGAAATTCATTTCTTATATGAGAACTTTTAATATTTGAAAACAAATAGTTTTCGTTTTCAGAAGAATCCAATTATATTTGCATGTGTTCAAGCCTTTGAATTTAAATTCAAATTCCCAAATCAATACGTTTAAGATGGTTTAACCTATATATTACTAGTATAACATCTTTAATCCCTAGTTTGAAATCATAGAATTCAGTTTCAAAATTTGAATTCAAATTTAAATCAAATTATTTAAATTTCAAGTTTTATTAAGTTATTTCAAAATAAATTTTAACTTTGAAATTCCATTTCAAAAGCTTTTCATATTCAACCCGATTCAATTTCCAAACCGTTTGAATTCAAATTGTCTATTTTGAAATCATTTCAAAAATCTACGACTTACTCGATTTCCCCGTGAAATCCATATTTGTGTGTGTATGGTGTGGTCCAGGGGTTTAACACAATAGTTGTAACAGCCCGCAAATCCGTACCCCTTGAGTCAACACTATTCTATATCAGTTTACTCAAGTGGAACAGAAATACGAACCATTGGGGTTAAAGAAGAAGAGATAGAAGAAGAAGAAACTAAACAATGTCAGAATCCCACAGTCGCAGCGGATTAAAAATATAATAGTCAATAGTAGATCTTTACACAAAAATGAAATATATATCTGTTTTATACAATATATCATCAGAGTATCTCATACATCAATAATTACCACTCAAACATTAACATACAATCATAGTAGCGGATATGTATATAAATATAGATAATACGTCTCGGACTCTAGCTCCTCTCTTGCTCCAAAGCATCCTGACCTGAACATATAACACTCGGTCTGACCCGAGCATTATAATGAAATAACACCCGAGTTAGTCTGGAATACCAGCTGATAATAGTGCACCCAAATTGATTATTAAGGTTTCCAAATCCTTTGAAAACAAAAGCATCTCGTAAGACCACGCCACAAATAAACATGTCGGGTTTTTACCTTACGATAGCTAAAACACTTTTTATAGAAATCATCTGATATTATAATATGGTCTAAATACAAATACTTATAAAGTAGCCGAAATTGTTACATCTATTAAATTCCAACTACTAGCCATAGAGTGGGTAATACAAACAAAACTCGTATAAGGCTCGTAGGGAGAATGGATTTCCAACAATGACTAGGCACTGTGGTACCACCCATCACAGTATGGGGCCTGGATCACCATACCGAGGACCACGCCCGATCCCCTGCAACACAAGGCCGGACCAATCCCTTACTGGACAGTTTCGAATAAGATCACCCCGCGGTTGGGATCAGCAACCGCCCAATAAGACGAAATAAAAAGGGACATCTAGATAGGTATGACATTACTCTCAAGTGGGGGCTACCCACGAAGCCTTGTTGCATATCCCCTGATTTTCAGTCATTCCCATTTGATGAGGCTAGAGGCTAAGCGTTACCTTTTAGAACGTTTCACCTAGAATGCCCATCGCCCACCTGACGATGTTCCGAAAGCATTCATCCATACAAGTCCATCCCGGGTTCGAACGGAACTGAAGGCACTACTCCTACTACATCCATTTTGGAAATATCCTCAGGATTAGTAGCGACTAGCCCTTGCACTTCACAGCTCCATCTTCGACTCCGAACACGTTCTTCGCACTAAACGTACAAACAGGATCGAAGTGGTTTTCGAGAATGAATCTCGATCCCGGTCTCTTCGAAACGATCAACGCATTTGTCCAATATTGATAGTCGGTGATTTAACTATCAATTCATAAGCATTAGCAACCATCACACAATAAATAATTTCCCACATTATTTATTTTCCTCAAATATCTTTGCAAGATATATTTCTATTTTCAACTCCCTTTGAAAACAGTTTTACAAAACATCTTCCTTAACAAAATAAATTTCACAATATTTATTTCCCACTGGAAACAACCAAGTCCAAACAATTTAGATTTTAAAACAATTAAATAATTTATTCTTAAATATACTTTGAAATATTTAATTTTACTACTAGTTATTTACTCCAACAATAATTTCAAAATATTTAAAGTAGACCACTTGGTAAGATATAAACTAATTTAAAATAAGGTTTGGTTAAATGAAATTTAAAGATGGAATTTTAAAAGAATTGATACAAGTACCTAATAACTTAAATCAAACTATCCTTTAAATAAATCATATATAAAAATAATTACTAATAATATTCTTAAATAATTACTATTATAGCTAATTTATTAGTTATTTACTTTAAAATAATAATTTCTTAAAAACACTTTTGAAACAAGTTTAAACTTTAACATTACCTAAAATCTGCTTTAAAACATGAACTTGGTTTCCCAGGGAAATGCATTTTATCCAAACAACCCAAAGAATCCTTCTTATAAATCCCACCCGATTTATTCCAATCCAAATTTACGTTTAATTATTGTAAATTTGTTTCCATGCATAAAATAAACTTCCTTTGAAGTTTTAAACACACTTTCCATTTCGAAAATTCACTTTAAAGTCTGGGCTTAAATATTTTTAAATAAAACTATTGGGAATTTATTAAATGAAAATAATACTTAAGAATTTCTTAAATAAAATTCCAATGGTGTAAAATTGTATTTCAAAATATTTTTATATACATTTAAACTGCTAATTTATATTTCTAAAGCTTCATTGAAACATATTTTAATTTCCATGAAAACATCATCAAATAACCTCATTGTTGTTTAAACAATTTATACTTCTGTAGAATTTATCTCCAGAAATCCATACTTTCACATTTATCAACTGATTGATTTCCTTTTCATTTATAATTCCAAATTTCCAAAGTTCCAATCTTCATCCATGCCAGATTCCAATTTTTATTTCTTTAAATTCTTTATTTAACAGTTCATTTTATTTCTTTAGAACCCAATTTAATTCATTTATACTTAAAATTCTGGGTTTATACTTATCCAACAACATCACAGTCCAATTTAACTCCAGATTTATCTATCATATGTATATATATAAATAGAATGCATCATCAATTATAAAAATGATTACTATTGTGCGGAATCCAGTTGAATTCCTCCAACCTGTTTTCCCTGCATCCACATATATTAGCGCAACAAATATGTATATATCAATCCAGACTGATAACGACATTTGTATTCAACCAATCACACGGACATTTAAATATTAACTATTTAAATCAGCTAACATCCCAGATGTGAGTGAGATTAATTCACCTTGAGTTTTCGAAGAGCTTTTGAAATTTTAATTTAAATTGAAGCGTTCGATTTAATCCAAAATTTCAACTCACTTAAATCGAATCCAAATCCGTGCCACCGCGTGCTTCCCGTCGCTGCGATTCCAACGCTTCTTGTTTCTCTGGATTCTGACAATACATGTAAGAGATATTCATTTTCAGAGGTTGTAAATAAATTCTTAACAAAACAATTTCCTTTATTTTAATTTCCTTTTCCCTCCACCGTTTAATACTAGAAAGAAAATCACGGCCGTTCAAAAACTTTCTCCCTCACGCGTTCATGCCAGGCCGATGCTCCTCAAACCCAAAATCACGACAAACCCTAGATGGTCGCACCTCCTACCAACCGCCAACAATCGATCCATCGATGCCATAACGTGCGCCATGCCTACGTCTATCCTCGGTCGAAGCACGACGAAGCTCGGCAACTCCTGAGCGTGGAAAAACATGCACGAACCATGCTCGAACGCGGGCCCAAAACTCCCTCTCCGGTCGACGAAAACCCATCTCTACCGTTCACTTCGGAGAGCTCGTCTAGCTCTTCGATTCTCTAGTTGGAGGATTTGCGAATTATCACGTGGTAAGGAGAGAATTGAGGAGAATAAAGAAACATTTCGTCCATTGATAAATATGGTGGCGGCTCTGAAGAATAAAGCTAGGGTTTTGATTATTGACATGCTTTATAATGTTAATAAATATTATTTTAATATTACACTTCAAATGTTAACGGCTTATGCAAACGAACTCCAATTCTCACGTACCAATAGGCGTTTCTAGGGTTTTTCCGCTTTCCGGACACAATGGACCATATTTCGGAAGCTAATTCGGTCATACGTGTGAGTTACGGAATTAAACAATCAATTTAAATTAGATCGATTAAAGTATTTTCTATGCGTTTTAAGCTGCCGGGGTCAAACGACATCTCCGATTGCTACGAAAATTGAAATTCGATAATAACTAACTATTACGGATCCAATGGAACTGGTTTCGTCGAATTCCGAGACTGTGCCCCGGAAGGCTATCTTAACTCGTCTATTAAATCGAGCGATTTTCAAAATTTGACGGAAACGCTTAAAATTTCACTTTTAAAATTTTATTAATTCTATTATAACTCGTATAAAATTTATATTCACATTTAAAATCATTCTGGTTCAGTTTAAATCAAAATCTGATTATTTGCAACATTATATTATTAAATTACATTATTAAATTAATATAAATTTCCAAATTCAATCTATTGCCAATTAATTCCATCCAATGGTCCAATATTATAATTCAATTCCAGTTAGACTCATAATAAACTTTAGAATCAAATTTTATATCTATTTACACTTAGAATTACTAATTATTCCAATTCTAATATTAAATTAATATTATTCAAATTCCAATTTAATTCTCGTATTTGAAATTTGACTAATTTTATTAACTTGACCAAATTCTTTTATTTCAAAATTCAAATTGTACCACATATTCAACATTTAAAATGAATTAAATGTTCAAATCTAGCGACCCAAAATTCCGGGTCGTTACATTCCTCCCCCCTTATAAAAATTTCGTCCCCGAAATTTGCTAAGGTGGAAGAATATTCCAAACTCAATAGCAAAACCCACTTAGTGAAAATCCCAAATTCACTTTGCCTAAACTCCTTTAGTTTCAAATCGAAACTACTAATTCAATCCTATTCCCAAAATCCTTTATTTTCAATTGTTATTCGAAATCAACTTGTCACTAATGAAACAAATGCTCCTACACTCATTAACTTAACCCAACTTCTTTAGTTACAACTTATATACACTTCCCAAAACCCTTTAGCTCAAATTCAAACTCATTTTCTTTATTTATACTCAAAAGCTTTAATTTTACCATTTGCTTTAAAAATTCAATTTCTTAGCAAATCCAAAATCCCAAAAATTATCTAACTCCCAAAATTTCCAGAAAATTTTGGCAGAGTCTCCTTTGTACGGAGGAGCTTTCGCGATATCGCGATACAGAGAAATATAGATACATCGACCCACACGGTCGGAAACCAAAATATATCACAATATATATATCATTTCCCAATTATATTTGCGTAGGCGTACCTTTTTAGCAAATTTTTAAAGCAAGCGGCTAATATATAATGCATAAACGCGCTCCAACTCTATCGATCGCCTTCTGTACCTGTATTTACTCAACAAACTCATCATTTTTTTAAGATATGAACATTTTAACAACATTTCCAATAAAATGTAAGCCAACATGTCCATTTACATCCCAAACAACACTTTGCATATTTTCATAAGTAAATCATATTTTAAAGCATATACAAAGTTCCTTTTCTAATGCCAAACTCTAAGTTATTTCACACAAAGGATTTTATATATAAGTTTTTTTAAGTTCCATTCATATTCCACCCCATTTCCGAAATGATTTCCCAGTCAATTTCCTTTTTAATTCGATACATTTGCACTTCTATTATGATTGACTTACATTTATAAAATCCATTTATTAAGATTTTAGCCCATTCTACTTTCATCCAAACTAACTTCATTTTATTTCACTTGAATGATTTACATTCAAGTTTACTATATATCATTCATATTTATTGCAACAAATTCATTTCTATTTCAATATGATTAACACATGCCTTACTTACATTTCTTTATTTTAACTTACATTCCCAATTTGATTAAAAATCAAATTTTATCTTAAACTGGAAGCATTTGCATTTCTTTTATGATCCGTTTTCATTCATATGCAAAATCACTTAATAACATTTCAATCCATTCCAATTAATTCAAAACCAATTCAGTTGCTGCTTAAACATCTTAATTCTGAATACATGCAAATACTCATGTCATTCAAGCAAAAATAATCACCACTTAAGCTCATAACCATTAAAATTAATTCTACTTTAAATTTATATTAATTTTATTCAATTTTGCATGGTTCACAATCCAAGCATTCTTGCTTTATTACATCACAATAATTAATTAAAATTCTCTTCACTTGCATTTCAATGCTTATTATCTCAACAAATTTATCCAAGACAACATTATAAAGATCGACCACAATTATTATTCAATTCGCTTAAGTTCTTCGACAATATTTGCATTATCTTCCTATATCAATTTTTACTTCATTTTCATTTGATTCCCATTCAAATGAATTCCAATCCATTTACAAATTTTAGTGCACTTTGTTTTTTTATTCATTCCATTTTTAGATTTATTTTATTAACAAGAGACCATTTAAATTATTTCACTCTTTGGAATTTATTTACAATTCAAACCATTGTTATAATTGAATTCCATCATTCACTCACACTCTCAACTTTTATTGCCAAAATTAAATCCTATCCTAGAACTGGGTTTTTATTTTCTATTCAAAATTTCCTTAACATTCCACCAAAATTTCATCCATGCCAATACAAATTCAATTAAATTTAGTTTACACTAAATTCATTCCAAGCTTCCTTTTTATTAAATTTTAGCTTACGCGAATCCATTCTCAAATAATTCCTTTGGATTAAGTTGGGTTAAAATTTAGTTATTCAATCTCATTTCAACTAAATTAAACTTTCCTTCAACTCAATTCTTTTCCCCAAATTTAACTCAAGTCAACTAAATTTATTTAGTCAATTTAGATTCATTTCATTTCTTTTACTATTTTAAATAGAAATTAATTCCATTCAATCTTATTCATAACCAAGTTGAATTTTGATTTTGATTAAATCCAAATTCAACTCAATCCCATTTAATCAAAGTTAAGTCTAATTCATTCCAATTTTAATTCTCCATATACAAGTTCAAATTTATTTACTAACTTAAGTTTATCCACATCCTTTATATTTTATACTTTCATCATCTTATTTCAGTTTACAATTCATTTGAGATTAGGTATGAATCAACCATACCATTCAACTATTTCCCACTTGTGATCATCATTTCATTTTCTATTTATAAGTTCACCCAATTATTTACTTCAAAGTTTATATTGCTCACTTTAATTCATTTACATCTTATAATCATCCATTCCAAATTCTATATATACATATATATATATATATCTGAATTCTAAAGGATATAAATTTCTTTCAGCTTAATCCTTTTCAAATTTTAAATCCACAATTTTCAGATCACAAGTATAACACTTAATAGATTATGAGTACAATTTATTGTAAAATGACCCATGATTACCAAGTTATTTTACATTTCAATTTAATCCAAATCAATTTAATTCTAAGTTCAATTTATTTAACTTATCCCAAGTTAAATTCAAATTTTCTATCCACTTCAATATATTTTATCCACTTTTAATAACTCAAGTTAATATTTAATTCCAAGATTAAAAAATTCATTTCCTTTTTATTAATATCAACTTCATTTAATAAGTTTAATGGTTGATCCACTTTAATTTTACACATTATTTAAATAGGATTTCCCAGAATTCAATTTACTCGGTTTTATCCCAAAACCATTTTGAAATATATCAAATATATACCTATGTGGTATATCAAATCAAATCTTCAGATTTCCAAAACAACTTGGTTGTACCAAAACAATTTCCCATTTGAATTTTCCAAAACAACCATTATACCCAATAAGTCCCAAACCATATCATAACCAAGTATTAGGGAAGCAATCCATCACTTTAGAAACTCGAAAATGAATTCTAAGGATGTGGCCAGCAACATCAGGATTATTTTCCAGCGACTGAAGTGAGTTCAGTGCTTCCTTACTATCCCAAATTCATTTTAAAATAGTATCCATTCAAAAATACTTCCAAAAACAATATTCCATCATTACCTTCAAACAACTTGGCAAACATTTCAAACTTTTCCAGGATTTTAAATTTCCAAACTTTTGTTTTTAATTCATTTAAAATCCTTTCCAAAACTTTCGGGATTTAAATTCTGGTTTAGTTTAAATTTAATTATTCTTCTTTTGTATAATTTATACTCATAGAATTTTATTTGATTATAATCATTTCAAATTTTAGATCCTTGTTTCAGATTCTTATTTGATTATAGAATTAACAACCAATCATCCAAATATATATAATAATTTCAGAAAATTATTTCTTTTATATCAAAATATAGTTTTAGGTAAAATTATTTCATTTACCCACTTTAAAAAAAAATACTATGTCGGTTTATCTTGTTTAATAGTTTAGAAACCCCTATCGATACAGTTGTACTTCCCGCACCGACCAGAATTCATAATCTCTCAACCGATAAGTCAACACAGTATAAAAACAATTTTATATCCGCTAACAAGTACGCTCTCATATCTATTAATACGCTCAACTCATTATAGAGTACTATTGACTCGGTTTAATGAGTAATTTCCCCACCAAAGCCTATGTTGACGCCAACCTAAGCTCTGATACCAAGTGTAACAGCCCGCAAATCCGTACCCCTTGAGTCAACACTATTCTACATCAATTTACTCAAGTGGAACAGAAATACGAACCATTGGGGTTAAAGAAGAAGAGATAGAAGAAGAAGAAACTAAACAATGTCAGAATCTCACAGTCGCAGCGAAATAAAAATATAATAGTCAATAGTAGATCTTTACATAAAAATGAAATTTATATCTGTTTTATACAATATATCATCAGAGTTTCTCATACATCAACAATTACCAATCAGACATTACCGTACAATCATAGCAGGGGATATGTATATAAATATAGATAATACGTCTCGGACTCCAGCTCCTCTCTTGCTCCAAAGCATCCTGATCTGAACATATAATACACGATCTGACCCGAGCATTATAATGAAATAACACCCGAGTCAGTCTGGAATACCAGCTGATAATAGTGCACCCAAATTGATTATTAAAGTTTCCAAATCCTTTGAAAACAAAAGCATCTCGTAAGACCACGCCACAAATAAACATGTTGGGTTTTTACCTTACGATAGCTAAAACACCTTTTATAGAAATCCTCTGATATTATAATAGGGTCTAAATACAAATACTTATAAAATAGCCGAAATTGTTACATCTATTAAATTCCAGCTGCTAGCCACAGAGTGGGTAATACAAACAAAACTCGTACAAGGCTCGTAGAGAGAATGGATTTCCAACAATGACTAGGCACTGGGGTACCACCTATCACAGTACGAGGCCTAGATCACCATACCGAGGACCACACCCGATCCCCTGCAACACAAGGCCGGACCCATCCTTTACTGGACAGTTCCAAATAAGATCACCCTGCGGTTGGGATCAGCAACCGCCCATTAAGCCGAAATAAAAAGGGACATCCAGACAGGGATGACCTTACTCTCAAGTGGGGGCTACCCACGAAGGCTTGCTGCATATCCCCTGATTTTCAGTCAATCCCATTCGATGAGGCTAGAGGCTAAGCGTTACCTTTTAGAACGTTTCACTTAGAATGCCCATCGCCCACCTGACGATGTTCCGAAAGCATTCATCCATACAAGTCCATCCCGGGTTCGAACGGAACTGAAGGCACTACTCCTACTACATCCATTTTGGAAATATCCTCAGGATTAGTAGCGACTAGCCCTTGCACTTCACAGCTCCATCTTCGACTCTGAACACGTTCTTCGCACTAAACGTACAAACAGGATCGAAGTGGTTTTCGAGAATGAATCTCGATCCCGGTCTCTTCGAAACGATCAACGCATTTGTCCAATATTGATAGTCGGTGATTTAACTATCAATTCATAAGCATTAGCAACCATCACACAATAAATAATTTCCCACATTATTTATTTTCCTCAAATATCTTTGCAAGATATATTTCTATTTTCAACTCCCTTTGAAAACAGTTTTACAAAACATCTTCCTTAACAAAATAAATTTCACAATATTTATTTCCCACTGGAAACAACCAAGTCCAAACCATTTAGATTTTAAAACAATTAAAATACTTTACTCTTAAATATACTTTGAAATAATTAATTTTTCTACTAGTTATTTACTCCAAAAATAATTTCAAAATATTTAAAGTAGACCACTTGATAAGATATAAACTAATTTAAAATAAGGTTTAGTTAAATGAAATTTAAAGATGGAGTTTTAAAAGAATTTATACAAGGTACCAAATAACTTAAATCAAACTATCCTTTAAATAAATCATATATAAAAATAATTACTAATAATATTCTTAAATAATTACTATTATAGCTAATTTATTAATTATTTACTTTAAAATAATAATTTCTTAAAAACACTTTTGAAACAAGTTTAAACTTTAACATTACCTAAAATCTGCTTTAAAACATGAACTTTGTTTCCCAGGGAAATACATTTCTATCCAAACAACCCAAAGAATCCTTCTTATAAATCCCTCCCGATTTATTACAGTCCAAATTTACGTTCAATTATTGTAAATTTGTTTCCATGCATAAAATAAACTTCCTTTGAAGTTTTAAACACACTTTCCATTTCGAAAATTCACTTTAAAGTCCAGGCTTAATATTTTTAAACAAAACTATTGGGAATTTATTAAATGAAAATAATACTTGATAATTTCTTAAATAAAATTCCAATGGTGTAAAATTGTATTTCAAAATATTTTTATATACATTTAAACTGCTAATTTATATTTCGAAAGCTTCATTGAAACATATTTTAATTTCCAGGAAAACATCATCAAATAACCTCATTGTTGTTTAAACAATTTATACTTCTATAGAATTTATCTCCAAAAATCCGTACTTTCACATTTATCAACTGATAGATTTCCTCTTCATTTATAATTCCAAATTTCCAATCTTCATCCATACCAGATTCCAATTTTTATTTCTTTAAATTCTTTATTTAACAGTTTATTTTATTTCATAAGAACCCAATTTAATTCATTTATACTTAAAATTCTGGGTTTATACTTATCCAACAACATCACAGTCCAATTTAACTCCAGATTTATCTATCATATATATATATATATATATATATATATATATATATATAAATAGAATGCATCATCAATTATAAAAATGATTACTATATTGTGAGGAATCCGATTGGATTCTTCCAACCTGTTTTCCCTGCATCCATAGATATTAGCACAACAAATATGTACATATCAATCTAGACTGATAACGACATTTATATTCAACCAATCACACAGACGTTTAAATATTAACTATTTAAATCAGCTAACATCCCCGATGTGAGTGAGATTAACTCACCTTGAGTTTTCCACGAGCTTTTGAAATTTTAAATTAAATCGAAGCGTTCGATTTAATCCAAAATTTAACTCGCTTAAATCGAATCCAGATCTGCACCACCGCGTGCTTCCCGTCGCTGTGATTCCAACGCTTCCTGTTTCGTTGAATTCTGACAATACATGTAAGAGATATTCATTTTCAGAGGTTGTAAATAAATTCTTAACAAAATAATTTCCTTTATTTTAATTTCCTTTACCCTCAACCATCTAATACTAGAAAGAAAATCACAGCCGTTCAAAAACTTTCTCCCTCATGCGTTCAATCCTGGCCGATGCTCCTCAAACCCAAAATCACGACAAACCCTATATGGCCGCGCCTCCTACCAACCACCAACAATCGATCCATCGATGCCATACCGTGCGCCATACCTACCTCCATCCTCGGTCGAAGCATGGCGAAGCTCGGCAGCTCTTGGGCGTGGAAAAACATGCACGAACCATGCTCAAACGCGGGCCCAAAACTCCCTCTCTGGTCGACGAAAGCCCATCTCTACCGTTCACTTCGGAGAGCTCGACTAGCACTTCGATTCTCTAGTTGGAGGATTTGCGAATTATCGCGTGGATAAGGAGAGAATTCAGGAGAATAAAGAAATGTTTCGGCCATTGATAAATATGGTGGCGGCTCTGAAGAATAAAGCTAGGGTTTTGATTATTAACATGCTTTATAACGTTAATAAATATTATTTTAATATTACACTTCAAAAGTTAACGACTTATGCAAACGAACTCCAATTCTCACGTACCAATAGGCGTTCCTAGGGTTTTTCCACATTCCGAACACAATGGAACATATTCCGAAAGCTAATTCGGTCATACGTGCGAGTTACGGAATTAAACAATCAATTTTAAATTAAATCGATTACAGTATTTTCTATGCATTTTAAGATGCCGGGGTCAAACGACAACTCCGTTTGCTATGAAAATTGAAATTCGATAATAACTAACTATTAAGGATACAATGGAACTGGTTTCATCGAATTCCGAGACTGTGCCCCAGAAGGCTATCTTAACTCGTCTATTAAATCGAGCGATTTTCAAAATTTGACGGAAACGCTTAAAATTTCACTTTTAAAATTTTATTAATTCTATTATAACTCGTATAAAATTTATATTCACATTTAAAATCATTCTAGTTCATTTTAAATCAAAATCTGATTATTTGCAACATTATATTATTAAATTCCATTATTAAATTAATATAAATTTCCAAATTCAATCTATCGCCAATTAATTCCATCCAATGGTCCAATATTATAATTCAAATCCAATTGGACTCAAAATAAACTTTAGAATCAAATTTTATATCTATTTACACTCAGAATTACTAATTATTTCAATTCTAATATTAAATTATTGTTATTCAAATTCCAATTTAATTCTCGTATTTGAAATTTGACTAATTTTATTAACTTAACCAAAGTCTTTTATTCCAAAATTCAAATTATACCACATATTCAGCATTTAAAATGAATTAAATTTTCAAATCTAGCAACCCAAAATTCCGGGTCGTTACAATAGTGCAACAACATCATCATCATACATCAAAACACAGAAATATAGTTGATAAGCAGTATAAACTATAACGCTTATCGTTCATTCACAGATTCATAGATAATATACAAATGTATCACAAATAAATGAATAAAATACACACAGCTCAATCCACTAACAGAATATCATAGATCAGATAGGACAATCAATTCAAGGCATCTCATACAATACAATCATTCATAAGTAAGGTCAAGTATTCAATAAACATTTATAAGCAGGATTAATTAATTGTTTAATCCTAATTAATTCAACTAATTTCCAATTAAATTAATTACTTATGAATTAATTATCCAATCCTGATTTTATTAATCATAAATCATTTGATATAAATTAATTTATCAAACACTCTAATTAATTACGCTATTCTTAATTAATCACATTAAATTAAATTAACCTTTAAACAACATAATTTATTAACCCCTTAATTAATTATTTTAAGAAATTAACCCTTCAATTGCTTACCATTAAGCAATCATCTCATAACAATTAATCATTAATTACCAATTAATCTTAATCATTAAATTAATCAAAATATCCAAAATTAATTACAATTAGTAATTAACCCCTTAATTACTTTCATTAAGTAATTACATTTAAGCAATTTATAATTGATCATAAAAATTACTTAATCTAATTAATTATCAAAATTAATCACAATTATCCTTAGTTAATTATCTTCATTAACTAATAACATTTCTTTAATTACTTTGCTAAAGAAATTACTTAGATTAATTCATTATTAATCATTTCTAATTATAAATTGATCTAAATTATTTATTTGCAAATTAAATAAATCGTTCTTTAATTAAATCATTTTATTACCTCAATGGTCTCTAAGATAATTAATTTCTTTATTAATTACTTCATTAACATTTAAATGTATTTTAAACATTACATTGCTAAATTTAGATTCAAATTTCATTTTGGATTTAAGGTTCAAATGATAAACATTAACCAAATTAAAATATCAACTTATGACTTATATAAGAAAATCCAAACTATATTTCTTAAAAAAATTTATTTAAAATTTGAACTTTAAAAATACATTATATTTTTAACTTCCAAATTGAAGTTAAAAACAAATTATTTAACCTTTCATTGAAAATTCTTTTTATAAAAGAACTTTATCTTATCCAATTTCAAATATTTATTTGAAACCGCACTACTAAAAAAACTATTTGGTTTAAACTTGTTTAAACCATTCAGATTTTGTTATGTTCTGACGGCACGATAATATTCTTATTAATTTCCACTTGTAAATGAATAATCCTCCCATTACTTAATTAATCATTAATTTCCAATTGATTAATCATTTAATTAGTTAACTATTATTAATTAATTAACTTTAAGTAGTTAATTAAAGTCCTTAAGTTTAAATTGATTTAAACACAAGATCAATTTCTAATTACAAATTTATTTAAAGTTATTTATTCAATTACAAGTATAAATTAATTATATTCTTAAGTTACTTACTTAAATTAATTAAACAT
Organism: Allium cepa; assembly: GCA_030765085.1. NCBI lineage: Eukaryota > Viridiplantae > Streptophyta > Magnoliopsida > Asparagales > Amaryllidaceae > Allium > Allium cepa. The sequence goes on along the minus strand of CM060931.1, from coordinate 744,355,368 downwards.
TTTACATTAACCAACCTTTCTTTATAAGTTTTAAATCAAAACTTAACTTAAAACCTGTCAAAATTGTTAGCTTTATTATTACTATCCTTATTTAGCAAAAACTTAAAAGATTTATCAAGTTGATTTACATAGAATACCAACCCGAGGCAAACACTTGGTTTACCCGAGTGAAACACGTGTCTCACCCCTGTTTCCCCCGCGTCACGTTCTTTCCCCAACCTTTCTATTTCTTCTCCCTGTACTTATCTTCTGTTCTTTCCTTCATCTTTCTTTTTTTAGCTTAAGTTAAATTGAAATATAACCGCAGTAATTATACAAACAAACGCACGCAAACATTAGATCGACTCGAAGCAAACCCCAATTGTACTCGAGCAATTACACGCGACGACCCCAAAATCGAACCACTAATACCGATCGCCACCGTGCACGTGTACGGTGGTTCGTCACCACTTCAGCGACCCACGACGTCCCCACCAAACCACATAAAGACCCTACAAACGAAATCCAAACCCAGATCGACATGAAAGCTGGAATTAAAAAAATGCTCGTTCGTTCGAACAGCGACTTGAACACGTCAGAGAAAATCACCACGGCCAGCCAACCTCGACCACCCATGACAACGCGGCTCCGGCCATACCACGATCACATCATCCTCTACCTTCTCCCAGAAATTCGTGAAGCACGGTCACCCGCCGACGAAGAACAAATCGAATCACCTGGCCATGACAATACTAAGGCTACAGCCTTCACACGATCGCCGACGCCACCAAGACCACCTGACCACCCTCACCCTATTTTTCCCAGAGCCACTGATCATTCCTCCACCTCCAGGAGGAAACTCGACCTCCCCAGTTCAACATATCGCCGGGAATTGATCAAAGTACCCTTTCCGATTATCTTTGAACTGCTCTTTAACCCCTCAACTAAAAGTTACGATTGTTGTTTTAAAATTCATGTTAAAGTGTACGAATTTAAGTTACAAACCTGAATTTGTAAATTAAGAAGTTTGAATTTTAACTTGTTTAAAGCTTTGCTCAGATATCTCGATTTCCAAAGATACTAACAAGTTATTTAAACTTAAATAGATTTTTAATCCTAATTTTATTCTGTAACAAACAGTTTTGGTTTGAATTTTAAATCCAAACAGTGGGTAGATTGAGAAGAAAAGATTTTTAAATCAAAATCTTAGTTTATGAACTAAGACAAAGAACATATGAAAAAAACAGCGTGCACACCAATGTTTCAAGCATTTAAATATACACCAAGGATTCATATATATATATATATATATATATACACACACACACACACACACACACACACACACACACACACACACACACACACACACACGAGTGTATATGCATGCCCAGATGGGCCTACAAATCACAATGTACATGCATTTATAGTTATACTCCTAAAAGTAAATTTGACAGTATCATTGTCTGCATAAACTGAACCTGACGTATAATGAAATTTAAACCAAATGTGATGTAATCACAATGTGCATGAATTTCTAGTTACACCCCTAAAAGTAGATTTGATATTAACATTTCCAGTCCAAACTGAACCTAGAGTAGTGCTCCCAAGAGGACCGGAACAATTAAAGAACGGTCATAGAATAATTTTTTTTATTACACTAAAGCTTTATCATTCATTTCTTTTATTTTAGTTTACTTTATACTAATGAAGATGGAAATAATACATGTACTTATACATGTATATTCTCTTTTATTTAATGTGGGCTGTGAGCAAAAATATATCTAAATACATTATCACTTCACAATATGGCTTCATCTCTTCTTCTATTAACAGGGAGAATTAAATGAATAAGTTTTCCATCGTGATTTTTGAAATTTCAAATTTAAAAGCTGATTTGATATATGACCATATCTTTATTTTTCTACTTCTTACAATCAAATTGACTACACTACTGTTCTATTAATATTGAATAAATAACGAATGACCCAAAAGTTTTTGTGAACCTGTAAACCACTTGTACGGCTCTTCTATTAATAATTAGTTTTTTCAATATGATTTTATAGAGTTTTCTCACGCTGCTTTACCAGACTAATACAGAGGTTATTTTCTTACAATGCTTAGGTCCGCCCAAGTATTCTTCAGATTTAGTTCTGGATGCTTTAGAGCTTCAGGAGATGGGCTGGATGACCCAAGTCAAATTCATGTATCTTTTTATTTTTGCTGCACTTTCCTTTGTCTGTATCTATTTGCAATTGTATGGACATGCTGTTATAATTCACTACAACAAAATAACAATTTTAGAACGGTCAATACCCGTCGTAATAGGGGTTTCGCAACGGGTGTGTGTCCGCTGTTTTATGTATTGTTTTAATAGAGCCAAAAGATTTTGCAACGTTTTAAAACCGTTATAAAAAACCATTGTAGTAAATGGTTTTTACAACGGTCCAAAACCGTTGAAACAGGGTCATTTACAACGGTAACTGCTGGTTGTAAATCTGTAACATTTCTTCGAAAAGCATGATATTGCAACTATATTGACTGTTGTAATAAATGTCATTTACAACCATTTTTGCATTATAACATTTATGCAACATGTATACAAATAGTACTCACAATTACGAAAATGTCATAACAAATCATACATTCATAATCGTGCTCCGGACAAAAATAATAACAACTCATATATCAAAAAACATATGCTCCAAATCTCTAAGGAGCCAAACAATACATTACAGTAACACATTACCACTTCAGATTTTCCATAAATAATGTGAAATAAAAAAAATCAGGAATCATACGCATTATTATATGAAAAAAAAGCATATCTTTATTTGGCATTGGACAACTCCTACAGGAGTTGCCGGGCTATTTGTACCACGTTGGTGAGAAAGGTTAACTTCACTATACTTGTACGGCTCTTTACATACGTATAATTTGGCGCCAACAAATTGAATGCAGATCAAAGATTGAAGAAAACGATAGCGGAGTGATTATACAACATATATCAAAATCTTGTAGATTAAATATTAGATAATTATAATTTCAATTTCAAAGCTTTAAATTTGAAAAAAAAATCTGAGACAAGTGCAACTTAGCACCACTTTAAGAATAAACATAGCTTATCAGAATCATAGATCTCTAATCTGATTATTTCAAAAATATAGAGTGAATGACTTTGCATGTTAGCTAGTACATGAGATGTTTCAATGAAAACATTACTTAAGCAATCTTTAATGGAAATAACAAAAAATAACCAGACGTGATGTAAACATCAAAACACATGCATAAAAACATCCATGCTGATAACAAAACAGAAAAACATCCAATACCCACAATAACACAAACAAATACTACATCAAGTAATTATTTGATGGCTAGGTCCTGCATCTCCAATATCATTAAATGAGAGACATGGTAGAAGGAGAAGGTGCCAAAGACAAAGGAGGATCAACAACATCAACGTCATAGTAGCCCTTCAAAATATCAGCCTTATCAGAAGAGAAACATAGCCAATTATGTTATTTTCAAAGTCAATGAATGTGATATGTACCCTAATCCTAGAAAATTTGCGGCAACAGATCAGGCCTAGAAAACTTTCAAATATAAAATCAAGTAGCCTTGGAAATCATCCCCAATACTTGAATTTCAGACATGGACACCTCAATATCTCAACGGCCTTCACCAGTTTTCATATCCTGCCTGCACACCAACTTGCTTTTCCAACATGTGAGCCATAATTAGCATGTTACACTTTTCTCCAAATATGTAGCTGCAATATATCAGGATTGATATAAAAATGTAAAATGTACAGTAAAGTAAAACATCAATGTTATATAGGAATTATGATGACACTGACAAACTTTCAAGTTAAATGATAATTAATCCTGAATTCCAAAAAAATCAGATTAATTATTATTAATTTCCTAATTTAACCAAATGCAATTTTTTGTGTTCTTTGCAATTTCTTTTAATATCATCGATTAAGGAGTATTATCTTTTATATGTATATATATCAAAAACGGTACATAAATGTTAAATTTGTTTGCAATACTTATTACTAAATTAATTTCCATCTTATGTTATATCACAAAATAAAATAATGTTAATAACATTTTGAAATTTCAAATTAATAAGACGGTAAATTTTATTGTGGGAAAAATGGAAACACTTCAGGTGACAACTCTTTTTAAAACCAAGCAAACTATAAATTAGAAAGGAAAACAGTCTCATATAAATGAACATAGAGTTATAAGCAAATAACAAAGTTGTACACATACAATGTACAGCTTACACCATTCAAAAGAATTAAAGTTCTCTGCTAACTAAAGTACAATTAACATAAGTGTTTAAATAAGTGAAATGAGCTGACAATGAAAAGCTTAAATGGTAGTATGTTATCAAAGTCCATATCTTTAAACCTTACATATTTGCTTAGCTCAAGTTCTTATAATTTCTCCTTTGTTGTAAGATCTCTTATCATTTTTGAAATTTTATTCAAACTATATGCCATAGTTTCACTACATAGAAAACTCTGAAATATCCTTTCATATTTGAATTTCACGGTTAATTTATAATTATAGCAAACTCTCCTTTTATATCCCAATGAAAATCACTTTATAACTATTTTCCGTAATATAATTTTTTAACAAAAGATATATACTAATTTGCATATGAGATGAATCTAATTGAAATTCAATTTTTTTAACTAAAAGAAGAATAATATGAGGAAGATATGCTGAAATGAAAGTTATCATGTTTCAACCTAGGATACCATGTAACATAGGTACCAAACTATTTCCAAAATACAAAGGAAATACTTCAGTATCCAATTATATTCATACTATATTCATGAACTAATTTGGTAAGTGCAAAAAGTATTAGAGGATAATGTATCCTCTTTTTAAGTAAAGACGTTAAATATGCTATCTAGTATACGAATATTTAATTTTGATAGAAATTTCATGTACCTTTACAGGTTAATGAACCTTTACATCCATGCATGTTATATTGCCTTCCATTGAAGATTATAATTATGGAAATTAATTATATACCTTTTAGGATAAGTACTAATCAATAGCAAACATTTCTGTAATTAAATCATGTTGAATTATTGGATATATATGGAAGAAATGCTATAATCATAAAAGCGATGGCATGTATTGAGTTGTATAAAAATAAAATAAAATTATCAAATATACAAACTATGTTCTTTTTATCCCTTGGCTACATTGAATTAGAATAGATTTTGAATCAATAAAGGTTACAATAAGGTATTATTGTTTAACATTAACCTAAAGAAAGGAAAACGCATATTAGAGGAAGACAAATTTAATTTTCGTAGCTTGAAGATTACTTATTTTTATGCTCATAAAAATGAAATCAAACTCTTAGCCACTTAACTGATCAAATCAAATTACAGTCTCAAAAAATAAGATGCATTTAAAGGCTAAAAAATTAACTTGCGGGAAGATGGAAAGCTTTATGTGGTCAACTTATTTTTTTGAAAATTAAACAGTTGCCTATCGTGGATCACAAAAAATGCATAGTATATTTATATCAATTTCATAGTTTACTTTGGTAATTCCAAAGAGCTTCTGCTTAAGGTAAAGAAGGTGCATAAAATAACCTGATACCAGAATTAAACTTTTATAGTAGTTTCACATACCTTCTAGTAACCCCTGCATGCAATAATTAGCTTAAATGAAAAACTAAAAGCATACAAATGCATAATATTTCATTCTATATAAAAGCTGGTCACTATCAGAACTTGTTTAATGGCACCCAAGTTAAACAATGAAATTTAGTACTATCTGGGTTGGGAGCTAAAAACTTTAAAATGTATTTGAATTTTATATAAGAAGATATCCAAGGATTATGATATAAAAATAAAAATCACAACAGTTATGTTTTGCCAAACTTTATAATTCATCACATATAGCAATTGTTGTTCCAGATGATAATAAATATGAGAGAGGGATCAAATACATGTCGTTGCTATCAACTATCGAAAGAACGACACATGTGTTAGTCATTCTGTAAACGAAAAGACCAATCTTTTCAATTTAGAACATAGAATGATGATACTAACATCCAGTAAATAACACATATGCAAATAATTTTAGAAAGATAGTTTATAGTTTAAAATCAAAGGAAATTAGAAAGGAAGATGAATATTTATCTTATGAAACACAGTTTTTTAAAATGTTTATATTACATGTTATGATGGTTTGAAATTGCACTTTGAAAGATTTTTAAACAATCAATGCGGTTACATGTTCATAGCAACTTGATCTAAAATTCACTATGTTGTTGGTGACATAATTTAACATTGTATGTTAATAATATAACGATGAACATAAGTTTGGCGGTTACATGTTCATAGCCTCTTGACCTATTCCAATATGGGAAATAAAATTTTGATTCATATTTATAAACACGCACATTTATCCATATTACTTTAATAAATTCTTTCTACTAAATGTGTTAATACAGCAACTTAGAATCTTAAAATTGTACGGCTATGGTACCGGAGAATCATTATAACTTAATTGAACAATATCAGAATTGAGAAGACCCACGTTTAACATATACGGATAATTTGCAATGATTTTAGCACAAATGAATTCAATACCAAATACCAATAAATTGATAAATTTATCAAGACGATTTCTAGTTGAATTCCCACTCCTTTTCCAAATACTGTAACCCTCTGATGTGGCCTACATTATAGAAAAAGGATACTGGAATAGATCAGTTTTTTGTTGCAACAACTTTTAATACATGATTTTATTTCATTTGTGTTGTCCACAAAATTGTATCACCTAGCTTCAAAAGGTTCAATCGCTAAGATTGCACACAAAAAGAAAGAGACATGAAATGGTAAGAAGGAAACGATGAAGAAATCGCAGGAGGAATCATGCATGAAAAATCATTGTTATCAAAGGAGCAGGAAGAAAATAGCATTTTCATATATTCTTCTTCATATTTCAGAGCAAATTATCAAGAAATATGTATGTATTTGTTTGTGTATACACAGGCATATATATACAAACACATACAAGACATATGCATACCTCAAGCAATTAGCGTGCACACATCTAATGCTGAATTCAGATGTTTGATCTAATGCAAACAACCATTATTACGGGCTTTAGTTTAATTTTAAACATTATAGTACGACACAACTATTAAAAACCAAATAAAGTTATATGCAAAAACATGGTACTTGAAACCAAATACATCAGAACTTTGACTTTTCCGTTTAATGCAACTAAAAGAACATACATGCAGTCAAAACATTGGACTTTTTTCCATAGAAACGTATCATTGCTGGCAATCAAATGAGATGTTACAGTGAAGTTTGGCCTATAAACAGATGGGATGCGTATTGAGAGACAATTGAAATAATTTTAGCTTATATAGCTGTACTACAATTTGCAGCCTGACCAATAACCAATTATCATCAATATTTCTTTATGGAGATGTAAAGGGTATTTTGGAAAATTTAAAAAGACACGGTTGAATTCTATTCATAGAATTCTCATTATTAACAGTAGAGATAGAGATGTACTCGTCAGATTCAAATGTTTAATGTAACAACCCGCATATTTATCGATTTTATATTTAAATATTTTGTTTAAATATTTTATCATTCGTCGGATTTTGGTCCGAAAAGCTACTTTTTGCATACGGTAGAATTAGGACTCGAGACCACCTCCATTGAGTTCAAAACGCCGTTTGCAACCTTTTTGAGTATAAGCTTCGATATGTTTGGAGAAAGTTGATTTTTGCTACTTTTTCCCGCTTAGGGCTTTGGTTTGGGCTGAACATACTTACTAACTCAGTCCCAATCCCCCTCTCCTCTTCATTACTTCATTCTAACTCCTCAAACTCAAGCTCCAACTGAAAATGGTGGAGAGGAAAAAAGAATTAAAACTCCAAGCCCTAACTTTCTTTGCAAATTCAAGCTTTAGCTCCAAACTCAAGAAGAACCCTTTGGTAAGCATCTCCTTCACCTTCTCCAACTCTTCCTCCATTCAATTTCAGAAATTTCCTAAACCTAATTTAGGGAATGTGATGCAGATCAGGCCAAAGGAATGAATCATTCACGAACTAGGATAGTACTTATGAGTCGTTTCCGACTTAAAGGCTCACGGGAGAAAAGCCTACGAGTTAAGATAAGTCGTTCACGACTTAAGGAGTTGGCTATAGGTCGTTTCCGACCTAAGGGAGAACTTTTGGACCGTCCACGACTCAATGAAACACAGGAAGAAAAGGCACGAGTCACTGAGAAGGAGCTGGAGGCGGTCATGAGTCGGGACCGACCTAAGGAGAAAGAGCTACGAGCTAGTGAAGCCGAGTTACGAGTTAATGAAGCACGAGTTAAGAGCCTAAGTCGGCTACGACTTAACAAGAGAGGAAGCAGCCACGACCTAACTGAGTCATGCGGCAAGGAACTGGGAAGCTTGAGTCGTATGAGTGTTGAGTCGGTCAGTTGATGAGTCGGTTGAGTCGTGAGTCGCTTGGCAAGTTGAGTCGTTAATTGTTTTCTTGAGTCGGAGGTGTGGCCATAAGGCTGGGCTTGTTGAGTCGTATACTTTTGAGTCGGTCAGGTGTGTTACTATGTTGAGTCGTGTATCTGGAGTTAGTTAGGTCGGTAACGACCTTGCGTAAGTCGTTTGCCTATTGTTTTGTTGTAAGGAGATGAGTCGTATAGTGTTAAGTCGGTCACGACCTAAGTTGGGTCGTGAGTCGGTGCCGACCTAAGAGTTGGGTGTTGCTTGTTGCGTTGAGTTGAAATTCTCTATAAATAGCGTGTGTGTTGTAATTTTTGAGGTTGTTGATTTTGAATAAAATTTCTCTTTTGTTAGCTTTGTGCTTTCATACCAATTGGTAGTTGAGTGTAATCTCCTATCTCCACTTACGTCGTTCGAGTGCGCTCGAATCCACGTTTGTTGAAGCCGATTCACGGAATCTAGTGCGCTAGATCAACGTGCGAAGAATCGTAGATCTTTGAACACGGTATAGTGCGCTATCAACGTGTTTGAGATAGCTAGAGTTCGGTATCTTTGGATCAACGAACTTGGGCATTTTTGGTATCTTCAACTCACCGATTGCTACAATCCATCGATTGAAGTTTTGTTTGATTAATCCGCTGCGTCAGTTTGGTATCAGAGCCATACTTAGCCAATCATAGCTAAGTTTGATTCTTGGAGCCAAGTTTTTGAAGTTTTTGAAGTTTGGAGTTGTTCATTGTGTTCATATTGAAGTTGCAACAAGTTTGGGGTGTTTGATCCATTTCATTTTGGATCGAGGAGTTGGACTTTGTTTGGATTTTGAATTGGAGTTTTGCGCGCCAAATTTTGAAGGGTTTTGGAGTTGTAGGCCGAGCTAAGCAAGTGAACCGAGATAGATTGGTGCGAGCTAGTTTGAGCCGTGCCAAGTGATTGAGTTGTGCATTGTTGAAATCGACCTAAGTTGAACCGTGAAGTGTCAAGGCCGAGACCAGTTGGAGCCGAGACATTGTTGAACCGTGACTTGTTGATTGAAGTCTTGTGTTGAATTTTTGAAGTCTTGTGAAGTTTACAACCATGCCACCAAGGAGAGCTAACCGACATCAAAACGTTGAAGCTTTGTATCGTAGAGAAGAAGCCGAGCTTATGGAACAACGTATTAATGAAAAGTTTGATGAAGGCATTGGTAAATTGGAGAGATTGATGACTGATTTGAATCAAAGGAGGAGATCACCAAACTCGAACCATGGAGGAATCCGAGTTTCGCCATTGGTTACGGAAGCGAGGAGGGTATCACCACATTCTTGTAGAGATAGAAGAGAAACATCAATTTCATCACGAAGAGATCATCATGACTATGCACATGAAGAAAGAAGAAGTCATCGAGAATTTGACCATGAAGTATATAGAGATGAAGAGAGACATAGTCAAAGAAGCATGCATGAGAGAAGGGATGATGTTAGTCGAGATCGATGTAGGCGTACCTTTGATTTTGTTGAAGAGGGTGATAGAGCAAGTATTCCTTATAGAGATCGAGACCAAATTCGAAATTCTTACCGTGATGTGGAGGATGATCGTCGTTGGGAGTCGGGTATGAAAATGGAAATTCCAGAATTTAAAGGCGGAATGGTTGCTGAGGAGTTTTTAGATTGGTTGTCTAATGTGGAGGAAATCTTTGATTTCAAGGAGGTGCCGGAGAATAGAAGGGTGAAGTTAGTTGCTACAAGGCTGAGGGGAAGAGCATTGGCATGGTGGCAGCAAACTAAACTTACTCGAGAACGAATGGGGAAGTCAAAGATAGAATCTTGGGAGAAGATGAAAAAGTTGATGAGATCTACTTTCTTACCTTACAACTACCAGTCACTTATGTACCAAAGGTTGCAGAATCTGAGGCAGGGGACAAAGTCTGTTAGTGATTATGCTGATGAATTTTACCAACTCATTGCCAGGAATGATATCATGGAAACAGAAGAACAGCTAACTGCTAGATTCATTGGGGGCTTGAGAATGCAGATCCAAGATATGGTTAATATGTTTGATCCTAGATCAGTAGCAGAGGCACATCAGAAAGCGTTAGCTTGGGAGAAACAAGGAAGGCGTGGAGGTGGTGTGTTTACTAATTCCAATAATCAAGCAAGGGGCGTTGGCGGAAGTTCTAGTGTTCCTAAACCTGTTACAAAGCCAGTGGTGAAGGAGGCAGAGAAAGCGAAGGCTAGTAGTGTTTTCAAATGTTATAATTGTCAGGAGTTGGGTCACAAAAGCAACGAATGTCCGAAGCCGAAGAAGAGAACCATGGTTGCAGAGGTTGAGGCAGATGATGGTGAGGAGGCAGAGTATTCAAATGTACCTTATGTTGAGGAGGAAGAAGAAGTGTCGGGAGATGAAGGATGTAATCTTATGATGAGGAGAAGTTGTTTGACACCAAAGCAAGAGGAGGATTGTAGTTGGCTGAGAAGCAATATTTTCCAATCGACATGTACTATTCTGGGAAAGGTCTGCAAGTTTGTTATTGATGCAGGAAGTTGTGATAATATTATTTCTACAGAAGCAGTGAGAAAGTTGAACTTGAAGACCGAGAAGCATCCTAAACCGTACAAGCTAGCATGGTTAAGGAAGGGTGGTGAAGTGAAAGTGTGTCGAAGAGCTTGTGTTAATTTTTCTATTGGGAAGAAGTACAAAGATGAAATTTGGTGTGATATTGTGGATATGGATGTTTGTCATTTGTTGCTGGGCAGACCATGGCAGTTTGATAGAGCAGTTCAACATGACGGTCGTGCCAATAGTTACAGTTTCATGTTCGAGGGTACTAAAATCACTTTGGTTCCCAAGAGACAGCAACAGAAGGAGAGCAAACTAGAAGAGATTGAAGAATTGAAAACTCTGTTGACTTTGAAGGAGTTTGTCAAGGAAGTGGAGGAAGAACCTGAAGTGTTTTTGTTGATTGGGAGAGAGAGTAGTGAAGAAGTTGAGATTCCCGAAGAAGCAAAGCCAGTTTTGGAAGAGTTTGAAGATGTCTTTCCAGAGGAGTTGCCAAAGGAGTTACCACCACTTAGAGACATTCAACATCAGATTGATCTTGTTCCGGGGGCAGTGTTACCACATCGACCACATTATCGTATGAGTCCGAAGGAACATGAGGAATTGAGAAGGCAGGTGGAAGAATTACTTGAACAGGGTCGTATTCAGGAAAGTTTGAGTCCGTGTGCTGTACCTGCATTGTTAGTACCAAAGAAGGACGGAACTTGGAGAATGTGCACTGATAGTAGAGCTTTGAATAAGATCACTGTTCGTTACAGATTTCCTATGCCGAGGTTGGATGATTTGTTGGATCAGTTGAGTGGGGCAACTATATTCTCGAAAATTGATTTGAAGAGTGGTTATCATCAAATTCGTATCAGACCTGGAGACGAATGGAAGACAGCTTTCAAAACTAGAGAGGGGTTGTACGAATGGTTGGTTATGCCATTTGGTTTGTCTAATGCACCTAGTACATTCATGCGGGTGATGAATCAAATTTTTAGACCACTCATTGGAAAGTTCGTCGTGGTTTATTTCGATGATATTTTGATTTATAGCAGGAGTACGGAGGAACATGTTCTACATCTGAGAGAAGTGTTGTTTATTCTTCGTGAAGAACAATTTTATGCTGCTACAAAGAAATGTGTGTTTATGACACCTAGTGTTTTATTCCTGGGTTATGTTGTTTCAGGAAAAGGTATTCAAGTTGACCAAAGCAAAGTTGAAGCAGTCAAGAATTGGCCACAGCCAAAGACAATTACAGAAGTGAGAAGTTTTCATGGGCTAGCGTCATTCTACCGAAGGTTCATACCACACTTCAGTAGCGTGATGGCTCCAGTGACTGATTGCATGAAAGGGAAACAATTTGTGTGGTCAGAGGAAGCGGGGGTTGCCTTTGAAAGGATCAAGGAATTGTTGACGTCTGCACCAATTCTTGTTCTACCTAATTTTCAGTTATTGTTTGAATTGCATACTGATGCTTCGAAGGTTGGAATTGGAGGAGTTCTGAGCCAGAATGGAAAGCCAGTTGCTTATTTTAGTGAGAAACTGTCAGGGGCAAAGATCAGATACAGTACATATGACGTTGAATTTTATGCTGTTGTTCAGGCTGTTAAGCATTGGAGACATTACTTATTTCAGAAGGAATTTGTTCTGTACACTGATCACGAAGCTTTGAAACATTTACAGGGGCAAGATAAGATTTCAGCAAGACATGCATCATGGATTGCATATTTACAGCAGTTTACTTTTGTCGTTAAGCACAAATCTGGGGTGACCAATCGAGTAGCTGATGCTTTAAGTAGGAGGAGTCATTTACTGACGACAATGAAGGTGGAAGTGACGGGGTTTGAAATGTTGCCAGAGATGATTGAAGAAGATCCTTACTTTGTGAAATATGTTGAAAAAGTGAAGGATGGGAGTACCGATGAATTCATGTTAGTTGATGGTTTTCTGTTTAAAGGAAATCGTTTATGTATTCCGGACTGTAGTTTGAGGATGAAGATTGTGAAGGAATTGCACGATGAAGGACATGTTGGCCGTGATCGTACTTTACAGTTGATTTCGCAGTCTTACTTTTGGCCGTCGATGAGGAAAGAGGTTGAAAGATTCGTGGAGCGATGTCATATTTGCCAAGTTTCAAAGGGGACAGCAACGAATGCAGGGTTGTATATGCCATTACCAGTACCATCTAAGCCATGGGTTGATATTAGCATGGATTTCGTTTTGGGTTTGCCTAGAACTCAAAGGGGAAATGATTCGATATTTGTTGTGGTGGACAGGTTTTCGAAGATGGCACATTTTGTTGCTTGCAAGAAGACAGCAGATGCAGTTCGAGTAGCACAGTTATTTTTCAAGGAGATTTATCGACTTCATGGTTTACCAGAATCTATTGTTTCTGATCGAGATACTCGTTTTCTGAGTCACTTTTGGTTGAGTTTGTGGAAGATGGTGGGGACGAAACTGAAATTTAGTAGTGCTTATCATCCGCAAACTGATGGGCAGACAGAAGTTGTTAACAGGTCATTGGGAAATTTGTTGCGTTGTCTTGTACAGGATAATTTGAGAAGTTGGGACATTAAGCTATGCCAGGCAGAATTTGCTCATAATCATGCAGTAAATCGTAGCACGGGATTCAGTCCGTTTCAGATTGTTTATTCAAATTTACCCAGGGGACCGTTGGATTTAGCAATTGTACCACAGTCAAAGAGAACAGTTAAACGAGCTGCTGATTTTGTTGATGAGCTGACTGAATGTCATAAAATCATTCAGGAACGGTTGGAGAAATCGAATGAGAAGTATAAGAAGTCTGCAGATTTGAAACGTCGAAATGTTGAATTTAAAGAAGGTGATTTGGTTTATGCTGTATTGACAAAGGATCGTTTTCCGGTGGGTGCTTATAACAAGTTGAAAGCGCGAAAAATTGGTCCAGTTGAAGTTTTGAAGAAAATTAATGAGAATGCTTATCGATTAAAGTTACCGAATGATGTTTATACTTCTGATGTTTTTAACATCAAACACTTAACTCCGTATCATGGGAATGAGATTGTTGAGGAAAAATTTACAAATTCGAGGTCGAATTTCTGTCAACCAGGGGAGGATGATGCAGATCAGGCCAAAGGAATGAATCATTCACGAACTAGGATAGTACTTATGAGTCGTTTCCGACTTAAAGGCTCACGGGAGAAAAGCCTACGAGTTAAGATAAGTCGTTCACGACTTAAGGAGTTGGCTATAGGTCGTTTCCGACCTAAGGGAGAACTTTTGGACCGTCCACGACTCAATGAAACACAGGAAGAAAAGGCACGAGTCACTGAGAAGGAGCTGGAGGCGGTCATGAGTCGGGACCGACCTAAGGAGAAAGAGCTACGAGCTAGTGAAGCCGAGTTACGAGTTAATGAAGCACGAGTTAAGAGCCTAAGTCGGCTACGACTTAACAAGAGAGGAAGCAGCCACGACCTAACTGAGTCATGCGGCAAGGAACTGGGAAGCTTGAGTCGTATGAGTGTTGAGTCGGTCAGTTGATGAGTCGGTTGAGTCGTGAGTCGCTTGGCAAGTTGAGTCGTTAATTGTTTTCTTGAGTCGGAGGTGTGGCCATAAGGCTGGGCTTGTTGAGTCGTATACTTTTGAGTCGGTCAGGTGTGTTACTATGTTGAGTCGTGTATCTGGAGTTAGTTAGGTCGGTAACGACCTTGCGTAAGTCGTTTGCCTATTGTTTTGTTGTAAGGAGATGAGTCGTATAGTGTTAAGTCGGTCACGACCTAAGTTGGGTCGTGAGTCGGTGCCGACCTAAGAGTTGGGTGTTGCTTGTTGCGTTGAGTTGAAATTCTCTATAAATAGCGTGTGTGTTGTAATTTTTGAGGTTGTTGATTTTGAATAAAATTTCTCTTTTGTTAGCTTTGTGCTTTCATACCAATTGGTAGTTGAGTGTAATCTCCTATCTCCACTTACGTCGTTCGAGTGCGCTCGAATCCACGTTTGTTGAAGCCGATTCACGGAATCTAGTGCGCTAGATCAACGTGCGAAGAATCGTAGATCTTTGAACACGGTATAGTGCGCTATCAACGTGTTTGAGATAGCTAGAGTTCGGTATCTTTGGATCAACGAACTTGGGCATTTTTGGTATCTTCAACTCACCGATTGCTACAATCCATCGATTGAAGTTTTGTTTGATTAATCCGCTGCGTCAGAATGTTTCTCTTTTAATCTTAGATTCAAGCTTGTTGAGTTGGAATTGAAGAGTGCTTGTTCTTGCCATTGCTTTCAAGCTTCATCTTCATAAATTTTAGTGCAAAGGTGAGATTTTTATCTCACATCTATGACTATAATTATCTTTGGTTGTTGGGTATGAATTCCTAACACTTCTTCATGTGCATTTGCTCTTGATTTGGATTGGTTTTGTGAATATTCCAATTTTTGGGTTTTTAAGTCAAATTTGTGTAAAATCCTTTTATGGATGTTTGATCATGCTTTTGGTGATGCATCGAGGAGCATATAGGGCCGGGTTGCCGATTGGCATAAACCCTTAGAGCCAATGTTCATCCGATTGCATTTTGGAAGAGTTTGCTCTTCATTTGAATAAGGCTGAAAAACAGCCCAGGCATGATTCAGTCGACTGAAATCTCTGTTCATTCGACTGAACCTGAAACCCGAGAGTTTCCAGGCATGATTCAGTCGATTGAAAATCTCTGCAAAGTCGACTGAAACTGGAAACAGAAAGTTTCCTGAACCTGGAAAATTTCCATGTACAGGGTCAGTCGACTGAAAAACTCTGTTCAGTCGACTGAACCTGCTGTTTTAGTCCAATTTGCTTTTTTGGATTGAATTTCCTATTTAAATCGATTCGTGATGATCCTATTTATTGTCATCATTTATTATCATCTTTGATGACTTATTTTCTTTGGGAATTTTAGATATATCCACTTCGATGGATCCTTTATCGATTTCATTGGATTTTTATTCACATCTTCGAATGTGATCTTTGTGATTGATTGTTTCTACAATCCCCCTTGTGCTTTGTCACTTTAAAAATATAAAGGTTTTCTATACTAGTAGTAAATATCAAAACTCTTTCCTCAAACGATTTCAATATTATTTTAATACCAAATTCGTTTATAAAACCGTTTTCCAATCTATTAGTATGTACAAATCTTTACCTCACTCGTATGAGAAATCTAATTAAACGACTTAGTAAAACGAGTGGTACGAAACGCTTGCGTTTACTTTGTCGGTTAATTCTTGGACTTGTTCGATTGAATCTCTTGTGACAATTTTCTAGTGGAGATCTACAATTTGTTCGTAAATATTTAAGTTAAGCTAGTGGTTATGGGACATGAAGCTAAGCTCATATATTTACTAGCTTATTGTAATTGACATTTCTCTTTGATCATGACGATCATCTTTGTGGTTTAGACTAGCAATGTGCGATGTCTCTTTGTCTATGTGAAGGACTGTTCCTCATTTTATTGAGTTTCGTCTCATTTTATACATGGGTCGTACCTTTTTAGGTGCGTCAATGTTTTATTATGCATGGGGTGTACCTTTCTAGGTGCATCGATGTTTGTTTATTTCGTGGAGCAATCGGCTCAATAAGTCGGGGCATGGGGCGTATCTTTTTAGGTGCGTCGATGTTCGTCTATGCATGGGGCGTATCTTTTTAGGTGCGTCGATGTTCGACTTAGCATGGGGTGTATCTTTCTAGGTGCATCGATGTTAGACGTTACATGGGGTGTATCTTTCTAGGTGCATCGATGTTTATTTTTGTGTGCATGGGGCGTATCTTTCTAGGTGCGTCGATGCTAGAGCATAGGGTGTATCTTTTTAGGTGCATCGATGTTCGACATTACATGGGGTGTATCTTTCTAGGTGCATCGATGTTTATTTGTGCATGGGGCGTATCTTTCTAGGTGCGTCGATACTAGAGCATGGGGTGTATCTTTCTAGGTGCATCGATGTTCGACTGTTCATGGGGCATGTCTTTTTAGGTGTGTCGATGTCCAGTTTCTTTTGGGGATTGGCCATCCTTTTTATTGTGATTTGGTTCATCGGATGTCCCGTTGTACGACGTCGTTGATCCTTTCCTTGTGATTTCTGGATTTCGTGTGTTGAATTCTGGAATTTATGTTTCACCAACTTTTTCGATGGGCATTGATATATATGTCATTTATTGTGGCTTGGTGAATGAAATTAGGAGTATGACATTCCTTTTTATCTTGAGTAGATTATTGTGATATTGATTAATCTCCTGTTGATTTTCAATTACTATTTTATCACAGCTTGGCATTGTGATTATTATATGTTTATGTCATATCTCTTATTATATATCACTTCATCTGATATTTATAGCTAGACTGATCCGTTTATTATTTTCTTATTAAATAATACTCGGGTCAGACCGAGATGTTACAGGTGCGTCGGCTTGACTTCTCTCTTGGGATTGATCCCTCTGACTTTTGGCTAACTACTTAGATTAGTAGTTTTTGTTGTATACATTTGAGATTTAGACTCCTTGATGTATACTTATTCTTTTTTCTTGCACTTGTATCTATTCCTTTGTATTATTGTGGATCTTTTTAGACCACTACTCTGATGTACACTTTCTAGTTTAATATTCATATCTTATTCCGCCCTTGTGATATGAATTGTCTGTGACTGATTTATGTTATGTTTATTTCTATATTTGTTTCCGAAGAAATTATAGCCACTGTGTAGTAGCTTTGAGTTTGTGTCGGTATGTCGGATTTCCTCTTGAGATGAAAAGTTATATTTTTATCCGGTATATCGGTACTCGCACATAGCAATTATACAGATGGTTGCTCCTCAACGGCCTTATTCTCCGTGCTAGTTGACAGCATTCACTGTAATGTTCTTGTCTAGCGTGGTTATAGAGGTGGGGCGTCATAGCTTGGTATCAGAGCCAAACTTCGGAACAATGTAGAATAATTTAACAAGGATCATCGTCCTAAGTCCATCTTAGGAGTCATGCTTTAGGATTTTATTCGGGTCACCATATTACTACATGTCCCGTACTTCAAAGTAAGGAGGAGGGAGAGCTCAATGTAGTGCAAGCTCCTAGAAACACTTCTCGTGGTCAAGGTATTACTCATTTAATCCTTGGTTACATTTATTTTGTGATCTTCTTATTTGAGTTCTTTTTGATATGAGTTTCATCTCTTATTTTTATATCAAGAAGAACTTGTTGATTCTTTCTTTTTAAACATTTTTGGGCTTGATGACTTCTTTGAGGATTGTGAATCCGGATGGTAGATCCGCAACACTCAATTTGCTTTTGTTAGATGTCGAGATTGTTTTATGTGACTTTTCTTTCTGAGCCGATATTTTTGCTTTGGCTTCGGAATTGACCTTTCTACAAGGATTGGCTTAATCATTGTGAAGCCCATATCCTATTTTTCCGAGTGGATTATTCATCTTCGACATTTTCAATCTGTTAAGCAGATTTCTATTTTTCTTTGTGATTTTGATTCCATCTGGATGGCATCATTTTATTCCTTAAACCCACTTATAAGGAAAGTGTTATTTCTCTCATTCATGTAGTTTGAGAAATTTTCCGGTATTTTTGAGTTTGTCATAGGATTATCACCTAAGAAATCTTTTGTGGGGTGTTAAGGTCTTTTCAGTTTGACTTTACCACCGGTTTTCGTTTGCTACGAGTTGCGGAAATTAGCATTCCACTTACCGCATTCCGTACTCGTTATGATTCTTATGAATGACTTATTTTGTCATTCAATTTGTCCAACTTATTTCATCCATTTTATAAATCGAATATTCTATGAATATTTCGATGAGACCATTCTTGTATTTATTGATTTTGGATGAAAATAGTAATTTAAAATTTTGCAAATCTTTTTCATAAGATTTATTTATAAGTAAAACTGGATTTTTACTCTTGAAACGAACAAAGAATATTCTTAAAACTTTTTAAGAGATTTATTTATCCTATAAAAGATGATTTTGTGATTGTATTGCCCGTTGAGTGCTTTAAGAATTTTGGTCGATGCGCTTGATCAACGTTATCGATAGGAATCTCCTAAACGCTTTGATGAGACAGTCAGACACGATATATTGACTTGTAAAAATGTAAATTTTTCTAGAAAGATTATTACATAATGATAAATGTAATTTTGAAAGTTTTAACTTTTCGGGAAAGAGAATTATTTAAAAGAAGTTCTTTCTTTTCGATACTCTTATTCTTTCTTGTGATTCCTGAAGGGGAACCAAGACTTTGCTATTTGTACCGATACTAGTCGTATTGGTTTGGAATGCCATTCTCTTGCAAAGGAGGCCGTGATATCGCTTGTGCTTCTAAATCATTATAGCTTATCGAGACTAGATATGCCACTCATGATCTAGTGTTCGAGGCTATTGTTTTTGCTTTTCGAATTTGACATCATCATCTTTGGGGAAGAAATTTGTTCTCCATCTCGATCATAAATCTTTGGAATATTTATGTTCTCTTAAGGAACTGCTTGTAGACTCAAGTTCCTAGCTTCCTATGATCTTGATATTCTTTTATTCCCGAGAAGGGAAATCGTGTTGCCAATGCTCTTTGTCGTAGGCAACAAGTGGTTGACTCTTTGATGTTGTCTGAATGGAATTATTTTTCTATCAAGTTCATCGGATGTTTTGGTATACTTCGTTTTATTGAGATTTATCTCATTCCTTTTAGGGACTAGCGTCCGATGTCCTTTTATTGTGTTCGGTTCATTGGACGTACCGTTTTTGTACTACGTCGGTGTTCTTAAAATCATTCGGGCTTCGGTTCATTGGACGTACCGTTTTTGTACTGCGTCAGTGTTCCGAATTATTTGGGATTTGATTCATCGGATGTACCGTTGTACTACATCGATGTCTTTGCTATTTGATTCATCGGATGTACCGTTGTACTACATCGATGTCTTTGCTGTTTGATTCATCGGATGTACCATTGTACTACGTCGATGTCTTTTCTTTTGATTAATCGGATGTACCGTTGTACTACATCGATGTCTTTGCTATTTGATTCATCGGATGTACCGTTGTACTACATCGATGTCTTTGCTTTTGATTCATCGGATGTACCGTTTGTACTACATCGATGTCTTTGCTTTTGATTCATCGGATGTACCGTTTGTACTACATCGATGTCTTTGCTTTTGATTCATCGGATGTACCGTTTGTACTACATCGATGTCTTTCCTTTGGTTCATTGGGTGTACCGTTTTTGTACTACGCTGATGTCCCAAATTGTTTGAGTTTCTAGTTTTTCAGGCGTACCGTTTTTGTACTACGTCGTTGCACCGGCTCAATTTTCTGCTATATTTGACGTTCCTCGCGTCTTTTATCTACGGGAATGCCTTAGGGATTCCAGTTTTCATTCTTGAGCCCGGTGTTATTGTGGAAATTGAAGTTTCACCAGATTTCTTGCTAACTCTTTTGTGCACTTTAGGGTGAACTTCCTATTTAAAATTTTCTTTTGTGTTAATATGCTTCTATGGTTGTTACTTCTTATATTTCCTTCTTACTTATTGCGAGGACGCAATTTCTTTAAGGAGGGGAGTCTGTAACAACCCGCATATTTATCGATTTTATATTTAAATATTTTATCTAAATATTTTATCATTCGTCGGATTTTGGTCCGATAAGCTACTTTTTGCATACGGTAGAATTAGGACTCGAGACCACCTCCATTGAGTTCAAAACGCCATTTGCGACCTTTTTGAGTATAAGCTTCGATATGTTTGGAGAAAGTTGATTTTTGCTACTTTTTCCCGCTTAGGGCTTTGGTTTGAGCTGAACCTACTTGCTAACTCAGTCCCAATCCCCCTCTCCTCTTCATTACTTCATTCTAACTCCTCAAACTCAAGCTCCAACTGAAAATGGTGGAGAGGAAAAAAGAATTAAAACTCCAAGCCCTAACTTTCTTTGCAAATCCAAGCTTTAGCTCCAAACTCAAGAAGAACCCTTTGGTAAGCATCTCCTTCACCTTCTCCAACTCTTCCTCCATTCAATTTCAAAAATTTCCTAAACCTAATTTAGGGAATGTTTCTCTTTTAAGCTTAGATTCAAGCTTGTTGAGTTGGAATTGAAGAGTGCTTGTTCTTGCCATTGCTTTCAAGCTTCATCTTCATAAATTTTAGTGCAAAGGTGAGATTTTTATCTCACATCTATGACTGTAATTATCTTTGGTTGTTGGTAATGAATTCCTAACACTTCTTCATGTGCATTTGCTCTTGATTTGGATTGGTTTTGTGAATATTCCAATTTTTGGGTTTTTAAGTCAAATTTGTGTAAAATCCTTTTATGGATGTTTGATCATGCTTTTGGTGATGCATCGAGGAGCATATAGGGTCGGGTTGCCGATTGGCATAAACCCTTAGAGCCAATGTTCGTCCGATTGCATTTTGGAAGAGTTTGCTCTTCATTTGAATAAGGCTGAAAAACAGCCCAGGCATGATTCAGTCGACTGAAATCTCTGTTCAGTCGACTGAACCTGAAACCCGAGAGTTTCCAGGCATGATTCAGTCGACTAAAAATCTCTGCACAGTCGACTGAAACTGGAAACAGAAAGTTTCCTGAACCTGGAAAATTTCCATGTACAGGGTCAGTCGACTGAAAAACTCTGTTCAGTCGACTGAACCTGCTGTTTTAGTCCAATTTGCCTTTTTGGATTGAATTTCCTATTTAAATCGATTCGTGATGATCCTATTTATTGTCATCATTTATTATCATCTTTGATGACTTATTTTCTTTGGGAATTTTAGATATATCCACTTCGATGGATCCTTTATCGATTTCATTGGATTTTTATTCACATCTTCGAATGTGATCTTTGTGATTGATTGTTTCTACAATCCCCCTTGTGCTTTGTCACTTTAAAAATATAAAGGTTTTCTATACTAGTAGTAAATATCAAAACTCTTTCCTCAAACGATTTCAATATTATTTTAATACCAAATTCGTTTATAAAACCGTTTTCCAATCTATTAGTATGTACAAACCTTTACCTCACTCGTATGAGAAATCTAATTAAATGACTTAGTAAAACGAGTGGTATGAAACGCTTGCGTTTACTTTGTCGGTTAATTCTTGGACTTGTTCGATTGAATCTCTTGTGACAATTTTCTAGTGGAGATCTACAATTTGTTCGTAAATATTTAAGTTAAGCTAGTGGTTATGGGACATGAAGCTAAGCTCATATATTTACTAGCTTATTGTAATTGACACTTCTCTTTCATCATGACGATCATCTTTGTGGTTTAGACTAGCAATGTGCGATGTCTCTTTGTCTATGTGGAGGACTGTTCCTCATTTTATTGAGTTTCGTCTCATTTTATACATGGGTCGTACCTTTTTAGGTGCGTCAATGTTTTATTATGCATGGGGTGTACCTTTCTAGGTGCATCGATGTTTGTTTATTTCGTGGAGCAATCGGCTCAATAAGTCGGGGCATGGGGTGTATCTTTTTAGGTGCGTCGATGTTCGTCTATGCATGGGGCGTATCTTTTTAGGTGCGTCGATGTTCGACTTAGCATGGGGTGTATCTTTCTAGGTGCATCGATGTTAGACATTACATGGGGTGTATCTTTCTAGGTGCATCGATGTTTATTTTTGTGTGCATGGGGCGTATCTTTCTATGTGCGTCGATGCTAGAGCATGGGGTGTATCTTTTTAGGTGCATCGATGTTCGACATTACATGGGGTGTATCTTTCTAGGTGCATCGATGTTTATTTGTGCATGGGGCGTATCTTTATAGGTGCGTCGATGCTAGAGCATGTGGTTTATCTTTCTAGGTGCATCGATGTTCGACTGTTCATGGGGCATGTCTTTTTAGGTGTGTCGATGTCCAGTTTCTTTTGGGGATTGGCCATCCTTTTTATTGTGATTTGGTTCATCGGATGTCCCGTTGTACGACGTCGTTGATCCTTTCCTTGTGATTTCTGGATTTCGTGTGTTGAATTCTGGAATTTATGTTTCACCAACTTTTTCGATGGGCATTGATATATATGTCATTTATTGTGGCTTGGTGAATGAAATTAGGAGTATGACATTCCTTTTTATCTTGAGTAGATTATTGTGATATTGATTAATCTCCTGTTGATTTTCAATTACTATTTTATCACAGCTTGGCATTGTGATTATTATATGTTTATGTCATATCTCTTATTATATATCACTTCATCTGATATTTATAGCTAGACTGATCCGTTTATTATTTTCTTATTAAATAATACTCGGGTCAGACCGAGATGTTATAGGTGCGTCGGCTTGACTTCTCTCTTGGGATTGATCCCTCTGACTTTTGGCTAACTACTTAGATTAGTAGTTTTTGTTGTATACATTTGAGATTTAGACTCCTTGATGTATACTTATTCTTTTGTCTCGCACTTGTATCTATTCCTTTGTATTATTGTGGATCTTTTTAGACCACTACTCTGATGTACACTTTCTAGTGTAATATTCATATCTTATTCCGCCCTTGTGATATGAATTGTCTGTGACTGATTTATGTTATGTTTATTTCTATATTTGTTTCCGAAGAAATTATAGCCACTGTGTAGTAGCTTTGAGTTTGTGTCGGTATGTCGGATTTCCTCTTGAGATGAAAAGTTATATTTTTATCCGGTATATCGGTACTCGCACAAAGCAATTATACAGATGGTCGCTCCTCAACAGCCTTATTCTCCGTGCTAGTTGACAGCATTCATTGTAATGTTCTTGTCTAGCGTGGGTATAGAGGTGGGGCGTCACATTTAATCTATAAAAGCATATATAATATATTATTTATGAAATGAATCCAATGATTCTAAATAATGTAAGTAGCCAAAGAGATAATCAATACGGTTAAATCTAGTATGGTTTCTTTATTAACCCATCATCACATTTGTTAACGTGTCTAGTTAAACATCTACCATTTCTTACCTAAGAAAATTTGTTAATTGACCTTCACCATTATAATTATTTATTTACATGGTCGTTTTGTTGTATATTTCAACTTTACACTTCTGCATCAAACATAGTTCTTTCTTGATTGCTATTTATGAGAGACAGTAGTATGAATTACATAGTTTCGAACGAAAAAAGATTTGGAATCAAGTTTAACAAAAAGTACAACACTCGTCAATGAGGGAAAAGGTACAAATATATCTTTTCTTTACAAGTATTAGTAAATGAAAAACAATTATTTAGTGGTTTCAGTATATACCTAGAAATATTTAGGTATCCATAGGAGAATTTGGCTGCTTTAAGAGTATTAATGCTTTACAATTCCACCTGCATTAAGTCAGATGTCACAAATATAAAAACTTTTACCTTGATTATCTTTCTGGCTGACTATGTTAAATTAAATTTGGACTAAGGTGACATACTGTATAAGTAAACTACAGACACGAAGCATGAAAACATAAGTTGAAAAAAATTTATTTATTTAACGGAAGTAGTGATGATTTGATAAATTATTAAGGAAAATACTTACATAGAACTCAAACTTAGAATTCACTCTCTCTATATCTTTCATCTCTGTTCACTAAAAATTGAAGAATGCAGGATCCATTTAGTCATAAATTTCAAACATTCAATCAACCTAATATTAGTTGATTACTAATTAAATGATGAGATTTTCAAAATAACATCTCAATCGATAGAGCTCGATAACATATATGAAGAGTGATCTTTCGGTATTGTAGTGCTATTATTGATATATTCACATTTCCTAATTTCTAAGAGAAAAAAATATAGAATGATCCATGATGTAATAGGATGACCATAGAGCACATAAATGGTTTCAAAAAAATAATAAGTATAAGTAAGCTTTGTTTACATGAATCTAAACACAAAAGGAAAATAAATCAGTTCTGTAAACAAAGAGCATTGTGCAAACATTTTTTTAAAGTGTTTTTAACAACTACCTGTAACTGTATAGTAATATCCATTTGAGTTCATGATTATAAATGCCACAAAATGCTAAACTTAATGAGAACAAACTAATATATAGTACTGTACATTAGGGAATCGTTATAGTATGGTCATCACGACTAAAAATGTCATAAAATTCTAAAACACTTGCAGCACTGTCAAATAACAAATCTCAATCTAGGACCAATACATGAAATTTTCATAAAGTATAACATTGAATGTGGTAGTGGTTGGAAAGAATATCGTAGTAGAAGGTTGATTGTAACGTAGGGTCGAAAACACTCCAAAACAAATAAATCAAAATGTCAGGATCTTACCTAAATAAAATTGGGAATGAACATAAATAACCTGATCCAAGTACCAATTAAATCATATAATATGAAATGGATTTCATTCATCTACTCTCATAATGATTACAAACAAAAGGCAAAACTGCTAAAATTTATACATCACTGCAATCTGACGGCGTATAGGTAGTACCTAAATGTGAAGTAGGTCTACTTCAGTTCGAACATCCATAAGGTTAGTCCCTTCAGCTTTGTCCCTTGAATTTTTGCATATGAAGCTTGAATCGAAGAAACTGTTAAAGAAGTGGACAATCAACCTCCCTCTTTTAAGTATTAGCGAGGAAGACGAACGTTAACCTGTAGAGATGAGGGTCGAAGTTAGTTGATAATCAAATTTTGAGAGGACCTAGATTAAGAATCCTACTTAGTATTTGTGAAAGTGGGACGGAGAAGAAATCTATTTTGGGTTGTCTATAATCTGTTTTTTCCTCAAAAGGGTGAGAGAAGCGAGAACCGAAAAGCGGAAACGGTATTTTGGGCAGTTTGTAAAGTCGCGGTTGATTTTCTATTGTTGGAATTCTTATTATTAGTAGTAAAGATGTAAATATACTCATTCACAGATATATGTAATAGACTATACTTTTAAATTGTTTAAAAGTAGTGTTATTCACCCTGATTCCAAAATGAACAGAGTTGCTTTTATTTGAAACAGCTTGGACTTTTAAAACTGGAAATTATTTTGCTTTGATCTTCCTCCTTATCTTCTTGCTTTTGTTGTTGTAGGATGTTTTAAGTTGAGATTTTGTTTAAGTTTAGATGGTATTCACTTCAGATTTTACACAGCTTTTTATTGACGAAATTGAAATGAAGAAGCTAATATATAAAAAAGAAGTTTACTCAGTGTTGTTATTTTGTACAATATTAGGTACAAGAATTTTTTTTATTATGCTCAGAGATTTTTATTTTTATTTTTTAACCAGGCAAGATTTTTGGAGGCTGATAAAATTCTTTAGTGGCTAAAGATGCTTGTATTAACTGCTTTAGTCCTTTATGTCTTCATACTTATTTTTATTATTTGTTTATACTTAGATATTTTTATATTCCTTCATTTGGCTAAGCAAGGTTTCGGCTGTGCAGATTTTGTGGTGGCTGATATTATATGTTACGGTGTGCTAGCATTAATTAGACTTGGCTTGTACATATATTGAGTATATTTTCTATTCTTTAGCCTTATTGCTTTGCAATAAAATCCTATAGTTAACATGATATTAGAATTTGTCTATTTATATATTTATATTTCTATTTTTAATAAGTCGTTAGATTTTAGTTAATTTGCCTACACGAACATTTATTTTATATATATCTATTACTATTTCTAATTCAAATATTTATTTTTAACCTTAATATTTATAAAGTTTATTTTTCATTTTATTTTTGTAGTTTTAATACTAATTATAAGAGAATGTTTTGAATTTAAACACATATTTTACTTGAATTTGGAGAAACTCAAATCAATTTACCAATTAACTTCACAATTTTTTTAATCAAAAATTAAATTAATTATCAATTTAAACTTAGCTAAAACCCGAGATCATTACAGATTCCCCCTTAAGAAATTTCGTCCTCGAAATATGCAGGCATGAAAATAATAAAGATAGATACACAAGACAAAGAAACCATTTTCCAGGTCAAATTGGATATCTATTCTATATTTGGCTCACCAAATCAGAATATCGACAATATGAGAACAAACTCATTCAATACTACACAGGATTCTCGGGTCACCAGATCTATGAAATATGCAGTAGTCCGAGGGAATAACTAGCCATTCATAGAATATATCAGGACCCAAAAAGAGACCGATATATGGATACAATTTCAAAACTTTTAGTTTAGAAACTAAAGTATACCTATCAACTATAACAACCAAAGCAATCAATTCATCCAAATAAACAATTCTGGCCTATTTGGAGTTATGCCCCATGCAAATATATCAAATCTTCTCCTTGGATCTACCAGGAACCATCGAAGAATTGAAAAGAGATGCTGAACAAAAGAGATTGATAGATGGATTCAATCTTCCATAATTTTTCAAACACTAGATATGGATTCCAAACTCAAGTCGGAACACCTAAAGTATATACCAACTTGTCCCTCTTCGGACTTCGATCTACCCAAGAGATTACAATAGAATTTCAAATTTTGGTTTTGATCGATATCGTTTTATCGATTCAATTCAAATTTAGCCTCATATTTCATTAATCAATTTAATTCAATTTAAAATTTTCGATTTATTTAAATTCAATAAAGTTTAGATGGGAACACTAATAAGAAATCGATGACGATACGAAATTAGGATTTCCTTCAATGATTCGTAGGGCCACCATCAAACCGAAATATCTCCTTGCAGCTCCTACGAAGATATCAAAAGAATTTAGGAAGACTAGTCAAAGGAAATTGAGAAGAGAAAGATTGTTTCCACCGTTGTAGGGTATTGACCACTTAGTGGTACTCCCCTGTCCCTTATATTGTTCTCTTCTTGCAGTCATACTCACTATCAGTGGATAGCAAGAGAATTTGCTAAAGCATTCGAAAGGATACCTTATGGATACTCATTCTAGGGTATGCTTCACCCTATCTCTAATGAGCGACCAATGTGTTATACTCCTAAGCTAAAGTTTTAACCCTCAGCTTTGATACCAGATGTAGCGATCCTGAGTCGACCTTCGAAAATTGGCACCGAATACGACACTCATATTCAAATGCCATAGATTCAAACGTCGAATTTGGTGCGCCGGAGCTTACAAAAACCATTAAGTACAACATAGCGGAAGAAAAAGAAAATCAATATATATAACATTGATACGACCTTCAGATACAATGATACAATAGAATGATATAATGAATATCAATGCAAGCAGAGATATGATACTAGACAGTAGTAGCGGAAAGAAAGGATAACACTAGCAGCGGAACCAAAATCTTCAATATGGGTTTCAAGATAGAACTCCAGAACTGTAACTCCATCTCCAAGGCAACAATCCAGAAATAGCTTGAACTCCCAATAACAATGCGCTAGATAAGCAAGTCTCGTCCATATCTAAAGACTAGACTAACTCCAGATAATCTACTAAACCTGATAATTGAGAAACCTAACTCTAGACTGCCCATGTGGAAAAATTGTGGGTACCCAGAGTTTAGGAAAGGAACAATAAACTCCGAGTCAGTCATGGGACCGGTGTGAGCAACAAAAACAGTTTGGTTTTTTAAAATAAACAGAAGAATTTAAATTGAAATCCGTAATTCTTTTTAGAAAATGAAACTACCATAAGGCCACCCACCACACACATAATGCAAACGCAGAATTGGAGGAGATTTCTCCTTATAATAGTCAAACATGCTTGATACGAGAAAATTTCTTGATATTATTATTGTAGGTGCACAGTGGAAATCATTTCGAAAGTATAATACAAATATTAGCCAGCATAGACATTCCGAACTATGCCTACTATAGATACCATCTAAACAGTGGCAACCACCATAAGTCAATGGCAGGTTCTACAACTAAAACCGTATAAGGCGCGTATTGTTTGAATGGATTTCCAACAAATGGTCGGGCTAAGCAACTTCCCACTGGCCATGGGTACTCCTCTGGCAGGACGTCCCGAGAACCTAACCGGATCTCTACCAACACAAGGCCGGGTTACCTCTGTAACTCGGTAACTACTTCTCGAGCATGCCACCCCCGGTCTTTTGGGACCTTTATCCGAGGCGCCTCTAAACTACAAAGAAAAACCACACAGAAAATGAGATTGAAGCCCACCGCATAGGTAAATTTCTGGGCTCCATACCATGATATCACCCTTTACCAGAAGGGAATGACACACTCTAAAGGGCGCGACCCTCATAACCTTGCCGCATCTTTCCTGTTTCGACCATTTTCGGGTTGTGAGGTCCTGATGCAGTCTCGTCAACAAAGCTACGCTTCATACAGAAGCCATGCTCTGATCATAAATGATGAACAAATGATCATCAACACACAGCAGCACTTAGCATGCCACACTACCCAATCGGGAATATATCGCTGATAACCTTCAACTACATAACCTCAGAGCTCATATGTCTCAGAGAAGGGTGTTAAGCTAAGGGTATAAATTCTCCGCCACCAACAGATATGTATTTGAAAGAAATCTGCTTTATATCTCAAAGTGTAGTGTCAGACATGTAACCATACAAGTCTGTCCCGGGTTCGAAGAGAACCGAAGGCACATCCGAAGGAGCCCTTGCAAATCCGGGTATTCACAATCCCGGTCGGACGTCCCATCACTTAGGGAATCTCTATACCGTAGCTACTTGGTGCAGAGACAATCGATAGGTTATCCTATCGTTCTCACAAATACCCCGTGTAAGGACCCAATTCTTCGACTTTCGAAAATTCAACATCGATACTCACTTTATCGACTGCCGAGCAATCGAACGACGGAAAACCGAACACTTAGGGTTTAAAAAAAAGAAAAAGACAGAAGAAGAGATAAAAAGATAGAAAATAGAGAGGAAAGAAAATAGAAAATAGAACGGAACAGAAAACAACAGAACAACATCAGAATCTCACAATTCGCAGCGGAACAACATATAATAATAAATGAATAATCTTTAAACAAAGAACTATATCAGTTATTACATTTTATACATTACATTTCATAACATCATCATATCATAAGAGTGTACAACAACAACAACAAACAGCGGAAAAGAAATACTATATACTAGTAATACGCCATGCCATCCAGCTTGCCTCTAGCAACTCCTGAATATCCAGAATATCCTGATAAACCTTAACTCTTGACTGCCCGTGTGGAAATTGGTGTGCACCCAGAGTTTAGGAAGGAAAACAATAAACTCCGAGTCAGTCATGTGACTGGTGTGAGAACTCAAAACAGTTTATTTATCTTTAAAACAAAATAGAGGAATATTTTTAAAGTCAATTCGCAATGCTTTTAAAAATGAGACTACCATAAGGCCTCCCGCACACACACACAATGCAAACGCAGAATCGGAGGAGATTTCTCCTTATGATAGTCAAAGATGCTTGATACGCATTTAAAAAGAACATTTGATATTATTACTAGTGCATAGTGTAGGAAAAATTCATTTCGAAAGTAGAATATAAATCTTAGCCAACATACGACCATTATCGTATGCCTACTATAGCTACCATCCAAACAGTGGGGCGCCACCATAAGTGAATGATAGGTTCTACAACTAATACCGTACAAGATCGTATTGTTTCTTTGGATTTCCAACGAATGATCAGGCCAAGGAACTTCCCATTGCCACATGAGAATGCCTCTGGATGGACATCCCCGAGAACCAAACCGGATCTCTACCAACACAAGGCCGGGTTACCCCTAACTGAGTAACAACTGACCGAATATGCCATCCCCCGGTCCTTTGGGACCTTTCACCGAGCGCTCGCAATCAATTCACACAATCATAAAGTGTTTTCAACATGAGTAAGTATCTGGGCTCCATACCATAATACCACCCTTTTCCAGAAGGAAATGCACACATCCTAAAGGGCGCTACCCCTCATAACCTTGCTGCATCTTTCCTGTTTTGACCATTCACGGGGTGTGAGGCTCGACGAAGTCACGTCCACAGAAACATACTTTATACAAAAGCCATGCTTTGGGTCAACAAATGATCATAGAAATGATCACCAGGATAGACGATCAAATAAACGATCCTATCACAAATAATCAACACAATGATCATTTCACAGCAACACTCAGCATGTCACATTACCAAATTGGGAATATATCGCTGATAACATTCAACTACATAACCTCTGAGCTCGTACGTCTCAGAGAAGGGTGTTAAGCTAAAAGAATAAATTCTCCGCCACCAACAGAAATATATTTGAATGAAATCGGCTTTATATCTCAATTTGTAACGTCAGACATACAATCCACACAAGTCTGTTCCGGGCTCGAACAAAACCGAAGGCACTTACAAAGAAGTCCTTGCAATCCGGATATTCACAATCCTGATCGGATTTTCCATCACTTAGGGAGTCTCTATACCGTTGCAACTCAGTGCAGAGACAATCGACAGGTCATCCTATCGCTCTCGCAAATACCGGGTCTTCAACACCGATCTTCAAATGCAATTCATAACGACGTATCACATATTCGGAATGGGTTATACGACCCCATGGTCCTTTCCCGGTTAACCCGAATAGTGAGCGCTTATTCAAAAATAAGTGTGGCATTCACATTCAAACAAATCACATCAATTACCCATTCAAAGGGAAATATTGATAGTCGGCTATTGAACTATCAATGGATATGCACACATCACCAGTTTCCATATAATTTTCCAAATTATTTCTTTTCCAAAATATCTTTACAAGATATATAATTTCACACTTCAAAAATAAATCAATATTTATTTTTAAACAACTTCCCCTTTCTTTTATAAATTCCTTAGTGAATTTATATTTCAAAATATCCATGCATATACGATTTCAATTATTCATTTCAATTTATCTTCAAAAAGATAAATTCTCAAAATATTCACTTTATATTGGAAAACATTTCCATACTTATTTATTCATAAGTAATTCACGAACCTATTTATTTTCAACACTTGGAAAATATTCAATATACCTAAATCGAGATTAAGTATATATTTCATTCTTTAAGGAAATCATTCTCTTTAACATATTTATTTGGGCCAAAACGAATGTTGCATAAAACATCGTTACGACAACCCAAAATCACTAGTATAGGGATTCGAAATTAAAACAGATATATAAATCCCAATACTATACAAAACATTTCCTTTCGGAAATCATTTACTATAACAACAGTGTTATAGTCCACCATTTCCTTTTATTTCTCGAAAACGTCTATTTCAACAATAAATGTTGAAATCTATGGTTTCGAATCTTAACACATTTAAAACATCGTTAGATCGTTTTAATTCTGTTTAAAATATCACAGCCTAAACAGTTTCTTTAACATATTATTCACTATTCAAAAACGTGAATATACTACGTTAACAAATTTCATCCTTTTATTCATTTTATTTCAAAGGATTATTCACAGTCTAAAACGTGAATATAACTCCATAAATAAGTTATAATAATTTTCTTATCAAAATAAGTCATTTGCGAATTTATAAAACAATGTTTATATATTCCTTTATTACCCTATATTCAATTCATAACTCAATTATATACCAAAGGTTCATATTATAAGTTAAATACTTATAATTTATTTGTTTGCAAAATCGTTCCTTTGAACTTCATAATTATAAATCCTATAACTTATAAGATTCAATGATTTATTCAAAACCATTCTTTTAATAACTTTATAAAATTTATAAATCTTACTATTTATAAATTTCATTTATAACTTCACCATTTTTAATTTTATAAATTCAATTCACTTATGCAATCTATTTTCACTTCATTCAAGCACTTATAAAAACTCGTTTTATAATTCAAATATTTTAATTTATAAATATCAATTTATAAATCCTTTATAAAATCAATTTATACTATTATTCTTTTAAAACATCTTTAATCTCCTTTATAATTTCACCATTTTGATTTATAAAATAATCAAATTTTATAAACCCTACATTTTCAACTTTTTATAATAATTCAAAAATCCCGATTAAACTCTTTTTATAAAGTTATTAACCCATATTTTCAAAAATCAACCTTTAACTATATTTCTCAAAAATCATAATTTTTATAACATTAAAAATTATACGTTTA
The DNA here is from genome assembly GCA_030765085.1 of Allium cepa. Classification (NCBI taxonomy): domain Eukaryota; kingdom Viridiplantae; phylum Streptophyta; class Magnoliopsida; order Asparagales; family Amaryllidaceae; genus Allium; species Allium cepa. The sequence goes on along the minus strand of CM060931.1, from coordinate 744,322,371 downwards.
TTTATTTAAAATGGATCAATTCCAAAAATATTTTATACACGTATACTTTCAAAAATCATTTTAAAATCATTTTAAAATTCCAAAATTTGGTCCAATGATGCTACATACCAAATAGCCAATCACGACAACAATGATATCATATATCGATATGATAATCCATCAAATATCAAAATATCCGAAATCAAATAAAAACTGTTGAGGCATCCAGTTGGATCCCTCCAACCTGTTTTCTTGCATCCACAAACATTAGCACAATACCAATTCCGCTCCAGTACGAAATTATCGCGGTATGTGGGATTTAAAATATTATCCGCTTAATAACGGCGCAATAGGGTCTCATCCGCTAAACAAAAAATGCGGGAAATCAATAACTCCAATATATACATATGCCAATATATATATGTTGCTATTATATATAATACCAATTTCATTGTTTATGAAATATTCGCGGTATATGTTTTTAATAAATAACATCCGCTTACTAACGGCGCATAATGTCTATTTTAACAATCAATAGATACAATTATCATTCAAACATGCATTCAAATATTTTAAATCTAACTATTTAAAATAAAATCAAAACTGATTCGATTGAGTGAGAAGTTCTCACCTTGATTTTATTTTCGTTTTAGCGATTTATTTCGAATAAAATTAAACGCGCGTTTAATTTTACCCAAAATTCTCACTAACTCCAAACGACTCCAATCAAACTTCATCGCGTAGTGCTCGTCCATACGATTCCAACGCAACTGGTTTCGCATGTTTTCGACCTCGTATGAAAAAGATATGATTTTACAAAGTTTTACACGAATTATATTCATAATATTTACAACATATTAAATTAATTTTAAACCTAGCTTATCCATAGCCGTGAGATCAAGCGTGAGTGCATCAGGGCCGCCCCTCCCTATTTCTTCTACGCGCGTGTTTACCTCCAGGAAACAACGCAAGGCCGAACCAATATCTTAGGAATTAGGGTTCGATTTCGCCATCACCACGACGCACGAGAAGTTGATCATAAGCTTGCACCTCGAAGCTCACCTCTCGCTCTACACTCGGCCCATGACCGGTCATGTGCGGCCCCCCCATCTGCACGCAGTTCAAGGCCGAACGCGCCTCCTTCAAACCCCTCCCCACGTCGATCCATGGCTCCAAACGCGATCATAACCGTTGATCTTGTAGTTCTCTTCATGCTCTACCTCTTTGTAGTTGGAAGTTTCGTCTAATTGCTGATGGATTTGGAGTAATCGAGGGAGGAAGGAGAGAAGTTTCTGGCCATAGAAAATGGGAGTGGCGGCTAGGGTTTTAGAATTTAGGTTTTTATTTTATTTTTTTATTTGTGAGAATGGTGGGCTATTTATAGAGTTTTGAACGAACACTATTCATCCGGAAATTCCGAACTCCGATTTACACGCCGAAACTGACGTTCCTAGGGTTTACCCCGCGTTTCGGACACAATGGAACAGGTTTCGGAAGCTAATTCGATCATATGTGCGAGATATGGCAACAAACGATCGATTTAAATTAAACCGATTTAATCGATTTTCTAGGCGTTTTAATTTGTACCGGACAAACGGTAAATCCAATTGACACGAAATTTGAAACCTTACAATAATATCACATTACGGATCCGATGAAACTGGTTTCGTCGAAATCCGAGATTTTTTGAAAAATGGCTATTTTAACTCGCTAAATTAATATTAAAAACAATTCGATGCGTTTCGAGCTGCCACGATCAAACGATAGCTCCGATTGCTACGAAAGTTGAAATCCGGTAATAACTAACTATTACGGATCCAATGGAACTAGCTTCGTCCAATTCTGAGACTGTTCAAAATTGACTATTTTCACTAGTCGATTAAATATTAAAATATTCAATTTTCACAAATTAACTTTTAATTCGATTTTAAAAGTTCTAAAATATCGTTCTAACTTCAATATGATATAGTAAAATGTTACAAATCATTTTCAATCATATTTAACTCTATTTTCAATTATTTCTATAATTTAACATATTAAATTATCGATTTAATTATTCAATTAAATCAAATTATTCGAAATAAATTTTATTCGACTTATAAATTCACTTATTAATATCTAAAATTAATTAAATATTCAAATTTTAATTACTAAAATTTCTGGGTCGTTACAATCTTCCCCCCTTAAAAGAATTTCGTCCTCGAAATTAACAAGTAAGAAAAGTTACAGAATCTATTAATTTTCCCAAAATCCATAATTAAACTTCTTACAATACTTTACTAAGTTTTCAAATCATACTTAGTTATCTTTTCAAAAACAACTACTATTGTTTAACTTTCAATTCCAAATCAAAGTTAAAGTTTTCAAAAAATTTCCAATTTTCTCAAAAAAAATTTCTAACGCCTTAAAATTCCGGAAAAATTCGCCATAGTCTCCTTTGCGCGGCTCGATCCGAAAAAAAATGACAGTATATATTCACAAATATACATCTCATCAAGTAATGAGGCATCCCGAAGGGAAAAAGTATAAAAGTACGGTATGTAATCCGAGATATGTACCTTAAATTTTATTAGCAAGCATATAGGGCTAATATAGCGCGAAAGCGAGCTCCAAATGCGAAGCAAACGCGATCCGCACCTACTAATCACTCAACAAACAACATGAGAACATGCATATATGACAATAGTATCGATATACAACATATAGCAACATAATAACTATATATGCCAACATAGCAAATGAAACAAAAGCTACAAATGCAAACATTAACCAACTATCATCCATAACCAAATCAATATTCATTTATATTCTCATTAATATTAAATGAATTAGGTTTTCAATTTAAATCACATTTGATTTATTTACAGTGGATGTTTTTACTAACATTCATTCTCAATTAGTTTATATTCACTAATTTATATTCAAGTTGGTTCACTTCCAAATCAAATTCAATTCTATTTAAGATTCACTTAACTTCCAATTGAATTCCAATTACTTTAGCTTCCAATTTCATTAATACTTAATGAATTATATACAATCAATCTAACAATCATATAGCAACCAATGTATATTAACTACAACCAAATTCCTTTGCTTACAATTGGTTTAATTAAATTGATTTTCATTCAATTATTCAACTTCCTTTAACATTAGATTTTAATGAATTTACACTTATATTCATTATTCCATATCAACTTTATTTTATATTCAATTGATTAACATTCAATCCATTAATTCAATTCAATTTCTAAAGTTGAATTTCATTTACATAACTTAAGTTCATATTTATCACTTAACTTTATTAATTTACTTTGATACTAATATCAACTTAATTCAACATCACTTAAGTTATATTTCCATTTAACTTTAAATTCATTTTTATTTACAACTCATATTCATAAATATATTCATATAGTTTCACTTCTTATATAAATAAGTTTATTTCACAATTGTAAATCACTTTAAGTATAATTTAATTCTTATAATTCATTTTACTTATACAATTATTCTTTTATTTAGATTATTCAAACAACCAACAATCTACTTATATACACTTTAATAATTCTGAAAAATTATTCCTTTATATATAAAATATAATCAAGGCAAAATTATTTCATTTACCCAATTTAAAACAATATTGTGTCGAATTGTTCTATTCAAGTGTTTAGAAACCCCTTCGATTCAGTTTCGAGGCTGCGCCGACGAAGGTTCATATACCACTCAACAAACCAATCATCATAATATAAAACAATTTTATATTCACTAACAAATATGCTCTCATAGCTATTATTACACTCAAACTCATTCTAGAGTACTGCTGACTCTATCTCTAATGAGTAATACCCAACAGAACCATGGTTGTCGCTTAACCAACTGCTTTGATACCAGATGTAAGGACCCGATTCTTCGACTTTCGAAAATTCAACATCGATACTCACTTTATCGACTGCCGAGCAATCGAACGACGGAAAACCGAACACTTAGGGTTTAAAAAAAAGAAAAAGACAGAAGAAGAGATAAAAAGATAGAAAATAGAGAGGAAAGAAAATAGAAAATAGAACGGAACAGAAAACAACAGAACAATATCAGAATCTCACAATTCGCAGCGGAACAACATATAATAATAAATGAATAATCTTTAAACAAAGAACTATATCAGTTATTACATTTTATACATTACATTTCATAACATCATCATATCATAAGAGTGTACAACAACAACAACAAACAGCGAAAAAGAAATACTATATACTAGTAATACGCCATGCCATCCAGCTTGCCTCCAGCAACTTCTGAATATCCAGAATATCCTGATAAACCTTAACTCTTGACTGCCCGTGTGGAAATTGGTGGGCACCCAGAGTTTAGGAAGGAAAACAATAAACTCCGAGTCAGTCATGTGACTGGTGTGAGAACTCAAAACAGTTTATTTATCTTTAAAACAAAATAGAGGAATATTTTTAAAGTCAATTCGCAATGCTTTTAAAAATGAGACTACCATAAGGCCTCCCGCACACACACACAATGCAAACGCAGAATCGGAGGAGATTTCTCCTTATGATAGTCAAAGATGCTTGATACGCATTTAAAAAGAACATTTGATATTATTACTAGTGCATAGTGTAGGAAAAATTCATTTCGAAAGTAGAATATAAATCTTAGCCAACATACGACCATTATCGTATGCCTACTATAGCTACCATCCAAACAGTGGGGCGCCACCATAAGTGAATGATAGGTTCTACAACTAATACCGTACAAGATCGTATTGTTTCTTTGGATTTCCAACGAATGATCAGGCCAAGGAACTTCCCATTGCCACATGAGAATGCCTCTGGATGGACATCCCCGAGAACCAAACCGGATCTCTACCAACACAAGGTCGGGTTACCCCTAACTGAGTAACAACTGACCGAATATGCCATCCCCCGGCCCTTTGGGACCTTTCACCGAGCGCTCGCAATCAATTCACACAATCATAAAGTGTTTTCAACATGAGTAAGTATCTGGGCTCCATACCATGATACCAGCCTTTTCCAGAAGAAAATGCACACATCCTAAAGGGCGCTACCCCTCATAACCTTGCTGCATCTTTCCTGTTTTGACCATTCACGGGGTGTGAGGCTCGACGAAGTCACGTCCACAAAAACATACTTTATACAAAAGCCATGCTTTGGGTCAACAAATGATCATAGAAATGATCACCAGGATAGACGATCAAATAAACGATCCTATCACAAATAATCAACACAATGATCATTTCACAGCAACACTCAGCATGTCACATTACTAAATTGGGAATATATCGCTGATAACATTCAACTACATAACCTCTGAGCTCGTACGTCTCAGAGAAGGGTGTTAAGCTAAAAGAATAAATTCTCCGCCACCAACAGAAATATATTTGAATGAAATCGGCTTTATATCTCAATTTGTAACGTCAGACATACAATCCATACAAGTCTGTCCCGGGCTCGAACAAAACCGAAGGCACTTACAAAGAAGTCCTTGCAATCCGGATATTCACAATCCTGATCGGATTTCCCATCACTTAGGGAGTCTCTATACCATTGCAACTCAGTGCAGAGACAATCGACAGGTCATCCTATCGCTCTCGCAAATACCGGGTCTTCAACACCGATCTTCAAATGCAATTCATAACGACGTATCACATATTCGGAATGGGTTATACGACCCCATGGTCCTTTCCCGGTTAACCCGAATAGTGAGTGCTTATTCAAAAATAAGTGTGGCATTCACATTCAAACAAATCACATCAATTACCCATTCAAAGGGAAATATTGATAGTCGGCTATTGAACTATCAATGGATATGCACACATCACCAGTTTCCAAATAATTTTCCAAATTATTTCTTTTCCAAAATATCTTTACAAGATATATAATTTCACACTTCAAAAATAAATCAATATTTATTTTTAAACAACTTCCCCTTTCTTTTATAAATTCCTTAGTGAATTTATATTTCAAAATATCTATGCATATACGATTTCAATTATTCATTTCAATTTATCTTCAAAAAGATAAATTCTCAAAATATTCACTTTATATTGGAAAACATTTCCATACTTATTTATTCATAAGTAATTCACGAACCTATTTATTTTCAACACTTGGAAAATATTCAATATACCTAAATCGAGATTAAGTATATATTTCATTCTTTAAGGAAATCATTCTCTTTAACATATTTATTTGGGCCAAAACGAATGTTGCGTAAAACATCGTTACGACAACCCAAAATCACTAGTATAGGGATTCGAAATTAAAACAGATATATAAATCCCAATACTATACAAAACATTTCCTTTCAGAAATCATTTACTATAACAACAGTGTTATAGTCCACCATTTCCTTTTATTTCTCGAAAACGTCTATTTCAACAATAAATGTTGAAATCTATGGTTTCGAATCTTAACACATTTAAAACATCGTTAGATCGTTTTAATTCTGTTTAAAATATCACATCCTAAACAGTTTCTTTAACATATTATTCACTATTCAAAAACGTGAATATACTACGTTAACAAATTTCATCCTTTTATTCATTTTATTTCAAAGGATTATTCACAGTCTAAAACGTGAATATAACTCCATAAATAAGTTATAACAATTTTCTTATCAAAATAAGTCATTTGCGAATTTATAAAACAATGTTTATATATTCCTTTATTACCCTATATTCAATTCATAACTCAATTATATACCAAAGGTTCATATTATAAGTTAAATATTTATAATTTATTTGTTTGCAAAATCGTTCCTTTGAACTTCATAATTATAAATCCTATAACTTATAAGATTCAATGATTTATTCAAAACCATTCTTTTAATAACTTTATAAAATTTATAAATCTTACTATTTATAAATTTCATTTATAACTTCACCATTTTTAATTTTATAAATTCAATTCACTTATGCAATCTATTTTCACTTCATTCAAGCACTTATAAAAACTCGTTTTATAATTCAAATATTTTAATTTATAAATATCAATTTATAAATCCTTTATAAAATCAATTTATACTATTATTCTTTTAAAACATCTTTAATCTCCTTTATAATTTCACCATTTTGATTTATAAAATAATCAAATTTTATAAACCCTATATTTTCAACTTTTTATAATAATTCAAAAATCCCGATTAAACTCTTTTTATAAAGTTATTAACCCATATTTTCAAAAATCAACCTTTAACTATATTTCTCAAAAATCATAATTTTTATAACATTAAAAATTATACGTTTATTTATTTAAAATGGATCAATTCCAAAAATATTTTATACACGTATACTTTCAAAAATCACATCAAAATCATTTTAAAATTCCAAAATTTGGTCCAATGATGCTACATACCAAATAGCCAATCACGACAACAACGATATCATATATCGATATGATAATCCATCAAATATCAAAATATCTGAAATCAAATAAAAACTGTTGAGGAATCCAGTTGGATCCCTCCAACCTGTTTTCCTGCATCCACAAACATTAGCACAATACCAATTCCGCTCCAGTACGAAATTATCGCGGTATATGGGATTTAAAATATTATCCGCTTAATAACGGCGCAATAGGGTCTTATCCGCTAAACAAAAAATGCGGGAAATCAATAACTCCAATATATACATATGCCAATATATATATATTGCTATTATATATAATACCAATTTCACCGTTTATGAAATATTCGCGGTATATGTTTTTAATAAATAACATCCGCTTACTAACGGCGCATAATGTCTATTTTAACAATCAATAGATACAATTATCATTCAAACATGCATTCAAATATTTTAAATCTAACTATTTAAAATAAAATCGAAACTAATTCGATTGAGTGAGAAGTTCTCACCTTGATTTTATTTTCGTTTTAGCGATTTATTTCGAATAAAATTAAACGCGCGTTTAATTTTACCCAAAATTCTCACTAACTCCAAACGACTCCAATCCAACTTCATCGCGTAGTGCTCGTCCATACGATTCCAACGCAACTGGTTTCGCGCGTTTTCGACCTCGTATGAAAAAGATATGATTTTGCAAAGTTTTACACGAATTATATTCATAATATTTACAACATTTTTAATTAATTTTAAACCTAGCTTATCCATAGCCGTGAGATCAAGCATGAGTGCATCAGGGCCGCCCCTGCCTATTTCTTCTACGCGCGTGTTTACCTCCAGGAAACAACGCAAGGCCGAACCCATATCTTAGGAATTAGGGTTCGATTTCGCCATCACCACGACGCACGAGAAGTTGATCAGAAGCTTGCACCTCGAAGCTCACCTCTCGCTCTACACTCGGCCCATGACCGGTCACGTGCGGCCCCCCCATCTGCACGCAGTTCAAGGCCGAACGCGCCTCCTTCAAGCCCCTCCCCACGTTTATCCATGGCTCCAAACGCGATCATAACCGTTGATCTTGTAGTTCTCTTCATGCTCTACCTCTTTGTAGTTGGAAGTTTCGTCTAATTGCTGATGGATTTGGAGTAATCGAGGGAGGAAGGAAAGAAGTTTCTGGCCATAGAAAATGGGGGTAGTGGCTAGGGTTTTAGAATTTAGGTTTTTATTTTTTTATTTTATTTGTGAGAATGGTGGGCTATTTATAGAGTTTTGAACGAACACTATTCATCCGGAAATTCCAAACTCCGATTTACGCGCCGAAACTGACGTTCCTAGGGTTTACCCCGCGTTCCGGACACAATGGAACAGGTTTCGAAAGCTAATTCGATCATATGTGCGAGATATGGCAACAAACGATCGATTTAAATTAAACCGATTTAATCGATTTTCTAGGCGTTTTAATTTGTACCGGACAAACGGTAAATCCAATTGACACGAAATTTGAAACCTTACAATAATATCACATTACGGATCCGATGAAACTGGTTTCGTCGAAATCCAAGACTTTTTGAAAAATGGCTATTTTAACTCGCTAAATTAATATTAAAAACAATTCGATGCGTTTCGAGCTGCCACGATCAAACGATAGCTCCGATTGCTACGAAAATTGAAATCCGGTAATAGCTAACTATTACGGATCCAATGGAACTAGTTTCATCCAATTCTGAGACTGTTCAAAAATTGACTATTTTCACTAGTCGATTAAATATTAAAATATTCAATTTTCACAAATTAACTTGTAATTCGATTTTAAAAGTTCTAAAATATCGTTCTAACTTCAATATGATATAATAAAGTTTTACAAATCATTTTCAATCATATTTAACTCTATTTTCAATTATTTCTATAATTTAACATATTAAATTATCGATTTTATTATTCAATTAAATCCAATTATTCGAAATAAATTTTATTCGACTTATAAATTCACTTATTAATATCTAAAATTAATTAAATATTCAAATTTTAATTACTAAAATTTCTGGGTCGTTACACCCCGTCTTCACCACCGGTCTTCAAATGCTATCCATAACGTCGTATCACTATTCGGAATGGGTTATATGACACAAGGCCCTCTCCCGGCTAAACTGAATAAAATACAAAACTTTCTTTTGAATTTAAATCCAAAACTGATAAAATCCAAAAATTTCTTTTGAATGGTTAAACAAATTACCATTTCAAATCTTTTAAACAAAAAGATTTATTTCACTAAGTTCACACAGTATCACAAAGATCCATTTCCGGGTTTCAAAACAATTCCCATTTCAATTGGATTAACTCGTTAAATCTTTAAATCAAAGATTTAACTCATAGCTTTCAAACCTTTTGCATAACGTGGAAATCATTTTCATTTTCAAACTAGAAATCCTTTTAACTCAAATTGGAAATTCATTTCTTACATGAGAGCTTTCAATATTTGAAAACAAATAGTATTCGTTTTCAGAAGAATCCAATTATATTTGCACGAGTTCAAGCCTTTGAATTTAAATTCAAATTCCCAAATCAATACATTTAAGATGGTTTAACCCATATATAACTAGTATAACATCTTTAATCCCTAGTTTTAAATCATAGAATTCAGTTTCAAAATTTGAATTCAAAATTAAATCAAATTATTTAAATTTCAAGTTTTATTAAGTTATTTCAAAATAAATTTTAACTTTGAAATTTCAATTCAAAAGCTTTTCATATTTAACCCGATTCTATTTCCAAACCGTTTGAATCCAAATTGTCTATTTTGAAATCATTTCAAAAATCTATGACTTAATCGATTTCCCCGTGAAATCCATATTTGTGTGTGTATGGTGTGGTCCAGGGGTTTACCACAATAGTGCAACAACATCATCATCACAGATCGAAACGCAAAAATATAGTTGATAAGCGGTATAAACTATAACGCTTATCGTTCATTCATAGATTCACAGATAATACACAAATGTATCACAAATAAATGAATAAAATACACACAGCCCAATCCACAAACAAAATATCATAGATCAGATAGGACAATCAATTCAAGGCATCTCATACAATACAATCATTCATAAGTAAGATCAAGTATTCAATAAACATTTATAAGCAGGATTAATTAATTGTTTAATCCTAATTAATTCAATTAATTTCCAATTAAATTGTTTACTTATGAATTAATTATCCAATCCTGATTTAATTAATCATAAATCATTTGATATAAATTAATTTATCAAACACTTTAATTAATTAAGTTATTCTTAATTAATAAATTATTCTTAATTAATCACATTAAATTAAATTAACCTTTAAACCAATTACAAAATTAATTAACCCCTTAATTAATTATTTTAAGAAGTTAACCCTTTAATTGCTTACCATTAAGCAATCATCTCATAACAATTAATCATTAATTACCAATTAATCTTAATCATTAAATTAATCAAAATATTCAAAATTAATTTCAATTAGTAATTAACCCCTTAATTACTTTCATTAAGTAATTACATTTAAGAAATTTATAATTGATTATCAAAATTACTTAATCTAATTAATTATCAAAATTAATCACATTAATTAATACTTAATTATCCTTAGTTAATTATCTTCATTAACTATTAACATTTCTTTAATTACTTTACTAAAGAAATTACTTAGATTAATTCATTATTAATCATTTCTAATTATAAATTGATCTAAATTATTTATTTGTAAATTAAATAAATCATTCCTTAATTAAATCATTTTATTACCTTAATTGTCTCTAAGATAATTAATTTCTTTGTTTGATGACTTTATTAACATTTAAGTGTATTTTAAAATTACATTGCTAAATTTAGATTCAAATTTCATTTTGGATTTAAGGTTCAAATGATAAACATTAACCAAATTTAAATATCAACTTATAACTTATATAAGGAAAATCCTAACTATATTACTTAAATTTTTTTACTTAAAATTTAAACTTTAAAAATACATTGTATTTTTAACTTGCAAATTCAAGTTAAAAATAAATTATTTAACCTTTCATTGAAAATTCTTTTTATAATAGAACTTTATCAAATCCAATTTCAAATATTTATTTGAAACCAAATTACTTAAAAAAACTATTTGGTTTAAACTTGTTTAAAACATTCAGATTTTGTTATATTCTAACTACACAATAATATTCTGATTAATTTCCACTTGTAAATCAATAATCCTCCCATTACTTAATTAATCATTAATTTCCAATTGATTAATCATTTAATTAGTTAACTATTATTAACTAATTAACTTTATGTAGTTAATTAAAGTTCTTAAGTTTAAATTTATTTAAACACAAGATCAATTTCTGGTTATAAATTTGTTTAGAGTTATTCATTCAATTACAAGTATAAATTAATTATATTCTAAATTTACTTACTTAAATTAATTAAACATTTTACATTAACCAACATTTCTTTATAAGTTTTAAATCAAAACTTAACTTAAAACCTGTCAAAATTGTTAGCTTTATTATTACTATCCTTATTTAGCAAAAACTTAAAAGATTTATCAAGTTGATTCACATAGAAAACCAACCCGAGGCAAACAATTGGTTTACCCGAGTGAAACCGGTGTCTCACCCCTATTTCCCCCGCGTCACATTCTTTCCCCAACCTTCCTTCTTCTTCTCCCTGTACTTATCTTCTGTTCTTTCCTTCATCTTTCTTTTTTTTAGCTTAAGTTAAATTGAAATATAACCGCAGTAATTATACAAACACACGCATGCAAACATCAGGTCGACTCGAAGCAAACCCCAATTGTACTCGAGCAATTACACGCGACGACCCCAAAATCGAACCACTAATACCGATCGCCATCGTGCACGTGCTCGGTGATTCGTCACCACTTCAGCGACTTACGACGTCCCCAGCAAACAACATAACGACCCGACAAACGAAATCCAAACCCAGATCGACGCGGAAGCTCGAATTAAAAAAATGCTCATTCGTTCGAATAGAGACTTGAACGCATCAGAGAAAATCACCACGACCACCCAACCTCGACCACCTACGACAACGAGGCTCCTGCCATACCACGATCACATCATCCTCTACCTTCTCCCAAAAATTCGTGAAGCACGATCACTCGTCGACGAAGAACGAATCGAATCATCTAGCCTTGACAAAACTAGGGCTACAGCCTTCACACGATCGTCGACGCCACCATGATCACCCGACCACCCTCACCCTATTTTTCCCAGAGCCACCGATAATTCCTCCACCTCCAGGAGGAAAGTCGACCTCCCCAGTTCAACATATCGTCGGGAATTGATCAAAGTACCCTTTTCGATTATCTTTGAACTGCTCTTTAAACCCCTCATCTAAAAAATACGATTCTTGTTTTAAAATTCATGTTAAAGTGTACGAATTTAACTTACAAACCTGAATTTATAAATTAAGAAGTTTAAATTTTAACTTGTTTAAAGCTTTGCTCAGATATCTCGATTTTCAGAGATACTAACAAGTTGTTTAAACTTAAATAGATTTTTAATCTTAAGTATATTCTGTAACAAACAGTTTTGGTTTGAATTTTAAATCCGAACAGTGGGTAGATTGAGAAGAAAAGATTTTTGAATCAAAATCTTGGTTGATGAACTAAGACAGAGAACATATGAAGCCTGCACACCAATGTTTCAATCATTTAAATATACACCAAGGATTCATATATATGTATATATGTAAATATACTCATTCACGGATATATGTAACCGATTATATTTTTAAATTGTTTAACAGTGGTGTTACTCACCGTGGTTCCAAAATGAACAAAGTTGCTTTTATTTGAAACAGCTTGAACTTTTAAAACTAGAAATTATTTTTCCTTGATCTTCCTACTAATCTTTTTTGCTTTTATTGTTGTAGGATGTTTTAAGTTGAGATTTTGTTTAAGTTTAGATGGTATTTACTTCAGATTTTACACAGCTTTTGCTTGACGAAATTGAAATAAAGAGCTGATATATATAAAAGAACTCTACTCAGTGTTGTTATTTTGTACAATATCAGGTACAAGATTTTCTTTTATTATGCTCAGAGATTTTTATTTTTATTTTTTTACCAGGCAAGATTTTTGGAGGCTTATAAAATGCTTTAGTGGCTAAAGATGTTTGTATTAAATGCTTTAGACCTTTATGTCTTCGTTCTTATTTTTTATTTATTTGTTTATACTTAGATATTTTTACATTCCTTCATTTGGCTAAGCAAGATTTCGGCTGTGCAGATTTTGTGGTGGCTGATATTATATGCTTTGATGTGCTAGCATTAATTAGACTTGTCTTGTACATATATTGAGTATATTTTCTTTTCTTTAGCCTTGTTGCTTTGCATTAAAATCCTATAGTTAACATGATATTAGAATTTGTCTATTTATACATTTATATTTCTATTTTTAATATGTTGTTAGATTTTAGTTAATTTGCCTACACATATATTTATTTTATATATATATCTATTACTATTTCTAAGTCAAATATTTATTTTTAACTTTAATATTTATAAGGTTTATTTTTATTTTATTATTTTTGTAGTTTTAATACGTATTATAAGAGAATGTTTTGAATTTAAACACATATTTTACTTGAATTTGGAGAAACACATATCAATTTACCAATTTACTTCACAAATTTTTTAATCAAAAATTAAATTAATTATCAATTTAAACTTAACTAAAATCCGAGATCAATACAAAATCGTTTCAAATATATGTACATATATCTTTCGAATATCAAAACCATACTTCGAAATTTGAAATCAAAATTTGCTTCACACAATCACTCGCATAGCAAAGCTACCATAGTGGCCTTTCCCTCACTATGAAACTCGAAAATCAATGTCGATGATGCGTGCACTCATCACCGAAATTATTATCCAGCGAAGTAAGTAAGTTCTGGACTTCTATTCCCTTGAAAAATTCTTTGAAATTCTTCGAAATCATTGAAACTCATTTGAAGTCGTTTGAAACATTTCTTATTTGAAAAATACTTTCAAATCGTATTATTATATATTTTCGAAATCTCAAAACGAAATTTCAAAACACCGAAATTCAACTCCTTGAATTTCCAATTTAAAATCCTTTGGTTATGAATAATTTTTATATAAATCCATTTCTTATATAATCTTCAAAATTTCAAATCCTTTCGAAACTTTATATATAGAATAAACATTTCGTATTCATTTTATATATAGATATATAATCCTTATCGAAAACATTTTCACTTTTATATATAGAATAAATCATAGTTATCAAAATAACAATTTCGGCATATAAAACAATTTCTAAAATACGAACAAAACCCGATTTTCAAAGGATTATTTAAGAATTTATTTCAAACAAAATGTAACGAACCAGAATTTATGTCATTTGAAATTCAGATATTTAATTGATTTTAAATATTAACAAGTAAAATTTGTAAGTCGAATAATTTATTTTTCGAATATCTGGATTTAATTGGATAATTAAATCGACAATTTAATATTTGAAATTGCGTAAATAATTGGAAATTTGGTTTAATGTGATTAAAATTGATTTGTAAAGTTATATTAAATCATATTGGAGTAAGAACAATGTTTTTGAACTTTTAAAATTGAACTAAAAGTTAATTTGTGAAAATTTAATATTTTAATATTTAATTGACGACTAAAAATAGTCATTTTTCAAACAGTCTCGGATTTCAACGAAACTAGTTTCATCGGATCCATAATGTTATATTATTGTATGGTTTCAAATTTCGTGTCAATCGGATTTACGGTTTGTCCGGGGCAAGCCAAAACGCATAGAAATTGGTTTAATCAATTTCATTTGAAATTGATCGTTTATTGATGTAACTCATACAGATGATCGAACTAGCCTCCGAAACACATTCCATTGCGTCTGAAATGCGGGGTAAACCCCAAAAACACCAGTCACGCGCGAGATTTGGAGTTCGAAAAATTAGAGATGAATAGTAATTTGAGAAAATTCTATAGAAGGAACCTCAGCACCCCAAAGTAATTACAAACCCTAATTTCTTAGTCGGCCACCATTTTCAATTCTATGGCCAGAAACTCCTCTCGTTCTTCCCTCTTTTCCTTCCAATCCACACTTCAATTCGAAAAACTTTCAACTGCAAAAACGTAGAGGGCTACGAGATCTACGATTCCAACGGTCAAGATCGAAAACGGAGCTACGGATCAACGGCAATTTGCTCGTAAATGCCGCACGTTCGTCCTTGTTTTGCATGCAGCAGGGTCGGCCGAGCTTCATGATGTTTCAGCCGAGAGTGGAGGAGAGTACGTGTTTTTGAGTGGCACTATCTGAGCGAAGAGAAAAGGCTCGAGCTTGGAGCGGCAATTAGAGTTTCGAATTGAATGATGGGCTCGAACGTGATCTTCATTTTCTGGGAACAAAAAAACGAGAGGGAAGGAGAAAGTAAACACGCGACATGGATTTGGGTTGTAGGAATGAATGGCAGAGATGTGAATAGGTTTAAAATTTGAAAATAAAAGTTGTAAAATTTATATTATATAAATTGTGCAAACTTTAAAAATCGATATCTCTTTGATACGAGGTCGAAAATTCCTGAAACGAATTGCATTGCAATCGTTTTGTCAAGCACTATGCTATGGGACTGGATTGGGGTCGTTTGGAGCTAGTTTGAATTTCGGGTAAAATTAAACGCATGTTTAATTTTATTCGAAATAAAACGTTGAAACTGTCATTGAAAGCAAGGTTAGAACTTCTCACTCAATTGAATTGTTTCCATTTAAATTTTAAATAGTTAGATTTAAAATTGCTTGATTTTGTGATTGGATGATGGTTATTATCTGTGGTATTGAAATAGACCCTATACGCCGTATATTAAGTGGATGTCATTTATTAGACACATATACCGCGATAATTCCAACTTGTATGGAATTGGTATTATATATTTACTTGGAGTTGATTTTCCCGCATTATATAGCAGATGAGGCCCTATTGCGCCGCATAATAGCGGATAATATTTTATAAATTCCATATACCGCGATATTCCGTCTCGAAGCGAAATTGGTATTGTGCTAACATCTTTGGATGCGGGGAAACAGGTTGGAGGGATCCAACTGGGTTCCTCAAATGATTGAATTGGTTTCAATGTTGTGTGTTGATCTATTTATAATCTGCATGATTATCTTTGTGATTGAAATCGTTAAAGGCTAAATTTTAGCCGAATATATATTTTGGTATCGTTAGATGCCGAAAATAAATAAAATTGGATTTTTGAAAATTTAAGTTGAGAATTCATAATAAAATTCAATTTTGGAATTGATTCATTTTAAATGAATAAACATTGTAATTTTTATGTTATAAAAATTATAATTTTTGTGAAATATAACCGAAATGTGATTTTTGAAATAAGCAGTTGATTAGTTTATAAAATGGTTTAAATTAGGATTTTTGAATTATTATAAATGATTTATATAAAAGATTTATAAAATTGATATTTATAAATTAAAATATTGGAATTATAAAACGAGTTTTTATAAGTATTAAAATGAAATATAAATGGATTTCATAAGTGGATGAAATCTATAGATTTATAAATTGTGAAGTTATAAAATGAATAGATTTTTGTAAAAAAAATTTATAATTAATTAACTTATAAATTGGATTTTGGCATGTAAATGGGATATGGATAGAATTTGTTAATAAAGTGATTTTATAACTTAAAGTTGCTATAAAGCATAAATGGAGTTTATAAACGCCATTTTATAAATCCGAAATCGACTTATTTTGATAATTTTAATTATTATAGCTTATTAAAGGAGATATATCCACGATTTTGGGACAGTGGATAATCCTTTAAATAAAATATGTAGAAATTGAATTTGGATAACGAAGTATATTTATGATTTTGGACGATGAATAATATATTAAAGAAATATTTGGGAAAAGTGATATTTTAAATAGAATTGAAACGATTCAAAAATGTTATAAAATGTATTGAGCATCGAAAACATAGATTTCAACATTCATTGTTGAAATAGACGTTTTCAAGAAATAGAAGGAAATGGTGGACTATAACACTGTTGTTATAGTAAATGATTTCTTAACGGAAAAGTTTTGTATAGTAT
The DNA here is from genome assembly GCA_030765085.1 of Allium cepa. Classification (NCBI taxonomy): domain Eukaryota; kingdom Viridiplantae; phylum Streptophyta; class Magnoliopsida; order Asparagales; family Amaryllidaceae; genus Allium; species Allium cepa. The sequence continues at coordinate 744,304,884 of CM060931.1, read as the reverse complement.
TGGGGTTTGTATATCTATCTTAATTTCGAATCCCTATACTAGTGATTTTGGGTTGTCGTAACGATGTTTTACGCAACATTCGTTTTGACTCAAATAAATGTGTTTAAGAGAAGTTTTCCTTAAAGAATAAAATATATACTTAATTTGGATTTAAGTATATTGAATATTTTTCAAATGTTGGAAATAAATAGATTGGTGAATTACTTACTATTGAATAAGTATGGAAATGTTTTCCAATATGAAGTGAATGTTTTGAGTTTTTATCTTTTAAAGATAAATTGGAAGTGAATAATTGAAATTGATTTGAAAAATCGTATAAAAAAGTGAATATTTGGAAATGTAAATTCACAATGGAAATTTGTAAGGGAAATTTGTTTTAAAATTAAACATTGATTTATTTTTAAAATATGGAATAAATTTGTGAATTTGGAACTTAAATTTAATAAATCGGTAAGGGTTTATTTGATTGGTTTAAATGAACCATTTTGAAATGGAAGTTGTAAAGGTGAAAATTGATTTGAAATTTGTTTTCAAATGGTTGAAGTGTGGAATATATATCTTGTAAAGATATTTTTGAAAATAAATAATTTTGAAAATTATTTGAAATCGGGTTGTGTTGTGAATATTGATTGATAGTTAAATAACGACTATCAATATTGACCCTTATATGGCTATTTGTTGTGAATTGGTTGAAATTTAATGCTACACTTATTTTGAAATTATTGCGCTCGTTATTCGGATTACCCATTCCAAATAGTGATACGACGTAATGGATAGCATTGAAGACCTGTGTTAAAGACCAGGTATTTGTGAAAATGATAGGATGGCCAATCGATTGTCTCTGCACCGTTAGCTACAGTATGGAGATTTCCTTTGTGATGGGAAATTCGATCGGGATTGTGAATACCTGGATTGCAAGGGCTTCTTTTGAAGTTCCTTCGGTTTTGTTCGAACCCGGAACAGACTTGTATGGTTATGTGTTTGACATTACATTTTGAGATATAAAGAAGATTTCTTTCAAATACATCTCTGTTGGTGGCGGAGAATTTATTCTCTTATCTTAACACCCATCTCTGAAACGTACGAGTTCATAGGTTTTGTAGTTGAAGGTTATCAACGATATACTCCCAAGTTGGTAATGTGGCATGCTGAGTGTTGATGTGTGATGATTAGTTATTGATCATTTGTTGATCAAAGCGTGGCTTTGTGATAAAGCGTGGCTTTGTGGACGAGACTTCGTCAGACCTCACAACCCGGAAATGGTCGAAACAGGAATATGCGGCAAGGATATGAGGGTCGCGCCCTTTAGTGTATGTCATTTCCTTCTGGAAAAGGGTGGTGTCAGGTATGGAGCCCTGATGCTTAACCTATGTGGTTGCTCCAATATTATTTTCTGTGTGGTTGTTGCTTGGTGATAGAGGGCCCTCAGATAAAGGTCCTAAAGGACCGGGAAGTGGCATACTCGAGTAGTAGTTACCTAGTTATAGAGGTAACCCGGCCTTGTGTTGGCAGAGATCCGGTTAGGTTCTTGGGACGTCCCGCCAGAGGCGATCCCATGTGGTAGTAGGAAGTTCCTTAGCCTGACCATTTGTTGGAAATCCAAAGAAACAATACGAGCCTTGTACGGTTTTAGTTGTATTGCCTGCCATTCACTTATGGTTGCGCCCCACTGTTTGGATGGTAGCTATAGTCGGCATAGTGACGCAGCGGATAACAACAAAACGCTATAGATCGATGAAAGTAGCAAACGGTGAATTGAAGATACTGAAATGCCCAACTTCGTTGATCACAAAGATACCGAATTCTAGCTATCTTCGACACGTTGATCGCGCACGATACCGTGAAAGAATATCTACCATTCTTCAAACGTTGATCAAGCGCACTTGATACCGTGAATTGGCTTCAACAATCATTGAATCGAGCGCACTCGATTAACCGAAAGTGGAGATAGGAGATTACACTCAACTACCAATTTAGATGAAAGCACACAGCAATCCAACAAAGTTTTATTCAACAATCAACCACCCTGAAATGTACAACACACTCCCTATTTATAGCATTTCACAATCTGACCCTTAAGTCGTTTCCGACTTAACTACTCTTAAGTCGTTGCCGACTTAACTCCTCTTAAGTCGTTGCCGACCTAACTGACTCGAGTTACCCTCATAGCGACTTAGACCCAAGTACAACACAACAGACCGACACAGCGACTTAACGACTCACAACACAGAACTGCCATCACGCGACCTAAACATGACCGACTTAAGAACATAGCGACTCAAAAAATTACAACACGGCACCCATTCGGCCGACTTATCTACATGCCGACCTACGACTTATCACATACGACTTACACTAGGTCGTTGCTCCTTTTCCCTTGCTTTGTTAAGTCGTAGCCGACTTAAGCCCTTAAGTCGTAGCCGACTTAAGCTTTGCACATTCTCCACTCATGCTGCTCCTCCTGTATCCTTATGTCGTAGCCGACTTAAGTCTTCACTACAACAACGCGGAAGATCATTATGTCCTTGGCTTTTAACTCGTACCGCCACATGGTTAGTTCCCGTAGTTATAGGTCGTAGACGACCTAACAAAACCGAACGACTTAAAGCTTGGTTAAGTCGGCACGTCTTGACTCGTGACTCTTTAGGTCGCAGATGACTCAAAGCGGCTTCATTAACTCGCAACTCCTCCTCACGTGACTCCTTAGGTCGGGGCCGACCTTCATTAACTCGTGAACGACCTAAGCCTTGTGCTTCCATAGGTCGTGCTGCATCATCCTCCCCTGGTTGAGAAAAATTCGTCCTTGAATTTGTAACTTCTTCCACATCAGATTGTTCATCTCCATAATATGGCACAAGATGCTTAACATTGTACACGTCAGAAGTGTACACATCCTCCTGCCGCTTCAACTTATAAGCATTTTCATTAATCCGTTTCACAACTTATACAGGACCAATTTTCCTGGCTTTCAACTTGTTGTAAGCGCCTACTGGAAAAAAATCCTTCGTTAACACAGCATATACCATATCTCCTTTATTAAATTCAACACTTCTTCGTTTCAGATCTGTAGATCGTTTATACTTCTCATTTGCCTTTTCCAATCGCTCCTGAACGATTTTATGACATTCAGTCAATCCATCAACAAAATCTACAGCTTGTTTAATCGTCCCCTTCGATTGTGGTGCTACTGCTAAATCCAACGGTCCCTTGGGTAAATTTGAATATACAATCTGAAATGGATTGAATCCCGTACTACGATTCACTGCATGATTATGAGCAAACTCTGCCTGGCATAACTTCATGTCCCAACTCTTCAGATTGTGCTTCACAAGACATCGTAATAAATTCCCCAGCGATCTGTTAACAACTTCTGTCTGTCTATCTGCTTGCGGATGATAGGCGCTGCTAAAGTTTAACTTCATTCCAACCATCTTCCACAAACTTAACCAAAAGTGAATCAGAAAACGAGTATCCCTATCCGACACAATAGATTCTGGCAATCCATGAAGTCGATAGATCTCCTTGAAAAATAACTTAGCAACATGAACAGCATCCGCCGTCTTCTTACAAGCAACAAAATGTACCATCTTCGAGAATCGATCCACCACGACATATATCGAGTCATTTCCCCTTTGCGTTCTCGGCAAACCCAATACGAAATCCATACTAACGTCCACCCAAGGTTTTGTAGGTACAGGTAAAGGCATATACAAACCCGCATTTGCAGCTGTCCCTTTCGAAACTTGACAAACATGACATCTCTGAACAAACCTTTCAGCTTCCTTCCTCATCGATGGCCAATAGTAGGATTGAGAGATTAACTGCAATGTTCGGTCTCTACCCACATGTCCTTCCTCATGAAGCTCCTTTACTATCTTCATTCGCAAGCTATAATCCGGTACACACAATTGATTCCCCTTAAATAAGAAACCATCAATCAACACAAATTCATTAGAACTTCCCTCCTTGACTTTCTCAACAAATTTCTTAAAGTAAGGATCTTCTTTCATCAGTTCTGGCAATAATTCAAAACCTGTCACTTCAACTTTCATTGTCATCAATAAATGACTCCTCCTACTCAAAGCATCAGCTACATGGTTTGTTACCCCCGATTTGTGTTTCATAACAAAAGTAAACTGTTGTAAATACGCGACCCATGAAGCGTGCCTAGCTGAAATTTTATCCTGCCCTTGCAAATGCTTCAAAGCTTCATGATCCGTATAGAGAAGAAACTCCTTCTGAAACAGATAATGTCTCCAGTGCTTCACTGCTTGAACAATTGCGTAAAACTCCACATCATACGTACTATATCTCATCTTTGCCCCTGATAACTTCTCACTGAAGTATGCAACAGGACGTCCCTTCTGACTCAACACCCCTCCGATTCCAACCTTAGATGCATCAGTGTGTAGTTCAAACAACAACTGAAAGTCTGGTAATACAAGAATTGGCGCTGACGTCAACAGTTTCTTGATTCGCTCAAAAGCAACCCATGCTTCCTCTGACCACTCAAACTTCTTTCCTTTCATGCAATCGGTTATAGGTGCCATTACACTACTAAAATGTGGAATGAATCTTCGATAGAAAGATACCAATCCATGAAAACTCCTCACTTTAGTAATCGTCTTGGGCTGTGGCCAACTCCTGACAGCTTCTACTTTACTTTCATCCACTTGAATTCCTTCCTTCGATAGAACATATCACATAAACAAAACACTGTCCGTCATAAACACGCACTTCTTTGTTGCAGCATAAAATTTCTCCTGCCGTAGAATCAACAGTACTTCACGCAAATGCTGGACATGCTTTTCCTTACTCCCACTATAGATCAAGATATCATCAAAGTAAACAACCACGAATTTTCCAATGTATGGTCTGAAAATCTGGTTCATCACTCTCATAAAAGTACTCGGTGCATTCGATAAACCAAACGGCATGACCAACCATTCGTATAAACCTTCCCTGGTTTTGAAAGCAGTCTTCCATTCATCGCCCGGTCTAATACGAATTTGATGGTATCCACTCTTCAAGTCAATCTTTGAGAACACAACAGCTCCACTCAACTGGTCAATCAAATCATCAAACCTCGGCATAGGAAATCTGTATCTCACAGTGATCTTGTTTAGAGCCCGACTATCCGTGCACATTCTCCACGAACCATCCTTCTTTGGCACCAATAAGGCTGGCACTGCACAAGGACTCAAGCTCTCCTGAACACGCCCCTGTTCTAACAACTCCTCCACCTGCCTCCTCAGTTCCTTATGCTCCTTAGGACTCATTCTGTAATGTGGCCTGTGTGGTAATATTGCCCCTGGCACAAGATCTATCTGATGTTGAATATCCCGCAACGGTGGTAACTCCGTAGGAAACTCTTCAGGAAACACATCACTGAATTCTTCCAATACCGGTTTTACTTCCTCTGGAACTTCTACAGATTCAGTGGCTTCATGCCCAATCAACAAAAATACCTCTGGAATCTCCTCTACTTCTTCAATAAATTCCTTCAAAGTCAATAAAGTCTTCAGCTCCTCAATCTCTTCAGATTTACTCTCTTCCTGTTGTCTCTTCTTTGGAACTAAAATAATCTTAACACCATCAAACATAAAGCTATAGCTATTGGTCCGACCGTCATGCTGCACTGCTCGATCATACTGCCATGGTTTTCCCAAAAGTAAGTGACAAACATCCATCTCAACCACATCACACCAGATCTCGTCTTTATATTTCTTCCCAATAGAAAAAGGAACTCGAACTCGCCTGTCCACCTTCACCTCTCCTCCTTTTCTCAGCCACGCTAACTTGTAAGGATTTGGATGCTTCTCCGTTTTCAGCTTCAACTTTCTCACGGCTTCAGTAGAAAGAATATTGTCACAACTTCCAACGTCAATCACAAATTTACAAACCTTTCCCAGAATAGTGCATGTTGACTGAAAGATGTTACTCCTCAACCAACTAGCTTCCTCTTCTTGCTTCGATATTAAACAAGATCTCCTCATCATTAGATTACATCCTTCATCTCCTGACGCAATATCCTGTTCATCCTCCTCAACTGGACTAGAATAACTTTCCCCAACATCCTCACTTTCAACTTCAACAATCATAGCTCGTTTCTTCGGCTTTGGACATTCATTACTCTTGTGACCCACTTCCTGACAATTGTAACACTTGAAACTGTTGTTGACCTTCGTCTTCGCAACTTCATTCACAACTGGTTTACTGATAGATTTAAGAACATTTGAGCTTCCACTAACACCCTTCACTTGATTGTTGGAATTAGTAAACACACCACCTCCACGCCTTCCCTGCTTCTCCCAAGCCAACGCTTTCTGATGTGCTTATGCCACAGATCTTGGATCGAACATATTAACCATATCCTAGATCTGCTCCCTCAACCCTCCAACAAGTCTAGCAGTCAGCTGTTCCTCTGTCTCCATAATGTCATTTCGAGCAATGAGTTGATAAAATTCATCAGCGTGATCATTAACAGTCTTCGTCCCTTGCCTCAGATTCTGCAACCTCTGATACATAAGTGATTGATAATTGTAAGGCAAGAAGGTAGCCTTCATCAACTTCTTCATCTTCTCCCATGATTCAATCTTCGAATTTCCCATTCTCTCCCGTGTAAGTTTAGTTTGCTTCCACCATGCTAAAGCTCTCCCCCTCAACCTAGTAGCAACTAACTTCACTCTTCTATGCTCAGGAACTTCTTTAAAGTCAAAAATTTCTTCAACATTAGACAACCAATCAAGAAATACTTCAGCTACCATTCCACCCTTGAACTCTGGAATTTCCATCTGCATACCCGATTCCCATCAACGATCATCCTCAACATCCCGATATACATTTCGCACTTGGTCTCGATCTCGATAATGAAAACTAGCTCTATCACCATATTCATCAAAATCAAATGTACGTCTATATCGATCTCGACCATCAACATCCCTTCGATCACACATGTCTCTTCTACTATGTCTCTCTTCTTCTCGATATGGTTCATTCTCAAACTCTCATGGAGTTCTCCTCTCTTCATGTCCATAGTCATGGTGATCTCTCCTCGATGAAATTGATGTTTCTCTTATCTCTCTAAAAGATTGCGGTGATACCCTCCTCGCTTCCGTAACCGATGGCGAAACTCTGTTTCCTCCATGGTTCGAGATTGGTGATCTCCTCCTTTGATTTTGATTCAAATCATTCATCAACTTCTCTAACTTTCCAATGCCTTTATAAAATTTCTCGTTAATACGTTGTTCCATTTGCTCGGCTTCTTCTCTTCTATACAACGCTTCAACATTTTGATGACGATTAGCTCTCCTTGGTGGCATGATTGAATCAACACAAACACTTCAACAAATCAAATTCAAACTTGAACAACAAGTTACGGCTTAAACACTTAACTCGGCAATAGCAACGACCTAAGGTTAGGTCGGCTCGGCTTCTAACAAGGCCCGGTTCAACTCAAGCACTTCAAACACTTCCAACTTTGGCGTGCAAAAATCTCACGGCCAAATTCAAACAACTCAAACTCTTCTCCAAAAATTCAAACACTTTCCGGACTTTGATCCAAAATGAAATGGATCGAAAGCTTCTAACTTGTTGCAACTTCAAGACGAACACGATGAATACCAACTTCAAACTCCTTGGTTCCAAGACTCGGCTTTGCAATGATTGGCTAAGTCTAGCTCTGATACCAAAAACTTGATGCAGCGGATAACAACAAAACGATATAGATCGATGAAAGTGAAAGTGCGGTGTGTATACAATTATATGTGCTAATATAGTATACACGGATCGTGTAATATGGATTACAATACAAATGCGGAAATAGATGATAATAGCATTGTAAATAGAAAATAGAAAAATCACACCAGAGATTTTTATACTGGTTCGGAGCACCGTCCTACGTCCAGTCCCAGACTTCTATCTGGATTTTCACTATTAACTACCTCGCTTCACCCGGAGGAACAGGTTTACAACACCCGAACAACCGAACGGGATTTCACGCCTCTAATATACTGAGGACTTCAACACTTGCCTCTTACAACACAGAGGACTTCAACAAAAGAACAAATACAATTGTTGTTGACAACTTGTGTTCTTGAAAACACGGATTTGTCACTAGCAGTACACCCTTCCTATAATCTTATCCTCAAAGTATGCGATATGATGTTTTGAAAAGATTAAGGAAAGTATATTATTGAATCAAAGGATATGAAATAGTTTCAAAGATTCAATAAATAATTTAGAGCTTTTATAATACAGAATTGAGATCAGAGATTAGATTAAAAGAATATATGAAATCGTTGTTCTTAATCAACGAATTGGATTAGTTTATATAGACAAGAATGGTTGTAACTCTTTGCCATTAAGAGATATGATCTTTGGTGAAAGATTAAGAGATGCAACCTTTGGAGAAGAGAAGTGTCTTTTGAAAAAATTGCTTTCTGTTCAAAAACGGTCGACAGGCTAAAAAGTGACCAGTAGACAGGAATTCAAAATATATATACGTTATGTGCATGTGTGCACGTTCACTGTGCAATTTACACAGGAACGGTCGACCGCACCTATATTGACCGGTCGACCGGTGCCTGTTAAATTTCACATTGAATTGTGCAACTGCATGCAACTTATAAATTATTCGTATATATATTGATTCCCTTGATATGCATGATTATTTGAGGATAGATTTTAACAAATTTATTACTATTACAACAACAAATAATCAACCTATAATCTAGAGTACCATATATAGCTCTAATGACCTTGTTTTTGTCGATCGCCTTGTTTGTCAGAAATCAATCGCCTTATTTGTCAGAAATCAAAACATTCATAAAGCTTGTGACTCAACATTCTCCCCCTTTTTGATTGATGACAATATATATATCTGCAAATCTGAATCTCCCCCTGAGTATGTGATTTCTTTCCTGCAAGCAATTGTTAGCCCTTTCTCCCCCTTTGTCATCGACAAAAAGGAGTAACAGAATACTAGAATATGATATGCGTAGAATGAATATGATAAGCATAGAAAAATAAATCATTAACACTTCAAAGACATAACAGAGTTTACTACAGAACATAATGTTAATTGAAAAGCATAAATAACGACACTATTTAGTACAAGTGTCGAAGAATGTTTTTAAAGAGCTAAAACATAATAGAATCTAGGATGAAGCAGATCGAATCTCCTCTTCATCATCATCATCGTCGTCATCATCATCATCTTCATCTTCTTCCTCCTCATCATTGTTCCCTCTAGACGATTCGCCTTCGTCAGATGAAGTCCATGTGAAAACTGGAGCAGCAGGACGTTTTCCTGGATCTTGTGCTTGAACAGAGGTGGATGAGGAACATGATATAGCGTGCCATAGCATACCGAAGAACGACTTGACCTTATTGAAGCGCTTATCAATTTTAGAGTCCATACGCTTGAGACGAGATTCAAGCAGAAATTGATTACGCGCAATGGTTTCAAGAGATTCTTTTGTTGATGACTTTGATCTTAAAAGTTTCACCTCATCGGGACGAGGTCGAGAGGAAGTTGCTCTTTGTTTTCTCAGTCCTCGTTGTTGCCATTCTTCAAAAGGCATAATCTCAAGATAAGGTGGAGGAAGCTTCATTCTTTTGATGGTTATGGAATCAATGCATTTTGGTTTTGAAGTTGCAGAATCAGGAGGATTGACCCCACATGCTAACAATAATCTCATGATATATTCATTATAGAAGAAATGAGGCCGGGTTGAATTATTTACCTTGAGAAATTCATCAAAAAGCATGTGAACCCAATTGATTTGAATTTCACCATAGATAGCATAGAGTGCTTTGAAGTTTTCTTTGTACACTACATCATAATTTCCAAGTCTAGGAAAAAGAGAATGCATCAAGACTCGATGAAGTAACCTTGCTGTCGGTCGAAGTCCAATAGACTTAGTGCCATCACTATTGTCTTCTATAAACTGATGACTTGTACTATTTCGAGTGAAAATTTCGCAGAAGGTAGATGAAAATTCTTCGCCTCGATTTGGTATGCCAAGTATAGAGGCAATTCTAGCATGAGTAAGAAAAATTTGTTTTCCACAGACCATAGACCAGATGACGCCGTTTGGATTATCAGGTTGATATTCATCAAGATTCATGTTGGCGTAAAATAATTTAATCATTAAATGATTTATCTCCACACTATTTGCCGAAAAATCTATTAATGGAGTAATGTTGGCATTATCGGCTAACCTCCGAACTCCGTAAGCCGTGAAATCATCAAATTTGATGAAAGATCCTGGATGAAACTTGTAATTTGTCATTTGATTCCATCGTGTTACAGCAATTGGAGTTTGAAGCCATTTTTTTGACGGAGATGGTAAGAGATGAAGTTTCAGAGGTTGCTCCTTTCTTTGATTTCTTTTGAGGAGGAGCCATTGTTGGAGGATTTGTGATTTGGGAATTGAAGAATGGGAACTAGGGTTTGTGATTTGGGGATAGAGAATAGTTTGAGTAGAGAGTGAATGAGGGTAGAGGGAAAAGTAACGTATAGGGTTATATATAAAAAACTGAAAAATGCGTAACCGGTCGACCTACAACTTTTGGCCGGTCGACCGTTTTCAACCAGAGAGCAAACGGTCGACCGGCAATAATATGGGCGGTCGACCGGTCCTGGTCTGTTGTGCATATAGGATTCTTTTTCAAGTTTTTTATTATATATCAACCTATATATATATATATTATATTTTATACATAATACAAAATATAACCATCATTACACAAGAGATAGATAAATATATAACAACTATATATAAATCTAATGAGAAAGTTCGTCATTAGAATTATCGTTGTTTCCTTCAATACGATTCGACCATGGACTCCATTGTTTCTGAGCTCCTTCATTCTTTTCATAGTTCCGATCCCATGAGTTAGGACTTTTAGATGTTGATGGCCTAGACGGCATTGGTTCATGCACGTCATGTTTGTTGGAACCGCAGAAAAATGTTGCCAACTTTTCTAAAACAGACAATCGTGCCGATGTCCGTTGTTGCTCGTGATAAAGTTGACTTTGCCCGTAATGGAGTTGTCTCTGAAGGTCTATCTGATGTTTTTGGTAGTGATGTATCTCATCAATTTGAGCTTTGGTTCGAGGAGAATAGAATAGTGTCCTTTTAACTCGTTTTGAATTTGGAGTTTTATCAGACATATAAGAGCATTGATGATGACAGCTTGATTTTTGTTTTGGAGTAGTAGGAGAATAATATTCGTCCGACTCAGAGCTTGTAATAGAAATGTGAGATTCTTGCGCACATTTGTCACAAATATGAGCCATAGTGTAAGTTGAATATAGTATTATGGTTAGATAAGAAGTAAAGATGAACAAAATAAAAAAAAAATTTGCAAGCTTATATATAAGTTTCTTATATATAATCTTATGGATGTGAGTTAATGATAACTTTTAACCACGAAAATATAAGCAGAAATTTTATTGTAAATCTAAAAATAGCTTTGTTTTTAAAACTGAATTTATAAAATGAGTAAATAGAATTTAACCATTAAATAAAGCAATGGCTAATATTTAATATAAAAAATAGGTTAAGTAAAAGATACGGTTACTAGGAGAATAGACATTAGTTTAGTTTAAACAAAAAATTATAATTAAAGAGAATAACCAAAAGAGAAGGTGTACATTAGTAATTGCTTAGTCAAGATTTTTTCTTGAAATTAAACCAAGCTCTCTTCGTAATCTAATAAAATTAGATTCGAGCAGCGGCTTAGTAAAAATGTCCGCTAATTGATTGTCAGTATGGACATATTCAAGACATATATTTCTTTTTTCAATATTATCTCGAAGAAAATGACGACGGATATCAATGTGCTTAGTTCGAGAGTGATTCACTGGATTTTTAGAAAGATTTATAGCACTTGTGTTATCACAGTATATAATAGAATTTGATAAATGAATATCAAAATCTTGAAGTGTTTGTTGCATATATAGTACTTGAGTACAAGCGAGAGCCGCTGATATATATTCAGCTTCACATGTTGATAGTGAAACACAATTCTGTTTCTTACTAAACCAAGAGACAAGTGATTTTCCAATAAAATGGCATGTACCACTTGTACTTTTTCTATCTGTTCGTGAGCCACCGAAATCAGCATCACTATATGATACTAATTCAAATGGACATTCTTTTGGATAGAAAAGACCAAAATCTTTGGTATTATTAAGATAACGAATTATACGTTTCACTGCTCGTAAATGTGATTCCTTTGGATCGGCTTGAAAACGAGCACATAAACAAACACTCATTAATATATCTGGACGACTAGCTGTAAGATAAAGAAGAGAACCAATCATGCTTCGATATAATTTCTGGTCAACATTCTTACCACTTTCATCTTTTTCAAGATGTGTAGTTGTACTCATAGGAGTTGGTTTACCAGATGTATTTTGTAATCCGAAGCGTTTGATAAGATTTTCACAGTATTTTTCTTGATTGATAAAAATACCGTTTGAAAGTTGTTTGATTTGAAGTCCAAGAAAATAAGATAGTTCTCCCATATGAGACATTTCGAATTCTTTGGTCATAATACTTGCAAATTCCTTGCAGAGTTTATCGTTTGTTGAACCAAAGATGATATCGTCTACATATATTTGGATAACCAGAATATCTTTTCGAGAATGTTTAATAAACAAAGTTTGATCGACTTTGCCTATTTCAAATCCTGAATTAATAAGATAGCTACGTAATCGTTCATACCAAGCACGAGGTGCTTGTTTTAAACCATACAGAGCTTTCTTAAGTTTGAACACATGGTCAGGATATTTTTCATGTACGAATAAAGGAGGTTGTTCGACATAGACATTCTCTTTGATAAATCCATTGAGAAAAGCACTTTTGACATCCATCTGATAAAGTTTGAAATTATGATGACAAGCAAAAGATAATAGAATTCTAATAGCTTCTAGTCGAGCGACTGGTGTAAAAGTTTCTTCATAATCGATACCTTCTTCCTGATTGTATCCTTGTGCTACTAATCTTGCTTTATTTTTGGTGATATTTCCTTGTTCGTCAGCCTTATTTTTATAGACCCATTTAGTACCAATTACCGACTGATCAGTTGGTCTCGGAACAAGTTCCCAAACGTCATTGCGCTCAAACTGATTTAGTTCTTCCTGCATGGCAATGATCCAGTAATCATCTGTAGCAGCTTCTTTTGGATTCTTGGGTTCGATATTTGAGAGAAAAGCGACATGACCCATTTGATTGAGTTGACTCCTTGTTCTGACATGTGATGTTATTTCACCTATTATATTTTGGGCCAGATGGTCTCTTAATATTCTTGGTGGTGATTGTAATTCACATATTTGAGGAGTATTCTCAATAATTACTTCTGAGTCAGAATCAGTATTTGAGATGATTGGATTATCAATGACTATTGATTCGTCATCATCTGATATTGTGTGAGGATGCTGATAGATTTCATCAAAAGAGACATGAAGTGATTCTTCAATAGTTTTGGTTCGTTCATTAAATATCCGGTAGGCCTTACTTCGTTCCGAATAACCGACAAATATTCCTTCATCGGCTTTTGGATCGAATTTTCCAAGCTGGTCTTTCGTATTTAAAATAAAGCACTTGGAACCAAAAACTTTGAAGTATGAGATTTTGGGCTTTCTTTTGTTAAACAATTCATAAGGAGTATTCTTGGTAAGAGGTCTTATGGACACACGATTTAAAACATAACAGGCAGTTGCGACAGCTTCTGCCCAGAAATATTTTGGTAAGGTGGTTCCATTCAATAATGTTCTTGCACATTCTTGTAAAGTTCGGTTCTTTCGTTCTACTACTCCGTTCTGTTGTGGAGTTCTGGGAAACGAAAAATTATGATATATACCTTTCTTTGTACAAAAATGTTCAAATTCATTATTTTCGAACTCTCCGCCATGATCACTTCTTATATTTTTAACTTTAATCCCTTTTGATTTTTGAATTCTTTTGACGAAAGATTTGAAATGATCGAAAGTATCACTTTTATTTTTTAAGAAAATTATCCATGTATAACGAGAGAAATCATCAACAATTACAAGCACATATTGACTGTGATTTATTGATTGAACTCTAGTAGGTCCAAATAAATCCATGTGCAGTAACTCAAGTGGTTGTAATGTTGATATGACTTTCTTGGATTTAAAAGATGATTTGGTCAATTTTCCTAATTGACATGCATCACAAATGTTGTTAACTTTAAAACTCATTTTGGGTAGTCCTCTAACTAGATTGTTTTTGGCTAGCTTGTCAATAGTTCTGAAGTTTATATGACAGAAACGTTTGTGCCATAGCCATGGATCATTGTCATTAGCCACAAGACACATATCTGAATTATGATTAATATTCATATTTAGAATATATATATTTCTGTCTCTATAACCTTCAAAAACCAAATTATGGTCTTTATCTAAAATACTACACTTATTATTTGAAAAGGAAATTATAAAACCCTTGTCACATAACTGACTAATACTAAGTAAATTGTGTTTTAAATTTCTAACTAGCATGACATTAGTAATAAGAGGTAAGTTAGATGTACCGCAATTGCTCACATCGCCTTTGCCGATGATATAACCTTTTGAATTGTCTCCAAAAGTGACTGAGCCACCATCTGAGTATTTAATATTTGTTAATAAGCTCTTGTCTCCCGTCATATGCTTTGAGCAACCACTGTCCAATATCCACTTTCCTCTTTTCTTCAGTGGGACCTGCAAAAAATAGAATTAAGTTCATGGTACCCACTTTTTATAGGGTCCTAAGAGTTAGGTCTTAGGAGTCCAAACCCATTTGGGTCCGATATCCCCTTTATATATATAATTGTTATTAAAATGTACATTATTCATGAATTGCTGAATGTATTTGTTCCTAATCAAATTATTATTTGTTTTAGGAACCCATATTTTGATAGTCTTGACATTTCTCTTTTGAAATTTCACAGCTGGTTTTGGTTTGAAATGTAATAAACTAAGATTTTTCTTAGCTTCAGTTTTTTGTACTTTCTTCTTCCTTTTATTTCTAAGATGTTTCTTAGTTTCATGTTTGTTATATCCCAAACCTTGTTTATCTGAAATAGATTGTGAACTTTCAATGATTTTAGTCAAATTTTCTCGACCTTTGTTAAAGTTAGAAACATTTTGAGTAATGTCATCAAACTTTGTTTGTAAACTAGCTTTTTCTAGGTCTAGAATTTTGACTTTTGCTTTAAGTTCATGATTTTCAGTAGTGAGAGCATTATTTTTCTCTTTTTGAGCTTCTATTTCTTGACTCAAAAGAGATATTTGAGAGTCAACATTAGATGATGATTCTTGAATATTTTCAAGTTCTTCTTCTAATATTTTCTTCTCATCTTTTAACATATCTCGTTCAAACTCTGCTCTACTTAAATCTGCTTTGACTACTTTTAATTGACGTTTTAAGTCTTTATATTTGACTATCAATTCAGCATTAATATCAAGTAATTCATCAAATGTAGGAATTTGTACCTCATCTTCTGTTGCCATAAAGCAAACATTAGCTTGTTCATTCTCCGAATCACTTTCACTTTCTGATGAAGATGACTCTGAATCATCCCATGTTACTGAGAAGGCTCGTTTCTTTGATTTGTCCTTCTTATATTTGAATTTGTCATTTTCTGACTTTTTCTTTTGTTCTGGACAATCCTTCTGCATGTGCCCCTTTTTATGGCAGTTGAAACATTCTATAGCAGATGAAGATGGTTTATTTGATCCAGGTTTCCTTTTATTGTAGCGACTGGCTTTTCGATATTTTAGGAATTTTTTGAAACCTTTAGCAATGAACGCCAAATCTTCATCTTCAGAATCTGATTCATTTTCATCTTTCTCAACATGAAATGCTACATTTTTCTTTTCTTCTTTCTGTTCTTTTCTAGCCTGCAAATTTGCTTCATAGGACATTAAATTTCCTATCAGTTCATCTGGCTTCATGACGGAAAGGTCATTAGCTTCTTCAATTGCTAATACTTTTCCTTCCCATTCATTAGTCAGAGAATGTAGGACTGTTGAAACAACATCAAAATCAGAATACTTTTGTCCTAACCCAATAAGTGCATGGTGAATAGTTTGAAACCGTGAATACATGTCATTGATTGTTTCATTTGGTTTCATTTTGAAATTTTGAAATTGACTTTTCAGCATGGCTATTTTGGCTTGTTTAACCTTGTTAGTACCTTCATGAGTGATTTTTAGCGTTTGCCAAATTTGATATGCAGTAGTGCAGATACTAACACGGTTATATTCATTTTGGTCTAATGCACAGAACAACATATTTATTGCTCTTGCATTTACGGCTGCTGCCGTTTTCTCAGCCACAGTCCATTCTGAATAATCAGTTGTTGGATTCACTATTTCTCTTTGAGTAGCATTCCAAGCATCATAGCTACTTGATTGCATAAAGAATGACATATGTGTTGCCCAATAACTATAGTTAAGACCATTGAAAAATGGAGGTCTTTGTGTCGATTGCCCTTCTGTGTAAGTGGTGTTTTGAGTGCTAGTACTTGCGTTATTTGCCATATTACAAGAATATATCAAATAACTGTGTTACGGTTATATGATGACCGTGCTCTGATACCAAATGAAAGTGCGGTGTGTATACAATTATATGTGCTAATATAGTATACACGGATCGTGTAATATGGATTACAATACAAATGCGGAAATAGATGATAATAGCATTGTAAATAGAAAATAGAAAAATCACACCAGAGATTTTTATACTGGTTCGGAGCACCGTCCTACGTCCAGTCCCAGACTTCTATCTGGATTTTCACTATTAACTACCTCGCTTCACCCGGAGGAACAAGTTTACAACACCCGAACAACCGAACGGGATTTCACGCCTCTAATATACTGAGGACTTCAACACTTGCCTCTTACAACACAGAGGACTTCAACAAAAGAACAAATACAATTGTTGTTGACAACTTGTGTTCTTGAAAACACGGATTTGTCACTAGCAGTACACCCTTCCTATAATCTTATCCTCAAAGTATGCGATATGATGTTTTGAAAAGATTAAGGAAAGTATATTATTGAATCAAAGGATATGAAATAGTTTCAAAGATTCAATAAATAATTTAGAGCTTTTATAATACAGAATTGAGATCAGAGATTAGATTAAAAGAATATATGAAATCGTTGTTCTTAATCAACGAATTGGATTAGTTTATATAGACAAGAATGGTTGTAACTCTTTGCCATTAAGAGATATGATCTTTGGTGAAAGATTAAGAGATGCAACCTTTGGAGAAGAGAAGTGTCTTTTGAAAAAATTGCTTTCTGTTCAAAAACGGTCGACAGGCTAAAAAGTGACCAGTAGACAGGAATTCAAAATATATATACGTTATGTGCATGTGTGCACGTTCACTGTGCAATTTACACAGGAACGGTCGACCGCACCTATATTGACCGGTCGACCGGTGCCTGTTAAATTGCACATTGAATTGTGCAACTGCATGCAACTTATAAATTATTCCTATATATATTGATTCCCTTGATATGCATGATTATTTGAGGATAGATTTTAACAAATTTATTACTATTACAACAACAAATAATCAACCTATAATCTAGAGTACCATATATAGCTCTAATGACCTTGTTTTTGTCGATCGCCTTGTTTGTCAGAAATCAATCGCCTTATTTGTCAGAAATCAAAACTTTCATAAAGCTTGTGACTCAACAGAAAGTAGCAAACGGTGGATTGAAGATACTGAAATGCCCAAATTCGTTGATCACAAAGATACTGAATTCTAGCTATCTTCGACACGTTGATCGCGCACGATACCCTGAAAGATGATCTACAATTCTTCAAACGTTGATCAAGCACACTTGATACCGTGAATTGACTTTAACAATCGTTGAATCGAGCGCACTCGATTAACCGAAAGTGGAGATAGGAGATTACACTCAACCACCAATTTAGATGAAAGCACACAGCAATCAAACAAAGTTTTATTCAACAATCAACCACCCTGAAATGTATAACACACTCCTTATTTATAGCATTTCACAATCTGACCCTTAAGTCGTTGCCGACTTAACTCCTCTTAAGTCGTTGCCGACTTAACTCCTCTTAAGTCGTTGCCGACCTAACTGACTCGAGTTACCCTCATAGCGACTTAGACCCAAGTACAACACAACAGACCGACACAGTGACTTAACGACTCACAACACAGAACTGCCATCACGCGACCTAAACATGACCTACTTAAGAACATAACGACTCAACAAATTACAACACGGCACCCATTCGGCCGACTTATCTACATGCCGACCTACGACTTATCACATACGACTTATACTAGGTCGTTGCTCCTTTTCCCTTGATTTGTTAAGTCGTAGCCGACTTAAGCCCTTAAGTCGTAGCCGACTTAAGCTTTGCACATTCTCCACTCGTGCTGCTCCTCCTGTATCCTTATGTCGTAGCTGACTTAAGTCTTCACTACAACAATGCGGCAGATCATTATGTCCTTGTCTTTTAACTCATGCCGTCTCATGGTTAGTTCCCGTAGTTATAGGTCGTAGACGACCTAACAAAACCGAACGACTTAAAGCTTGGTTAAGTCGGCACGTCTTGACTCGTGACTCTTTAGGTCGCAGATGACTCAAAGCGGCTTCATTAACTCGCAGCTCCTCCTCACGTGACTCCTTAGGTCGGGGCCGACCTTCATTAACTCGTGAATGACCTAAGCCTTGTGCTTTCATAGGTCGTGCTGCATCACATAGTTCGGAATGTCTATGCTGGCTAAGATTTATATTCTATTTTCGAAATGCTTTCATCACTATGCACTTATAATAATATCAAAATTGATTTGTTTTGCATTGTAAGCATCTTTGACTATCATAAGGAGAAATCTCCTCCAATTCAGCGTTTGCATTGTGTATGTGCGGGGAGGCCTTATGGTAGTTTCATTTTCCAAAAGCATTGTGGACATTTCTTACTTCCCTTATTGTTGTTGTTTTAAAAGATAAATAACTGTTTTAAGTCCTCACACCAGTCCCATAACTGACCTGGATTTTGTTGTTCTCTTCCTAAACTCTGGGTGCCCATAATTTTCCACATGGGCAGTCTAGAGTCAGGTCATCAGGTCATTCTGGATTCAAAAGTGCTATGGAGCTCAAGTGGCGAGCTGGATGGCGGGACGTATTACTTGTATATGATATTATCCTTCCACTGTAAATTCACTTGTAAGGACATGTTTGTATAACTGTCCATTGTTTTATTGCGTTTTATATTGTTGTTGTGCACTCTGATGATAATGTAATGTAATAACTGATATAGTTCTTTGTTTTAAATATTATTCATTTATCTATTATATGTTGTTCCGCTACGACTGTGAGATTCTGATATTGTTTCTGTTCTGTTTCCTTATTTCTTCTATCTTTTTCTTCTACCTCTTCTTTTTAACCCTAATGGTTCGGTTTTCCGGCATTCGATTACGCGGCATTTGATACAGTGGACGTAAGAATGCCGACCTTCGGATCTCGATAAAATTGATCCGTTACACAAAGATAGAGATTCAAATTAGAGGGGCTCTAGTCAAATATAATTCTGATTCAAAGATAGGCTCGACCAACGATGAGATAACTAAATTTCAAAATAGAAGATGGATTTTACATATATAAATTGCAGGTGACCTTAACAGGGTCAACCGTGACTTAAAAAATATGATTGATGCGGAGTTCTAAGGAAAATCGACATTCGATCGCCCGAGATAGAATTCGGCATGACAAAGGATAGCAGCATCTAACCCGAGGGATATATAAATCTTCGTTGAATCAATGCCAATTGTAAAGGAGTTTCACCACTTTACACATCATTCAAAGATTTGTGGGGTCGCCTATTCTTCTAGAAATCATTCGAAGTGGAGTTATGGGATACTCCAGAAACCAAAAAAATTGAATAGGGAAGAAAAGGATGGATTTTGGAAACGAAGGGAATTTCCCAAAATTCAAAGAAAATTCAAATCAAAGAGGAAGGAATTCAAGCTCGAACAAAAGTGATTCTGCAATTAAACTTACCATATATGTTAAGTTTTTCCTAGAGCCAATGCTCTGATACCAACTGTAACAACCTGATATTTTCAACCATTCGCATCCACACATGCTGGATTTGAATTGTTCAAAATATCAGATTGTTAATTTAAATTTGGAAAAACTCAGCATGCACAGTAAGTAAACCAATTGTAGAATCATAAACACAGAGTACAGAGAAATATAATGCAGTGGAATGTACAATTAGTAGTTCATGAAGCTACTGTATAAACATCAGAGTTAGGAATAAAATACAACGGAATATCTCAAACACAATAAAGTCTCCAGTACGAACCGATGACTTCTCTGAACAAATCATCTGGAAGCTGAATCGATAGTTGGATCTCCAAACGAAGCTCCAAACTCCGAAGGTGAGTCTCAAATGATGTATCACTCAGTTCGACCCGTGCGTGAAGTAAAATACAAAACACTCGAGTCAGGATTAACATTCTTATATCAATAAATCCAACTCAAGTGAAATATCAACTGAAATACAATTAACTTAAAGGATGTTTGGGACAACCATCCTCTAAGAATCCGTGTAACTATCTATAATGTAGAAATATACACTATAGCACCGCGGTCATTTCAAACTATTTCATACTTCAAAACAAAATTATCATTTCCATTTCAAATATATCTATTTTCCAAAATAGTATATATATTTTATAATTTATAAAGTAAAGTATTAGTAATTTCCTCAAACTTTACAAATCACTTCAAAATCAAATCAGCTTTCCCGTTTAAATTAAATTCAATCTCACGTTATGAATTTTTATTCAATTCAGTTTTCTAAATAACAAATTCAAATTATATTGATTTCAAATACAGATCTGGATCACAAATAAACCATTTAAATTCTAGTATATTTCAAAGCTTTAATATTCAACATTTTCAGAGTTAAATTTAACAGTTTCATATAGATCTGATTCAACCTCATTATTATTTAGTCCTTAAATATTCACTTAATAATTTCAATATCATTTAAATAATGCAAAATTACAGTTTACTAAATATTTCCTTGAATTCATCTAAACAGGAAATATTCATTAACTTACTTAAATCAAAATCACGTTGTATAATCATATATTTGGATCTCAATTTCAAGAAGTTTAAATCAAGTTAATCAAATTAAATTCTTAATTGATTACAATTTCAAATGTATTTCAAATTTACCTTCCCAAGCTTAACTTATTCAAGTTATTACAAAAAGCTATTTGAAAATATAAATTGAAATGCTTAAACATATTATATATACCGAATAAATCTTAATTAAGTTTAATATTATCGTTTAACCTATATATATATATATCATTACCATTGTATAATATATTTAAGAATCAATACTTATTACAACTATATATTTCTTTTCAAAACCATAGAGTTCATTTTCAAAATATTTATATAGACCAACGACGTTGGTGCATAATTTTCTATTCTATAGTAAAGTGATACGGATATTATCATTTCAATCCGTAGTTTAAATATATACGGGTATATATCATTTCGACCCGCAATACCAAATTCAATTCAAATGAAAATCTATTGGGTCTATCATTTCAACCGATAACGATTTTCTCCTATTCCAAAGTCCATTCGGGTATGTATCATTTCAACCCATAGTAAATTCTATAATAAAAGGGAACTTACCGAGTGATAACAGATATGACAATAATATAAAAAATAATAATATAACAGGCATATATCATCAGTAATTAAATGAAATATAAATAATAGGATAAGGTGTCATATCCCATAGGTGAATAGATAATGATAATAGCCTATCTAACCATAATTAAATAAATAACAATTCAAATTAGCAGCATATTTCAATTGTCGTTTCAATTAAAATCAACTTTAATAAATATAAGAACGTTAATCGTGAGTGGTTGCTCACCTTTCGAGGCTTGAGAAGATAGATAACACGATGAGCTACGATTGAATCACGATATAGACCATCGACCGATCCAACAACAAATCTCAAAGCAAAGTAAGCTGAACACGGATTTTAACGGACAAAGCTGATAGATAAAGAATTGATGAAATAGATCAGAGTCTGCATGATATAGATTGAAACAATATATATTATTCTATTATATTATTTTCTTAAACCAATATTAAATTTGGAACTTATATTTAAATATAAAATATATACATTTTGAAATAAATACTAAATTTAAATCCCTAAAAAAAAATCTTAGACACACTGTACATATGAAATTACAATTAAATATACTCTCGCATGCTACTATATAAAACAAATATATGCAGACTCTACGAATCTATAGAAATATTCAACAAAACATAATTATCTTTCAGGCAGTATGTAGACCTAACTTTTTTTCAAATATATAAGTAATGGACATACAAACAACAGTTCAAAAATATATATACTATATCAAACGTACCTTACATTATCTATACGTATATATTAATATATTTGTACTCTGAAATATACTATATAAAATATGTCAATGCCCACATATTATATTCTGTTAACAGACTAGTACTTATGCAAACCTATTACGTAATAATATATAATATTATAAAATATATACACTTTCCAATAGCTTACTGCCAACCAAAACAAAAACAAAATATACATATATACACGACGTGAATATATACATACACGCATGCCAGCAACATGAAATTAGCCTTGAAAACTGATATATTATATGTATGAAGACCTTATGTGTGGCATATATGTAAATTATAAACAACTATAAAATAATATAAACTAAACCATATAAACTTATATTCACAATTTAGACTTGCTTTTATAAAACTGTAAATGAACAGAAATTTGGCAAATTGTACTATATATCTATAACTGGCAAATAAAACCTTCACTTTAAGTTTCTTTCCAAAATTTCAGAGCCATATACAAGCAATACTACACCCGCTTATACGGTATACATATCAAGTACAAGTACGACATTGGAACAATTACAAAATACGAAAGTTTTTTTTTCTTCAAACGTACGCAAGCAACATATTTCAACTCATGTCATAACCAGATATATGCGAGCAACTTGTTCGAAAGCAAATTGTGCATATCTCATCATAAAGCATTGACTTTGTTCATAATGGTGTGTATTATATGGTTATACTAAATACCTTTCTATACTATAGTTTAAATAATATACAAAGTTGCATGCAGACCCTGACCATATGCTAAGAACCACATTATTTAGAACAACGGACAACAAACTCATTATATTTAAAACCGACTCAAATATAACTTTTAAAAAAATAAATATCAACATATATTAACAACTCCCTCACCTATATAGAAGAAGA
This sequence comes from Allium cepa, assembly GCA_030765085.1. NCBI lineage: Eukaryota > Viridiplantae > Streptophyta > Magnoliopsida > Asparagales > Amaryllidaceae > Allium > Allium cepa. Next base: position 744,281,498 of record CM060931.1, on the reverse strand, counting down.
TGGGATCTAGACTGGGATATAGGAGCCGACGCACGGCCATAGCTAGGGAGGCGGAGACTAGGCGTGTGTTGGCCAGGGCAGACGCTGTTAGTTATGTGGTGGGAAGGCGTGCGCGGAAAGAAGGGTAAGCAACTTGTGGTTTGCATGGAGGAAGGTGGTTGTGCTATCTGGTGGTGACGCGATCGCTTGTGTGGGCTGAGGTAAGCGGTGGTGCAGAGCTTTGGTGAGGCGATGATGGGTTAGGCCGCAAAGGAAGCAAGGTCGTTGGGAAGAGAATGGCAGTAAGGAAAGCACGTATAGAGAGGAAATGGAGAGGCGCAGTGCTGATGTACGACATGAGGTCGGTTGGCACGGACAAGCGATGGGTGGAAGCTAGGTAGTGAAATTGGGTCAGAGGAGTTGCATGCGGAGAGGAGGAAAAATTGGCTTGGAGGGGGATGTAACAAACAGGAAGAAAGAAAGTAGATAGTTATATAGAACAGAGAAGGGAAAGAATGAACGAGCCCAAATAAAATAAATAAAGATGCAGAGGCACATTTTGGGATGCTAAAAGCTAGCAGTCAATTCTGGAAAAGCAAAAGACACATTGAAAATAAAACTATAAATGCTAGTTGCCATTAGAAATTTGAATGTACATCACAACGGTACCGGTACGAATTGTTTTTTCGGGGTTCCACTGTGTACAGGACTTGAAAACACAGAAATAATTGTACCATAGAGATCAACGCAATGAGACAATCAAAATGGTATACAGATATTGTTGGTACGATTGAATTATAAAATTCGAATTTTTTGCTAGGGGAAAATGCAGCAAAAATGCAGAAAATAAGATCGACATAGCTAAAGAAGCCCGAATTTTGAAAAACGAAAGATGACATCTTGCTTAGAAGATGATTTAGAAATTTTCTATAGAAAAATATTCAAGTTTGGAAATAAATTTGTTATCATCAAATTCTAACTGATTTAAATTGAAATAAAATTACATAATAAAATTTCCTTCCATATTATCTGACGAAAATTTACCAGCTGCTATGTTTAAGAAGGCGTATTCCAAATATTAAATTTTTATTTTCAAATTTTATTGTTTAAAATGTCACAAAATTCAATTAAATATATTATTAAACAATTAAAATTTTGCGGGCCGTTACACGACAATTGAAGCATAACGACTTCTGAACCATTGTGGAAATGGGTCCACTCTACTGTTGCTTTGGAGCTCCACCTCTAGGACATCGTTTAGCTAGATGACCTTCCTGCTGGCACACATAAATTTCCGAGTTTCACTGTTTCCTCCAGGTTTTCCGTTACCCTGCCTCTTCCAGTTCGGGTTGAATTTCGTTTTGTTCTGATCGGTAGATTTTCCACCCGGTGCTATCCCTATTGCCAAAGGTTTCTTTTCCATAAGCTCTTCATATCTCAACGCCATATCTACCAGTTCCACAAATGATCCTTTGAGATGTGCAGTCATTCTTTCATGAAATTTGGGCCTCATTCCAAGCAAAAACATCTCATTCTTCTTAAGCGGTAAGACAATGAGAGCAGGTTCATAGCGGAATAACTCATTGAACTTGGTTTCATCTCCGATACTAACAAACTTCCTTGCTTAAGCTCTAGAAAATTTCTATACAGTCGAGTCTTCACTGCAGTGGGCATAAACTATTCTTCAAACACTTCCTTCAACTTGCTCCAAGAGATATCATCGTAGGAAATATTCATGATGACCGCGTTCCACCATGTAGCTGCTCCCTTCTGAAATTGCCATGATGCCATAACACACTTCTTTTCATCCTTCAGACATAAACTCTTGAAAATCCGCTCACACGAGCGCAACCAAGCTTGCACTTCAATAATAGACTCCGTACCCTTAACAGGCTTTTCCTTCGAGATTGGTAAAGTCTTTACATAGAGTAGCAAAGCTCACTCAAGGGGTATTGGGTTTGCAGCCTCGTTAGTTACCCTTCCTCCTTCAGCATTCAGATCTCTCCCATTTGTGGTCGTCGTGCTACTCACACCTCTACCTCTTCTTCCTCTGGTACTCATGTTGCCAACCTGGACAGGTAACCCAACAATCATGTAGGTGTATATAGATATAAAAATGTCAAGTATGCTATCTTAAGATAGGTATTAACTGTAAAAGCCTAGGTATTATATCAACCTAGTGCTTTGATACCAACTTTGACGACCCGCCTTTCATTCCATAGGAAGACGTATCGTAAACTTAGAAAGAAACGGGTAGAAAAGAAAATACATAAAAAGAAAGAATTAAACAACATAAGAATCTCACAGTGGAACGAAAAATTTTTTTACATCACATAAATATTGCACAGTTGTCATTAATTCCATACACCAGAGTCATTCAGTTATACAACATTTTATTAGACAGTCGTGATGACCCGCCTATCCATTACAACCCAAAATGCAAATAGAGATACTAATACCGCGGAATAGATATATATAGATATGCCAAAGTCTCCTGCTCTAAGCCTTCTTTCAAATACGTCAAGCCAACCTGAATCACTTAGCTACTCATAAAAATTTGATTACCCAAGATTTTGAGAAAACAGAAAATAAACTCTGGGTCAGACATGGGTCTGGTGTGAGTAAACGGTTTAAGTTGTTTGACTTGAAAAATCTTTCGAAAACAAGGATATCTCGTAAGACTCACCCCAAATAGACACGGTCAATTTTTTCCCTTACGGTAATCGAAATGTTTGATAAGAAATCAAGTTATATAACAATAGTGTCTAGAGTTTTCAATATAAAACAGGAAATAGCTGGAACACATACATCTCATGTTCCAACATAGTTGGGCATAATCAAAACCGTACGGGCACTTATTGGATCTTGGATTCCATACAATTGCAGGGCTACCAGGGTACTGCCTATCACAGTACCTAGTCTAGATCAGCGTGCCGAGGATCCCCCTGGATCCCTTGCAACACAAGACCAAAGCTATCCCTTATTGGACAGTTCGAATAAGACAACCTCGCGGTGGTGGCCAACAACTGCCCACACAGCGGAATAAATGGGACATCTAGATAGGGGAAAACCTTGTCCTACATGGGTGCTACCCACTTAGCCTTGCTACACCTCCCTTGTTTATGCATTCCCAGTTGATGAGGCTTGAGGCTACGATTACCTTTATAGCACACATACCTTGGATTGCTCATCGTCCTCCAATGACGATGGTCTGATAGCATTCGTCCATACAAGTCCGTTCCGGATCCGAACGGAACCGAAGGCACTATCTACGCTGCACTCATTTTGGAATCACCCTTAGTGTTAATGACAAATAGCCCTTGCATTCTGAATCTTCATTCGAGATCTTCACTTGAGATTTCACGACCTATCGCTTATTTTGGACCGATGTGGCTTTCGGATAACAATTTGATACCCGATCCCGTTCTCATCGAAATCCAAACCCCGTCTTTTAAGGCCAAGTTGTTTAAGTAAAACAATTCAATTTAATTCAGAATGTCATTCTACACAGAAATTCATCACAGATATCTAAAACATCTACATTAATCAATAGTTCAATTCAAGGATTTCATATCACAGAATACACAATATACCAGAGATATTAAATAATCAAAACATTCGATACAATTTAACATTCATAGGCAAAATTAAACGGCCACACCATTTCTAGTTAATTTAATTTTAAAAAAATTAATTAGTTATAAATCATGCTTAATTATCCTTAATTAATTCCATGCCATTTATGATTATTTTAATTAATTATTGGAATTAATTAATTATCATTTGCAATTACTTAAGAGTTTATTTAACTAAAAGTTTAAAACATTTATCTTAACCATTTACTTAATTACATTATTAACATTATTTGAAAACATTTAGGAATTAAATTGAATAATTAATCAAATATATAATTATCCTAAACCAAATCAATTTAAGTTCACACATTTAACTTCATAACTCTTGGGCTTGAAACTTGCTTTGAAACTTATTTAAAAATTACTTTGAAAACTTGTTCATAAATTTACTCTCTTTTTTAAAAAACTTGGTTAATTTTTTTTCTATAACACTCGTGCCCAAGCCCAAAAATCCTAGGCCAAAACTCAATCTTCCTCGACTCACTTCCTTTCTTAAAACTTGCTAAATAACTGGTGTACCAACTCGATCCAAACCCTTATGCAAACCCGAGCCCAACCCCTTCTTTCCACTCTCCTTCTCTTCTTCCCACTCTTGTCTACAGCAAAACACTGATACACATGCCCTCGTGCATAAGCACAAGGCAATGAAGCCACTCCGACAATCATCGACGGTCCCACCAAGTCGTCGTCGACCCTGCCGACTATCCTAACCACCAGAATCCATGTCGGCCACAAAAATAAAAATCGAACGAAAATCAAACAGTAGTGCCATCGCCTGAACCAAAACCGACGCTTTCTCGCCCCTCGTTCCACCACCACAGACCACCAGAATCCATGCCCTAATGCCAAAATCTTCATCTGACATCCCTCTACCTTTTCCCCCTCCTCCGGTCCATTCAGATGCCACCACGACACCTCACTCTCCTAGAAACTAACCTCGACCTGAAAGAGCTCTAAAGCCCTACATCTTCCTTGTCGTGCCACCATAGCAAAATAAAACCCCTCCGAGCATTTTTCCCAAGCTCCTCGACATGTGAGCTACATCCAGCAACAACCTCGAGTTCTCTAGAACCTACGATCGCCAGAAATCAACAAAAACACAGTTCCCGTTCAACTCACAAAATCTCCACACATTTGAACTAAAAAGTTCGGTTATTATTATTAAAAATCATTGATTTCGAAATTAAATCTGATTATAAAAGTGAAACTTGAAATTAAAATAGTCGATGTCTTTGATATGTTACATTTCCACTGTAATTTCTATCTTTCCAATTAAACACTTACTAATTTCACTTAAAATTATTTTTAAAATAAGATTTAGTTAATACAAACAAGTTTCCTTTAGACATCATAAATTAAATTACTTAATTGAGGAGAAATGACATTTTTTGAATGAATTTTAGGTCTGTTAAACAAAACAGAGGCATGCATGTATACACACAGGCATGCACACAGTAATTCATCTTATATTCCAACAAAAATACATTTCTACATCCATGCAAATCACAGTCAAGCCATTTCTACAATTAGTCTTTCATGCACAGGTCAATAAAGAGGATTTAGTTTTTTGAAAGTTAAATTTACCAAACTAGACTCTGAACGGAAAAACACAGATGTATCAAGTTGAAAAATGCACTTGATATTGAAACTGCAACTTGATTTACTTGTTAAAGCTGAGTTAAACTTGAATCGGATCTTGGTTTGCTTTAGTTTGAAACTTAAAAGAGTTTGATTGTTGTTTAGTTTTTAGTTTGGTTTTTCTTTGGTTTTTAGTTTGTTAAAAGGGAAAGAAGGAAAAGAGTTGAGACATATATATATGTATAAATTGTACACCCCTGGTTTCTTATTTACATTATATTTTCTTTCTTTTTATTAACTTTTGAAAATGAAGAAAACAATAAATCTGACACTTGTACACAACATCACTTTCTAGCTTACAAATGTCCACAAATGAATACTTTACATTTTTTATGTTTAATATTTTTATTTTTACATTACTTACTATTTATTTTATGTAACTTCGTAATAAATAATATAAAACCTATCTTTGTATTCGTATTTTATTTTTAACTTAAGTTATTACTACTTAAATTTAATAACTATATATATACACACACACACATTAGTGTCTAAAACGTAGAGTTTTTAATCTAATTTATTTTTAAGATATATATTTTGAATTTTCAATCATAGTTTCATTTACAATCTATAAATATATATTAGATAGCATATTTATTGTTTAAAAGATAAGTTTGGTAGATTTAAATAGTTATATAAGAAGTTTATCAGTTTATGATTTGCTAAAAATCTCGGGTTGTCACATGTATAATAACCTATTTTTGTACAAAAGCATTTGTAGTTATTTTATACTTACAATCATCATAGTACAACAATCAATACATCAATCTAGATTGTTATAATAACTTATCCTCGTACGGTACAAATATAAGTCATGTACGAAAATACGTCTCTGTCATCCAACCACTAACCAAAAAAACGTATCATGAATTAAGAAAGAAAGAGATAGAAAGAGAAAGAAAGAGAAGAAAGAAGAAAAACAACAGAATCTCAACAGCGGAATGAATAAATCATATTAATAACAAAATTATTACATAGATATACAACAACTATAAGAGTTACAAAGATTATACATCTCACACTAGACAGTTATAAACACCTGGCTAGTTATTACAACACAATACACAATAACTCAACAAACGACTCAGAGATACCAACACAGTGGAAAACTAGATAACTACAATGCAAAAGCCTCCTGTTCCATTGCTCCTCCACAATTCGTCAATGCTAACGCAAATCCCTTGGCTACTCGTAAAAATTTGAGTACCCAAGAGTTTAAGAAAACAGAAATAAACACCGGGTCAGACATAGGTCTGGTGTGAGTAACAGGTTAAAGTTGCTTAACTTTTGAAAAACCTTTAAAAAGAAAGGTATCACGTAAGACTTCCCACACATAAATATGGAAAAGTTTTTAACTTAAGCTAACCAAAACATTTGATCGGAAATCCAGTGATATTATAATAGTGCCTAGGGTTTTCAAGTAAAATACAGAAATAGCTGGAATGCTTACACCTCAGATTCCAACATAGTTGGGCACAATCAATATGTACGACACTTATTGGATTTTGGATTCCATACAATAGCAGGGCTACCGGGGTACCGCCCGTCACAGTACGGGGCCTAGATCGCCGTACCAAGGATCACTCCCAATCCCCTGCAACACAAGGCCGGAACCATCCCTTACTGGACAGTCCCGAACAAGACAACCCCATAGTTGGCCGCGACCCAACCGCCCACATAGCCGAATAAAAAGGGGCTTCTAGACAGGGGAAAATTTCGTCCTACTTAGGCATGGCCCACATAGCCTTGCTGCACCTCCCATGTTTTAGCCATTCTCGGTTGATGAGGCTTGAGGCTGCGATTACCTTTAGAGAACACATCTCTTAGAATGATTATCGTCCACCTGACGACGTTCTGAAAGCATTCAGTCCATACAAGTTTGTTCCAGGTTCGAACAAAACCGAAGGGATTATCTCGTTACACTCATTTTGGAATCACTCTCAGAGTTAACGACGATAACCCTTGCACTCTGAATCTTCATCTTCACTTGAGATTCACGACCTATATTTAATCTGGATCAATGTGGTTTTCGGATATCCAAATATGGAAACCCGATCCCGGTCTCATCGAATCCAAAACTCCATCTTTTAGGTCCAAGTTGTTTAAAGTTTAAAACAATCCAATTAAACTATCTATATACACAGAGATAGATAATTCACATCATCACAATAGATAATCATCACCACAGATAATCCCTATTATCATTATCAGAAGTTAATCCAAATCATCATCACAATGCAACCAATGCATCCATATCACACATCATTACTAATCTCATATCTGAGATTCAAACTATTCAAGGAAATCTATATCATCCATATATAAATAAGGATTAATAATCACGCCATATATAATTAATTTAAAATGAATTGCATTAATTACATCCTCTCTAATTAATTTAAAGTAAATTAAATTAATTACTTCAATCTATAAATCCCGCTTATATAACCATTGATTACAAACCAACCAACTAATTAATTAACCACTAATTAATCATTCTTGATTAATCACCCTTTAATTACATTCAAGTAATTAATTTCACAAATTAATTATTCTTAATCAAACACAGTAATTAACCTTTAAATACTTCATTAATTAATTAATTATAATTAATTACATTAATCCTTAATTAATTACATTAATTAATTACTTTAATCACTTATCATTGATTAATTAATCTCAATTATTTAATTCTTAATCACATCATTAATTATATTAATTAATGATTCCTAATTACATTTAGGTTAATTAACTTCATTAAGTAATTAACCTTAATTATTAATCAACTTTGATTAATTAACTTCAATAATTAACTATTCTTAATTACTTCATTGAGTAAGTTGATTACTCCTAAATTAATTATATTTAATAATTAATTATATTTATTAATCATCCTTGATCAATTTTTATTGGTAATTAATTACCCTTAATTAATTACATTACTTGATTATTTTCCAAATGACATAATTAATCGGTGCTTAAATTAATTACACTAAGTAATTAATTATTAATTACTTTCACAAAGTAATTATCTTCCATAATAATTACCCAAGCAATTAACCCCAAACTCATTCATACTTCAATAAGTTAAATTCAGTAATTACTCATTTTAACTACTTCCCTAAGTAATTATCCTTCATTAATTACTTATCAACCCATCAAATGATTATTCTAAATTAATTAAATAAATAAATTAATTATAATGAGTAATTAATACCTTTAATTACTTTCATAAAGTAATCATACTTAACCAAATTCCATAATGATTAGCTAATTTGATTAACCTAATTAATTATCAAAATTAATCACTTTAATTAATTAATAAATAATCCCAAGTTAATGACCTTCGTTAACTTATCAACAACTTCCTTAATTACCTTCTTAAGTAATTAACTTAAATTAATCATTATTAATCACAAATTTATTAATCTTTTAATAATCATTTAATTAATCACTAATTGTTTAATTAATTAAGTTTTAACTTAATTATTCTTAATCTCTTGATAAATTAATTTATAATCATTAATTAAAATCTTAACTTATTTAATTAATGGACTTATTTCTAAATTAATTAATCTTAATTAATTAACTTCAAATTAATTAACTAAAAGTCCTTAATTAATTATTCATCTAATTACCCTACTAATTTAATAAATCAAAATCATTAAATCTTTGATTTATTTTAAAATAAAAACATTTCTTATTAATGATTGCATTATCATTAACAAGCAAATTTAAAACAACTTACCTTAAAATTTGTTTTCAAATTACATGTTGAATTTTAAATTTAAAATGAAATCAAACTTAGCTTTAACCAAGTTTTAAAAACATTTTAAAATCCTTTTTAAAACTTATACTAAATAATTTCTTATTTTATAAAATAAGTTCAAAGGAAATTTAAACCCACATTCATTTTAAAAATACAAATCCTATTTAAAATATGTTTCAACATCCAAATTTGTTTAATCATTTTAAATTTTTTAAAACTTCCTTTATTTTCAAAACATTAATTCAGATTGGATCTTGTTTCCAGATTTAAACTTATGTTTAAATCTTCTACTCTTTATTTTAAAACTTAACCTTTAAATCTAATTTATTTAAACTCTTTTATAATTGTTTAAACATTTTAATCTATAAAGTTTAAATTAAATTTTAAAACTGGAATTCAAATCTAGTTGAAATTCATACTTTAAATCTAGATTTTAAATTCTATTTCAAAACCTGTTCCAGGGATTTAAAACAAATTTGAATAGAGAAAAACAGGTTTCTCAGGAAACCAGTAACCATAAAAATACCCGAGTCTCCCCTATTTGACATCGAGTAAAACCCTAATCACCTTCAAGCAAAAACTCGAATTACTCGAGTATGACTCGAGTACAAAATATCTGCAAAACCCAAACCTTCCTTGACACATTCCTCTGCACCGTGCATATGCACGGTGGTCTTGGCCACCTCTAGCCACCACCAAGGCAACAAACAAGTTGACGCTTGCCCACAGATCCATCTACGATCATCCAAAACTCAACTTCTACTCGAAATCAAATTCGAGTTCCAAACCCAAAAACTGGAAGAAGAATATTGGAACAATTTCACCAACAAAACACAAACCTTGAAAACCCTCATTCACTCTCCTTCGGCCATCGGAGGCTTTTGAACTCCGTCCAACACTTCTTCAACACTCTAGCATCCATCTCCTCAAATATAGAAGCACTCGATCCCCTGTAGCCACCATGCCGATCAAAACTACTCCGCTGCCCAATAACTAGGTTTAGAAATAAATTCGAACAATCACCATCACCATAGTGAACTTCCACCACCACCACCATTTTTCTCATCACCATTGATCACCCATCCATCACCAGAAGAAAGCCTGATCTTCCAGATACCCGAGATCATCAGAAATTCCTCCATTTACATTTTCCAGTAGAAACAGCAATGTCCTCAAATCCTAACACTAAAAATTGAAATTTTTGTTTCAAAAATCAAATTTAAGCTTAAGCTTTTGATTCATGCACCTGAACTAAAAAGAAATAAATTGAATTTTACCTGTTTTGAGTTTAATCTGTTTTTTTCCTTATTTTCCAGTAAACTACATGTTCTTTTTAACTTAACAAAATTTTAAACTAAAATTTATAATAAGTTAAACATACATTGCTCAAGATTCATGTATTATTAGAGATTGATTCAAGAGTACTTAAGTTTTACTAGAATATGGGTCTGGAACTTAGAAAAACTGTAATAACATAAAATTGTATTTATGTTCAAGATCATTTCATATTAAGATGACACATATACACAATACAATTTTTATCACAGAAAAACAAGCATGCACTCCATAACCATACTTAAGTTTTTAAATTTGTGAGGTTACTTACAAACATACTTGTTTTTCGTAGATGATTTGGCAACAAAAGTATTTACTTAAATTTTATACTGTAATGTTACTTACAAACACACAAATCAACATGCTAGCAGGTATATAAACACAAGGCATACTCATTTCAGTCATAAATCAAGCAACAACTTATACTTAAGTTTTTTTTAAAAGTTACTCACGTGATATTTTTGAAAGACAGAGCACTAAATTTCCAGAAAAGCTTTTACTTCTTTGATTATAAACTGAATTGCTGTTGATTTAAACTTGAGTTGCTTTGCATTTAGATTTGCATGCAGGCTATTTGAAACTTGAACTTGCTTCTGATTTCACTTGCTACTGGATCTAGTTGAAGAGATGGTTTAAGGCTTGATTTCCAGGTTGAAGAAAAATGTATTTGCAGGCTTTGATTTATTTATGATGATATATAGGCTTTGTTCCCGGAAAAAAAAATGTTTGCAGGCTTATTGAATTTCTAATCTCAGGTTTAGATTTTGAAAAGTTCTTGGTTTTGATATTGAAAATAAAATACAGGACATAGATTTTCAGATTTGAGAAGTATGCAGGCTGAAGTTTTCTTATAATAGAATTAAAGAATATAAAAGAAAATAGAAGAGAAGGGGAGCATATTTTTATATTGGCTGAATTATATTTACTAAAAATAAAATAAAACTAGATTAAAAAAACACTTGTTTAATATATCAACACTTGTCATATATTACTACATTAGCCAAATTGGTTAGATTATTAGTTCACACTTGGCTCATTAGTTACTTAAGATATTAACACTTGTTATATAAAAATTTTACTAATTTTTTTATTTAATTTAAAGTAAATAAAACCCTTTTCTTTATTTGTTAAATACTTAATTATATATAAATTATTTTCATATATAAATGTGTATGTGCATTTCTTTTGAAAGAAAATGAAATGAAACAAATTATAAAAAAAATGGAAGCTACTTATATAATTTAGATATGTTTATTCTTTTGAAATTTCAAAATTAAATTCAAATTCAAATTCTATCCATACATTTAAAAATCCAATTTAAAACTAATTCATATTAACATATTTAATTTAACAATAATAATATTGTCTTTTAAAATTTATCTGTAATTATACATTTATTATTATTCGAAAATAACATATTTATTAATTTAAATAATTTATATATAAGAAATTATAAATTACTTATCACTTGTCTAACTTGTTTAAATGCATAAATGTTTTAATATATAAATGGTATTCTAAATTATCATATATATTTCCAAATTATAATTATTAAGCTATATTCAAAAAGAAAATAAAATAAACTTTTGCTTATCTTATTTAAAATTTAAACTATGCTTTAAAATATATTTAAACAATTTAGAACTATTTCTTTAAGTATCTTAAAACAAAATAGTTGTTTATTTAAATAGTTTTGAATAGTTATATATTAAATAAAATAATAATTTCCAAATTATCAAAATGAATTATTAGAATTTAAAAACAAAATTTTATTTGTTTATTAAACTTCAAGTCAAAACTTATCTACCTACAATATATATAAATATATACACACACACACACATTATTAATAGAAAGCATTTTATTAGCCTTTAAAAGATAAAATTCACTAATTAAACATTTATTCAATTGGATTATTAAATCAAGTTAATTTTTATTAACAAATTCATTTAATTTTAAAGATAGATTATTAAATTGATATTGCCAAAATTTCCGTGATATCACAACACGTCTCTTGAGCTCCATAGCATCATATCCTGAATCTGTAATACTCGATCTGACCTGAGCATTATAATTAAATAACACTCGAGTCAGTCTGGAAAACCAGCGCAAGAAATCATACTCAATTTGAACTATTAAAGTTATTAAAATCTTAACAAAGGTATCACATAAGACCTCATCACACATAAACATGACGGGTTTTTGCCTTACGATAACCAAAACATTTTATAGAAAATCCAGTAACATTATTATAGTGTTTAAGTAAAAATAATCATTCAAATAGTTTAAATTGTTACATTAATTAAATTCTAGCATACTAGGCTCTGCAAATAGAACCGTAAAGGAACATATTATAGAATGGATTCCATACAACGAATGGCCTACTAGAGTACCGCCCATCATAGTACACCTCTCGAAAAATGTACCGAGGACCTCGCCGAGATACCCTATAACAAAAAACCGGTCTACCACTAACCTGGATAGTACGAAATGTGTTATCACCTTGGGTGCTCCGACCCTTAAAATCGAGCACTCTCTTTTTCATGCACAACCTTATCCATATTTGAAATATATTTCTGAGGGTATCTAGAAAAGTGATAACATACCCTAATTGGGTGCGACCCACTTAGCCTTGCAGCATCTCCCTTATTTTAGTCATTCTCGGTTGATGAGGCTTGAGGTTAACGTTGCCTATCAAAAACAATTCCACTTAGAATGCTCACTGTCCTTCAATGATGATGTTCTGACAGCATTTGTACATACAAGTTGTCTTTGGTCTGGAAAAACCGAATCAACGTCTTCACTATCTCCACTATACCCTTTCGTAATGCCCAAATCGGATCGAAGTGGTTTACGGATAATTAAATTTGATCCCGGTCTCTTCGAAACGATCAACAAATTTGGCCAAATTTGATGGTCGGTTATTTAACTATCAAATAACATCCATATGCGGTAGCTAGGCCTTATTTAAAATCTTCAAACATTTATTTCAAAATATCTTTACAAAAATATATGTTCAAATTTCTTTCAATATTTTAATATTTGGAAGCAAATTCAAATATTTAAATCCATAACAGGACATTCCTAACCATCACAACATTTAGAAATATTTTACCAATTTCATTTATAATTCAACACTTTGAAATTTATTTATATAATAATAATCTCGTAGCTAAAATATTTCAAATCCATCCAAACCAATACTTAGGAAATATCTTTAAGTATAACACTCCAAAATCATTTCATTTTCCAATACTTAGTAAATATTTCATTCATTTCCCATCTCAAATCCTTTATAGTTCACCTGTAAATTTCTTTCTCCCTTTTAATAAATTCTATAAGTTCCAGAATCCATTAATTAATTTCCTTTAAAATCGATTTCACTATTCTATAATTCCCACCACCCATTTCTAACTTCCTTTATGAATTCTAATTCATTTTTTTTAAAGTTCTCTTATTTCAATGGTTAGCAAATTTACACTAAATTTTCCAAAATTCCACCATAAGATTTCTCCTTCGAAAACCATTGAACACAATTTGTTTATGAATCTCGGGAGCATTTATAAATCAATTCAAATCACTCTCAAATCTCAATATATATAAAATATTTTTTTTAAAAGAATAGTATTTATTTCAAAACACGTTTAAGTAATTTATTTAAATATTAAAAGATTCTAAATAAAACATCAAAACTCAATTCCCACTCACTTTACTATAACTAATCAGTTTACAAAGCGGATTATAAAATTTTGAATTTTATTTCAATTAATATTTTATATTTGAAAAATGCACTTCTAAATATTCCAATAATAACTAGCTTTTAATTAGATAGTTTAATAAATAAAAGTTCCTTTTAAAAAAACTTTGATTCTTAAATAAAATTACTTTTTTCTTTAAAAATCCCAAGAATCAATTTAACTTATAAACCTCCCTCGATTCAGGATACATTAATCCTATTTCGATTTCCAAACCATTTTCACTTTTCAAAATAGAATCCATTACTTCCCAAAACCAATTTTCATATCTCGACATAAACCTACACTGTGGAATTTTATTATAATTTATCAATTGGTATCCTTTTTTCCTGTTTATAAACATTATTTATAAATTTGTAAACTCCTTAGAGTTTCACTTGTTTATAAAACTAATACCATTTATAAAATCTTATTTCGTAAATCCATTTCTTAATAAATTCCATATATTTCACAAATCTAATTAAAATATCAATTTCAAGTTCCTTTTCATATTTTCCAGTAATATCGTTTAAAAATCCATCGTTTAAAAATCCTATATATAAATTATTTTTAAATCTCTATTTAAAATATTTTTTTTGAATAGTTAAGTAAAACCTAAAAATCAGTTTATCGTTTAATCCAATCAATTTTCTTTTAAAATATTCCAAACCTCAATATATATATATATATATATTCAAAATCTCCTTTCAATTCCTTCAAATTCAAAAATAATATTTATGGTATTTAAAATGCCAAAATTCAACGCAGTGCTACTATAACATCCAATTAATTTACAACACAACTATAATCTATAACCGTTCTTCTAACACATCGTATGTTACTATATATGAAAAATAATCAATATAAATTTAAGGAATCTAGTTGGATCATTCCAACCTGTTTCTCTGCATCTGCGGATGTTAATACAACATAAAAATATCCAATCCCACTTCGAGGATGATATCGCTGTATATACGGCCATTCGCAATTATGCGGGGCTCATATGGTCTTATCCGCTCCAATAGGTGGGAATAATCAGTCCAACTAGTAATATATGTGCTACTATATATAATATCACATTTAACTGATAATAACTTATCAATTCAATCATTCAATCAATAATTAACTTTAACTATATAAAATTAATACCAATCATCCAAATGAGTGAGATTTACTCACCTTGATTTTTTTTAGTAGTCCATTCCAATTTTAAATCTAGTTGAATAGCATTACATTTAATTTTATGTCCCGGCTATCTTTAGTAAATTTCGAGTCAATTTTTGTTGTGAAATTTCAACCTTGTAAGAGATAGTTATACCTTTTATAAGCGTTCGAACTTTTAATATATAATTATTTAAATTAACTATAAACATTAAAAGTTAACTAACCTCAACCTAAAAACCTTACTCATCACGATAACATCTCCAGATCGTGCTGCGATCCTCCTTCCAATCGCAGAACCAACAACCCAAAAAACACGCTTTCCATTTCCTTATCCTAATGCCAATTGTCACTTGTTCCTGGAACAACTCTATCATCACGATATTTTTTCGAGTTCACCCCTACTTTTCCCAAGTCATACTGAAATGAGCTTGAAGTTTTCCATCCTCCAGCTTTCGCACGCAGTCGTGCCTCCAACCTAGCTCTACCGCCAAGCACGACTCGCGATCAAACCCCATATCGAGCAGCCCCCCAAATCGACTACGACATCTCCCTATGTAGCTGCATCTGCCCAAACATCGCGCTTCTGATCCTACGGAGGCATACCGCATGGCGTTCCTAAAGTTATACCATTATTCCGAACACAATGGAACAAGTTTTGAGTCCTAATTTGGTCGTATGGAGAAGATTGCTTTTAAATCGACTATTTAAATTAATTTCAATTAAATTATTTCTAAGCGTTTCTATCCCGCCTGACCAAACGGTAAATCCAAGTACTACAAAAACCGATCATAACACACTATTACGGATTCAATGGAATTGGTTTCATCAAATTGTGAGACCGTGCCATGGATCACTATTTTTAATCATTGATAAAATCGACGATTTCTAAAATTTACAAAATCACTTGAAATTTTCAGTTTTCAAATTTTACGGATTAAATTATAATTCCATGTCCAATTCTTAAAACCATTTAAATATCCCAAATCAAACTTCGAAAAATCTGAATCATTACAATCCAGCAAGGGTTATGCCAGTCCTGTATTAGCAAGGAACGTTAAGTACGATCTCGGTACATTTTTCTAGAGGTCTACTATGATGGATGGTACCCCAATAGCCCAATCATTATAAGGAATCAAATATCCACTACGAGCCTGTAAGGTTTTAGTTGTATACCAAATATGTTGAAATGTGAGATGCAAGCATTTCATCTTTTTTTTGTTTATTTTGTATAGACATTATTATAACATCAGATGATTTTATATAAAATATTGTGGTTATCGTAAGGTAAAAACTCTCATACTTATGTGTGGCATGGTACTAAGGATGCATTTGATTTTCAAAGGATTTTGATAACAGAATCAATTCAAATTAAGTGTGTTTTCGCACGCTCGTTTTTTAAGACTGGCTTGGGCGTTATTTTGCTATAATACTCAGGTAAGCCAAGTGTTACAGATTCAAGTTAGGATGCTATGGACCATAAGAAACGAGCCGGAGGAGTCTCAAGCATATTCCATGTACTTGATTATATTACGATGTGTATGTATGTTGTATATTCAGTATTTGTGAGGACAAATTATTATGACTGCTAAGATTAATTGTTGATTGTTGCACTATGATGATTGTGTGCATATTAATACCTATAGATTCTTTTGTATAAAAGAATTCTATTATCTATTATATATTTTTCCGCTGAGATTTATGAGATTCTATGTGTTTTTTTCTGTTTCTTCTTCTATCCACTTCTTTCTCATAGTTATACGTCTTTTCATACAATTTGTGTTGGACAAGTGCGATTTAATGTTAGCCCAAAAGGTATGGAATGGCAGGTCGCTACACACTCTTAGATGGAATAAAGAAATAGCTCTATGAAGTCTCACTCCAAAATACGCTAAAGAGAGAAGACGGTACCGACGTGATCGTGCCGGTGGTGACTTCTCCTGGTTTTGTATTTCTCACACAAATTTCGTAGGAATCACTATCTACCAATTCGAAGAGTAATTAAGAAATTTGGGCTCAAAATACATTAAGGGGAGAGGTTTACCCTGACCGCTCATGTCCACCTCGATCTCTCATGTTAACTTCATTGATATTGTGACTTCTTGGGACACCTCCATATGGAATTAGATGAGAGATGTAAAAAGTACAAGCTATTCTGAGCTAAGGAAATAGTTACACTAATGACCTCACATACTAATAGGTTGATATCAGATTGTTTAGGAGAGAAGTTGGTAAGGACTTATTTTGGATGACCAATGACCAATGGAAATAGCATGGAACACCTTAAAATTAAGTAGGATGAAGGATGCAAGAAGAATTGAAGTGATTTGAGTTACGGTGAGAAATCAACCTCCACATGATCATGTTGGTGCCGATATCTAGTGTTAGCTCAGGATATTCTACAAATTTGAACACTATTTGGGTCGATATTTAGGCTCTTCCCTAGGTGGATTTCTGTCCCAATACGACCGTTCCCTTAATAAATACTGGTTTACTAGCTACCAAAAGGAGGGAGAATACTTTAGCTGTACAGACCACTCATCTTCTTCACCTCTAACCTCTCCCCCATTAAAGTCGCTTAGGAAACAACAATCCGTTGTTCTAAAACATAGATCAGCAAATTCTTAGTGCAAGTGATTCTCAAACTCTTTGGATACATCAATGTAAATTTGAGATCCACTGGATTATGATTAGGCCTGAGAAGACTAGTTGTAATCCGGAGAGAGTAATTAATATAAAGTTAGAAGTGGATGTAGACTAGAAATTACACCGAACCACTACAAAAGCTTCTGTGGGTTCTTATTTATTTTTTTCCTTTTCAATTTACTTAATATGAACTTATGCTCTCATCTTGACTCTAGGTGTTGATTCAGTTTTTGGGTTACCATAGCACTTTTCTATGCTATTAGGGAAAGCTTGTTTACTGTAATAGTTATTATAAAAAAGATATCGACACATTTGTATTCTCATTTGGGAGATTCTACAACTTGATAATACGTAGTTTATATACATTCTAGAAACGGTCGGGAAAACATTTATTCCTACCATAAACCAGAGGTAAATGTAAAATTTTTGAATATTATAATTTTTTTTCCAAGGAGGAACTTGCGCTGATTTAAGAAAATAAGGCAAGCCAAAATGAGATGCAAATTAATTATTTGTGACGTGTTAAAGTATTTCCGGGGCAGCTGCATTGATTATACTCAAAAAGTAATGATACAACGGGTAAGCGTGAGTTATGGCATGCGAGGTAAAATGGCAAGAAATCTTAAATTATGAACGGTATGGAAAAACATGATGCTAAGAATTTAAAAGGAGGTAATTTCGTTGATAATTTAATCCAAGGAAGGCAAGAAATAAAAGTATTCAAACATTATAACTTTCAAAGATTTTATACCAATTTTAAAATAATTTGAAGCAAAAGAAAAGAGTGTAAAATTTATGCGAATTCAGGGCAAACTATTAAACGACATTAAATGGCTAGGAAAATTATTCATTTACCACTGAATTGCACGCATCCTGATCTAATTATTTATTTATATATGCGGTACGAATTTTAAAATGCGTACTACAAAAGAAAAAATTTACGTCCAAAATATAACGAAAATAACGTATTTAAATTTTATACATTTTCTTATTTATTTGGTATTTATATTAGAAAATAAATACATACCATTTGTACCACCAAATTAATCAAAACGGGTATAAATGTGCAAATTAAAACGTGCCTTTTATAAAGCTTATTTATACACTAATTTTTTTATTGGTAAACATTCGTACGTGTTAAATTAAGGAAGAAAATGCGTTGATTTGATTGGAGCAGTATTTGCAGTGGACAAAAATTTTAAACAGTGGAGATTGCGTGAATTAAGGGGAAAGAAACGGCATGCACAATATGTTTAAACGGTAAGGAGCATGAAATTTTAAACATGTTTAATTTAAAAGATGGAAGCTTGCGATGATTTGGGATGAAAGAATAGACAAGCAATTACTTTGAACCAGTCAGGAAATTGTGTGGTGTTTTGAGTTTATGTAATTGCGTTTATAAAGGCAAGGAATAAATGGGCTAAACTTAAATCAGGGAGGAAAATTTTGGCAAGAAAAATAATTTGTTGGAACGGCTACACGAATCAAAGGTTTTTATATGTGAACTTCAGGTTGCTAGAGTGGTTAAGCATAATTTAATGCGTGCGTAATTTAAGGCAAGCCCTGATTCAAAATTTTGAACGTTAAAGGAAAATGACTTCTCTCATTATTAAAGGGGTGCGCGAGTTTATATTTAAATAGGGAAGTTTTGCATATGTTTACGGGAATTTATGTGAAATAAAATAGCAAAGAATAATTTATAAATCGTCAGAGGAAACTTCGAAGATTTTATTCCATAGTTACACGCGAATCAAAGGAAATACGTGAATTTTTTTGAACGCGTTTTATAAATGAAAACTTCCGTTGATTTGGGAACAATGGCAAGAATTAAATGTGAATGGTTATGAAATTTTTGGATAATGTTTCTATTAAATTAGGAGAGCAAAATGGAAGGTGGAATGTTTACATGCTAATTTCAATTAAGCTTTAAATGAAATTTAACATCTCTCTGGAAGAGTCAAAAAGATTATATACATATTAAACAAATTGAAGTAAAGGAAAGTGAGAAGTTACAGGCGAATGAAAATACTATACGTGTATTTTGAATGTCAACGAAATTAGTATTTTATTCCAATTCAAAATTTATTTAAGCAAAAGAAAATTATGCAAAGATTTTATTTCTCAATTAAACATGATTTTGCTTAAAATTAAGTTATTTACCATTTTAACAAAAAAAACCAAATTTCCAATTAAAGTTAATCGTTAACCAAAGTCAAAATTTTAGAAGTCTTATCTTTTATTTAAAAATTTGGGCAATGTTTTAATCAATTCAAAATTTAGATTTTTATATAATAAACCCACAAAAATTTTATAATTAAAAGTGAAAAATACTTGTTAAAACTTCGGGCTGTTACACTCTCCTCCACTCGGAACTTTTCGTGCTCGAAAAGGAAGAAGGTAGGGGAATAGAAACAACCTGAAAGAAAACTAAATTGAAACTCAAAATAGAATCATTAATCTAAACCATAAAAATTTAATTTTAAATTAATAATTGATTTCATCTATTTAATTTCACTTAAGTTAAATTTTACTATTTCAAATTTCATTACTTCATCTTCCAATTATCTTAAAATAAAAATTTCTAAAATCATAAGTTTGAAAATCATTTGTTATCCTCAAAAATGTGTTCAGTAAATTAATATCTTCTTTTATTCCTAATTATAACTAAATTTATTTCTCTCAATATATTTTTGTCATCTATGTTAAATATGTTTACACTTATTACAACTGGTTAAATTTATTCTTAGTTCCTTTAGCATCATTTTATATTGTAAATTATTCCATTACCTTTGTTAATCTTTTTATAACTAGAATTTAAGTGTATAACATTTATTATAACCACTAAAATTTTATTTATAAAATCTTTTAATATTGTATATTATACAATTACATTGTTAACTTCTGAAAATCAAGGTAAGTTATATTGAAATGCAATTGAGTATTATACAAATAAAACTTACAAATTCAATTATCTCAAGTTGGAATCATTTATTCAAAATTTTGATTTTCTTTTTTTCTAATTGAAATTATTCCTCAAGATAAAATTTAAGAATTAAATTTTTGATTCCCTTCAAACTATTTAGAGATAAATAAATATATGTACATAATATGTCAAATCAAATTTAAATCATATATCTATATATTATAAATCAAGTCATATTTTAGAGATTCAAATCAATTAAATTCTCAAGGTAACACTGTAGCAAGACTACATAATGGCCTCTTCACTTTGAAACTCAAAAATGAATGTCGATGATGTTGCAGTCATCACTGAAATTATTTCCCAGCGATAAAGAGAAGAGCATTGATTTTTAAACCATTAAAATTCTTTGGAAAAAAATTTCTATTTGAAAATAATTTAAATAATATATCCTTTTAAAACTTAAAACACAAGGTTTGTGTCATGCCCCACCTCAATACCCACACTAGCCAAGAACACAACGGAGTTGTGACGCCCCACCCCGAAGCCCACATTAGTAAGGGAATTAACAAGCAATTCTGTCTACTAACGCAAAGAATAGAGCTGGATAGAGCGACCGTCATAACATACAATAGCTATGGACTAAACATGTAAAAAATATGTCTATTTTTTTCCATTTACCTCGTAAGTGGTTTGACATATCTTGTACATAACCATCGCACATTATGAAGGCTAACTAAAACATTTCAGAAATAATGTAACAATATAGTGCAGAAACACAGTCACAGAACAGTAAACCCAGATCTGTCATATATATCCATATACATCACCATACATATCCATATAATACCATATACATATGTTGCTACAATGTAGCTAGTGCCAAAATATATACATCCCAAAATATACAAATAATACTAAGGAAGAAACCAAAAAAGGCTGATGAACAGGCCAACCTGCAGATAGATGTGTCCCAAAAGATCAAGCTGAACCAAAAGATAAGCAATTCAACAAACCTGCAACTCGGTCTAACCCGAGTGAAAACACACGGGTCAGGCAACTAAACTTATCAGTAGATAAGGTACTCAAAAGTAGTAGCTAGGGAAAAACATTCATCCTGTTGTTTCAAAAAAAATGAAGATGAACAAAAAGTGCAATGTGATAATCAAGTGAATTGTCATCAGTATACATGTTACACATAAGGAGGATGTTAATAAGTTAAATAAGTCATCAATAAACAACCATAAAGTCATCAAATCTCATAAATCTCATCAAATCATAAACCATCAATAAAATTTTGTTTTGCACGTGCTATTGTCTTCCACTAGTACTATACTTGGTACCATATATCATTTTGATTGGGATCGGCCGCATCTATATCATTCGTGCTTACGCACACGACTACGTAGCCTATAATTTTCCATCCATCCCTATCGGTGACGTCATAAGACTCGAGTAATATCATAATACGATTGGAATTTGACTATCAAACTGCAAATCCCAAGCTCTCAAAGTCTTTAGTACTAGTCTATTAATCCATGTGTCACAACATCAGGAATAGGAACTAAAAAGGTTTTAACGCACGTCCCATACCATGCATTTACGCCTAATGATTTCCTACTCATCGGTTGATACCACATCTCAAAGAAATAATAAAACAGTATCAACCCAAAACATATATGCATTGCCTTATCTCATCTGCGAATATTAATCTTCATCCACATAGTCTTTATCTAATAGACTATATCAAATATTAGTAAATTAGACTAATGCGGTAAAATGTCGTTTCTACCATTAAGTACAATGGTACATCTCAAATCAGATAACATCAAGGAGGTCTCTAATATCTCCTTAAATTTATTTCGATCGTACAAGTTTGCTATTAACCGATAAAGTAAACACACAAGTCCCATACCCCATGGTTTTACTAAACCGTTTAATTTACTTCCTCATACGCTCGAAAAACAAAAAAATGTTTAAAATAAATAAATAATTTTTTTTTAATGATTTATAGAAGATTTGAGAATAAAGAATGCTTGTTTAAAAACCCTTAAAATGCTTAAAACATTTATGATTTTAGCGCAGAAAACATCAAAATATGGCAATGCAATTAAAGAAAAAGTTGTTGCTTAGTTTCTAAGTTTCCGGAATGACCAAAATCATCAAATTCCGATTAACGATCTAAAAATTACGATCAATTTATTATAAGTCTTAAACAAGGCGTGTTGCATATGTATATTGACAAGACTGAGATAAACATTCATAATTTCAGTCTAGTAAACATCAGGATCTAGCAATATGATTAAATTAAAAGTTTTAGATTACGAATTGAACTTTCCAGAACATATAAGATTAACGAATTCGGCCCAAAAACGAAAAAGTTATGGCCGATTTTGTTCCAGTGTCAAACACAGAGCAGAATTGGTTTTGCTTTCGGAATGCAGTAGAAAAATTCGATTTTGACAAAGCCAGCTTCAGAAATAAAGGAAACTCAAAACATAAAAGTTGTAGCCTACATTCTATGGTTTCTATAACATCTAAAATTTTGAAATTCCGATTTGAAATGCAAAAGTTATGCCAAAATTACTAAAAACTAAAAGTTAAGTCTGGACTGATACATTTTCGGGACAGTGACAAACATTGTCAAATTGAGCATAGCAAACATCAAAATTACTGAGAACTCAACAAAATAAAGTTGTTACACACATCTCAGGCTTTCCAAAACATCCAAGAAAACAAAATTCAGATTAAAATCGTGAGAGATATAGCGAAAACAATTTCAGGTTTGAACTCAGGAAATTATTATATTATAGCCAGAATTGTACTTCTGTCTTCAAACCAGTTTTAAGTCCATATAATTGCAAAATTTCGAAATATGATCCAAAGAGAAATTGTTCCTTATTGAATTTTCTTTCCACAAAAAAAATTTGAGGTAAAACGGGTGAAAAACGAGAAAGTTACTACCATTTTACTATGATATATTTCAGCAAAACGAGGTAGTACGAATTTGCAACCAAAAGCTATAGATTTTGCACAAACTTTCAATTTTGTTGCTGTAAGTTTTACACTTACAATTTTTGAGCAAAGCAAGGATTTTAAGCTGAAAGATGGAAGCTTTTAACTCCTACAAGCCGCAAAATCAACTGTAGAAGCTAAGAAAACAACATGCAGACAATAGAAAACTATAACTAGAAGTTACAGTAAAACAAACAATGAAGCTTACTACAAACTGGAGATATAATTGAATAGGAGATTACCTCTTATAAATTTTAGACAAAAAATCCTTTCATTTGAGCAATTGACTTGGAGTTTTGGTTGAAAACTTAGCAGGAGGCCGTGGAAATAGTTTCTGGAGCTATTGAGGAGGAAGATGAGATAATAGAAGCGTACGTACACTTCTGTTTTTCTCACTCCAGAAACCACTTCAGGCTATTGGGTATGAACCCAATATCAACCAAACCCAATAAGCCTTAGAATAATTTAGTTTTGAAATTTAATTTAAGACATATTTTCAATTATTCATAACTGTTTCAATATTAATCCGATTTCTACAAACTTGGGTTCGTTGGAATTGTTACAACATCTAGATTCCAAATAAAAGATTAAAACACAAGTTTATCACTTTTTATTATTTATTTTATTCAATTTAACCCAATTTTCTTATATTTACAATATAAATTGTAAATTGGCATAATTGGCCAAATAAAATATATAGCATGTTCCAAAATATTAATACATGACTAAATCATCAATAAATATTTTATTTCACTCATTAATGTTATTTTTATCACATGGAATATATTTTTCACTTATTCTTGATAATAAAATAGCAATACTAACAATAACTCTAAAATTTGCCAATACTAACATTTTACTCAAATATAATTTAACAATCATATTATGAAAATTCCCGAAATAAAACATAAATTTTATTCCGCTCAAGAATATCAATTATACATTCAGGATTTCATTTATTTATCACACTAGCTCAATTTAATCCAAATTCATTGTTTATTAAAATAAACAATATTATAGCCTTATTAATTCCAATATTAAATTATAATCATCATTATAATTTAATATTCATGGTAATCTCCAAAGCAGGGTTGTTACAGACTCCCCCCTTAATAAAATTGCGTCCGCGCAATTCCTAAGGGAAAAATTCTATAACAACTCATTAAATCAAACAAAAGAAGTAAGCAAGGCTCGAGATAAAAGATTTCTCACCATTCTCGAACGAAGAAAGGAAATCCGGAAAGCAACGCTCAATAAATTCTCTGGTTTCCCAAGTGCAATCATTGGGATTCACCGACAATTGAATCTTGACAAAAGGAACTTCCTTGCTTCGAAGGCGTTTCACCTCCGAACCAAGCAATCGAATAGGCCGATGAACGGTTGATAAGTTAGGTGAGATCTCAAAATCATGCTGCTCGGAAGGCTCAATAATAAAATTAGAATCTCGAAGGTACTTCCTAAGCTGAGAGACAAGACGACATGAATACCCGATAAATAAGATGGAAGAGACAATCTATAAGCAACGTGACTGATACGCTCAATAATCGAAAACGGTCCTATAAAGCGAGGAGCCAATTTCCCTGTAGAGCTAAAGCGCATCACTCCCTTCATCGGGGAAACACGGATAAAGATAAGATCACCGATAGCGAATTCGAGAGGCTTCCTACGGTTATCCGCGTAGGATTTCTGACGATCCTGGGCCTCTTTCGTTCTCTGTCTAATAAGAACGATCTTCTCCGAAGAATCACGAACTGAATCCGGTCCAAGAATATGCTTCTCACCGAATTCTAACCAACATGATGGAGAACGACATGGTCTACCATAAAGAGCCTCAAACGGCGCCATGCCAATGCTAGACTGAAAGCTATTATTATAGGAGAATTCAACCAAAGGGATATGATCCTCCCATGAACCACCAAAATCAAGAATGCTAGCACGAAGAAGATCTTCAAGAATACGATTCACCCTCTCAGTCTGTCCATCAGACTGAGGATGATAAGCTGTCGAAAGATTAAGCTTTGTGTCCAAAGCTTGCTGAAAACTAGTCCAAAAATGACTAGTGAATAAAGGATCACGGTCACAAACAATCGAAGATGGAACACCGTGCAACCGAACTATTTCCTTTATATATAGTTTAGCCAAGAAAGGAGCACCACGAGTAGACTTGATGGGAATGAAATGAGCAGACTTCGTAAGACGATCAACAACAACCCAGTTGCTAGAGTGACCCGATCTCGAACGAGGTAGGCCGTCAACAAAATCCATTGAAACTTGATCCCACATCCAGAGTGGAATCTCAAGAGGCTGAAGGAGACTAGATGGACGTTGGTGTTCAGCTTTAACAAGCTGACAAGTCATGCAATTTCTTACATAACTT
Organism: Allium cepa; assembly: GCA_030765085.1. Taxonomy (NCBI): domain Eukaryota; kingdom Viridiplantae; phylum Streptophyta; class Magnoliopsida; order Asparagales; family Amaryllidaceae; genus Allium; species Allium cepa. Next base: position 744,255,289 of record CM060931.1, on the reverse strand, counting down.
GCGACATCATGCTTCATGCCTTCCCAATAGTAAAGACGACGCATATCCGCATACATCTTACTACTACCTTGATGAATAGTATACTTAGAACGGTGACAATCATCAAGTATGTCCCGCCTAAGTGCTGAATAAGAAGGCACAACAATACGGTTACTCAAACGAAGGCAACCTCGAGAATCAATCGAATAATCCCGCAATTCCTCATCACGGGACTCAGATGAGCAAGACCGAATGAGACGCATAATACTATCATCATGTCTCTGAGCCTCTAAAATACGATCCAAGAGAGATGGACAGGCGTCCAAACTAAATAACATAGCAGGCGCATTAGGAGATGAAGCTCGATCGAAGATATCACAACAAGATAGAGTAGATAAAACATCCCACTCGGCTAACATCATAGCAACCATAGCCGAATGCTTGCGACTAAGCGCATCAGCAACTCGATTACCCTTTCCAGGGGTATACTCAATCTCGAAATCATATGAGGCGAGGAATTCCAACCATCATTGTTGCTTCATATTCAAATCCTTCTGCGAAAAGAGATATCGAAGAGACTTATGATCAGTATAAAGGATGAAGTGCTGTCCAAGCAAATAATGACGCCAAATCTTCAAAGCAAAAACAATGGCTGCAAGCTCAAGATCATGAGTAGCGTACCGAACCTCATTCGGATGCAACTGCCTAGAAGCATAGGCAATTACTCGGTCCTTCTACATAAGAACTGCACCAAGACTGGCATCGGTGTAAACAATAAGATCTTGATTCCCATGAGGAACCATAAGAATAAGAGCATCAGTGAGAAGCTCTTTCAATCGCTAGAAAGAAGCCTCACACTTATCGGACCAAATAAATCGAACGCCTTTCCTCGTAAGGCTAGTCAAAGGAACCACGATGCGAGAGAAGTCTTTAATGAAACGGCGATAATACCCAGCTAAACCAAGAAAAAAGGAATCTCGTGAACATTCTCAGGCCGCTTCCAATTCTGAATATCTTCGACCTTAGAAGGGTCGACAGAAATGCCATCGGAAGATACAACATGGCCTAGGAATTTCACTTGCTTCTCCCAGAAATGACGCTTAGAAAGTTTAACATTGAGTTGATGTCGGTGAAGAGTACTCAAGACAATTCTAAGATGCCGAACATGATCTTCCTTGGATTTGGAATAGACCAAGTTATCATTAATGAAAACAAGGACGAACTTGTCGAGATATTCCTGGAATACTCGATTCATAAGATCGACGAAATAGGCAGGGGCATTCGTCAATCCGAATGGCATGACAAGCCACTCATAAGAACCATATCGAGTGCGGAATGCCGTAAGGGGAATGCTATCTTCCGCGACTCGAAGCTGATGAAAACCCGTGGCTAGGTCAAGCTGAGAAAAGACCTTGGCACCACTCAACTGGTCGAACATATCATTGATACGCGACAAGGGATATCGATTCTTGATAGTCAACTCATTAAGCTTACGGTAATCGACGCATAGTCTAAGAGTACCATCAGATTTCTTCACGAATACCACCGCAGCACCCCACGGTGAAGAACAAGAACGAACAAAATGCTTAGCTTCAAGTTCGAGAAGTTGCTTTTTGAGTTCCTCATTTACCTGCGTAGACATCCTCGTGGGAAGATGACTAACAGGATGAGCACCTGGAATAAGATCGATACGGAACTCAATAGCACGCCAAGGGGGCAAACCATAAATAGGTTCGAAAACATCGGGAAAATCACAAATGACTGGAGTGCAAGAAACATCATCGCTAGCAACATCGGAGGAATCATGAGCAAATAAAGAAGCCATAGAATCAGCATCGGAATCACGAAGCGATAAAGACAACAAATCTGGAGAATCAGGATGACGCAGAAAAAGAACTCGCTCCAAACAAAGAATCCTGGCATCGTATCTAACTAGCCAGTCCATACCAAGAATCATGTCAAATCCAAGAAAAGAAATCACGTGCAGATTCGCACGAAAAGAAAAACCACAAATAGAAATCTCAACATCACTACACAATAAGCTAAGAGTAGCGGATCCTCTGACAGGATTAGAAATCCGCAAAGAAGAAAGTAGGCAAGAAACATCCATATGCAAGTCAATAACAAGCTCTTTCGATACGAATGAGTGAGAAGCACCCGTATTGAAAAGCACTCTAATATAACGATCATGGAATAAAATAGAACCTTCAAGAATAGATGAGGATGTACCTTTCGGCTGAGAGGCATCACCAGAAGCAGATGCTACGTGAAGTTGTCCCTGACTAGGTCCTTTCCCCTTCTTGGGGCAAGATGCAACCAAATGTCCCTCTTTCTTGCAATGGAGGCAATGCTTTGGCTTAGGACACTCTCTGACAGCATGATCAGGGGAACCACAGTTGAGGCAAGCAAAAGACTTGGCTGAAGGAGCAGACTGAGGCTGAGAAGAAGAACCACCAAACTTCTTCTTCTTCTTCTTCAAAGGAAAGGATTTGGTCTTGCCAAAGAACCTCTTCTTGTTCGGGTTGGCCCGAACACTATCATCAACATCACTATCGTTTTCCTTCTCGACCTCTTCAAGACTAAGGGCCGCATCAACAAGCTTTTCAAAAGAAAGCTCAAGACAAATCATAAGGGCCTTCTTCAAATACTTCTTCAGTCCAGAAACAAACATGAGATTCTTCTTGTGAGGAGTCGAAATATGCTCATGGCCATACTTTGAAAGACTCTCAAAATAAGCAACATAATCAGAAATAGAAAGCTTTCCTTGCTTAAGGTCAAGGAAACGACGAGCTAGAACGGCTCTCTCAGATTCGGGAATAAACTTGAGTTGGAACCTCTCACGGAACTGGTCCCACTCAAGAGAAGACTCATCAACCTCGAAAATCAGAAGATCATACCAATGAAGAGCTCGCTCTTGCAACATACTAGATGCTACAAGAACACGGTGACGACTAGAAATCTCCATGTGACCAAAGATACGCTCGCATGTACTGAGCCAGGCCTCGACCTCAATAACTGACTCAGTGCCTTTGAAGGGCTTGCCTCCTAGATGAGTAAAGTCACTGCACATACGTGCAAGGGCAGACTTCTGAGGAGCAAAAGAAGAATCAGAAGTAGGAGGCTGAATGCTCCTAACAAGTTCAACAATCTGATCGGTGGATAAATACGCGCCCTCAGGACGAGAACCACTGGACGGTCCCGCCCCGGAGTGACGTCCTCTACCTCTTCCAGACATAACTGAAGAGATAAGATAGATAGGATTAAACAGGGTAAATATATTCATAAGAAATTCGAATGCGAAAATTAAGGAATACTACGGAATATAATAGACATTCCTAGACGTATTCATTTCTATTCACCCCAAAGGAAACGAAAAGGAACACAAAAGACTTAAAGAAAACAAAAGGGTAAGACAAAAATGAAACGGGATACGATTCATGGGATTTTACCTGCAACAAGTATTATACTAAATGTATGGTATCTCGTATATTGTTCTATATTTATTACATTTATTTCTGAAACGATGCTCTGATACCAAGCTGTGACGCCCCACCCCGAAGCCCACATTAGTAAAGGGAATTAACAAGTAATTCTGTCTACTAACGTAGAGAATAAAGCTGGATAGAGCGACCGTCATAACATACAATAGCTATGGACTAAACATGTCAAAAATATGTCTATTTTTTTTCCATTTACCTCATAAGTGGTTTGACATATCTAGTACATAACCATCGCACATTATGAAGGCTAACTAAAACATTTCAGAAATAATGTAACAATATAGTGCAGAAACACAGTCACAGAACAGTAAACCCAGATCTGTCATATATATCCATATACATCACCATACATATCCATATAATACCATATACATATGTTGCTATAATGTAGCTAGTGCCAAAATATATACATCCCAAAATATACAAATAATACTAAGGCAGAAACCCAAAAAGGCTGATGAACAAGCCAACCTGCAGATAGATGTGTCCCAAAAAGATCAAGCTGAACCAAAAGATAAGCAATTCAACAAACCTGCAACTCGGTCTAACCCGAGTGAAAACATACGGGTCAGGCAACTAAACTTATCAGTAGATAAGGTACTCAAAAGTAATAGCTAGGGAAAAACATTCATCCTGTTGTTTCAAAAAAAATGAAGATGAACGAAAAGTGCAATGTGATAATCAAGTGAATTGTCATCCGTATACATGTTACACATAAGGAGGATGTTAATAAGTTAAATAAATCAACAATAAACAACCATAAAGTCATCAAATCTCATAAATCTCATCAAATCTCATAAATCTCATCAAATCATAAAACATCAATAATATTTTGTTTTGCACGTGCTATTATCTTCCACTAGTATTATACTTTGGCACCATACATCATTTTGATTGGGATCGGCCGCATCTATATCATTCGTGCTTACGCACATGACTACCTAGCCTATAATTCCATCCATCCCTATCGGTGACGTCATAAGACTCGAGTAGTATCATAATATGATTGGAATTTGACTATCAAACTGCAAATCCCAAGCTCTCAAAGTCTTTAGTACTAGTCTAGTAATCCATGTGTCACAACTTCAGGAATAAGAACTGAAAAGGTGTTAATGCACGCCCCATACCATGCATTTACGCCTAATGATTTCCTACTCATCGGTTGATACCAATCTCAAAGAAATAATAAAACAGTATCAACCCAAAACATATATGCATTGCCTCATCTCATCGGCGAATATTAATCTTCATCCATATAGTCTTTATCTAATAGACTATATCAAATATTGGTCAATTAGACTAATGCGGTAAAATGCCGTTTCTACCATTAAGTACAATGAAACATCTCAAATCAGATAACATCAAGGAGGTCTCTAATATCTCCTTAAATTTATTTCGATCGTACAAATTTGCTATTAACCGATAATGTAAACACGCAAGTCCCATACCCCATGGTTTTACTAAACCGTTTAATTTACTTCCTCATACGCTTGAAAAACAAAAAATGTTTAAAATAAATAAACAAAAAAAAAAGAATTTTTAATGATTTATAGAAGATTTTAGAATAAAGAATGCTTGTTTAAAAACCCTTAAAGTGCTTAAAACATTTATGATTTTAGCACAGAAAACATCAAAATATGGCAATGCAATTGAAGAAAAAGTTGTAGCTTAGTTTCTAATCTTTTCGGAATGACTAAAATCATCAAATTCCGATCAGCAATCTAAAAACTACGATCAATTTACTATAAGTCTTAAACAAGGCCTGTTGCATATGTATATTGACAGGACTGAGATAAACATTCATAATTTCAGTCTGGTAAACATCAGGATCTAGCAATATGATTAAAGAAAAAGTTGTAGCTTACGAATTGAGCTTTCCAGAACATATAAGATTATCGAATTCGGCCCAAAAGCGAAAAAGTTATGGCCGATTTTGTTCCAGTGTCAAACACAGAGCATAATTGGTTTTGCTCTCGGATTGGCAGTAGAAAAATTCGATTTTGACAAAGCTATCTTCAGAATTGAAGGAAACTCAAAACATGAAAGTTGTAGTCTACATTCTAAGGTTTCTAGAACATCCAAAATTCTAAAATTTCGATTTGAAACACAAAAGTTATACAAGAATTACTAAAAATTAAAAGTTAAGCTTGGACTGATACATTTTCGGGACAGTGACAAACATTGTCAATTTTAGCATAGCAAACATCAAAATTATTGAAAACTCAACTAGTGAAAGTTGTGACACACATCTCAGGCTTTCCAAAACGTCCAAGATAACCAAATTCAGATTAAAATCGTGAGAGATATAGCGAAAACAATTTCAGGTTTGAACTCAGGAAATTATATTATAGCCAGAATTGTACTTCTGTCTTCAAACCAGTTTTAAGTCCATAAAATTGCAAATTTTCGTAACATGATGCAAAGAGAAATTGTTTCTTATTGAATTTTCTTTCCAACAAAAAAATATGAGGTAAAACGGGTGAAAAACGAGAAAGTTACGACCATTTTACTATGATGCATTTCAGCAAAACGAGGTAGTACAAATTTGCAACCAAAAGCTATAGATTTTGCACAAACTTTCAATTTTATTGCTGTAAGTTTTACACTTACAATTTTTGAGCAAAGCAAGGATTTTAGACTGAAAGATGGAAGCTTTTAACTCCTAGAAGCCGCAAAATCACCTGTAGAAGCTAAGAAAACAACATGCAAACAGTAGAAAACTATAAATAGAAGTTACAGTAAACAAACAATGAAGCTTACTACAAATTGGAGATATAATTGAATATGAGATTACCTCTTATAAATTTTAGACTAAAAATTCTTTAATTTGAGCAATTGACTTGGAGTTTTGGTTTAAAACTTAGCAGGAGGCCATGGAAATAGTTTCTGGAGCTATTGAGGAGGAAGATGAGAGAATAGAAGAGTTCTGTACGTACACTTCTGTTTTTCTCATTCCAGAAACCACTTCAGGCTATTGGTTATGAACCCAATATCAACCAAACCCAATAAGCCTTAGAATAATTTAGTTTTGAAATTTAATTTAATACATATTTTCAATTATTCATAACTGTTTCAATATTAATCCGATTTCTACAAACTTGGGTTCGTTGAAATTGTTACAACATCTAGATTCCAAATAAAAGATTAAAACACAAGTTTATCACTTTTTATTATTTATTTTATTTAATTTAACCTAATTTTCATATATTTACAATATAAAGTGTAAATTGGCATAATTGGCCAAATAAAATATATAGCATGTTCCAAAATATTAATGCATGACTAAATCATCAATAAATATTTTATTTCACTCATTAATGTTATTTTTATCACATGGAATATATTTTTCACTTATTCCTGATAATAAAATAGCAATACTAACAATAACTCTAAATTTTGCCAATACTAACATTTTACTCAAATATAATTTAACAATCATATTTTGAAAATTCCCGAAATAAAACATAAATTTTATTCCGCTCAAGAATATCAATTATACATTCAGGATTTCATTTATTTATCACACTAGCTCAATTTAATCCAAATTCATTGTTTATTAAAATAAACAATATTATATCCTTATTAATTCAATTAATTCCAATATTAAATTATAATCATCATTATAATTTAATATTCATGGAAATCTCCCAAGCAGGGTTGTTACAGGAGTAATGCTGTCAACTAGCGCGGAGAATAAGGCTGTTGAGGAGCGACCATCCATGTAACTTCTTTGTGCGAGCACCGATATGTCAGATAGTATAGCATGAATTTCATTTAAGGAGGAAGTCCGACATACCGATACAAACTCAAAGCTATCACACGGGGCTATAAATAAATCTCCGAAACAAATATAGAAATAAACATAACACAATCAGTCACAAACATCCATATCACAAAGGCGGAAAAAGATATGAATATATAACTAACACATGAAAGTGAACATCAGAGTAGTGGTCATGAAAGAACCACATACACAAAAGAATAGCAACACTTGCTATACAAAAAAATACATCTATGAGTCTATATCTCAAATGTAAACGACAAAAACTGCTAATCTAAATGGTCAGCCAAAAGTCAGAGTAGTAAATCCCTGGGGGAGAAGTCAAGCAGAAGCACCTGTAACATCTCGGTCTGACCCGAGTATTATTTATAAGAAAATAATTAAGGGATCAGTCTAGCTATAAATATCAGATAACATAATATAAAACAATAGATGTGGCAAGAACATATAGTAACCATAAAGACATACTATGATAAGCATGTAAATGAAGATCATCAAGAGATCAAACAATATCAAAAGAATCTTCTAAAAGATCCAAATTCACCTAAAAAAAGTGATGACACACAAATTCATCAAGACATAAAAGCTGGAAAATCATAACAATGAAAGTCATGAAAATAGGTGAAGCTCAAATTCCAGAAGACTACACAAGAAATCCGGAAATCACAATATAGGAGCATGAAAACTCACAAAATGGAAGCATGAAAACTCACCTACACGTGTAACACAAATCGAGACGCTATCTCATGGTTGCAAGCCATTAATTTTGACACACGAATGGCCCGAAGACCGTGGGGGCGCTACCCCACATATGCGATGGCAAAACATCACACAAATGCGATGGCGAAACATCACAAGAGCGGGGTTTAGTCTCCCTCGCAGACAAAGAGACATCGCACAATTACTAGTCTAAATCACAAAAATGATCATCATGATCATCAAGAAGTGTCAATCACATTAAGCTAGTAAATATATGAGTTTAGCTTCATGTCCCTTAACCACTTGCTTAACTTAAATATTTACGAACAAACTGTAGATCTTCACTAGAAAATTGTCACAAAAGGTTCAATCGAACAAGTTCAAGAATTAACCGACGAAGCAAACGCAAGCGTTTCATACCACTTGTTTTACTAAGTCGTTTAATTAGATTTCTCATCCGAGTGAGGTAAAGGTTTGTATATACTAATAGAAGATTAGAAAACGGTTTGGGAAAAGAGCTTTGTATTAAAATAGTGTTGAAATCGTTTTGATGAAAGAGTTTTGATATTTACTACTAGTATTGAAACCTTCATATTTCTAAAGTTGTTATCCCACCTTTTTAGCAAGGCCGTGATACCATAAAATCGACCGAGAAGCCCAAGATAGTTTATCTCGAAGAATGGTCAACTCAGCATCTCAACAAAGCAAGTTCTGTTGAATGTTTTTCAGATAAGATCCCCTACGGAGGGAGGGTCCAGGGGGGTCTAGGGGGTGGCAACCCCCCAAGGTGGGGGTGCGGGGGCAACGTCCCTGTTATGGGGTTCGACCTGCCCGGTCAGGTCGCGGGGGTCCAGGGGGCAGCGCCCCGTCCAAAACGGTACGACCTAGTGAGAACCTAAGGGAGGATAGGATCGAGCGACCTAATGGTTGCGACCTAGGGGTCTAAGGGGTCAAGCGACCTAGTGGTTGCGACCTAGAGGTGCTCGCGACCTAAGTGAGGAAACAGGTCAAACGACCTAGTGGTTACGACTTAGGGGGTGTTCGCGACCTAAGTATGCGACCTAATGTGGTCAACGACCTAACTCGGTCGCGTCCAAACGGAGCAAAGGGGCGAACGACCTAACTGGAGTCATGGTCCTGCGACCTAAAGGGGGTCAATGACCTAACCACATGGAGGCCGAGCGACCTAAAGGAGAACAAGGTCAAGCGACCTAAACGGTGTACGCGACCTAGTGGAGTAAGGGGGAAACGACCTAGGGGCTTACGACCTAAAAAGGAACGAAGGCCAAGGACCTAAAGCCCAAATGAGTTAACATATGTCGCGACCTACATGGTTACGACCTAACGGAGAAAGGCAGAGCGACCTAGTGGCCAAAGCGACTTAATGTTAAAAGAGCCATGCGACCTAAGGCGTTAACATGCGAGCGACCTGAGGAGTTAGCTCGCGAGCGACCTAACTCCGAACACGCACAAATGGCCAGAACGACCTAAATGCAAAAAATTCACCAAAAAGCTAAAAATTGGAATTTTTCGCCAATCCAATCCAAACCAAATGCAAATGTACATGCTAAAGTGATAGGAAATCATTCCCAAACATCCGTGATAGTTATAGACAAGAATGTGAGATAAAAATCTCACCGTTGCACCAAAAATCAATGAAAATGAAGACCAAAGCAAAGCAAGAATCAATCCACTTCAATCTCAACACTAGAAGCTTGAATCCAATGTCTTCACTTTGATTTTGGAGTTAGATGTTGAATTTGCTAATGAACTTGGGCTTGGAATTTTAATTTCCCTTTCCACTCACCATTAATGCTAAAACTAGAGTTAGGTAGGAATTTATGAATAGATGAGGAGAAGGGTTGGAACTTAGGTTTAATAGGCTAAACCAACCCAAAGTCCAAAGCGGGAAAAGTTAGTGAAATTCCACTAACCCCAAACATATCATAGTTTAAACTTAAAAAGATTGTAAACGGCATTTCGAACTCAATGGAAGTGGTCTCGAGTCCTAATTTGACCGTTTGAAAAAAGTAGCTTTTCGGTCCAATATCCGATTAACGACAAAATATTTAAATATAAAATCGATAAATATGCGGGTTGTTACAGTTTGAAACCATCGGAAATTGAATTCTCAAGTTCTTGTTTTAAATTCATTTCTGTTTCCAAATTAATTTATAACCATTGTTTATATTCAATTATTTATATGAGACAAAACCCATGGTTTACAAAACCATAAATAAAATCAAAGACTATTATCTCTTGACAACTAGTTAAATTAATTATAAAATTCTGAAAATTTATAATATTTATAATTATATATAATATTAGATTTTTTTTCCAAATATATGAATAAATTTTTCAAAACAAGCATAGGGATTCAAATTTGATGGACTCAAATCAAAGAGAATTTTGATTTAAAGATAAGTTGGAATCATAAGATCCGATGATTAAATAACCAAATAAGGAATTGGATAAGTTTATATAAATCACGGGCAACCTTAACCGGGTCAACCTTAACTTAAAGAATAAGGTCGATGTGGATTTTCTGGGGTAAATCTACATTCGATCTAAAGAGATAGAGTTTGGAATAACCAAAGATCCTAGCATCTAAACCGAGGATAAATATAAATCTCTGGTGAATCAATGCTAATTGTAAAGGAGTTTCACCCCTTTATTAGAATATTGGGAGACCACCAATTCACTATAAAGATCATCCGAAATGGAGCTATGAGATACTCCAGAATCGAAAGAAGGTGAATAGTGAGGGACACAAATGAACTTTGGAACCGTAGGGAACGTTCCAAAATTAAAAGGAAATCGAATCAAAAGGAAGAGATTGAATGAAAGTGATTATGTAAATCAAATTTACCATACATTCTAAGTTTTGCCTAGAGCCAAAGCTCTGATACCAAATGTGACGACCCGCGCCAGTGGGGTAACGCCCACCGTAGCATACATTGGTACATGTGTTCTTCCTTTACGGCCAGCCTCTCGACTGCACCACCAACCTTCGCGAGGACATGTAGGAGTAATAGTCAACCGTTCGCTACCAAACCAGGAAGCGAGAACCCCCTATCATGTTGCACCCTCCAAGTGCAATGGCAGACACACATGTCGGACTTGAATTATTCAAGATATCGCGTTGTAAATAAAATTTGGCAAATCTCAGAATGTATAGTAAATAAATAATCGCAGAATCACAAACAAAGAATCAGAATACTCGCAGTAGAATTTAAAAATAACTTACTGGTTCATGAAGCCACTATCAATAGTCTCAAAATAAGTATAAAGTACATAGTCTTAAACCAAATTTAGTTTGAAATCTCCCCAGAAACTCTCAATATTAGATTGTCTTGATTACAAAGCCTAAATAAAAATTAAACAGAAACTTGATGGCAGCTTGAAAAGAGATGATCAGCAGAAGTCCAAGCTCCGGAGGTGAAGTCTGAACTGAAACTCGGGCTGACCCGAACGTAAAATAAAACATAAACACTTGAGTCAGGACATACATACTTATACAGTGTAAGATAATTCAAGTGTACTGTAATATAAAGCAAGTAACTTAAAGGATGCTTGGGACCGCCCATCCTCTAAGGATCCGTTAAACTATTTACTATGTAGTAATAATTTCGCTATTATAATAGTGTCTATATTAAAATAAACTTACTTTTAAATAGCGTTAAGGAGTTACCCAATCTCCCCCTTAACAAAATAATAGTCCTAGTAGTCCATCCAATATCATAGTCCCTCCTGATCGGGAAGCCACCAAAGGATACCACAAGGGCTATGGGAGAAAACCAAACTCGTACAAGGCTCACTATGGTAGGTGACACGTTACAACTAGGCAATGCTAGGATAGATATACCAATTACGCTTCCGGACCGGTGGTAACGCATAGCTTCTACTACCGTCCACCTCGAACAACACTCTCCGATCAAAGGTGTGCACCAAACAATCACAAAGTGATAGAATGGCATACGAAGAAGTGCGTCCGATCAAAGGTGCTACCTCATTAGTCCGTCAATCGCTTCTGTTTTAGCCACCTTATGCCAACTTACGGGAGTCCGGTCCACGTATTTACCTCAAAGGAAATGTCACCACCATCCTACTTCATTCTGGAATCTCCACCGCCTACACGGTTGTCAAAGTGGTTTTCGGCATCGACAACCAACGTTATTATTACCCGTGGTTATAAAAATCCAAAATAGTTTTATATTTCAATTAAAAACTACATTTAAAACTATTTAAAAATGAAGTTATAATTCTTACAAAATCCCATATGATTCCCATAGGTTTAGCCATAGTTCATTTGTATCAACTACAGCACAAGCTCAGTGCGGTAATATCCTTCACAACAGATTTGATAAAAATTAAATTTTTAGACTTCAATATAGTTTCAACAATAATTAACCTTAAATTAAACCAATTTATTTTATATAATCATAATTTCCATATTTGAATAGTCATTTAAATTACTCAATAATTTATGATTATTATAGAGTAAAATTTCAAATATATCTAACTTCTCTATACTTTACTTATTAAAAATCAAGTGCAAAATTCTCTATAAATTTTACTTAATAATTAAGTTAAGTTACCACTTCAAAATATAAACTTAATTTCTAATCAATTTCTTAACTTACCTTTTCTAACCCACTTTACACTTCTAAATTTGGTTATATTTCAACTTCCATTTTTAAGTATTCACTTTATTTAATTATTTAATTCATAGACAACATTACCCTTTATTTTTTTTTCTTATATTCAAATTTTCTTCAATAACGTCATAATTTATATCTTAACTTGAATTCCATTTTATTTTACAAATCAGAATTTACAAAATAAATTTATACTTTAAATTATGTACATTTATTTATTTACATCTTTAACTTGTATAATATCACTATACTCATAAGAATCATTTTAATTCAATTTTTAAACAAAATATTATAACAATCTAATTTTAAAATATTTAATATTTCCAGAATATATATATAACCACGGGTCTGTATAATATTTTCTAACCAAAGTCAAGTGATACGGATAATATATCATTTCAATCCGTAATTTATAAAGAAAACCGAGTTTTATCATTTCAAACCCACAATCCCAAGTTAAATAAATAACTAAATAAATAAATAAATATAGTTCAGCCCTATCATTTCAGCCCGTAACGATTCTATTCTACAGGGAACTGGCAGTGCGATAAATAGTAAATAAATAGTGTTACATCATAAATAAAACAGTATATAATATGACTGATGATGTGTAGGTTTAATAACAGGATTTTCGACATCATCAATTTATATCACAGTCAAATAAAATCATTATACAATTACACTTGATATATATTTACAAATATATAAGTACGTTGTCGGATGAGAATACTCACCTTTTCGCTGTCGAAGATTAGACTCAAAACTAAGATAACCACACCGAAACAGCGTAGAAAGCACGATCAAATATTGGAAGATGAGACAAACTGATTTCAATCTTAAAACAAGATAAATAAATAAAACTTAGTATGCGAATTCCAATTACGGACAAAGCAAATTTTTAAATAAAACAAAATTGGAACGAGCTAAAATAAAATGAAAATTGACTCAAATTGCTCGGCCACTCCACCGCACGACTTGACCCACTAAAACAAAAGCTCGGCCTGCCCATATATTTTTCCAAATCAAAATTATACTTTATTCTTTACCCTTTTTACAAAATATTACAACGTGTAAATAAAAAGGCGGCAAATTTTATATGGGCAAAATGAAATTCACGGCAGTGATACATAAAGGTGGCGCATGCAATATTTTCTTTTTTTTCCTTTTCGTTTTTTTCTCTATTAGGAAACAAGTAAAATAACAGAATCTCCAAATCAAAAAAACTTTATACTTTTCTAACATATATCATATATCCTCATACGTAATGTTTCTATATTTTAAAACACAGGTGACAACACAAAAACGCGTACGATCTGGAAATACTTCTTTCCTGAACACTCGCGTAAACAAAGCAGTGGAATTATCCAAATGATTTTAGGTTAGGCTAACCTTAGGTGGCGTATGCCTTTTATATTATATTTTTTTTTTCAAAATGAAGTGCGTCTATATTCAAACAAATATGCAGTGATATAATATACAGGTGGCGATAAGATAAATATTCAAGTGCTAGGCTAAAACTGCATCAGAGATGCTTGGCAATGCACGTTCAGATCGGAGAGGAGGGGAACGAAGTTAGGCATTTGTCATGCAGTGGAGCAGTTTGAACAGAACAATGGGAAAAACACAAAAGAAGGAAATAAAGTTGTAGCCATTACCTGATGCTACTGATTCTCACGCACACAAGGAACAAGAGGAGAAACCAAATACAGTGAATGATGGAATTTATACAAACATGTTTGGTATTTAAAGATAAAGCTTGCGTTAATAGAGGTGAGAAAATAGGAAAAATATATTCTGAACAGTCGGTAAAATTCATTATGTTTGAGCTTATGTAATCTCGTTAGATAAAGGCAAGAAATAACTTTGCTTGAAACGTTAAGGAACCATGATACGTGAGTTGTTCATTTACCAGTGGTGCGTTGATTTAGATGAGGGATTATAGGAAAGCATTAATTTAAAACAATTATAACCGTTGTGTTGATTTTTTTTATGAAGGGAAAAGGTAATAAATGATTCTAGAAATGGTCAGGAAAAGATTTATTCCTACTATAAACCAGAGGTAAATGGAAAATTTTTGAACGTTATAAATTTTTTCCCAAGGAGAAACTTGCACTGATTTAAGAAAACAAGGCAAGCCAAAATGAGATGCAAATTAATTGTTTGTGACATGTTAGAGTATTTCCGGGGCAGCTGCGTTGATTATACTAAAAAAGTAATGATACAACGGGTAAGCGTGAGTTATGGCATGCGAGATAAAATGGCAAGAAATCTTAAATTATGAACGGTATGGAAAAATGTGATGCTAAGAATATAAAAGGAGGTAATTTTGTTGATGATTTAATCCAAAGAACGCAAGAAAAAAAAGTATTCAAACATTATAACTTTCAAAGATTTCATACCAATTTTAAAATAATTTGAAACAAAAGAAAAGTGTGTAAAATTTGCGCGAATTCAGGGTTAAATGGCTAGGCAAAATTATTCATTTACCACTAAATTGCACGCATCCTGATCTAATTATTTATTTATATCTGCGGTACGAATTTTAAAAATGCATACTAAAAACGAAAAAATTTACTACCAAAATATAACAAAAATAACGTATTTAAATTTTATACGTTTTCTTATTTATTTGGTACTTATATTAGAAAATATACGTTTAAAGTGTATTCATTAAATACATACTATTTATATCACCAAATTAACCAAAACGGTTATAAATGTGCAAATTAAAACGTGCCTTTTTATAAAGCTTATTTATACACTAAATTTCTTTTATTGGTAAACATTCGTACGTGTTAAATTAAGGAAGAAAATGCGTTGATTTGATCGGAGCAATATTTGCAGTGGACATAAATTTTAATCAGTGGAGATTGCGTGAATTAAGAGGAAAGAAACGGCAAGCACAATATTTTTAAACGTCAAGGAGCATGGAATTTTGACCGTGTTTAATTTAAAGATGGAAACTTGCGATGATTTGGGGTGAAAGATTAGGCAAGCAATTACTTTAAGCTGGTCAGGAAATTGTGTGGTGTTTTGAGTTTATGTAATTGCATTTATAAAGGCAAGGAATAAATGGGCTAAACTTAAATCAGGAAGGAAAATTTTGGCAAGAAAAATAATTTGTTGGAATGGCTACGTGAATCAAAGGTTTTTATATGTGAACTTCAGGTTGCTAAAGTGGGTAAGCGCAATTTAATGCGTGCGTAATTTAAGGCAAGCCCGGATTCAAAATTTTCAACGTTAAAGGAAAATGATTTCTTTCATTATTAAGGGGGTACGCGGGTTTATATTTAAATAGGGAAGTTTTGCATATGTTTTACGGGAATTTAGGTGAAATAAAATAGCAAAGAATAATTTACAAATCGTCAGAGGAAACTTCGAATGCAAATGCTGAAGTAAAGGAAAGTGGGATGTTATACACAAATGCAAATGCTATTCGTGAATTTTGAATGTCAAGGAAATTATATTTTATTCCAATTTGAAATTTATTTAAGCAAAAGAAAAGCATGCAAAGATTTTATTTCTTAATTAAGCATGATTTTTCTTAAAATTAAATTATTTACCATTTCAACAAAATAAACCAAATTTCCTATTAAAGTTAATCCTTAACCAAAGTCAAAATTTTAGAAATCTTATCTTTTATTTCAAAATTTGGGCAATGTTTTAGTCAATTCAAAATTTAGATTTTTGTATAATAAACCCACAAAGTTTTATAATTAAAAGTGAAAATTACTTGTTAAAACTTCAGGCTGTTACAGGGAGGGATAAATAAGAAATGTTAGTAGGTTAGTTTGAATTAACTATCTCTAAATTACATTTCAAAATGCATATACTATTCATGCTTTAAGCTTTAATTGCTGCTGTATTTGGTTTATAGAATTTTCATGGATTGAATGAAAATCATGGTCTATTAATAGGCACCCTTTTAACAGACATAAGCCATAAGACTACTTTGGTTTCAATAACAATCGATAATTAAAAAAAATTAGCAAAGATGTACACATTATACCCTCCATCTTTATCCACTTATGCTCAATTACATATAATTTTACACAACCAATCATGCTTATATAAATACATAGATTAAATGATAATTTAACATAATTCATCTATAAAATAAGTTACATGGTTGTAAAGAATTCCTTTTGGAAGACAAGTGGCTAATTTCATGAACAAAAAAGAAGTGTTTTTAGTTATAAAACAACATTTTTTTGGAAAAACAAGCTTTGTTATCTATCACTTGAAATAATGGAATTTAACATATATTATAAATTAGATTAAGATTATTGTCTTTAATAACACGAAAGAAGTTTAATTTTCTTCCTTGAATAAAGGAAATGTGAACTTGCAACAATTATTCTATATACATCGAGTTGCATATAATCTAAACCAATTTTAAGCATGTATTTAGACAATAAAGACAAATTGCAAATCATTCTTTAGGCAAAATTATCATGTTCAAAAACTAACTACTAAAAAATTGGATTTTTTACAAATGCATAATGTCAATTTTTATAAAGTTACGAAAATTATAATTTTTCATGTGATTCAACTAACTATAACCACATCAGAAAATCAAAAGGAAATAAATTTTAATATGAAGGGTTTTTAGAAGAATTAAAAAGTGGGGGCCAAATTTTATATTGAAAAAAAAAATTATTCAATATTCGTCTTATGTTAGATTCTCATTGTGGAAAATTATTCTCCCTAGATTAAGAAGGATACTGATTCAAAATAAATCACTATTTTGGTTTTAAATTTTGAATATTATTTTTCTTACACAGTAAGAACCAAATCGTTATTTTGACATTAAATGGAACGTTATACTCTCATGAAAAAAGTACAAAACTTGTATATAAATTAGTATCAGTGAATTAAACTTACATAATAATAATTTAACACTGTCCGGAAGAACTAAAAAATCAAAGATAAATGTTTTTTAATAGTCATGGTAATTTATTATAAAAAATGTCATCGGCTTCATCATACAATAAATAATCGATTATGTTTGCACAAAAAATGGACAAACACCTCCAAGTCGTATTATTTAGTTGATTATATGTGATTTTCAATGATTTTAGATGAGTATGTAAATATGAAAGAAGTAGGGGCTGAAATGTAAAAGACACACAGATTTATAGTGGTTCGGCCAGAATGTGCCTACGTCCACTTTATATGTTATTATCTTCTTTCTTTCAGATTACAAGTACAATGCTTCGTATATCAGTATATGAAAGTAGTTTGAAAGTTCCTTCCTTGCTTGAGCTCTCAAACTTGTCTGCCATTGTTGTACCCCTGCCCCTCTATTTATAGAATGAGGTTGAGGGCAGGGGCCTTGGAAGCATATAGCTGCTGGTGGGCCCGGGCTGAAGCAATCTGGTTCGGCAAGGCTTCTGGTTCGGCAAGGCTTCATTCGGCTATGAGCTTGGACCGGTGGTAGGTGTGCATGTGGACCGGCAGGGGAAAGGAGAGGGTTGGTTCGGTGCTTGCCTGGTCCGGTAGTAGGAGTGTGAGAATGTGGACCGGTAGTCGTTTGGTCCGGTTATGTAGGTGGTTCGGTGGCAAGGTTGGTTCGGCAGGGGAGTTGGAGTGGTGGTATAAAGGAGCCGAATGAGATGGGGCCGAATGAAGTGGGGGCCGAGTGAAGTGGAGCCGAATGAAGTGGGGGCCGAGTGTTGTGGAACCGAATGAAGTGGGGGCCGAGTGAGCTTCTTCATGGAGAATATTGGAAGGCCCTCTAGGTTAGTATTGAGCTTCTTGGCTGTTGAACGGAGTAGAGGTTGCTTGCGAGCCCGAGTGAAACTGCGGCTTCTTGGTCTTGAGGTCTTCTGGGTGAAAATTAGCCCAACATTTGCCCCCCAAAGTGGGGCACGTGCTTGCATGTGTCGCGCTTTGTTTTTCTTGTGGCAGGAAGATTGGCTTTGTAACGCCAGCGATTGGACGTTCGTATTCTGTTAATGTCCTGCAAAGGAATTTACAGTTTTAGTGTGATTTCGAATAACGGCCGTTCATGATCGAAATATTCGAGATGAAGTGAACTGTGCCGTTCAGGACGAGAGAGTGAGCCCCGAAGGGGCTCGGCATCGTCGATGCCCGGTTTATGTTTGTGAAGATGGTTTATTGCCAGCTCAGAGCATGCCTAGGGATCGTTCGCAACCCCATACATGTGTAAGTAGCTTAGCCATTTCATAATTATCAAATATCCATATGACCGATGGGCTTAAAAATGCGTGTCAAAGTGTAAATTCCCACGATGGTAGGGTTAATAACCATTCAGAGCGTGCCTATGGACCATTCGAGGTCGCGTACACGTGTAAACGATTTAATCCACGTCGGTGAGGATTTTACGACTTATTCATCGCTATCATAATCTTATTTTGTTAGTTAGTTCTGGAGTTCGGTACTTATCTGAGGGAGGCGCTTTGCACGCCACTAGTTCCTGGTCTTGGTCTGTAGAGAGAGAGTTTCATTCGGTTCTTGGTTGGTCCGGCTATTCCCATTCGGCTTCTGGTGGTCCGGTATTATTGGTCCGGTTGGGCGAATTGTTTGGTTCGGTGGTTGTGAGTTCGCCTATATATAGAGGCCGTACCCCCCTTGTTTTTCTTTACCGAACGAGTAGAGCCGAGCCATATTGAGCACCGAACCAGTTAAGTACCGGATCAAACAAATACCGAATCAATCAAGCGCCGGACCAATTTAGTACCGAACCAGGTATGTTCCCTTTTGCCGAATACATACGAAAGTTTTCACTTCACCGAATGGGACTACGGCCTTGGGGCCGAATGAGATGGAAACCGAATGAGATGGAAACCGAACGAGATGGAAACCGAATGAGATGAAAACCGAATGAGATGGAAACCGAATGAGATGGAAACCGAATGAACTTGTGAACTTGAAAACTTTAGTTTACGAATGAAATCCCACACTTGCACGCATTTGTTTGTTTACTTCTCTATGTTCCTTGTTCTAATGCCATGCTTTCCTTGTGTTGTAGTTAAATGTCTCGCAAGGTAGAAACTCGATCGGGCAAGAGGAAATCCAGGGATAGTGGAGAAACTTCTGCCGTGCCCCCAGCCCAGCCAGATCCAGCACAGCACGTACCCGCTCCGAGGTCACTAGTCGACGGGTATGGTCCCCAGGAGCTTCTCATCTCCCCCCCGATTGCTATTCTAGCTCTCTGAAAGAGGAGCAACTCGGCGCCATATCCCGTTCCTTTGGGATTGACAGGACGCTTATGCTGCTTCCGGGAGATGGAGTGATGCCATATAATCCTCCCGAGGGCTACTTCGCTTTTAGCAGATACCATTGCATGTGCGGCGCTATCCCCCCTATCAACGCTTGGATAGTAAGCTTCACCACATATTTGAAGGTGGCTCCCTTCCAGCTCCAGCCTAACTCATATGCCATCCTGGTGAGCCTCTTTGTTATCTTCCAGAGGAGTTACGGCGTCCTCCTTCTAACCGGGAAATCCGATACTTGTACAACCTAAGAGGCTATAAGAAGGGGTCTCCGTATATTAGTCTGGAGGCGGCCGTGCCCTTCAAACCAGTTCTGGACTTGTATTCCAAGTTCACCATGTTCAAGAAAGAGTGGTTCTTCGTCAAGGACGATGCTGTTTCTTTCCGCCTTTTCACTTCCGGCTGTAAGATTGATTTCATTTATATTTTTCATGTGTTTTGACGGTAGTGTTTTTTCTGACATGCTTTTATTTCTGGCTAGCGACAGGTGGTGTTGCAGTCGTGGAGGATGATTCCTTAGTGCGAATGGCTGCTGAACTAAAGGCTATTCCGGCACGGGACCGGTCGGCCTCTTTCTTGATCAGGAACGCAACCCTCTTGGAGTATAACTTGATCTTACCGCGCCAGTCCGTAGTTAAGCAAAGGGATACGGCTGAGGAGAGGGCTGCCAAAGCTAAGGAGGGGGCTACAGTAAAGAGCGGTAAGAGGGAGCCTTTCGCAGAGCGTCCCGTGGTCGGGGGGAAGAAACTGAAGAAGTCTGATGGCCCTTCTCCAAGTATTTGCCCGACTGTCCCGGAGGAGGAAGGTGTAGAAGAGGAGGAAGGAGGCGAAGTTGGAGAAGGGTCGGAGGGTGGAGGAGATGGCGATGGTCAAGGTGGTAGTGGGGTTGCTGCTCTAACCTCTGAGCAAGACCTCGAACTGGATGAGGCTCTCCGTCGGGCCTTCGGGGAGTCGGAGGGAGAGTCGGAAACGGAGAAGGAAAAGGAGAAGGAAACGGAGAAGGCAAAGGAAACCGGCAAAGCTGTGGCTTCAGCTAGGGTGACTCCGGCGATGCAAGGTGAACTTTTGTCTTCTGCCGATTCCATTTTCGATAGGGACTTAGAAATTTTTTACGGTTCACTTCCGTCCTGGAATGAGATCCAGGACTTATTGCAGTATCCCACTCCTCCGCCGGGTTTGTATAATAGATGTGTGTCCTCACTTTTCTTTCTTTTTAACTTAGCACATTTTTTGAATTGCGGATTATTGTATGTTCGTAACACTTGTTCTTTATTCCAGGGGCAGGCCAGGCGGGTAAAACGTCGGATGTTCGACACCGCCTTGAACAATTTAAGTCGAGGAGAGCTTCCGCGAAACCTTCTACTGATCGCACTGGGGATGTAGTCAGTTACCGCCCTCTTCTTGGGGTCATCGAAGAGGGTATTCAGAAAAGGAAGCGGAGCCGTTCCTTATTTGAGTCTTCTTCTGCTTCGCAGCTTCCTACTCAGCCTCCCCCTACTCAGCCTCCTCGTGATACTACGGAGGAGAGCACGGAGCCCGGCCCCCCTCCTCCTCCTTCCAAGAGTCCTACTGTCATTCATATAAGGCGTCCCGATGTGCCTCGCCCCGTGCCTCGTGACCCTTTTGCTGGTCATCCTCATTTAGACCCAAGCTTTCGGGACATTTCATTCGATGAGACCACGGGCGAGCACCTCCTTCCCCGCAACCCCATGGTAAGGGTGCTGGACGAGGCCAAATCTTTAGATCTTGATTTACTTACTACACGGGTAGTCACCATGGGGGATGAGGCCAAGGCTAATATCGACCGGGTGGCCGCAGAGACCAGGAAGTTAATGGAGCATCATGCTAAGTTGGTCAAGGCCGGGGAAGAGATCGGGAGTGCTAACATTCGGTTGAGGTTAAAGGTTGCCGATCAGGCCAAGCAGCTCGCCGACCAAGCCATCCAGATTTCCCAGCATGAGGAAGCCTCCAAGCGGCTGAAAGAGACCATGGAGAAGGCCAGTAGGGCGGAATTACGGAAGATGGAGGTCGCTTGCAGGGAACGGATTAACATAGCTATCGCAACGGTGGATGAGGTTCGAAATGCGGATCTCGAGCGGGTAGAGGAGTTGTCGGGGAGGCTCGAGGCTGCGGAGATGGCTCAGGCCGAGTTGAAGGAGGAGATGGAGGAGATGAGGAGGTCCCTCAGGTTGAAGGAAGAGGAAGTGAGGAGGTCACTCCAGGCTGACTGCTTGAGATACCAGTCAGAGAGGGACGTCGCCGTCGCCAAGTTGCAAGCTTCCGAGGCCCGGGTGAGGGAGTTTGAGGAAAACGAGGGGATGATGGATGAGATGTTGCAGGATATGTACTTCCACACTTGGAAGGAGGGCGGCTTGTCTTGGATGGACGATTACCCTCGGGTCATGGCCAAGGTGTATCTCCAGGCTTTAGAGGAGGCCAGGGTGAACGCGGGTAAGGAAGGCGGAGAGGCTTTCAACTTGAATGCGGTTACTGCTCAGTTCTCAAAGGAGGAGCAAGCGGCGGTGAAAGAGGGGATGCGGCTGCTTGCTGCAGAGGAAGCGGGCGTGCAGTTGGATGATGAGGATCAAGCGGCGGATGCTGGTGAGTTATTCTTCTTCCCTTTCTTTTCTTCCCGTGTTTTCATAACTTGGTTGTTCGTTTAATGAATTCTTCTTCCGAATTGGACAGGCGGGACTTCTGATCCGCATGCTGGGGGCTCTGATCCTGCGGCTAAGTAGACTGGGGAAGTTGGTGATGGAGTGTGGAGGCATCTGCCATCTTTTTGTTTCTTTTTTATCACTGTTTATGTTAGTCTTTGATATGCAACTGTAATAAAATTATTTGCAAAGAATAACTTCGTGTGATCTTATAATATAAGCTGATTCTGTCATGTTTAAATGTTGTTGCTATCTTTATGTGCCGTGTGAGAAGTATAATTATGTATATGCCAGTGATTCTAGTTGTGTTTGATGTTAAGTTTTTGCTTGAAATATAATTTCACGTTTTGCAATGTCAGTGTATGAATAAGCTATAGTTACGCATTTATGTACAAGAGAAGAGAGTACCGCCCTTTATGTTTTATTCGCAGGCGATAGCTTTGAGTGTCTTGTGTAACTGTTCACGGGTATAGCTGAGCGCCCTGCCACCCAGTACGCAGGCTTAGAGCCTTATGAGTGAATGCTTCCTATTCGGTTTCCTGTACTTTAGAGTTTGTTATACAGGATAGGGGAAAAATATTTAAATGGAATGGAAATATAGTAAATGTAAAACTTCCAGTCACGGAAGGCCGTCGATGTGCTTAAGTTCGTGGCAAACGGGTTTTGTAGTCACTTTCCCTAGCTGTGGGTCTTGGAGACATTTGTCACCCATCTTACGCCTCTGCGGGGAGTTTTCTTTTTTACCACAGCCGCACTTAAGACACATCGGAGCCGAGATCGCGCACGGTAACTACCCGAACCATTATGGTCCGTAATCGTGGGTATTATTCGATTTATCGTGGCCGGCTAGCGTGGGTGCCGTTGGCCGTGAACTACCCCTGGCTGGCCACACCTTATGTTGGGGCTTAAAGTAGGTTCACAGTTGCCGGCGAGCCGAACGCCGTAATGAGCTGCCATCGGCTATAGTCGGCCTTTATGATGACTTATAATCGGCTCATTACAGTTGGCTTTGAGGGCAGGCGCGCAATGAGTTAACCCGCAGCAGAGGGATGCTGGAGCAAAAGTGTCTCATTGGCGAGTGCATAGAATCGTAGCGTACCTGTTAGGCCTAGTCCAGATGAGGCCGTGGTGCGTCTTGGGCGGAGATGCCATAGGATTTTGTTCAACAGAAAGGGATAAAACTTAACGAGCAGCCAAGACATAAAGGAACAAGTTAAAAAGAGACAAGATTTTTTAAAGTGGTTCGGCACGGAAATGCCTACGTCCACTGATTCTCTTTGTTAATTCACTTCATATGGGCAGTACAAGTTAAGAAAAGTATCGACGGAGGTGTCGGATGTTCCATGCCCTCTGGAACACCTCTCCGTCCACTGTTGACAAAATGTAAGCTCCGTTGTGGAGATCTTTATGAATTACATATGGTCCGTCCCAGATGGGGTCCAGTGCCCCGGGGCGCGGAAAGATTCGCCTGAGGACAAGATATCCTTCTTGTAAGCTGCGATGCTTGACTTTGCAATTGTATTGTGCTTTCACTTTCTGTTTGTGAGCTGCTGCTTTGAGTGCTGCATCGTTTCTCCTTTCCTCGATCAGATCCAAAGACATGAGGAGGAGTTCTTCGTTTTCTTCTGGGTTGTAGTGGATCCTACGGTGAGAAGGCACAATAGTCTCAACTGGGAGCATTGCCTCCGATCCATATGCCAAAGAGAAAGGAGTATGTCCCGTTGATGTTCTGAAAGATGTGCGGTATGCCCATAGTGCCGTAGGAAGTTCGTCCACCCAAGCGCCTTTTGACCTTTCAAGTTTCTTCTTGATTAGGGTTTTGAGAATTTTGTTGACAGCTTCAACTTGTCCGTTTGCCTGAGGGTAAGCTACTGATGAGAAGCTTTTATGAATTCCATGTTCTTGGCACCAGTCGGCAAATTCTTCGCTGTCAAACTGGAGTCCGTTGTCGGATACGATCTTGAGTGGGACTCCATACCTGCACAGAATGTTTTTGATCAAGAAGTTGATAACTTTTGCTGAAGATATTTTATTTAAAGGTTCCGCTTCCACCCATTTGGTGAAATAATCGACTGCCACTATAGCATATTTGGCTCCGCCTCGGCCCGTTGGCAGTTCGCCAATTAAGTCAATTCCCCATACAGCAAAGGGCCAAGGGCTAGTCATTTGAGTAATTTCGTTTGTGGGCAGTCGAGGAATCTTGGCGAACTTCTGACATCTGTCGCATTTCTTAACGAAGTCTAGGGCATCTTTGTTTAGTGTGGGCCAGTAATATCCATATCGGAGTATCTTTCTTGCCAAAGTCTGTCCTCCAGTGTGATCTCCGCATCCTCCCTGATGGATGTTTGTTAATATCTCCTTGGCTTCCCTTCCGGCGACGCATCTTAATAAGGGGCTAGAGAAGCCACGCCGGTAGAGGATGCCTTCTTGTATTGTGTAGTGGGGAACTTTCCTCAAGATCTTCTTGGCTTCGTCACGCCTGTCGGGTAGTATGCCATCTTGCAAATATTTCCGGATAGGAGTCATCCAGGTTCGTTCTTCGATTGCAGTTACCAGATTCGCTTGTTCGAAACTCGGGGCTAGCTGCCTTGAGATTGCTAGTGCTCCGGAAATGGTGCTGTTCTTCATACTAGCTTGCTTTGCAAGTTCATCTGCCCCTTGGTTTTCTTCTCGAGGAATGTGTTTGATTAGATAATGGTCCAATCGATCGAGCAGCAGTCTGGTTTTCTTTAGGTATGCTGTGAGTCGTTCTCCTCGAGTCTGGAATTCTCCTAGTACCTGGTTTACGACAAGCTGAGAATCACTATGAATACATAAGGAATTGATTCCAATTTCTAGGGCCAGTTCCAATCCCGCTATTACTGCTTCATATTCAGCATCGTTGTTAGTGGCCGTGAACTCCAATCTTAATGCATAGTATAACTTTCTTCCCCTGGGGGTGATGATCACAATACCTGCCCCCGAGCCTTGTTCGTTTGATGCTCCGTCTACAAAGAGGTTCCACTTGATGTTTTTTGCTACTTCGGATTGTTCCTTGCCTTCGTTGGTAGTGAATTCGGCAATGAAATCAGCCATGGCTTGCCCTTTGATAGCGGTGCGGGGATGGTAGGTGATATCATACTGACTTAGTTCGATGCACCATTTGAGGAGTCGCCCAGAAGTGTCAGGACGATGGAGCACTTGTCTTAGTGGTTGATCGGTTAGAACCCTGATGGAGTGAGACTGGAAGTAGTGTCGCAGTTTTCGTGACGCGATCAATAAACAATATGCTAATTTCTCAAGTTTAGGATATCTGGCTTCTGCCCCTGTAAATCTCTTA
The DNA here is from genome assembly GCA_030765085.1 of Allium cepa. Classification (NCBI taxonomy): domain Eukaryota; kingdom Viridiplantae; phylum Streptophyta; class Magnoliopsida; order Asparagales; family Amaryllidaceae; genus Allium; species Allium cepa. The sequence goes on along the minus strand of CM060931.1, from coordinate 744,229,458 downwards.
CTTACAAAGTAAACCGGGCGTTGTGTGCGGTCTTCTTCTCTTACCAAGGCGGCGCTTAGAGCATGAGATGATACAGCGAGGTATAGGTATATCACTTCACCTTCATTTGGAGTTGAGAGTACTGGTGGTCTCTGAAGGTGTTCGATTAGGTTGAGGAAGGCTTTTAAGCATTCGTCGGTCCACTCGAACTTCCCTTTGTCTTTCTTGAGTGCTTCGAAGAAAGGGACACACTTGTCAGTTGCCTTGGAAATGAATCTGCTTAGGGCGGCCACCTTTCCGTTTAGGCTCTGCATTTCTTTTCGAGTGGAAGGTATCCTTATTTCTTTTAAAGCCCGGATTTGTTCAGGGTTTGCTTCGATTCCTCTGGCGTGGACGATGAATCCTAAGAATTTTCCCGATGATACTCCGAAGGAGCACTTTAGAAGATTCAGCTTCATTCCATATCGGCGAAGTACCCGAAACGTATCGTCCAGATGGCTTACATGGTCGTTGGCTTTCTTGGACTTTACCAACATGTCATCCACATATACCTCCATAGTTCGTCCTATCAATTCTGCGAACATTTTGTTGACGAGGCGTTGATAGGTAGCTCCAGCATTTTTGAGTCCAAAAGGCATGACTTTGTAACAATATAATCCGCGGTCGGTGATGAAGCTAGTGTGGTCCTGATCGGGAGCGTGCGTGGGAATCTGGTTATATCCGGAGTATGCATCCATAAAAGATAGGAGTTCGTGTCCGGCTGTGCTATCCACAAGTTGGTCAATTCGGGGAAGTGGGAAGCAATCTTTTGGGCAAGCGTCATTCAGATTGGAGAAGTCAATACATGTTCGCCACTTTCCATTGGCCTTTTTTACTAGCACTGGGTTAGCGATCCATTCTGGGTAGATGGCTTCCCGTATGAAGCCATTAGTAAGTAGATTCTTTACTTCCTCATCAAGGGCTGCCGATCGCTCTGCCCCCATGCTCCTCTTTTTCTGCTTTACTGGTACCTTGGTGGGATCGATGTTCAACATGTGGCATGCTATGTCTGGGGAGATTGCTGTCATATCGGCATGGGTCCACGCAAATACATCTAAGTTGTGGCGGAGAAAGTCAATGAGTTGATCCTTCAATTCCGTTTCCAGCTGAGATCCGATTTTTAATAGTCTACTTGAATCATGCTTATCTACCGATACGAACTCGGCGGTAGCCTCCTCCTCTTTATCCCTGGGGTCTAGTTCATTGAAGGGATCGCTTGTGTATCGAAGAGGAGGGGCTTTCTTTAGTTGCTATGCCTCCAAGCTTTTCATGCAGAGAGTAGTCTCTGCATCTTTTCCTTTATTCTTTCTGCGGTTATTGCGAAGTTCAGTTACGTAGCAGTCTCGGGCAGCATCTTGATCTCCTTCTACTTCTCCTACTCCGTTGTCTGTTGGAAATTTCATTTTCAGGCACCAGGGGGCTAATACAATCTGAAAGTCAGACAAGGCTGGTCTTCCCAAGAAAGCGTTGTAAGCCGAGTGGTTTTCTATTAGTACGAACGTTTGTTTTCGCACAACGGAGCGGGGATGACTTCCTATTTCGACGAAGAGGTCAAGTTGCCCGAGGGGCATTTTTGCATCTCCAGTGAAACCGTGCAGTGGTTTGTCACAGGGGGATACATCCTTCATTGATAACTTCATTTTGTCGAAAGCATGTTTGAACAGGATATTTACGGAGCTTCCTGTGTCTATTAGAATCCGAAAAACTTTAGCTGGACCAAACCAGGCAGAGATGACCATGGGATCCATATGTGGGTACTGTCTTCCTTCCAAATCATGCCTACTGAATACAATGTCATTGTTTTCTTTTCGTTTCGGGTGGCGTTCCTCCGTAATGGAGTTAACATATCCTTCGGCATTTCTAAGCGACTTGCCGTACCTTTCCATCTCTGCCCAACTTCTGTCGGCGATGTGTGGTCCTCCTGAGATGGTAAGGACCACTATCTTCTCTTGACTAGAGCCACTGGTGTTGTGATTGTTGCGATTCCCTCCGCCTACTTCTGGGAGGGGTTGCTTTGAGTTCTCATTGGCAGGAGTTGGAGTCCTGTTCTGACCTTTCACATAACGTTCCAGTCTTCTTCTTCTAATGTGTTCTTCGATCAAGTCCCGAAGATGGTGGCATTCATTGGTGTCATGTCCGTGGGATTCGTGGAAGCGACATAACTTTCCGGACTTGAGTGCGTTATCTGATTCTTTCTTGTGCGGGGGGCGCTTGTATCCGAGTTCGCCCTGAGTGGCTAGGTAGATGTTTTCGATTGTTTCATTCAAAGGAGTGTAGGAGTCAAATCTTGGCCCTGGTCGATATTGGCGCTTCTCAACCTTTCTGCCCCCAGCATTGTCTCTAGATTCATTTCTTCGAGCGTCCTTAGCTGCAGTGGGAACCTTGTCCTGAACTATCTTGCCTTGTTGCCCTGACTGCCTCTCCGTAGCAGCGTCTTCAAGTCTCATATACTTTCCAGCTTCATGGAAGAAATCAGGCAAGGTAGCTGGTTTTTCCTTAGTTAATCTTCTGGCAAACTTGGTGTCTGGATGTACACCACTACAGAGGGCCATTAGAGTGAGTTTTTCATCGGCATCTTGAACTGCTGCCGCTGCGGCGTTGAACCGTGTTAGATATTGTTGCAGCGTCTCTCCGGATTTCTGTTTGACATTGGATAGAGAATAAGCATCCTTGGGTTGTTCCACATGGATGCGGAACTGGCTAATAAACCTTTCTTTTAACATCTCCCATGAGCTGATGGATCCTTGGGGTAGATGGCAGAACCAGGAGGTAGCTAGATCTGATAGGAATAGCGGAAAGCATTTACATAATACTCCTTCTGTTGCTCCACTCATGAGCATATGCTGGGTGTATCTCTGCAGGTGTACGATGGGGTCGGAAGTTCCTTTGTAAGGTTCCATGGTTGGCATTTTCCATTCCCGGGAAGTGATGGCAGTTTCGATATTTCGGGTAAAGGGACTGGTGACCCTAGCGCCTATTCCCCGGTCCCTTTGCTCCCGTTGGACACATTCTCTGAATAATCGTGCCATTCGTTCGTCAGAACTTGGAGCGGACAAAAATGAGCTCGGTTCTTCCCTGCGGGATCTATCTCGTCCAGATGACCTGTAGAGATGGTACAGTCTATCACTTCTAGCATTATCCAGTGGTTGTCTTTGGCTGCTTGGATGCACGCTAGGACCAGCTACAGTTGCCCCCTGCCTTGATCTTCCCCTGTGGGGTTCTGTTTCGAGCACATCCATGGGGTCAACTTCGGGCTGGGTTCTAGCTCGGCTCCGTTCAGCGGGGTTTCTATGATTAGGTGGCATGACTGGCTCAGCTACATCCGACCCTCGCCTGGTGCCTCCCCCGCTAGGTTCGGTTCCAAGGGCTTCCTCGAGTCGGAATTCGGGCTGAGTCCGGGCGCGGCCCCTATCATCGTTGTTCCTGTTGATAGCTTGTTCGAAGAGTGAAGACCTTTGTTGCCTCCGGGATCCTCCGGATTGGGATTCACCCCATGATTCAGTGTTGCGGTTGGACTCTTCAGCATCCCTTAAGCGTGTCATGAGTTGGTCCACCAAAGTTTTTTGTTGGGATGTGAAGCGGTTAGTTACTTCAGCCACAACCCTGTCCAGATCTGCCCTAGTGATTGGTTGTTCCGTTGCGGGACCAGTTGGATTTTCCTGATTTTCATCTGGTACTGCTGTTGAAGTGGGCTGATCTGTGATTGCTGGATCTGGAAGGCTGCTAGTTGCGATGTTCTTTCCTTTGTTAACATCCCTTCTCTGTTTGGAAGGCATGATTTCTAAGCAACGAGTGATGTTGTTAGGAAGAAGGTTGAGTGGGAGAAGATGAAGCTTGAGTTCTGAAGATGAAGTCTGAGTTCAATTCTCAGTGAAAGCACCAAAAATGTTTGCACAAAAAATGGACAAACACCTCCAAGTCGTATTATTTAGTTGATTATATGTGATTTTCAATGATTTTAGATGAGTATGTAAATATGAAAGAAGTAGGGGCTGAAATGTAAAAGACACACAGATTTATAGTGGTTCGGCCAGAATGTGCCTACGTCCACTTTATATGTTATTATCTTCTTTCTTTCAGATTACAAGTACAATGCTTCGTATATCAGTATATGAAAGTAGTTTGAAAGTTCCTTCCTTGCTTGAGCTCTCAAACTTGTCTGCCATTGTTGTACCCCTGCCCCTCTATTTATAGAATGAGGTTGAGGGCAGGGGCCTTGGAAGCATATAGCTGCTGGTGGGCCCGGGCTGAAGCAATCTGGACTGGCAATCTTCTGGTTCGGCAAGGCTTCATTCGGCTATGAGCTTGGACCGGTGGTAGGTGTGCATGTGGACCGGCAGGGGAAAGGAGAGGGTTGGTTCGGTGCTTGCCTGGTCCGGTAGTAGGAGTGTGAGAATGTGGACCGGTAGTCGTTTGGTCCGGTTATGTAGGTGGTTCGGTGGCAAGGTTGGTTCGGCAGGGGAGTTGGAGTGGTGGTATAAAGGAGCCGAATGAGATGGGGCCGAATGAAGTGGGGGCCGAGTGAAGTGGAGCCGAATGAAGTGGGGGCCGAGTGTTGTGGAACCGAATGAAGTAGGGGCCGAGTGAGCTTCTTCATGGAGAATATTGGAAGGCCCTCTAGGTTAGTATTGAGCTTCTTGGCTGTTGAACGGAGTAGAGGTTGCTTGCGAGCCCGAGTGAAACTGCGGCTTCTTGGTCTTGAGGTCTTCTGGGTGAAAATTCGCCCAACAGATTATAGACAAACATCAAAATTAATGATATTTTATATAAAATGTCAATTACTGTTGCTTTTTATTTCTGCCGACTTTTTTCCCATTAAGATTTCTTGTTAGTTTTAAACAATGAATATGCCAATACATGAACCATAATCTATTACTTTCTTTAGATTCAACCAATAAAGGTTAAAAAATATCTTTTACAATATTATGAATGTACTTTAAAAATAATTGGAAGTTATTAATGTAAAATATATTGGAAAATATTATTGCGAATTATATCTAATTATCTTAATATATACATGTATAATATGGTTCATGTATCAAATGTATTAGATTAATCCCCATGTTGAATTCTCTTTGCTCAATTAATATGCAATAAATTTTATTGTCAGATTTCCTTCTCGACTTAATATTGAAAAATACCAAATCAACTATAAAATATGGTGGGAATTTCACTCACAATTCCATTGCAGAATATAAAATTAAAAATGGATCTTCTAAAGAGTTTCTTTTTTTAGTCATTGCCATCACAATACTAAATGTAAAAACAATATTAGGTTATTCTGATATTGAAATTTTGTCAATGAAAGTTGGTGAGAAAGGAATGTCACAAGACCACCAAACAAACATTCAATCTACAATAGAAGCTGCGATGGAAGATACAGAGAAAGAAATAATGGAATATATCATTGAACCGGATCATGATCGTTTTGGTCCTCATGCTCCATCTTCGGAAGAACATCATGCTCCTACTCCTCACCATCAGCACCACCACAAGAACTATGGTCATACTCCATTCCATACCACCTCCACAAACGCCCTACCCAAGCTCCTACTGCCCAAAGCCCCTACCATGATCCTCACAAACATCATGCTCATGCTCCCTCTCCTCACAGTCACCACAATTACCATAAGCGCCACGGAAATGCTCCAACACCACACCATCACCACGCTCATGCTCTAGCTGCTCACCTTCACCACAAACACCATGCTCATTCTCCAACTCCTCACCATCGCCACAAACACCATCCTCATGCTCCAGCTCCTCACCATCCATATAAACACCATGCTCATGCTCCATCTCCTCACCATCGCTAGGAACACCATGCTCATGCTCCAGCTCCTCACCATCGCCAGGAACACCATGCTCATGCTCCAGCTCCTCACCAGAAACACCATGCTCATGCTCCAGCTCCTCACCATCGCCAGGAACACCATGCTCATGTTCCGGCTCGTCACCATACCAGGAACACCATGCTCATGCTTCAGCTCCTCACCATCGCCAGGAACACCATGCTAATGCTCTAGCTCCTCACCATCGCCAGGAACACCATGCTCATGCTCCATCTCCTCACCATCGCTAAGAGCACCATATTCATGCTCCAGCTCCTCACCATCGCCACGAACACCATGCTCCTTCTCTTGCCCCTAACCATATTATCCTTGCTGATCTTGACTACTAAGATTCATTATATCCTTAGTTATGAGTTCTTCATTTTCTCCTTATGTAATAAAATCAAGTAGACATATCCCTTTGTCGATCTCATAATGTATTGGATTTCAATAAAGTTATTTTTGTTTAAAAGCTACAAACTATGACATATTTAGATTATTTTTACATTGTTGTTTTAAATGATATTAATTAGATAATAGTCAACGTATAATGTATCATTATGTTACATTGAACGTAGCGGTTAATCATATCAAGAACTAATAATTGTATGATTTTTTGGACGAAAACCTTATGATCTACTTTAATTTATAAGTTCAATTTCTTCTCTTCCAATTTTTGTTCTAAAAAATAGTAAAAGTTATTTTGATATAGAACTTCCCAAAGCTCATTGTTTTAACAATGAGCTTTGTATTAATTAAGTTGAAAAAGTTCTCTTTTAGTTTTGGCCTAAATTAGAACCTATAAAATAAAAACAAAAAACCAAGAAAACCAAACAAATTCATTGTACAGACACAAATATGTTATTCTTGACATTTTCATCCTTAATTTTTCAATGGAAAGAAATGTAAATATTCCTCACTCGAATTTCAATAATTGTGTTTAGATCATCCTCTCCCATACCAACAATCATTCCCATAACAATCGCCCACATCTTCGAATCTAGTCCCCAAATCATTTAGATAATCAGGTGGTTCTTCTTTATACAGTATGAGTAATCATTTTTAAGTTAATTTAACGTGTATTTAAGATGAATTGTAAATATTGGATCGGTAATTAGGTTGTTTGCGTTAGTGTAATTTTCAAATACAATGTCTTTGACTTATTATGAAATCATCATTTACAAATTATCTTTTATCAAGGTCAATGTGACGACCAGAATTTTTAGATATTTGAAATTGGAATATTTAATTGATTTTAAATATTTGAAAGTTAGTTTAACTTCAATTTCAAATATCACTATTTATTTGGATAATTAAATTATCGGATTTAATAAATGGTAGTTGGGTAAAATATTAAATCTGGAGTTTTAAGCTGGTTAAAAATAATTTAAAGGCTTTGATAATACTAAAGGTAATAGAACTTTTGAAATTGAATTTAAAGGTGATTTGTTTAGTTATAAAAATATATCGTTTAAATTAAGAATTAAAAATAGCCTTCCGAGGCGCAGTCACGGAATTCGACGAAATCAGTTCCATTGATCCGTAATAGTGTTTTATTATCGGATTTTAATTTTTGTACCGTTTGTAGTTGTCATCGGTTCGTATAACAGATAAACGCGCTGAAATTTAAATTGAAATTCAATATAATAGCTGGGTTCAAATAGCTATCTTCTCCATACGATCGAGCTAGGACTCGAAACCTTTCCATTGCATTCGAAATATGGGTATAACATTAGCGATGTCTAGCAGCATGCATCGATAGGTGATCGAGATTTTGAGTTACAATTTTGAGATGATTCAAATCTAAATTTAAATTTAATATATATATGTATATACATATATATATTGACTGGTCAAAATAATTCGTATGAGAACTTTTTTCTTTTTTGCATCAATCTAGTGTAGTATGTTGGGTAAAGCACGCAACCATCTACACGTATTTTGTAACGACCCATAAATTTTTAATGTTTTAATTTTGTGGTTTTAATAATATTTTATGAGTTAATACTGAAAGAAATAAAATGTTGCAATTTTATAATGGAATAATAACTAAATTTAAACTGAGACAATGTTAATACAATTTAAGTGTCAACAATCATAATGAAACTCCAATTCATTGTATCTAAACATGCTATGCTTGGTTATAAAACTAAATATAAGTAACAAATGTAAACATTTAATATGGTACAAAATAGATAGTTAATGGTAATTAAATAAGATCAGTATGGTGTAAGTAATTGTAATATGTGTGGTATTAATGGTTACACTGATTTATAGTGGGATGTGAAAAGGTAATAAATTAATGTTGTTTTGATAATAAACATTTCTTAATGATTTTTAATTTCGTAACGGAAGAGTGAATGAGGATTTATGGAAAACATAAATTTATTTTTAAGTAAACAAGAATATATATTGAACAAATTTATGATAATTGGATAATGCAGTGTTAATGGAAATTAATTAGTGTTATATATGGAATTTATACCTGGGTGGGTGAGTAGTAAACTTATAAATGGAAGAAGTAAGTAGGTGACCATTTATTTAGTTTATTTATTCATTTAGTATGTTAAATAAAAAAAATTGGGAATCAGATCTCGATTAAGGGAAATTAAGTTGTATGTTAATTTGAAATAAAATCTAATAAATATTACATTAATATGGGATGTAGTACAAATGGTTAGGGATTGTCAAATTTGGTAAAAATGGATTTGACTTAGGAAATTTTGTTAATTGAGTTGAAAACCTTAATCAATATGCGTAATTGACAAGATTCACATTTTTAAGTATGACCGTTGATACAAATCTAAGATGTATATATAAATATTAATGTAATGAAATATGAAATAATGTTAACTATGTTAGTTGAGTAATGATTGAGTGAATATTAAGTTGTAATCGAATAAAATCAAATTTATTGGAATTAATTTGCAATTAATTGGATTAATTGCAGTTGACATTTAAACACTGTATTTACTGAAATAATTGACACTAAAATTATATGTGAATTTGCCTTTAGCTATATTAAGTATCTAAGGGATTAAAAATGACAAAAATCTACTAATTTATAATTTGTGCAGTTATGGTAGATGTGATTGGTCATTTGAAATAATTAATTCTATAAGATGTAATAAATGTTAATTTTAGTTATAAAATGAAAATTGTTTATTTATTTGAAATATAAAATTCAATAAGATTCGAATAACAAGGGTAAGATTTTAAAAAAATTGGAATTTAATATTAAAATACTATGTTAATGAAAATTACGAAGGAAATTTGAGAATATTAATGCAATAGATGCAAACCAATGTAAATTGCATCTTTCGATAATAATAGGCTGAATAATAGAATGAAAGGAAATTAAATGAAATTTGGAAAATTTAATTTACAATTTCTAAATTCAATGAATTTGAGATAAACACCGAAATTTGTTAAATTTATCAACTTTAAATTGACTTTTAATTTGGTTAAAACATTGTAATTTGATTGAGAAATATAAAGTGAAAAATCTGTCAATTTTAAGATTGAAAATTAAAAATTTAATTTTTTTATTAATTATTAATTTATTTAACTAATAGAAAAATAGTCATTTTGGCCACTAATTCGGATTTCGACGAAACCACTTTCATCGGATCCATAACGGTGAATTATAATATTTTTTCAAGTTTCATAGCGATCAGACTTGTCGTTTGATCGTACGGACTCGAAACGCCTTGAAATTTATGCAATTTAAATCAATTGAAATCAATTTGGAAAATTTGAATTTAGCATAACTTCTTCGTACGATGGAATTTGGACGTGAAACTTTTTCCATTGCGTTTAAAATATTTTTAAACATATATTTTGGTATATGAGTTGATCCTTTTCCGTTCCGGAATCGAAACGGGCTTTTCGGGTCAATTATCGTTCAAAACCCAAATCCAACCTAGCCCATTCTTTCTATTCTGTTTGCCTATATATATATGGTTATAAACCGTAGGTCATTGCTTATCCCTCATTATGAACGTATGCTCTTCCTCATTCCACGGCAAACCCTAATCTTCTCAATCCAATTTAAATTTTAAAAAAAAAAATTTGCAGATCTGCAGCAACTTCTGGTCGCGCTTCGAGTTTCAAAGGCAAAAACGCTGCATCTACTTCGGGTTGGGAAGAAAGTTACTTGGGTCGCCCCAAGTCATTTTGGCAAAAACTCCAAGCAAGCACCGGAGAATTGAGGCGGTGGACCGAAGTTGAACCCGAAGTCGACTCAGGATCAAAATTTTCCAATCTTCTAATTTTCCTAACTTTTTCATACGAGCTCGGATTCATGCGCGGTTTGTTTTGCCGGGATCATGTTAGAATTATGGACGTTTTTGCACTGTTTTGGATGGATTTGGAGACTGTTGAAATTTTGGGTTTAAATTGGATTTAAATTCAATTTAAATTCAAAAGGTGAGTGTTTTACTCACAACTTCTAAGATTTCTTACGTTGGTTAAATTGATTTATGATGTGTTTAAATTTTATTTGTAGCTGTTTGGCATATATTTCATCATTTTCTCAGTTAAATTGCATTCATTTAATTTACGCGTTATTTAATTCATTATTGCATCTAAAACTTCCAGTTAATTGTTAATTAATTTATTCACTGCATTAAAACTGTCAGTTAAAATATTAGTAAAAATTATTATTGCATATAATATGCTAGTTAAATTTATTTATTATTGCATATAAAATATAGTTAAATAGTTATTTAATTCATTATTGGAAAATTAACTGTCAGTAATTAATTATTATTTATTGATGTGATTTTTTGAATTGGATGACAAATTGATGAATGTTTGATGATTGATATGATGGATAAATTGATGCTGTATTTATATTGTATAAACTGCAAGTTATTATGCATTTTCGTTTCATTCGGGAATGAGGTTTGAAATGAATACAACCGCATTTTTATTTTTAAACTGCGGATTGAAATGATAAATACCCGTATCACTTGACCATAGGATAGAAAATTTTATACAGGCACCGTCGGTCTATATATAATAATTTTAAAAATGATTTCTATGGTTTGGATAAGATACGGTTTAATAAATATTAAATTTTGATATTTTATAAATATTATTTTATATATACATATATAGTTAAATTGTTGAATTTAAGCTATGTATAAATCTGTTAAATAAAAATGAATAAGTTGAATAATGGAGTTTGATAATTTATATTATATGATTTAGTACAGTTTTAAGACATTGTATATATATAGAGTTTTAAATGATTCAAATAAATTAAAATTGGAAGCTAAATCGACAATTTATTTGGACTTGAGCTTATTTTAAAATTTAATTGCATAAGTTGATGTAAACTTATTATGATTTGGAAATTTAAAGGTATGATATTTATAACTGGATTTTTATTCAAGATAAATCAAATTAATATTTCCAGTATAAATAAATTGAAGGAAATATTTAGTTGTTGGTAATTTGAGTTTTATTTAAAATGATTATGGATTTATTATGTAAATAATTAAGACTAAAATATAGAATAAATGAATGGTTGAATAGAAAATTTTCAACCTTAGTTTTGAAATTGTTAAATTCTTAAAGTTTGAAATATATTGGAATCGAAGTGTTTTATTGAAACTGAAAGAGAATCTAGATTTATGGGTTTAGACCTAATTTAAAGTGAATAAATTGTAAAGGCGTGGAAATTATTTACTTTATAAAGTAATTTAAAATCAACTATTTTACATACTGTTGAATATCCAAACCATTCAAGTTTTAGAGGTTATGGTTTTAAAACTATGAATTTCGAAGTATTATGTTTTGAAAGTTATAATTCAAATGTTTGGTCTCCACATATTATAAATTTTTAGAGCAATATTATTTTGGAAAAGAAATATATTGGAAATTAAAATGATATTATTAATTTGGGTTTTATAAAATAATATCAAAATGAGTTGTTTTGGAAATGGAAATGATATCGTATTTATGGGTTTTGAAATGGATATTATATTCTGGTTTTGAAAGTATAATTATTTTTAAACGACCGTGGTGTTATAATAACGTTTGGTTGTTAGAGAGACCGGGATCGGAAGTTTTCATACTCTCTGCCAACTCCGAAAACCACTTTAACAACCGTGTACTCGGTGGAGATTGCAGAATGAAGTAGGTTGGTGGAGACGTTTCTTGTAAGGTAAATACGTGGACCCGACCCCCGTGAGTTGGCATAAGGTGGCTAAAACAGGAGCGATCGACGGGACAAGGGAGTTAGGGCCCTTTATCGGGTACTCCTCTTCGATACTATGCTCCGACTTTGGATTGATTCGGTGGCCACTTTTGATTTTGATTTTAGAGGGGAGTTTGTTCGAGGTAGGCGGTAGCTGCGGCTACGCGTTACCACCAGCCCGGAAGTGTAATTGGTATATCTACCCTGGCATTGCCTGGTTGTGTCGTGTCACCTACCCTAGCGCGCCTGATACGATTTTGTTTTGTAACATACCTATGGAGTGCCCTCTGACGACGCCTAGTACGGGAGAAATTACGGTACTGTATAGACTATGGGAATATATTTTGTGTTAAGGGCTATATGGGTAACCCCTTAACGCTATTTAAAAGTAAGTTTATTTTACAAATAGACACTATTATAAAAGTGAAATATACTACATAGTAAATATTTTAACGGATCCTTAGGAGATGTAAATCCCGAGCATCTCTTGAGTTACTGCACTCGTATTTATTTATGTTGATTTATCTTACATAAGATCTTTTAGTTCTGACTCGAGTGTTTTGTCTTTTCAATTCATTCAGGTCAGTCCGAGCGTTTCAGGATCGAAGACTTTAGCTCTGGAGGACGAAGATGGAGATTTCTATTATTATTATTTATTATATTCCACTACACTCATATTGTTCAACTGAATTGTTATCGGTATGTGTAACTCTGATTGTTTTTCTAAACAGATTTATAAACTGTATATTTGATTATTATATTTTATCCTTCCGCTGTGAGATTCTGTTTTCTTTTTATTTCTTTCTTGTTTTTCTTATTTACCCCATAACAATCTGCCCTTTTGTATGGTTTGAACCGGCACGTGTGTCGATTTAAAGTGTGCGAAAAGGCGGTATGTTACAGTTGGTATCAGATCTTTGGTTTAGCGATAAACCTTAGCTTTGTGGGGTTTAACTCTTTATTAATAGGGTAGAAATACCCTATGGGTGTCACCGAGTGTATATATATGAGAGAGCGTACTTGTTAGTGTTATAAAAGGTTTTATATTGTGTTAATCTGTTCCGCTTTGTATTTATAAATTCTGGTTGATGCATGGGACGTTATGACATCGATAGCCATTTCTAAACACTTAATAGGACAGACCGACACAATATTTGTTTTAATATAGGTGAATGAAATAATTTTGCCTATTATATTTTCTATATATATAAAGTAAAATTTTAAAAATAAGATATATATTTGGTTGCTATATATTGGTTGTTAGGAGATGAAAAATAAATAAAATAGTTGAATAAGATTGGAAATGAAATTGGGAATTTAGAACTTAAGTTCTGGGGTTTTGAAACTTTATTTTGAATGATTTTGAAATATAAATAATAATATTGTTAAAAGAAGTATTTTCTGATATAAGTATTTCAATATAATATTAAATAAATGTTTAAAAAAAATTAGAAAGAATAAGTTTTGTATTTCCCTCTCTGTCGCTGGAAAATAATTTCGCTGATGAGTGCCCGCATCATCGGCATTCATTTCCGGGTTTCGAAGTGGGAAGACCACTGTAGTAGTTTTACTGCAGCTTTATTTTGAGAAAATATATCATTTTTAATTTGTTTCAAATGTAATCGGATATATATATATATAAGTTATAAGTATATATTTATCTGTTATTTTTAAATGATTTTGAATTTAACCTGGTATTTAATTCTTAAATTTCCAATTTATTAATAGTTTCCGTTATTGTAGTGAAATGAAATGTAATCGATTAATAATTAGAGTCTTTGATTAAAATAAGGAATTTAATGCTAGGTTATGAATGAAATTAAAGGTAAATTTGAAATTGTAACTTATAAAACAAAGATGGAATTATTGAACCGTTAAATTATTAAAAGAATTGATAAAAAACGTGTATAACTTTCATTTACATTCTTAAAAACATATATATAACTTACCAAATATTTAAAAGTTGAAATGTCTAATAAGAAAATGTAATGGAAATTATACAAGTAAATGTATGTAATGAAGGTATTCAATAAATCGCTTTTATTCATAAGAAGTGATGATATCGGGATAAGTTAAGTTATAATTGAAATTTTACTATTAGTAAATATAATAAAAGGTAAGTATTTACAAATAGATGATTATAAACTTAAGTAAACAAAATGGAAATGCTAAGAAATTGAATGGGACATGAATACTATTGATAAATGAATGTAAATAAAAGAGGTCATGCTATAATAAATGAATGAATAACTATAATGAAATAAAAGGAACCTGCATGACCTGAGTTAATGGAAACGAATAATTGTAAGTAGTAAGAGAAAATAAATGAAACAAATATTGAATGAGTAAATGAAATTAAAAGTTTGGTAGAAATAAATGTAAATTAAAAAGATAAATCATTGTATAAATTAAAGGAAATCAAACAACAAATGTATGAAATGAAATTAATAAGAATGAAATGGAAGAAAATAAATAAAATTAAGTTGTATATATGGAAGATAATAAACTTAAGTAAAGGATTGAAGCTATTTATTAATAAAATAAGAAGAAACGATGAATGCATTAAATATATGATTATAGATTAAATTAATGCATTGAGATGCTAAGTAAACGAAATTGAGAAATGAAGGCATGTACTGCAAATAAATAAATGTATGAAATGAATAATAAATAAATTTGATTAATTTGTTGTTTGGAATTGTTGTTGTTTGGGTTATGGTTGTTTGGGGTAAGATACTTTAAATTTGGATTGGATGAATGAATAATCTATTTAGGCTGTTGAGTAAATGATGTGCTAGTAGTTTATTCTTCATTTCGTACAATTTAAAAGTTTTGAACCCGAACAACTATTTGTGTTTGATATGTATGATTGATTGATTTGTGTTAATTTATGTGATGATTATATGTTGTGGTTGCAATGATTAATGTTTGTATGAATTTGTTTGTTATCGATTGAAACAACGCTTAAATATTTCATTTTGTATAATTATTAACTCTTTTGGATTATATAAGTGAAATACAGGTTATGGAAGCAATTGCTACTACTTTTGGTTTCATAATTAAGCGTAAATTGCCCGACAAATAGGTACGTTTTCTTATTACGGTATAGAGCTATTGTATTATTTTTCCCGAGTGGAGATATATATTATTTTGAAAAATATATGTTGTATATTATATTATTGATATTATATTTTCTCCCAAGCCTCCCCGTACAAAGGAGACTCTGCCAAAAATTATTGAAAATTTTGGACTTAGAAAAATTTGAAAATGTTTTACAAACTTTAATAATTTAAGTTAAAAATAAAAATAAAAAATTTAAATAGGTATGAATTGGTATGGTTTATTTTAAATTATTTTCTTGTGTAAACTTATTTGTTTTTAATATTTTAAGTAAGATATATTGATTTCTTATTTCTTCTTCTCCCTTTTTTTTCTTTTCGGGGACGAAAAGTTTTGAATGGGGGAGAGTGTAACGACTCATAAATTTTCGATGTTTTAATTTTGTGGTTTTAATAATATTTTATGAGTTAACATTGAAAGAAATAAAATGTTACAATTTTATAATGGAATAATAACTAAATTTGAAGTGAGACAATGTTAATACAAGTTAAGTGTCAACAATCTTAATGAAACTCCAATTCGTTGTATCTAAACATGCTATGCTTGGTTATAAAACTAAATATAAGTAACAAATGTAAACATTTAGTTATTGTACAAAATAGATAGTTAATGGTAATTAAATAAGATCAGTATGGTGTAAGGAATTGTAATATCTGTTGTATTAATGGATACACTGATTTATAGTGGGATGTGAAAAGGTAATAAATTAATGTTGTTTCGATAATAAACATTTCTTAATGATTTTTAATTTCGTAACGGAAGAGTGAATGAAGATTTATGGAAAACATAAATTTATTTTTAAGTAAATAAGAGTATATATTGAACAGATTTATGATAATTGGATAATGCAGTGTTAATGGAAATTAATTAGTGTTATATATGGAATTTATACCTGGGTGGGTGAGTAGTAAACTTATAAATGGAAGAAGTAAGTAGGTGATCATTTATTTAGGTTATTTTTTCATTTAGTATGTTAAATAAAAAAAATTTGGGAACCAGATCTCCATTAAGGGAAATTAAGTTGTACCTTAATTTGAAATAAAATATAATAAATATTACATTAATAAGGGATGTAGTACAAATGGTTAGGGATTGTCAAATTTGGTAAAAAGGGATTTGACTTAGGAAATTTTGTTAATTGAGTTGAAAACCTTAATTAATATGCGTAATTGACAAGATTCACATTTTTAAGTATGACCGTTGATACAAATCTAAGATGTATATATAAAGATTAATGTAATGAAATATGAAACAATGTTAACTATGTTAGTTGAGTAATAATTGAGTGAATATTAAGTTGTAATCGAATAAAATCAAATTTATTGGAATTAATTTGCAATTAACTGGATTAATTGCAGTTTACATTTGAACACTATATTTACTGAAATAATTGGCACTAAAATTATATGTGAATTTTCTTTTAGCTATATTAAGTATCTAAGGGATTAAAAATGACAAAAATCTACTAGTTTATAATTTGTGCAGTTATGGTAGATGTGATTGGTCATTTGAAATGATTAATTCTATAAGATGTAATAAATGTTAATTTTAGTTATAAAATGAAAATTGTTTATTTATTTGAAATATAAAATTCAATAAGACTCGAATAGCAAGGGTAAGATTTAAAAAAAAATTGGAATTTAATAATAAAATACTATGTTAATGAAAATTACGAAGGAAATTTGAGAATATTAATGCAATAGATGCAAACCAATGTAAATTGCATCTTTAGATAATAATAGAATGAATAATAGAATGAAAGGAAATTAAATGAAATTTGGAAAATTTAATTTACAATTTCTAAATTCAAAGAATTTGAGATAAACACTGAAATTTGTTAAATTTATCAACTTTAAATTGACTTTTAATTTGGTTAAAACATTGTAATTTGATTGAGAAATATAAAGTGAAAAATTGTCAATTTTAAGACTGAAATTTAAAAATTGTATTTTTTTATTAATTATTAATTTATTTATTTAATAGAAAAATAGCCATTTTGGTCACTGACTCCGACGAAAACAGTTTCATCGGATCCGTAACGGTGAATTATAATAGTGTTTCAAGTTTCGTAGCGATCAGACTTGTCCTTTGATCGTACGGACTCGAAACGCCTTGAAATTTATGCAATTTAAATCAATTGAAATCAATTTGGAAAATTTGAATTTAGCTTAACTTCTTGATACGATAGAATTTGGATGTAAAACTTTTTCCATCGCGTTTAAAATATTTTTAAACACATATTTTGATATATGGGTTGACCCTTTTCCGTTCCGGAATCGAAACGGGCTTTTCGGGTCAAATATCGTTCAAAACCCAAATCCAACCTAGCCCATTCTTTCTATTCTGTTTGCCTATATATATGTGGTTATAAACCCTAGGTAATTTCTTATCCCTCGTTATGAATGTATGCTCTTCCTCATTCCACTGCAAACCCTAATCTTCCCAATCCAATTTCAATTTTAAAAAAAAATTGCGAATCTGCAGCAACTTCTGGTCGCGCTTCGAGTTTCAGAGGCAAAAACGCTGCATCTACTTCGGGTTAGGAAGAAAGTTACTCGGGTCGCTCCGGGTCATTTTGGCAAAAACTCCAAGCAAGCACCAGGGAATTGAGGCGGTGGACCGAAGTTGAACCCGAAGTCGACTTAGGACCAGAATTTTCCAATCTTCTAATTTTCCTAACCTTTTCATACGAGCTCGGATTCATGCACGGTTTGTTTTGCTGGGATCGTGTTAGAATTACGGACGTTTTTCCACTGTTTTGGATGGATTTGGAGACTGTTGAAATTTTGGTTTTAAATTGGATTTAAATTCAATTTAAATTCAAAAGGTGAGTATTTTAACCCACTCACAACTTCTAAGATTTCTTGTGTTGGTTAAATTGATTTATGATGTGTTTAAAATTTTATTTGTAGCTGTTTGGCATATATTTCATCATTTTCTCAGTTAAATTGCATTCATTTAATTTACGCTTTATTTAATTCATTATTGCATTTAAAACTGCCAGTTAATTGTGATTTAATTTATTCAATGCATTAAAACTGTCAGTTAAATTTTAGTAAAAATTATTATTGCATATAACATGCTAGTTAAATTTATTTATTATCGCATATAAAATACAGTTAAACAGTTATTTAATTCATTATTGGAAAATTAACCGTCAGTAATTAATTATTATTTATTGATGTGATTGTTTGAATTGGATGATAAATTGATGAATGTTTAATGATTGATATGATGGACGAATGGGTGCTGTATTTATATTGTATAAACTGCAAGTTATTATGCATTTTCATTTCATTCGGGATTGCGGTTTGAAATGACATACAACCGCATTTTTATTTCTAAACTGCGGATCTAAATGATAAATATCCGTATAAATTGACCATAGGATAGAAAATTTTATACAGGCATTGTCGGTCTATATATAATTATTTTTAAAATGATTTCTATGGTTTGGATAGGATATGCTTTAATAAATATTAAATTTTGTGATGTAGCACGATCTACAGAAGTTCAGAGGTTAGATCATTCACAAAATAATGATGCTTCGGTTCAAACTCGTAAGTCGTGCACGAGTCAACTTAAGGAATCACGTGAGGAAGGAATACGAGCTAGTGAAGAGGGCATAAGTCGTCTACGACTTAACAAAGCTTGGAGGAAAGAGCTACGGCTTAACAAGAAAGAAGAGAAGGAGTTACGACTTAGCAGGAATTTGAGGTGTGCGAGTGAGATGAGTCGTACACGACTCAACGACTCATCCATAAGTCGTGTACGAGTTAACAAGAGCAGAGAAGTGGAAGAAGATGAGTCGTACGGAGTTGACTCGGTTGAAGGGATATACCACAAGTAAGCTTGGGAGCTTGAGTCGTTGGAAGTATGTTGAGTCGTGACATTTGTTGAGTCGTATGTCGTACACATTGTGATTGTTTTGTTGAGTCGTAAGTCGTCCAGGTACATTATGTTCGTAAGCCGTTGTTCTTGAGTCGTTTGCTCTTGAGTCGTGTAAACTGTGTTGTTTGTTGAGTCGTATCTTACTGAGTCGTCTGAGTTGTAATCTGTTTGTCTCGTTTATTTGATGAGTCGTATGTCATTTATATCTGATGAGTCGTGTCGTATGATAAGTCGTGTGATGTACTTCGGTCTGTTGTGTTGTTAAGTCGGTGACGACTAATGATGAGTCGGGGTTCATGAGTCGGCAACGGCTTATGGAGACAGTTGTAAATGCTATAAATAGCCGTGTGTGTTATTTTGTAAGTGGTTGATTTTGAAATAAAATTTCTTGTTGATTGCTTTGAGCTTTCTTCTCCAATTGGTAGTTGAGTGTAATCTCCTATCTCCACTTACGTCATTCGAGTGCGCTCGAATCCACGTTTGTTGAAGCCGATTCACGGAATCTAGTGCGCTAGATCAACGTACGAAGAATCGTAGATCTTTGAACACGGTATAGTGCGCTATCAACGTGTTTGAGATAGCTAGAATTCGGTATCTTCGGATCAACGAATTTGGACATTTCGGTATCTTCATTCCATCGATCGCTACTTTCACCGATTGAAGTTTGTTTTGATTAATCCGCTGCGTCAGTTTTGGTATCGGAGCCATCCTTAGCCAATCATAGCTAAGTGTATTATTGGAGCCAAGTATTTGAAGTTGAAGTTTGAAGTTGTGTTCGTTGTGTTCATCTTGAAGTTGCAACAAGTTCGAAGATTTTGATCCATCTCATTTTGGATCTAGATTTGGAGAAGTGTTTGAATTTGAAGTTAGGCCGTGTATACTTGTGAAGTAGCCGAGCCTAGTGAAGGGTCTTGAAGCTTGAGCGTGGCTTATTGTTGTTGTGTTGAAGTTTTCTTTGTGTTCAATTTGTTGAAGTTTGTGAGTTTGAATCATGCCACCTAGAAGAGCTAATCGTCATCAAAACGTTGAAGCTTTGTATCGAAGAGAAGAAGCCGAGCTTATGGAACAACGTATTAATGAGAAGTTTGATGAAGGCATTGGAAAGTTAGAGAAGTTGATGAATGATTTGAATCAAAGGAGGAGATCACCAAACTCGAACCATGGAGGAAACCGAGTTTCGCCATCGGTTACGGAAGCGAGGAGGGTATCACCACATTCTTGTAGAGATAGAAGAGAAACATCAATTTCATCACGAAGAGATCATCATGACTATGCACATGAAGAGAGAAGAAGTCGACGTGAATTTGACAATGAAGCATATAGAGAGGAAGAGAGACATAGTCAAAGAAGCATGCATGAACGAAAAGATGATAATGGTCGAGATCGATGTAGGCATACTTTTGATTTTGATGAAGAGGGTGATAGAGCTAGTATTCATTATCGAGATCGAGACCAAGTTCGAAAATCTTATCGGGATGCTGAAGATGATCGTCGATGGGAATCGGGTATGAAGATGGAAATTCCAGAATTTAAAGGAGGGATGGTAGCAGAAGAATTTCTTGATTGGGTATCAAATGTTGAAGAGATCTTTTATTTCAAGGAGGTTCCTGAGCATAGGAGAGTAAAGTTGGTTGCTACTAGGTTGAGGGGGAGGGCTTTGGCGTGCTGGCAGCAAACTAAACTTACCAGGGAGAGAATGGGGAAGTCAAAGATAGAATCTTGGGAGAAGATGAAGAAATTGATGAGATCTACTTTCTTACCTTACAACTATCAGTCACTTATGTACCAGAGGTTGCAGAATATGAAGCAAGGGACGAAATCAGTTAGTGATTATGCTGATGAATTTTACCAACTCATTGCCAGGAATGATATTATGGAAACGGAAGAACAGCTGACTGCTAGGTTTATTGGAGGGCTGAGAATGCAGATCCAGGATATGGTTAATATGTTCGATCCAAGATCTGTGGCGGAGGCACATCAAAAGGCGTTGGCTTGGGAAAAGCAAGGAAGGCGTGGAGGTGGTGTGTTTACTAATTCTAACAATCAAGCAAAGGGTGTTGGTGGAAGTTCTAACGTTCCTAAAGCCGTTGCAAAACCAGTTGCGAAGGAGGGTGAGAAGGCGAAGGTTAGCAGTGGTTTCAAATGTTACAATTGTCAGGAGTTGGGTCATAAAAGCAATGAATGTCCGAAGCCGAAGAAGAGAGCAATGGTTGCAGAAGTTGAGGAGGATGATGACGAGGAGGCAGAATGTTCAAATACACCTTATGTTGAGGAGGAAGAAGAATTGTCTGGAGATGAAGGTTGTAATCTTATGATGAGGAGGTCATGTCTTACACCAAAGCAAGAGGAGGATTGTAGTTGGTTGAGAAGCAATAATTTTCAGTCGACATGCACTATTCTGGGAAAAGTTTGCAAATTCGTTATTGATGCTGGAAGTTGCGATAATATTATTTCTACCGAGGCTGTGAAGAAGTTGAACTTGAAAACTGAGAAACATCCTAAGCCGTACAAGCTAGCATGGTTAAGGAAGGGTGGTGAAGTGAAGGTGTGTCGAAGGGCTTGTGTTAATTTTTCTATTGGGAAGAAGTACAAAGATGAAATTTGGTGTGACGTTGTAGACATGGACGTATGTCATCTGTTGTTGGGCAGACCGTGGCAGTTTGATAGATCAGTTCAACATGATGGTCGTGCCAATAGTTACAGTTTCATGTTCGAGGGTACTAAAATCTCTTTGGTTCCCAAGAAGCAACAACAGAAGGAGAGCAAGCTAGAGGAGATTGAGGAATTGAAAACTCTATTGACTTTGAAGGAGTTTGTTAAAGAAGTTGAAGAGGAGCCTGAAGTCTATTTGTTGATTGGGTGAGAGAGCAGTGAAGAGGTTGAAATTCTTGAAGAAGCAAAGCCAGTTTTGAAAGAGTTTGAAGATGTATTTCCAGAGGAGTTGCCTAAGGAGTTACCACCATTGAGAGACATTCAACATCAAATTGATCTTGTTCCGGGAGCAGTTTTACCACATCGACCACATTACCGAATGAGTCCGAAGGAAAATGAAGAATTACGAAGGCAGGTGGAAGAGTTACTTGAGCAAGGACGTGTTCAGGAAAGCTTGAGTCCTTGTGTTGTGCCAGCTTTGTTGGTACCGAAGAAGGATGGAACATGGAGAATGTGTACAGATAGTAGAGCTTTGAACAAGATTACTGTCCGCTATAGATTTCCTATGCCGAGGTTGGATGATTTGTTAGACCAGTTGAGTGGGGCAACTATATTTTCGAAGATTGATTTGAAGAGTGGTTATCACCAGATTCGAATTAGACCAGGAGACGAATGGAAGACAGCTTTCAAGACGAGAGAGGGTTTATACGAATGGTTGGTTATGCCATTTGGTTTATCAAATGCACCTAGTACATTCATGTGGGTGATGAATCAAATCTTTAGACCATTCATTGGGAAGTTCGTGGTGGTTTATTTCGATGATTTTCTGATATATAGCAGGAGTATGGAGGAGCATGTTCTACATTTGAGGGAAGTGTTGATTATTCTTCGTGAAGAACAATTTTATGCTGCTACGAAGAAATGTGTGTTTATGACAAGAAGTGTTTTATTTCTGGGTTATGTTGTTTCAGGAGAAGGTATTCAAGTTGATCAGAATAAAGTTGAAGCAGTCAGGAATTGGCCACAGCCAAAGACAATTACGGAAGTGAGAAGTTTTCATGGGCTAGCGTCATTCTACCGGAGATTCATTCCACACTTCAGTAGCGTGATGGCTCCAGTTACTGATTGCATGAAGGGGAAGCAGTTTGTATGGTCAGAGGAAGCGGAGTTGCTTTTGAACGAATCAAAGAACTGTTGACGACAGCGCCAATTCTTGTTTTACCTAATTTTCAGTTGTTGTTTGAGCTACACACTGATGCATCAAAGGTTGGGATTGGAGGAGTGTTGAGTCAGTAGGGGAGACCTATTGCATATTTCAGTGAAAAGTTATCAGGGGCAAAGATGAGATACAATACATATGACGTTGAATTTTACGCTATTGTGCAAGCTGTTAAGCATTGGAGACACTACCTGTTTCAGAAGGAATTTGTTCTTTATACTGATCATGAAGCTTTGAAGCATTTACAGGGGCAGGATAAGATTTCAGCAAGACATGCATCGTGGATTGCATTTTTACAGCAGTTTACCTTTGTTGTTAAGCACAAATCGGGGGTGACGAACCGTGTGGCTGATGCTTTGAGTACGCGGAGTCATTTGTTGACAACATTGAAAGTTGAAGTGACGGGGTTTGAATCACTGCCGGAGATGATTGAAGAAGATCCTTGCTTTGTGAAATATGTTGAAAAAGTGAAGGATGGGAGTACCGATGAATTTATGTTGGTTGATGGATTCTTGTTTAAAGGAAATCAGTTATGTATTCCAGAGGACAGCTTGAGAATTAAAATTATCAAGGAGTTGCATGAAGAAGGCCATGTGGGTAGAGATCATACATTGCAGTTGATTTCTCAATCTTATTTTTGGCCGTCGATGAGAAAAGAAGTTGAAAGATTTGTGGAGAGATGCCATATTTGCCAGGTTTCAAAGGGAACAGCGACGAATGCAGGGTTGTATATGCCATTACCTGTACCGTCTAAGCCATGGGTTGATATCAGCATGGATTTCGTTTTGGGTTTGCCTAGAACTCAAAGGGGAAATTATTCGATATTTGTTGTAGTGGACAGATTTTCAAAGATGGCACATTTTATTGCCTGCAAGAAGATAGCGGATGCAGTTCGAGTGGCACAATTATTCTTTAAGGAGGTGTATTGATTGCATGGTTTACCTGAATCTATTGTTTCTGATCGGGATACTCGTTTTCTGAGTCACTTTTGGTTAAGTTTGTGGAAGATGGTGGGAACGAAGCGGAAATTTAGTAGTGCTTATCATCCGCAAACTGATGGACAGACAGAAGTTGTAAACAGGTCATTAGGAAATTTGTTGCGATGTCTTGTACAGGATAATTTGAGAAGTTGGGACATGAAATTATGCCAAGCAGAATTTGCTCATAATCATGCCATGAATCGCAGTACGGGATTCAGTCCATTTCAGATTGTATATTCAAATTTACCAAGGGGGCCGTTGGATTTAGCAGTAGTACCACAACCGAAGGGGACAGTTAAACGAGCTGCTGACTGTGTTGATGAGCTGACTGAATGTCATAAAATCGTTCAGGAACGATTGGAGAGATCGAATGAGAAATATAAGAAATCTGCAGATTTGAAACGATGAAATGTTGAATTTAACGAAGGCGATTTGGTTTATGCAGTGTTGACAAAAGACCGTTTTCCGGTGGGAACATACAATAAATTGAAAGCGCGGAAAATTGGTCCAGTTGAAGTTATAAAGAAAATCAATGACAATGCTTATCGATTAAAGTTACCAGATGGTGTTTATACTTCTGATATTTTTAACGTCAAACATTTAATTCCATATCATGGAGGTGAGATTGTTGAGGAAGAATTTACGAATTCGAGGTCGAATTTTTCTCAACCAGGGGAGGATGATGTAGCACGATCTACAGAAGTTCAGAGGTTAGATCATTCACAAAATAATGAAGCTTCGGTTCAAACTCGTAAGTCGTGCACGAGTCAACTTAAGGAATCACGTGAGGAAGGAATACGAGCTAGTGAAGAGGGCATAAGTCGTCTACGACTTAAAAAAGCTTGGAGAATGAGCTACGGCTTAACAAGAAAGAAGAGAAGGAGTTAAGACTTAGCAGGAATTTGAGGTGTGCGAGTGAGATGAGTCGTACACGACTCAACGACTCATCCATAAGTCGTGTACGAGTTAACAAGAGCAGAGAAGTGGAAGAAGATGAGTCGTACGGAGTTGACTCGGTTGAAGGGATATACCGCAAGTAAGCTTGGGAGCTTGAGTCGTTGGAAGTATGTTGAGTCGTGACATTTGTTGAGTCGTATGTCGTATACATTGTGATTGTTTTGTTGAGTCGTAAGTCGTCCAGGGACATTATGTTCGTAAGCCGTTGTTCTTGAGTCGTTTGCTCTTGAGTCGTGTAAACTGTGTTGTTTGTTGAGTCGTATCTTACTGAGTCGTCTGAGTTGTAATCTATTTGTCTCGTTTATTTGATGAGTCGTATGTCATTTATATCTGATGAGTCGTGTCGTATGATAAGTCGTGTGATGTACTTCGGTCTGTTGTGTTGTTAAGTCGGTGACGACTAATGATGAGTCGGGGTTCATGAGTCGGCAACGGCTTATGGAGACAGTTGTAAATGCTATAAATAGCCGTGTGTGTCACTTTGTAAGTGGTTGATTTTGAAATAAAATTTCTTGTTGATTGCTTTGAGCTTTCTTCTCCAATTGGTAGTTGAGTGCAATCTCCTATCTCCACTTACGTCATTCGAGTGCGCTCGAATCCACGTTTGTTGAAGCCGATTCACGGAATCTAGTGCGCTAGATCAATGTACGAAGAATCGTAGATCTTTGAGCACGGTATAGTGCGCTATCAACGTGTTTGAGATAGCTAGAATTCGGTATCTTCGGATCAACGAATTTGGACATTTCGGTATCTTCATTCCATCGATCGCTACTTTTACCGATTGAAGTTTGTTTTGGTTAATCTGCTGCGTCATTTTGATATTTTATAAATATAATTTATATATACATATATAGTTAAATTATTGAATTTAAGCTATGTATAAATCTGTTAAATAAAAATGAGTAAGTTGAATAATGGATTTTGATAATTTATATTACATGATTTAGCACAGGTTTAAGACATTGTATATGTATAGAGTTTTAAATGATTCAATTCAATTAAGATTGGAAGATAAATCAGAAATTTATTTGGAATTGGGCTTATTTTAAAATTTAACTCCCTAAGTTGATGTGAACATATTAAGATTTGGAAATTTAAAGATATGATATTTTTAACTGGATTTTTATTCAAGATAAATCAAATTAATATTTCTAGTATAAATAAATTGAAGGAAATATTTAGCTGTTAGTAATTTGAGTTTTATTTAAAATGATTATGGATTTATTATGTAAATAATTTAGACTAAAATATAGAATAAATGAATGGTTGAATAGAAAATTTTCAAACTTAGTTTTGAAATTGTTAAATTCTTAAAGTTTGAAATATATTGGAATCTAAGTGTTTTATTGAAACAGAAAGAGAATCTAGATTTATGGGTTTAGACCTAATTTAAAGTGAATAAATTGTAAAGGCGCGGAAATTATTTACTTTATAAAGTAATTTAAAATCGACTATTTTACATACTATTGAATATCCAAACCATTCAAGTTTTAGAGGTTATGGTTTTAAAACTATGAATTTCGAAGTATTATGTTTTGAAAGTTATAATTCAAATGTTTGGTCTCCACATATTATAAATTTTTAGAGCAATATGATTTTTGAAAAGAAATATATTTGAAATTAAAATGATATTATTGATTTGGGTTTTATAAAATAATATCAAAATAAGTTTTTTTGGAAATGGAAATGATATCGTATTTTTGGGTTTTGAAATGGATATTATATTCTGGTTTTGAAAGTATAAATATTTTCAAATGACCGTGGTGTAATAATAACGTTTGGTTGTTAAAGAGACCAGGATCGGAAGTTGTCATACTCTCTACCAACTCCGAAAACCACTTTAACAACCGTGTACGCGGTAGAGATTCTAGAATGAAGTAGGTTGGTGGCGGCGTTTCCTATAAGGTAAATACGTGGACCCGACTCCCGTGAGTTGGCATTAGGTGGATAAAACAGGAGCGATCGACGGGCCAAGGGGGTTAGCGCCCTTTATCGGATACTCCTCTTCGATACTATACTCTGACTTTGGATTGATTCGGTGGCCACTTTTGATTTTGATTTTAGGGAGGAGTTTGTCCTAGGTGGGCGGTAACTGCGGCTACGCGTTACCACCAGCCTGGAAGCATAATTGGTATATCTACCCTGGCATTGCCTAGCTGTGCCGTGTCACCTACCCTAATGCGCCTTATACGATTTTGTTTTGTACCATACCTATGGAGTGCCCTCTGACGACGCCCAGTACGGGGGAGATTATGGTATTGTATAGACTATGGGAATATATTTTGTGTTAAGGGCTATATGGGTAACCCCTTAACGCTATTTAAAAGTAAGTTTATTTTACAAATAGACACTATTATAATAACGAAATATACTACATAGTAAATAGTTTAACGGATCCTTAGGAAATGTAAATCCCGAGCATCTCTTGAGTTACTCCACTCATATTTTTTTATGTTGATTTAACTTGCATAAGATCTTTTAGTTCTGACTCGAGTGTTTTGTCTTTTCAATTCGCTCGGGTCAGTCCGAGCGTTTCAGGATCGAAGACTTTAGCTCTGGAGGACGAAGACGGAAATTTCTATTATTATTATTTATTATATTCCACTACACTCATATTGTTCCGCTGCATTGTTATTGGTATGTATAACTCTGATATGTATTATATAAATATAATCAATGTTTTTCTAAACAGATTTATAAACTGTATATTTGATTATTATATTTTATCCTTCCGCTATGAGATTTTGTTTTCTTTTTATTTCTTTCTTGTTTTTGTTATTTACCCATAACAATCCGCCCTTCCGTATGGTTTGTACCAGCACGTGTGTCGATTTAAAGTGTGCGAAAAGGCGGGATGTTAGATGTTTCCCCTTTTCTGGTTAAATCTCACGCAAGGAAGAAAGAAAAGTAAAAAGATAGCTGAAAAAATATATGGCTACTTTCAGTAAAAAAATAAAAATGAATCTATTCTTCCTTTTACCCTTCCCAAATTTATTCACGAATCCCATCTCTTAACCTTCAGTCGCGTCCGCATCTTAGAAATAAAAAAAAATGTTGTCGTTCGAAATCAAATTCGAATCGAGTCTTGTGGAGGTTATCTTTAGGCAGCCGCGTTTGTGATATTCGAGGCTAGGGGAGCGTATGCTCGCGTTCGCAAGTGCGTAGGTCGGAGATGAGGTCTCGCCTTCCATGTGACTCATGGTCGGCTTCAATGTTTGGTCGAGGTCACATCTGGGAGACGGTCGTATTGTTGGCAAAGCAATGTAGACACGCACGTGCGAATTGAGGCGTGCATAGTGGTGTGATGTTGCGATGTAGTCGTCGGAACGAGCCAGGGTTCGGCAGCATGCATCGTGAGTCAAGCGTGATTACGTGAGCAAGTGGGGTTCTAATGACTCCGACGTGGCCTGGCCAAGGGCAAGGCTTGGGGTATAGGCACGACGTTCTGGTCGATGGTGCTTTGTTTCAATTAAAATAAATATATGCATATCCTGTAGGATCTAGATTAACCCTAGAGGGGGGGTGAATAGAGTTATAGCAAATTTTCTCGATATAAACACAGAAACAAACTGCAGAAATAAATATGCTGAATAGTAAATCACACACAAAATTTACCCAGCTTCGGCAACCCCTGCCTACTACTGCATTCCCAGATTTCTATTAGAATTAAACATTATCACGCTTACAAACACTCTACTAGACTCGCAGACCCTTTTGCTCCCGCTCACAAACACTCTACTAGACTCGCAAACATTTGCTCCCGCTCACAAACACTCTACTAGAATCGCACACCCTGCTGCCGCCTAAAGAGTTTCGTTTACTCGCAAACTCTGCTCCCGCCTATAGAGCTTTGCTTACTCGCAAACTCTGCTCCCGCCTATAGAGCTTTGCAAACTCGCACACCCTGTTCATTGAACTAATTCTAACTAGACAATCTGACACTACCTAAACCTAGGTGGTGATTTACAAAGAATTTGATTCGAACAACAATTAAAAAACAACAACCTAAAAACAGTTTAAACTTAAACCCTAATTAAATAAAGCCTTTTAAAATAAAAATTCGGCCGATCCTTTTCTTCTTTAACCCGATCCTTTTCTTCTTCTTTGGCCTGTGAAAAAAAATGGTCGTCGTTCCTCTTTGCAACTCAATTAGGGCTTCTGCAAATTTGGGGCTTTTCCTCCTTGCGATTCAAACTAGGGTTCTTGCAAATTGAAGTCGCCACTTGATACGGTTCGATAGTAGGCTTTAATGCTCTTTGATTTATTCAAGGCTCTTCAATTTAGATCGAGTTTGTTCTGCGTTTTCGGTATGTACTTTCCCTTTTTGCTTTTACAATTTTGGCTTACTCGAACTCGATGCATTTGCCGATGATGATTGTGGGTTTATATGTGCGTTCGAATTCCTTGAATTACGTTCGTCTAAATATATTTGAATTCGTCAATTTACTTGCTCTGGCCGCTTGATCTTGTATTGATGCTTGGGATTTCACTGACTTGTTCGTTTCTTTACCACCACGTCTCTAACTTGTTCAATTGTGACTTCAGTCATGATTTGTTCATCTTGAAATTGTTTTGATTTTTGGATAAAGTCACGGCTTTTACTTTCTCAAAGATGCGTACTTCATTTTTTTTTTAACATGGTCAACACAGTATTGTAGAATTTCGTTCTTTATTTTCTATACTGCAGGCTTCGGTCTTGGCTTTGATTCATTTCGTGATGATGTTGATTTCATGGTTCACCTTGCTTTGTTCACTGTGTACTGCCTGTTCATGTATGTTTGCATCGACTTTGTTGTTGTTTGGATTGGCTTGTGTACTTTACTGCTATATATGCATTATGCTTCGAATTGTGTAGTTGGTTCATTATGCAGTCTCCATTGATCTTTGAGTTGTAGTCTCGAGCTCTGTCTTCATGTAGCTTGCTATGTGCATTCATGTGCTTGCTGTGTTGCTGGTTCATTTGAAGTTGTAGCATGGTCTGTGGTGCACTTGGTCATTCAAGTCTTTGTTGCCTCTTTGTGTTTGCACTTGCATACTGCTGCTATGTTGTAAATGTTGCATTCACGTCTCAGTGCTTTGATGCATTTGCATGTATTTATGTACACTGTGTTGTACTGAGCGCGACATTGCGTCATGTTGCCTTCATGTAGCTTATTCTCTACATTTGCTTGATTGTTGCAGTCCATGTTCTGTTGATCACTTGATTATTGTCTGCACTGTCCACTTGAACTTTTAGTCTGCCTTGATCATCTTGTAACCTGGTCTGGTGCACCTTGTTTCATATTTGAGGCTGTGCTTGCATACTGCTGTTTGCATTTGGGTTCTTTGTTCATTGGACTGGCCAGTGGTGTTCAGAGCATGTTGCTGTTGGGTTGTCATATTGATGCCTCTGTTCATTTTCCTGGTGGACTTGTGGCACTGCTCACAGTCATATTGTATTGGGTTTGTTTATGTTGCATCGACTTTGCGTACTGCTTTGATCTGTAGTTTGCATTCATGATTGTACTTCACTATACATTACATGCAGCACCACTGTGTTGTGTGTATTTATACATTTGAATTTTGGCTGACCCTATGAATTATGTATCTTGACCATTTCATTTGATTTTTCACCTGTGTTGAATCTAGCTTGTGGCTCGGGTTTGACCTTCTGCTGTGAATTGTGACATTTATGTTATTGCACGTGAGTTGAACCCGGCTTTTCATTTGGATTTGACCTGTGCTCACTTGTCCCTGTAAATCAATCAAATGTATATATCGGTGTGCACGGCCTTGTGGCATATACAGTGATACACTGTGTATGTCACAAGTTGTTCATGTATGATGGATTCAAATTTAAATGATGACGAACAACCCAAATAACTGAGGAAAATCATATTTTCAAAAATCATATTTTATTTTATATTGCAAAAATATTTCTTTTTCAATTTCACTGCGTTAGTGTAAATTTTTGCAGATTGCTCAAATGCTGGATTCAAACTGGAATGCAGTTGAAGATAAAATACGAGTGTGAGTGATATGCAGTGAGGTTATTAATGTAAATATAAAATCGTGATGTATTCAAAATTGTATATGTATAGTGCGAGCATGAAATTGTACTATTCAAAATTGTAATAAATATTAGTTTGAATAAAATATTCATTTGAATTCAAATTCTGTGTTATTTAATTTTACTTAACAAATAATTATTTAATCTGTGAAAAACAAAATAGTACATTACCAAATACATTTAAATGAATGTATATATGTTTATTATCATCAAACAAAAATCATATAAGCGCAAAGCGCATATTCAACAATCTCCCCCTTTTGATGATAACAAACATATATTTAAGATTTTGAATGTATTAAATGTATTTGATCATTCAATTTGCTCCCCCTATTTGAATGCTCCCTCTCTACACAATACTCCCCCTACATATATGCATACAAATAGAAATATATAAATGAGCCTAGATGCAAATGGAAAATTATTTGACCTTTGCTTGATTCTATTTGACAAAATCTTAACTTTTCTCTCCCCCTTTTGTTATCAGCAAAAGAATAATAGTGTTAGAAAAATAGGGATGAAGTGACAAACATGAATCAAACATTTAACTCAATTGAATATAAATATCAAATTTCAATAAAACTCAAACAAAAATCAGAATTACCCTTGTCAGACGCATATTCCACTTTCAGAAGTGATGGGGATAAAATCATCAAAAAACCATACAATTCTGTCTATTTGTGGTATAGTTATTTCAGGAAATTTGAATATCTACTAACCATGCATAACCGTTAGGACTTTTAAATGAGATTAGTAGTATTCCAATTTAATTTTTAAAAAGTGAAATCAAGTATCTTCTAACCACGCATGATCGTGAGGACTTTTAAATGGGATTAGAATCAACTTGTCTATTTAATCAATTAATTTTGATATGCGTTCCGTACATGCATAACCGTAAGGACTTTTAAATGAGCATGGAAGCACATAATCAAAAAAATCCAAGTAATTCACCCATGCATAACAGTGAGGACTTTTAAATGAGAGTGAATACTTTGGATATTTATTTTTATTGAAGAATATAATAAATTGAAGCACAAATAATTTCCTTTATAATAATAAATTGAAGAACGAATAATTTCCTTTGTAAACTACCACAAATTTACATACTATATACGATTTTGATGAGTGATGGTCGATAGAAAGATGATAGAAATAGAAATGATCATGGAATTTTTACCCAACAAAAAGTTTTTATAACTCTTGTTATGAAATTCTAAAGAAATTTTTCTCAATATATTGTCTTGAGTAATGTATGACAAATATCGACACTCATCACTTTTTCAATCACTATTGATCTTTTCGATAATCATTATGGAGTTAGATTAGTCAAAATTTGTCTTTAAAAATCAAATAAAAATGAGTTGTTTGAAAATATGGTCAAAAATGATTTTATCGAAGGGGTTATATGAAGAAAAAAATTCTGCTATTTGAAAAATTATTTCAAGTAAAATATATGCAGATATTTTCTTTGGAAAAAAAACGATGCAACAAATGAATGTTTCAAAAATTAATCACGTTGCACTAATAATTTTTCTATCAACTATATTACTAGTGTAATCTGCATCTGAATTTAAATTTCACTCAATATTCACTCGTTGGATGTCAAAGACCAGATTTGTGAAATTTCAACAAACTATCTCAGAATGAAATTTGAAATGAAGCTATGTTAACATTCAAACAAATATCATAGTGTTAATTTCAAAAACCTTAGGATAAACAGTTATATTCATGAGTAATCAACAGTCAATCAACATCATTATTATTTCAAAAACAATTTCTTGAAGTTTCAACAATTTCTTAAAATCCTTTTTAACAGCTTTCACATGAAATTTGAAATCGTGCAAATTTACAAGCAGTGACCAAAATGTCAGAACAAATATATCTACGTGTAGCATGAGTAATCAAAGATCAATAAAATACCATCATTTGACCGAACAAATTTATATGGATTAGTTCAAAGTTGAAAATCTGATTGGTCATCATTTAAGCACACATCAAGGTCATAAATAAGAACAAGTCAAAAGAAATCATATCAATAAAGAATAAGTCAGAATTAAAGACATCATTCATTTCATCATCACAATACTGGCTGATTAAGATTACGGTGCAGATTATCACATTTAATATATCGTTCAAAACAAATTTACCTGTTTTACCTTTACGATAATTTTTCGTTGTTGTCCATTGTGATTCTGTCACCTTTATACTAAGCTAAGGAACTTTGCTTTGTCGCCCGTTGTGTTTCTGGAACAGCCAAAATCCAGAGAACACTGTTGTTGTTCCTTAGCCTGCCACCACACCTACACGATGAACGATTTTTGTGACCTATTTTTTTTATAGGTCCATGGTTGTTAGTGGCAGAACATGAAAAATATGTTTGTGGAGACCCAAAACTATTTATATATGCTCCTTTTGGCACCCAAATTTGTTTGACTTTCAAAGATTTTATATTTGTGCCTTTTGGAACCCAAATTGGTATAGTTTTCACGTGTTTAGGTCTATACCAACAATTATTTTGATTGTGTCAAAATTTTCTACAAATTGTGCACATTAAATTGACTTGATTAAATTTTGTGTTCTTGTTCTTATGACTATGATGTCCAATTATTTCAGATCGAGCAAAGACACTTTTATCTTTTGCATTATCATCATATTGTGATTTCCCAAAACCTAGTCCTTTTCTGTTGTTAGCAAAAATTAGATTTCCCAATAACATTTTGAAAGATTTTTCTCCTTTTGAAAAGTTATTCGGAGATTGCTCAAGATTTTGGACTTTGGTTTTTAATGTTGTGTTTTCAGTGACAAGTGAGGTGCATCTATTTATAAAATCCTTTTTCCTAGTGTAAATGGTTTACTTAAGATTCAAGTTTTCTTTTTCAAGATTCTCAAAGTTATTCCTAAGTTTTGATAATTATGAATCTAAAATCTTACAATTTTTACAGTCCAGGTTTTGAATGTTTTCAAGTTCAGTTTCTAACTTAGAATTTTCATGGGCGACTTCTCTCCTATCAGATTTCAGTTTTTCAATTTTAGATTCAAGACTATCAATTGTTTTAGTAAGATCTAAACACATAAAAACATGATCTCTATAGGAATACTCACCTGCCTCACTAGATTCCTCAGAGCTTGCTTCTGATTCTGATTTTGCCATACAACACAAGTTAGCTTCCTCTGAGCTATTACCCGAAACTTCCACTCCTTCTTCATCATCCCAAGTTGCTGCAATAGCCTTGTTTTTCTTTTTCTTTCCTTTGTTGTATTTGAGAAGTGGGCATTCTGGTTTGATGTGGCCAGGCTTGTTGCAGTTATAACACGTCAGTTCATTATCGGAATTTTCAGAATCTTTTGACCTATTGCCCTTTGTTTTCTTCTTACGTGGCTTGAATCTTGACCATTTTCTAAGATTATTAACAGCCATTGCAAGTTCTTCAATTGGATCTTCTCCTTCTTCATCGCTTTCTTCTTTGCTCTTTAAGGCAATCGTCTTCTTCTTTGGTTCGGAGTTGTTGCATTCTTCCTTTGCTTTTAGCTCAAGCTCATATGTCATCAAGTTGCCAATCAACTCCTCCATGCTTAGCTTACTCAAATCTTTTGATTCTTGGATTGTCGTGACTTTTGCCTCAAAGTTCATTGGTAAAACTCGTAGCACCTTCCTCACAAGCTCTACCCCAGTGAATACTTTCCCAAGCGCTCTAGCGTTGTATACCAAGGTTGAAAAGCGTCCACACATATCCTTTATGCTCTCGCCTTTGTCCATCACAAAGTTTTCGTATTCATTACTGAATAGGGCTAGACGAGACTCCTTGACTTGAGAAGTTCCTTCGTGTGTCACCTCCAAAGTGTGCCAAATTTGTTGTGCTGTTGTACAATTAGAAATTCTATTAAATTCATTTTTATCAAGAGCACATATCAAAGCATTCATGGCTTTAGCACTTGTCGTTTTCAATCTCTTATCGTTAGCATCCCACCTATCCTTAGGTTTAGGAATCTCAGTATCACCAACGATTATAGTGGGAGGTTTATAGTCGGTTTCAATAATATCCCAAACATCATAATAAACAGAACTAAGATAGATACCCATCCTAACTTTCCAATAAGCATAATCGTTCCCGTTAAACATGGGTGGCCTAACAATAGATTGCCCCTTAGAAAAAGCATTATTTGATGAATTCATGACTCTAAATTTAAAGAAAAAAAACTGGCTCTGATACCACTTGTAGGATC
Source organism: Allium cepa (assembly GCA_030765085.1). NCBI lineage: Eukaryota > Viridiplantae > Streptophyta > Magnoliopsida > Asparagales > Amaryllidaceae > Allium > Allium cepa. The sequence continues at coordinate 744,194,312 of CM060931.1, read as the reverse complement.
TAGATTAACCCTAGAGGGGGGGGTGAAAAGGGTTATAGCAAATTTTCTCGATATAAACACAGAAACAAACTGCAGAAATAAATATGGTGAAAAGTAAATCACACACAAAATTTACCCAAATTCGGCAACACCTTCCTACTGCTGCATTCCCAGATTTCTATAAGAATTAAACAGTATCACACTTACAAACACTCTACTAGACTCGCAGACCCTTTTGCTCCCGCTCAGAAACACTCTACTAGACTCGCAAACATTTGCTCCCACTCACAAACACTCTACTAGACCCGCAAACATTTACTCCCGCTCACAAACACTCTACTAGACTCGCACACCCTGCTCCCGCCTATAGAGTTTCATTTACTCGCAAACTCTGCTCCCGCCTATAGAGCTTTGCTTACTCGCAAACTCTGCTCTCGCCTATAGAGCTTTACAAACTCGCACACCCTGCTCACTGAACTAATTCTAACTAGACAATCTGACACTACCTAAACCTATGTGGTGATTTACAAAGAATTTGACTCGAACAACAATTAAAAAACAACAACCTAAAAATAGTTTATACTTAAACCCTAATTAAATAAAGCCTTTTAAAATAAAAACTCGGCCGATCCTTTTCTTCTTTAACCCGATCCTTTTCTTCTTCTTTGGCCTGTGAAAAAAAATGGTCGCCGTTCCTCTTTACAACTCAATTAGGGCTTCTGCAAATTTGGGGCTTTTCCTCCTTGCGATTCAAACTAGGGTTCTTGCAAATTGAAGTCGCCACTTGATACGGTTCGATAGTAGGCTTTGATGCTCTTCGATTTGTTCACGGCTCTTCAATTTAGATCGAGTTTGTTCTGCGTTTTCGGTATGTATTCCCTTTTTGCTTTTACAATTTTGGCTTACTCGAAATCAATGGATTTGCCGATGATGATTGTGGGTTTATATGTGCCTTCGAATTCCTTGAATTACGTTCGTCTAAATATATTTGAATTCGTCAATTTACTTGCTCTGGCCGCTTGATCTTGTATTGATGCTTGGGATTTCACTAACTTGTTCGTTTCTTTACCACCACGTCTCTGACCTGTTCAATTGTGACTTCGGTCATGATTTGTTCATCTAGAAATTGTTTTGATTTCTGGATAAAGTCATGGCTTTGAATTTCTCAAAGATGCGTACTTGATTTTTTTTAACATGGTCAACACAGTATTGTAGAATTTCATTCTTTATTTTCTGTACTGCAGGCTTCGGTCTTGGCTTCGATTCATTTCGTGATGATGTTGATTTCATGGTTCACCTTGCTTTGTTCACTATGTACTGCCTGTTCATGTATGTTTGCATCGACTTTGTTGTTGTTTGGATTGGCTTGTGTACTTTACTGCTATATATGCATTATGCTTCGAATTGTGTAGTTGGTTCATTATGCAGTCTGCATTGAACTTTGAGTTGTAGTCTCGAGCTCTGTCTTCATGTAGCTTGCTATGTGCGTTCATGTTCTTGCTGTGTTGCTGGTTCATTTGAAGTTGTAGCATGGTCTGTGGTGCACTTGGTCATTCAAGTCTTTGTTGCCTCTTTGTGTATGCACTTGCATACTGCTACTATGTTGTAAATGTTGCATTCATGTCTTAGTGCTTTGATGCATTTGCATGTATTTATGTACACTGTGTTGTACTGAGCTCGACATTGCGTCAGGTTGCCTTCATGTAGCTTGTTCTCTACATTTGCTTGATTGTTGCAGTCCATGTTCTGTTGATCACTTGATTATTGTCTGCACTGTCCACTTTAACTTGTAGTCTGCCTTGATCATCTTGTAACCTGGTCTGGTGCACCTTGTTTCATGTTTGAGGCTGTGCTTGCATACTACTATTTGCATTTGGGTTCTTTGTTCACTGGACTGGCCAGTGGTGTTCAGAGCATGTTGCTGTTGGGTTGTCATATTGATGCCTCTGTTCATTTGCATGGTGGTCTTGTGGCACTGCTCACAGTCATATTGTATTGGGTTTGTTTATGTTGCATCGACTTTGCATACTGCTTTGATCTGTAGTTTGCATTCATGATTGTACTTCACTATACATTATATGCAGCACCACTGTGTTGTGTGTATTTATACATTTGAATTTTGGCTGACCCTATGAATTATGTATCTTGACCATTTCATTTGATTTTTCACCTGTGTTGAATCCAGCTTGTGGCTCGGGTTTGACCTTGTGCCGTGAATTGTGACATTTATGTTATTGCACGTGAGTTGAACCCGGCTTTTCATTTGGGTTTGACCTGTGCTCACCTGTCCCTGTAAATCAATCAAGTGTATATATCGGTGTGCACGACCTTGTGGCATATATAGTGATACACTATGTATGTCACAAGTTGTTCGTGTATGATGAATTCAAATTTAAATGATGACGAACAACCCAAATAACTGAGGCAAATCATATTTTCAAAAATCATATTTTATTTTATATTGCAAAAATATTTCTTTTTCAATTTTACTGCGTTAGTGTATATTTTTGCAGATTTCTCACATGCTGGATTCAAACTGGAATGCAGTTGAAGATAAAATACGAGTGTGAGTGATATGTAGTGAGGTTATTAATGTAAATATAAAACTGTGATGTATTCAAAATTGTATATGTATAGTGAGAGCATGAAATTGTACTATTCAAAATTGTAATAAATATTAGTTTGAATAAAATATTCGTTTGAATTCAAATTCTGTGTTATTTAATTTTATTTAACAAATATTTATTTAATCTGTGAAAAACAAAATAGTACATTACCAAATACATTTAAATGAATGTATATATGTTTATTATCATCAAACAAAAATCATATAAGTGCAAAGCGCATATTCAACAATATGCATATACAAAAAAAATATAAAGTGAAGTATAAAGATGCAGATTGTTATCAAATTAATATATATGTATATGTATATGTGCATAAATAATAATATATACACGTAGTTTCAAAAGGGAAGAAAATAAATATGGATATACCAATTTTCAAATTACTAGTTATTTTGAAATAATGGAATAGGGTAATTAGCTTGTTTAAATTAAATTTATTAAATTGAAATTGATAATTCGATTAGTTCAAATGTTAATAAACCGTATAATGTGTATACAATGTCCGAAATCATGGAGAGACAAGCCGGTTTGGGTCAGACTGCAAATTAAAATCAAAGGTGAGTTAGTCTCACTCACTTGGATTACCGTTTAAATTTAAATATTTAAAATTTAAATAATTGGTTGGTTGCTTCAATTGTTGATATACTATCAATCTGATGTGATGTTATGTATAGTAGTTTATATATATACATATATTGGATTGATTGATATTTCCTCATTACGTAGCGAATAAGACCCTATGCACCTCGCATAATAACGGATGATCCTTTATACCATGATGTCCCCCTTAAAGTGGGATTTGGTACTAACATCTGTGGATGTAGAGGAAAATAGGTTAGGGGATCCAACTGGTGTTAACGCTAAAATTTGAACGCTAACACCCCGGTGTATGAAGTGAGATTGTGAAAGCACCACCCGATAGCCCGGGAACAGATTATAAGCAGATAATAGCGAAAAAGCAGTAAACAACAGAAATTTTATAGTGGTTCGGCTTAAGAGAGAGCCTACGTCCACTTTGAATATCTTTATTGACGATTTGATTACAAGCCGATGCAATTACACTTTGATTACAACACACTTCGAGTTACAAGTGACTTAGAACAAGTAGCCTAAACTTCAATGTCGATCCAAATCTTTGAACTCGTGTTTGACATGTATGATTTCTTCGTGAAGTTCCTTGAAAGTGTTGAAGTAGTTCAGAATGCAGCAGAGTAACGGCGCTTGAAATGAATGAGCCCAAAGTCCCCTGAATGTTGGAGGTGGCCATGTATTTATAGGCAAATTTCTGAGCTGGAATTGTTGATCAAGTCATGAGTCGTGACCGACTTAGGATGAACCGTGACCGACTCACATATCACGAGTCAGCAAGCAGTGGCATAGATGAAACGGCATTGAGCTTGTCCCTCGTATGCTTAGGTCGCCAGCGACTTATGATAGGTCGTTAGTCACCTTGAGTCGTTGGAAACCCTGAGTCGTTGGAAACCCTGAGTCGGTCTGCCCCATAAACCACTAACTAGTTAAGCCACTCTGCTCCTCTAAGGCATTAACTCATTGAGTCGTTGATCCACTGAGTCATTACGAACCTTGTGTAGATGAGTCGGTCCAGTCCTTGAGTCGTCTCATATGAACCGTGAACTTCATTGAGTCGGTAATTCACTGAGTCGGCCTGTCTCATGAACCGTTAACCTCCATGAGTCGTTCCATTCCTCTAAGTTGCCTTGAGCCTTAGCTCGTCAGCCAATTGAGTCGCTACCAGTTGAGTCGGTCCTTTCCTTAAGTTGCTGAAGCCCCTTGAGTCGTAAATCCAATGAGTCGTTAAAGACCTTAAGTGGATGATTCGGCCCAAGTTTCAACTCGTTGGTAGAACAGGGTCAACATTTTCCCCTCGAAGTACACGCCTAAGTCGTAGGTCGTGTGCTTCGACTTATCTTAACTCGTGTACCGACTCAAACTCTACTGCCCAAAGTTATAAAAACCTGAGTCGTTCCCCTTTTCTTCTCATTCCCTAACCTTTAAACCGTGTCTGCCATTAACGCACATTCAAGCTCTCAAAGGCGATTTCGACCAGATTCTCCACCGATCATCTCTATCATCATATTGCGTAAGCGATCTCGCTCTCCTTATGATTTTCGATCATCCCTAGCTTATTCGCCCCATCTCCATCTTCGATTTGCCCCTTTGAGCCCGGCGAATTTGGTTGCTTTGGTCATCAATGGACTTAGGGTTATCTGTTCTGATGGTTTACGATTCGAGGCGGTTTAGTGGTGCGATAGAGCTAGGATTGTTGATTGAGAGCTTATTGGGTTAATGGGTTAGGAATTAGAAGGTTCACGGGATAGGAGGGAGACGGTTCATGGGTTAAGAGCTAGAAGGTAGACGGGTTTAGGAATTGTATGGTAAGTTGGCCAATCAGAGTGGAGCATTGCCTCAGATGCGACTCGATAATTCTGGACGACCTAATATCCTTTGCGACTCAACTCTGGACCGGCTTACCAGTCCTCACGACACAAGTCTTGAGTCGGGGCCGAGATAGGACTTGGAGAATTTTCTCATAACTTTGAACTGAAATCTATTTCCTCTTCTATGCCTTACGACCTAAGCGCTGCCGACTCAAAGTGTTGATAACTTAAAGCATAAACGACCTAAGCCGCCTTATAACTTTTAAATCGTGGGCGAGTTAACACGTTGAACTGTCTCGGGGCATAATTCTGACTTGAACTTTAACTTGGATTGCTGAAATATACTGCCTGAATATTGATTTGTTTGGACTCTAACCTGTTAAACTTTGTTGCATATTTTAGTTTTACAGATTGCTTCAATCTGCAAGTATACAACCTGCTCAATACAACAATCACAGAAGATTGGGACGAATATACTGCCATCGATTGCCCACATCTAATGACAGATTAGTCAATAAAAGATAATTAATTTAAATAGATTGTGTGAATGAAGTACTTTAAACCAACGAATCCAAGTAGAGTGCTAAAGCAATGTCGAAATAGCCAACTGAAATTGACCAGTTTGCACTAACACTATACCTGAAACTTTAAATTAACAAGTCCTGAAATTTAGTAATTGATCAATTGCCAACTAGCTTAAGTTCAGTTATATTTACTTGTTTATTTTCATTAGTTCTGCACAACACTTCACACTTTTAGGAAACGTGCACCTTCGCATTTGAACATCCAGTTGCTTGTGTAGAATGACTTCTCAACAAGAAGAACCGATGGGCCAGGCTGAAGATGTCTTCCCAATAGCTAACCCATTGGATAACCCTCCGGAGAGAACTTCCACAACTCTGAATCAGCGGGTGTTTAACCAATTGCGCATCCAGGTTGGCATTGCCGAAGCTGATGCCTTACTGCCGGGACCAAATGATACTGCAGATAGGCCCCCTCTTGGGTTTATTGCTGTCAACCGCCAAATGTGCTTGAGCGGTGCCATCCCACCTTTTAATGACTTCCTTCAGCAGTTCCTGCTTCGGTTATCTATCTCTCCATTCCAATTGCACCCCAACGGCCATGCCATTCTGATGGGGTTATGTGTGCTATTTAGGAGAGTTTTGGACCGATTACCGAGCTTTGGGGAAATTTGCTACTTCTGCTCATTCACGAAAATTAAAGATCATCCCTCTATCGTAGTTATAAGGAGTGCTCGAAACCGCAAACTCATCACTAATCTTCCTGAAAGCGTTCATGGATTTCTAAATCAGTATTTCTTTATTCGCTGTCCTCCAGGGTTTTATGCCATCTGGAGAGTAGGAAGTAAGATTTCCTGTTTTTATTTCTCCATTCTTGAGCTTTTCGAAATCTGAGTTGCTAAATGCTAACTTCACTTCTTTTTTCCTGTTTTAGCACTTCCTCCTCCCTCTAGAGATCCATGCTATAAGCAAATTTTTGAAAGATTGAATGCCGTGGCGGCAGAAGAGAGGAGTATAAAGTTTTTGTTAAATGATGAATTTTTACATCAATATGGGCTTCTTCATTCCTCTCGCTTCACTCAGCCTCATGAAGTTCCAACTGAAATTCCCGATTCTCCGACGGAAACTCCTGATGCCTTGGTCTCTACTAAAGAGCACATGCGGGGAGGAACCTCTATAGAAACTCCACTAGTGAAGTGTTCAACTCCGAAGGATGCTGCAGGGCCGTCTGACAAGTCTGTACTTGCCCCAGTTATCGAAGAGTAAGAACCTCCACGATCTTTCGGAAGATCTGCTGACGAAGGAGTTGAGAAAGCAAGTCCCAAAAAGCATGATGGTGATGATGTTTTTGAGGGGTTGAGCGACTTAATTGTGACTTCACAAGAACTTTTCAAAGATGATGTTTCGAAAACTATCTCTTCTGTAATCGAGGCGACATCTTCTCTACAACAAATGTCAACTCCTCCTACTCAAGTTATCACCACCTCTACTCCACAGAGTGGTCTGTAGCTTGATGCATGTAGTTTACACATTACACAACACTTAGGATTTTTCAACACTTCTACGCACTTATCTTCTTATACTTTAAAGATTTCTAAAGCTTTTTTTTTTATTTCAGATTCTCCAATGGGGCGCAGCAGCTCATATTACGATGATTTCCAGCGCTACGGGATGCGTAGCCAATATGATTATAGGCGTTACCTCCCCTCTTACAGAGAATCCGATGAAGAAAGAGCTGCCCGAAAGGCTCAAGAGAAGAGGGCTCAAGAGGAGCGCTACGAAAGAAGGGAGAGGGAAGAGCGCCATGATTCTTCACAGAGAGGTGACGATTCCCATAAAAGAAAACCCATGATGACAGAGGAAAAGGTCACGTGGTTGAAGATTCGAGCAAGCGAGCGCGACATGGTGAGAAGCACACCACTATAACTCCTGAAAAGGTTACCGCCCCTGCATCGCTTGATATTCCTTCTGGCTCTCCCGCTCTCGGGAAGTCGGACATCCAAACTATAATTAGCAGACCCAAATTCCAAGTTGGACCGGGTCCTGCCACTTTGCAAAGCCGATTTCCTCAGTGGTGTCTGAAGGGAGTAAGGTTTGACCTTGACTTGGTCCCCATTGACAAGTCTGCCATGTTACAAAACCTTGACGCCGTTAAACTTGACACTGAGAGGATGTCGAACTGGCAGAAACTTGTTGACGAGCTTCAGAGGGTTAATCGTGCGAACATAGAGGCCACGCTCAACATGGAAAATGATAAAGCCGAATGGAAAAAAGTGCTCGAGCAACATGACACCGAGATGAGAAGCATTGCTTCTTACAATGAGGAGCTTGAAGTGAAAGTTGAAGAACTGAAACAAGAGCTTGTTGCTTCCTCTACTTCTTATTCTCAAAAAGAAGAAGTGCTCCTCAAACAAGTGAGAGATGCCCACGCTAGCCAAAGGGATGCCGAAGACAGGCTCGAAGTGCAGAAAAGAATTAGCGAGGGCTATGTCGCTGACATTGAAGAGTTTCAGAAGAAAAATAGCTCCCAAGAGGCGGAGATTCAAATGCTTAAGCTTCAACTTTCTAAAGCTGAAATGGAGCGTGATGAGGCCATTGCCGGCAAAATTGCAGCTGAAGATTCTCACGAGGCAACAAAAGCCAACATTAGCTCAACATTATTTGATTTCTATCTGCACAGCATTTTGGGGCGTGGCAGCCTTGCCTTTCTAGGCCCTAAGTATGAAATTACACTAGCTGAAGTTTGGGAGGCAGCGCTCGATATGCTCGGTGGTAAAGGCGCTGGCTACGCTGAGTCAGCTCTTGAAGAGCATTATCTTGATGATGATGCCCGCACCGCTCTTGCCAAGGGGAGAGAACAGCTTGCAAGATTGAGAGCCGAAACAGCGGCAGGAGAATATTCAGGAAAAATCACTACTCCAATACAACCTTCTCCTTCAGCCGAAATTGATATTATCGGTTCTAGTTCTCATTCCCCTTCTCCTACTAAAGTCACCACTGATATTACAAGCATACAAGGTGGAGATGAGGGCGGCGAGAGTGCTGAGGCACAGGCTTACGAAGTTGACATCAGGGAACCGACTTCTGCAGGTAACCCTACTGACAATCTTGCCCGCGTAGACTGCTCATCTGTTTCTTATGAACTTGATGGGCTTTTCGACTACTTCTTGAATCTCGGCGAACCTTTATCTCCGCTTTTTGCTGACTTAAACTTTTTTCCTTCTGCCGAGAAAACGTTGGGCATTGTTCAGGGTTCTCCTCCTCCGGTTATCCCTCCTCCGTCTCTTCAGGTGGCTCCTCCTTCTGCTTCACAGCCCAGGTCACAAGAGGAGCAAATTGAGGCTCTTCATGGCTTAGATGACCCTATCGTTTCGCAAGAGCAGAAAGACGAGGGACTTGAAGGAGGCGGGATCTCTCCGGAGCGGACTCCTTCTGATGACGTAATTTTGTCCGCTCTTGTTACTCCAGGGAGTGAGTCTTCTTCGAAGACAAGAAAGAAGCACGGAACATCGAAGAGGAGGGGGAAGAAAATCATTGCTACTGAAGAGGAACCGGAAATTGCACCAGTTGCACCTCCCTCTCCTTCTTCCCTTATGCCTTCAGACCGACCTGAAAAGCTAACCATTCGGCCGGGTAAAGGGTCTAAAGGTGGCAAGAAGAAATGAAGATTTCAGCTTTTAGCTTCTTGTCTTTTGTATGTACTGGTCGAGAACTGTGCGGGTACCGGCCCCTACTTTTTATTTCGAAACCTGTATCTGCAATACAATTGAATAAAATGATCCTTTATTTGTACAGACTCCTGTTTGAATATGAGAATGCATTTATTATTCATTTTTGCACAAGTTTATTTATATGATATTGTAGCGGGCTTATGGCATGTTGTTTGAGCATTACTTTCGTCGATGTGGCTATACCATATTGTATATAACTATACCATGTTGCCCCCATACCATAAGCTTGCTGCAATATTTTATACTTCGAGGGGACTTGCACTCTTATTTTCTAAAGAATAATTATTTCATTCTTGAAGAAATTCTTCGTAGAGTACAACTCCCTTCATATAAGTTTTTATGCTTTGTCCTTCGAAGAAATCACGTTTTCTTTTGCTTATGTACACGTTTTACCAAGTGAATTCTTCTATGAAGTAAAGCGGGCCTCTGAAGGGTTCTTTAACTTTCTTTTTTTTTTCTTTTTTTTTAAAAAAAGGTTATTTTCCAGAATAGGTAAATCACTCTTCCTTTGAAAGTTAAAGTGTGCTCTTGATGAGGATTTTTTTTTTTTTTACATAGAAAGTTGTACCTCTGAGGAGGGATTTTTTCACGTTTCAACATTTGGAAGTTTTATTTCAATCTTGGTGAAACGTGTACCTCCAAAGAGTTGTGCCTTTGAAGGAAGCCTTTTCACGTTTCAAAACTTGGAAGTTTTATTTCAATCTCGGTGAAACGTGGGCTTCCGAAGAGGTCTTTCTTCTTGATTGTGTCTCCGGGAGGAGGTTTTTTTTTACATAGAAAGTTGTACCTCCGAGGAGGGATTTTTTCACGTTTCAACACTTGGAAGTTTTATTTCAATCTTGGTGAAACGTGTACCTCCAAAGAGTTGTGCCTTTGAAGGAAGCCTTTTCACGTTTCAACACTTGGAAGTTTTATTTCAATCTCGGTGAAACGTGGGCTTCCGAAGAGGTCTTTATTTCGTTTGCATTTCAACTCTGGTGAAGTGAAATTCCGAAGAGCAGTTGTAACACTTCAACTCCTGGTGAAATGGGCCTCCGAAGAGGGCTTTTATTTTGTTTTGCATTTCAACTTTGGTGAGGTGAAACTCCGAAGAGCGGTTGTAACACTTCAACTCCTGGTGAAATGGGCCTCCGAAGAGGGCTTTTATTTTCTTTGCATTTCAACTCTGGTGAAGTGAAATTCCGAAGAGTGGCTGTTACACTTCAACTCCTGGTGAAATGTGCCTCCGAAGATTGCCTGGAAGTTACTCTTTCATGGTTGGAGGGTCATGACTCCTCCAATCTTTTTTGGTTGAGTAGAGAACTTTCTTTTTTACGGCATATGCTTCGTTTGAGGTCTTTATCCTCCGAAGAGTTTTGCCTCCGAAGAGGACTTTAGTTGTTCCTTGTCCACTTGCTTATGCCTTTTCAGTGATCCTCTATTTTTTTTTTAAGCTTGCACTCCCTTCTCTTACAAGTAGCCTGTTTAATCCAAAGAAGTGTACTTCATTGCTAGGCCAGTTCACGAGAACGGACATAAGCTTCTTAATTGGATGTTTGTTTGTTCAAACTTCTCAATTTATTAGCTAAAGCCCGTTTTCGGCGAAATCATTGACCGTTCAATTGAAGCACTTCTTATCTAGGATTTAAGCTCGGGAATTTTACGACTTGGAATTTGTTTGTTGAATGATAACAAGAATCACTTGGTCTTGTAATGTGCAAGTTTTGTTTTTATTGCCTGCAAAAATTTAAATCGACATTTCAGTAATACATTTAATGTACTTTTCATATCGAAAATAAAGCAAGCATGTAATAATAATAAGGAACACAAGATTTATAGCGGTTCGGCCAAGAACTTGGGCCTACATCCACTTTATAGTCTTTCATTATTCACTTGCATCAGTTTTACAATCGCTTTCAATTACAGGAATCATACATTCATAATTCTTTTTACAATATTTCAACAAAGCTATCAAGTAAAGTATGGACGCAAGTGATTGCTGTTCCAAGCTCTTGGAATTTGATCTCCTTCGACAGTAGTGAGTTTGAATGTGCCGTCCAGAAGCTTTTGACCTATGACATATGGTCCTTCCCAATTTGGCCCAAACACACCTGTCGCTGTCATAATTCTCTTTAGGACTAGATCTCCAATTTCAAAGCTGCGTTGGCGAACTTTGGAATTGAAATGTCTAGCTATCCTTTGCTGATGAGATGCGATTCTGAGCTCAGCCTCCTCTCTTTTTTCATCAAGGAGATCTAGTGCCTCAAGCTGTAGTTTCTCATTCTCCGCTTGATTGAAATGGATTCTTCTATGTGAAGGGACTTCTGTTCCTACCGGAATCATTGCCTCTGATCCGTATGCCAATGAAAATGGAGTATGCCCAGTCGCATTTTTGTGGGTAGTTCTGTATGTCCATAGTGCCAGCGGTAGCTTATCGGCCCAACCACCTTTTGCTTTTTCAAGTTGCTTCTTGATGGTCGACTTGATAATTTTATTTACTGCTTCCACTTGCCCGTTTGCCTGCGGATGGGCTACTGCTGAGAAGCTCTTTCGGATTTTGAATCGTTTGCAAAAATCTTGGAATTCTTCACTTTCAAACTGAGTACCATTGTCTGTAATTATTTTTTGAGGCACACCGTATCTGCAAATGATGTTTTTAGTCACAAAACTTATCATCTTCTTTGAGGTGATAGTAGCCAGTGGTTCAGCTTCTGCCCACTTAGTAAAATAATCTACAGCAACAATGGCATATTTAATTCCAGATTTGGCAGTTGGTAACGGTCCTACAAGGTCTATCCCCCATATTGCAAACGGCCATGGACTGACCATCTGTGTGAGTTCAGTGGAAGGAGCTTTAGGAATCTTGGCGAATCTTTGGCATCTGTCACATTTTCGGGAATAATCTGCTGCATCTCGATTAATTTCTGGCCAAAAATATCCGTATCGGAAAATCTTTTTCGCTAAAGTTTGACCACCTAAATGATCACCACATTCTCCCCCATGCACCTCAGCTAGGATTGTTTCGGACTCTTCCCTGGATACACATCGAAGTAATGGCATTGAGAATCCCCGTCTGTATAACTGGCCATCCTGGACTATATAGCGAGAGGTTTTCCTCAATAGCTTCTTTCGTTCTTTTGAACTTTCCGGTAAAGATCCATTGAGCAGATATTCTGTCATTGGAGTCATCCATGATTCTTGCTCTTGAGACACGCTCATGATCCAATCAATATTCATCTCATCAATGCTCAGAGTTGACAGGACCTCCACTGGAGTTAACCCCAGAAATTGAGCTTCGCCTGTGCTAGAGTACTTTGCGAGAGAATTTGCTTTCATGTTTTCTTCTCGAGGAATATGACTTATCATGTAATGATCGAAATCACGCAGGAGTTCCCAAGCCTTTGACAAGTAGGCGGGCAGATTTCCCCCTTTCGTTTGGAATTCCTTTTTGACTTGGCATACAATAAGCTGAGAATCACTGAAGATCTGTAACGCTCGGATGTTTAATTCTTTAGCAATTTTCAAGCCAGCGATAAGGGCTTCATATTCTGCTTCATTGTTTGTCGAAGGAAATTCCAATCTTAGTGTGTAGCATAATGATCGACCTTCAGGGGTCTCGAGTACAACTCCGGCTCCAGAGCAGTAGTCGTTTCTCGCGCCATCGACATATAACTTCCATTGGATTGGGGAATCGTCGATCATGTCCTCCTCACCGTTACCCTTATCTGTGAATTCTGCGATGAAATCCGCTAAAGCCTGTCCATTGATTGCTTTTCGGGGATGATAAGTGATGTCATATTGACTGAGTTCAATATTCCACTTTAGAAGACGACCCGAAGTCTCAGGGTGAAACAAGACTTGCTTTAAAGGTTGATCAGTGAGGACTCTGATGGGATGAGCTTGGAAATATTGCCTCAACTTCCTAGATGCAATTAGTAGGCAATAGGCGAGTTTTTCCAACTTAGAGTAATTTATCTCTGCCCCAGTGAGTCTTTTGCTGATATAGTAAACTGGATGTTGAATCCTCTTGTCTTTTCGTATCAGCGCTGCACTTAAAGCATGAGATGATACTGCTAAGTATATAAGAAGATCCTCACCATCGCCAGGCCTAGAAATTATTAGAGGCGTTTCCATATGGCGAATCAATTCATCAAAGGCTTTTTGGCATTCGGGAGTCCAATCGAAGTTTTTTTTTCCTTTCTTTAGGGCGTCAAAGAATGGGATGCATTTATCTATGGCTTTAGAAATGAACCGACTCAAGGCGGCGATTTTTCCATTGAGACTTTGCAATTCCTTCTTTGTTCTAGGAGCTTTGACTTCCTTTAAGGCGGTAATTTGAGCTGGACTAGCCTCAATGCCCCTAGCGCTCATGATGAAGCCTAAAAACTTGTCGGATTCCACTCCAAATGAAAATTTTAAAGGATTGAGCTTCATTCCGTATTTTCGGAGGACTGCGAACATGTCTGCTAAGTGTTCTATGTGATCCACTGCTTTCTTTGACTTTACTAACATGTCATCGACGTAGACTTCCATAGTCTTGCCCAATTGCGGTTTGAACATAGCTTTAACAAGTCTTTGGTATGTTGCCCCTGCATTCTTCAACCCGAAGGGCATAACTCTGTAGCAGTAAAGACCAATGTCAGTGATAAAGCTCGTGTCCTCCTGATCTGGCTCATGCATCATGACATGGTTATATCCGGAGTAGGCATCCATAAAAGATAACAATTCGTGTCCCGCTGTTCCGTCTACCAGTTGATCAATTCTGGGTAATGGGAAGCAGTCTTTAGGGCAGGCCTTGTTTAGATCTGAAAAATCGATGCATACTCTCCATTTTCCGTTGGCTTTCTTAACCAGCACTGGATTTGAAACCCAATTCGGATAGGTAGATTCTTTGATAAAATTATTCTCCATGAGCCGATCAACTTCTTCTTTTAACGCTGCCGACCTTTCTGGACCTTGAGTTCTCCTTTTCTGCTTCACATGTGTAAATTTTGGATCAATATTTAGAGCGTGTACTGCAACTTCTGGGGATATTCCGCACATATCCGCATGGGTCCAAGCAAAAACATCCAAATTTGCCTTTAAAAAAGATATTAAGATATTCTGAATTGACGCATTAAGTTGTGAACCCACATTCAACACCTTGTTTAGGTCCTTTGGGTCAACAGGTATTGGTACTGTCGTTTCCGCCGGTACCACTCTATTCTCCCCTGCACCGACTTTTCTAGGATCCATTTATTTCCTCGCTCCGCTGTGCTCGCCAGTGCAGGGTCCGCCCTGTAATTGCTACAAGGCTGGTTCTTTGATGCGGACTGGGGCTGCCGCATCCTTTCTCATTTCTCCTTTTCTGGTTTCTCGTAGCTCTGTTAGATAACATTCCCGCCCCGCATTTTGTTCCCCTTTTATAACTCCCACTCCATTATCTGTGGGAAATTTAATTGTGAGGCACCATGGGGCCAGAACAACTTTGAATGCTGCGAGAGTTGGACGGCCAAGGAAAGCATTGTAAGCAGAAAATTCGTCGACAATCACAAAAGTTTGCTTGTGGACCACTTTTCTCTCTCCTTCTCCAAGTTCCACAAACAAATCAATGGTTCCCACCGGCTGCTTTGGCTCCCCAGTGAAGCCAGCGATTTTCTGCGATGAGGCTTGCACATCAGCCATAGGGATCTTCATTTGGTCGAATGTTTTCTTGAAGAGGATATTGCAGGATGCGCCACAATCAATGAGAACTCTTCTGACAATAGCTGGCCCGATACCAGCCGAGATGACTAAGGGATCCAAGGTAGGAGCTTCAATACCTGCGGAATCCCTGGCTCTGAACACAATATCATCATTGAAAGTTCTTTGTTGCTTCAGGGGCATAGCACCTTCCAAAACGAATACATCTTCCTCGGTCGGTACATACTTCAAAGCTCGGGTATACCTTTCCATCTCACCCCAGCTTCTGCCTGCTGGGTGAGGTCCTCCTGTAATGACATTGATAATGGGCCTTCCAGATTCATGCCCTGCAGCCTTCTCACCTGTCCTAGGCTGATGAGCAGGAGCTTGTTGCCCCTGACTAGACGAAGCAGGATTGTTGCTATTCTTTTTCACAAATTGCTGCAGCTTGTTTTCCCTTAGCAACTCTTCAACCAGATTTTTCAACTGGCGGCATTCGTCGGTCTCATGACCGGGTTGATTATGGAAGCAGCAGAACTTGCCACTCTGTATAGCCTTTTTCCCGGTCCTCAGAGGAAGAGGTTTAGGAAAATCGACAGAATCTTTAGTGGCAAGGTAGATACGCTCCGGCGTATCTGATAAGGGAGTATACTCTGATGGCTTGAAGGATCGAGGCTTCTTCAGATTACTCTGTTTCTTCCCATTGTTATTTTCCCTTTTTTGCCCTACAGATTCATTCTTGCGTGGAGCAACAGTGTTATCTTCAACTTTTTCCAACACTGCCTTTACCGGTACGGGACGGCTTTCCAAGCGTATGAATTCATCTGCTTTTTTATAGAATTTTTCAAGGGAATTTGGTTCCTTCATGTTTAGCCATTTCCCAAATTCGCTCGACTTGTCAATAGCCCTCATCAGATAAGTCAATATCATTCGCGGTTCTGCATTGTCCACCTCAGCCAGTGCTATATTAAAGCGGTTTAAGAAAGATCCGATAGTCTCACCTGGATTCTGTTCTAAACTTGATAACGACATGATGTCCTTGGCTTTTGAAGCATATAGTCTGAAATTCTCCTTGAATTTCCGGGTCAAGTCCGAAAACTGATCAATAGATCGGATTGGTAGCTAGGTGAACCACAGTAGAGCCATACCTTCTAGATATACAGGAAAATATCGGCACTTTATCTCATCAGAGGCTCTGGCACCTGTCATGTGCCAATCATACTTGTATAAGAATTCGTTCGGATCACTTGTCCCCTTGTAAGCTGGAATGGTTGGAGGGACAAACTTCCTTGGGAATTCAGCTTTTAAGATTTTCTCAGTAAATGGAGTTTTACTTAGGGCGAAACCCCATTCTTTCTCGTCTTCAACCCTCTGCATACTCTCTTTCATGATTTGTCGGACCATTCCAGAAAGATACTCCTCATCATGCCGAGTTCTAGATCCACCAACCTCAGGAAGTGTTTGTTCAAAGGGGCTAGCAGCCCGTTCAGGAGCATTCCTTTCTTCAGCATCATGAATGTTGCCAGCAAAGTTCCTATCATTACCTGCCGGTTGATGGTTTGCCCCAAGCAAATCGTTCAACCTATTCAGAATTAGGGCATTTTGGGCATTCTGGGCCTCGAATTGTGCATTTTGGGCATTTATCTGCTGGTTCAGCCCTAAGATTGCAGCATCCAACTCTGCCTTTGTAACTCCGACAGCTGGAGTGGCTTGATTTGATACAGGGGAAGCAGAGGTTCCCTCTTGAGCATTTCCAGATCTTACAGATCTACTCTTTCTCCCCGGAGCCATGATTTCGGATAAACTTCTAGTCTTCAGAGAGGTTACTTCAACGAACTTTCGTGGAGCAATGATGACGATTTGCCTGAGTTCAATTCTCAGTGAAAGCACCAAAAATGTTAATGCTAAAATTTGAACGCTAACACCCCGGTGTATGAAGTGAGATTGTGAAAGCACCACCCGATAGCCCGGGAACAGATTATAAGCAGATAATAGCGAAAAAGCAGTAAACAACAACAATTTTATAGTGGTTCGGCTTAAGAGAGAGCCTACGTCCACTTTGAATATCTTTATTGACGATTTGATTACAAGCCGACGCAATTACACTTTGATTACAACACACTTCGAGTTACAAGTGACTTAGAACAAGTAGCCTAAACTTCAATGTCGATCCAAATCTTTGAACTCATGTTTGACATGTATGATTTCTTCGTGAAGTTCCTTGAAAGTGTTGAAGTAGTTCAGAATGCAGCAGAGTAACGGCGCTTGAAATGAATGAGCCCAAAGTCCCCTGAATGTTGGAGGTGGCCATGTATTTATAGGCAAATTTTTGAGCTGGAATTGTTGATCAAGTCATGAGTCGTGACCGACTTAGGATGAACCGTGACCGACTCACATATCACGAGTCAGCAAGCAGTGGCATAGATGAAACGGCATTGAGCTTGTCCCTCATATGCTTAGGTCGCCAGCGACTTATGATAGGTCGTTAGTCACCTTGAGTCGTTGGAAACCCTGAGTCGTTGGAAACCCTGAGTCGGTCTGCCCCATAAACCACTAACTAGTTAAGCCACTCTGCTCCTCTAAGGCATTAACTCATTGAGTCGTTGATCCACTGAGTCGTTACGAACCTTGTGTAGATGAGTCGGTCCAGTCCTTGAGCAGATGAGTCGGTCCAGTCCTTGGGTCGTCTCATATGAGCCGTGAACTTAATTGAGTCGGTAACTCACTGAGTCAGCCTGTCTCATGAACCGTTAACCTCCATGAGTCATTCCATTCCTCTAAGTTGCCTTGAGCCTTAGCTCGTCAGCCAATTGAGTCGCTACCAGTTGAGTCGGTCCTTTCCTTAAGTTGCTGAAGCCCCTTGAGTCGTAAATCCAATGAGTCGTTAAAGACCTTAAGTGGATGAGTCGGCCCTAGTTTCAACTCGTTGGCAAAACAGGGTTAACAACTGGATTCCTCAATATATTGAAATTTGATTTCATAATCTATGATATGATTTATTGATTTATCCGTGATAGGTTATATTGATTATATTGGGATTTGAAATATTGAATGCTATGGGTTGATTGAATATATTTTGGGTATATTAAGATATCAAAAATATAAAGATTGGATTTTTGAAGGAATTAAAAAGAGAATTTTTAAGTAAAATAATTTTAGTTAATTTGGATAAATTCAAAGAACGAAATTGGGAAGGAATAAAACTTGATTTTTAAATCCTAAAAAATAAATTCCGAGTATGGGAAAAGGGATTTTTGAATAAATGGCAATAAATGAATTTTGAAACTTAAGTGATATTGTTTAATGAAATAAAGGATTTATTTTTGAATTCAGGGTTTAAAATAGTTTGGGAGGAACAAAGAAGAATTTTGGAAAAAAAATATAAAATTGGTGTTTTCAGCTTAAATAAGATTTTAAATCATAATAAAGGAGTAAAATCTGTAATTAATGGGTTTTGAAATAAATTTGAGTAAGATAGGAATTTATTTTAAAATGGAGTTAATTTCGAAAATCGAATTGAAAACCGACTAAGTGTTGAACTGTGATTAAAGGAGAATGAGATTATGGAATTTATAAATGGGGTTTGTAAATAAAGTGAATATAATATTAGTGGATATTTGAAAGTATAAATTCACGGTTGGAATTTATAAGAAAGGATAATTCGTTTTAAAAATAAAATGGTGGTTTTATTTTTAAAGGCATGGAAAAGAAATTTTTGAGTTTGGGACGTAAATTAAACCAAAATAAATCGACAAGGATTTATAAATGTTTAGACGGATTATGTTGAAATGGAAGGTCTATTTCCTAAAAAGCTAAGTATATTTTTCAAAAGAAGATATCTAAGTATAACTTAAAGGATTTTTAAGTTGTTTTAAAAGTATATTTTTAGAGAAATTTATTTATTTTAAATTGTTAGAATTTAATGTGATTATAGCAGTAATTATTTTAAAGGGTTAAATTAGTGTTATGATTTAAAAGATAATTATTAAATATTTATACTTTATACAATAATTTTATTATAAAAATAGTTTGTGGCTAAAATTTTACTTGGAAAATGATTTTAGAATTTCGTGACTATTATTTTAAGTACAGTGATTTGAGTAGTCATATTTCAAAGGTTTCAAGTGTGTGTTTTTGGGTAAAGTGATTTAAATAATTAAAAATCTAATTTTAACAAGACTTGGATTTTTTGAGTGGAAAAATAATAATTGGTTGAATTGACTGTTTATTTGATAGTTAAATAGCCGATTATCAAATTTGGACCGAAAATATAACTTTGGAAATATCTTGAAGAGGAATGGGACATATATGGTACATTTACCGTTCGAGGTGCTATACTGTACGTATAAACTCGTTCGTTCTTCTAGGATGTTGATAATGAAATTCGTCCACCAACGGTTATGCAGTGAACTCCAATCAAATTTTCGTCTGTGTATTTCCTAAAGAACCGGGGTTGAGTTTACCGAAAAACAGCGAATGTTGTTTCGATGAGACTGGTAACGGATTTGTGATTTGAAAACCACTTCGATCAGACAAGCATGTTTCCGTGAAGAAGTCAAGAGTTTAGAGTCGAAGATGGAAAAGTGAAGTGCAAGGGATAATAGCTACTAATCCTGAGGGTGATTGTAAAATGGACGTAGTAGGAGTAGTGCCTTCGACTTCGTTCGGACCGGGAGCGAACTTGTATGGATGAACGCTATCAGAACATCGTTAGGAGGACGGTGAGCATTCTAAGTGAATGTATTCTGAAAGGTAACGCTTATCCTTGAGCCTCATCAACTGGGAATGACTGAAAATCATGGGATATGTGGCACGGCTAAGTGGGTAGCACCCAATTAGGGTAAGTCATCCCTGTCTAGATGTCCCTTTTTTGTGTTCTACGTAGCGGTTGCTGATCCCAACCTATGGATGATCTTATTCGGACTATCCACTAAGGGGTAGCTCCAGTCTTGTGTTGCAAATGATTGGGAACGGTCCTCGGTATGCTGTTCAAGACCAGGTACCGTGACAAGTGGTACCCTGGTACCTAGTCATTAGTTGGAAATCCATTCTCCCTACGTGCCTTTTCGATTTTGATTGCAGAGCCTAGAATTTCTTTAATTTAATGAATGAATAAGTATTTGTACTTACACACTATTATAATATCAGAGCATTTAGATAAGAAATGTTTTGGTTATCATAAGGTAAAACCCGACATGTTTATTTGTGGCATGGTCTTACGAGATACCCTTTGATTTTCAATGGATTTTGAAAACTTTAATAATCCAATTGAATGTGTTTTCTCATGCTGGTTTTCCATACTGACTTGTGTGTTATTTTCGATAATGCTCGGGTCAGACCGAGTATTATGAATACCGGATAGGATGTTATGGAACTCAAAAGACGAGCTGGATGTCGAGACGTATCTCACGTACTTGATGTATATTCCATTGTGCAGCATAAGTTGTATAATCAGCTTCTGTGGGGACAAGTTAATACAACAGTCCGGTATTTTGCTATTGATTGTGTTGTACCCTGATTACGTAATGTATAAAACAGTTACAGTTTCTTTTTGTATAAAGATCGGTCATTTATCTATTATATATTGTTCCTCCGCGATTGTGAGATTCTAGTGTTTGTTTTCTATTTCTTTTTCTACCTCTTTCTTCTTTAACCCTAATGGTTTTTATTTCCGACCATTTTGAGATGAACTGAAGGGGCACAAATTTGTGGGCTGTAACAATGGAATCAGAGCTGAAGGTTAAGCGAGAACCATGGCTCTAGTAGTAATTACTCATTGGAGATGGAGTCAATAGTCCTCTAGAATGAGTTTGAGAGTATTAATAGATTTGAGCGCGTATTTGTTGGTGAATATAATTTTTTTTGTACTGTGTTGATTGGTTTGTTGAGTGGTTTATGGATTCTGGTCAATACGAGTAATTAACGTTATTGATAGGGATCTCTAAACACATGTATAGAACAATTCGACACTTTATGGTTTTAAATAAGGTAAATGAAATAATTTCCCCCAAATTATTTTCATATGTGAAAGAAATAATTTTGAGGAATTATTATAAGTATATACGGTTTCTTGTTTGTTAGGAAGTGATAATATTAAATTATTATCAATTTTGTGTGGAATTGAATAAGAAAACGAAATTATAACCAAAAGCTAAGGAATAAATTCATATAACAAAATGAGATTTGTAAATGTGAATTAAAAATGTGACTTATAATTTGTAATAGAATAAAATTCCAAAGAATATATGAATATAGATTGAAAGGATTTGAAATTTGGAAATTTGGAAAATTTTAATTTCATTTGGGTTTGAAAATTATTTTCAAAGGTTTTGGAGGAATAATAGTAATATTATTCATAAATATTTTTGAGTTGGATATGAAATCTGGTGGGATTTGGAATTAAAAATATTTAAAGCATTTTTGAAAAGACTAAAACCACTGAACTCACTTCGGTCGGTGGAAAATAATTTCGGTGATGACTACATCATAATTGATGTAGTCTGAGATCTATGTAGGAGTGGAGAAGTTTCATTTTCTAGAGAAATTCGAAGGTGCTGACGCTTACAGTTACATGGGTTTTTGTCATGATGGCAACATAAAACCTAGGTGTAGCTGCGATCTATGGCAGGTTCCATGGTGTAAACGAGTGGCTCGGAGGCCTACAGTTTTTTATGGTTTTGCCGGGATGGCGTCGCAATCATTTAGTTAACTGCGACCACGGAAGGGGTGATGATTTCCAGAGCATTCTCACCAAAAGTGTTTCCTATAATTTGAAAAATGTTTTCTAAGTATTTTCGCTGGATGTTGAAGACTTGTCTTCCAAGTACTTATGGATTTTCAGTCCTACGCCTGATATATGTATGATCGAATTTCTATGAGAAGTGGGGTGGACTTATTGAGACATCGAGTTAGAAAGGTATTTTTGTAAAGCTATTTTGGCAATATTATATAGAATTTAAAAGTGTTTAAAAATTTAAAATGAGTTAAGCGTTAAAAATGTTTAAAAATAATTTAACTTATAATTCACATTATAATTTCAAATTCTTGCTTCGTTCCTTTTCGAGGACGAAAAGATTTAAAGGGGGAGGAATGTGATAACCCAAATTTTTGGACATCTGTTAATTGGTAATTAACTGATTTTAACCATTGAAACACTGATTTATAAGTTGAACAGATATTTCTGATAATAGATATATATATATATATATATCAAAATAAATATTTATGGGATAAACTTCTTTTATAATTATTTAAAATGTGCCAAAACTTATTCTTTTTCAAGGAAAATAAAAATTATATTTTTTATGTACATATATATAAGTAGATTGTAAATAGAAATTGAATTTTGAAAATTCAATATGCATATCTTAAAAATAAATTGGATTTAAAAACTCTATATTTTAAAACCTAGTATATGTATATACGGTTATTAATTTATTAAAAAAATCAATTAGTTTATTTTATTTTAAAATGTTACATGAATAAATTTAGTCTATATATATTTACAAATATATAAACATGATACATATATTAATAAAAACATAAGGAAACATTTAAATACTGTTTTTGACATTTGTAGTTTGTGCACGCCATGCAAATAACAAGTGGCATTTTGTTTCTTTAAAATTTAATTCATAAATATAGTTTTAGAGAACTAGGTTAATACTTATTCTTCACAATCTTTTCATCTTTCATCATCTTCTAAAACCAAAACTAAAAAAGGATTTAAATCAAAACAACAACAGTTTTTTTTTCAAGTTTTCAATCTGAAGATCATGCAAAGACCAACGAAACGTAGATTCAAATCAATATCAAGCTTCAAATTCATCTCAAAATCAAATTTCAAGATCAATGGAAAAGATTACAGCCTGTCCTCTTTTTTCACTTTCTGTGAGTAAACCTTTATTTTAAAATAAACTTAATCTGTGTTCGCACACTAATGCAGGTGATAAATAACTGTTGTTATGTTGAGAATATAATTCACATGGATGAATTTTTCCTAGAATATAATTGGATAACTATGTATATATGAGTGTGTGTGTGAATGTCTGTATATTAATATCTTTCCCTGTCTTTGTTTAAACAGACTAAATAAGTTTCAAAAAAAATCCTAATCTCCCTTCCCAATCTCTTTTAGGATTTGACATTTATATGAAAAATGTTAGTACCAATCGGATCCTATTTTTAAAAATAATTTCAAATGGATATGTTGTGTAATTATTTCAAAAACAAGGAAGAACAGTGGAAACTAGTTATTGTCAAAAAAAAATCAATTTTCTAAATTCTTCATTTTGATTATGTAATCTGATTAGCACTTGAAAATAGTGATTTTTGATTTTAGTTTCATGATTTTTAGGCTCGTCGTTGTCGAGATAATGTAAGTTGAACGGGAATCGTTTATTTGTCGATTCCTGGTGATCAAGGGGAAGATGAGCGTCACGATTAACGTTGAAGGTAGCTCGTGTGGAGGGGATTACGGGAAAAATAACTGACGATTCTTTGGACCACCATAGTGGCGCGGCGGGGTAGATTAACGGTTTTGATTCAGTTTTTGGTCAGGGTTGTTTTCTGGGCAAACTCATCGTCGTGGTGGCATCGAGATGGACCGGAGGTGGATGGAAGGAAGGATGGAGATCAGGCGAAGGTCCAAGCTTAATGACAGAATCTCTGATGAACGAAGATGGCGATGTGTGGTGGGTCTTCGCGAAGGTTCTAGTGTCTGCTATTGTTCGCTTGCTCGATTTTGATTTGTGGGTTCATATGGGGTTTTTGGTAGTGGGGATCGAGGGCGAGATTGTCGCCGACTTGATGGTGGTCGGAGCCTTGGTTGGACTTGATCTGGTCTCGCGTGCATGTTCACGCGTATCTCTGGATGTCTGGTTTGTTTTGCTGTGTTGTAAGGGGAGAAGACGTAGTTTGTGCTTGGGTTTGGACAAGGGTATTCACCGGGTTGGGCTTGGGATTGGCTTGAGTTAGTTGCTATAGTGTAGAGTGAGAAAAGAGAAAGAAAGGAGAATGATTTTGGGCCGGGTATTGGGCCGATTCAAGAATAAATAATAAAGTTTTAAACATTAATAAGTTAAGCTAAAGATAATTAAATGTATTTTAGTCATTTAATTAATTACATAACAAAGCAAAAGTATTGAAACAAGCTTTCAAATATGCTTCAAAAATATGAATTATAAAGTCAATGTTTTGAATTTAAATTGTTTTGATTTGAACTAATTATATATTAGTTAATTAATTAAATCAATCCCTAAGTGTTTCAAAAATATAAAGGATGCAATTAAGTAAGAACTAAAATAAATGTATTGAGCTTTAGTTAATCAAAAGGTCTCAAGTGATTTTGAATAAATTAATTTCAATACTTTAATTTAAATATGATTTAAATGGTTTATTTAAGCATTAATTAAGATAATTGGTTATCTTAGATTAATTAAGGGCTTAAGTAATTAAGGGTTAATTAATTAACTTAAGTAATTATAGGATAATTAATTTAATTAAAGGATAATTGTTATCTCGCTTTTTGGCAATGCCGTGATACCAAAGGATTGGTCAAAAACGAGAGACAATTCGCCTCAGAGATTGGTTGCATTCTACTTCACTATGGATATCGATGAATTTTTTCCGAGCCCGGATCAGGCTACAATTGATGGGACATGACTAGCAAACCCACGAGAGCCAACTTTTCAAATTTCAAGTCAATCCGAGTTCGTATGATCAAGTTATTATGGATTCGACCCTATGGATTCGACCCTATCGATTCGACCCTATGGATTCGACCCTATCGATTCGACCCTATGGATTCGACCCTACCGATTCAACCCTATGGATTCGACCCTAAGGATTCCATCCTATCGAGTCGACCCTATGGATTCGAACCTATCGATTCCACCCTATGGATTCGACCCTATGGATTCGACCCTATGGATTCGACCCTATCGATTCAACCTTATTGATTCAACCCTATCGATTCGACCCTATCGATTTGACCCTATAGATTCGACCCTATCGATTCAACCCTATCGGTTCTACCCTATGGATTCCACCCTATGGATTCGACCCTGTCGATTCGACCCTATGGATTCGACCCTATCGATTCGACCCTATCAATTCGGCCCTAAGGAATCGTTTCGAACAAAGCTTGTTGACCGGAAACACCATCTTGAATCGATCATAACTTGAGATCTACAAGTCCAAATGCTATGACATTTTCGCAGGAGCTTGCGGATACATAGAAGAATGTCCACGCCAAGTTTCATCACGATTGGACACTATCTTGATCGATTCGAACCAAGGGTCGAATCGATCCCAATGTGGGCCCGGATCTCAAGAATTCGGCCGTATGGGCCCTCTCATGTGCCAGAAGTGGTCTCCCCGGATTTTTAGGCGAAATATCAGCCTCCTACGCCTATAAATAGAGCCCCAGGTCATTCAGGAAAGGGAGAGGGGAATTCTGAAGCGCCAAGACTCTACCGTATTCAAATCTACACCTTATCATCGTTGTTGAATTCAAGTTTCAGAGCTATAATCCATGGTAACTTGTTGTAACC
The DNA here is from genome assembly GCA_030765085.1 of Allium cepa. Taxonomy (NCBI): domain Eukaryota; kingdom Viridiplantae; phylum Streptophyta; class Magnoliopsida; order Asparagales; family Amaryllidaceae; genus Allium; species Allium cepa. Next base: position 744,168,862 of record CM060931.1, on the reverse strand, counting down.
AACTGTAATCATCAAGAGAATAATCAATAAAGATAGAAAACTTCAAAGTGGATGTAGGCAAGATCGCCGAACCACTATAAATCCTGTGTCGTTTACTTGTTTTCTGCAGTTTCTGTTGAATGTTCATCATTTTTGTTATCTACAAATTTGTTATTTGTGATTTGTGACTGCGAACGGGTGCTTTCACGACTATTGTGTGTTTGTGGTCAATTTGACGCAAACATTTTGGTGCTTTCATCGAGAACTGCCGATTTAGGATAATTTGAATTTGAAGGCTTAAAGATTTAGATCTAAGAACCATGACGAGACAATCGAGCAGAAGGCCAAGGCAAGAGAGAAGTTAACACCAAGGAAGTCAAGATGCTTCTTCAGGAGCGAATCAAGCATCGATCTTCATCATTAGGGACGAGATGGAGACAATGATGAAGAAACAGGAGGAGCTGATCCAAAGTTCGTTCCAACAGATAGGACAACTTGGAGCACAGAATAGAGAAGCGAATGGAGTTCAAAACGGAGCAGGACCATCCGGCGTAGCACCTGAACTAGGGGACGCGCACACGGAGAATGTTGATCCAACCCTTGAGAGAGAGAGAGAGATGCATCTACCCAAGCTAGGAGTAGAAGAGGAGTGAACGCTCAGTCAAGGGGGCAAATCCCAGAATTCCCTCGTGGACTCGGGGGGCAGGTTGAAAGTAATGAACGAAGGTTGCATCTCGGTGACAACGAAAGATTGGCGGAGATGGTTAGAAGAGCTATGAGAGGTGGTTTGGTAAACAAAGACTTGGAGGATGTTAATAGGAGTCCTTTTACTCTAGCAATCAGAGGAGCTAGGAACCCACCGAATTTCAAGTTACCATCATTGGACATGTATGACGGAAGAACAGACCCCACGGTTCATCTAACGAAGTATATGAGGCATATAGAAGTGCTGGGGGCATCAGAGGAGGTTATGGCCCGGTGCTTTCCATTGTACTTGGCGGATATTGCAGCATTGTGGTTTAGACAATTGGAGAATGGATCCATCGGAACATGGAATGGTTTAATTGAGAGATTTATGAGGCAATTCAGGGTTCACATTACAAGACCCAAGAATGTGATGACTTTGGGAACCCTAAAGCAGAAAGCGGAGAGACCTTGAGGAGTTATCTAACGCGATTCAATGCAGCAGCAGCTTCGGTGGATCGAGCAGATCCATCTATGGTGGTGATGGCGACTGTGTCCGCAGTAGGTGACGGCACAGAGTTCAAAAATTCATTGACTCAGGATCCACCCGTGGATCTAAAGGAATTCTACAATGAGGCAGAAAAGTTTTTACGATTAGAGGATGCGAATGCAGAAAGAGAAGAAGCAGAGGGAATAGAAGTTTATGTGCTTAAAGACAAAAATCCTTTCGAAAAGGCCTTAGGCAAGGATAAAGGAAAACGAAAGGATGAGGATTATAATGACAGGTCAAAGCGACAACGGAGGGAGCCGCGATTCACCACTTACGCCGAGCTGAATGAGAGTCTGGAGCGAATTTATCAGGATACCAAAGAGCAGGTTCCGTATCATAGACTGATGCGAAGGGATCCAACTTCTGACGAAAGGAGATCAGATAAGTTTTGTGTATTTCATGAATTAAATGGTCATAACACTAACGATTGTAGGCATCTGAAGGATGAGGTGGAAGGGCATATCAGGAACGGTATGCTCCTTCAGTATGTGAGGAGGCGAGCTTCAGCGTTGGAGCCAGAGCGACCACCGTCTACATCAGCCAGGGGTGGCCCTGAACCGGGAAACCGTTTGATCATCAATTAATTGAAATAACGACGAACAAGTAGTAAACCTCTCAGTAACGTGGGTTAATCATTTACACATGTACAAGATCGCGAACGGTCCACAGGCGTGCTCTGAATGGCTATTAACCCTATCGTTGTGAGAATTTACACTTTTACATCCTTGCTTTGCTTTTGTTTCATTTTGATTTGGACATTTAGACTTGGTTTGTTTGGACATTTCTATTTTAAAACTCATCTGTTGAATAGATATTTGATTCTGATAATTCTGAAATGGCTAAGCTACTTACACTTGTACGGGGTCGCGAACGGTCCTTAGGCATGCTCTGAGATGGTGATGAACCGCCATGAAAAATAATCCGGGACCCACTCGAAAGTGAACCTGGTATCAACAATACTAAGCCCTCCCGGGCACACTTTCTCGCCTCGAACGGCACCCGACCACGAACGGTCCCAACTCGCCTCGAATGGCACCCGACTTCGAAAAGTCACAATTCGCCACGACCCGACCTCGAATGGTCACAAAATCGCCTCGAACGGCACACGAACGTGAACGGTCACAACTTGCCTCGAACAGGCACGACTCGCCCCGAACGGCACGACTCATCTCACCTCAAATGGCTCGATCGCGAATGGTCGTCATTTGAGGTCCGTAACTTGACCGCGCACGGTCGCACTTCACCTCAAATGGCTCGATCCCGAATGATCGTCATTTGAAGTCAGGCGCTTGACCATGGACGGTCATGCTTCATCTCAAATATCTCGATCCCGAACGGTCGTTATTTGAGGTCGCATAAAACCATAAATTCCTTTGCGGGACATCAACAGGATGTGAACGTCCAGCTCATGGCATTACAAAACACGCCTTCCTACAGCAAGGCATGTTTCATGGGGCAAATGTTATCTCGCTTTTTGGAAAAGCCGTGATACCAAAGGATTGGTCAAAAACGAGAGACAATTCGCCTCAGAGATTGGTTGCATTCTACTTCACTATGGATATTGATGAATTTTGTCCGAGCCCGGATCAGACTTCAATTAATGGGACATGACTAGCAAAGCCACGAGAGCCAACGTTTCAAATTTCAAGTCAATCCGAGTTCGTATGATCAAGTTATGATGGATTCGACCCTATGGATTCGACCCTATCGATTCGACCCTATGGATTCGACCCTACCGATTCAACCCTATAGATTCGACCCTATGGATTCGACCCTATCGAGTCGACCCTATGGATTCGACCCTATCGATTCAACCTTATGGATTCGACCCTATGGATTCGACCCTATCGATTCGACCCTATCGATTCAACCCTATCGATTCAACCCTATCGGTTCCACCCTATTTATTCAACCCTATCGATTTGACCCTATGGATTCAACCCTATTGATTCGACCCTATGGATTCGACCCTATGGATTCGACCCTATCGATTCGACCCTATCGATTCAACCCTATCGATTCAACCCTATCGATTCAACCCTATCGATTCGACCCTATGGATTCGACCCTATCGATTCAACCCTATGGATTTGACCCTGTCGATTCGACCCTATGGATTCGACCCTATCGATTCGACCCTATCAATTCGACCCTAAGGAATCGTTTCGAACAAAGCTTGTTGACCGGAAACACCATCTTGAATTGATCATAACTTGAGATCTACAAGTCCAAATGCTATGAAATTTTCACAGGAGCTTGCGTATACATAGAAGAATGTCCATGCCAAGTTTCATCACGATTGGACACTATCTTGACCGATTCGAACAAAGGGTCGAATCGATCCCAATGTGGCCCCGGATCTCCAGAATTCGGCCGTATGGGCCCTCTCACGTGCCAGAAGTGGTCACCCCGGATTTTTAGGCAAAATATCAGCCTCCTACGCCTATAAATAGAGCCCCAGGTCATTCAGGAAAGGGAGAGGGGAATTCTGAAGCGCCAAGACTCTACCAGATTCAATTCTACACCTTATCATCGCTGTTGCATTCAAGTTTCAGAGCTATAATCCATGGTAACTTGCTGTAACCAACTATAATCAATAAAGATAGAAAACTTCAAAGTGGATGTAGGCAAGATCGCCGAACCACTATAAATCCTGTGTCGTTTAATTGTTTTCTGCAGTTTCTATTGAATGTTCATCATTTTTATTATCTACAAATTTGTTATTTGTGATTTGTGACTGCGAACGGGTGCTTTCACGACTATTGGGTGTTTGTGGTCAATTTTGACGCAAACAATAATTACTTAATGAAATTTATTAAAGGATCAATAATTAATGTAAGTAATTAAAAGGTTAATTAATTATGTGAATAATTAAACGATTAAAGAATAATTAATTAATTTCAATAATTATTTAAATTGTTTAATTAATGTAAATTAAGCAGGATTTAAAGGTAATGAATTTATTTTGTGTTAATTAAACTAATTAGATTGGATGACAAATTAATCTTGCTTATGGATGATTAAATGGTATTGAATGTTTGGATTAATGTCTTTAAGATGATAATTTGTGATGTTCTGAGGTATGATATGTTGGGTTGAACTGTGATAATGTGGGTTATCTATTGATAATGAATTGCTGTGTAGACATCCTGTACTTAAAATTAATTGTATTCACTTAAATAACCTGGATTAAAGATGACATTGGATTCGAAGAGACCAGGGTCGAGTATCAGCAAATACCCGAAACCACTTCAATTTGTAATCTACAATAATTCTTTATAGATTAGATTTTAGAATCAAATAGGCTGGAATGGAATAAATTAAGTACCATGGCCATTTAAACTGAGTAACAATTCTTAAATATAGTTTTGTAATAAATTATTGACTATAACAAGTTAAGAACTCGTAGTGAGGTAAGAGTTACCCTGGTATTCAAATAAGCTTTTTGTAACTTAGAATTTCAAATTATTTGAGTTTACTCGCGCTGGTATCCAGCCTGACCCGGGTATTACTTTATTGTAATGCTCGGGTAAGACCGAGTGTTATAGATTTTTCATATTAGGATGTCCGGGATCTCAGGTGGTGAGCTGGATGGCAGGAACGTATCTAGTATATACCGATGTGTATTTGAGATTGTGTCGATAGTAGACTGGGACAGATTATTATAATTGTCCAGTCATTTATGATTATTGTACTCTGATATATTAAATGTGAACTGAGAGTTACAGCTTTCTTTGTATATATGCTATTATTTGATATTTTATTTTAAATCCGCTGCGAATGTGATATTCTATGATGTTGTTTTATGTTTCTTCTTCTACCTCTTTTCTTCTTTACCCTAACAATCTGGGATTTTCGGCATTCGATTACTCAGCACTTTTACCGTGAATGTATTAGTGTTGAAGTTTCAAGATCAAAAATTCCGTGTCGTTACAATATTTCTATGTGTTGAAATTAGATATGGTTGGAAATATCCAGTTATGGATTTAGGAATTTGAAATTGTTTCAAACGTTGGAATACTAAGAGAGATTTGAATATATATATTTGTAAAGGTATTTGAAATGAATTTTTTGAAAAGATTTAATAAAATATGGGCCTAGTGACTACTTTTGTGTATAATTTGGTATTTAAATAACCGACTATCAAATTTGGCCAATTTCATTAATAGCTTCGAAGAGACTGGTATCCATTTAATTATCCGAAAACCACTTCGATCTGATTTTTGAATTACGTATTGTGATATCTCAAAGTTAATGGAGATGGTGATATTGAAGGAGATTCAGTTTGTTCAGACCTAGAACAACTTGTATAGATGAATATTGTCATTGCGTTGTTGCTTGTAAGGTAATGATAGCATTCCAAGTATATGAATGCTAAATCTAAGGTAATAAGCATCCTCAAGCCTCATCAACCAGGACTGACTAAAACTAAGAAGTTGAAGTAGGTCTAAGTGGGTCGCACCCAAGTAGGGTATGTTATCATTTTTCTAGATACCCTTGAATATATTATAATTATGGATTTGGTTGTGCATGAAAAAGAGAGCGCTCGATAGGGTGTGAACAACTGGGTTTACAACGTACTTGGTACTATCCATACAATGACCCACCATTCCGTACCCTTTGGGTTTATAATAAAGCACACTTGTCCAGCCAAAATTGTACGAAATAGCAAATAACTAGGGTAAAGAAGGAAAAGAGAAAGAAGAAAATAGAACAACCAAAAAGAATCTCACAGTCGCATCGGAACATAATATAATATATAATAAAGAATTTTATACAAAAGAATCTATAGCAGTTTTATACTTACAATCATTAGAGTACATCAATCAATACATCAATCTGGATTGTTATAAGAACATGTCCTTATATAGCAGAAATATAAGTCAAGTATGGAAATACTTCTCTGTCATTCAACTCGTCTCCTAATCTTCATAGCATCCTATTCTGAATCTGTAATACTCGGTTTGGACCAACCATTATAATAAAATAACACCCGAGTCAGTCTGAAAAACCAGCATGAGAAAACACACTCAATCCGAATTATCAAAGTTATCAAAACCCTTTGGAAAATTAAAAGTAACCCGTAAGACCGCGTTACACACAAACACGATGAGTTTTTCCCTTACTATAACAAAAACATTTTATAGAAAATCCAGTGATATTATAATAGTGTCTAAGTACAAATACTTATTCAAATAGCAGAAGTTATTACATTAATTAAATTCCAGCATATTAGGTTCTGCAAACAAAACAATAAAGGCTCGCATTAAAGAATTCTATAAGTTTTGGAATCTGTTAACGCTAAAATTTGAACGCTAACACCCCGGTGTATGAGTTGTAGTTGTGAAAGCACCACCCGACGACTCGGGAACAGATTACAAGCAGATAATAGCAGAAAAGCGGTAAACAACAACAATTTTATAGTGGTTCGGCTTAAGGGTATAGCCTACGTCCACTTTAAGTACTTTTATTAATAATCTCGTTACAAGCTGATACAATTCTTCCCAAATACAATACGCTTTGAATTACAAGAGACTTAGAACAAGTAGCTTAAACTTCGATGAAAATGAGAGTTTTCGAGTCCATATTGGATGTATGTGATCTCTTCTTGAAGTTGTTTGTAGCGTTCTTAATGTCTTGAGAGCTTCAAGTGTTGGATTGGATTGGTTTGGAATGCAGCAGAGTAACGGCGTTTGAAGGAAATGAGCCCAAAAAAAGTCCCTTTCTAGTTGGAGCTAGGGTCGTATTTATAGGCATTTCTCGGAATTAGGTCATGACTCGTACACGACTCATGATGAGCCATAACCCGTTCACGACTCACAGTAGGTTGCGGCCGACCTACTGGATTAGCTCACTGCTTGGTCCAAAGCTAGGCTCCCATTTAGATGAATAACACAAGTCCCGAGCCGTTCACGAGTTAACCAGTGCAACCTTCCTTGATGTTAGTATGAGTCGTAGGGTTATCTCATTATAAGTCGTATGTCGTCATAAGTTGTATGTCGTCATAAGTCGTATGTCGTCATAAGTCGTATGTCGTCAACGAGTTATCTCATTATAGCACGGTATTGAACTTGTCTCTGAAGTCTTAGGTCGTATCACCTTTATGTCGCATACCTCTTGAGTCGTAGACTTCCATAAGTCGTGACATTCCTCAGGTCGTTAACGTTCTTAGGTTATGAAGGCCTTAAGTCGTAGATCCTTATCTCGTAGACTCTTTAACTCGTGGAGGCCTTAAGTCATAGATCCTTATCTCGTAGACTCCTTAACTCGTAGAGGCCTTAAGTCGTAGATCCTTATCTCGTAGACTCCTTAACTCGTAGAGGCCTTAAGTCGTAGATCCTTATCTCGTAGACTCCTTAACTCGTAGAGGAAACTGGGTTAACACTTGCCCCTCGAAGCACATGCCTTAAGTCGTAAGTCGTGTGCTTCGACTCATCATAACCCGGGTGTGCCGATTCGAGTTCCACTTCCCTGAGGTATAAAATGCTTGGGTCGTTCCTCCTATTTCCTTCTTCTCATTACTTACCCCTGAGCTATTTCTTCCATTAACACATCCTCGAGCTTTCGGAAACAAATTCCACCAGTTCATCCTACCGTTGATTCAGTCCCTATAATCCTCATCATCGCATCGCGTAAGTAAATCCGCAGTTCATTTGATTCCGCGATAGCCATTAACTTGCGAATCTGGACTCCTCATTGACAACTTTAATCCAGTTCCTTATACCACGCTTCATCACGATTGTTGCCACGATCGATTGCTGGTGAGCTCGAGGAAGTTTGATTAGGTTTTGGATAATTCGCGAGGAGAAGATAATGGGTTTCAATATATTATATATATATTTTTTTTTTAGGCTGTTAGGGGTTTGGAGAAGACGAGATAATAGTTAGTGGGTTCATCGGTTTAGGGGTGAGACGGTTTATGGGTTTAGGAGTGGAGATAAGGTTATTCGTCTAGTTGAGGCATGAGTTTTAGGTCGTAACTGAGTTAAGACTTAGAAGAATTCGTATCTTTCTGACTTGAAGTCTTGTCTCTCTTTTATGACTCACGATTCGAAGGACTACCGACTCAAGGCATCAACGACTCAAAAGTGAAGCGACCTATCCTGTCTCTCCTCATAATCCTTTAGGTCGTTGACGAGTCAACCAGATAACCAACGACTTAACTTAGCCCGAAGGAAAAATTCTTAACTCGTAGACGAGTTAGCACTTAAGTTGTTACCGAGTTAGCACTTGAGTCGTTTACGACTTAGCTCTTGAGTCGTCTACGACTCAGCACTTGCATTTTTAAACTCTGCTTAGACCTTGAACTGTTGTATGGATTTTGAACTGTTGAACTTTGCTGCATTCTTTTACAGATTACTTTAACTTGCGGGTTAACAATCTGTTTATTTACAGAAAATTGGGACGAATATACTGCCATCGACTGCCCACATCATATGACAGATTAGTTAATAACAGATAATTAACTTAAATAAATTGTGTGAACGAAGTGCTATCGATTTCAAGTAGAATATTAAAGCAACACTGAAATAGTCAATTGAAACTGACCAGCCTGCACTAATATTATGCTTGAACTTTAAATTAACAAGTTCTGAAATTACCGTAATCGATCAATCGTCGACCAGTTTAATTCCAGTTATATTTACTTGTTATTTTTATCATTTTTGCACGACACTTCACACTTTTAGGAAACGTGCACCTTCATATTTGAATATCCAGTTGCTTGTGTAGAATGACTTCTCAGGAAGAAGATGCAACAGTTCAGACGGGAGAGTCAACTGTTCTTCCAGCTCCACTAGTTAATCCTCCCGAAAGAGTTCCTACTACACTATCATACAAAGTTTTTCGCCAGCTGTGTGCTCAGTTTGGCATTGCTGAATCAGATGCCATTCTTCCTGAGAGAAGTAACACTACTGACATAGCACCTTCTGGTTTGTGACAGTTAACCGACAAATGTGCCTAAGTGGGGGCGTTCCTCCTTTCAATGACTTTTTCCAACAACTTCTTCATCAATTGGCCATTGCTCCATCCCAACTACACCCCAATGGCTACGCCATTCTAATGGGGTTGTGTGTGCTATTTAGGAGAACACTTGATCGACTTCCGAGCTTTGATGAAATTTGTTACTTATGCTCCTTTACCCGGACCAAAGATCATCCTTCTATTACTGTTGTGAGAAGTGCCTGAAACCGCAAATTAATTGTTGGCCTTCCCGACACTGCTCACGGGTTTCTAACCCAGTTCTTCTTCGTTCGTTGCCCCCCGGGGTTTTATGCTCTGTGGAGGGAAGGAAGTAAGATCACCCATCCTTGCTTCGTTTGTTATCTGGCCTTTGTGAGACTGACCTGCTAAGTGTTAACTCTGCTTCTTTTTATTTTCAGCGCTGCCTCCTCCCTCTAGGAATCCCAGTCACAAGTCGACTTTTGAGAGGCTTAAGGCCGTGCCGGTTGAGGAGAGAGATATTCAATTTCTGTTGAAAGATGAATTTTTGCATCAGTACGGACTTTTGCATACTTCTCGTTCTACGCGTCCTCATGAAATTCCAGACTCCCCAGCTAGAGTGTTGGATGCCTCAGTTTCTACTAGCACATCCATATCTAAAGGACCTGCTCCTGAGGCTTCGCTAGTGAAGTGCTCCACTTCTGTTGATGCTGCGGGGCCATCTGACAAACTTGCCCCGGTTATCGAGGAAGAAGAGCCTCAGGGATCTTCCCATCATTCACAAGAATCTGGTGAAAAAGCTGAGAAATCCAGTCCTGTTAAGCAGAGCAGGGACGATACTTTCGAAGGACTGAGCGACCTTTTTGCTACTTCACAAGAGATCTTTAAAGAAGATCCTATCACTGCCGGGATTTCTTCTTCAGTAGTTGAAGCTACTTCTACTTTGCAACAGTCGCCGTCGACTCAAGAGTTGACGCTATCTATTACACCCACAACTACTCCCCAATTAAAGAGTGGTTCGTAGATTGATGCGCGTAGTTTGCACATCACACACACTTAGAATTTCTGGCACTTTTATGCTCTTTTTTTTTTAACGTTTGAAGGATTCTCAAGTTTTATTTCTTTTTTTTAAATTTTAGGTTTACCAATGAGGCGAGGCAGCTCGTACTATGATGACTTTCAGCGATATGGGAAACGCAGCCAGTATGGCTATCAATCCTATCCTCCTGTTCATAGAGAGACTGATGAAGAAAGGGCAGCCCGGAAGGCTCGGGAAAGACGTGATTATGAAGAACGCTTTGGAAGACCAGATAGTCGACATGATTCCTCCCACAGAGAGAGTGACTCCCTTAAACGCAAATCTCATGATGATAGAGGGAAGAGTCACACAACTGATGACTCGAGCAAACGAGCCAAAGTTATTGAGGAGCCAATGCCTGCACCTTCAGAGAAGATTACTGCTCCTACTTCTTCTCAATCTCCTGCCCCTTCCCCTACTGATATCCAAGCAATCATCAATAGGCCATCTTACCAAGTTGGACCAGGTCCAGCCACTCTTCAACGCCGATTTCCTAATTGGTGTTTAAAAGGAGTTCGCTTTGACCTCGATATGGTTCCCATAGATAAAAGTGCTATGCTACGGAACCTTGATGCAGTCAGAACCGATATTGAGAGGATGTCATCTTGGCAGAAACTCGTTGATGAGCTCCAAAGGGTGAATAGGGCCAATCTCGAAGCTATGCTTACCATGGAGAACGACAAAACTGAATGGCAAAAGATCCTTAAACAGCATGATGCAGAAATGAGGAGTATTGCCGATTATAATGAGAAACTTGAGGCAGAAGTTGGGAAACTTAAAGAGGAGCTTGCTATTTCTTCCACTTCTTATTCTCAAAGGGTGAGTGTGCTTCTTCAACAGGTGCTGGATGCTCATGCCGCGCAAAGGGATGCTGAGGCCAAGGCCGATGAGTTGGAGCAGATTATAGAGGGCAACCGTACTGATATTACTCAGTTACGAGGACAAACTGGCCTTCAGGCTGCAGAGATTGAAAAATTGGAAGCCCAGTTATCCAAAGTCGAGAGAGAGCGGGATGAGGCTGTTGCGGGTAGAATTACAGCTGAAGAGGCCCATGAAGCTACTAAAGCTGATATTGGCTCGACACTATTTGATTTCTACTTGCAATGTATATTAGGGCGTGGCAGTCTTGCATTCCTGGGCCCCAAGTACGAGATTACCCTGGCCGAAGTGTGGGAGGCCGCACTAGATATGTTTAAAGGGGCCGGGTACACTGAAGAGGAGTTGGAGGTGCACTACTTAGATTTTGAGGCTCGCGCAGCCCTTGCCAGAGGGAAGGAGCAACTCGCCAGATCGCGGGTTGAAATAGTGGGGGAAGAGCATCAAGAAAAAGAAACAAATTTGACTGTTCCTGTCCCTCCTTCAACTTCGGCCGATGCTGGCATTATTGGCTCTAGCTCCTATGTACCGATCCCTGCTCAAACTGATACCGAGGCCAAAATTACTCAAGTCACAGATGAATCACAAGAGAGTGCTGAATCCCCGGACTATGAAATTGACGTAATAAAGACAACTTCTGCAGGTAATTCCACTGTAAATTTCGCTCAAGTGGATTGCTCATTTATTTCACATGGGTTTAATGAGCTTCTTGACTATTTTCTCAACCTTGATGAGCCTTCATCTCCTCTCTTTACTGACTTTAACCTCTTTTCTTCTACAGAGAAAGTATCAAGCACCGCTCAGATTTCTCCTCCTCCGGTTATCCCTCCTCCGTCTCTCCAGGTGGCTCCTCCTTCTGCTTCTCAGCCCGGGTCGCAAGAGGAACAAATAGAAGCCCTTCACGGTTTAGACGATCCCATCGCTTCGCAAGAGCAAAGAGACGAGGGACTTGAGGGAGGTGAGATATCTCCGGAGCGGACCCCTTCTGATGACATAACTTTGTCTAAACTTGCCACTCCGGGAAGTGAGTCTTCCTCAAAGAGGAGGAAAAAGTACGGAACGTCAAAGAGGAGGGGGAAGAAAATCACTGTTACTGAAGGGGAGCCAGAAGTTGGACCAGCTGCGCCTACCCCTCCTTCTTCCCTTGTGCCAACTGACCGGCCTGAAAAGCTAATCATTCGGCCGGGAAAAGGGTCCAAAGGTAGTAAAAAGAAGTGAACATTTTAGCTTTTTGCCTTTTGTATGTACTGGTCGAGAATTGTGTGGGTACCGGCCCCCGCTTTTCTTTATTTTGAAACCTGTACCTGCATTTCAATTGAATAAAATGATCCTTTGTTTGTACAGACTTCTGTTTGAATTTGAGAATGCATTTATTATTCATTTTAGCACAAGTTTATTTATATGATATTGCAGCGGGCTTATGGTATGTTGTTTGAGTATTACTTTACTGATGCAGCTATACCATTATACCATGTTGCCCCCATACCTTAAGCTTGCTGCAATATTTTTATACTTCGAGGGGACTTGCACTCTTATTTGCTAAAGAATAATTATTTTATTCTTTTTAAAGAAATTTTTTGTAGAGTACAACTCCCTTCGTATAAGTTTCTACGCTTTGTCGTTCGAAGAAATCACTTTTTTTTTTTGCTTACGTGCATATTTTACCAAGTGAATTCTTCTATGTGGTAAAGCGGACCTCTGAAGGGCACTTTAACTTCTTTTTTTTTTTATATACAAAGTTGTACCTCTGAGGAGGGATTTTTCACGTTTCAACACTTGGAAGTTTTATTTCAATCTCGGTGAAACGCGTACCTCCAAAGAGTTGTGCCTTTGAAGAAAGCCTTTTCACGTTTCAACACTTGGAAGTTTTATTTCAATCTTGGTGAAACGTGGGCTTCCGAAGAGGTCTTTCTTCTTGTTTGTGCCCTTGAAGAGGTCTTTCCTTTGAACTGTGTCCCCGGGAGGGGGTTGTACCTCTAAGGAGGGATTTTTCACGTTTCAACACCTGGAAGTTTTATTTCAATCTTGGTGAAACGTGTACCTCCAAAGAGTTGTGCCTTCGAAGAAAGCCTTTTCACGTTTCAACACTTGGAAGTTTTATTTCAATCTCGGTGAAACGTGGGCTTTCAGGAAGGTCTTTATTTTGTCTTTGCATTTCAACCTTGGTGAAGTGAAATTCCGAAGAGCGGTTGTTACACTTCAACTTCTGGCGAAATGTGCCTCCGAAGAGGGCTTTTATTTTGTTTACATTTCAACTCTGGTGAAGTGAAATCTCGAAGAGCGGTCATAACACTTCAACTCCTGGTGAAATGGGCCTCCGAAGAGGGCTTTTATTTCGTTTGCATTTCAACTCTGGTGAAGTGAAATCCCGAAGAGGGGTCATAACACTTCAACTCCTGGTGAAATGTGCCTCAGAGAGGGTTTTCATCGCCTGGAAGTTACTCTCTCATGGTTGGAGGGTCATGACTCCTCCAATCTTTTTTTGTTGAGTAGAGAACTTTCTTTTTTGTGGCGTATGACCCATTAGAGGTCTTTATCCTCCGAAGAGTTGTGTCTCCGAAGAGGACTTGTGCTGCCGATGATGGCTTTGGTTGTTCCTCTGTTCACTTGCTTATGCCTTTTCAATGATCCTCTGCCTCCTCTTTCTTTTTTTTCTTTTTTTTAAGTAACTTGTTTAATCCAAGGAAGTGCGCTTCACTGTCAGGCAATTTCGTGAGAACGAGCACTAGCTTCTTAATTGGACGTTTGTTTGTTCAAACGATCTCAATTTATTAGCAAAGACCCGTTTCTGTCGAAATCATAGGCCGTTCAATTGAAGTACTTCCTATCTAGGATTTGAATTCGGGGCTTTTGTGACTTGAAATTTGGCGAGAATCACTCGGTCTTTTTACGTGCAAGTTTCACTTCCATTGTCTGCAAAAATTTAAATCGACATTTCAGTAATACATTCTATGTACTTTTCATATCGAAAATAAAGCAAACATGTAATAATAATAAGGAACACAAGATTTATAGTGGTTCGGCCAGGAAATTGGGCCTACATCCACTTTATATTCTTTCATTATTTACTTGCATCAGTTTTACAATTGCTTTCAATTACAAGAATCATACATTCATAATTCTTTTTACAATATTTCAACAAAATTTTCAAGTAAAGTATGGACGCAAATGGTTGCTGTTCCATGCCCTTGGAATTTGATCTCCATCAACAGTGGTGAGTTTGAATGTGCCGTCAAGAAGCTTCTGACCTATTACATACGGTCCTTCCCAATTTGGCCCAAACACACCTGTCGCTGTCATAATTCTCTTCAGGACTAGGTCTCCAATCTCAAAGCTGCGTTGGCGAACTTTGGAATTAAAATGTCTGGCTATTCTTTGCTGATGAGCTGCAATTCTGAGATTAGCCTCATCTCTTTTTTCATCAAGGAAGTCTAGCGCTTCAAGCTGTAGCCTTTCGTTCTCTGCTTGGTTGAAATGGATCCTTCTGTGTGAAGGAACCTCTGTTTCTACTGGGATCATTGCTTCCGACCCGTATGCTAATGAGAAAGGAGTGTGTCCAGTCGCAGTTTTGTGAGTGGTTCTGTATGCCCATAGTGCAAGTGGTAGCTTATCGACCCAACCACCTTTTGCTCTTTCAAGTTGCTTTTTGATGGTTGATTTGATGATCTTGTTCACTGCTTCCACTTGCCCGTTTGCCTGCGGATGAGCAACTGCTGAAAAGCTTTTCTGGATTTTGAATCGCCTGCAAAAATCTTGGAATTCCTCGCTTTCAAACTGAGTACCATTGTCTGTGATTATTTTCTGGGGCACACCATACCTGCAAATGATATTCTTGGTCACGAAACTTATCATCTTCTTAGAGGTGATAGTAGCCAATGGTTCAGCTTCAGCCCATTTAGTAAAATAATCAACTGCAACAATAGCATATTTAATCCCTGATTTGGCAGTCGGTAGCGGCCCAATGAGATCCATTCCCCAAATTGCAAATGGCCATGGACTGACCATTTGTGTGAGTTCAGTTGAAGGTGCTCTAGGAATTTTGGCAAATCTTTGGCATCTGTCACACTTTCGGGAATAGCTTGCAGCATCATGATTAATTTCTGGCCAAAAATATCTGTATCGGAGAATTTTCTTTGCTAATGTTTGACCACCTGAATGATCACCACATTCACCTCCATGTACCTCAGCTAGGATTGTTTTGGACTCTTCCCTGGATACACATCGAAGCAATGGCATTGAGAATCCCCTTCTGTATAATCGGCCATCCTGAATTACATAGCGAGAGGCTTTCCTTAGTAGCTTCCGTCTCTCTATCGAATTTTCTGGCAGAGAACCTCTGAGTAGGTAGTCCAGTATTGGAGTCATCCATGACTCTTGTTCTTGAGATACATTCATAATCCAGTCAATATCCATCTCGTCTATACTTGGTGCTGAAAGGACTTCTACGGGGACCAATCCCAATAGTTGAGCTTCACCGGAACTTGAATACTTTGCGAGGGAATCTGCCTTCATATTCTCTTCCCGAGGAATGTGGCTTATTGAATAGTGATCGAGCTCACACAGAAGTTCCCAAGCCTTTGACAAGTAAGCGGGCAGGTTTCCCCCTTTCGTTTGAAATTCCTTCTTGACTTGGCATACAATAACCTGAGAATCGCTAAAGATCTGTAATGCTCGTATGTTTAGTTCTTTAGCGATTTTCAGTCCTGCGATAAGAGCTTCATATTCTACTTCATTGTTTGTTGAAGGAAATTCCAATCTTAGTGCATAGCATAATGACCGACCTTCAGGAGTCTCAAGTACAACTCCGGCTCTAGAACAGTAATCATTTCTTGCACCATCGACATATAACTTCCATTGGATAGGGGAATTGTCGAACGTTTCTTCCTCACTGTTACCCTTATCTGTAAATTCTGCAATGAAATCTGCTAAAGCTTGTCCATTGATTGCTTTGCGGGGATGATAAGTGATGTCATACTGACTGAGTTCAATATTCCACTTTAGAAGACGACCCGAAGTTTCAGGGCGAAACAGGACTTGCTTTAAAGGTTGATCAGTGAGGACTCTGATAGGATGAGCTTGAAAATATTGCCTCAATTTCCTAGACGCAATTAGTAAGCAATAGGCGAGTTTTTCCAACTTAGAGTAATTCATCTCTGCCCCAGCGAGTCTTTTGCTGATATAGTAAACTGGATGTTGAATCCTTTTGTCTTCCCGTATCAGCGTTGCACTTAAAGCGTGTGATGATACTGCCAAGTATATAAGAAGATCCTCGCCATCGCCAGGCCTAGAAAGTATTGGAGGCGTCTCCATATGGCGAATCAATTCATCAAAGCCTTTTTGGCATTCGGGAGTCCAATTGAAGTTTTTCTTTCCTTTCTTTAGGGCGTCAAAGAATAGGATGCATTTATCTGTGGCTTTGGAAATGAACCGACTCAAGGCGGCAACTTTTCCATTGAGACTTTGCAATTCCTTCTTTGTTCTAGGAGCTTTGACTTCTTTCAAGGCAGTAATTTGAGCTGGACTAGCCTCAATGCCCCTAGCGCTGACGATAAACCCTAAGAACGTTCCGGACTCGACCCCAAACGTGCATTTCAGAGGGTTAAGCTTCATTCTGTATTTCCGTAGGACTGCGAACATTTCTGCCAAGTGTTCAATGTGATCCGCTGCTTTCTTAGACTTTACTAACATGTCGTCGACGTAGACTTCCATAGTTTTGCCCAATTGCGGTTTGAACATAGCATTAACAAGTCTTTGGTAGGTTGCCCCTGCATTCTTCCATCCGAAGGGCATAACTCTGTAGCAATAAAGACCAACATCGGTGATAAAGCTCGTGTCCTCCTGATCCGGTTCATGCATCATGATCTGGTTATATCCGGAATAGGCATCCATGAAAGATAACAATTCATGTCCCGCTGTTCCATCTACCAGTTGATCGATCCTGGGTAAAGGAAAGCAATCTTTGGGGCAGGCCTTGTTCAGATCTGAAAAATCGATGCACACTCTCCATTTTCCATTAGTTTTCTTAACCAACACAGGATTTGAAACCCAATTCAGATATGTAGATTCTTTGATGAAGTTATTTTCCATGAGTCGATCAATTTCCTCTTTTAATGCTGCTGACCTTTCTGGACGTTGGGTTCTTCTTTTCTGTTTTACTGGTGTAAACTTTGGGTCAATATTCAGAGCGTGTACTGCAACTTCTGGAGATATTCCACACATATCAGCATGAGTCCAAGCGAAGACATCCAGATTTACTTTCAGGAATGATATCAAGATATTCTGAATTGACACATTAAGTTGTGAACCCACATTCAACACCTTATTTGGGTCCTTCGGGTCAACAGGTACCGGTACCGTCGTTTCAACCGGCACTACTCTATTCTCCCCTGCACTGGCTTTTCTGGGATCCATCTCTTTCCGTGCCCCGCTATGCTCGCCAGTGCAGGGTCCGCCCCGTAATTGCTACAAGGCTGGCTCTTTGATGCGGACCGGGGTGGCCGCATCCTTTCCCATTTCCCTTTTTCTTGACTCTCGCAACTCTGTCAAATAGCACTCTCGCGCAGCATTTTGATCCCCTTTTATAACTCCTACTCCATTGTCTGTAGGGAATTTAATAGCGAGGCACCACGGGGCTAGGATAGCTTTGAACGCTGCGAGCGTTGGATGGCCAAGGAAAGCATTATAAGCAGAAAATTCATCGACAATCACAAATGTTTGCTTACGGACTACTTTCCTTCCTCCTTCCCCAAGTTCTACTAGCAGATCGATGGTTCCTATTTGTTGCTTTGGCTCCCCGGTGAAGCCAGCGATCTTCTGCGATGAGGCTTGTACATCGACCATAGGGATTTTCATTTGGTCGAATGTCTTCTTGAAGAGGATATTACATGATGCTCCGCAGTCAATGAGAACTCTTCTGACAATGGCCGGTCCGATACCAGCTGAGATGACCAAGGGATCTAGGGTAGGAGCTTCGATACTTGAGGAATCTCTGGCTCTGAAAATAATATCATCACTGAAAGTTTTCTGTTGTTTCAGGGGCGTAGTGTCTTCTAAAACAAAGACGTCTTCTTCCGCTGGAACACATTTCAAAGCCCTGGTATATCTCTCCATCTCTCCCCAGCTCTTGCCAGCTGGGTGAGGCCCTCCTGTAATGACATTGATAATGGGCCTTCCACATTCATGCCCCGTAGCTTTCTCACCTATCCTAGGCTGATGAACAGGAGCCTGTTGCCCCTGACTTGACGATGCAGGATTGTTGCTATTCTTTTTCACGAATTGCTGCAGCTTGTTTTCTCTTAGCAATTCTTCAATCAGATTTTTCAACTGGCGGCATTCATCGGTCTCATGACCGGGTTGATTATGGAAGCGGCAGAACTTCCCACTTTGTATAGCCTTTTTTTCGGTCCTCAAAGGGATAGGTTTAGGGAGGTCAACAGAATCTTTAATGGCAAGGTAGATATTCTCCGGCGTGTCTGATAAAGGAGTATACTCTGATGGCTTAAAGGATCGGGGCTTCTTCAGATTACTCTGTTTCTTCCCATTGTTATTTTCCCTTTTTTGCCCTACAGATTCATTCTTGCGTGGAGCAACAGTGTTATCTTCAGCTTTTTCCGACACTGCCTTCACCGGTACAGGACGGCTTTCCAGGCGTATGAATTCATCTGCCTTTTTGTAGAACTTTTCGAGGGAGGTTGGCTCCTTCATGTTTAGCCATTTCCCAAATTCGCTCGACTTATCAATAGCCCTCATCAGATAAGTCAATATCATTCGCGGTTCAGCATTGTCCACCTCTGCCAGCGCTATATTAAAGCGGTTCAAGAAAGATCTGATAGATTCACCAGGATTCTGTTCTATACTTGACAACGACATGATGTCCTTGGCCTTTGAAGCATATAGTCTGAATTGTTCCTTGAACTTTCGGGTCAAGTCTGAAAACTGATCAATAGATCGGACTGGCAACTTGGTGAACCACAGTAGAGCCACACCTTCAAGGTATACGGGGAAATATCGGCACTTTATCTCGTCTGAGGCTCTGGCACCTGTCATGTGCCAATCATATTTATACAAGAATTTATTCGGATCACTTGTCCCTTTGTAAGCTGGGATAGTTGGAGGGACAAACTTCCTTGGAAATTCCGCCTTTAACATTTTCTCAGTAAATGGAGTTTTACTTGGGGCAAAACCCCATTCTTTCTCATCTTCAACCCTTTGCATACTTTCTCTCATGATTTGCCGGACCATTCCAGAAAGATACTCCTCATCATGTCGAGTTCCAGATCCACCAACTTCAGGAAGCGTTTGCTCAAAGGGACTGGTAGCCCTTTCTGGAGCATTCCTTTCATTAGCATCATGAATGTTGCCAGCATAATTCCTTCCATTACCAGCCGGTTGATTGTTTGCCCCGAGCAAATCATTCAACTTATTCAGAATTAGAGCATTTTGGGCACTCTGAGCCTCTAATTGTGCATTCTGGGCGTTTATCTGCTGGTTCAGCCCTAATATTACAGCATCCAACTCCGCTTTCGTAACCCCAGCAGACGGAGTGGGTTGATTAGGTACAGGAGAAGCGGAGGTTCCCTCTTGAATATTCCCAGATCTGACAGATCTACTCTTCCTTCCAGGAGCCATTATCTCGGATAGACTTCTGGTTTTCAGTGAAATTCTCTCTACAAACCTCTGTGAAGCAATGATGATAACTTGCCTGAGTTCAATTCTCAGTGAAAGCACCAAAAATGTTAACGCTAAAATTTGAACGCTAACACCCCGGTGTATGAGTTGTAGTTGTGAAAGCACCACCCGACGACTCGGGAACAGATTACAAGCAGATAATAGCAGAAAAGCGGTAAACAACAACAATTTTATAGTGGTTCGGCTTAAGGGTATAGCCTACGTCCACTTTAAGTACTTTTATTAATAATCTCGTTACAAGCTGATACAATTCTTCCCAAATACAATACGCTTTGAATTACAAGAGACTTAGAACAAGTAGCTTAAACTTCGATGAAAATGAGAGTTTTCGAGTCCATATTGGATGTATGTGATCTCTTCTTGAAGTTGTTTGTAGCGTTCTTAATGTCTTGAGAGCTTCAAGTGTTGGATTGGATTGGTTTGGAATGCAGCAGAGTAACGGCGTTTGAAGGAAATGAGCCCAAAAAAAGTCCCTTTCTAGTTGGAGCTAGGGTCGTATTTATAGGCATTTCTCGGAATTAGGTCATGACTCGTACACGACTCATGATGAGCCATAACCCGTTCACGACTCACAGTAGGTTGCGGCCGACCTACTGGATTAGCTCACTGCTTGGTCCAAAGCTAGGCTCCCATTTAGATGAATAACACAAGTCCTGAGCCGTTCACGAGTTAACCAGTGCAACCTTCCTTGATGTTAGTATGAGTCGTAGGGTTATCTCATTATAAGTCGTATGTCGTCATAAGTTGTATGTCGTCATAAGTCGTATGTCATCATAAGTCGTATGTCGTCAACGAGTTATCTCATTATAGTACGGTATTGAACTTGTCTCTGAAGTCTTAGGTCGTATCACCTTTATGTCGCATACCTCTTGAGTCGTAGACTTCCATAAGTCGTGACATTCCTCATGTCGTTAACGTTCTTAGGTTGTGAAGGCCTTAAGTCGTAGATCCTTATCTCGTAGACTCTTTAACTCGTGGAGGCCTTAAGTCATAGATCCTTATCTCGTAGACTCCTTAACTCGTAGAGGCCTTAAGTCGTAGATCCTTATCTCGTAGACTCCTTAACTCGTAGAGGCCTTAAGTCGTAGATCCTTATCTCGTAGACTCCTTAACTCGTAGAGGAAACTGGGTTAACAGAATCCATTAATTAATTTTCTTTAAAATCGGTTTCACTAGTCTATAATTCCCACCACCCATTTCTAATTTCATTTATGAATTCTAATTCATTTTTTTCAAAGTTCTCTTGTTTCAGTGATTGGGAAATTTCCCTTAAATTTTCAAGAATTCCACTATAAGATCTTTCAAAATCATAAACATTCAACGCGCTCCGTTTATGAATCTTGTGAGCATTTATAAATAAATTCCAATTACTTCCTAAATCTCAATATACATATTTTTTTTTTCAAAATAATAGTTATTTATTTCAAAACACGTTTAAGTAATTTATAAAAATGTCAAAACATTCTAAACCAAACGTCAAAACTCATTTCCTGCTCATTTTGCTATAACTAGTCGGTTTACAAAACTGATTGTAAAATTTTGAATTTTATTTCAATTAATATTTGGTATTTCAAAAAAGCACTTCTGAATATTCCTATAATAACTAGCTGCTAATTATATAGCTTAATAAATAAAATTTCCTTTTAAAAAAAACTTAGTTACTTAATAAAAGTATTTTTTTCCTTTAAAAATCCCAATAACCAATTTAGCTTCTAAACCCCCCCTGATTCACACCACATCAATCCCATTCCTATTCCCTAAGCATTTTCACTTTTCAAAATAGATTCCATTATTATTCCCAAAACCTGTTTTCATATCTCGATATAATTCACACTTGGAATTTTTTCCAATTTATCAATTGGCATCCTTTTTTCTTATTCATAAAAATTATTTAAAAATTTATAAACTCCTTAGGATTTTGTTTGTTTATAGAACTAATCCCTTTTGTAAAAATCTTATTTTATAAATACATTTCTTAATAAATTCCATATATTTTCAAATCTATTTGAAATATCGATTTCAAACTCCTTTTCATATTTTCCAACAATATCATTTAAAAATCCATTTTTTTAAAATCGTTTATATAAATTATTTTTAAATCTCTTTTTAAAATATATTTTTTCGAATAGTTAAGTACAACCCAAAAATAAATTTACCGTTTTATCCTATCAATTTTCTTCTAAAATAATCCAAACTTCGATATACATATTTTTATACTCAAAATCTCCTTTTAGTTCCATCAAATTTAAAAATAATATTTACGGTGGTTAAATTACGAAAATTCAGGCCAGCGCTATTATAGCATCCAATAAATTTACAACATAATAATAATCTACAACAGATTATTCTAACACATCACATATTACTATATATGAAAAATAATCAATATAAATTTGAGGATTCCATTTGGATCCCTCTAGCCTATTTTCCTGCATCCGCAAACATTAATACAACATAAAAAATACCAATCCCACTTCAAAGAGGATATCAGGTATGTAAGATATCATGGTTTTCGTGCGCAGTCTTTCTTCCGACCTAGATCTGCCTTCGAGCTCAACTTGTGACAAAACCCCTAATCGAGCAGCCCCCAATCGACAACGTCATCGCCCCACGTCTCTGTATTCGCCCAGACATCATGCTTCTGATCAACGCGTACGACCCTTGTGCCCAAAAATCACGACTCGATCGCGTAACCATCTTCCTAGATCGCTTCGTCCACCTCTCCTTATATGTTCCAGACGACAAACACTAAGTCATGATTGAATTCGATCACTCTTATTTTTTTCTTTAAAATGAATTTTGATTTCGTCTTCGTTCAATTTATAAAAGAGAGAAGAGGGGGACGTGTTTTTATTCGATTTCGTTCTTTTTTTATTTAAATAGAGAATAAGATTGTAATTTTAATGAGGAATTATTTCTCAAGACCAAAAAATAAAAGTGTATGTTATTTTAAAGCGGAAGGAGGCACGATCTGATTGAAATAAAAGAGGGGAGGGCTTGTGTATAAATTTGGGCTTGCTTCAAAGGAAACTGTTAATGCTAAAATTGAACGCTAACACCCCGGTGTAAGTAGTAAAAATGTGAAAGCACCACCTGATGGTACGGGAACTAGAGATATGCAGAAGATAACAGAAAATCAAGTAAAGAGACACAGTTTTTATAGTGGTTCGGCTTAATATTAAGCCTACGTCCACTTTAATCTTCTTTATTGCTGATTCGATTACAACTTTTACAATGATCTTCGATTACAACACAACTAAGACAAGTAGCTAGAACTTCAATGTATAAGAGCTCTTCGAATTCATGTCGAATGTGTTAGATCTCTCTTGAAGTCCGTAGAGGTGTCTTCGGTGTTTGAAGTGTCACATGAGTCGAGAAAACAGCAATGTATAGGCGTTCCAGAAATGAGCCAAAAGTCCTCTCTTCGGTGGAGTAGGCAAGGTATTTATAGGGAACTTTTGGAGTTAGGTTGTAGGTCGTGGGCAACCTAGGGGTTAGGTCGTAGGTCGTGGACGACCTAAGGGGTAGCAGGAGAGGGAGTGGCGACCTAAGGAACTATGGCATAAGAAGTAGCGGCATAAAAGCCAGCGGCATAAGGAAGTTGCCTTGGTTTGTTTAGGTCGTGAGCGATCTAGTAGAAGATGCAGTATGCAGCTTAGGTCGCGAGCGACCTAATGGAAGAGGTCAAGTGAATTCGGCTCTTACTAGTGGAAGATGCTAGGTCGTAACTTGTTAAGTCGCTAGGGCTTTTAGGTCGTTGAATACCTGTGTCGCTTGGTTCTTAAATCGGTAAGTCGGTAGGTCGTTACAAGTTTTGGTCACGCTCTTTATTAAGCCGTTGCCATGTTGGCTCAATGAATGCCTTAGCTCCCTAACCCGCTGAATTGATTAAGTCGCTAACCCGCATCTATGTTAGCTCGCTGGAGAAATCTTCTCCTTTTTCATCTCCAATCATTAATTCCATCAGTGAATTTAGGTAATTTAAAGCATTTATTTGCGGCGTTTGCCACCGATTCTCCCATAATCATCTCCATACGATTTTTGTTGTTATGTTGCAAAATCGCATTCGGATTTGCCCCTCGATTCGTGTCGAGTTGTTAGCAATTGCTGTAGAAACGAATCGGCCTAGGTTTTCATGGAGTTTTTGGAAATTTGGAGGAGATGATGAGGTTTTAGGTTAACGGATTATTGAATTTTAGGTTATGTTATGGCACTTCTGGTGAGGCGAGGGAGATGGACACGTGGCAACGTGTGAATGGAGAGTAGTACATAAGGATTTTGATGGGAGATAGCTTGACATTGCCGAGTTGCCTCTTGCGACCTAACATATTTACGACCTAACAGATTTGACCGACCTACTCGTTGCGACTTAAGCTATTTTCGACTTAACTTTTTAGGTCGCGTGTGTATTCAAGAGATCTAGGACTTAGCCAAATCTGCACTACTTTGATCTAAAGCTTTAATCCGCATCATGACTTTTAACTCGTAGGAACATGATACTGTTGAACTTTTTGACTTGAACAGTGCGACTGAAGGAAGCTTCGACCTATGCTAAGTCATTTGAGCTTAGCTGCTTGTGAAAATTGGACAATACTTAAATGAATTTTCAACTTGAACTGTTGAGATAAACTGCATGAACTTGTTGCACTTATTTACAGATTATATTAACTTTTAATGCTAACAACCTGTTAAATACAACATTTGCAGAAAACTAGGGCGAATATACTTCCACTGACCGCCCACATCAAATGACAGATTAGTCGATAAAGAATAATCAACTTAAATAAATTATACGAATGAAGTGCTATAAATCAACAAATTCAAGTGAAGTATTAAAGAAAAGCAAAATTAATCAACTAAAGCTGATCTGTTTGCATCAACGCTGCACTTGTACTTGGACCTAAAATAACAAGCCCTGAAATTTTATAATCGACAAATGCCTATTAATTTAATTCCAATTATATTGGCTTGTCATTTTATTAGTTTTGCACAACACTCCACACATTTACGAAATGTGCACCTTCATATTTGAATATCCAGTTCCTTGTGTAGAATGACTTCTCAAGAAGAGATAGTAGGGCAAGCTAGAGAGGTCTTCCCAATAGCTAACCCCTTGGATAATCCCCCGGAAAGAACTCCAACTACTCTAAATCAACGGGTGCTCAATCAATTATGTATTCAGTTTGGTATTGCTAAGGCTGACGCTTTGCTTCCTGGGGTAAATGATACTGCTGACAGGCCACCTCTTGGTTTCATTGCAGTTAATCGTCAGATGTGCTTGAGTGGATCCATTCCTCCCTTTAACGATTTTCTTCGACAGCTCCTTCTCCGATTGACTATCTCTCCCTTCCAGTTGCACCCCAATGGCTACGGCATCTTGATGGGACTGTGTGTACTGTTCAGGAGGACACTCGACCGTCTTCCGAGCTTTGAAAACATTTGTTACTTATGCACATTTGCGAAGAACAAGGATCATCCTTCTATAATTCTCGTGAGAAGCGCAAGGAATCGTAAATTAATAACTAATCTTCCTGAAAGCGCCCATAGATTTTTGAATCAATTTTTCTTCGTCCATTGCCCCCCAGGATTGTACAGCATTTGGAGAGTAGGAAGTAAGCTTGCCTATCTCCGTTCTTTTCGTTTTCGAACTTTTCAAAATCCGAGTTGTTAAGTGCCAAATTCATTCTTTACTTTACAACACTTCATCCTCTTTCTAAAGATTCCAACAATAAGCCGACTTTTGAAAGACTAAGTGCCGTGGCGGTTGAGGAGAGAAGCGTTAAATTTTTGTTGAAGGATGAATTTTTGCATCAATTCGGACTTTTGCATTCTTCCCGATCTACCCAGCTTCATGATGCCCCTGGTTCTCAAGTAGAGACTCTAGATGCCCCAGTTTCCACCGAAGAACTTACACCGAAGGAACCTACCGCTGAGGCTTCATTGGTGAAATGTTCTACTTCCGTTGACGTTGCGGGGTCATCCGACAAATTTGCACTTCCCCCGGTTATTGAAGAAGATGAAGCTCCTCAACATTCCGGGAAGGCTGCTGATGCAGGAGCTGAGAGAAAGAGTCCCGCTAGGCATGACGGTGACGACACTTTTGAGGGATTGAGCGACTTGATGGTTACTTCACATGAACTCTTCAAGGACGATTCTACCTCTTCTAAACTTGCTTCTCCAGCAGTTGAAGTGACATCAGTTTTGCAAACAACTCCATCAACTCAAGGGATAACTCTTAAGCCGAAGAGTGGTTTGTAGCTTGACGCGCGTAGTTCACACGCCGCACACACTTAGGATTCCAGCAACTTTGTGTACTTAACTTTTTTTTTACTTTGAAGATTTCTGAACTTGTCTCTTCTTCATTTTCAGGTTCTCCAATGGGACGTAGCGGCTCGTACTATGATGATTTTCAGCGCTATGGAAGGCGCGACTCTTATGATCCCAAGCGGTATCTTCCTGCCCCAAGGGAAACCGATGAAGAAAGAGCCGTAAGAAAAGCTCGCGAGAGGCGGGCTTATGAGGTGCGCTATGGGAGAAGGGATGAACGACATGATTCTTCCTAGAGAGGTGATGATTCCCACAAAAGAAAATCTCATGATGACAAAGGGAAAGGTCCCATTGCTTAAGATCGGAGCAAGCGGGCCAAGCTTAGTGAAAGGCCATCGTCTGCAATTTCTGGAAAATCCGCTGCTCCCATCTCTTTGGAAATCACTTCCAGCTCTCCTGCCCTTCAAAGAGCTGATATTCAAACGATCATCAACAGGCCTCCGTATCAAATTGAGAATGCACCACCTGCACTCCAAAGTCGGTTTCCAAACTGGTGTTTAAAAGGGGTGCACTTCGACTTGGACTTGATTCCTATTGACAAGCAAGCAATGCTAAGGAAACTCGACGCTGTTAAACTTGACATTGAGAGAATGTCGGGATGGCAAAAGCTAGTTGACGAGCTTCAAAGGGTGAATCGCTTGAATCTTGAGGCTATGTTAACCATAGAGAGCGATAAGTCCGAGTGGGAGAAAACTGTCGACCAGCATGATGCAGAGATGAAGAATGTCACCGCTTACAATGAGAAGCTTGAAGCGGAAATTGAATAACTCGAAGAAGAGCTTGCCACTTCTTCCACTTCCTATACTCAAAAGGAAGAAGTGCTTCAAAAACAGGTGAGAGATGCTCATGCCGGGCAATAAGACGTTGAAGCTAAATTCGAAGCACGGCAGAAAATTGTAGAAAGCTACCGAACTGATGTTGCTCAGTTGCGAGAAAAAACTAGCTCCCAGAACTTGGAGATTGAAATGTTAAGAGCTCGACTTTCTAAAGTTGAAAAAGAGCATGATGAAGCGATCGCCGGCAAAGCAGCAGCTGAAGAATCTCATAAAGCAACAAAAGCCAACATCAGCTCTACCTTATTCGAGTTTTATATACATAGTGTCTTGGGGCATTGCAGCCTTTCATTTTTAGGCCCGAAGTATGAGATTACCTTGGCCGAAGTGTGGGAGGCCGCACTTGATATGCTCGGAGGCGCTGGCTATGCTGAGGTAGATCTTGAGGCGCACTATCTGGATGATGATGCACGTGCTGCCCTTGCCAGGGGAAAGGAGCAACTTGCTAAAGAGCGAGCCGGAACGGCGGAAGGGGAACATTTAGGGAAGGAACATTTGACCGACCCGACTCCTCCTTCAGTTTCGGCCGACATTGATATCATTGGCTCTAGTTTCCATCCTTCGCCCCCGCCAAAGCTGACATTGAAATTGTAAGTGCTTATACTGGAGATGAAGCTCAAGAAATCACTGAAGCACAAGGCTTTGAAGTTGACATGATACAACCAACTTCTCTAGGTAACTTCAACGTTGATTTAGCTCAAGTGGACTACTTATTCACTTCACATGAACTTGATGAACTTTTTGATTATTACTTAAGCCTTGACGCGCCACTATCTCCTCTCTTTGCAAGGAATACTGATTTTAACTTCTCTTCTTCTATAGTGAAAATGCCAAGTGCCGCACAGACTTCTCCTCTTCCAGCTGTTCCACCTCCATCACTTCAAATTACACCTCCTTCTGCTTCTCAACCGGGGTCGTAAGAAGAATTAATAGAAGCTCTTCAAGGCTTGGATGACCCGGCCGCTTCGCAAGAGCAGAAGGCTGAGGAACTTGAAGAAGGTGAAAAGACTCCGGAGCAATTTCATGATGACACAAAGCTGTCTGCATTTATCACTTCGGGCAGCGAGTCTTCTTCATGGAAGAAGGAGAAGCGTGTAACTTCGAAGAAGAGAAGGAAATGCACTTCTGCTAGCGAAGAGAAGGCGGAAGTAGACCCAGCTGCACCTCTATCGCCTTCTTTCCCGACCCGTTCAAGCCGGCTTCCAAAGTTAACCATCAGGCCAGGCGAGGGCTCTAAAGATGGCGGGAAGAAGAAATAGTGAATCTCGCTTTACCCTTCTTGTTTGCTTTTTTGCTTGTATACAAACGCTTGTATTGACCGGAGATTGTACGGGTACCGGTCCCCCCTCTTTTGTAACCTGCACATGTATAAAAATTTATAGTATGGAATAAAATGATTCTTCTTACTTGTACAATCTTTTGACTATTATTTGTGAATGCATTTATTCCTTATTTTCACACAAGTTTCTTCATTTTCTTTTTGTGATATTGCAATAAGTTTGTGGTATTGAGCGTTGCTTTTATTAATGTAGGTATGTTGTATTGTATTGCCCCCATACCATGGCTTATTGCAATTTCTTTCATTTGATAAATTTTGGAGAACATTTCTTCCGTTTCGAGAAGACTTGTACTCTTAAATTGGAGTACAATTCTTCCATTTTGAGAAGACTTGTACCCTTAAGTTGGAGAACAATTCATCCATTTTGAGAAGGCTTGCTCTCTTACTTTAGAGAATAATTGTTTCCATTTTTTTTGAGGAAATATTACTCTGCTTTAGTATAGTGTGCCTTGTATTGGAGAATTCTTCTCTCTCTTTTATTTGAAATTTTTTTTTTACACTTCGCTTTCGGAGATAGTCACTTTTTTTTTTGACAAGTGGATTCTCCTACGCGGTGAAGTGAATTTCCAAAGAGGGCTTTGAATTGGCACTACAACTTCTGGGGAAGAATATTTTCAAGATGGGGAAATTGATCTTCCCTTGAGAGCTGCAGTGTACATCCGAAGAGGGCTTTCTTTTTTTTGTGCCTCGTTGGAGGGCTTTTTTGTTTTGTTCGCTTGAGAGTGTTTTCTCACAGTTAAATGGTTCCATGGGGCGCACGTAAGTTACTTAGTTGGATGTCCGTTTGCACAAACGATCGCAACCAATTAACAAGGCCCCTGTGCCTTCTATCTTTGGAAGGTGCCCATCCGGTGGTTCCAAAGAGGTCTTATGGTGCATCGGGAGAGGTCTTCTGCCTCCGAAGAGGGCAGGCGTGCCTTTGGTGAAGGCTAGTGCCTCTAAAGAGGGCTTGTGGTGCCTCGGGAGAGGTCTTCTGCCTCCGAAGAGGGCAGGTGTGCCCTTGGTGAAAGCTTGTGCCTCTGAAGAGGGCTTGTGCCTCCAAAGAGGTCTTTATTTGATTGCCTGGAAGTTACTTTCTCATGGTTGAATGGATTCACGGGGCAGATGCAAGTTACTTAATTGAATGTTCATTTGCACAAACGATCGCAACTAGTTAACAAGGGCCCTCGTTGATTCCACCAATCTTTTTGGTTGAGAAGAGAACTTTCTTTTTTCGGCGTGCCTCGTTAGAGCCTCCGAAGAGTTGTGCCTTCGAAGAGGGCTTGTGCCTCCGAAGAGGTATTTGGGTGGTTGGCTTGCCATGAAGGTTGCATCTCACGGTTAAGTGGATCCACGAGGCAGACGCAAGCTATCCAACTGGATGTTTAGTTGCACAAACGATTGCAATCAGCTAGCAAGGGCCTGGTGCCTTTGCTTTGGGAAGGTGCCCTCCGGTGGTTCCACCAACCATTTCGTTGAGAGGCAGGACTCCTTTTTGGCTCTTTTCTATCCGCTCGCCCTTGTATGTTCATCATTTGCTCATTAGCGATTCCCTGTTATCATTTCCAAGCACATGTTCCTTTCTTTTGCAAGTAGTTTTTTTTATCCAGAGAAGTGTACTCCATTGTTAAGCGAGTCCACGGGGCAGATGCAAGCTATCTAACCGGATGTTCGTTTGCACAAACAATCGCAATCAGTTAGCAAGGGCCTGGAATATTCACGTTAGGGAGGTGCCCCTCCGGTAGAATCACTAACTGTTTGCATGAAGCACTTCTCATATAGGATTTGAATCTGGAATCTTTGTGGCTTGACATTTGTATATTGAGTGATTTCAGTGATCTCTTGGCCTTGTGATGGGTAAGCTTTGTTTTAATGGCCTGCAATGTTAAATCGACATTTTAGCAATACATTTAAAGTATTTACACATCGAAATAAAATAGGCATTTTACAATAATAGAGAACACAAGATTTATAGTGGTTCGACCAAGAACTGGGCCTACATCCACATTATAGTTCTTGTTTTTCATTTGCACTAGTTTACAATAGTTTTTAATACAAGAATCATACATCCGTCATCATTTTACAAATTTAAGAAAAGCTTTTAAGTAAATATGGACGTAAGCGATTGTTGTTCCAAGCTCTTGGAATTGGATCTCCTTCGACAGTTATCAGTTTGAAAGTGCCATCAAGAAGTTTTTTGTCTATGACATACAACCCTTCCCAGTTTGGTGCAAACACTCCTGTTGCTGTCATGATCCTTTTCAAGACTGGATCCCCAATCTCAAAGCTGCGTTGGCGAAATTTGGAATTGAAGTGCCTGGTAATCCTTTGCTAATGAGATGCAATTATGAGCTGAGCCTCTTACTTTATTTCATCAAGGAAGTCAAGTGCTTCAAGTTGCAACTCTTCATTTTCAGCTTGGTTGAAATGAATTCTTCTGTGTGAAGGGAATTCTATTTCCACCGGAATCATTGCTTCTGATCCATACGCTAATGTGAATGGAGTGTTCCCAGTCGCAGTTTTGTGGGTAGTTCTGTATGCCCATAGTGCAAGTGGTAGCTTATCGACCCAACCACCTTTTTCTTTTTCTAGCTGTTTTTTGATGGTTGACTTGATAATTTTGTTTACTTCTTCCACTTGTCCATTTGCCTGCGGATGAACCACTGCTGAGAAGCTTTTTTGGATCTTGAATCGCTTGCAAAAATCCTGGAACTCTTCGCTTTCGAATTGAGTACCATTGTCTGTGATTAGCTTTTGAGGCACACCATACCTGCAAATGATATTCTTAGTCACAAAGTTTATCATCTTTTTAGAGGTAATAGTAGCTAATGGTTCAGATTCAGCCTATTTAGTGAAATAATCAACAACAACAATAGCATATCTAATTCCGGACTTGGCAGTTGGCAAAAGCCCGATGAGACCTATTCCCCAATAGCAAATGTCCATGGACTGACCATCTGCGTTAGCTCGGTGGAAGGTGCTCTTGGGATTTTTGCAAATCTCTGGCATCGGTCGCACTTTTGGGCATAGCTAGCAGCATCACGATTAATGTCTGGCTAAAAATACCCATAGTGGAGAATTTTCTTTTCTAGAGTTTGACCACCTGAATGATCCCCACACTCTCCTCCGTGCACTTCAGCTAAAATTGTCCTAGCCTCTTCTTTAGTTACACATCGGAGTAATGGCATTGAGAATCCCCGTCTGTACAACAGAGCGTCTGGAATTACATATATGAGGCTTTTCTTAACAGCTTCTGACACTCCTTTGAATTTTCTGGAAGGGAGCCGTTAAGTAGATATTCCTTGATTGGAGTCAACCACGACTCCTGCTCTTGAGAAACGGTCATGCTCCAGTCAAGCTCCATTTCATCAATACTTGGTTCTGACAGGACTTCTACAGGAACCAATCCCAGTAATTGAGCTTCACCAGTGCTTGAATACTTTGCGAGAGAATCTACCTTCATGTTCTCTTCCCGGGGTATATGACATGTCGTATAATGATCGAAATCAACGAGAAGTTCCCAGGAAATATGAGCTTGACTTGCCTCCTTTAGTTTGAAACTCTTTCTTGACTTGGCATACAATAAGTAGGGAATCACTGAAGATCTGCAGCATTTTGATATTCAGTTCTTTAGCAATCTTCAAGCCGGCAATAAGAGCTTCATATTTTTCTTCATTATTTGTCGAAGGAAATTCCAATCTCAGTGCGTAGAACAGTGATCGCCCTTCAAGGGTTTCAAGCATGACCCCAGCTCCAAAACAATAGTTGTTTCTTGCGTCATCAACATATAATTTCCATCGGGTCGGGATGTCATCAGTAACTTCTTCCTCGCTGTCATCTTTATCTGTGTATTCTGCAATGAAATCTGCTAAAGCTTGTCCGTTGATTGCTCTTCGGGGATGGTAAGTGATATCATATTGGCTGAGTTCAATATTCCACTTCAGAAGACGACCCGAAGTCTCTGGATGAAATAGGACGTGTTTTAGAGGATGATCAGTAAGGACTTTGATAGGATGAGCTTGAAAATATGGCCTCAACTTTCTGGAAGCTATCAGTAGGCAATAGGCGAGTTTTTCTAGCTCTGAATAATTCATCTCTGTCCCAGTGTACCTCTTACTGATGTAGTAGACCAGGTGCTGAACTTTTGCATCTTCCCGTACTAATGCTGCACTGAGGGAATGAGACGAAACTGCTAAATATATGAAAATATCTTCACCGTTGCCGGGCTTAGAAAGTATTGGAGGCGCTTCCATGTGACAAATTAGTTCATCGAAATCTTTCTGACATTCCGGAGTCCATTAGAAGTTTTTCTTTCCTTTCTTCAGAGCGTCAAAGGATGGAATGCATTTATCCGTGGCCTTGCAAATAAACCGACTCAAAGCAGCAACTTTCCCATTGAGACTCTGCAATTCCTTCTCTGTCCTAGGGGCTTTGACTTCTCTCAGAGTAGTAATTTGAGCAGGATTAGCTTCAATTCCCCTAGCACTTACAATGAAACCCAAGAATTTCCCAGACTCTACTCCAAATGAACATTTCAAAGGATTAAGCTTCATTCCACACTTTTGGAGGACTGCGAACATTTTTTCCTAGTGATCCATATGGTCCACTACCTTCTTTGACTTCACTAACATATCATCAACATAAACTTCCATAGTTTTGTCAATCTGTGGCTTGAACATAGCATTAACAAGTATTTGGTAAGTTGGCCCCGCATTCTTCAGTCCAAAGGGCATGACTCTGTAGCAGTAAAGGCCGACATCGGTGATGAAGCTCATGTCCTCCTGATCTGGCTCATGCATCATGATTTGGTTATATCTGGAGTAAGCATCCATGAAAGACAACAATTCATGCCCAGCTGTTCCATCCACTAACTGATCAATCCTGCGTAACTGGAAGCAGTCTTTGGGGCAGGCTTTGTTTAAATCTGAAAATTCAATGCATACTCTCCAGTTTCCATTTGCTTTTTTAACCAGCACCGGATTAGAAACCCAATTTGGATAAGTGGACTCTCTGATGAAGCCATTCTCCATGAGCCGATCTACTTCTTCCTTTAATGCTGCTGACCTTTCCGGATCCTGGGTTTTTCTTTTCTGCCTCACAGGTGTAAATTTCGGATCAATATTCAGAGTGTATACCACGATTTCTGAAGATATTCCACACATATTAGCATGACTCCAAGCAAATACATCCAAATTTTCTTTTAAGAATGATATCAAAATATTTTGAACCGTCACACTAAGTTGAGAACCCACATTCAGCGGCTTGTTTGGATCTTTCGGGTCAACAGGTACTAGCACCGTTACTTCCATTGGCACCACTCTATTCTCCCATGTACTGGCTTTTCTGGGATCCATTTCTTTCCATGCACCGCTATGCTTGCCAGTGCAGGGTCCACCCTGTAATAGCTACAAGGTTGGTTCTTTGATGCGGAGTGGAGCTGCCGCATTCTTTCCCATCTCTCTCTTCCTTGCTTCCCACAACTCTATAAGATAACATTCTCGCCCAGCATTCTGATCCCCTTTAATAACACCGATGCCATTATCCATGGGGAAATTCATAGTGAGGCACTACGAGGCGAGAATTGCCTTGAATGCTGCAAGAGTTGGTCGGCCTAGGAAGGCATTGTAAGAAGAAAATCCGTCAACAGTCACAAAAGTTTGCTTTCAACCAACTTTTTCTACCCCTCTCCAAGCTCCACAAACAAATCAAAAGTTCCAATCGGCTGCTTTGGTTCCCCAGTGAACCCAACAATCTTCTGCGAAGAAGCTTGTACTTCAGTCATTGGAATCTTCATTTGATCGAATGCTTTTTTGAAGAGGATATTGCAAGAGGCGCCGTAGTCAACAAGCATCCTTCTTATAATAGTAGGTCCGATAACAGCAGAAATGACCACGGGATCCATGGTAGGAGCTTCAATACCCATAGAGTCACTGGCCCTATACACAATGTCATCATTAAAAGTTCTTTGCTGCTTCAAAGGTGCAGCGTCTTCCAACACAAAACATTTTCTTCTGTTGGGGCATATTTCAAAGCACGAGCATATCTTTCCATCTCTCCCCAGCTTCTACCAGCCGAGTGAGGACCTCCCGTGTTTACATTAATAACAGGCCTCTCTGATTCATGCGTCGTAGTCCTCTCACCCGAGCAGATGGATGAGCAGGAAGTTGCTGGCCCTCAGTAGATGAAGTTGGGTTGTTCCTATTTCTCTTAACATATTGCTGCAGCTTGTTCTCTCTCAGCAGTTCTTCAATCAAACTTTTCAAATGGCAACATTCGTTAGTATCATGACCGGTTTGATTACGAAACCGACAAAATCTCCCACTTTGAACAACCTTTTTCCAAAGCTTCAACATGGGTGGTTTTTGATACTCAACGGCGTCTTTGGTAGCGAAAAAGATATTCTCCGGAGTATCAGTTAAAGGCGTGAAAACTAAAGGTTTTAAGAAGCGAGGTTTCTGCACATCCTTCTGCTTCTTCCCACCGTTATTCTCCCTCTTCTAACTTCCGGATTCCTTTTTGGTAGGAGCTGCAGTGTTATTCTTAACCTCCGTCAATGCCACTTACGTCGGCGCAGGAAGGCTTTCCAAGCACATGAACTCGTCAGCTTTCTTGTAGAATTTCTCTAGCGAATTTGGTTCCTTCATATTCAACCATTTCCCAAACTCACTCGATTTGTCGATAGCCCTCATTAAGTAGGTCAAAACCATTTGTGGCTTTGCATTGTTGATTTCAGCCAAGGCTATGTTGAAGCGGTTTAAGAAAGATCTAATAGACTCTCCGGGATTCTGTTCCAGGCTGGACAATGACATTATGTCCTTCGCCTTTGAAGCATACAACCTGAACTGTTCTTTAAACTTCCGAGTTAAATCGGAGAACTGGTCTACAGATCGTACTGGTAGCTTTGTAAACCAGAGTAGAGCCACTCCTTCCAAGTATACCAGAAAGTACCGGCATTTGATCTCATCTGATGCTCTAGCACCAGTCATGTGCCAGTCATACTTATATAGGAATTGGTTAGGGTCGCTTGTTCCCTTATAAGCCGTAATGGTTAGGGGAACAAACTTCTTTGGGAACTCTTCCTTCAGAATCCTTTCGGTGAATGGAGTTTTGCTTGGAGCGAACCCCCATTCTTTTTCATCTTCTTCCCTTTGCATACTTTCTTTCATAATTTGTCAAACCATACCCGAGAGGTATTCCTCATTGTTTAAAGGCTCTGCGGGACAGACTTCAGCCATTTTCTCGGATGTTTGCCTGGACAAACGTTCGCGGAGAGTCGGCTGCGGCCTTGATCCTCCAGCATGGGGAGGTGCCTCTTCGGCGGGGCTAGCTGCCTTTTGAGGAATATTCCTCTCTTCAGGATTGTGAACATCATCAGCAAAGTTTTCTTAATTATTCACTGGTTGACGGTTAGCTCCAAGCAATGCATTCAACCTATCAAGCATTAAATATTCTGGGCTTCCATTTGCTGATATAACCCAGACACTGCAGCATCTAACTCTGCCCGTGAAATTCCAACACTTGGAGCTGCTTGACTTGACAAAGGAGAAGTGGCTGTATTTTCACGGACATCACCGGGTCTAGTAGATCTGCGCTTTCTTCCAGGAGCCATAATCTCTGATAGACTTCTGGTTTTGAGAGAGATTCTTTCAACGAACTTTAGCGAAGCAATGATGAAAGCACCCTGAGTTCGAGTTCTCAGTGAAAGCACCAAAAATGTTAACGCTAAAATTGAATGCTAACACCCCGGTGTAAGTAGTAAAAATGTGAAAGCACCACCCGTTGGTACGGGAACTAGAGATGTGCAGAAGATAACATAAAATCAAGTAAAGAGACACAGTTTTTATTATAGTGGTTCGGCTTAATTTTAAGCCTACGTCCACTTTAATCTTCTTTATTGCTGATTCGATTACAACTTTTACAATGATCTTCGATTACAACACAACTAAGACAAGTAGCTAGAACTTCAATGTATATGAGCTCTTCGAATTCATGTCGAATGTGTTAGATCTCTCTTGAAGTCCGTAGAGGTGTCTTTGGTGTTTGAAGTGTCAGATGAGTCGAGAAAACAGCAGAGTATAGGCGTTCCAGAAATGAGCCAAAAGTCCTCTCTTCGGTGGAGTAGTCAAGGTATTTATAGGGAACTTCTGGAGTTAGGACGTATGTCGTGGGTGACCTAGGGGTTAGGTCGTAGGTCGTGGACGACCTAAGGGGTAGCAGGAGAGGGAGTGGCTACCTAAGGAACTATTGCATAAGAAGTAGCGGCATAAAAGCCAGCGGCATAAGGAAGTTGCCTTGGTTTGTTTAGGTCGTGAGAAATCTATAGAAGATGTAGTATGCATCTTAGGTCGCGAGCGACCTAATGGAAGAGATCATGTGAATTCGGCTCTTGCTTGTGGAAGATGCTGGGTCGTAACTTGTTAAGTCGCTAGGGCTTTTAGGCCGTTGAATACCTGAGTCGCTTGGTTCTTAGATCGGTAAGTCGGCAGGTCGTTACAAGTTTAGGTCGCGCTCTTTATTAAGCCGTTGCCATGTTGGCTCATTGAATGAATTAGCTCGCTAACCCGCTGAATGGATTAAGTCGCTAACCCGCATCTATTTAGCTCGTTGGAGGCTTTGGTTCATTAAGTCGTTAAACTTCTTAACCCGCTTGGTCATTTAGGTCGCTGATCCCTGTAGCACATTAGGTTTTTGAGTCATGAAAAAGTAGGGTTAATAGAAACGAACAACTTTGACTTTTCCAATTTATAATATTATTTAATTATAAATTATCTCGTTATGTATATCTTGAAATTTGAACTCCTATGGAGGCATGCTGCTTGGCATTCCTAATGTTATACCGCTATTCTGAACTCATTGGAACAAGTTTTGAATTTTATAATATGGTTTGTATTATAATATTGACAGCCAAATAGACCAGTATATTATAATAATTCTAGAAAATTATTTGTTCATATCTTATATATAATTTGGGTAAAATTATTTCATTTACCCGCTTCAAAACCATATTGCGTCGGTTTATTGTATTTAAGTGTTTAGAAACTCCAATCAATTTAGTGGCATCCTACTGTTCGAACAAAATTTATATGCCACTCAACAGATTGATCAACACGGTATAAAACCATTTCTATTCACTAATAAATATGCTCTCACATCTATTAATAGTCTAAACTCATTTTAGGGTACTGCTATCCCTATTTCTAATGAGTAATTACCACCAAAGCCAAGGTTCCCACTAAACCTTTAGCTCTGTACTAAATGTAGCAACCCGCCATTCCATACCCTTTGAGTTGATAACAATTCATTCTTATGCAACCCAAATTGTTTGGAAGAGCGAATAACTAGGGTAAAGAAGAAAAAGAGACAGAAAAAAATAGAATAACCAAACAGAATTTCACAATCGTAGTGGAACAAATTATAATATACTATGACGACTCGCCTTGCATTCCATAGAAAGACGTATCGTAATTTAGAAAGAAATAAGTAGAAAATAAAATAGAGAATATCACTGTGGAACGGAAAAATATATTACATAACATAAATATTACACAGTAGTCATTAATTCCATACATCAGAGCCATTCAGTTATACAACATTATATTAGACAGTAGTGATGACCTGCCTATCCGTTACAACCCAAAATGCAAATAGAGATACTAATGCAGTGGAATATATATATATATATATATATATATATATGCCAACGTCTCCTGCTCCCAGTCTTCTTCAAATTACCTTAAGCCAACCTGAATCCCTTAGCTACTCATAAAATTTTGAGTACCCAAGAGTTTAAGAAAAAAGAAAATAAACTCCGGGTCAGACATGGGTCTGGTGGGAGTAAATGGTTTAAGTTGTTTAACTTGAAAAATCATTTGAAAACAAGGGTATCTCGTAAGAATCACCGCAAATAAACACGGTCAAGTTTTACCCTTACGATAACTAAAACATTTGATAGGAAATCCAGTTATATTACAATAGTGTCTAGGGTTTTCAATATAAAATAGGAAATATTTGAAATGCTTACATCACATGTTCCAACATAGTTGGGCACAATCAAAACCATATGGGCACTTATTGGAGATTGGATTCCATACAATGGTAGGGCTAACGGGGTATCGCCCGTCATAATACCTGGTCTAGATCAGCGTACCGAGGATTCCCCCTAATCCCCTGCAACACAAGACAGAAGCTATCCCTTACTGGATAGTCCGAATAAGACAGCCCCGCGGTTGTTGGCACAACCGCCCACACAGCCGAATAAAAGGGACACGTAGACTGGGGGAAATCTTATCCTACTTAGATGTTGGCCACATAGCCTTGCTGCACGTCCCCTATTTTAGCCATTCCCAGTTGATAAGGCTTGAAACTACGATTACCCTTTTAGCACACATATCTTGGAATGCTCGTCGTTCTCCAACGACGATGGTCTGATCGCATTCGTCCATACAAGTCCGTTCTGGGTCCAAACGAAACCGAGGCACTATCTCCGCTACACTCATTTTGGACTCATCCTCAGAGTTAATGACAAATAGCCTTTACGTTTTGAATCTTCATTCCAGATCTTCACTTGAGATTTCACGACCTATCGCTTATTTTGGATCGATATGGTTTTCGGATAACAATTTGATACATAATTCCGGTCTCATCGAAATCCAAACACCATCTTTTAAGTCCAAGTTTCATAAGTAAGACAATTCAATTTAATTCAGAATGTCATATTCACACAGAAATTCATCACAGATATCTAAAACATCTCACATTAGTCAGTAGTTCAATTAAGGCATTTCATACCACAAAACATCACAAATTATCATACTAGAGATATTAAATAATCAATACATTTAATAAAAATTAACATTCATAGGCAAAATTAACTAGTCACGGCATTTCTAATTAATTTAATTAAACACAAAATAAATTAATTAGTTATAAATCCTGCTTAATTATCCTTAACTAATTCCATGCCGTTTATTATTATATTAATTAATTTTTGAAATTAATTAATTATCATTTGCAATTACTTAAGACTTTATTTAATTAAAAGTTTAAAACATTTATCTTGACCATTTACTTAATTATGTTATTAAAATTATTTGAAAACACTTAGGAATTAAATTAAATAATTAATCTAATATATAATTATCCTAAACTAAATAAATTTAAGTTCAAACATTTAACTTCATAATTCTTAGGCTTGAAACTTGCTTTGAAACTTGTTTAAAAATTACTTTTTAAACTTGTTCATAAATTTATACTTTTTTTTAAAACTTGGTTAATTTATTTTATTTTTCTAAAACACTCAGGCCAAAGCCCAAAAATCCCCAGCCAAATTACAATCTTCCCCAACTCTCTTCCTTCCTTAAAACTTTGCTAAATCACTTGCGTACAAACCCAATCCGAACCCTTATGCAAACCCGAGCCCAACACCTTCTTTCCCCTCTCCTTCTCTTCTTCCCACTCTAGTCTACAGCAAAACACCAATAGACATGCCCCTGTGCATGTGCACAAGGCAACATAGCCACTCCAACCATCATCGATGGTCCTACCAAGTCATCGTCGACCCTACCGACTACCCTAACCACCCAGAATCCATGCCCAAACGCCAAAAGCCTCGTCTGACATCCCTCAACCTTTTCCCTCTCCTTCGGTCCATTTCGATGCCACCATGACACTGCACTTACCCAGAAATTAACCTCGACCTGAACGAGCTCTAAAACGCTACATCTTTCTTGCCTCACCATAGAAAACTAAAAACCCTCCATCCATTTTTCCCAAGCTCCTCGACCTGCGAGCTAGCTCCAGGAATAGGCCTGACTTCCCTAGAACCTCATATCGCCATAAATCAACAAAAACCCAATTCCTGTTCAACTCACAAAATCTCTACATGTTCTCACTTAAAATTTTTGATACTATTATTAAAAATCATAGTTTTCGAAATCAAATCTGATTATGAAAGTGAAACTTCAAATTTAAATAGTCGATTTCTCTAATATATTACATTTCCATTGTAATTTCTGTCTTCCCAGTAAAATACATACTAGTTTCACTTATAATTATTTTTAAAAATAAGATTTAGTTAATACAAACAAGTTTCCTTTGGACACCATAAAGTAAAATTCTTTAAATGTCGAGAAATGAATTTTTTTGAATAAATATTTAGTCTGTTAAACAAAACAGAGGCATGCATGTTTACACGCAGGCATGCACATAGTAATTCATCTTATATTCCAACAAAAATGCATTTCTACATCCATGCAAATCACATTCAATCCATTTCTACAATCAATCTTACATGCATAGGTCAATAAAGAGGATTTAGCCTTTAAAAAGTTAAGTTTACCCACCTAGACTCTGAACAGAGAAACTCGGATGTTTGAAGTTGAAAACTGCACTTGATATTGAAAATGGAACTTGATTTACTTGTTAAAGCTGAGTTGAACTTGAATTGAATCTTGCTTTGCTTCAGTTTGAAACTTGAAAGAGTTTGATTGTTGTTTAG
Source organism: Allium cepa (assembly GCA_030765085.1). Classification (NCBI taxonomy): domain Eukaryota; kingdom Viridiplantae; phylum Streptophyta; class Magnoliopsida; order Asparagales; family Amaryllidaceae; genus Allium; species Allium cepa. Next base: position 744,128,092 of record CM060931.1, on the reverse strand, counting down.
TTTATAGTATGGTTTTTCTCTTGTTTTTGGTTTGTTAAAAATGAAAGAAGGAAAAGGGTTGAGACATATATATATTGGTGTATAAACTGTATAGCCCTAGTTTATTATTTACATTATATTTTTATTTCTTTTTATTAACTTTTGAAAATGAAGAAAACAATAAATTTGACACTTGTACACAAGATCTCTTTCTATCTTACAAATGTCCATAAGTGAATATTTTTTATGTTTTTTATTTTCATTTTTATATTTACTTATTATTTATTTTATGTAAGTTCAAAGAAATGATATAAAACCTATTTATTTATTCTTATTTTATTTTAAACTTAAGTTATTACTACTTAAATTTAATAACTATATATATACTAGTGTTTAAAATGTAGAGTTTTAAATCTAATTTACTTTTAAGATATATATTTTTAATTTCAATCATAGTTTCATATACAATCCAAACACATACATAGATATATATATATATATATTATATAGCATATTTATTGCTTAAAAGATAAATTTGGCAGATTTAAATAATTATATAAGAAGATTATCAGTTTAAGGTTTGCCAAAAATCCCGTGTTATCGCATTCCTCCCCATTAAAAGAATTTCGTCCCCGAAATTTTAAAGCTAAAGATAACCAAAAGTGTTTATATTCAAACAACCAAGCATACACATCAATCATATACTAACAATTAAAACAAACAATTCATTCTAACAAGCAATCCTATCTATCCTAACAAAATTCCAAATAGGCCTTCCTAATACTATCTAGAGTTTTCCAAGTACAATCTCTAGGATCCTCGCTCCACTCGATCTTAACCAGCTTCACCACTTTGTTCCTGAGCTCCTTCTCATCTCGATCTACAATATGAACTGGATGCCTGGCCACATTTAAGTCCAATTTGACTTCCAAATCTTCTTGAACTACTGGTTCTACAACTAGTGATGGGTCGTACACATACTCCCTCAAATGAGATAAGTGAAATACATTGTGAATCCCAGCCATCCGTTCCGGCAATTCAATTCTGTAGGCGAAAGCACCTATCCTCTCGAGAACACGGAAAGGTCCAATATACCTCGGGGCAAGCTTTACCGTCTTACTAAATCTAATTCTCCTTTTATTGGGGAAACTTTGACAAATATAAGATCTCCAATTTAAAATTCCAAATTACTTCGTCTCTTATCGACATAAAGTAAAATTCTGACGATCCTGGGCTGTTTTCATCCTTTTCTTTGTTAGCTCAACCTCCGCAGATGCCTCCCGAATGAAGTCTGGACCAAGAAAATCTCCATATTCTACCCAACAAGATGGTGATCTATAAGGTCTTCCGTGCAAAGCTTCGTATGGTGCCATCTCAATGCTTGCCTGATAGTTGTTGTTATACGAGAAGTCTACCAAGTGTAGATGGTCCTCCCAAGATCCACGAAAATCCAAGATACAAGCTCTCAACATATCCTCAAGAATGCGATTCAGCCTTTCTTTCGAACCTTCTTTTTGAGGATGATAAGATGTACATAAACTCAAACTCATTCCAAGAGTTATTTACAGAGCTTCCCTAATTTTTCTATCAAAAAATAGGTCACGATCACTCATTATGCTGATGGGGACTCCATGCAGCCTGACAATCTCTTTCAAGAAAATATATGCTAAAGAGGCTGCAGTTCTAGTTGCCTTAACTGGAATAGAGTGGTTATTCTTTGTCAGCCTACCTACGATTATCGACACTCCATTTCCTTTCATGGTTCTTTGCAACTCATTGATGAAGTCCATCGATATCATTTCCCATTTCCACTTTGGAACTTCCAGAGGTTGCAATAATCCCGCAGTTCTCTACTGATCACCCTTCGCTTGTTGATAGTTCGCACATCCATTTACAAAGTTAGCATCGTCATTCTTCATTCCCGGCTACCAAAAAACTCTTTTTAAATCCTTATACATCTTCGAGATCCTCGAACGAATACTAAATTTAGATTTGTGGCCTTCCAACAAAACTTGCTGCCTCAATCCGTCCACATCCGTCACATACAATCGTCCATTAATTCTTAAAGCTCCTTGACCATCTATCTTGAAATCTAAATACCGACCTTCCTTAGCTCTAAGATTTAATTCCTCTAGGGTTCTATCCTTCATTTGATTACTTACGATCCTTTCTTTTAGAGACGGGTTAACTTCAAGAATAGCCAAAGTTCATTTCTACTCAAAACGTTTACTACCATGTTCGCTTACACCGGAGTGTAGAGAATGTTCAGATAATAGGATGTGAAAAATTCTACCCATCTCTGTTGCCTCAAGTTCAGGTCTTTTTGGGAGAAAAGATATTTTAGGGGTTTATGATCGACGAAAAGCTCAAACTTCTGACCCAACAGATAATTCCTCCATATCTTCAGTGCAAAGACGATAGCCAGCAATTCCAAATTATGTGTAGCGTTGTTCTTCTCAATTTCGGGTTCAACCACCTACTCGCGTACACAATCACTCTTCCATTCTACGTCTAATCAACACCAAGCCCTACTCCACAGGCATTAGTGTATACTTCGAACTTAGTGCTCCCATCTGTAATAGCCAAAACAGGTGCACTAGTCAACCTCGCCTTCAGATCTGGAAACACTTCTTCACACTCTGAGACCATTTAAATTTCACTCCCTTCCTTGTCAGTTTGGTCATGTGAGAGGAAATCTTAGAGTAATCCCAGATGAATTTCCTGTAGTAACCCGCCAAGCCAAGAAAACTACGAAGTTCCATAGGAGTCTGCGGTGGCTTCCACTCTTGAACAGCTACCACCTTGACCGGATCCATAGAGATAGTTTGTCCAGATACGATGTGTCCCAAAAATCTTACTTCTGATTTCCAGAAATGGCACTTCGAAAACTTTGCGTACATGACATGCCTCCTTAAAGTTTCCAATACTATCTCCAAATGATGCTTATGCTTCTCCTCTGATTTGGGGTAGATGAGAATGTCGTCGATGAAAAAAAGCACAAAATTATTCAGCACATCTCGAAAGACACAGTTCATCCGATCCACAAAACAAGCAGGGCGTCGGTTAGCCCAAAAGGCATAACCATCCACTCATAACAATAGTGGTTCCTTCGAATGCAGTCAGGGGTATACTATCTTTAGCCACCCATAGCTGGTGAAAACTCGAAGCTCGATCCAATTGAAAAAACACGGTAGCCCCATGAAGTTGATCGAAAAGATTGTCAATAGGAGGCAAGGGGTACTTATTCCTAGTGGTCACCTTATTCAATTCTCGATAGTCTATACAAAGTCTAAATGTCCCATCCGATTTGGTTACAAATACTATAGAAGAAACCTAGTTAGAACGACTAGGTCTGATCAATCCATTCTCCAAGAAACCCAAGTCAGCTTCACCAATTCCTCTCTCTAGGAGCCACCTTCTACTTAGTTGAACCACTGGTATCGCTCCTGGAACTAAGTCGGTATGGAACTCAATCTCACGATGCGGGTCAAAACTTTAACTTCCTTAAGGAAATCTGGAAAATCTCTGACAACTTCGATGGTTCCTACTTCTTCTTGAGATGCCTCGAGTCCATGCAAAAGACTAACCAAGCGAATTCCTGAACTATCACAAGTCACGCTTGCAATCCTTCCTAGCTTGGTTTCCAATGACACGGTTCTCTCTTCATGAACCAAAATAGCTTTATGCTTGTCTAACCAATCCATTCCCAAAATAAGGTCAAATTCATTAAAGTCCAATACATATGGGTCGCACGAGAAACTATGGGATAAATAAGAAATTCTTAGACCTTCAAAAATCATGTCAAGCTTCGTCACTCCCATATGGGATTAGATACAAAAATAGGGCAGTCCATAACACTAGGGGTAAGATGAAATATCTCTACCATTTCCAAAGAAATAAAACAAAGGAATGCACCAGAATTAAACAAAACTCTAACATAAATGCCATCTAAAAGCAAAGTACCTTCAAGAACGCCTTTTCCTTTTCCATTAGTAGAAGCTAACGGTCCACCCTGAATAGCAAACACTTTGTTTGGTTGATCTCTCTGCAGAAGTGGGAAAGCTTTCACCATATGCCTTGGCTACTGACATGTAACAACCTGATATTTTCAACCATTCGAATCCACACATGCCGGACTTGAATTGTTCAAAATATCAGATTGTTAATTTAAATTTGGCGAAATTCGGCATGCATAGTAAATAAATCAATCACAGAATCATAAACACAGAGTATAGAGAAATGTAATGCAGTGGAATGTATAATTAGTAGTTTATGAAGCTACTTTATAAACATCAGAGTTAGGAATAAAATACAATGGAATGTCTCAAACACAATGAAGTATCCAGTATGAACCGATGACTTTTCTGAATCAATCACCTGGAAGCTGAAAGCTGTATCGATAGTTGGATCTCCAAACGTAGATCCAAACTACAAAGGCGAGTCTCAAATGTTGTATCACTTTGTCTAACCCGAGCATGAAGCAAAACACTCGAGTCAGGATTAAAATTCTTATATCAATAAATCCAGCTCAAGTGAAATATCAACTGAATTACAATTAACTTAAAGGATGTTTGGGATAACCATCCTCTAAGAATCCATGTAACTATCTACAATGTAGAAATATACACTGTACCACTGTCATGACCTGAAATCCAATGTTCGAAAGTTGACATCAAATACCTCACTTGTATTCGACTGCTAAAGATTCAAACATCGAACTCCAGTCGGATAGAGCTTATAACAATATTAGATAAATATAAAACAGTGGAACAAAATGAATATCATGCATTACATCACAGATACAACATCTTCATAATATTCATTACAACATCAGAGTATCATAACACATATATCAAACCTCCAAATAGAACATCATAATAGAGCAACAAGTGATCATATGCCAAAAAGTCTTCAAGGAAATAGAGTGATAGCGAACTTCCAAAAACTAAGAACCTTTAGATCCAAAAGCTTCCAAAATATCTCCAAGGTAAAAGCCTCCAAAAAAAGATAACCTCCAAACCAGAAGTCTCCAAAATACAGCTAATACCAAAATACAGAAAACCCGCTACTATGCTGCCCGTGTGGAAATGATGGGCACCCAGAGTTTAGAAAGAAAACAATAAACTCCGGTTCAGTCATGGGACTGGTTTGAGTAAACAAAGATAGTTGCTTTTAAATAAAACAGATTTATGAAAGAAAACCGTTTATGCTTTTAGGAAATGAAACTACCATAAGGCCTCCTGGCACACACAAAATGCAATCGCATACTAGGAGGAGATTTCCCTTTATGATAGTCAAATATGCTTAATACGTGAAAAATTCTTTAATATTATTACTAGTACATAGTGTGAAACCCTTTCGAAAATATAATATTAATCTTAGCCAGCATAGGTACCATTATACTATGCCTACTATAGCTGTTATGTTAAATGGCAGGTTCTACAACTAAAACCATACTGGGTTCGTATTGGGAATTGTATTTCCAACAAATAGTCAGGCTAAGGAACTTCCTATGCCACATGGGTACGCCTCTGGAGGGATGTCCCGAGAACCTACTCGGCTCTCTGCCAACAAAAGGCCGGGTTACCTCTATAACTAGGTAACTACTACTCGAGTATGCCACCCCCAGGTCATTTGCGACCTTTATCCGAGGGCCCTCCATCACAAAGCAACAACCACACAGTAAATGAGATTGCAGCAACCACATAGGTAAAGTATCTGGGCTCCATACCATGATACCACCTTTTTCTAAAAGGAAATGACATACCCTAAAGGGTGCGACCCTCATAGCCTTGCTGCATTTTTCCTGTTTCGACCATTTCCGAGGTGTAAGGTCCGATGAGGTCTCATCCATAAAGCTACGCTTTACACGAAAGCCATGCTTTGATCATAAATGATCAACAAATAATCATCAACACACAGTAGCACTTAGCATGCCACACTACCAAAGTGGGAGTATATAGCTGATAACCTTCAACTACATAACCTTTGAGCTCGTATGTCTCAGAGATGAGTGTTGAGCTAAGAGAATAAATTCTCCTCCACCAACAAATATGTATTTGAAAGAAATTTGCTTTATATCTCAAAGTGTGGTGTCAGACACACAACCATACAAGTCTGTTATGGGTTCGAACAGAACCGAAGGCACTTCCTCCAATAAAGGAAGAAGCCCTTGCAAATCCGGGTGTCCACAATTCCGATCGGACTCCCCATCACAGGTGGAGATCTTTATACCAGAGCAACTCAGTGCAGAGACAATCGATAAGTTATCCTATCGTTTTCGAGGACAACCGGTCTTCAACACCGTCTTCAAATGTTATTCATTTCGTCGAATCACTATTCGGAATGGGTTATATGACACAAAGGTCCTCTTCCGGCTAATCCAAATAGTGAGCACACAATTTTAAAACATGAGGGTGTATCAATTACAAGGATTCACATTCAGGGTTCGATGTGGGTTTCGGATAACTAGCTGAAACCCGACTCCCTGTCGCATCGAAGTTTAAATGCCGTTTTACGGGCAAAAGTGGTTTTCTCTTACACAGAAACAAATCACAAATCACAGTTCAGCACAAAGCAAGCACAGTATCACAATAGAAATATCAATCCAGTTAACAACATTTGATGATAGTCAATCATCTTCAATTAAGGTGAATGTGATTAAAGTGAATTAACCATATAATTATCTTATTAATTATTTTAAATCAATGATTAATTTTTCTTAACTACGAATTAATTAAATCACAATTGGCTTTATTAATTATTTATTCTTTAATTGATTATCTTAATTTATTAATTCTTAATTGTTAGTTAATTAAATTTTAATTACTTTTATTAATTAATTATTCTTTAATTAATTAATTATTAATCGTAAGGTAATTTCAAATCATTAGCTGTTTAATCATTAAAAATAAATTTGGTTTTAAGTTAACACTTAAATATTTGATTTACTTCTCAATTCTTATTAAGTTAAATTTTAAAACAACTTTTATTTAAAAGAAAATATAAATTTGAAATATCTTTGAACTTCATAAATTTCAAATAATTGTTTCAATACCATTTACCTCACATTCCACTTAACAAACTATCATCTTTTATAAAGAATGCATTAAAAAATGTAATTAACTTAGATCGTTAAAGTTTTTACCAGAAAATCATGTTACTCGATATACACTTCGGGTAGACGAGAAAAACTCTTGCTTGCTTCTGGTTTTCTCAAAAACTTAACCGTATGCTCAATTTTTTCAAAACTTGAAATTTTTTTCTAAGTAAATTCTCTTTTACCCAAGTGCACCAACTTTCCACTCGAGTTACCCCATGATTCCTTAGATGCTCGCTTCGAGTTGCCTCTTTCTTTCCCAAACCCATCAACACTGATACATACAACAACCCCATGCATGTGCACCGTTGAAGCCGTCGCCTCTGGCCTCCAAGATCACCACCGGTAGACCACCCTCGATTCCCTCTTGCTACCCAAACGCGAAGATACTCTGATTAACCATAAAAACGAAATCGAGCAATCTCAACCCAAATTAACACAATGGCCATCACCAGAAAATAGCATCGCCCCACCTACTCTTGCCATCAGAGTTCACCAGAACTTGACCGTTGCTTCACCAGTGAATGACGCCGCGATTGACACTGGTTGCGTGATGTCCGATCATCTAGCGGCGACGCAGCACCATTTTCCCAAACAGGAGCAGAAATGGGTTTGTAACCCTAATTCGATCTCGAATTAAAAATTTAAAGATTTTTAAATTCCACTTGTATTTTTCTAGTGATCTCAAAAATTCAAACTAATTATGACAATGAACTCGAGGCCCACCAACGTTTGGATCATCAGAATTTGGCAAAAGTTCAACTTTCTGATCAACCCAATATCTCAGTGCAAACTTAATGAAAAATTTGAATTTTGGTTTCTAAATTCATTATTTTTAAAGGGGATTCAAATAACATTACTGAAATAAAATTCTGTGAGGTTCAAATTTCTTGCTTATTTGGATTATGACTGTGTTTCTCACAGTTTCCAAAAAAAACATATTGCTTTACTTTGATTAGTTACTGGAACACAATGCATGTCCAAGCAATACTTTAATTTGTTTATAATTCAGATTCAGCAGAAACAGAGAGAGGGTTTGAGATTGGCATGGTTTACTCTGTAAACCAGAACTTAGAGGAACATGGAAGAAAATAACATTCCCAGCCAAAAGAAAACACAACCACATCAATTCATTCTCATGCAAGGGTTTTTGACCATCCATTCAGGCATACATACAACAAATAATTGAATGAATCAGAGGTTTACTCACCTTTTTCCTGAAGATAGAAAGTTCCTGACAGTTTCAAAAGAAGGATGAAGCCTGGATTTTCCTACTTTAGTTTTTGAAGCTTAGATCTGCAACTTGCAAGTACAGATCTTTGATTACTCTTTGTTGTATTCATTTACCTAATTCATCAATAACAACAATTTTAAATTTACTTACAGTTTGAATTCTTTTTTTAAATACAACAGAGAAGCTTTTTATTTCCTGCTACTTGAAGTCCAGAAATGGGTTTAACCTTTGATCTTGATTCCTCCTGCAACTGATTAATATAATTGTTTTAAATCTTTGCTTTATCACTGATTAACACCTTCAGAATCAACCTTTTTTTTAAAAGAAATTTACTTGCCTTAATTTTTTATTCCAGAGAATCCTTGTACTGTCTCTGGCCAAAACTGCAGCTGCCTTGTTCAATTAATTTACAGTTTTGAATTGCCGTTAAAACTTGATTTTAAAACTACAAATCCATTAAACTATAAAGTTTTAAAATTTGCTTGATAAATGAAGTGTAAATCTACAGCTTGATGTTTAAGGAGATTTTTAGATTTTTTTCAACTTTGAATTGAAAGAAAGTTGGCAATTTTCTTTCTGATTTTCTTTTTTTCTTTGGCGTTGGAGTTTAAAATGCTCAATCTTTTGTTACTGTACTTTCAGAGATTTGCTGAGACTAAATAATTTGAAAATAGAAGCTATAAAGTTTCCTATGATTTCTAAATTTTATTATTTTACTCAAGCAATGATATTGAATTCCATTTGTAAAAAAAATCATGAAATCTCAATGCATGTTGATTTCTTTACTCCATCTCCTTTGTGTACGTTTAGCATTTGCGATTTTACAGGACAAACGGAAGTTTTAATAAATTTTTATATCATATTCACTTTATAAATAAATGTACCCCATTATTCATTTGTGTGTGTGTGTGTTTGCTCAAAAAATGGGCAAACACCTCCAAGTCGTGTGATTTAGTCGATTTTAAGTTGTTCTTAGTGATTTGGATGATTATGCAAATATGTAAAAAAGCAGGGACTAAACTGTAAAAGACACACCGTTTTATAGTGGTTCGGCCAGAACGTGCCTACGTCCACTTTATATGTTATTCTCCTTTTCTATTCAGATTACAAGTACAAAGCTTTGATTACAAGTAACTGAAAGTTGTTTGAAAGTTCTATCCGTGCTTGAGCTCTCAAACTTGTCTTCATTGTTGTACCCCTGCCCCTCTATTTATAGAGTGGGGCTGAGGGTAGGGGTCCTGGATGTATATAGCTGCTGGTGGGCCTGGGCTGAAGCAATCTGGCCTGGCAATGTTGGTTCGGCAAGGCCTTGTCCGGGGATGGTTGTATTGGAATTGGTCCGGTATCACTTTGGTTCGGCAGGCATGGGGAGGGAGTTGGTTCGGCAGTGGTTGGTCCGGTATCACTTTGGTTCGGCAGGCATGGGGAGGCAGTTGGTTTGGCAGTGGTTGGTCCTGTGGTAGATGGGTTGAGTTCTGGTTCGGCTAGGCATAGGAAGTGAGTTGGACTAGTAGTACACTGGGAAGAGAGTTGGTTCGGCAGTGCTTGGGAGTGGAGGATGGATGGTTTGGTAGTGCTTCCTTTCATTTGGCTTGGTTATATCTCCTTCATACGAACTCCGATTAACCTGAAATTTGAAACATAGCCTTTCCTAGTCCTTATCATCATTTCCAATCAATTTCGTCCCGATCGGAGCTCAACCAAATTTTGGCGATATCGATCATAGCCTTGATTCCAACTGGTCTCCATCATTCCTTGCCAATTTGTTGATATTCCAGTTTTGACCAAAAATGGGATAACACTTTGCCCCTCAAAACATGCATTGTGATAGGAAGGCGTGTTTTGTAATGCCATGAGCTAGATGTCATATCCTGTTGATGTCCTGCAAAGGAATTTATTGTTTTATGTGACCTCAAATGACAACCGTTCGGGATTGAGATATTTGAGATGAAGTGCGACCGTTCATGGTCAAGCGCCTAACTTCAAATGACGATCGTTCGGGATCGAGCCATTTGAGGTGAAGTGCGACCGTGCGCGGTCAAGTGGCGGACCTCAAATGACGACCATTCGTGATCGAGCCATTTGAGGTGAGGTGAGTTGTACCGTTCGGGGCGAGTTGTGACCGTTCGAGGTCGGGTGGTGACCGTTCGTGGTCGGGTGCCGTTCGAGGCGAGTTGTGACCGTTCGAGGCCGGGTGCCGTTCGAGGCGAGTTGTGACCGTTCGAGGTCGGGTGCCGTTCGAGGTGAGTTGTGACCGTTTGAGGTCGGGTGTCGTTCGAGGCGAGTTGTGACAGTTCGAGTTCGGGTGCCGTTCGAGGCGAGTTGTGACCGTTCGAGGTCGGGTGTCGTTCCATGCGAATGAGTGTGCCCAGAGGGGACTTAATATTATCAGTGCCGGAGTTATTGTTTGGGGGAGTTTCCGAATCAAAGACTTCGGCAGTTCACTGCCATGCAAGAGGTGCTCGTGGACCGTTCGCGATCCAACGGGCATACAAGTAGATTTTTTTCGTAGAATTGTAAATATTAAAGCAATAATCATATGAACCTTACAGCAGAAATGTCCAAACAGGCAGAATTTAGAAGTTCAAATCAAAATCAAAGCAAAAAGAAAAATGAAGATGTTAAAGCGTAAACTCTTACTATAACGCGGTTGGTAGTCATTCAGAGCATGCCTATGGATCGTGCGCGATCGCTCACATGTGTAAATGATTTAACCACGTTAGTGAGAGGTTTACAACTTGTTCATCGTTATTTTAATCAAGCAATAAATGGATAATCAAACGGTGCCCCGATCCAGGGTCATCTCCAGCCGATGTAGATGGTGGTCGCTCTGGCTCCACTGCTGGAGTTCGCCTCCTCACATACCGAAGGAGCATACCATTCCTGATATGCCCTTCCACCTCGTCCTTCAAATGCCTACAATCATTAGTGTTATGGCCGTTCAATTCATGAAATACACAAAGCTTGTCTGATTTTCTTTCGTCAGAAGTTGGATCCCTTTGCATCAGTCTACGATACGGAACCTGCTCTTTAGTATCCTGATAAACTCATTCTAGACTCTCATTCAGCTCAGAGTAAGTGGTGAATCGCGGCTCCCTCCGTTGTCACTTTGACCTGTCCCCGTCATTCTCAGTCTTTCTTTCACCTCTACTAGTTTCCGCGCCTTTCTCAGGGGGATTTCCTCCTTTGATCGCATAAATATCAATTCCTTCTCCTTATTCTCTTTCGGCGTTCGCATCCTCCAATCGTAGAAACTTTTCCGCCTCATGATAGAATTCTCCTAGATCCACGGGTGGATCCATAGTTAATGAATTTTTGAACTCTGTTCCGTCAGCTATCCCGGACACAGCCGTTATCATAACCATGGATGGATCTGGTCGATCCACCGAAGCTGCTGCCACATTGAATCGCATTAGGTAACTCCTCAAAGTCTCTCCGGTTTAATGCTTTAGGGTTGCCAAAGTCATCACATTCTTGGGTCTTGCAATGTGGATCGTGAATTGCCTCATAAATATCTCAATTAAATCATTCCACGTTCCGATGGATCCATTCTCCAAGTGTCTAAACCACAATGCTGCAATATCCGCTAAGTACAATGGAAAGAACCGGGCCATAACCTCCTCTGATGCCCCTAGCACTTCCATATGCCTCATATACTTCGTTAGATGAACCGTGGGGTCTGTTCTCCCGTCATACATGTGCAGCGATGGTAACATGAAATCCGGTGGGTTTCTAGCTTGTCTGATTGCTGGAGTAAAAGGACTCCTATTAACATCTTCCAAATCTTTGTTCACCAAACCGCCTCTCATAGCTTTTCTAACCATCTCCACCAAGCTGTCATTGTCTCCGAGATGCAATCTTTGTTCATTATTTTCGACCTGCCCCCCGAGTCCACGAGGGAATTTTGGGATCTGCCCCCTTGACTGAGCGTTCACTCCTCTGCTGCTCCCAGGTTGTGCAGATGCTCCTCTTTCTCTCTCCGAAATTGGATCTATGTTCTCCATGGGTGTGCCTCCTAATCCAGGTGCTATGCCGGATGGTCCTGCTCCGTTCTGAACTCCATCTGCTTCCCTATTCTGTGCTCCAAGTTGCCCAATCTGCTGAAACAAATTCTGAATCAACTCCTCTTGTCTTTTCATCATTGTCTCCATCTCATCCCTGGTGATGAAGACTGAAGTTTGGTTCTCTCCTGAGGAAGCCCCTTGACTCCCTTCGTGCTGACTTCTTTCTGGTCTCTGTCTTCTACTTGTTTTCCTTCCAAGAGCCATAATCTCGGATAGACTTCTAGTCCTTAAAAAGAGTCTCTCAACAAATCTTTGCGAGGCAATGATTAAAGCGGTCCTGAGTTCAATTCTCAGTGAAAGCACCAAAAATATTTGCACAAAAAATGGGCAAACACCTCAAAGTCGTGTGATTTAGTCGATTTTAAGTTTTTCTTAGTGATTTGGATGATTTATGCAAATATATAAAAAAGCAAGGACTAAACTGTAAAAGACACACCGATTTATAGCGGTTCGGCCAGAACGTGCCAACGTCCACTTTATATGTTATTCTCCTTTTCTATTCAGATTACAAGTACAAAGCTTTGATTACAAGTAACTGAAAGTTGTTTGAAAGTTCTATCCGTGCTTGAGCTCTCAAACTTGTCTCCATTGTTGTACCCCTGTCCCTCTATTTATAGAGTGAGGCTGAGGGTAGGGGTCCTGGATGTATATAGCTGCTGGTGGGCCTGGGCTGAAGCAATCTGGTATGGCAATGTTGGTTCGGCAAGGCCTTGTCCGGAGATGGTTGGAGTGGAATTGGTCCGGTATCACTTTGGTTCGGCAAGGCCTTGTCCGGAGATGGTTGGAGTGGAATTGGTCCGGTATCACTTTGGTTCGGCAGGCATGGGGAGGGAGTTGGTCCGGCAGTGGTTGGTCCGGTATCACTTTGGTTCGGCAGGCATGGGGAGGGAGTTGGTTCGGCAGTGGTTGGTCCGGTATCACTTTTGTTCGACAGGCATGGGGAGGGAGTTGGTTCGGCAGTGGTTGGTCCGGTGGTAGATGGGTTGAGTTCTGGTTCGGCTAGGCATAGGAAGTGAGTTGGACCGGTAATACACTGGGAAGAGAGTTGGTTCGGCAGTGCTTGGGAGTGGAGGATGGATAGTTTGGCAGTGCCTTCTTTCATTTGGCTTGGTTATATCTCCTTCATACGAAATTCGATTAACCTGAAATTTGAAACATAGCCTTTCCTAGTCCTTATCATCATTTCCAATCAATTTCGTGCTGATCGGAGCTCAACCAAATTTTGGCGATATCGATCATAGCCTTAATTCCAACTGATCTCCATCATTCCTTGCCAATTTGTTGATATTCCAGTTTTGACCAAAAATGGGATAATAGTGTGTATGTAATGTTAAAAGAATTGCTTTAACCAATATTTACATTATATACATTACGCCTTAATGGTTTTAAATGCCACTTATTTTCAAAACATTTATTTTAAATTTAGATTCAAATTCCAATTCACTTGAATTATAACCATTTATGTCCATTTATATATTCACACATATCTTGAAAATTTTAAATTCAATTTCAATATATGTTCAATTCTACTCATATATGCAATATACATATATGTATATAATTTTAAATTCAAATGATTTTTTAAAACATTCCTTATTTCAAAATCTTAACTCAAAAGAAATTGGAATTTATTCATTTATGATTATCACTTATTTTATTTGTTTGAGATTTTCAATTTATTTCCAAATAAAATTCCAAAAGTTTAAAATATATTATTAATTTAAATTGATAATTTTTTGTGATGTTACAAGCACCATGGACATTTCAAACTATTTCATACTTCAAAACCAAAGTATCATTTCCAATTCAAAAATATCTATTTTCCAAAATAGTATATATATTTTATAATTTGCAAAGTAAAGTATTAGTAATTTCCTCAAACTTTATAGATCACTTCAAAATCAACTTGGCTTTCCCGTTCAAATTTAATTCAATCTCGCTATATCAATTTTTATTCAGTTCAGTATTCTAAATAACAAATTCAAATTATATGGATTTCAAATACAAATCTGAATCATAAATAAACCATTTAAATTCCAGTATATTTTAAAGTCTTAATATTCAACATTTTCAGAGTTAAATTTAGCAGTTTCATATAGATATCGATTGAACCTCATTATTATTTAGTCCTGAAATATTCGCTTAATAATTTCAATATCATTTAAATAATCTAAAACTACAGTTTACTAAATATTTCCTCGAATTCATTTAAATGGGAAATATTCATTAACTTACTTAAATCAAAATCACGTTATACAATCATATCTTTGGATCTCAATTTCAAGAAGTTTCAAATAGATTTAATCAAGTTAAATTCTTACTTGATTACAGTTTCAAATGTATTTCAGATTTACCTTTCCAACCTTAACTTATTCAACATATTACCAAAAGCTATTTGAAAATATAAATTGAGATGCTAAAACTTATTATATTTATTAAATCAATCTTAATTAAGTTTAATATTATCAATTAACCTATATATATATATATATATATCATTACCGTTTTATAATATATTTAAGAATCAATATTTATTTTAGCTATATATTTCTTTCCAAAACCATAGAGTTCATTTTCAAAATATTTATATAGACCAACGACGTCGGTGTATAATTTTCTATTCTATGGTAAAGTGATACGGATATTATCAATTCAATCTGTAGTTTAAATATATATGGGTTGATGCCATTTCGACCCAAAATCCCAAATTCAGTTCAAATGAAATTCGCTTGGGTCTATCATTTCAACCGATAACAATTTTCCCCTATTCTGAAGTCCATTCGGGTTTGTATCATTTCAACCCATCGGGAATTCTATACTAACAGGGAACTTACTGAGTGATAAAAATATGATAATAATATAACAGATAATAATATAACAGGCATATATCATCAGTAATTAAATGAAATATGAATAACAAGATATGGTGCCATATCCCACAGGTGAATAGATACAGATAATAGCCTATCTAACCACAATTAAATAAATAACAATTCAAATTAGTAGCATATTTCAATTATCGTTTCAATTGAAATTAACTTTTATAAATATAAGAACGTTAATCGTGAGTGATTGCTCACCTTTCGAAGCTAGAGAAGATATATAACATGACGAGCTACGATTGAATCACGATAGACAATCGACCGATCCAGCAACAAATCTTAAAGCAAAGTGAGCTGAACACGGATTTGACGGACAAGGCTGATAGATGGAGAATTGATGAAATAGATCAGAATCTGCATGATATAGACTGAAACAATATATATTATTCTATTATATTATTTTCTTAAACCAATATTAAATTTGGAACTTGTATTTAAATATAAAATATATACATTTTCAAATAAATACTAAATTTAAACCCCTAAAAATAAAATCTCAAACACACATATGAACTTACAATTAAATATAATCTCGCATGCTATTATATAAAACAATTATATGCGGACTTTACGAATCCATAGAAATATTCGCCAAAACATAATTATCTTTCAGGCAGTATGTGGACCCAACCTTTTTTCAAATATATAAGCAATGGACATACAAACAACAGTTCAAAAATATATATACTATATCAAACGTACCTTACATTATCTACACGTATGTATTAATGTATATGTACTTTGCAATATACTTTATAAAATATGTCATTGCCCATATATTATATTCTGTTAACAGACTAGTACTTATACAAACCTATTACATAATAAAATATAATATTATAAAACATATACACATTCCAATAAATTACGGCTAACCAAAACAAAAACAAAACAATATATACCTATATACACGATGCGAATATATACATACACTCATGCCAGCAACATGAAATTAGCCCTAAAAACTGATATATTATATGTATGCAGACCTTATGTGTGGCATATATGTAAATTATAAACAACTATAAAATAATATAAACTAAACCATATAAACTTATATTCACAATTTAGACTTGCTTTTATAAAACTGTAAATGAACAGAATTTTGGCAAATTGTACTACATATCTGTAGCTGGCAAATAAAACCTTCACTGTAAATTTATTTCCAAAATTTCAAAGCAATATACAAGCAATATTGCACCCGCTTATATACTATAAATATCAAGTACAAGCATGACATTGGAAAAACTACAAAATATGAAAGCTTTTTTTTCTTCAAACGTACGCAAGCAACATATTTCAAATCAGTTCATAACCAGATATATGCAAACAACTTGTTTGAAAGCAAAGTGTACATATCTCATCATAAAGCATTGACTTTGTTCATAACAGAGCCTATTATATGGTTATACTAAAGACCTATCTATACTATAGTTTAAATAACATACAAAGTTGCATGCAGACCGTGACCATATGCTCAAAACCACATTATTTAGAACAACAGACAACAAACCCATTATATTTAAAACTGAATCAAATATAGATTTAAAAGAAATAAGGATCTTTATATATTAACAACTCCCTCACCTATATAAAAGAAGATGTGATCGAGACTAAGACTGAGGAGCCGACGCATGGCCATAGCTTGGGGAGGCGGAGACGAGGCGTGTGTTGGCTAGGGCGGAGGTTGTTAGTTATGTGGTGGGAAGGTGTGCGTGAAAAGAGGGGGTGAGCAATCTGGTGGTGAGGCGATCGCTTGTGTGGGCTGAGGTAAGCGGTGGTGCAGAGCTTCAGTGAGGCGATGATGGGTTAGGCTGCGAAGGAAGCAAGGTTGCTGGGAAGAGAACGACAGTAAGTAAAGCACGTAGAGAGAGGAAATAGAGAGGCGCAGTGCTGATTTACGGCATGAGGACGGTAGGCACGGCCAAGCGATGGGTGGAAGCTAGGTGGTGGAATTGGGTCGGAGGAGATGCATGCGGAGAGGAGGAAAAATTGGCTTGGAGGGGGAGGTAACAAACGAGAAGAATGAAAGTTGATAGTTATACAAAACAAGGAAGGGAAAGAATGAACGAGCGCAAATAAAATAAATAAAGATGTAACGACAACATTTTGGGATGCTAAAAGTTAGCGGTCAATTCTGGAAAAGCAAAAGCACGCTGAAAATAAAATTATAAACGCTAGTTGCCTTTAGAAATTTAAATGGACATCACAATGGTACCGATACGAATCATTTTTTTGGGGTTACGCCGTGTACAGGACTATGAAACAAAGAAAAAAAATGTAAAGTAGAGATCAGCGCAACGAGACGATCAAAACGGCATATAGATACTGGTGGTAAGATTGAATTATAAAATCCGAATTTTTCGCTAGCGGAAAATGTAGCAAAAATGCAGAAAATAAAATCGACTGAGCCAAAGAAGTCCGAATTTTGGAAAACGAAAGACGACGACTTGCTCAGAAGATGATTTATAAATTTTCTATAGAAAATTATTCAGGTTTGAAAATAAATTTATTATCATCAAATTCTAACTAATTTAAATTGAAATAAAATTACACAATAAAATTTTCTTCCATATTATCTGATGAAAATTTATCAAATGCTATGTTTAAGAAGGCGTATTCCAAATATTAAATTTTTATTTTCAAATTTTATTGTTTAAAATTTCACAAAATTCAATTAAATATATTATTAAAACAATTAAAATTTTATTTTATGGGCCGTTACACTCTCCCCCACTCAAAACTTTTCATTCTCGAAAAGGAAGTAGGTAGGAGAATAGAAACAACCAGAAGAAAAATAAATTGAAAGTCAAGACTAAACAATTAATTTGAAACTATATAAAATTTACTTGAAATATTTATTTGAAAACGTCATTTTCAAATCAATTATCTTCAATACATTAATACTTTTCAAATATCATTAGTAGGTCGATAATCATTTACTTTAATATTAATTAATAGCTTCTAAAATATTTATAACAGTAATAACTTTTTATTAAACCATGCGTTATATAAATAAACAGTATTTTAAAAAGGATATATTTAAAAGGGAAAAGAAGGTAAATTTCGAAATAGAATATAGGTGAATTAATAAAGCTGAGCAGATAAGGTAGACTCAAAAGAATAATATAGGGCATGAATAATGTATTCAAACCATAAGAATTTCAATTTCAAATATTAATACAAAAATTCTCTGCTGAAAAATACTTTTGTAATAAAATACCTTCATAATAAAATACTTTTATATTGGAAGCAATTTTCCTTTTAAAATACTTTTATAACTCAATGTTTCAACAAGTTTATTCTCGTTCCTGCAGACTCTGGCCATGCGTTGATCAGACGCAAAGCTAGAATTCCCCAGGTACTTAGTAGACTTATGTCAACCCCCAGTGAAAATATTGGAAAACTTTTAAAATAGATATAGAAAGTATAATCCAAACAAATCAACAAAATCGTTATCTAACCATGGATCGCAGCTACACAATGGTTACTCCTGGATCCTAAGCTATCTCAGCCATGCGAATTACGGCATGATGACTAGTGGACCGCAGATACACAATGGTTACGCCTGGATCCACCAGGAAACATCCGTACCCTTAAGCTATCTTAGCCAATGGATTTGGCTACTAATACGACCTATATAGATCGCAGGATACACAATGGTTATGCCTGGATCCCCCTGGAAACATCCATACCCTTAGGCCATTCAGCCAGGCGAATTACGCTATACAGTCGCGCTCATAAGACCAAGGAGATCGCCATGGAATTCGATGGACACTCAAGTATCATATCCGAAAAACCCAAATCAGAGAGAATAATATCGATAGAATGAATCCGCAGTGTGGCCACAAAGCGGATATCATGCAGAAGGCACTTTCCATATCTTTACTTCGAAAGTGTATATCTTTTTTTTTGAAAGTATATATCACATAGTACCTTTTCAAATCACTTTCAAATATCATACTTATACAAAGTCCATAATATATAATATTTTAGTTTCAAATTTAATACTTTCCAAAATCAACAGTATATCAAATCATACTTATGTAGACTTCGACTATATAAGATTTCACTTTTCAAATCGAGCACCTTTCCAAATCAATAGTTTTCAAATCAACATCATACTTATACAAATCAATTTTACATAGGTTCGATAACTCCCAAATCAATGTTTTTGGTAAAATAAGGTTCACAAATTTCAAGTCGTTTCAATATCAGTTTAGTTTCAATATCATATACGATTTCACTAAATCATTTCTTCCAAATTATACATATTCAATTTCAAAGTTTCTCAAATCAATAGGTTTAGAAAATAATCATGGTTTCCAAATCTACAAAATTTAGGTCAAATAATTTCATTTACTTGACTAAACATTTCAAATTCAATTACCATTTCGAATGAATTATACTTTTCGAAATCACAAAGCTTTGACAATTTAAACCTCAATTTGGAAGTGTTCGAACATTCAAAATAGTCAAAGAAATCAAATTTCCAATTCAGAGTTGCAAATCAACAACAAATTAGTAAATCAATTTCAATATATAGAGTTATACCAAATCAAATTCGAAACTCGAGAACTTAACACCGGCTCACTTCAAATCGTTTCAAATATATATATCTTTCGAATATCAAAATCATACTTCGGAATTTGAAATCAAAATTTGCTTCACACAATCACTCGCATAGCAAAGCTACTAGAGTGGCCTTTACCTCACTCTGAAACTCAAAATTCAATGTCGACGATGCGTGCACTCATCACCGAAATTATTCTGCAGTGAAATAATTGAGTTCTGGACTTCTATTACCTTGACAATTTCTTTGAAATTCTTCGAAATCATTGAAACTTATTTGAAGTCATTTGAAACATTTCTTATTTGGAAAATGCTTTCAAATCGTATTATTATATATTTTTAAAATCTCAAAACCCAATTTCAAAACACCAGAATTCAAATCCTTTAATTTCCAATTTAAAATCCTTCAGTAATGAATAATTTTTATATAAATCCATTTCTTATATAATCTTCAAAATTTCAAATCCTTTCGAAACTTTTATATATAGAATAAACATTTCTTATTAACTTTATACATAGTTATATAATCCTTATCGAAAACATTTTCAATTTTATATATAGAATAAAATCATAGTTATCAAAATAATGATTTCGGTATATAAAACAATTTCTAAAATAAAAAAAACCCGATTTTCAAAGGATGATTTAAATATGTATTTCAAACAAAGATAGAGATCCAAATTAGAGAGGCTCTAGTCAAATAGAATTCTGATTCAAAGATGGCTCGACCAACGATGAGATAACTAAATTTCAAAATAGAAGATGGATTTACTTGTATAAATTGTAGGTGACCTTAACAGGGTCAACCGTGACTTCAGGAATATGATTGATGTGGAGTTCTAAGGCAAATCGACATTTGATCGACCGGGATAGAATTCGGCATGACAAAAGATAGCAACATCTAACCCGAGGGACATATAAATCTCCGTTGAATCAATGCCAATTGTAAAGGAGTTTCACCCCTTTACACATCATTCAAAGTTTGGCGGGGTCGCCTATTCTTCTAGAAATCATTCAAAGTGGAGTTATGGGATACTCCAGAATCTAGAAAAAACGAATAAGGAAGAAAATGATGGATTTTAGAACCGAAGCGAATTTCCCAAAATTCAAAAAAACTTCAAATCAAAGAGGAAGGAATTCAAGCTCGAACAAAAGTGATTCTGCAATTAAACTTACCATATATGTTAAGTTTTGCCTAGAGCCAAAGCTCTAACACCAACTGTAACAACCTGATATTTTCAACCATTCGCATCCACACGTGTCGGACTTGAATTGTTCAAAATATCAGATTGTTAATTTAAATTTGGCAAAACTCAACATGCACAGTAAGTAAATCAATCACAGAATCATAAACACAGAGTACAGAGAAATATAACGCAGTGGAATGTACAATTAGTAGTTCATGAAGCTACTGCATAAACATCAGAGTTTGGAATAAAATACGACGGAATATCTCAAACACAATGAAGTCTCCAGTACGAACCGATGATTTCTCTGAACCAATCATTTGGAAGATGAAAGGTAAATAGATAGTTGGATCTCCAAACGAAGCTCCAAACTCCAAAGGTGGGCCTCAAATGCTGTATCACTCAGTCTGACCCGAGAGTGAAGCAAAACACAAAACACTCGAGTCAGGATTAACATTCTTATATCAATAAATCCAACTCAAGTGAAATATCTACTGAAATACAATTAAATTAAAGGATATTTGGGATAACCATCCTCTAAGAATCCATGTAACTATCTATAATGTAGAAATATACACTATAGCACCGCGGTCATTTCAAACTATTTCATACTTCAAAACCAAAGTATCATTTCCACTTCAAATATATCTATTTTCCATTATAGTATATATATTTTATAATTTATAAAGTAAAGTATTAGTAATTTCCTCAAACTTTACTGATCGCTTCAAAATCAACTCGGCTTTCCCGTTCAAATTAAATTCAATCTCACTTTATCAATTATTATTCAATTCAGTTTTCTAAATAACAAATTCAAATTATATTGATTTCAAATACAGATCTGAATCACAAATAAACCATTTAAATTCCAGTATATTTCAAAGCTTTAATGTTCAACATTTTCAGAGTTAAATTTAACAGTTTCATATAGATCTCGAATGAACCTCATTATTATTTAGTCCTGAAATATCCACTTAATAATTTCAATATCATTTAAATAATCCAAAATTACAGTTTACTAAATATTTCCTTGAATTCATTTAAACGGGAAATATTCATTAACTTACTTAAATAAAAATCACGTTATACAATCATATATTTGGATCTCAATTTCAAGAAGTTTAGGTCGATTTAATCAAGTTAAATTCTTACTTGATTACAATTTCAAATGTATTTCAGATTTACCTTCCAAACCTTAATTTATTCAAGTTATTACCAAAAGCTATTTGAAAATATAAATTGAAACGCTTAAACATATGATATGTACTAAATCAATCCTAATTAATTTTAATATTATCATTTAACCTATATATATATACATATATACATATATATATATATATATATATATATATATATAGATCATTACCATTTTATAACACATTTAAGAATCAATATTTATTACAATTATATATTTCTTTTCGAAACAACAGAGTTCATTTTCAAAATATTTATATAGACCAACGGCGTCAGCGTATAATTTTCTATTTTATAGTAAAGTGATACAGATTTATCATTTCAATCCGTAATTTAAATATATACGGGTAGATATCATTTCGACCCGCGTTCCCAAATTCAATTCAAATGAAATTCTCTTAGGTCTATCATTTCAGCCGATAACGATTTTCTTCTATTCTAATGTCCATTCGGGTATGTATCATTTCAACCCATCGTGAATTCTATACTAACAGGGAACTTACTGAGTTATAACAGATGTGATAATAATATAAAAAATAATAATATGACAGGCATATATCATCACTGATTAAATGAAATAACAAAAATAGGATATGGTTTCATATCCCATAGATGAACAGATATTGATAATAGCCTATCTAACCATAATTAAATAAATAACAAGTCAAATTAGCAACATATTTTAATTGCAGTTTCAATTGAAATCAACTTTAATAAATATTTCGATTGAAATCAAATTTAATAAATATAAGAACGCTAATCGTGGGTGATTGCTCATCTTTCGAGGCTAGAGAATATAGATAACACGACGAGCTACGATTGAATCACGATATAGACTATTGACCGATCCAACAACAAATCTCAAAGCAAAGTAAGCTGAACACGGATTTGACGGACAAAGCTGATATATAAAGAATTGATGAAATAGATCAGAATCTACATGATATAGACTGAAATAATATATATTATTCTACTATATTATTTTCTTAAACCAATATTAAATTTGGAACTTATATTAAATTATAAAATATATACATTTTCAAATAAATACTAAATTTAAACCCCTAAAAATAAAATCTTAGACACACTGTACATATGAAATTACAATTAAATATACCCTCGCATGCTACTATATAAAATAATTATATGCTAACTCTACGAATCTATAGAAATATTCACCAGAACGTAATTATATTTCGGGTAGTATGCCGACCTAACTTTTTTTCAAATATATAAGCAATGGACATACAAACAACAGTTCGAAAATATATATACTATATCAAATGTACCTTACATTATCTATACATGTATTAATATATGTGTACTTTGAAATATACTTTATAAAATATGTCAATTCCCACATACTATATTCTGCTAAGAGACTAGTACTTATACAAACCTATTAAATAATAAAATGTAATATTATAAAATATATACACTTTCCAATAGATTACTGCCAACCAAAACAAAAACAAAATAATATATACATATATACACGACGCGAATATATACATACACGCATGCCAGCAACATGAAATTAGCCCTGAAAACTGATATATTATATGTATGCAGACCTTATGTTTGGCATATATGTAAATTATAAACAACTATAAAATAATATAAACTAAACCATATAAACTTATATTCACAATTTAGACTTGATTTTATAAAACTGTAAATGAACAGAAATTTGGCGAATTGTACTATATATCTGTAGCTGGCAAATAAAACCTTCACTTTAAGTTTCTTTCCAAAATTTCAGAGCAATATACAAGCAATCCTACACCCGCTTATACACTATAAATATCAAGTACAAGCATGACATTGGAACAACTACACAACACGAAAGGTTTTTTTTTCCTTCAAACGTATGCAAGCAACATATTTCAACTCATGTCTTAACCAGATATATGCGAGCAACTTGTTTGGAAGCAAAGTGTGCATATCTCATCATAAAGCATTGAACTTTGTTCATAACGGAGCCTATTATATGGTTATACTAAATACCTATCTATACTATAGTTTAAATAATATACAAAGTTGCATGCAGACCCTGACCATATACTTAAAACCACATTATTTAGAACAACGGACAACTAACCAATTATATTTAAAACTGACTCAAATATAACTTTAAAAAAAAATAAGTATCAATATATATTAACAAATCCATCACCTATATAAAAGAAGATGGGATCGAGACTGGGATAGAGGAGCTGACGCACGGCCATAGCTAGGGAGACGGAGACGAGGCGTATGTTGGCCAGGGCGGTGGTTGTTAGTTATGTGGTGGGAAGGCGTGCGTGGAAGGATGTGGTGAGCAACTCGCGGCTTGCATGGAGGAAGGTGGTTTTGCTATCTGGGGGTGACGCGATCGCTTGTGTGGCCGAGGTAAGCAGTGATGCAGAGCTTCGGTGAGGCGATGATGGGTTAGCCTGCAAAGGAAGCAAGGTCGCTGGAAAGAGAATGGCAGTAAGGAAAGCACGTAGAGAGAGGAAATGGAGAGGCGCAGTGCTGACGTACGGCATGAAGTCGGTAGGCAAGACCAAGCGATGGGTGGAAGCTAGGTGGTGGAATAGGGTCTGAGGAGATGCATGCGGAGAGGAGTAAAAATTGGCTTGGAGGGGGAGGTAACAAACAGGAAGAAAGAAAGTAGATAGTTATATAAATCAGAGAAGGGAAAGAATGAACGAGCGCAAATAAAATAAATAAAGATGTAACAGCAACATTTTGGGATGCTAAATGTTAGCAGTCAATTCTGGGAAAGATGAAGCCACGTTGAAAATAAAACTATAAATGCTAGTTGCCGCTAGAAATTTGAATGGACATCACAACGGTACCGGTAGAAATCGTTTTTTTGGGTTCCACTGTGTACAAGACTTGAAAACATAGAAATAATTTTACCATAGAGATCAGCGCAGCGAGACGATCAAAACGGTATACAGATACTGGTGGTACGATTGAATTATAAAATTAAATTTTTTTGCTAGGGGAAATGCAGCAAGAATGCAGAAAATAAGATCAACTTAGCTAAAGAAGTTCGAATTTTGAAAAACGAAATATGACATCATGCTCAGAAGATGATTTAGAAATTTTCTGTGGAAAAATATTCAGGTTTGGAAATAAATTTATTATCATCAAATTCTAACTGATTTAAATTGAAATAAAATTACATAATAAAATTTTCTTCCATATTATCTGATGAAAATTTACCAACTGCTATGTTTAAGAAGGCGTATTCCAAATGTTAAATTTTTATTTTCAAATTTTATTGTTTAAATGTCACAAAATTCAATAAAATATACTATTAAAATAATTAAAATTTTGTGGGCCGTTACAAGACAATTGAAGCATAACGACTTCTGGACCATTGCGGAAATGGGCCCACTCTACTGTTGCTTTGGAGCTCCACCTCCAGGACACTATTTAGCTAGATGACCTTCCTGCCGGCACACATAACATTTCCGAGCTGCATAGTTTCCTCCAGGTTTTCCGTTACCCTGCCTCTTCCAGTTCAGGTTGAATTTCCTTTTGTTGGGATCGGTAGAATTTCCACCCGGTGCTGTCCTTATTGCCAAATGTTTCTTTTCCATAAGCTCTTCATATCTCAATGCCGTATCTACCAGTTCCACAAATGATCCTTTGAGATGTGTAGTCATCCTCTCATGAAATTCGGGCTTCATTCCAAGCAAAAACATCTCATTCTTCTTAAGCGGTGAGACAATAAAAGCAGGTTCATAGCAGAACAACTCATTGAACTTGGTTACATACTCCGATACTGACAAACATCCTCGCTTAAGCTCCAGAAAATTTCTATAGAGTCGAGTCTTCCCTGCGGTGGGGATAAACTATTCTTCAAACACTTCCTTGAACTTGCTCCAAGAGATATCATCTTCGGAAATATTCATGGTGACTGCGTTCCACCAAGCAGCTGCTTCCTCCTGAAGTTGCCGTGATGCCATAACACGCTTCTTTTCATCCGTCAGACATAAACTCTTGAAAATCCACTCACACGAGCGCAACCAAGCTTGCACTTCAACAATAGACTTCGTACCCTTAAAAGGCTTTCCTTCGAGATTGGTAAAGTCTTTGCACAGAGTTGCAAAGCTCACTCAAGGTGGTATTGGGTTTACAGCCTCGTTAGTTACCCTTCTTCCTTCAGCATTCGAACCTCTCCCAATTGTGGCCGTCGTGCTACTCACACCTCTGCCTCTTCTTCCTCTGGTACTCATGTTGCCAACCTGGACAGGTAACCCAAAAATCATGTAGGTGTATATAGATATAAAAATTTCAAGTACGCTCTCTTAAGATAGGTATTAACCGTAAAAGCCTAGGCATTATCTCAACCTAGTGCTCAGATACCAACTTTGACGACCCGCCTTTCATTCCATAGAAAGACGTACCGTAAATTTAGAAAGAAACGGGTAGAAAAGAAAATAGATAGAAAGAAAGAATTAAACAACATCAAAATCTCACTGTGGAACAGAATTTTTTTTTACATCACATAAATATTACACAGTTGTCATTAATTCCATACACCAGAGTCATTCGGTTATACAACATTATATTAGACAGTCGTGATGACCTGCCTATCCATTACAACCCAAAATGCAAATTGAGATACGAATACAGCAGAATAGATATATATAGATATGCCAAAGTCTCCTGCCCTAAGTCTTCTTTAAAATACGTCAAGCCAACTTGAATCACTTAGCTACTCATAAAAATTTGAGTACCCATGATTTTGAGAAAATAGAAAATAAACTCCAGGTCAGACATGGGTCTGACGTGAGTAAACGGTTTAAGTTGTTTGACTTGAAAGATCTTTTGAAAACAAGGATATCTCGTAAGACTCACCGCAAATAAACCCGGTCAATTTTTTCCCTTACGGCAATCAAAACAATTGATAGGAAATCCAGTTATATAGCAATAGTGTCCAGATTTTTCGATATAAATCTGTAAATAGCTGGAATGCTTTCATCTCACGTTCCAACATAGTTTGGCATAATCAAAACCATACGGGCACTTATTGGATCTTGGATTCCACACAATTGCAGGGCTACTGGGGTACTGCCTGTCACAGTACCTAGTCTAGATCAGCATATCGAGGATCCATACGGATCCCCTGCAACACAAGACTAGAGCTATCACTTACTGGATAGTTCGAATAAGACAACCCCACGGTTTTGGCCAACAACCGCCCACACAGCGGAATAAAAGGGTCATCTAGACGGGGGAAAATCTTGACCTACATGGGTGCTACCCACTTAGCCTTGCTGCACCTCCCTTGTTTTACGCATTCCCAGTTGATGAGGCTTAAGGCTACGATTACCTTTATATCACAAATACCTTGGATTGCTCATCGTCCTCTAATGACGATGGTCTGATGGCATTCTTCCATACAAGTCCGTTCCGGATCTGAATGGAACCGAAAGCACTATCTACCCTGCACTCATTTTGGAATCACCCTCAGAGTTAAAGACAAACAGCCCTTGCATTTTGATTCTTGATTCTAGATCTTCACTTGAGATTTCACGACATGTCGCTTATTTTGGACCGATGCGGCTTTCGGATAACAATTTGATACTCGATCCCGTTCTCATCAAAATCCAAACGCCATCCTTTAAGGCCAAGTTGTTTAAGTAAAACAATTCAGTTTAATTCAGAATGTCATTTTACATAGAAATTCATCACAGATATCTAAAACATCTACGTTAATCAATAGTTCAATTCGGGGATTTCATATCACAGAATACACAAATTATTATACTAGAGATATTAAATAATCAAAACATTCAATACAATTTAACTTTCAAAGGCAAAATTAACTGGTCACACCACTTCTAATTAATTTAATTTAACACAAAATAAATAAATTAGTTATAAATCCTGCTTAATTATCCTTAATTAATTCCATGCCATTTATTATTTTTTTAATTAATTATCATTTGCAATTACTTAATACTTTATTTAGTTAGAAGTTTAAAACATTTATCTTAACCATTTACTTAATCAAATTATCAACTTTATTTGAAAACATTTAGGAATTAAATTAAATAATTGATCTAATATATAATTATCCTAAATCAATTTAAGTTCAAACATTTTACTTCATAATTCTTGGACTTGAAACTTGCTTTGAAACTTATTCAAAAATTACTTTGAAAACTTGTTCATAAATTTACCCTATTTTTTAAAAAAACTTGGTTAATTTTTTTTTTATAACACTCAGGCCCAAACCCAAAAATCCTGAGCCAAAACTCAATCTTCCTCGACTCCCTTCCTTCCATAAATCTTGCTAAATCACTGGTGTACAAACTTGATCCAAACCCTTATGCAAACCCGAGCCCAACTCCTTCTTTCCCCTATCCTTCTCTCCTTCCCACTCTAGTCTATAGAAAAACACTGATACATATGCCCTCGTGCATAAGCACAAGGCAAAGGAGCTACTCCGACCATCATCGATGGTCCCACCAAGTAGTCGTCGACCCTACCGACTACCCTGACCACCAGAATCCACGTCGACCAAAAAAATAAAAATCGAACAAAAATCGAACAGTAGTGCCATCGCCTGAACCAAAACTGACGCTTTCTCGCGCCTCGTTCCACCGCCACAGACCACCAGAATACACGCCCTAACGACAAAATCTTCATCTGACATCCCCTACCTTTTCCCCCTCCTTCGGTCCATTCAGATGCCACCACGACACCGCACTTGCTCAAACACTAACCTTGACCTGAACGAGCTCTAAAGCCCTAAATCTTCCTTGTCGTGCCACGACAACAAACTAAAACCCCTCCGAGCATTTTTCCCAAGCTCCTCGACTTGCGAGCTACCTCCAGCAACAACCCCCAGTTCCCTAGAACCTCCGATCGCCAGAAATCAACAAAAACCCAATTCCAGTTCAATTCACAAAATCTCCACACATTCGAACTAAAATGTTTTGTTATTATTATTAAAAATCATAGTTTTCGAAATCAAATCTAATTATAAAAGTTAAACTTGAAATTAAAATAGTCGATTTCTTTGATATATTATATTTCCACTGTAATTTCTATCTTTCCAATTAAACACTTACTAATTTCACTTAAAATTATTTTTAAAAATAAGATTTAGTTAATACAAATAAGTTTCCTTTAGACGTCATAAATTAAATTACTTAAATGAGGAGAAATGAAATTTTTTTAATGAATTTTAAGTCTGTTAAATAAAACAGAGGCATGCATGTAAACAAACAGGCATGCACACAGTAATTCATCTTACATTCCAACAAAAATACATTTCTACATCCATGCAAATCACTGTCAATCCATTTCTACAATCACTCTTTCATGCACAGGTCAATAAAGAGGATTTAGCTTTTTAAAAATTTAAATTTACCCACCTAGACACTGAATGGAGAAACACATATGTTTGAAGTTGAAAACTATACTTGATATTGAAACTGCAGCTTGATTTACTTGTTAACGCTGAGTTGAACTTAAATCGAAACTTGCTTTGCTTTAGTTTGAAACTTGAAAGAGTTTGATTGTTGTTTAGTTTTTAGTTTGGTTTTTCTTTGGTTTTTAGTTTGTTAAAAATGAAAGAAGGAAAAGAGTTGAGACATATATATATATATATAGACATATATATATATATATATATATATATATATATATATATATATATCAGTGTGTGTGTGCGTGCAAATTATACACCCTTAGTTTCTTATTTACATTATATTTTTATTTATTTTTATTAACTTTTTAAAATGAAAACAATAAATTTGACACTTGCACACAACATCTCTTTCTAGGTTACAAATGTCCACAAGTGAATATTTTACATTTGTTTATGTTTTATATTTTTATTTTTACATTTACTTATTATTTATTTTATGTTACTTCAAAATAAATAATATAAAACCTATATATTTATTCTTATTTTATTTTTAACTTAAGTTATTATTACTTAAATTTAATAACTATATATACATACATTAGTTTCTAAAATGTAGAGTATTAATTCTAATTTATTTTTAAGATATATATTTTGAATTTCAATCATAGTTTCATTTACAATCTGCATATATATGTATATATATTAGATAGCATATTTATTGTTTAAGAGATAAGTTTGGCAGATTTAAATAGTTATATAAGAAGATTATCAGTTTAAGATTTGCTAAAAATCCCGGGTTGTCACATATATAATAACCTATTTTTATACAAAAGAATTTGTAGTTGTTTTATACTTATAGTCATCAGAGTACAACGTCTTCACTATCTCCACTATATCCATTCGTATTGCTCGAATCGGATCGAAGTGGTTTACGGATAATTAAATTTGATCCCGGTCTCTTCGAAATGATCAACAAATTTGGCCAAATTTGATAGTCGGTTATTTAACTATCAAATAACATCCATATGCGGTCGCTAGGCCTTATTTAAAATCTTCTAACATTTATTTCAAAATATCTTTACAAAAATATATATTCAAATTTCTTTCAATATTTTAATATTTGGAAGAAAATTCAAATACTTATATCCATAACAGGACATTCCTAAACCATCACAACACTTAGAAATATTTTCCCAATTTCATTTATAATTCAACATTTTGAAATTTATTTATATAATAATAATATCGCAGTTAAAATATTTCAAATCCATCCAAACCAATACCTAGGAAATATCTTTAAGTATAACACTCCAAAATCATTTAATTTTCCAATGCTTAGTAAATATTTCATTTATTTCCTATTTCTCAAATCCTTTACAGTTCACTTGTAAATTTCTTATCTCCACTTTAATAAGTTCTACAAGTTCCAGAATCCATTAATTAATTTCCTTTAAAATCGATTTCACTATTCTATAATTCCCACCACCAATTTCTAACTTCCTTTATGAATTCTAATTCATTTTTTCGAAGTTCTCTTATTTAAATAGTTAGAAAATTTCCACTAAATTTTCCAGAATTCCACCGTAAGATTTCTCCATTGAAAATCATTGAATACACTTTGTTTATGAATCTCGATAGCATTTATAAATCAGTTCAAATCACTCTCAAATCTCAATATGCATAAAATAATTTTTTTTAAAAGAATAGTTTTTATTTCAAAACACGTTTAAGTAATTAATTTAAATATCAAAACATTCTAAATAAAACATCAAAACTCATTTCCCTCACATTTCGCTATAACTGATCGGTTTACAAAGCGGATTATAAAATTTTGAATTTTATTTCGATTAATATTCTATATTTGAAAAATGCACTTCTAAATATTCCGATAATAACTAGCTTTTAATTATATAGTTTAATAAATAAAAGTTCCTTTCAGAAAAACTTTGATACTTGATAAAAAATTATTTTTGCTTTAAAAATCCCAAGAACCAATTTAACTTATAAACCTCCCTTGATTCAGAATACATCAATCCAATTTCGATTTCTAAACCATTTTCACTTTTCAAAATAGAATCCATTATTTTCCCAAAACCAATTTTCATATCTCGACATAAACTCACACTGTGGAATTTTATTCCAATTTATGAATTGGTATCCTTTTTTCTTGTTTATAAACTTTATTTATAAATTTGTAAGCTCCTTAGATTTTCACTACTTTATAAAACTAATCCCATTTATAAAGCTTATTTCGTAAATCCATTTCTTAATAAATTCCACATATTTCACAAATCTAATTAAAATATCGAGTTCAAACTCCTTTTCATATTTTCCAGCAATATCGTTTAAAAATCCATCGTCTAAAAATCCTATATATAAATTATTTTTAAATCTCTATTTAAAATATATTTTTCTGAATAGTTAAGTAAAACCTAAAAATCGGTTTATCGTTTAATCCAATCAATTTTTTTTTAAATAATCCAAACTTCAATATATATATATATTATATATTCAAAATCTCCTTTCAATTCATTCAAATTCAAAAATAATATTTATGGTATTTAAAATGCCAAAATTCAACGCAGTGCTACTATAACATCCAATTAATTTACAACACAACTATAATCTATAACCGATTATTCTAACACATCATATGTTACTTTATATGAAAAACAATCAATATAAATTTGAGGAATCTTGTTGGATCCTTCCAACCTGTTTCTCTGCATCCATAGACGTAAATATAACATAAAAATATCCAATCCCACTTTGAGGATGATATCACGGTATATACGGCCATTCGCTATTATGCGCGGCACATATGGTCCTATCCGCTTCAATAGGCGGGAATAATCAATCCAACTACTAATATATATGCTACTATATATAATATCACATTTAACTGATAACAACTTATCAATTCAATCATTCAATCAATAATTAAACTCAACTATATAAAATTAATACCAATCATCCAAATGAGTGAGATTTATCTCCTTGATTTTTTTTGTCCATTCCAATTTTAAATCTAGTTGAACGGCATTACATTTAATTTTATATCCTTGCTATCTTTAGCAAATTACGAGTCAATTTTTATTGCGAAATTTCGACCTTGTAAGAGATAGTTATACCTTTTATAAGCATTTAAATTTTTAATATATAATTATTTAAATTAACTATAAACATTAATAGTTAACTAACCTCGACCTCAAAACCGTACTCAACATGATAACATCTCCAGATCGTGCTGCGATCCTCCTTCGAATCGCAGAACCAACAATCCAAGAAAACACGCTTTCCACTGCCTTATCCTAATGCCAACAGTCGCCTGTTTCTGGAACGACTACGTCATCACCGTACCTTTTCCGAGTTCACCACTACTTTTCCCAAGTGATAATGAAATGAGCTTGAAGTTTTCCATCCTCCAGCGTTCACGCGCAGTCGTGCCTCCAACCAAGCTCTACCGCCAAGCACGACTCGCGACCAAACCCTATATCGAGCAGCCCCCCAAATCGACTACGACATCTCCCTGCGTCACTGCATATTCCCACACATCATGCTTCTGATCAAAACGCAAGACCTCCTTGCCTAGAAATGATGACTCAACCGCGTTACTATCTTCCCTGGTCGCTTCGACCACCTCTCCTCGTTTGCTCCAGACGAAAAACTCCAAGTCGATATTGAATTTGATCGCCCTTCCTTTTTGTTTTAATTTTTTTTTGATTTCGTCTTCGTTCAACTAAAAGAGTGAAAAGGGGGTACGTGTTTTTATTCGATTTCATTCTTTTTTATTAATTTGAGAACGAGATCATGATTTTTAAAAGGAATTATTTCTACAATGGGAAAATAAAAGTGTACATGATTTTAAAGAGGTAGGAGGCACAATCTTATTGAAATGATAAAGAGGAGAGCTTAGTATAAATTTGGTCTTGCTTGAAAAGACAGGAACGACTTTGACTTTTCTAATTTATAATACCAATTAATTATAAGATATCTTGTTATAAATATCTTGAAATTTTGAACTCCTACGGAGGCATGCCGCCTGGCGTTCCTAAAGTTATACCATTATTCCGAACATAATGGAACAAGTTTCGAGTCCTAATTTGGTCGTATGGAGAAGATTATTTTTAAATTGACTATTTAAATTAATTTCAATTAAATTATTTCTAAGCGTTTCTGTACCGCATGACCAAAGGGTAAATCCAAATACTACAAAATACGATGATAATAAACTATTACAGATCCAATGGAATTGGTTTCATCAAATTTCGAGACTGTGTCCTGGATCGCTATTTTTAATCATTGATAAAATCGACAATTTCTAAAATTTACAAAATCGCTTGAAATTTTCATTTTTAAAATTTTACCGACTAAATAATAATTGCAAATCCAATACTTAAAACCATTTAAATATCCCAAATCATACTTCGAAAAATCCGAATCATTACAATCCAACAAGGGTTATGCCAGTCCTTTATTAGCAAGGCTCATTAGGTACGATCTCGGTACGTTTCTATAGAGGTGTACTATGATGGGTGGTACCCCAATATCCCAATCATTGTAAGGAATCAAATATCCACTACGAGCCTGTGAGGTTTTAGGTCCATACCAAATATGCTGAAACGTGAGATGCAAGCATTTCAGCTTTTTTTTAGTTTATTTTCTTTAGACACTATTATAACATCAGATGATTTTATATAAAATGTTTTGGTTATCGTAAGGTAAAAACTCTCGTACTTATGTATGGCATGGTACTAAGAGATGCCTTTGATTTTCAAAGGATTTTGATAACATAATCAATTCAAATTGAGTGTGTTTTCGCACGCTGGTTTTTCAAAACTGGCTTGGGCGTTATTTTGTTATAATACTCGGGTCAGACCAAGTGTTACAGATTCAGGTTGGGATGCTACGGACCACAGGAAATGAGCTGGAGGAGTCTCAAGCGTATTCCATGTACTTGATTATATTACGATGTGTATGTATGTTGTATATTCAGTATTTGTGAGGACAAGTTATTATAACTGTCAAGATTAATGGTTGATTGTTGTACTCTGATGATTGTGTGCGAATTAATACCTATAGATTGTTTTGTGTAGAAAATTCTTTTTATCTATTATATATTATTCCCCTGCGATTTATGAGATTCTATATGTTGTTTCCGTTTCTTCTTCTATCCACTTCTTTCTCATAGTTATACGTCTTTTCATACAATTTGTGTTAGAGAAGTGTGATTTAATGTTAGCCCAAAAGGTATGGAATGGAAGGTCGCTACACACTCTTAGATGGAATAAAGAAATAGCTCTATGAAGTTTCACTCCAAAATATGCTAAAGAGAGAAGACGGTACCGACGTGATCATGCCAGTGGTGACTTCTCCCGGTTTTTTATTTCTCACACAAATTTCATAGGAATCACTATCTACCAATTCGAAGAGTGATTAAGAAATTTGGGCTCAAAATACATTAAGAGGAGAGGTTTACCCCAACCGCTCATGTCCACCTCAATTTCTCATGTTAACTTCATTGATGTTGTGACTTCTTGTGACACCTCCATATGTAATTAGAAGAGAGAAGTAAAAAGTACAAGCTATTCCGAGCTAAGGAAAAAGTTACACTAATGACCTCACATGCTAGTAGGTCGATATAAGATTGTTTAGGAGAGAAGTTGGTAAGGACTTATTTTGGATTACCAATGACCTATGGAAATAGCATGGAACGCCTTAAACTTAAGTAGGATGAAGGATGCAAGAAGAATCGAAGTGATTTGAATTACGGTGAGAAATCAACCCCCATATGATTATGTCGGTGCCGATATCTAGGGTTAGCTCACGACATTCTACAAATTTGAACACTATTTCAAGTCGATATTTGGGCTCTGCCCTAGGTGGATTTCTGTCCCAATACGACCGTTCCCTTATTAAATACTGGTCTACTAGCTACCAAAAGGAGGGAGAATTCTTTAACTGTACAGACCACTCATCTTCTTCACCTCTAACCTCTCCCCCATTAAAGTCGCTTAGGAAACAACTATCGGTTGTTCTAAAACATAGATTAGCAAATTCATAGTGCAAGTGATTCTCAAACTCTCTGGAGACATCAATGTAAATTTGAGATCCACTAGATTGTGATTAGGCCTCAGAAGACTAGTCGTAATCCAGAGAGAGAGAGAGTAATTAATATAAAGATTGAAGTGGACGAAGACTAGAGATTACGTCGAACAAGTACAAAAGGTTTTGTGGGTTCTTCTTTATTTTTTGCCTTTTCAATTTACTTAATATGAACTTATGCTCTTATCCTGAATCTGGGTGTTGGTTCAGTTTTTGTGTTACCATAGCACTTTTCAATGTTATTAGGGAAAGCTTGCTTATTGTAGTAGTTATTATAAAAAACATATTGACACATTTGTATTGTCATTTGGGAGATTCTACAGCTTGATAATACGTAGTTTATTTAGATGTAGGTTTTTATTGGGTTTTCTCGCTATTTTATGTTTTATTTATGCATTATTAGACATATGGTTAGTTATTAGACTTTTCATCAAATTTTGTGATACACATTTGATGTGTTGGAATCTTAGTAATGTTGGAGAAAAGTTTATAAGTATCAAATGTTGGAGAAATTTCATCATGGTCCTCCTAAATATTCCTTCCATATTGCTTCCTGAAATTCCGTTGGAAACAATTTCAACATTAATTATTTATTTGTTAGAAAAGTGGTGGGGATATATGAAGTGACCTAAAAATAAGGTTTTGTGTGTGGGGGGGGGGGAGGTGGGGGAGGGGATAAATAAGAAATGTTAGTAGGTTCATTTGAATTAACTATCTCTAAATTACATTTCAAAATGCGTATACATTCATGCTTTAAGCTTTATTTGCTGTTGTATTTGGTTTACGAAATTTTCATGGATTAAATGAAAATCATGGTCTATTAATAGGCACCCTTTTAACAGACATAAGCCATCAGACTACTTTGGTTTCATTAACAATCAATAATTAAAAAAATTTAGCGAAGATGAACACATTATACCCTCCATCTTTATCCACTTTTTCTCAATTACTAATTTTACGCAAACCATGCATATATAAATACATAGCTTAAATGATATTTTAACATAATTCATTTATACAAAAAGTTACATGGTTGTAAAGAATACCTTTTGGAAGACAAGTGGCTAATTTCATTAACAAAAAAGAAGTGTTTTCAGTTATAAAATAACATTTTTTTGGAAAAACAAGCTTTGTTATCTATGACTTGAAATAATGGAATTTAACATATATTATAATTAAATTAAGATTATTGTCTTTAATAACATGAAAGAAGTTTAATTTTCTTCCTTAAATAAAGGAAATGTGAACTTGCAACAATTATTCTATATACATCAAGTTGCATATAATCTAAACAAATTTTAAGCACGTATTTAAACAATAAAGACACATTACAAATCATTCTATAGGCAAAAATTATCATGTTCAAAAACTAACTATTAAAAAATTGGATTTTTACAAATGCATAGTGTCAATTTTTATAAAGTAACGAAAATTATAATTTTTCATGTGTTTCAAGTAACTATAACCACATCAGAAAATCCAAAGGAAATAAATTTTAATATGAAGGGTATTTTAGAAGAATTAAAAAGTGTAGGGACCAAATTTTATATTGAAAAAATATTTCTTTATTCAATATTCGTCTTATGTTAGATTCTCATCGTGGAAAATTATTCGCCCTAGATTAAGAAGGATACTGATTCAAAATAAATCATTATTTTGGTTTTAAAGTTTGAATATTATTTTTATTACACGGTAAGAACCAAATTGTTTTTTTGACACTAAATGGAACGTTATAATCTCATGAAAAAAGCACAAAACTTGTATATAAATTCGTATCAGTGACTTAAACTTACATAATAATAATTAACATTGTCCAGAAGAACTAAAAAATCGAAGATAAATGTTTTTTGATAGTCATGGTAATAAATTATAAAAAGTGTCATCGGCTTCATCATACAAAAAATAATCGATTATAGACAAACATCAAAATTAATGATATTTTACATAAAAATGTCCATTAAGATTTCTTGTTTGTTTAAACAATGAATATGCCAATACATGAACCATAATCCATTACTTTCTTTAGATTCATCCAATAAAGAATTAAAAAATAGCTGTTACAATATTATGAATGTACATTAAAAATAATTGGAAGTTATTAATGTAAAACATATTGGAAAATATTATTGCAAATTATATCTAATTTTCTTAATGTATACATGTATAATATGATTCATGTATCAAATGTATTAGATTAATCCCCATGATGAATTCTCTTTTGCTCAATTAATATGCAATAAATTTTATTGTCTGATTTCCTTCTCGACTTAATATTGACAAATACCAAATCAACTATATAAATACGGTGGGAATTTCACTTACAATTCCATTGCATAGTATAAAATTAAAAATGGATCTTCTAAAGAGTTTCTTTTTTTTAGTCATTGCCATTACAATACTAAATGTAAAGACAATATTAGGTTATTCTGATATTGAAGTTTTGTCAATGGAAGTGGTGAGAAAGGAATGTCACAAGACCACCAAACAAACATTCAATCTACAATAGAAGCTGTGATGGAAGATACAGAGAAAGAAACAATGGATTATATCGTTGAATCGGATCTTGATCGTTTTGGTCCTCATGCTCCATCTTCGGAAGAACATCATGCTCCTGCTCCTCACAATCAGCTCCACCATAAGAACCATGGTCATGCTCCATCTCCACACCACCTCCACAAACGCCCTACTCAAGCTCCTACTGCCCAAAGCCCCTACCATGAACCTCACAAACACCATGCTCTTTCCCCCTCTCCTGACAGTCACCACAATTACCATAAACGCCACGGAAATGCTCCAACACCACACCATCACCACAATCAACACGCTCATGCTCCAGCTGCTCACCATCATCACAAACACCATGCTCATGCTTCAACTCATCACCATCGCCACAAACACCATGCTCATGCTCCAGCACCTCACCATCGCCAGGAACACCATGCTCATGCTCCAGCTCCTCACTATCGCCAGGAACACCTTGCTCATGCCCCAGCTCGTCACCATCGCCACGAACACCATGCTCGTGCTCCAGCTCCTCACCATCGCAAGGAACGTCATGCTCTTGCTCCAGATCCTCACCATCGCGAGGAACACAATGCTCATGCTCCAGCTCGTCACCATCGCCACGAACCCCATGCCCCTGCTCCAACTCCTGACCATCGCCACGAACACCATGCTCATGCTCCAGCTCCTCACCATCGCCACGTACACCATGGTCCTTCTCCTACCCCAAACAATAATATCCTTGCTGATCTTGACTGCTAAGATTGATCATTATATCCTTAGTTATGAGTTCTTCATTTTCTCCTTATGTACTAAAATCAAGTCGACATATCTCTTTGTCGATCTCATAATGTATTTCGCTTTCAATAAAGTTATTTTTGTTTAAAAGCTACAAACTACGACATATTTAGACTATTTTACATTGTTGTTTTAAATGATATTAATTAGATAATAGCCAATGTATAATGTATCATTATGTTACATTGAAAGTAGCGGTTAATCATATCAATAACTAATAATTGTATGATTTTTTGGACGAAAACCTTGTGATCTACTTTAATTTATAGGTTCAATTTCTTCTCTTCCAATTTTTAGTTCTGCAAAATAGTAAAAGTTATTTTGATATAGAACTTCCCAAAGATCATTATTTTGACAATGAGCTTTGTATTAATTAAGTTGAAAAAGTTCTCTTTTAGTTTTGGCCTAAATTAGATACTATAAAATAAAAACAAGAAACCACGAAAACCATACAAATTCATTGTACGGACACAAATATGTTATTCCCGACATTTTCATCCTTAATTTTTCAATGGAAAGAAATCTAAATATTCCTCACTTGAATTTCACTAATTGTGTTTAGATCATCCTCTCCCATACTATCAATCATTCCCATAACAATCGCCCTCATCTTTGAATCTAGTCCCAAATCATTTAGATAATTCAGGCGGTTCTTCTCTATAGTATGAGTAATCATTCTTAAGTTAATTTAACATGTATTTAAGAAGAATTGTAAATATTGGATCGATAATTAGGTTGTTTGCGTTAGTGTAATTTACAAATACAATGTCTTTGACCTATTATGAAATCATCATTTACAAATTATCTTTTATCGAGGTCAATGTGACGACCTGGAAATTTAGATATTTGAAATTGGAATATATAATTGATTTTAAATATTTGAAAGTTAGTTTTACTTCAATTTCAGTTATCACTATTTATTTGGATAATTAAATTATTGGATTTAATAATGGAAGTTGGGTAAAATATTAAATCTGGAGTTTTAAGCTGGTTAAAAATAATTTAAAGGCTTATGAAATTTATGTTGATAATACTGAAGGTAATACAACTTCTGAAACTAAATTGAAAGGTGATTTGTTCAGTTATAAAATTATGTCATTTAAATAGATAATTAAAAATAGTCTTCCGAGGCACAGTCTCGGAATTTGATGAAACCAATTCCATTGGATCCGTAACAGTGTTTTATTATCGGATTTCAATTTTTGTAGCGTTTGGAGTTGTCATGGGTCGTATTATAGATAAACGCGTCGAAATTTAAATCGAAATTCAATATGATAACTGGGTTCAAAAATATATCTTCTCCATATGATCGAGTTAGGACTCGAAACCTTTTCCATTGCATTCGAAATAGGGGTATAACATTAGGGACGCCTAGCAGCATGCATCGATAGACGGTCGAGATTTTGATTTACGATTTCGAGATGATTCAAATCTAAATTTAAATATTATACACACACACACACACATATATATATATATTGATTGGTCAAAATAATTCGTATGGGAACTTTTTTCTTTTCTGCATCAATCTAGTGTAGCATGTTGGGTAAAGCACGCAACCATCAACACTGTTTCCCCTTTTCTGGTTAAATCTCATGCAAGGAAGAAAGAAATGTAAAAAGATAGCCAATAAAAAAAAATATGGCTACTTTCAGTAAAAAATTAAAAATGAATCAGTTCTTCCTTTTACCCTTCCCAAATTTATTCACGAATCCCATCTCTTACCCTTCAATCGAATCCGAGTCTTGCGGAGGTTATCTTTGGGCGGCCGCGTTCGTGATATTCGAGGCTGGGGTAGCGTATGCTCGCGTTCGCAAGTGTGTAGGAGGGAGATGAGGTATCGCCTTCCATGTGACGCGGGGTGGGCTTTGTTGTTTGGTCGAGGTCACATCTGGGAGACGGTCGTCTTGTTTGCAAAGCAATGCAGACACGCACGTGCGAGTAGAGGCGTGCATAGGGTTATGATGTCGCGATGTAGTGGTCGAAGCGAGCCAGGGTTTGGCAGCATGCATCGCGATTCAGGCGTGATGACGTGAGCAAGTGGTGTTCTAATGACTTCGATGTGGTCTGGCCAAGGGTGAGGCTAGGGGTATAGGCGCCACATTCCGGTCGATGGTGCTTTTTTTCAATTAAAATAAATATATGCATATTCAGAAAAAATATACAGTTAAGTATAAAGATGTAGATTGTTTTCCAATTAATATATAAATCTGTGTGTGTGTGTGTGCAGAAATAATAATATATACATGAAGTTTCAAAAGGGAAGAAAATAAATATGGATATACAAAATTTTAAGTTACTAGTTATTTTGAAATAATGGAATAGGGTAATTAGCTTGTTTAAATTAAATTTATTAAATGGAAATTGATTATTCGATTAGTTCAAATGTTAATAAACCGTGTAATGCGTATAAAATGTCCGAAATCATGGAGAGACAAGCCGGTTTGGATCAGACTGCAAATTAAAATCAAAGATGAGTTACTCTCACTCACTTGGATTACCGTTTAAATTAAATATTTAAAATTTAAATAATTGGTTGATTGCTTCA
Source organism: Allium cepa (assembly GCA_030765085.1). Lineage (NCBI taxonomy): Eukaryota > Viridiplantae > Streptophyta > Magnoliopsida > Asparagales > Amaryllidaceae > Allium > Allium cepa. Next base: position 744,086,544 of record CM060931.1, on the reverse strand, counting down.
ATTGATGATATACTATCAATCTGATGTGATATTATGTATCATAGTTTATATACATATATTGGATTGATTGATATTCCCTCATTATATAGCAGATGGGACCCTATGCACCCCGCATAATAACGGATGACCATATATACCACGATATCCTCTTTAAAGTGGGATTAGGTACTAACATCTATGGATGTTGAGAAAAATAGGTTGGGGGATCCAATTGGGTTCCTCAAAATATTGAAATTTGATTTCATAATCTATGATATGATTTATTGATTTATCTGCGATAGATTATAATGATTATATTGGGATTTGAATATTGAATGCTATTGGTTGATTGAATATATTTTAGGTATATTGAGATATCAAAAATATAAAGGTTGGATTTTAGAAGAACTAAAAAGATAATTTTTAAGTAAAATAATTTTAGTTAATTTGGATAAATTTAAAGAACGAAACTGGGATGGAATAAACGTTGATTTTTAAATCCTAATAATTAAATTCCAAGTATGGGAAAAGGGATTTTTGAATAAATGGGAATAAATGAATTTTGAAACTTAGGTGATATTGTTTAAAGAAATAAAGGATTTATTTTCGAATTCAGGGTTTAAAATAGTTTGGGAGGAACAAAGAAGAATTTTGGAAAAAAATATATGAAATTGGTGTTTTCGGTTTAAATAAGATTTTAAATCATAATAAAGGAGTAAAATCTGTACTTAATGGGTTTTGAAATAAATTTGAGTAAGAAAGGAATTTATTTTAAAATGGAGTTAATTTCGAAAATTGAATTGAAAACCGACTAAGTGTTGAAACTGTGATTAAAGGAGAATGAGATTGTTGAATTCATAAACAGGGTTTGTAAATAAAGTAAATATAATATTAGTGGATATTGAAAGTATAAATTCACGATGGGAATTTATAAGAAAGGATAATTCGTTTTGAAAATAAAAATGGTGGTTTTGTTTTTAAAGGCATGGAAAAGAAATTTTCGGGTTTAGGACGTAAATTAAACCAAAATAAATCAACGAGGATTTATAAATGGTTAGACGGATTATGTTGGAATGGAAGGTGTATTTCCTAAAAAGCTAGGTATATTTTTCAAAAGAAGATATCTAAGTATAACTTAAAGGATTTTTAAGTTGTTTTAAAAGTGTATTTTTAGATAAATTTACTTATTTTAAATTGTTCGAATTATAGTGTAAATATTTATTTAAAATTAGTTGTAGCAGTAATTATTTTAAATGGTTAAATTTGTGTTATGATTTAAAAGATAATTATTAAATATTTATACTTTAACAATAATTTTATTTTAAAAATAGTTTGTGGCTAAAGTTTTACTTGGAAAATGATTTAGAATTCCGTAACTATTATTTTGAGTATAGTGATTTAAGTAGTTTTGTTTTAAAGGTTTCAAGTGTGTGTTTTTGGTAAAGTTATTTAAATAATTAAAAATCTAATTTTAATAAAACTTGGAGTTTTTCAATGGCAATAAAATAATTTGTTGAATTGATTGTTTATTTGATAGTTAAATAACTGATTATCAAATCTGGGCCCAAAATATAACTTTGGAAATATCTTGAAGAGGAATGGGACTTATATGGTACAGTTACCGTTCGAGGTCCTGTAATGTACGTATAAACTCGTTCGTTCTTCTTGGATATTGGTAATGAAATTCGTCCACCTATGGTTAGGCGGTGAACTCCAATCAAATTTTCGTATATGTATTTCCTAAAGAACCGGGGTTGAGTTTACCGAGAAACAGTGAACGTTTTTTCGAAGAAACTAATATCATATTTGTGATTCGAAAACCACTTCGATCGGACGAGCACGTTTTCACGAGGAAGACAAGAGTTTATAGTCGAAGATCGAGAAGTGAAGTGCAAGAGGTAATCGCTACTAATCCTGAGGGTGATTGTAAAATGGACGTAGTAGGAGTGGCACCTTCAATTCCATTTGGACCGGGAGCGAACTTGTATGGATGAACGCTATTAGAACATCGCCAGGAGGATGGTGAGCATTCTAAGTGAATGTGTTCTAAAATGTAACGCTTAGCCTTGAGCCTCATCAACCAGGAATGATTGAAAATCTTGGGATATGTGGCAAGGCTAAGTGGGTAGCACCTAATTAGGGTAAGTCATCCTTGTCTAGATGTCCCTTTTCCGGGTCTATGGAGCGGTTGTTGATCCCAACCGTTGGGTGATCGTAATCAGACTATCTAGTAAGGTGTAGATCCAGTCTTGTACTGCAGAGGATTGGAAGCGGTCCTCAGTATGCTGATCTAGACCAGGTACCATGACAAGTGGTACCTTAGTACCTAGTCATTAGTTGGAAATCCATTCTCCTTATTTGCCTTTACGATTTCGATTGCAGAACCTAGAATTTTTAGAATTTAATGGATGAATAAGTATTTGTACTTAGAAACTATCATAATATCATAGGATTTTGATAAGAAATGTTTTGGTTATCATAAGGTAACACCCGACATGTTTATTTATGGCATGGTCTTACGATTTTGAGTGTGTTTTCTCACGCTGTTTTTCCAGACTGACTTGGGTGTTATTCTTTATAATGCTCAGGTTAGACTGAGTATTATAGAATACCGAAGAGGATGTTATGAAACTCAGAAGACGAGCTGGATGGCGAGACGTATCAAACGTACTTGATGTATATTCCGTTGTGCAGCATAAATTGTATAATCAACTTCTGTGAGGACAAGTTAATACAACAATCCAATATTTTGCTATTGATTGTGTTATACGCTGATTATGTAATGTATAAAATGTAGGATCGATTTCACCCTAGAGGGGGTGTGAATAGGGTGATAGTACAAATTATAAGAATTAATTGCGGAAGCTTATAAAATAATTTCAACACAGATCACAGAACAATAGAAGCACAGATAATAGCAGAATAATAAATGCAGAAATAGGACAACATAGAATTTACCCAGCTCCGGCAAAACCCTGCCTACGTGCTGCCTCCAAGGTTTCTACTAGAAATTAGATAGTCCCTCGCTTACACACGTAAACTGGCAACACCCGCTATCGACTAAATCTAAGTCTACGCTCAAAACCCTGCCACAACTCAGCCACTGAGTTGTGAATTCTCAAGCTACGCCACGTAGCTTGTCCCCTAGTCACACGACTAGAAATTTAAACGGTTTAAAAAGAAAATACAAATTAAAAACAATTTAAAACAGTCTAAACTCAAAAACCCTAATTAATAAAATACACAAGCCCTTAAAATAACAGGTCGGCCCCCCTTTTATATTTTAACCAGTTCCTTTATTTTGAGATGGTGGCCGTTGTTCTCTTGTTTGTTCCTCCTTGCGAAATTAGGGCTTTCCTCCTTGATCCAAATTAGGGCTTTTGAAGAGTCGACTTTTGTTCAATCAAATATATGTTTCTCGTTGCTTGCTTTCGTCGATCGTTTGCCTCACTGTTCTGGTCACGGCTCTTGAATTGATCGAGTTCGATTACAATTTCGGTAAGTACTTTATTCCTTTTGCTTTTCTGGATTTGGCTTGCTTGAACTAAATGGAAATATGCCGATGATGATGGAAGGGTTTTTATAGGATTCGAATTCCTATTTTTGCGTTCGTATAAAATCATTTGAATTTGTCAATATTTCACCTCGGCCACTCGATTAATTCTGATGTTAATGATTTTACCGACTCAATCAAATTCGAATAATTGATGCTTGCTTGGTTGACACGGTTTTGATTCAATTCCGTGATGACCACGGCTTCGACTCTGTTCCTTTTTCTGTTGACTTATTTGATTAGAAAACAGTGTTAACTTGGTTTGTCTATCACGGTTTTGAACACTTGATTAGCTTGCGATGTTGATTTTGTTTATGCGTTGTGGTTTAAGGCCCTTCTGTTCATCTGAGTGTTCGTCCCTGAACATTACTATTTTGGTTTAACTTTGTAGAACTGACTTGACATTCTTAACTGCCTGTATTTGTGTCATCCTGGACTTGCACGGCTTCAACTTGAATATGTTTTGACTTTGGTGAAGTGGTTATCGCCTCTGTATATTTGTTATTGTCTCTGTCCATTGGGTTGCACACTTGCTCGATTTTACTTGCTGTTCACAACCATTATATCTTTACTGCCACGTTGTTTGCATAGCATTTGTGTTGACTCTATGTTTGCTGTAGTCTTCAAGTGTTAACGCTAAAATTTGAACGCTAACACCCCGGTGTATGAAGTGAGATTGTGAAAGCACCACCCGATAGCTCGGGAACAGATTATAAGCAGATAATAGTGAAAAAACAGTAAACAACAGCAATTTTATAGTGGTCCGGCTTAAGAGAGAGCCTACGTCCACTTTGAATATCTTTATTGACGATTTGATTACAAGTCAATGCAGTTACACTTTGATTACAACACACTTTGAGTTATAAGTGGCTTAGAACAAGTAGCCTAAACTTCAATATCGATCCAAATCTTTGAACTCATATTGGACATGTTTGATTTCTTCGTGAAGTTCCTTAAAGATGTTGAAGTAGTTCAGAATGCAGCAGAGTAACGGCGCTTGAAATGAACGAGCTCAAAGTCCCTTCCTAGTTGGAACTCGGGGTGTATTTATAGGCTTTGCTCGGAGTTAGGTCGTAGGTTGAGACCGACCTAACTTAGGTCGCAGGTCGTCCCTGACCTAGGATGCATTGTCTTCCCTCTGCAAGAATACACATGCTGATTTGTACAAGTCCTAGGTCGCGAGCGACCTATCCCCCTACGGCACAGTATAGGTAACTTCTTCACTCAGGCATTTAGGTCGTTAGTACTTTTCTTATAGTTATAACTGGAGTCTTTAGGTCGCGACTTCCCTTAGGTCGCGAAGTATTCCTAGGTCGCGGAGTTCCATAGGTCGAGACCGTTTTTAGGTCGCATTAACTCTTAGGTCGTCCTACTTCTTAGGTCGCAGCTCTCTGTTAGGTCGCAAAGCTTGATAGGTCGAAACATCTTCTGAGTCGCAGCCTTCCTTAAGTCGCAGCTCTCTGTTAGGTCGCGAAGCTTGATAGGTCAAAACATCTTCTAAGTCGCAGCCTTCCTTAAGTCGCAGCTCTCTGTTAGGTCGCGGAGCTTCATAGGTCGCGGCCTCCTTTAGGTCGCGAAGCATTTTTAGGTCGTTCTCCTTTTTAGGTCGAGCCATTTTTAAGTCGTAGCCTTTTAGGTCGCTAGGTTCTCGAATTGGTTAGGTCGTTACATTTTCCTTAAGTCTCTTACAGAAGGGAGTTAACATTTGCCCCTCGAAGTATATGACTTAGCCATAGGTCGTGTGCTTCGACTTTCTTAACTCGCGTTCTGAAGGATTGTTAGGTCGCAAACGACCTAAGGAGAAAGTTAGGTCGCATAGTGTCGGTTCGTGTTCTATTACCCTGGAATATAAATAACTTAGGTCGTTCCTTCTTCTCCTTATCTGCTTCAGCCTCCATTCCGCCATTAACAAACTTTTGAACCCTCAAATACAACTCCACCAACTTAACCATCAATTATCCCATCATCAGACTACGTAAGTGAACTTTACCAACATTTGATTACATCTATCATCAAATCGCAAATGTTTCACTTGTCGCCCCTAACGTAATTTCATGTGCTATGTTCGCTCAACAAGTCACGATTCAATTAATTTTTGACTGAGTCTTTGTCGTGACTCCTGTGAACATGGCAGTATATCGGATTTGTGATGAATTTGAGACGATTTGGATTGGAATCTTGGGTAATTCGTGACGATGTAGGAGGAAGATGGTGAATTATGGTGTTTCGAACTAGTTGGCTTGCAAATTTGGAGGAGATGAGGAGGGTTCCGATGGGTTAACGGGTTAATGGATTCTTAGCTACACGGGTAATGGAGGAGATGATGTGGCAGCGTGTGAGTGGAGGATCGACCTTACGGCTGTCTACTTGAATACTAACCATGTGACCTAACTTCTTAGCGATCTAACTTTGCAATGACCTAAGTTCTTGCGGCATTGGTTTTAGGTCGCGGCCGTCCTTAGACTTAAATTCCTGTGGCATAGAAGTTAGGTCGCTGCCGACCTAGTACTTGGAAGGTTTGCACATGAACTTTAAACCGAACGACCTAACAGCTTAGCAACTTATCACCTTTGAATGACTGCATAGGGACTTAACACATCAACGACCTATCTTTTGCGACATAAGCTTTAGGTCGCGGCCGAGTTAGGACTTGAATAAATTTGCATCGCTTTGGAACTCTTTAATTTGCACAGTGCGACCTAAAGGAGCTCTGACCTATACTAGGTCGTTGGACGACCTAGGACTTGTGAACTTTTTGAGAGAATTTGATTGAACTGCTTGGACTTGAATCGTTTGAAATTCATTACATTCCTTTGCAGATTGCTCTAACTTTTAATCTAACAACCTGTTTAAACATAACATTTGCAGAAAAATGGGACGAATATACTGTCACTGACCGCCCACATCGAATGACAGATTAGTCGATAAAGAATAATCAACTTAAATGAACTGCGTGAGTGAAATGCTGTGAATCAACCGACTCAAATGACGTGTTAAAGCAAAGCTAAAATTTTGTTTGAATTAACACTGTGCTTGAGTTTTAAATTAACAAGTCCTGAAATCTCACAATCGATCAGTTGTCAATTAGTTTAATTTCAGTTATTTTGCTTGTTATTTTTACTAGTTTTGCACAACACTTCACACTTTTAGGAAACGTGCACCTTCACATCTGAACATCCAGTTACTCATGTAGAATGACGTCTCAACAAGAAGAGATGATAGAACACGTCGAAGGGGCTTTCCCGATTGCTATTCCACTAGAGAACCCTCCGGAAAGAACTCCTACCCTTCTGAAACGGCGGGTGCTTAATCAATTATGCGTTCAATTTGGCATTGCCGAGGCAGAAGTTTTACTTCCTGGACCAAATGATTTTGCTGATAGACCACCTTCCGGTTTTGTTGCCATTAATCGCCAAATGTGCTCAAGTGGAGTAATTCCTCCCTTTAATGAATTTCTTCAACAAATCCTTCTACGACTAACGATCTCTCCTTTTCAACTGCATCCCAATGGCTATGCCATTTTGATGGGATTGTGCGTTCTGTTCAGGAGAACTCTTGACCGTCTTTCGAGTTTTGAGGAAATCTGTTACTTGTGCACTTTTGCGAAGAACAAAGAGCACCCTTCAATTGTACTTGTAAGAGGAGCGAGGAACCGCAAACTAATTTTGGATTTGCCGGAGAGTGCACATGGTTTTTTGAATCAATTCTTCTACATTCGTTGCCCCGCAGGATTTTACGCGGACTGGAGAGTAGGAATTGAGATCTCCTTTCCCTTCTTTCTTCAATTTTTTCTAAGTTTCTCATGGTTCGTATTGCTAGATGCTGATTCCATTCCTTATTTTTACAGCACTTCCTCCTCCTTCCAGAGATTCCAGTCATAAGCCAGTCTTTGAAAGGCTAAGCATTGTGGCTGCTGAAGAGAGGAGCGCAAAATTTCTATTGACAGATGAACTTCTTCATCGGTTTGAGCTTTTACATTCTTCTCGTTCTACTCAACCTCATGAAGTTCCAACTGAGGTTCCTGATTCTCCGATGAAAACTCCTGATGCCCCGGTCTCCATTAAGGAGCACATGCGGGGAGGAACCTCTATAGAAACTTCACTAGTAAAATGTTCCACTCCAAGGGATGATGCGGAGCCGTCCGAAAAGCCTGCACTTGCCCCCATAACTGAAGAAGAGGAGCCCCGTCCTCATACTGATAAGAACGTTGATCTTGGAGTTGATATTTTTGGGAGTTTAAGTGACATAATAGTCACTTCTCAAGAACTTTTTAGGGATGATCTTGCCATTGTCAAAGTCACATCTCCAGCGATTGAAGCAACTTCTACTCTCAAGCACACTTCCACAGCCCCGGAAGTGCAATTTTCCACAATAACTACCATACCCCTCAGTCGATGACTGGTTTGTAGTCTAGTTTGCCGCGAGTAGTTTTACACGTCACACGCACTTAGGATGCACTTGACTTTCTTATTCCTGGTAGATTCTCAAACCTTGTTTTTTCTTTAATTTCAGGTTCTCCAATGGGGCGCAGCAGCTCATATTATGATGATTTCCAATGCTACGGGAGGCGTAGCCAATATGATTATAGGCGTTACCTCCCTTCTTACAGAGAATCCGATGAAGAGAGGGCCATCAGGAAAGCAGACGAGAGACGAGCATATGAAGAACGTCACCAAAGAGAACAAGAAAGACATGACCCTCCCTACAGAGATGATGATATCCAAAAAAGAAAGACTCATGATGAGAGAGGTAAAGGTCACATGGACGATTCTTCTAGCAAGCGGGCTAAACTTACTGAAGAAACAATGCCGACAGTTTCTGAAAATGTTCCTGCTCAATCACCTGCCCCCGTTCGTTCCGACATTCAAACAATCATCAGCCGGCCCGCATACCAAGTTGGGCAAGGTCCTCCCACTCTTCAAAGTCGATTCCCTCAGTGGTGCCTGAGAGGGGTTCGATTTGATCTTGACTTGGTTCCTCTCGACAAATCGGCTATGCTGCGAAATCTTGATACTGTCAGGACCGATATTGAAAGAATGTTGAACTGGCAAAAACTTGTCGACGAGCTTCAGAGGGTTAACCGAGCCAATCTCGAGGCCATGCTCACAATGGAGAATGATAAGACTGAGTGGCAGAAGACTCTTGAACAGCATGACGCCGAAATGAGAAGTATTGCTTCCTATAATGAAAAGCTGGAAGCGGAAGTAGAAAAGCTTAAGGAAGAATTAGCTACTTCATCTACTTCTTATTCTCAAAAGGAGAGCATGCTTCAGCAACAAGTACGAGATGCGCATGCCAGTCAAAGGGCAGTCGAAGATAAGCTTACACACAAGGAGAAGGTCATAGAAGAATATTGCGCTGAAACTTTACAGCTGCGAGAACAGACCGGCTCTCAAAGCTTGGAGATAGAGTTGTTAAAAGCTCGGCTTGCTATGGCCGAAAAGGAGCGTGACGAGGCTGTTGCTGGTAAACTCGCGGCCGAAGAGGCCCATCAAGCAACCAAAGCTGACATTGGCTCCACATTATTTGATTTTTATCTGCACAGCATTTTGGGGCGTGGCAGCCTTGCCTTTCTAGGCCCTAAGTATGAGATTACACTAGCTGAAGTTTGGGAGGCAGCACTCGATATGCCCGGTGGTAAAGGTGCTGGCTACGCTGAGTCAGCTCTTGAAGAGCATTATCTTGATGATGATGCCCGCGCCGCTCTTGCCAAGGGAAAAGAGCAACTCGCCAGAGTGCGGACTGGAATGGCGGAAGGGGAACGTTCTGAAAAAGAAATACCACCTACTACCTCTGAACGTCCTTTAGTTTCTTCTGAAGTTGACATCACAGGTTCCAGTGCTCATTCGCTGCCTCCTACAACAACCGGGGTAATTACCCCTACTGATGATGAGGCTTTGGAGGATATTGGGGCTCAAAATTATGAGATTGAACTAACGTAGCAAACATCTTCAGGTAATTTTGACATTGGTCCGATTCAGGTGGATCGCCTGCTTGCTCCTCAAAAGTTTGATGAGCTTCTCGATTACTTCTTGAATCTCGACGAACCCATATCTCCCTTCTTTTGGGGAGATACTAATATTTTTAATTTCTCTTCTTCTGCAGTTGAAACACCAAGTGCTATGTAGACTTCGCCTCCTCCGGTTATCCCTCCTCCGTCTCTTCAGGTGGCTCCTCCTTCTGCTTCACAGCCCGGGTCACAAGAGGAGCAAATTGAGGCTCTTCATGGCTTGGATGACCCTATCGCTTCGCAAGAGCAGAAAGACGAGGGACTTGAAGGAGGCGAGATTTCTCCGGAGCGGACTCCTTCTGATGACGTAGTTTTGTCCGCTCTTGTTACTCCAGGGAGTGAGTCTTCTTCGAAGAGAAGAAAGAAGCACGGAACATCGAAGAGGAGGGGGAAGAAAATCATTGCTACTGAAGAGGAACCGGAAATTGCACCAGTTGCACCTCCCTCTCCTTCTTCCCTTATGCCTTCAGACCGACCTGAAAAGCTAACCATTCGGCCGGGTAAAGGGTCTAAAGGTGGCAAGAAGAAGTGAAGACTCCAGCTTTTAGCTTCTTGTCTTTTGCATGTACTGGTCGAGAATTGTGCGGGTATCGGCCCCCCGCTTTTCTTTTGTTGGAACTTGTACCTGTATATAAAATAATGTTGAATAAAATGATTCTTCTTCCTTTGTATAAACTCCTGTTTGAATTTGTGAATGCATTTATTATTCATTTTTGCACAAGTTTATTTATATGATATTGCAGTAAGCTTGTGGTATGTTGTTTGAGCGTACTTTACCGATGTAGCTATACCATTTTGTATGTAACTATACCATGTTGCCCCCATACCATAAGCTTGCTGCAATATTTTATACTTCGAGGGGACTTGCACTCTTCTTTTTACTTCATTCTTGAAGAAATTTTTCGTAGAGTACAACTTCCTTCATATAAGTTTTTACGCTTTTTCCTTCGAAGAAATCACTTTTTTCTTTTGCTTATGTATGCATTTTGCCAAGTGAATTCTTCTATGTGGTAAAGCGGGCCTCTGAAGGGTACTTGGAAGTTTGTACCTCTGAAGGATTTTTTTTTTTAAAAAAAAATAGAAATTTGTACCTCTGAGGAGGGATTTTTCACGTTTCAACACTTGGAAGTTTTATTTCAATCTTGGTGAAACGTGTACCTCCAAAGAGTTGTGCCTTTGAAGAAAGCCTTTTCACGTTTCAACACTTGGAAGTTTTATTTCAATCTCGGTGAAACGTGGACTTCCAGAAAGGTCTTTCTTCTTGATTGTGTCTCCGGGAGGAGGTTGTACCTCTGAGGAGGGATTTTTCATGTTTCAACACTTGGAAGTTTTATTTCAATCTTGGTGAAACGTGTACCTCCAAAGAGTTGTGCCTTTGAAGAAAGCCTTTTCACGTTTCAACACTTGGAAGTTTTATTTCAATCTCGGTGAAACGTGGACTTCCAGAAAGGTCTTTATTTTGTTATGCATTTCAACTTTGGTGAAGTGAAATTCCGAAGAGCGGCTGTTACACTTCAACTCTTGGTGAAATGTGCCTCCGAAGAGGTCTTTATTTTGTTTGCATTTCAACTCTGGTGAAGTGAAATTCCGAAGAGCGGTCGTAACACTTCAACTCCTGGTGAAATGGGCCTCCGAAGAGGGCCTTTATTTTGTTTGCATTTCAACTCTGGTGAAGTGAAATTCCGAAGAGCGGTCGTAACACTTCAACTCCTGGTGAAATGGGCCTCCGAAGAGGGCCTTTATTTTGTTTGCATTTCAACTCTGGTGAAGTGAAATTCCGAAGAGCGGTCGTAACACTTCAACTCCTGGTGAAATGGGCCTCCGAAGAGGGCTTTTATTTTGTTTGCATTTCAACTCTGGTGAAGTGAAATTCCGAAGAGCGGTCGTTACACTTCAACTCCTGGTGAAATGTGCCTCAGAGAGGGTTTTCATCGCCTGGAAGTTACTCTCTCATGGTTGGAGGGTCATGACTCCTCCAATCTTTTTTTGTTGAGTGGAGAACTTTCTTTTTTGTGGCGTATGACCCATTAGAGGTCTTTATCCTCCGAAGAGTTGTGCCTCCGAAGAGGACTTGTGCTGCCGGTGATGGCTTTGGTTGTTCCCTTGTCCACTTGCTTATGCCTTTTCAGCGATCCTCTGTTTTTTTTTCTTTTCAAGCTTTCATTCCCTTTTTTTACAAGTAATTTGTTGAATCCAAGGAAGTGTACTTCATTGCCAGGCAAGTTCGTGAGAACGAGCATTAGCTTCTTAATTGGATGTTTGTTTGTTCAAACGATCTCAATTTATTAGCAAAGGCCCGTTTCTGTCGAAATCATAGGCCGTTCAATTGAAGTACTTCCTATCTAGGATTTGAATTCGGGGCTTTTGTGACTTGAAATTTGGCGAGAATCACTTGGTCTTATTATGTGCAAGTTTCACTTCCATTGTCTGCAAAAATTTAAATCGATATTTCAGCAATACATTCTATGTACTTTTTATATCGAAAATAAAGCAAACATGTAATAATAATAAGGAACACAAGATTTATAGTGGTTCGGCCAGGAAATTGGGCCTACATCCACTTTATATTCTTTCATTATTTACTTGCATCCGTTTTACAATTGCCTTCAATTACAAGAATCATACATTCATAATTTTTTTTACAATATTTCAACAAAATTTTCAAGTAAAGTATGGACGCAAGTGATTGCTGTTCCATGCCCTTGAAATTTGATCTCCTTCAACAGTGGTGAGTTTGAATGTGCCGTCAAGAAGCTTCTGACCTATGACATATGGTCCTTCCCAATTTGGCCCAAACACACCTGTCGCTGTCATAATTCTCTTCAAGACTAGGTCTCCAATCTCAAAGCTGCGTTGGCGAACTTTGGAATTGAAATGTCTGGCTATCCTTTGCTGATGAGCTGCAATTCTGAGATTAGCCTCATCTCTTTTTTCATCAAGGAGATCTAGCGCTTCAAGCTGTAGCTTTCGTTTTCTTCTTGATTGAAATGGATTCTTCTATGTGAAGGGACCTCTATTTCTACCGAAATCATTGCCTCTGACCCGTATGCCAACGAAAACGGGGTGTGCCCAGTCGCAGTTTTGTGAGTGGTTCTGTATGCCCATAGTGCCAGTGATAGCTTATCGACCCAACCGCCTTTTTCTCTTTCAAGTTGCTTCTTGATGGTTGACTTAATAATTTTGTTCACGGCTTCCACTTGCCCGTTTACCTGCGGATGAGCCACTGCTGAGAAGCTTTTCCGGATTTTGAATCGGTTGCAAAAATCTTGGAATTCTTCACTTTCAAACTGAGTACCATTGTCTGTAATTATTTTTTGAGGCACACCGTATCTGCAAATGATGTTTTTAGTCACAAGACTTATCATCTTCTTTGAGGTGATAGTAGCCAGTGGTTCAGCTTCTGCCCACTTAGTAAAATAATCTACAGCAACAATGGCATATTTAATTCCAGATTTGGCAGTTGGTAACGGTCCTACAAGGTCTATCCCCCATATTGCAAATGGCCACGGACTGACCATCTGTGTGAGTTCAGTGGAAGGAGCTCTAGGAATTTTGGCGAATCTCTGGCATCTGTCACATTTTCGAGAATACTCTGCTGCATCTCGATTAATTTCTGGCCAAAAATATCCGTATCGGAGAATTTTCTTTGCTAATGTTTGGCCACCTGAATGATCACCACATTCTCCTCCATGTACCTCCGCTAGGATTGTTTTGGACTCTTCCCTGGATACACATCGAAGTAATGGCATTGAGAATCCCCGTCTGTATAATCGGTCATCCTGGATTATATATCGAGAGGCTTTTCTCAGTAGCTTTTGTCGTTCTTTTGAGTTCCCTAGTAAAGATCCATTGAGCAGATATTCTGTTATCGGAGTCATCCATGATTCTTGCTCTTGAGACATGCTCATAATCCAATCAATATCCATCTCATCAATGCTTGGAGTCGACAGGACCTCCACTGGAGTTAACCCTAGAAATTGAGCTTCGCCTGTGCTAGAATACTTTGCGAGAGAATCTGCTTTCATGTTTTCTTCTCGAGGAATGTGACTTATCATGTAATGATCGAAATCACCCAGGAGTTCCCAGGCCTTTGACAATTAGGCGGGCAGATTCCCCCCTTTTGCTTGGAATTCCTTTTTGACTTGGCATACAATAAGCTGAGAATCACTGAATATCTGTAACGCTCGGATGTTTAATTCTTTGGCAATCCTTAAGCCAGCGATAAGGGCTTCGTATTCTGCTTCATTATTTGTTGAAGGAAATTCCAATCTTAGTGCATAGCATAATGATCGGCCTTCAGGGGTCTCAAGTACAACTCCGGCTCCAGAGCAGTAGTCGTTTCTCGCACCATCAACATATAACTTCCATTGGATTGGGGAATTGTCGACCGTTTCCTCCTCACTGTTACCCTTATCTGTGAATTCTGCGATGAAATCCGCTAAAGCTTGTCCATTGATTGCTTTTCGGGGATGATAAGTGATGTCATATTGACTGAGTTCAATATTCCACTTTAGAAGACGACCCGAAGTCTCAGGACGAAACAGGACTTGCTTTAAAGGTTGATCAGTGAGGACTCTGATAGGATGAGCTTGAAAATATTTCCTCAACTTCCTAGATGCAATTAGTAGGCAATAGGCGAGTTTTTCCAACTTAGAGTAATTCATCTCTGCCCCAGCGAGTCTTTTGCTGATATAGTAAACTGGATGTTGAATACTCTTGTCTTCTCGTATCAGCGCTGCACTTTAAGCATGGGATGATACTGCCAAGTATATAAGAAGATCCTCGCCATCGCCAGGCCTAGAAAGTATTGGAGGCGTTTCCATATGGCGAATCAATTCATCAAAGGCTTTTTGGCATTCGGGACTCCAATCGAAGTTTTTCTTTCCTTTCTTTAGGGCGTCAAAGAATGGGATGCATTTATCTGTGGCTTTGGAAATGAACCGACTCAAGGCGGTGACTTTTCCATTGAGACTCTGCAATTCCTTCTTTGTTCTAGGAGCTTTGACTTCCTTTAATGCAGTAATTTGAGCTGGACTAGCCTCAATGCCCCTAGCGCTCACGATGAAACCTAAAAACTTGCCGGATTCCACTCCAAATGAACATTTTAAAGGATTGAGCTTCATTCTGTATTTTCGGAGGACTGCGAACATGTCTGCTAAGTGTTCTATGTGATCCACTGCTTTCTTAGACTTTACAAACATGTCATCGACGTAGACTTCCATAGTCTTGCCCAATTGCGGTTTGAACATAGCATTAACAAGCCTTTGGTATGTTGCCCCTGCATTCTTCAGCCCGAAGGGCATAACTCTGTAGCAGTAAAGACCAACGTCGATGATAAAGCTCGTGTCCTCCTGATCTGGCTCATGCATCATGATCTGGTTATATCCGGAGTAAGCATCCATAAAAGATAACAATTCGTGTCCCGCTGTTCCGTCTACCAGTTGATCGATTCTGGGTAATGGGAAGCAGTCTTTGGGGCAGGCCTTGTTTAGATCTGAAAAATCGATGCATACTCTCCATTTTCCGTTGGCTTTCTTAACCAGCACTGGATTTGAAACCCAATTTGGATAGGTAGATTCTTTGATAAAATTATTCTCCATGAGCCGATCAACTTCTTCTTTTAATGCTTCCGACCTTTCTGGACCTTGGGTTCTCCTTTTCTGCTTCACAGGTGTAAATTTTGGATCAATATTTAGAGCCTGTACTGCAACTTCTGGGGATATTCCGCACATATCGGCATGAGTCCAAGCAAAAACATCCAAATTTGCCTTTAAAAAAGATATTAAGATATTCTGAATTGACGCATTAAGTTGCGAACCCACATTCAACACCTTGTTTGGGTCCTTTGGGTCAACAGGTATTGGTATCGTCGTTTCCACTGGTACCACTCTATTCTCCCCTGCACTGACTTTTCTAGGGTCCATCTCTTTCCTTGCTCCGCTGTGCTCGCCAGTGCAGGGTCCGCCCTGTAATTGCTACAAGGCTGGTTCTTTGATGCGGACTGGGGCTGCCGCATTTTTTCCCATTTCTCTTTTTCTGGTTTCTCGTAGCTCTGTCAGATAACACTCTCGCCCAGCATTTTGATCCCCTTTTATAACTCCTACTCCATTGTCTGTAGGGAATTTAATAGTGAGGCACCACGGGGCAAGAACAGCTTTGAACGCTGCTAGAGTTGGACGACCAAGGAAAGCATTGTAAGCAGAAAATTCGTCGACAATCACAAAAGTTTGCTTGCGGACCACTTTTCTCTCTCCTTCTCCAAGTTCCACAAACAAATCAATGGTTCCTACCGGCTGCTTTGGCTCCCCAGTGAAGCCAGCGATTTTCTGCGATGAGGCTTGCACATCAGCCATAGGGATCTTCATTTGGTCGAATGTTTTCTTGAAGAGGATATTGCAGGATGCGCCACAATCAATGAGAACTCTTCTGACAATAGCTGGCCCGATACCAGCCGAGATGACTAAGGGATCCAAGGTAGGAGCTTCAATACCTGCGGAGTCCCTAGCTTTGAACACATTATCATCATCAAAAGTTCTTTGTTGCTTTAGGGGCATAGCACCTTCCAAAACGAATACATCTCCCTCGGCCGGTACATACTTCAAAGCTCGGGTATACCTTTCCATCTCACCCCAGCTTCTGCCTACTGGGTGAGGTCCTCCTGTAATGACATTGATAATGGGCCTTCCAGATTCATGCCCTGCAGCCTTCTCACCTATCCTAGGCTGATGAGCAGGAGCTTGTTGCCCCTAACTAGACGAAGCAGGATTGTTGCTATTCTTTTTCACAAATTGCTGCAGCTTGTTTTCCCTTAGCAACTCTTCAATTAGGTTTCTCAACTGGCGGCATTCGTCGGTCTCATGACCGGGTTGATTATGAAAGCGGCAGAACTTGCCACTCTGTATAGCCTTTTTCCCGGTTCTCAGAGGAAGAGGTTTAGGAAAGTCAACAGAATCTTTAGTGGTAAGGTAGATACGCTCCGGCGTATCTGATAAAGGAGTATACTCTGATGGCTTGAAGGATCGGGGCTTCTTCAGATTACTCTGTTTCTTCCCATTGTTATTTTCCCTTTTTTGCCCTACAGATTCATTCTTGCATGGAGCAACAGTGTTATCTTCAGCTTTTTCCAATACTGCTTTTACCGGTACAGGACGGCTCTCCAAGCGTATGAATTCATCTGCTTTTTTATAAAACTTTTCAAGGGAATTTGGTTCCTTCATGTTTAGCCACTTTCCAAATTCGCTCGATTTGTCAATAGCCCTTATCAGATAAGTCAATATCATTCGTGGCTCTGCACTGTCTACCTCAGCCAGTGCTATGTTAAAGCGATTCAAGAAAGATCTGATAGATTCACCTGGATTCTGTTCCAAACTCGACAGTGACATGATATCCTTGGCTTTTGAACCATATAGTCTGAACTGCTCCTTGAATTTCCGGGTTAAGTCAGAAAACTGATCTATAGATCGGACTGGAAGCTTGGTGAACCAAAGCAGAGCTACACCTTCGAGATACACAGGAAATTATCGACACTTTATTTCATCAGAGGCTCTGGCACCTGTCATGTGCCAATCATACTTGTATAAGAATTCGTTCTGATCACTTGTCCCCTTGTAAGCTGGAATGGTTGGAGGGACAAACTTCCTTGGGAATTCAGCCTTTAAGATTTTCTTAGTAAATGGAGTTTTACTTGGGGCGAAACCCCATTCTTTCTCGTCTTCAACCCTCTGCATACTCTCTTTCATGATTTGTCAGACCATTCCAGAAAGATACTCCTTATCATGTCGAGTTCTAGATCCACCAACCTCAGGAAGTGTTTGTTCGAAGGGACTAGCAGCCTTTTCAGGAGCATTCCTTTCTTCAGCATCATGAATGTTGCCAGCAAAATTCCTTTCATTAACTGCCGGTTGACGGTTTGCCCCAAGCAAATCGTTCAACCTATTCAGAATTAGGGCATTCTGGGCATTCTGGGCCTCGAGTTGTGCATTTTGGGCATTTATCTGTTGGTTCAGCCCTAAGATTGCAGCATCCAGCTCTGCCTTTGTAACTCCGACAGCTGGAGTGGCTTGATTCGATATAAGGGAAGCGGAGGTTCCCTCTTGAATATTCCCAGATCTGACAGATCTACTTTTCCTTCTAGGAGCCATAATCTCGGATAGACTTCTGGTTTTCAAGGAAATTCTCTCTACAAACCTCTGTGAAGCAATGATGATAATTCACCTGAGTTCGATTCTTAGTGAAAGCACCAAAAATGTTAACGCTAAAATTTGAACGCTAACACCCCGGTGTATGAAGTGAGATTGTGAAAGCACCACCCGATAGCTCGGGAATAGATTATAAGCAGATAATAGTGAAAAAACAGTAAATAACAGCAATTTTATAGTGGTCCGGCTTAAGAGAGAGCCTACGTCCACTTTGAATATCTTTATTGACGATTTGATTACAAGTCAATGCAGTTACACTTTGATTACAACACACTTTGAGTTATAAGTGGCTTAGAACAAGTAGCCTAAACTTCAATATCGATCCAAATCTTTGAACTCATATTGGACATGTTTGATTTCTTCGTGAAGTTCCTTGAAGATGTTGAAGTAGTTCAGAATGCAGCAGAGTAACGGCGCTTGAAATGAACGAGCTCAAAGTCCCTTCCTAGTTGGAACTCGGGGTGTATTTATAGGCTTTGCTCGGAGTTAGGTCGTAGGTTGAGACCGACCTAACTTAGGTCGCAGGTCGTCCCTGACCAAGGATGCATTGTCTTCCCTCTGCAAGAATACACATGCTGATTTGTACAAGTCCTAGGTCACGAGCGACCTATCCCCCTGCGGCACAGTATAGGTAACTTCTTTACTCAGGCATTTAGGTCGTTAGTACTTTTCTTATAGTTATAACTGGAGTCTTTAGGTCGCGACTTCCCTTAGGTCGCAAAGTATTCCTAGGTCGCGGAGTTCCATAGGTCGAGACCGTTTTTAGGTCGCATTCACTCTTAGGTCGTCCTACTTCTTAGGTCGCAGCTCTCTGTTAGGTCGCGAAGCTTGATAGGTCGAAACATCTTCTGAGTCGCAGCCTTCCTTAAGTCGCAGCTCTCTGTTAGGTCGCGAAGCTTGATAGGTCGAAACATCTTCTGAGTCGCAGCCTTCCTTAAGTCGCAGCTCTCTGTTAGGTCGCGGAGCTTCATAGGTCGCGGCCTCCTTTAGGTCGCGAAGCATTTTTAGGTCGTTCTCCTTTTTAGGTCGAGCCATTTTTAAGTCGTAGCCTTTTAGGTCGCTAGGTTCTCGAATTGGTTAGGTCGTTACATTTTCCTTAAGTCTCTTACAGAAGGGAGTTAACATCAAGCATTGCCGAGTCACTTGAATTTAATGTGGTGTTTATACTGCTGCATATCATGGCATTTTCTTTACTGCTGTACCACCACTTGTGTCTGCACTTGCTCGATCCAATTTTCACTTTATTCGGCCTCTCTTTCTGGTCATGATGGTTATACTTCTCTTGCTTGTGTCATTTGTGCAATGTTGCTCGATTCTATTTTTGTTGTAGTCATTTGGGTTCATATGTATTTGATGGTTGTAGCTTGAGTCACTTTATTGCTTCCCTGACCTGTGCATGATGCATATTGCCTGGCCATTGTTGTTGTGTTGCTCTTCATGTGCCCTTGACTTTTCCATGTTATTCACTGGTTCTTGTATATGAGTTGTTTCACTGGTGGCCTATGTACATGCTTCACCGCATCTTGTCTTGTATCACTTGTGTCACCATACCTATTGTACATGCAGCTTCGTTTTGTATTGATTGTCAGTGGTTTGCTTGATGAAGAGGCTGAACCTGTTAGTCGAGCTTGCATACTTCATGTTGTCTTATTCTCTGGTCATACCTGAATCATGCTTGAAGTCGTTTCCTGGTTTCACTTAGGCTTGTAGTTGATGTTTATATTTGTTTGACCTGGCATTTGGTCTGTAGTTGGTTGTGTTTCATGTGTTGGTTTGCTGTACATTTCTGGTTTTGGTTTCTTGATGCAGTTTGGTCTGGTATTTTAGACCGATTCAGTTTGCAAATAGTTTTGTCCATTTGTGATTATACTTGTCTTGTTTATATTGGACTAGTCGACACTTGATTCTTGAGTTTTGGCCATTTGCACCTGTGTTGAATCCAGTTTCACAGCTCGGGTTTGACCTTGTGCTGAAGTCGATATTTTATTTATGTTGCACCTGAGTTGAACCCGTCTTTTTATTTGGGTTTGACCTTGTGCTCACCTGTCCCTGTAACATTATCAAGCGTATACCGGTGTGCACGGCCTTGTGGCATGTACAGTGACACACTGTGCATGTCACATTGTTCGTGTGTGATGAATTCAAATATAAATGATGACGAACAACCCAAATAACTGAGGCAAATAATATTTTCAAAATCAATATTTTATTTTATATTGAAAAAATATTTCTTTTTCAATTTTACTGCGTTATTGAATATTTTTGCAGATTGCTCAGATGCTGGATTCAAACTGGAATGAAGTTGAAGATAAAATACGAGTTGAGTGAATGAGTTTTGTGTAGTGAGGTTAAATGTAAATATGAATCTGTGATGTATTTGTAATCAAACTTGCATATGTATAGTGAGAGCTTGAATTTGTACTATTCAAAATTGTAATAAATATTTGTTTGAATAAAATTTCTGTTTGAATTCAAATTCTGTGTTATTTAACTTATTCAGCAAATATTTATTTAATCTGTGAAAAATAAAATAGTACATTAACAAATACATTTAAACGAATGTATACATGTTTATTTTCATCAAACAAAAATCATATAAGCGCATATTCAACAATCTCCCCCTTTCGATGATAACAAACATATATTTAAGATTTTGAATATGTTAAATGTATTTGATTATTGATATGCTCTAATTATTCCCCCTATTTAAATGCTTTCACAAAGCTCCCCCTACAAATATGCATACAATTAAATAATATGAAAATGAGCCTAGATGCAAATGGAAAATATTTGACCTTTGCTTGGTTGTATTTGACAAAATCTTAACTTTTCTCTCCCCCTTTTGTTATCAGCAAAAAAATAACAGTGTTAGAGAAAATAGAGATAAAGTGATCGATATTAATTCAACATTGAAACTTAATTGAATATAAATACTAAATTTCAATAAAAAATCAAACAAAAATCATAAATATTCTGTTAGGCGCATATTCCACTTTTAGAATGATGGAAATGATGTCATCATATAAAACCATACAGTTGTGTCTGTTTGTGGTATATTTATATCAGGAATTTGAATATATACTAACCATGCATAATCGTTAGGACTTTTAAATTAGATTAGTAGTATTCCAATTTTATTTTTAAAAAAATGAATTCAAGTATCTTCTAACCACGCATAACCGTGAGGACTTTTAAATGGGATTAGAATCAACTTGTTTATTTTAAAAATCAGCTTTTGATATGTGTTCCATACACGCATAACCGTGAGGACTTTTAAATGAGCATGGAAGCACATAACAAATTCCAAGTAATTCACCTATGCATAACCGTGAGGACTTTTAAATGAGAGTGAATACTTTGGTATTTATTATTATTATTATTATTTTATTATTATCCTTTTTTTATAAAAAAATGTGAAAATGAAAAACGAACAATTCCTGTTTAAAGTACCACATATCGACAAACTATATAGAATTTTGATGAGTGATGGTCGTTAGAAATATGATAGAAATAGAGATGGTCATGGAATTTTTTACCAACAAAAGTTTTATAACTCTTGTTTAAATTTCTAAAGAAATTTACTAATTATACCGTCTCGAGTCATAATATATAATAAATATCAACACTCATCACTTTTTTCAATCACTATTCATCTTTTTGATAATCATTAGGGAGTTAGATTAGTCAATGTATTTAAAATCAAATTCAGAAATAATTATAAATCAATTTTTCTAAATGACTAATCTGAAAATATGGTCAAAAATGATTTTCTCGAGGGGGTTTTATAAGAAAATTTTCTGCTATATGAAAATTGTTTGAAATGAAAAATATGCAGATATTTTCTTTGAAAAAACAATGCAGTTGCTAAATGTCTCAACAAAAATCATGTTCAACTAGTAATTTTTCTATCAACTAGATTACCAGTGTAATCTGCATCTGAATTTCTTTTTCACTCAAACTTATCATTAATTGAATTCGATTGACCAAACCATGAAGTGTGCACAAAAAATTTCGAACTCAATTTTAACAGCTTTTTAAGTGACATTCTTTTGAATTTGAATCGAAGCCGTGTAAATAATCAGTCAAACATCATAATGTTAATCTTAGAAGCCATAGGATAAACAACTATATTCAAGAGTAATCATCAGTCATCATTATTATTCCAAACAGATTCTAGAAGTTTCAAAAAAAAATTCTTAAAATCCTTTTTACAATTTTTAGATGAAAATCTTTAGGACTTTAATTGAAGTTGTGTGAATAATCAGAAAACCGTGAATATAGAGTTAGCCATATTATAACCAAATGTATTATCGTCCAACAAGACACTATTATCAATCTAAATTAATATATATGAATTAATTCAAGGAATCTAGAGAATTTTATAGTGTTTTTGGCATAAGAATATAATTGGCCAATAATTTTGCATAAGTCAGAATCAAAATCATCATCTTTTCATCAATCTCAATATTGGCTGATTTTAATTCAGAATATGGTGCAGATTATCACATTTAATATGCCATTCAAATAAATATTCCATTACCTATTTTACCTTTACGATATTTTTCGTTGTTGTCCATTATGATTCTGTCACCTTTTTACTAGGCTAAGGAACTTTGATTTGTCGCTCGGTGTGTCCTTGGAACAGCCAAAAATCCAGAGAACACTGTTGTTGTTCCTTAGCCTGCCACCACACCTACACGTTGAAAGATTTTTGTGACCTATTTGTTTTTATAGGTCCATGGTTGTTAGTGGCAGAAAATTTTGAAAAACAATTTTGTAAAGAACCAAAACTATTTATAATTGTTCCCTTCGGCACCCAAATTTGTTTAACTTTGAGAGATTTTATATTTGCGCCTTTAGGAACCTAAATCGGTATAGTTTTCACATGTTTGGGTCTATACCAACAATTATTGTGATTGTGTCCATATTTTCTACAAATTGTGCGCATGGAATTAGCTTGACTAATATTGCTTTCAACAATTTTCGAACAATTATATCCAAGTCCTTGTCTAACCGTATTAACAGTTTGCTTTCCTAATAGCATATTCAACGATTTTTTACTTTTTGAAAATTTATCAAAAGTCGTTGACAATTGTTGGACTTGTGTTTTGAGAGATTCATTTTCATTTAACAATTGTGTGCACTTTCTAATAGAATTCTCTCACCTAGTATTTTCATTCGCTTTTAAAATCAGAATTTCATTTTCAAGTGATTTTATTTTGATTTCTAATTTTCAAATTTCTTCTCCGAATGTTGGACACTTATCACACTTAGGGATCCTACTTTGATAGGTTTTAACTAATTGGTCAAGTTGTTTGTTTAAATCTATCAAAGTGTCTTTTTGTGATTCAAGTTTGGCATACTTATCCCTAAGCCGTTCAAAACAGCCATTTACTTCATGGAAATAAATAAGTGATTCAGAGTGAGTAAGTTTTGATACCTCGCTTGGCTCGTCATCGTCGCTATCGGTTATACTCCCATGAAGGCACATATCTGCTTTCTCACTCTCACTGCTATCGCTTTTATTCCACGTGGCTGCAAAACATATTCTTTTTGATTCCTTTTCTTTGTCGAGTTGAAAACGGGGATAATTGGGCTTGATATCACCGGTTTTTTGCAAATGATCCCGTGTTCTTTCGAGTTGTCCAGTGCTTTGATTATTCTGCTTTTTAATTTTTGATTTAGAGCTGGATTTCCGTATTTGCGGTTCCACCTTTTGAATTTCTTCATTATTAATGCCAGCTCGGCTGCTCCATCATCATCATCCTCATCACAACTGCTATTTACCAATCCTGTTAAGCACATTTCTTTAACTGATTCGGTTGTGGAGGACTTCTCATTGCTGTTGACTTTTGCACCATATATCGCATCGAAAGTATTCCAGATTTCCTGTGCATTTTTCCAATGAGAAATGAAATTAAAATTATCTTGATTAATATGAGAATATAATATATGCATAGCAAGAGCATTAATCGAGATAATTTTCTTATCTGTTATATCACACCCATTTTCAATAATATCCCAACATTTAATATTAACAGATTTTAAATAAAATTCCATTTTCAATTTCCAATTCAAAAAATCTGTTCCATCGAAAATAGAAGTAATAATATTGGAACGACCCTCAAAATTATTATTAAAAGAAGCCATTTTAAAAATTCAAATTTTTAAAACAAAAACTGGTTTTTGAAACATAATTTTTAAAACAAAAATTGGTTTTTGTAAAATCAAATTTTTGAAACAAAAATGGCTTTTGTTCCTAGCTCTAATACCACTTGTAGGATCGATTTCATCCTAGAGGGGGGTGAAAAGGGTGATAGTATAAATTATAAAAATTACTTGCGGAAGCTTATAAAATAATTTCAACACAGATCACAGAACAATAGCAGCACAGATAATAGCAGAATAATAAATGCAGAAATAGAACGACACAGAATTTACCCAGCTTCGTCAAAACCCTGCCTACGTGCTGCCCCCAGGGTTTCTACTAGAAATTAGATAGTCCCTCGCTTACACACGTAAACTCGCGACACCCGCTATCGACTAAATCTAACTCTACGCTCAAAACCCTGCCACGACTCAGCCTCTGAGTTGCGAATTCTCAAGCTACGCCACGTAGCTTGTCCCCTAGTCACACGACTAGAAATTTAAATGGTTTAAAAAGAAAATACAAATTAAAAACAATCTAAAACAATCTAAACTCAAAAACCCTAATTAATAAAATACACAAGCCCTTAAAATAACAGGTCGGCCCCACCTTTTATATTTTAACCCGTTCCTTTATTATGAGATGGCGGCCGTTGTTCTCTCGTTCGTTCCTCCTTGCAAAATTAGGGCTTTCCTCCTTGATCCAAATTAGGGCTTTCGAAGAGCCAACTTTTGTTCGATCGAATATATGTTTTCTCGTTGCTTGCTTTCGTCGATCATTTGCCTCACTGTTTTGGTCATGGCTCTTGAATTGATCGAGTTCGATTACTATTTCAGTAAGTACTTTATTCCTTTTGCTTTTCTGGATTTGGCTTGCTTGAACTCAATGTAAATATGCCGATGATGATGGTAGGGTTTTTATAGGATTTGAATTCCTATTTTTGTGTTGGTATAAAATCATTTGAATTTGTCAATAATTCACCTCAGCCACTCGATTAATTTCTGATGTTGATGATTTTACTGACTCAATCAAATTCGAATAATTGATGCTTGCTTGGTTGACACGGTTTTGATTCAATTCCGTGATGACCACGGCTTCGACTCTGTTCCTTTTTCTGTTGACTTATTTGATTAAAAAAAAGTGTTGACTTGGTTTGTCTATCACGGTTTTGAACGCTTGATTAGCTTGCGATGTTGATTTTGTTTATGCGATGTCGTTTAAGGCCCTTCTGTTCATCTGAGTGTTCTTCGCTGAACATTACTGTTTTGGTTTAACTTTGTAGCATGGACTTGACATTCTTAACTGCCTGTATTTGTGTCATCCTGGACTTGCACGGCTTCAACTTGAATATGTTTTGACTTTGGTGAAGTGGTTATCGCCTCTGTATATTTGTTATTGTCTCCGTCCGTTGGGCTGCACACTTGCTCTATTTTACTTGCTGTTCACGGCCATTATATCTTTACTGCCATGTTGTTTGCATTGCATTTGTGTTGACTCTATGTTTGCTGTAGTCTTCAAGCATTGCCGAGTCACTTGAATTTAATGTGGTGTTTATACTGCTGCATATCACGGCATTTTCTTTACTACTGTACCACCACTTGGTCTGCACTTGCTCGATCCAATTTTCACTTTATTCGGCCTCTCTTTCTGGTCATGATGGTTATACTTCTCTTGCTTGTGTCATTTGTGCATTGTTGCTCGATTCTGTTTTTGTTGTAGTCATTTGGGTTCATATGTACTTGATGGTTGTAACTTGAGTCACATTTTTGCTTCCCTGACCTGTGCATGATGCATATTGTCTGGCCATTGTTGCTGTGTTAATCTTCATGTGCCCTTGACTTTTCCATGTTATTCACTGGTTCTTGTATATGAGTTGTTTCACCGTTGGCCTATGTACATGCTTCACTGCATCTTGTCTTGTATCACTTGTGTCACCGTACCTGTTGTACATGCAGCTTCATTTTGTATTGATTGTCAGTGGTTTGCTTGATGAAGAGGTTGAACCTGTTAGTCGAGCTTGCATACTTCATGTTGTCTTATTCTCTGGTCATACCTGAATCACGCCTGAAGTCGTTGCCTGGTTTCACTTGGGCTTGTAGTTGATGTTTATATTTGTTTGACCTGGCATTTGGTCTGTAGTTGGTTGTGTTTCATGTGTTGGTTTGCTGTACATTTCTGGTTTTGGTTTCCTGATGCAGTTTGGTCTGGTATTTTAGTCCGATTCAGTTTGCAAATAGTTTTGTTCATTTGTGATTATACTTGTCTTGTTTATATTGGACTAGTCGACACTTGATTCTTGAATTTTGGCCATTTGCACCTGTGTTGTATCCAGTTTCACAACTCGGGTTTGACCTTGTGTTGAAGTCGATATTTTATTTATGTTGCACCTGAGTTGAACCCGTCTTTTTGTTTGGGTTTGACCTTGTGCTCACCTATCCCTATAACATTATCAAGTGTATATCGGTGTGCACGGCCTTGTGGCATGTACAGTGATACACTGTGCATGTCACATTGTTCGTGTGTGATGAATTCAAATATAAATGACGACGAACAACCCAAATAACTGAGGCAAATAATATTTTCAAAATCCATATTTTATTTTATATTGAAAACATATTTCTTTTTCAATTTTACTGCGTTAGTGAATATTTTTGCAGATTGCTCGGTTGCTGGATTCAAACTGGAATGAAGTTGAAGATAAAATACGAGTTGAGTGAATGAGTGATGTGTAGTGAGTCAGATGTAAATATGAATCTGTGAAGTATTTGTAATCAAACTTGCATATGTATAGTGAGAGCTTGAATTTGTACTATTCAAAATTGTAATAAATATTTGTTTGAATAAAATTTCTGTTTGAATTCAAATTCTGTGTTATTTAATTTATTCAGCAAATATTTATTCAATCTGTAAAAAATAAATTAGTACATTAACAAATACATTTAAACGAATGTATATATGTTTATTATCATCAAATAAAAGTCATATAAGCGCATATTCAACATAAAACAGGTACAGTTTTTTTTGTATAAAGATCGGTCATTTATCTATTATACATTTTTCCGCCACGATTGTGAGATTCTGGTGTTTGTTTTCTATTTTTTTCTACCTCTTTCTTCTTTAACCCTAATGTTTTATATTTCCGACCATTTTGAGATGAACTGAAGGTGTACGAATTTGCGGGCTGTTACAATGGAATCAGAGCTGAAGGTTAAGCGAGAACCATGGCTCTAATGGGAATTACTCATTGGTGATGGAGTCCATAGTGCTCTAGAATGAGTTTGAGAGTTTTAATAGATTTGAGCGCGTATTTGTTGGCGAATATAAGATTGTTTTGTAGTGTGTTGATTGGTTTGTTGAGTGGTTTATGGATTCTTGTCAATACGAGTAATTAACATTATTGATAGGGATCTCTAAACACATGTACAGAACAATTCGACACTTTATCGTTTTAAATACGGTAAATGAAATAATTTTTCCCAAATTATTTTCATATATGAAATAAATAATTTTGAGGAATTATTATAAGTATATATGGTCTCTTATTTGTTAGTAAGTGATAATATTAAATTATTATCATTTTTGTGTGGAATTGAATAAGAAAATGAAATTATAACCAAAATCTAAGGAACAAATTCATATAACAAAATGAGATTTGTAAATGTGAATTAAAAATGTGATTTATAATTTGAAATAGAATAAAATTCCAAAGAATATTTGAACATAGATTGAAAGGATTTGAAATTTGGAAATTTGGAAAATTTTAATTTCATTTGGGTTTGAAATGTATTTTCAAGGGTTTTGGAGGAATAATAGTAATATTATTCAGAAATATTGAAATCTTGTGGGAATTGGAATTAAAAATATTTGAAGTATTTTTGAAAAGATTAAAAGCACTGAACTCACTTTGGTCGCTGGAAAATAATTTTGGTGATGACTGCAGCACAATCGATGTAGTCTGAGATCTATGTAGGAGTGGAGAAGTTTCATTCGGCAGCGAAATTCGAGGGTGCTGACGCTTACAGTTACATGGGCTTTTGTCGTGATGGCAACGTAAAACCTGGGTGTAGCTGCGATTTGTGGCGGGTTCCATGGTGTAATCGAGGGGCGCGGAGGCCTACAGTTTTCTATGGATTTACCGAGATGGCAACGTAATCATCTAGTTTACTGCGACCATAGAAAAGGTGATGATTTCCAGAGCATTCTCACCAAAAGTGTTTCCTATAATTTCAAAAATGTTTTCTATGTATTTTCACTGGATGTTGAAGACATGCCTGCCAAGAACTTATGGATTTTCAGTCCTACGCCTGATCAACGTATGGCCGAATTCCTATGAGAACTAGGATGGACTTATTGAGACATCGAGTAAGAAAGGTATTTTTATAAAGCTATTTTGGCAATATTATATAGATTTTAAAAGTGTTTTAAAAATTTAAAATGGGTTAAGAGTTAAAAAGGTTTAAAAATAATTTAACTTATAATTCACATTATAATTTAAAATTCTTGCCCGTTCCTTTTCGAGGACGAAAAGATTTAAAGGGGGAGGAATGTGATAACCCAGATTCTTGGACATCTATTAATTGGTAATTAACTGATTTTAACTATTGAAACACTGATTTATAAGTTGAACAGATATTTCGGATAATATATATAATATATATATCAAAATAAATATTTATGTGACAAAATTCTTTTATAATTATTTAAAATGTGCCAAAACTTATTCTTTTTCAAAACAAATAAAATATATATTTGTTTATGTACATATATATAAGTAGATTGTAAATAGAAATTGAATTTTGAAAATTCAATACGTATATGTAACGAACAAGATTTTCGACTTCCGAAAATCGACATTAATACGTCCACTGTATCAACTACCGAGCAATAGAAGGCGGGAAAAGCGAACCGTTAGTGTTAAAAAGAGGTAGAAGATAGAAGAAGTAAAATAAAAAAGAAGCAACAGAACAATATCAGAATCTCACAATCGCAGCGGAAAACATATAATAGATAAATGAATAATCTTTAAATAAAAAGAATCGTATCATTTATTACATTACATCACATTATCAGAGTTTACAACAACAAAAAGCGGAAAAGAAATACTATATACTAGTTGATACGACATGCCATCCAGCTTGCTCCTGATCTCCACGGCAACTCTTGAATTCCAGAATGGCCTGATAACCTGACTCTAGACCTCCCGTGTGGAAATTGGTGGGCACCCAGAGTTTAGGAAGGGAAGAATAAACTCCAGGTCAGTCATGGGACTGGTGTGAGAACTTAAAACAGTTATATCGTTAAAAAAACAAAGAAATATTTTTAAATAGATCCACAACGCTTCTGGAAATGAAACTACCATAAGGCCTCCTGCCACACACACAATGCAAACGCAGAATTGGAGGAGATTTCTCCTTATGATAGTCAAACATGCTTGATACACAAATTTCTTTGATATTATTACTATAAGTGTAAAGTGTAGTAAAACATTTCGAATGTATAATATAAATATTAGCCAGCATAGGCATTTCACACTATGCCTACTATAGCTACCATCTAAACAGTGATGACCACCATAAGTAAATGGCAGGTTCTACAACTAAAACTGTACAAGGTGCGTATTGGAGTTTGGATTTCCAAAAAATGGTCAGGCCAAGGAATTTCCCATTGCCACATGGGTACGCCTCTGGAAAGATGCCTCGAGAACCACACTGGATCTCTGCCAACACAAGGCCGAGTTACCTCTGCAAAAGTAGGTAACTACTGACACGAGTATGCCATCCCCCGGTTGTAAACAACCTTTATCCAAGGATCCTCAACCAACAACAATCACAAAGTCATATATTTTTGCGATATCCACATAAGTTAAGTATTTGGGCTCCATACCATGATACCACTTCCATCTAGAACGAAATGCACATACCCTAAGGGGCGCTACTCCCTATAATCTTGCTACATCTTTCCTGTTTTGACCATTACAGGGTTGTGAGGTCCGACGAAGTCTCGTCCATGGAGCTACGGTTTTCAAAAAGGCAATGCTTTCATCAACAAATGATCAGCAGCACTTCATATGCGACATTATCAAATTGGGAATGTATCACTAGTATCCATCAACTACATAACCTCTGAGCTCGTACGTCTCAGAGAAGGGTGTTAAGCTAAGAGAATAAATTCCCCGCCACAAGCAGAAATGTATTTGATAGAAATCATCTTTACATCTCAAAGTTGTAACGTCAGACACACATGCATACAAGTCCGTTCCGAGATCGAACGGAATAGAAGGCACTTCTAAAAGAAGCCATTGAAATCCGAATATTCACTAATCACGTACGAAATTCTCATCACAAAGGGTGATAAAATCTCTATATCGCAGATCAGCCGATGCAAACACATTCGACGGTAATCCTTCCGTTTTCGAAAATATCTGGTCTTCAACACCGGTCTTCAAATGCTATCCATTACGACGTATCACTATTCGGAATGGGATTCATGAACCAAAGGTCCTCTTCCGGCTAAACTAAATAACGAGCGCTTATTTTAAAATAAGTGTAGCATTCACATTCAAGAAAATCACAACAAATACCCATTTAAAGGTAAATATTGATAGTCGGTTATTTAACTATCAATAGATATGCACAACATCACCAGATTCCAAATTATTTATTCTCCAAAAATATCATTACAAGATATATTTTTCCACACTTCAACCATTTGAAAACAAAATTTCAAATCACTTTTCACCTTTACAACTTTTGAAAACAAATTTCAAACCATTTTCCTTACGCAGAAACACTTCCAAATATTTATTCATTTTAACTGGAAATCTGCCGAGTTCAAATACTTTAAAAATAATTCATAACACTTATCCAAAATATATCTTGAAAACACTTTGAAATAAACTATTTTCCTTTAAACACTTTACTTAAAATATTAGCTATAAAAATATTATACCAATATTACATATAACTTATGTCTAAACTAATTTTCAAAATAAAATTTGTAGATATAGTATAACTATTTAAATAACTATTTTCTGAAACAATTATTGATTTAATCTTAGAAATAACCATTTCAATATCAACTTAATAAATCTTTACTTAAAGGATTTAAAACAATTTAAGAAGTTAATTTCTCCAAAGTATCCTTTTCAAAACCAATTCAAGATTTATATATGTATGTATGTATGTATGTATGTATGTATGTATGTATGTATGTATGTATGTATGTATGTATGTATCTTTCAAAGCTATTCAGGAATTTTATTCGGCTTTCCAGGGAGAATACACTTTCATTTCAAAATGGTTCATTTAAACCAATTAACTAAATCCTTACCGATTTACTTTAAATTTACGTTTCAAATCCGTAAATTTATTTCCACATTTCAAAAATAAATCAATGTTTGTTTTTAAACAAATTTCCTTTTCCTTTATATATTCCATGGTGAATTTAAATTTCGAAATATCCACTGATATACGATTTTCAAATCGATTTCAAATATTTACTTTCAACAACAATTAAATTTTTTTCAATCGATTTCAAAAACAACCAAATCAAATTCCATATTGATTTCCCAAGAAATTAAACACCAAGTGAATTTCATTCTAATCTCAAATTGAATTCAGTTTCTACTAAGCCCCAAATCAATTTTAAAATTGATTCCAAATTCTTTTCAAAATGCCAAATCAATTCGCAAATGGGTTTCAAATTCTATTTCCTTTTAAAAATAAATTCCTTTTAAAGAAAACTAATTCTTTTATTTTTCAAACTCTTTAAAATCCTATTTTGAATAAATTCTTCAACCTTTGAATAATATTACCCGAAATCCATTTATTAAAGCTTTTCCCATAAATTGAAATTTTATTCAATAAGATTAAAAATAAAATTTTATCATTTTAGAATTCCTTCTTTTAAATTTATCCAATTCTCAAAAATAAATTTTAATATAAACTTTCAACCTGAATTTTCGAAAATCAAATTTTTATTTATTTTCGGTATCTAACGTTATCAAAATTTTATTCGGCTAAATTTTAGCCTTCAATGATTTTAATCAAAAAGATAATCACACAGAGATTATAAATAATCAACACACAACATTGAAACAAGTCCAATAATTTAAGGAATCCAGTTGGATCCCTCCAACCTGTTTTCATGCATCCATAGATGTTATCACAATACCAATCCCGTTTCAAGACGGAATATCACGGTACATGGGTTTATATAAAATATTATCCACTATTATGCGGCGCAATAGTGTCTCATCCGCTATATAATGCGGGAAATCAACTCCAAGTACATATATAATACCATTTCCACTTCAAGGTGGAATATCGCGGTATATGGGTTTAAAATAGCAACCTCCGCTTAATATGCGGCATATAGGGTCTATTTCAATTAAACAGATAGCAACCATCATTCAATCACACAATCAAGCAATTTTAAATTTAACTATTTTAAATTTAAATCGAACCAAATTCGATTGAGTGACAAGTTCTCACCTTGCTTCAAATAAAGTTGTAGTGTTTTATTTCGAATAAAATTAAACGCGCGTTTAGTTTTACTTAAAATTATTGCTAGCTCCGATCAACTCCAATCCAACTCCATAGCATAGTTTTAGCGAATAAGATTCCAACGCAAATCGTTTCGTGAATTTCCGACCTCGTACGACCAAGTTATAGCTTTTTAAACATTCACGAATTTAAATAATATAAATTACTATTTTCTTTTTATATTTTTATAACCTTTACACATCTAGCCATTCATTTCCTTTTTGTTAGATCTTGGCCGCTCGTCGCTTTCTTCTCCAACTCCAAGTTCGAACGCAAACGAATCCTTTTGGCCGCCTCCATCTCCACGATGTCACGCCGCCTTACGATCCACCTGACGATGATCAGAGGCCATTAATCGACGCGCCTCAACGATCTCCACCGTCGGCTCGAACGCTGTGAAACTCGGTGTCCCCTCAACTTAAAAACCGTGTGCACCGGTCGAGCAAAACGCAGCAACTTCTGGCTATATTTGTCGATTACAACGAAAATCCACCGTAAAATGTATAAATCTCGTTGTGCTCTATCATTTTGTAGTTGAAACTTTTAGGAATCGATTAACTGATTTAGAGAAAATAAAAGAGAAAGAATTAAAATTTTCGGCCATTGATTATAAGGTGGCGGCTGAAGAATAGGGTTAGGTTTTGGTGAAAATAATGAATGCTGAGGTCCTTTTATAGAAAATATTCGCGCACTATTCACCCGAAATTTTTTCGAACTCCAAACGAAACGTGCCGCCTGGCACTTATAATGTTTTACCCCTATTACGAACGCAATGGAACATGTATCGGGGGCCAATTCGATCTTATGTGGAAGATAGGTTTTCAAATCGACTATTTAAATTTAAAATTCACTTAAACCGATTTCTACACGTTTTAGCTTGCCTCGGACAAACCGTTAGTCCGATTGACACGAAATTTGAAATTTTAAAATAATATAACATTACGGATCCGATGAAACTAGTTTCGTCGAAATTCGAGACTGTTTGAAAAATGGCTATTTTTACTCATCAATTAAATATTAAAATATTCAATTTCTACAATTTAACTTTAAATCCAATTTTAAAAGTTCTATAACATCATTCTAACTCCAATATGATTTAATACAACTTTACAAATCAATTTTAATCACTTTAAACCCAACTTTCAATTATTTCTGTAATTTCAAATATTAAATTATCATTTAATTATCCAATTAAATCTTGATATTCGAAATAAAATTTATTCGACTTAAAAATTTTACTTGTTAATATTTAAAATCAATTAAATATACGAATTTCAAATGCAGAAATTCTAGGTCGTTACAAACTCCCCCCTTAAAAGAATTTAATCCTCGAAATTGCCAAGTAAGAAAGAGTTACATAATCCACTAACTTTTCCAAACCATTTGTTCAAATTAAATTTCAAATTCATTTAAACATTTTAACTTATCCAAAATCTATAGTTAAACTTCTTATAATAACTTTACTAAGTTTTCAAATCATACTTAGTTATCTTTTCAAAACCAACTATATCATTTAACTTTTCACTCCAAAATCAATGTTATATTTTTCAGAGTTTTCCAATTTTCTCAAAAATATTCTAACGCCTTAAATTTTCGAAAAAAATCGCCAGCGTATCCTTTGTGCGGCTAGCTCGGTATGACTACAAGAATGGCACCACGGCCCCCCAGATTTCAAAAAGAAAAGAAAAGGCCAAGTGGCTAAACAAGAAAATCATCAAATTTCATACTGAAATTCAAATACATACCTTTTGTCGAGCAATTCAATTTTTTTATCTTCGAAATCAAAATCCCAATTTCCTTTAATCCACCTGTATATCCTGCTAACCATAATATCCATTTACAACATTCAAATATATTTTGCACATTCCTTTACAAAAATTTCAATATATACTTCTTATACCATTTTTACTTCACTATTGAAGTTATATATCCATTTTCATACAATCTCACAATATCAATTCCATTTGAATTCAATTTACAATTTCAATTCTATTTGGATTCAATTTACCTTTTGAATATTTAATTTTATCAATTATTTTTCATTCAAAACGGATTCATCTTGCTATTTTAAATTAGTTTCTTTTACTAATTCATTACAAGTTCTAACTCATTTCATCTCCCACAATTCAAATTGGTTTTCGATATTCAGTTTTCAATGTCAGTTTTTATTCTTTTGTTCATTCCCAAACACAATTCAATTCACTATTTCGGTTTACAACCACTTATATTTAAACTGGATTTCAAATTCCATATGAATTTGATTTACCCTTTATTTATAAATGTTGAATTCAATTCATTTCAACCCGTATTAAATTTGTCATTTCTTCAATTAGTTTTACTTACTAATTTTATTTTAATACTTAGCTTCATTTGATCCAACTTGACAAATTTTCAATTTACTTGCAATTTCAAGATGAATTTCAACATTTAGTTTCCAATTTCATTTACTCGCAATTATAAATTCATTCATTCATAAATTTATTTCCATAATTCAAACTCAATTTCAATTCATTTGTTTCTACCCCAAATTTATTTTCAACTCAATTAATTTTATTCCATAACTATTTTTATCAGATTACGGAGTCTTTCCAACATTTCAAAACCATGTTTTGAAACCAATTCAAATTATCCTTTGAATTTCAAAACCAAACCCAAATTTTCCAAACAACCTCAAATTTTATATAATTTGGCAGCATTCCCTCTTTTGGGAACCCGAAAATGAACGCCGATGATGTTGCAGTCATCACCAAAGTTATTTTCCAGCGACCGAAAAGAGTTTAGAGCTTTTATCTCTCCAAAAACATTTTTCCAAACCCTTGAAAACCATTTTCAAACTCAAAAAGGAATTTAATATTTTCCAAATTGCAAACCCTTTTAAAACATTTCCAAATATTCCTCTGGAATTTTACTTCAAATTACAAATCACATTTACAATTTATATTCTCCAATTCTATTTGTATGTGAATTTATATCTTAACTTTGTAGTTACGATTTCAATTTCTTTTTGAAAATTAATGATAATAATTTAATATCATCACTTTCTAACAACCAGGCAATCATATATTATAATAATTCACAGAAAACTTTTCTCTTTTATATACGAAAATAATTTAGGTAAAATTATTTCATTTACCCTATTTTAAAACGATATCGTGTTGAATTTGTTCTGTACAAGTGTTTAGAGATTCCTATCAATAACGTTATTTACTCGTATTGACCAGAATCCATATACCACTCAACAAACCAATCAACACAATATAAAACAATTTTTTATATTCACTAACAAATACGCACTGATATCTATTATTACACTCACACTCATTATAGAGTACTGCTGACTCTATCTCTAATGAGTAACACCCAATAGAGCCAAGGTTGTCGCTTAACCAAATGCTCCGATACCAAATTGTAACGAACAAGATTTTCGACTTTCGAAAATCGACATTAATACGTCCACTGTATCAATTGTCGAGCAATCGAAGGCCGGAAAACCGAACCGTTAGGTTAAAAAAGAGGTAGAAGATAGAAGTAAGAAAGAAAGAAGAAGCAACAGAACAATATCAAAATCTCACAATCGCAGCGGAACAACATATAATAGATAAATGAATAATCTTTAAATAAAAAGAACTGTATCAGTTATTACATTACATCACATTATCAGAGTTTACAACAACAAATAGCGGAAAAGAAATACTATATATTAGTTGATACGCCATGCCATCCAGCTTGCTCCTGATCTCCACAGGAACTCCTGAATTCCAGAATGACCTGATAAACTGACTGTAGACTGCCCATGTTGAAATTGGTAGGCACC
This sequence comes from Allium cepa, assembly GCA_030765085.1. Lineage (NCBI taxonomy): Eukaryota > Viridiplantae > Streptophyta > Magnoliopsida > Asparagales > Amaryllidaceae > Allium > Allium cepa. The sequence continues at coordinate 744,050,299 of CM060931.1, read as the reverse complement.
CAAAGTTTAGGAAGGGAACAGTAAACTACAGGTCAGTCATAAGACTGTTGTGAGAACTTAAAACAGTTATATCTTTAAAACAAACAAAGAAATATTTTTAAATAGATCCACAATGCTTCTGGAAAATGAAACTACCATAAGGCCTCCCGCCACACACACAATGCAAACGCAGAAATGGAGGAGATTTCTTCTTATGATAGTCAAACGTGCTTGATACGTAAATATCTTTGATTTTATTACTATAAGTGCAAAGCGTAGGAAAACATTTCGAAAGTATAATATAAATCTTATGTAGCATAGGCATTTCACACTGTGCTTACTATAGCTACCATCTAAACGGTGGTCACCACCATAAGTAAATAGCAGGTTCTACAACTAAAACCATACAGGGTGCATATTGGAATTTGGATTCCAAAAAATGGTAAGGCCAAGGTACTTCCCACTGCCACATGGTTACGCCTCTTGAAAGACGACCCGAGAACGTAACCGGATCTCTGCCAATACAAGGCCGGGTTACCTCTGTAAAAGTAGGTAACTACTGACACGAGTATGCCATCCGCCGGTTGTAAACAACCTTTATCCGAGTATCCTCAACCAACAACAATCACAAAGTCATATATTTTTGTGATATCCACATAAGTTGAGTATTGGGCTCCATACCATGATACCACTTCTATCCAGAACGAAATGCACATACCCTAAGGGGCGCTACTCCCTATAGCCTTGCTGCATCTTTCCTGTTTTGACCATTACCGGCTTGTGAGGTCCGACGAAGTCTCGTCCATAGAGCTACGCTTTTCAGAAAAGCTATTCTTTGATCAACAAATGATCAGCAGCACTTCGTATGCCACAATACCAAATTGGGAATGTATCACTAGTATCCTTCAACTACATTACCTTTGAGCTGGTACATCTCGAAGAAGGGTGTTAAGCTAAGAGAATAAATCTCCGCCACCAACAGAAATGTATTTGATAGAAATCAGCTTTACATCTCAAATTTGTAACGTCAGACGCACATCCATACAAGTCTGTTCCGGGATCGAATGAAATAGAAGGCACTTCCAAAAGAAGCCCTTGAAATCCGGATATTCACTAATCACGTCCGAAATTCCCATCACAAAGGGTGATAAAATCTCTGTATCGAAGATCACCCGATGCAGAGACATTCGACGGTAATCCTTCCTTTTCGAAATTATCCGGTCTTCAACACTAGTCTTCAAATGCTATCCATTACGACGTATCACTATTCGGAATGGGATTCATGACCCAAAGGTCCTCTCCTGGCTAAACCGAATAACGAGTGCTTATTTTAAAATAAGTGTAGCATTCAACTTCAAGCAAATCACAACAAATACCCATTTAAAGGTAAATATTGATAGTCGGTTATTTAACTATCAATAGATATGCACACCATCACCAGATTCCAAATAATTTTGCAAATTATTTAATTTCCAAAAATATCTTTACAAGATATATTTTTCCACACTTCAACCATTTGAAAATAAAATTTCAAATCACTTTTCACCTTTACAACTTTTGAAAACAAATTTGAAATCATTTTCCTTACGCGGAAGCACTTCCAAATATTTATTCATTTTTACTCGAAATCTGCCGAGTTCAAATACTTTAAAAATAATTCATAACACTTATCCAAAATATATTGAGAAAACACTTTGAAATAAACTATTTTCCTTTAAACACTTTACTGAAAATATTAGTTATAAAAATATTATACCAATACTACATATAACTTTAGTCCAAACTAATTTTCGAAATAAAATTAGTAGATAGAGTATAACTATTTAAATAAATTTTTTCTGAAACAATTATTGATTAAATATTAGAAATAACCATTTGTATATCAACTTAATAAATCTTTACTTAAAGGATTTAAAATAATTTAAGAAGTTTATTTCTCCAAGGTATCCTTTTCAAAACCAATTCTACAATTATATATATATATGTATGTATGTATGTATATGTATATGTATGTATATATCTTTCAAAGCTATCAGAAATTTTATTCGGCATTACAGGGAGAATACACTTTCAATCTGGTTCATTTGAACAAATTAACTAAATCCTTACCGATTTACTTTAAAGTTATGTTCCAAATCAGTAAATTTATTTCCACATTTCAAAAATAAATAAATGTTTATTTTTAAACAAATTTCCCTTTCCATTATATATTCCATGGTGAATTTAAATTTCCAAATATCCACTAATATACGATTTTCAAATCGATTTCAAATATTCACATTCAACAAAAATTAATTTTTTTTCAACCGATTTCAAAACGACCAAATCAAATTCCATATTGATTTTCCAAGAAATTAAACATCAAGTGAATTTCATTCTAATCTCAAATTGAAATCAATTTCTACTAAACCCCAAATCAATTTTAAAATTTATTCCAAATTCTTTTCAAAACACCAAATCAATTCCCTAGTGGGTTTCAAATTCTATTTCCTTTTAAAAATAAACTCCTTTTAAAGAAAACCAATTCTTTTATTTTTCAAACTCTTTAAAATCCATATTTTGAATAAATTCTTCAACCTTTGAATAATATTACCTAAATTCATTTATTAAAGCTTTTCCCATAATTTGATATTTTATTCAATAAGATTAAAAATAAAACTTCATCATTTTAGAATTCCTTCTTTTAAATTTACCCAATTCTCAAAAATAAATTTTAATATAAACTTTCAACCTGAATTTTCAAAAATCAAATTTTTATTTATTTCCAGTATCTAACGATACCAAAATCTTATTTGGATAAATTTTAGCCTTCAATGATTTCAATCAAAAAGATAATCACACAGAGATTATAAATAATCAACACACAACATTAAAACAAATTCAGTTATTTGAGGAATCCAGTTGGATCTCTCCAACCTGTTTCCCTACATCCACAGATGTACCAAACCCGTTTCAAGACGGAATATCGCGGTACATTGGTTTATATAAAATATTATCCGCTATTATTGTAACAACCCTGGTTGGAGGTTACCGTAAATATTAAATTATAATGAATATTATAATTTAATATTAGAATTAATTGAATTAATTGGAAGAAAATGATGAATTATATTGTTTATTTGGAATAAACAATATAATATGAATAAATTTTGGGAGAACAATATAAAATAAGGTATGTGTCATGAAATAAAGCTTACTTAAAAAAAATGAAGGACATGTGTCACAAGATTAAATAAAATAGTGACACATAACCCCATTAGGTGTCCATGTATAGAAACATCTTAAGACACCTAAGTAGGCATGTGTCAACATTCTAAAGCTTGTGCAAAGAAAAGTAGACAAGTGTCCAAAACTAAAATTTCAAAACTAGCCTTGAAAATTACTATATAAAGGATGAAAATGTTCACTTATTTTTCTTTCTTTCACAAAATAAAAACAAAAGGAAGATAAAGTGAAAAAAAAACTTGGAGAAAGCTAGGAAGAAAGAGTTTAGGCAAATACACAAGTTTAAGCAATCATAGGTCCGGCAAAGGCGAATTCGAGTTGAAAACTTCCATCTTCAAGCCTAAATCATCATCTTTTTGCTGCTAATAGGTAAGCCGGGGCTTATAGCAACTGTAAGTGAACAAATTTCAGCAGCAAATAATCTCTTGCTTGAAATATTTGGTTAAATATGTTGAATTTTACCTCTGTTCTATATTGATTGATGCTGAAAATGCCCTATCTTGTTTTGCTCATATCTGGCTCGTCCGCTGTAGGATTGATGCCACTCTTTTTTCTGATTGTAGAGGACTGATTATAGTTTGTTCATGTTAACTTTCATTGGGTTTTGAGTCCGTTTGGACCTTCTTAGTTGCTGTGAAAAATGAAAACCCGAGAGGGATTAAGCATAGAATATTCTAGTGGCTGGTTAGTGTTTTCACCATAACTTTTGTGTTACTTATCGGAATTTTGATTTCTTAGATGATCTGAAATCCTTGTGAAATATGACAAAACTTTCATGTTTTCGGTTTTGACTGATTTAGAAGTCTACATAGTGGAAAATTGGCATTTTCATCACTGTCTTGTGTTGACAGACAGCGCAAATAATTTCTTTCTTAGTAGTATTTCTATCATAACTTCTTCGTTACTGATCGGAATATCATAATTTTTGAAGTTTTGGAAACTTCATAAAGAATGTGACAACTTTTATATGTATCACTTTCTGTAATTCGTTGACTAAAATGTTGAAAAATATCTTGCAAACTCGCTGTCCTGTTGTTGTAGTGTACTCAGTGTTTTGTGCAAACCTGAACTAGTATTTTGCGCATAACTTTCGCATTTCTTATCCAAATCCAATAATTTTTGAAGTTTTGGAAACTGCTAATAAAATGTGAAAACCTTTATTTGTATCACTTCTTAAAATTTTGTGACTAAAGGGTCGAAATAGCTGATGCAAGATCGCTGTCCTGAGCACTTGCATGTAGCCTTATGTGTTGTATTTGCTTTGGTTGATGAGTTTTCTGATGATGATTATCTTTTCACTTGATTTGCGAATAGTTTGAGCTTAGATGATTAAACCATTCTATAAATAAATCATATATGGTTGGGGATTTGAGGATTTGTTCTTATTTTCTAAGGTTTTATAATTTATTAAAAACTCTGAAAATAAGTCGTTTTCTCTCTAAAATCTTTTCTATAAAATTGCTGGAAATTGTTTTAAAATTATGTTTTCTCGTGAAAAATATTATATGTATAATTTTAATTATTTTTACTATTTATATATATATGCTTTTTCGGACGTATAAGAAAATAAATTAAACGATTTAGTAAATCCACGAGGAATGAGACTCGTGCATTCACTTAATCGGTTAATTGTGGACTTGTACGATCGAAACGACATTGAGGAATCTTTTTGATTTCCTCCTTGGGATTTACCACTTTGTGGTCTGGGATAGAGTGTTATATTAGTCTTTTAGACTAATAACTTTAGTCTAATATTTCGTATTTGTGAGCATATACGACATGGGACTATCTTGGGAAAAACACTATTGCCGATGATATGAGGCAATTGTTTTATATGAGATTTTCTGAGATTTATGAATTTATGGAATTTTCCACTTGTCAATGAGATGAGACAGGTTATATATTTTATGCCTTACGCCAATGACATGAGGCGATTCTTTGAAATTTTGATGCTTTTGTTAGTGTGGCATCGACTAGCGGCTAGAAAACCGCTGAGTGTGGACATGCGATATGGGACGCACGTAACCACTTTTCGGGTTACTATCCGAGAGTTGTTGACACATTCTGGGAGAACTACCAGTACTTAGAGTCCCGATCGGGTTAAGTAATACTTGACTCGATCACTTTTGATGGCGGGGACTCAGCGGACACCGATTGGAGTGAGGTGCTACAATCACTTTTGATGGCGGGTGTTCGGGGAGAATATAGATGACGTCATAGACCGGATTAATTCGAGATGAGGATTCCGGTCGAGAGATGGATATGGTACCATGATGGTGAACAGTACTGGTAAATAGCACGTGCAATATGCTTTTGCATGTAATAATTGGCCAATATGAGATTTCTTTTATGAGTTATGATGATTTCGATTTCACCATTTTTGATGTGTTTACCTAGCCTTATAGATGTAAATAAGGCAAATTTGATTTCTTTGAGGATTTTGGTGATTTCGAATTTTATGGATTTATACTTGGGATTTATATACGACTTGAGAGATTATTTATTCATGGATAATGTTTGAATGTTTTCCCTTATACCATATACATGAATTCCTTCAGATTAACCCAAGTATATGTATATGCAAACCACCATAGAGACATAGTGAAGTTACTTGATATCAACCCTAGATGTTCATACCTACTTATGTTATCCCGTTGCGAAGCTCTTCTCTTTACCTTATAGTATTCCTTTCTAACGATAAGATTCAGTTGCCTGACCCGTGTGTTTATCACTCGGGTCAGACCGAGTTGTTTCAGGTATCATCTATTGGACTTAGCTTGAAGTTGATGTTGGATATCAGCTCTTCTTTCTCTTTAGTAGTTTTTGTTCTTCTGCATACTTTGATGTAGTTACATTTGATTTGATATTTATGGTGTGGTCGAGTACCACCTTTATTGTATTCATATTGTATTGTACTAAACATGTATCAGTGTATATGTATATATATGATGTTGGTTACTGTTCTGTGATGTGATTTACATTCAGTTATTATATTTTGTTCTGATAGATCCTTTAACCACCTATTGTTTTGGATTAAGCATTTACTGGGTATGTCGATCCACTTGAGTTGAAAAAAAAATTAATTATATTGCATTTATCTACGTATTCAATAGATGTTTAAGACAAAATCATAGATGGTCGCCCTTAAGCAGCCCTATTCTCCGCTTTAGTAGACGGAATTACTTGTTAATTCTCTTTACTAAGGTGGGTCTCGGGGTGGGGCGTTACAATTATGCAGCGTAATAAGGTCTTATCCGCTATATAATGCGGTAAATCAACTCCAAGTACATATATAATACGAATTCCACTTCAAAATGGAATATCGCGGTATATGTGTTTAATATAATAACCTCCGCTTAATATGCGGCGTATAGGGTCTATTTCAATACAACAGATAGCAACCATCATTCAATCACACAATCAAGCAATTTTAAATTTAACTATTTAAAATTCAAATCGAACCAAATTCGATTGAGTGAGAAGTTCTCACCTAGCTTCAAATACAGTTGTAGTGTTTTATTTCGAATAAAATTAAACACGCTTTTAATTTTACCCAAAATTATCACTAGCTCCAATCAACTCCAATCTAGCTCCAAAACGTATTATTCGCGAATACGATTTCAACACATTTCGTTTCCTGAATTTCTGGCCTCGTACGACAAAGTTATAACTATTTAAACATTCGCGAATTTAAATAATATAAATTACCACCTGAAGATGATCAGAGGCCATCAATCGACGCGCCTCAGTGAGCTCTACCATCGGCTCGAACACCGTGTAACTTGGTTGTCCCCTTAACTTGAAAACCATGTGCACAGGTCGAGCAAAACGCTGCAATTTCTGGCTATATTTGTCGATTATAACGAAATCCGCCGTAGGATGTATAGATCTCGTTGTGCTCTATCATTTTGTAGTTGAAACTTTTATGAATCGATTAACGGATTTGAATAAAATAGAAGAGAAAGAACTGAAATTTTTGGCCATTGATTATAAGGTGGCGGCTGAAGAATAGGGTGAGGGTTCTGGTGAAAATAATGAATGTTGAGGTCCTTTTGTAGAAAATATTCACGCACTATTCACCCGAAATTTTTTCGAACTCTAAACAAAACATGCCGCCTAGTGTTTATAATGTTTTACCCATATTATGAATGCAATGGAATATGTATCGGGAGCCAATTCGATGGTATGGGAAGATAGGTCTACAGATCGACTATTTAAATTTAGAATTAACTTAAACCGATTTTTATGCGTTTTAGCTGGCCCCGGACAAACCGTAAGTACGATTGACACGAAATTTGAAATCCTACAATAATATAACATTACGGATCCGATAAAATTGGTTTCGTCAAAATCCGAGACTGTTTGAAAAATGGCAATTTTTACTCGTTAATTAAATATTAAATATTCAATTTCCACAATTTAACTTTAAATCCAATTTTAAAAGTTCTATAACATCATTCTAACTCCAATATGATTTAATACAACTTTACAATCAATTTTAATCACTTTAAACCCAATTTCCAGTTATTTCTGTAATTTCAAATATTAAATTATCGATTTAATTATCCAATTAAATGTAGATATTCGAAATAAAATTTATTCGACTTACAAAGTTTACTTGTTAATATTTAAAATCAATTAAATGTACGAATTTCAAATGACAGAAATTCTGGGTCGTTATAGTATATCTTAAAAATAAATTGGATTTAAAAACTCTATATTTTAAAAACTAGTATATGTATATATGGTTACTAATTTATTAAAAAATCAAATTATTTTCTTTTATTTTAATATCTTATATGAATAAATGTAGTCTACATATATTTACAAATATATAAGCATGATACGTTATATTAATAAAAACATAAGGAAACATTTTAATATTGTTTTTGACATTTGTGGTTTGTTCACACCATGCAAATAACAAGTGGCAATTTTGTTTCTTTAAAATTTAATTTATAAATATAGTGTAACATTCCTGAATTTTAGCTAAAAATAATTTGATTTAATAATTAAGATTAAATTTTTAAAAATTGATAATCAAATTTATTTTTTGATTTAATTGTTAATTTATTTAGAATTTATTGTCACTTGAAATATAAACATAAAAATAAAATTGAATTCATCAGATTTAATAAGATATATGTTCATTTAGTTATACAAATGAATTCTAATTGGGAAATTTAATTTTGAAATTTAATGGATATATTGGCAACGAATATTGTTGATTTGAAGAAGCTAAAATAAATATTTTGAAAACAAATTGGGTTTATTTTAGAATAAACATGGAAATTCCAGAATAAGTTAAAAGTGTGTGTTTATAAAATAGTATTTTGGATTAGAATTCAATTATTAAAAATTTGAAAATAAATATAGTTGTATATAAATATATAAAAGCAATAAGTACAAGATTCAAATTTTTACTTGTACAAAACATAAATAAACATAGTTAATATAAGAAAATAAAATTTGTAAATATAAAACTAGCTAGGGATTTAATATAAATTAAATTGAATATATTTAAATATGAATATATGAATAATAACATGTTAATAGATATGAATCATTTTTTCTTGTGGTTATATAAATGGTATTAGAAGGAAAAATAAATAGAAAATAATATAAGATTATTTGGATGTAATGGATTTTAAAAGTTGTAAAAATAAAATAAATACAAGTGTATGTAAATAACTTGTAAATAAATTAATAAAAGGCTAAAAGCATACAGCATGTTTTCATAAATTAAAAAGTTAAATTACTTTTCTTTTTTTCTTGAAAATAAATATAGTATAAAGTTATGTCTAAATACTAGTTAAAGTGTTTAAAAGATAAAACATAAGTATTTGACTTAAACAAAAGTTAAAACATAGGAACATGTTTGCACATTAAAAATAAAGTAAGGGCCGAAACATAAACTTATTTGAATTTAGACAAGTGGCAAGAAAATCTATTCTTTTTGATTTGATCTTTGGATACATGAAAAAAAAAGATAAGTCAAGATACTTTTATCTTTCTCAAAAATCTTTCTCATGCCTGAAAAATCAAGTTTAAATCAACCACAAAACCTGAGAAAACAAACATAAACAATTCAAAAACCATTTTCGATTTCAAATCTGAAAACAAGATCAAGTTTTCAGATTTAAAACAAAGTTTCAAAGCAAAATAGAATGCAGATCAACGAAAAGAAAAAAAATACAGAATTAAAAAACAAGATGAAGTAATAGTTTCTACAATGCATTCAAAATCTGGAAACAAGAATCAGAAAGCATGCAAGTTAATAATCAAAACTTCAACTAGTTTGATTTCAGTGCAATCAAAACTGAATCAAATTTGCAAACTTGTAAACAAAGTAAAGATTTAAAGCTTTCAACATGGAAGCAAGCTTCAATCCGGATCAAGCAATCACTTCAAAAACAATCAATCCCTTGTAAGTTTTGAACTTTAAAGTTAATAAATCTATGGTTTTAGAACCAAGTTTTAACATCAACCAAAATTCAAGGATTGCTGAAAAAAAAGGGAAAAAGAGCTACAGTTTTGACAGTGTAATTCTATCAAATAATTAAAGGCAAGTAATTTTTTTTAAGATTTGAACTTAATATTGTTGATCGGTAACAATGTAAGAATTAAACAATAACATTAACCCTTTGCAGGAAGAATCAAGTGTAAAAGGCTAAAGTAATTTCTGGTTTGCAACTGCAGACCATATATCTCTGTACACAAGAATTCAAACCTGTAAGCAATTTAAAATTTGCTTGTTATTGGTGAAATAAACAAATAAATACAACAGACATTGAGCAAAGTTTTGTATTTACAAACTTTGCATATAAAAGCTTCAAAAGATTAAAGAAAAAAATATACAGGCTCAAATCTTTCTCTGTCCTTTGTCTTTCTTCATCAATTTTAGGTGAGCAAACCATTTGACCTTATTTAATCTCCTGATGTCTGCAATTATATTTGAAGTGATGAGTTGAATATGCTTGTATATTGTGTTAATCTGCCTGCAATTGTTTACATATTTGCAGAAAAAATTTTGATGTGCACGTCTATAAAACAGGCACTCAGGCCTCTGTTTAAATGTATAGAGTTCAGAAATAAGAAAAAAAAATTCAACATCTCTTCTTGTAATTGATGTTGAGCTATAATCCTTAAAGGAAACTTGTTTATATTAACCTAATAAGATTTTTAAAAATATTTATAAGAAAAATCAGTAAATTATTTTACTGGAAAGAAAGGAAATTACAGTAAACCATTTAAAACTAGGAAATCAATATTCTTAATTTATGTTTTGACTTGATAATTGGGTTCACACTAGAATATGATGAATTTTGGTGACAAAATTATAATTTTTAAGCTTATAATGATCATGAAACTGGGTTTTGAACGGAATACATAAATTCGCCCGTTGCCATTGATCAGTGAAGTAATTGTCAATGAAATCGAGGCTGGAGGTGGAGCATGTGTTGTCGATAGTATGAAATATGGTAAAGGAGTTTTTAGATGATCGTCGTGACGGTGCGGCAGTAATTTAGGGTTTAACGTGAAGTTTTGGTCGGCAAGGTTCTTGTGCTCGTGTGGAGTCAGGGGTTGATCGAGTTTTATGATACTCAAGGAGGTGTTGGCTTGGGGGTTATCGAAGACGTGGCCGGAGGTGGCGACGCTCTGGTTGTCGGAGTTGCGTACGCGAGGTGATTGTAGGGGTTGTGTTTCGATTCCAGTAAATCGGGAATAGCTCGATTTCGATTACGGGGCGATTTTGGCTTTTGGGTTCCTCGAACTAGCTTGGGTAGTCGTGGGTGATGTGCCGGTGGCATCAACGTTGATCGGCGAGGGGCGCCACGCTTTTGCATGTATACGTGCAAGTTACGTATCTGGGTTTGAAGAATTGGGGAAGAAAGGTATAAACCTGAAGTAATCTTCGTTGTAAACGCGTGCTGGCTTGGGTTCTTACTCGAGTAAATTTTAGGCGTTCAGGTTTAAGTACTTAGGAAATTTAAGTTTGAAGTATTATAAAACGTACAGTAATACTGGGTAAAAACCCGAAGTTGATAGGGAGCAGGCTTGAGTTTTTAACATTTTTGGCTCGGGTTTCCTGAGTTTGCTAATTTAAAGCAAGTTTTTTTAAAAAAATTATGAAAGGATTTAGTTTTAAAACAAATTAAAACAAATTTTATAAATTAAATTTCCAAAGAGAAGGTATTAACAAAATTTTCAAAACAAACACCAAATCTAAATTTAAATGATTTTTAAACTTGTTTAGTTTTGAATAATCATATTGAGCTAATCATTTAAATTACCTAAGTGTCTTCAAATTTAATTTGATGATGTAATTGAATGATAGTCGAGATAAATGATTTATCTTAAATATTTGAGGTCTTATTAATAAAAAGTAATTAAGGATTAATTACTCAAAGTGAAAATTACTTAATTAAAGGTTTAATTAAAGATTTATCAAAGATTTATTTAAAGATTGATTAAGGTTAATTAATTACATGATTTAGGTAATTAATTAATGATTAAAAGTTTAAATAATTTATAAATTAAGGATAATTGATTTATGTGATTAATTAATTAAGGTGATTAATTTGAGAATAATTAATTAAAGGTTAATTAATTAATTTATTAGGGACAATTACTTATTATAATTAATTAAATGGTAATTAATTAATGGTTAATTAATCAATGTAATTAATTTAGATGATTAATTAAAGGTCAATTAATTAATGAGAGGGATTAAGGAGGGATTATTAATTAAGGATTAATTAATTTTTTGTAAGTAATTAAGGATAATTAATCAAAGGATTAATTATAAATTAAAATCTAATTAATAAATGATTAAGGGTTAATTAATCAAATTGATTTGTAATTATTAATATTAATTAACCACGATTTAAAATTTATTCATAAGTAATTAATCTGATTTAATTTAAATCAGATAATTTAATTTATTTTTACTTATGGACGTTTTGGATTCTATTGGATGTTTGGATGGTTTATATTCCTCATATGTGATGCTTTGTGATATTTTGTGATGTGAATTGCTGTGTATTGATCTGTGGTTTCTATGATATGTTTCTGTGTAAATACCCCTTGACCCGTAGAACGGCATTTGGAATTCGATGCGATAGGGAGTGAGATTCCAATTGATTATCTGAAACACACATCGAATCTTAATGGTGAACCTTTTTGACTGCTAAATTTACTTTATTTGTGAATCTGTGTATATAGATAAGCGTTAGAGGATATACCGCTTATTGATATCGCTGTGATTGTAATCTGTGATGATTGATGTTGTAGCACTATTGGGTAAAACCCTTGGACCATACCTTACACACACAATATGGATTACACGCGGAAATTGGTTAAGTCGCATATTTTTGAAATTGTTTTAAATTGAATTTTTGAATCCAAAATAGTTTTGGAATTGGAATGGAAAGCTTTTGAAAATGAGTTTCAAAAAAAAAGTTATTTTAAATAACTTAATAAAAACTTGAAATTTAAATAATTTGATTTAAATTTGAATTCAATATTTGAAGTTGAATTCAGTAATTTGGAAATTATGGTTTAAAAGATTATACAAGTTGTAAAGATGTTAATATGAGTTTTTAAACCATTTAAAAAGCATTGTTTTTGGGAACTTAAATATAAACCCAAGTTTTTACTTAAATGGCTTTAACTTATGTGGAAGATTATTAAAACTTGTTTTGAAATCGAAGAGAGTTTTTAATGGTATGTCTTTCATATAAAAGAACTGAATCAGAAACGGTTTTGAAGGTCGTGAATTAAATCTTTAATTAAAAAGATTAAATAAGTTAGTCACATTTGAAATGAAATAGTTTTGGAAAGTATGATTGAACCTTTGTGGAAAATTAGTGAACTTTGTGAAATGAATCTTTTTATTTAAAAAGATTTGAAATGGTAATTTGTTTTAAACCATTTAAATAAAGGTTTTGGATAATAAGTTGTGACTTAATCGAAATCCCTTTATCCATATGTTTTTAAATATTGCGCTCATTATTCGGTTTAGCCGGGAGAGGATCTTGTGTCACATAACCCAATCTAAATAATGATACGTCGTTATGGATAGCATTTGAAGATCTGTGGTGAAGACTGGGTACTTTCGAGAAAGGAAGGACAACCCGTCGATTGTCTCTGCACTGAGTGTCGCCGGTATGGAGATTTCCTAAGTGATAGGAAGTCCGGTCGGGATCATGGATACCCAGATTTGCAAGGGCTTCTTTGGACGTGCCTTTGGTTCTGTTCGAGCCTGAAACAGATTTGTATGGTCGTGTGTCTGGCACTACACTTTGATATATAAAGCCGATTTCTTTCAATTGCTCATCTGTTGGTGGCGGAGAATTTATTCTCTTAGCTTAACACCCACTCTGAGACGTACGAGCTCAGAGGTTATATAGTTAAAGATTATCAGAGATATACTCACAATTTGGTAGTGTGGCATGCTAAGTGCTGCTGTATATTGATGATCATTTGTTGATCATTAGTGATCAAAGCATGGCTTTCTTGTAAAGTGTAGCTTTGTGGACAAGACCTCACCGAGCATCACAACCCGGTAATGGTCGAAACATGAAAGATGCGGCAAGTTTTCAGGGGTAGCTCCCCTAGGGCATGACCATTCCTTCTGCAAAAGGGTGGTACCATGGTATGGAGACCAGATACTTACTCATGTGGGCACTGTAGTATATTTATTACTGTGTGATGTTGTTGGTGTAGAGGATCCTCGGTTAAAGGTCCCAAAGGACCGGGGGTGGCATATCTTAGGTTTTATTCCTCGGTAAGGTGGTAGCTGGCCTTGTGTTAGTAGACAGCCGGGTAGGTTCTCGGGGCGTCCCGCCAGAGGCGTTCCCATGTGGCAATAGGAAGTTCATTAGCCTGACCATTTGTTGGAAATCCAATAAAAATAATACGTGCCCTGTATGATTTTATTAGTATTACCTGTCATGGAATGTGGCGGTAACCTTCTATTGAACATGGTAGCTATAGTAGGCATACGATACTGGTCGTACGTTGGCTAGGATTTATATTATACTTTCAAAATGCTTTTTCCACACTTTGCACTTATAGTAATAATATGAAAGAATTTTTCTCGTATCAAGCATATTTGACTATCATAAGGAGAAATCTCCTCCAGTTCTGCGTTTGCATTGTGTGTGGCGGGAGGCCTTATGATAGTTTCACTTTCCAAAAAGCGTTTCGGATTTGAACTTTTAAAGCTTTTTTTGTTTGTTTTAAAAAGACCGAATGTTTTTTTTGTTTGCTCACACCAGTCCCATGACTGACCTGGAGTTTGTTGTTCCTTTCCTAAACTCTGGGTGCCCACTATTTCCACACGGGCAGTCTAGAGTTGGGTTTTTTTCCAGATAGTCAAATAGTAGGAATTGATTCGTTAGCCTTCGAAGTCTCTTGGATTTGTGGATTGCATTTGCTACACTTCAGTATTCACGACCAGTCTTGCTATTTTTGTGCAATGTGATGGGAGTTCGAGATAGATTTGGATTGAAGATGAAGTCCTTGGAGTTTGGCATTAAAGTCATTATCTTTCCGCTGCTGTTTCTTGTATCTCTGATAGTATTGATATCCATTGTATCATTGTATTGTATCATCATTGTATCAGATATTGTATCAAATGTTGTATGTAATATGTATTTCTTTTTCTTCCGCTGTGTTGTACTTATTGTGTTATTAGCTCCAGCGAACCAGATTCGACGTTTGGATCTGCGGCCTTTGAATACGAGTGTCATATTCGGTGCCAATTTTCGTAGGTCGAGTCAGGGTCGTTATAGTGGTATCAGAGCTGAGGGTTAAAACTTTAGCTCAGGAGTATAACACATTAAGTAACTCTAGAGATAGGGTGAAGTATACCCTAGAATGAGTCATCCCTAAGATATCCGTTCGAATGCCTCAGTAAATTCCCTTACTATTCACCGATAGTAAGTATGAGTGCGAGAAAAGGACGAGATAGGGGGCAAGGGAACACCGGTACAAATGGTCAATACCCTGCGATAGCAGAAATATCTTTCTCTATCGATCTTCTTTGATTCATCTTCCTAATTTCTTGGATTGCTTCGTGGCAGCTCGAGGAAGAAGCTTCGGTGTGATGGTGGCCTTACGAATCGAGTAGATAAGTCTCTATTTCGTATTCTCTTCATCAAATTTCTATCAGCTTTTCGTTTTTAACTTTAGCGAAATTGAAATTTGATTTGAAATAAATTGGTTAACTAAAATATAAGGTTAAATAAATTGTATCGATAAAACGATTTCGATTAAACCAAAATCTGAAGTTCTATTGAATATTAAAGTCCGAAGAGGGACAAGTTATATATTTTGGGGTATTCCGGCTAGAATTTGGAATCCATATCTAGTGTTTGAGAAATTATAGAAGATTAAATCTATCTATCCATCCATCTATTCTCTGGGATCTGATATATTCTACGAACGATTAATTATCTCTTCAAACTAATCAATGCCCTTGCATATTCGTAGACCGATGAACCTGAGTATCTTGTGAAATAATTGAATGAGTTTGTTCTCATTTTGTTGATATTCTGATTTGGTAAGCCAAATACAGAATTGATATCCTGTTTGATTTGGAAAGATATTTCTCTATCTATCATCTATTCTTTGTTGTCTTCCTTGTAAATTTCGAAGACGAAATTTTCTTAAGGAGGGGAATTTGTAACATTCCTGAATTTTAGCTAAAAATAATTTGATAATGGATTTAATAATTAAGTTTAATTTTTAAAAATCGGAAATCAAATTTATTTTTGGATTTAATTGTAATTTTTTTGGAATTTGTTGGCATTTGAAAAATAAATATTAAAATAAAATTGAATTCATCAAATTTAATAAGATATATGTTCATTTAGTTATACAAATGAATTATAATTCGGAAATTTAATTTTGAAATTTAATTAAATATTGGCAATGAATATTGTTGATTTGAAAATGCTAAAATATATATTTTGAAATCAAATTGGGTTTATTTTGGAATAAACATGGAAATTCCAGAATAAGTTAAAAGTATGTGTTTATAAAATAATATTTTGGATTAGAATTCAATTATAAACAATTTGAAAATAAATATAGTTGTATATAAATATATCAAACAATAAGCACAAGATTCAAATTTTTTACTTATACAAAACATAAATAAACATAGTTAATATAAGAAAATAAAATTTGTAAATATAAAACTAGCTAGGGATTTAAATATAAATTAAATTGAGTATTTAAATATGAATAATAACATGTTAATAGACATGAATCAGTTTTTCTTATGGTTGTATAGATAGTTATAGAAGGAAAAATAAATAGAAAATAATATAAGTTTATTTAGATGTAATGTATTTTAAAAGTTGTAAAAATAAAATAAATACAAGTGTATGTAAATAACTTGTAAATAAATTAATAAAAGGCTAAATGAATAATGCATGTTTTCATAAATTAAAAATTTAAATTACTTTTCTTGTTTACTTGAAAGTAAATATAACATAAAGTTATGTTTAAATACTATTTAAAGTGTTTAAAAGATAAAACATAAGTATTTAACTTAAGCAAAAGTTAAAACATAGGACCATGTTTACACATTAAAAATAAAGTAAGGGCTGAAACATAAACTTATTTGAATTTAGACAATTGGCAAGAAAAATCTATTCTTTTGGATTTGATCTTTGGAAACATGAAAAAAAGAGGAAAAGACAAGTCAAGATACTTTTATCTTTCTCAAAAAATTTGCTCAGGCTTGAGAAATCAAGTTTAAATCAACCATAAAACCTGAGAAAACAAACATAAACAATTCGAAAACCATTTTCAATTTCAAATCTGAAAACAAGATCAAGTTTTCAGATTCAAAGCAAAGTTTCAAAGCAAAACAGAATGCAGATCAAAGAAAAGAAAAAAAAACTACAGAATTGAAAAACGAGATCAAGCAGCAGTTTCTACAATGCATTCAAAATCTAGAAACAAGAATCGGAAAGCATGCAAGTTAATAATCAATGCTTCAACAAGTTTCAATTCAGAGCAATCAAAACTGAATAAAATTTGCAAACCTGTAAACAAAGCAAAGATTTAAAGCTTTCAGCCTGGAAGCAAGCTTCATTCTGGATCAAGCAATCACTTCAAAAACAATCAATCCCAAGTAAGTTTTAAACTTTAAAGTTAATAAATCTATGGTTTCAAAACCAAGTTTTAACATAAACCAAAATTCAAGAATTTCTGAAGAAAAAAATGAAAAAGAGATGCAGTTTTGACAGTGCCGATTCTATCAAACAATTAAAGGAAAGTAATTTTTTTAAGATTTGAACATAATATTATTGATCGGTAACAATGCAAGAATTAAACAATAACATTAACCATTACAGGAAGAATCAAGTGTAAAAGGCTAAAGTAATTTCTGGTTTGCAACCACAGACCATGTATCTCTGTACACAAGAATTCAAACCTATAAGTAATTTAAAATTTGCTTGTTATTGGTGAAATAAACAAATAAATACAACAGACATTGAGCAAAGTTTTTTATTTACGAACTTTGCATATAAAAGCTTCAAAAGATTAAAGAAAAAATGTACAGGCTCAAACCTTTCTCTGTCCTCTGTCTTTCTTCATCAATTTTAGGTGAGCAAACCATTTGGCCTTATTTAATCTCTTGATGTCTGCAATTATATTAGAAGTGATGAGTTGAATATGCTTGTATATTGTGTTAATCTGCCTGCAATTGTTTACATATCTGCAAAAAATAATAATTGATGTCCATGTCTATAAAACAGGCACTCAGGCCTCTATTTAAATGTACAGACTTCAGAAATAATAAAAAAATTCAACATCTCTTCTTGTAATTGATGTTAAGCAATAATCCTTAAAGGAAACTTGTTTACATTAACCTAATAAGATTTTTAAAAATATTTATAAGAAAAATCAGTAAATTATTTTACTGGAAAGAAAGGAAGTTACCGTAAACCATTTAAAACTAGGAAATCAATATTCTTAAATTTATGTTTTGACTTGATAATTGGGTTCACACTAGAATATGATGAATTTTGGTGATAAAATTATAATTTTTAAGCTTATAATGATCATGAAACTGGGTTTTGAATGGAATACATAAATTCGTCTATTGCCATTGATCAGCGAAGTAATTGTCAATGAAATCCAGGCTGGAGGTGGAGCATGTGTTGTAGATAGTAGGAAAAATGGTAAAGGAGTTTTTAGATGATCGTCGTGATGGTGCGGCAGTAATTTAGGGTTTAACATGAAGTTTTGGTCGGCATGGTTCTTGTGCTCGTGTGGAGTCAGGGGTTGATCGAGTTCGATGATACTCAAGGAGGTGTTGGCTTGGGGGTTGTCGAAGACGTGGCCGGAGGTGGCGACGCTCTGGTTGTCGGAGTTGCGTACGCAAGGTGATTGTAGGGGTTGTGTTTTGATTCCAGGAAATTGAGAATAGCTCGATTTCGATTATGGGGAGATTTTGGCTTTTGGGTTCCTCGAACTAGCTTGGGTGGTCGTGGGTGACGTACCGGTGGCATCAACGTTGATCGCCGAGGGGCGCCACGCTTTTGCACGTATACGTGCAAGTTACGTATCTAGGTTTGAAGAATTAGGGAAGAAAGGTATAAACCTGAAGTAATCTTCGAGGTAAACGAATGCACTATAACAAAACAGTCTTTTTACAATGGGCAATGCCCGTTGTAATATGGTTTTCGCAACGGGCATGTGTCCATTGTAATAGGCCTCGTTGTAATAGATCCATCACATTTTACAACGAGCAAAGCACGTTGCAGTATAACTTTTTACAACGGTTATGACCGTTGTAATAGACTATAATACAACGGCCATAACCCGTTGCAATAGACTAACCATACTAGTTGCATAGCCTGTTTCACAACATACATTGACCGTTGTAAGAAGCTCATATAACAACTCACATTGCCCGTTGCAAAATAAATGCAAATTAAAAAAAAATTATAACAGCATCCATGCAATACATCCATACTAATACTAAATATTATCGTAAAATAATTAAAATCGCATACGAAAAGACTAAAAGGTAAAGTCATAGAATTCTAACACTCCAAAAAGTTAGATAAGTTTACATGCCAAATACATAATCATTAACACCCTAAGCCATACATCCCCAACTTGCCTGCAAATTCTTTTCCTATACCAAATGCTTTTACTGATACTGCAAATGCTTCATCTCAGGAACCTTCTGTGCATGACCAAAATTCTAGCTTGCAACCTGGTCCAAACCTTTCTTATTTAGCTGTAGATGATCGGGTTTTTCCTACACTATCCATTACAAGTCCACGCTCAGCCCATTGATTTTCATGATCAGAACAGTTCATCTCAGGATTATATGGACATGCATATACAACTATTAGCATAGATGCTAGCAACAAATTATCCACACAATTGTCTAGTGGTGATAATAATGACAGATCAGGACATAAAATAATTTGTGACAAAATAATGCATGTGTGTGTATTGATTAGTGGAAAGCCTGTGCATTGCACAGGTCCAAAGGTTTTCAAGTGTTTAAATTGGATAACATGGAAAGTTGGAAAAAGATACTTCATTGAAATATAATGTTTTAAAAGACAGATTATTTATGAATAATTGTTTCGATACTATAAACTATTTGGAAAAACATGTGACACCCCACCTCTATACCCACACTAGCCAAGAACACTACGGTGTAGTGCTGTCAACTAGCATGGAGAATAAGGCTGTTGAGGAGCGACCATCCATGTAATTGCTTATCACACGGTGGCTATAAATAATCTTCGAAAACAATCATAGAAATAATCATAACACAAATCAGTCACAGATATCCATATCACAAAGGCGGAAGAAGATATGAATATATAACTAACACATGAAAGTGTACATCAGAATAGTGGTCAGTAAGATCCACGATAATACAAAAGAATAGCAACACGTGCTATGCAAAAGAATACAACTATGAGTCTATATCTCAAGTGTATACAACAAAAACTACTAATCTAAATAGTTAGACAAAAGTCAGAGTGATGAATCCCTAGGAAGAAGTCAAGCAGAAGCACCTGTAACATCTCGGTCTGACCCGAGTATTATTTAAGAAAATAATAAACGGGTCAGTCTAGCTATAAATATCAGATGACATGATATAACATAAAAGATATGGCATAAACATAAAATATCCATAATGACATACCACTATAAGTATGTAAATAATGATCAACAGAAGATCAATCAATAAGAGATAATCAATATCACAAGAATCTTCTCAAAGATTTGGAAAGGTCATCATACCCCAAACTTGTACTCATAACAAGTCAATGACATAAATTCTAGAAATCAATGCAAGAAGTCCAGAAATCATAGAAAAGAGAAAGAGGCCTATCACATGACGGTCCGAAGACCAAGGGGAGCTACCCCACATGTGTGAATGGAATCACACAGATTAAGGTCCAAACTAACCAAAAAGCAAAAAGGTATGTGTGAGTGGAATCACACAAGTGTTGTCTAGTCTAACCTCGCAACAAGAGACATCGCACAGTTGCTAGTCTAAATCATCAAAATGATCGTCATGATCAACGAGAAGTGTCAATTACACTAAGCTAGTAAATATAGAAGTTTGGCTTCATGTCCCATAACCACTTGCTTAACTTAAATATTTACGATCAAACTGTAAATCTTCACTAATAAAATTGTCACAAGAGGTTCAATCGAACAAGTCCAAGAATTAACCGACAAAGTGAACGCAAGCGTTTCATACCACTTGTTTTACTAAGTCGTTTAATTAGATTTCTCATCCGAGTGAGGTAAAGGTTTGTATATACTAATAGATTGGAAAACGGTTTATGAAAAGAGCTTTGTTATTAAAAATAGAGTTGAAATTGTTTGTTAAAAGAGTTTTGATATTTACTACTAGTATTGAAACCTTTATATTATAAAGTGACAAAACACAGAAGCAATTGTAGAAACAATCAGTCACAAAGATCGCATACGGAGATGGGAATAAAATCCAAGGAAATCAGCTCAACGTTTTTAGATAAGATCCCCTACGGAGGGGGAGTGGCAACCCCCCAAGGTTGGGGTGCGGGGGCAACGCCACCGCTTACGGGGTTCGACCTGCCTGGTCAGGTCGCGGGGGTCCGGGGGCAGCGCCCCAACCAAAACGGTACGACCTAGTGAAGGGAGCGACCTATCGGGATAAGGTCCAACGACCTACGAGTTAAGGGTCCAACGACCTATAGGTTCACGCGACCTAGGTGGAACGCGACCTACCAGATAGGCAAGTGGAACGACCTAAAGATGAATGGGTCGAACGACCTAACGTGAGCACAGGTGAAGCGACCTATCGGTCCAACGACCTAAGGGGAAAAGGCAACCTAGGTCTAACGACCTAACTGCTCACGACCTAAGGATCTAAAGGCCACGCGACCTAGAGGAAAACAAGGTTAAGCGACCTAAGTGGGTTCGCGACCTAACGACATAAACAGTCGAGCGACCTAACGACAAAAAGGGGCGAACGACCTAATAGGTGCGCGACTTAAAGCCATCGTGACCTAACGACCTAATAGGTCATACGATCAAGTGGTTTCCAACGACCTAACGGTGCAACGACCTAAGGCCAAACGACTTAAGGGTTCCAGTGGAGTGCGACCTAAAGGAGACGCGACCTAAAAGAGGCGCGACCTAAAGGAGACGCGACCTAAAAGAGGCGCGACCTAACTCAAACAAGCATTTCGATGACCCAGAGTCATGCCGAGCGACCTAGACCCAAATGACCCACGACCTAGCGACCTTGCGACCTATGACCTAACTCCGAGCGAGCCAAATCCGGGCAGAACGACTTAAATGCAGGAAATTCACCAAAAAGCTAAAAGTTGGAGTTTTTCGCCAATCCAATCCAAACCAAATGCAAATGTGCGTGCAAACATGATAGGGAATCATTCCAAATAGTCTAATATAGTTATAGGCTAGAATTGTGAGATAAAAATCTCACCTTTGCACCAAATATCAATGAAAATGAAGTTTTAAGCAAGCAAGAATCAATCCCTCTCCTATCTAAGCACAAGAAGCTTGAATCCAATGTCTTCTTCTTGAATTTGGAGTAGAAAGATGGATTGCAATCGAATTTGAGTTTTGGAATTTTAATTTCCCATTCTCTCCACCATTTTTGAAGAAGCTTGAAGGCTTAGGCAAATAGAAATGAAGTTATGAAGAGGAGAGGTGAAGGTTGGGTCTAATAGGCTAAAAGCCCAACCCAAAGTCTCAAGTGAAAAAGTAGCGAAATTCTACTATCTCCAATAATATCAATGTTTATACTTAAAAATTTTGTAAACAGCATTTCGAACTCAATGGAAGTGGTCTCGAGTCCTAATGTGTCCGTTTGCAATAAGTAGCTTTTCGGACCAAAATCCGATTAACGATTTAATATTTAAATAAAATATTTAAATATAAACTCGATAAATATGCGGGTTGTTACAAAACATCCTATGACTATCGATTTTTCACACCGGCAATTTAATTGTTTTTCAAGGATTAACTAAAATGGGTATATGTATGGCTCATTGATCATCTTCCTAATCAGCACTTTCAACATATCATTTTACATTGTAATGTTGCGTCGTTATACAATTTATAGTGTTACTTAGTGAAACACATAAGTAAGAAATAAAACGCGTATTTTACATTATTTCACCTGGTTACATTCGAATTTAATCATTTACTTGGTTCTAAATGCCTATAATAAAATATATTACATGAATTTACATGTGTAATAAACTGACTTGCAAAATTACTGTTATCGCTGGTTTTAAAGAAATGGTATCGATGATTTACAGTATAAAATAGTAAATTTACAGTTATCATACCGATTTCACTCAAAAATGATAATTGATTGACTGATAATGGTATTGTAATAGAAAATTTACCATTAGCATAATAGGCCTAGGTATAGGAAAAGAATATCTCAATATTTATATAATTAAGTTGCATTGTGCATAATGCACAATATCAAAAAATAATGAGTTAAATATGCAAATCCGACTGAGTGGTCATCCGTACTAGTCCATGCCTAATAACTAAAAATATAATTTATAATAGATTAGTGTTTGCTGTGTTTACAAATTTCCTTGTCAAAACAGGTGAATGTTTATCTTTGTACAATAAATTACATCATGGTTCTGTACTTATTTTCTTATCTAAGTTGAACAGATAAACAAAACGCAACCATGTGGTGACTGACTAATTCAAAAGCTTACCATGTGCTTTGCACTTTTTTAAGGTTCATGTTTATGTCAGAAGTGGGAAAATTTTGGACTGCCACCATTAATTTACTGTAATGTATGACTCCTCTGCCACAGTTGTAGAATTTCCTACTTAGGTTCTTTGGTTCTCCATCAAACATTATGACTTATGTTGCAGTCTGCAATAAAGAAATTGCATTTCAATTGGATTAGTTATGAAAAATGTTACTAGTTCATACAGGAAAACTGAAGTAAAAACTAAACCATGAACATATTAACAACATATCCTACAACACTTTGTATCAAAATAAAAAAAATGTAACTTTAGAACCCTTATTAAACAATCTCCCAACATCTAATATTACCGGCGTGTGTATACATACATGCGCGCGAGTCTATATTAATTATAAGATTGTTCTACTCAAGTAGAAATAAATTAATCAAGTCAATGCAGGCACAACCATGATCAATAAGCTGCATAAAAAAAACTCTCAAATTATATGTATTTTTGTAAAAAAAAAATTTGAAATTTTCAAACTAATATAGTTTAAAGATGCCAGAAATGATATGTATATAAAATCCATTTTTTATTTTATTTTATTAAATAAATGGTTGGAATTGGTTAAACATTGACACTGTTAAATGGTGAATTTGACTTGCATAGTTATATTTCATGTTTCATGTTTTGTAATTGACAGTTAAAGTAAAAGAAATATACTTATTTTAATAGAATGAGTAAAAAATTAATAGATTGTAATTAAACTAGATTGTTATTGCTAAGGGAAAATTAAGCTCACTTAGGCACCATGCTATAATATTTTACTTCAAGAATACAATATTACTCAATTTTAAAACAAAGATACAACGTTTACTTTGTTCATAACATATACTGGTATTCAACAAAAATATAGGCAAAAAATTTCTTTTACTACTTTTTTCGCGTATTTTTCACGATTCGTATGTGGTATATTCATGAACATGATTTTATTTATCTCTTTGGATTTTATTGTCTAGTGATTTCTTCATTATCTCTCTTATTGACCAGCCCTGTCTTTATACCTTAACGTGATTATATTTTTGTTGCATCTCATTGAATAACGTCTATGTATTTATCTCTTGTCATCAAAATTTACTAACATGTTTTTTCATAGTACAACATTCTTGATTCATGAACTAGTTTTTTCTCCGACTTCCAACTCTACAAGATTTACTAATCAATGAATGCGATACTAGGTAATTTATGCTACATCTGGTCAGAGGAAACAAAGAAACAACTTCGACTCATTCATTGTAAGATCACTGGTGCTATTTGGTAGCACTTGAGCATCATCTTACTCAATCATACCTTTGTTCATGTCAAATATAATATAGCCAAGCTTCCTATTTTGGTTTTTGTTCCATATCAACGTATACCTTTACATCATGTTCTTTATTTTACTTTGGTATAAAACTTTGCGGTTGCTTTAAATTCCCTGCATATTTGACACTGAGATTTGCGTATTCTGAATGTCATTCCGAGGTAGATAATGGAACAAACGGTAGAGATTACAAAGGCAAACTAAAGACTAGGGTTGAATGACGGGGGCACTAGCACTAGTTTCTATGATTTTCCTCCTTTTAGGTATTTTATAAACATGTGAACAAAAAAATTTAATTTACATATATTGATGAGATACTTGGACTTCATTTCCATGATTTCCACCACCTTGCGCTAAGCTCTGCCTACAGATATTTAAGTTGCTCTCTCATTCTTTGCATCTTCGTAGACATTGGATTTCCGTGGATTTAAACAAAAGAAAAATAGTTTGTAAAATTCTTGCAATAAATTTACACAGAAATTTAACATAGTACTAAAAACATACAATGTGTTTATTTCGAATGTTGTGAGCACAGTTGGCATACATAAGAGTGTTAAGTGTTTCATCTACATTTATATTTGCAGGTCTGCTGCAAGATGAAACAATATTCAAATATTGGCATCTATTATGAACTAATTTTGTTTTGCCTGCACATGATTTCAAAATTATAGAATGCTTATGTTACTATAAAGGAAAACTCCTAACTGTACCCGTAAATATTTGCAATGCTTTGGCCTTAGAAATGCTAATACAAGGTTTAGGGACTGTCTCTACAGCAATCAATGTGCAGATGCACTGTCCCAAAGCGGACTTCCACAACCCTGCAAATTCAGTAGAATATTTATATATGTAGTCACATTATTAGAAAATTTAACAATTACATCATGTTCATGTAACTGAATGGCTTAGTTCATATCACTACCCATTTAGATTGTTAATCAAGAGTAATTGCTATATTGTGTATGATGGTTGCCAACTTTTACGAGCTTAATACTTATTGAATCAAAATAATATGGTCAAGGTGAACTTAAAATATGCTCTATGAGTAATACTGTTATGTTTAAGTAAAACTTGCTATAGCGATGGGGCATTTCTTTTTCATTTTTTTGTATTTTTTTGTTCAGTGGAAGGGTCGTAAATGCTAACCTGCATTTTTATGCCATCTTCAATAATCCATAAATAATCAGGAATCCTTGCAGGATGAAGCTTGAATTTGTCCGATCTAGGATTTTCTACCCAATTACAAAGCATACATAGAGCCTATAATTGAAAATACAAATCTGCCCATCATACATCATTATTTTAGCATCAATGTTCTATTATGGGGATCAAATCCGTTCATCTACCTTTTGTCCAGCTCCAACATAGAGGTAACCAGAATTCTCATCTTCATAGTGTATGTACTCCATGATTGCTTTAAGTGCTTTCTCTCTCAGATTAGAGAATGGCCATTGCTTCAGAACTGGCTCGGCAATTCTGTGTAGGAATACCCAAAAGATATCTTGTGCTAAAGGATGTGGGTAATAGAGATCTTCCTATAAAAGTATATCCCATCAGTCAGCTTGTTAGCTATTTTTATTATATTTTCTTGCTTAAGGAAGTTAGTAATTAAAGTTTGATTTCAATATCTAATGTAACATGTAAACCTCAATGAAAGAAGATTATTGGGTTACATGAAAGTATGCCAAGCTATAGGCGAAATGCAGATCCTAATCATAAATATACTGCAATTGTTACTTGTAACAACCCGCATATTTAACGATTTTATATTTAAATGATTTATTTAAGTATAGCGTCGTTAGTCGGATTTTAGGTCCGAAATGTTACTTTTTGCAAACGGCCGAATTGGGGCTCGAAACCATTTCCATTGGTTCCAAAATGGCATTTGCGATCTTTTTGAGTATAATCTTTGATATGTTTGGAGTAAGTTGAATTTCGCTACTTTTTCTATTGGGTTTAGGGTTTGGGTTCAGCCCACTAGCTTAAACTAATACCCTAACTCAGCCCTCTCCTCTCCATTCTCCCATTCCACTCTTCTAAACTCAAGCTCCAACTAAAAATGGTGGAAGGGAAAGGGAAATAGAAATTGCAAACCCTAGTTCTTCTTGCAAGCTCATATTCTTGCTCCAAAATCAAAGAGAAGCAATTGGTAAGCCTCTTCTTCATCTTCTCTATCTCTTTCTCTCTTCAATCTCAGAAATTCCTAAACCTAAACTTAGGAAATATTTGTTTGATCTTAGATTAAAGCTAGTAGAGTTGAAGTAGAGAGTGGTTGGCCTTGTTCCTTTGCATTTGAGCTTCTTCTTCTTGTTCTTGAGTTAAAAAGGTGAGTTTTGAACTCACATCTACTTCTTTTGATATCATTGATGTTAGGCATGAATTCCTAACAATTGTTCATATGTTCTTTTGCTTTTGATTTGGGTTGATTCGGTGAAATTGCCAAATTATGATTTTTGAAGCCAAATCTTTGAAAATCCTTATATGGATGATGTTTATGTTGTTCGGAGTGTTTGGTTGTGTCGTTAAGGTTGGGTAGTCGTTTGACGTAAGCCCATAATCAACACGCATCCGATTGCTTTCGATTTGTTTGGCCATAGTCGGCCTAGGTTCAGGAAATGCCTGAACATTGAGTTTCAGACGTCTGAAACCCTTATTTCAGACGTCTGAATATTGTTCTGGGGAACATTTTCATCCCCAGATTCATACGTCTGAAAATTATATTCTAGACGTCTGAATTGGCTAGTTTTCAACCAGAAAGGAAATAGGCCAAAATATGCCTATTTCAGACGTCTGGAAGTATGGATTCAGACGTCTGAATTCTGTTTTGAAAAACAAATTAATTTTCAGATTCAGACGTCTGAATATGCTGTTTTATTTCAAATTGCCTTATTCGTTTAGTTTTCCAAATTTGATCGACGCTTGTTGATTCCGATTAGTTGTTTATGCATATTTGACCTTGATAATTCCTTTTTGACTTCATTCATGGGTTTTATAAATGATTTCTTCAAATCATATTAAAAGCTCGCTTCTCCAATTTATAAATTCTATTTAAAGCACGCACAATTTCACACTTCGAGCGAAGTGGAAGGGTGATTAAATGGTTGGGCAAAACACGGACCATGAATCTGTGTGTTTATCCTTCTGGTTAATCCCCGACCTATTCAATTGATCGTTTTGACCTTCGGGTTTGGTTTACCGATGATATGAGGTAAGCTTTGTACTGCTTTGAGTGTGAAAGTGACTGACGGATAGTAAACCGTTTAGTGCGAACGAGTGGTTATGGGACATACGTTAACACTTTTTGGATTCCTTTTTGAGAGTTATGACACATTCCGCCAGTTAGTGGTGTCCAGTACTGGGTCTTCGACCTTCACCACTACGGCTTGTCGTCCTATAGTATCGCTTCCGATGTTGGTCTTTATGAGCCGCATGGGTGATATTGGGTTTGTGCCTTCGGGTTTGTCACCCTATAGTATCGCTTTCTATGTTGGTCGTTATGAGCCGCATGGGTGATATTGGGTTTGGAGTCTTCGAGCTCATGGATCCTTGTTTATACTGTACTGAGCTCGAGCAATCATATGTTTCATTGATATTATATTCCCTTGGTATCGCCCATCGATGTTGGTCTTTTTGAGCCGCATGATGTGTAATAATTACCTTGTGGAACTTGTATACCTTATGGGTATTTGTCTTTTTGGCTTGCTTTGGGATATTTGTATCCATTGTTTATCTATGTTGCCAATGATATGAGGCTTGTCTTGATATGTTCATCTTTTGTTTGATGATTGTGTTATCTCTTTTAGACATATTTGTTATACTTAGTAACTTTGCAGTTTATTGTTGTTCATTTTATCTAACTGATTTGTTTAGCTAGACTGACCCGCGTATTAATTACTCGGGTCAGACCGAGATGTTTCAGGTTAGGTGCCTTTGGACTTAGCCTATTTTGCTTCCGCATGGGCTACTCCGCTAGCTTCTTTTTGTCATAGCTTTTTGTGTAGTCCTATTTTGATGTAACTCTGATATATGTATTCTATTGACTCGTCTGTATATTGCGGTCTGCTATACCACTTGACATATATCATTTTGTACACACTGTTATGTATCCATGTATGCATGTATATGATGATCTACTGTTCTGTGATGTTTATTACATTTGAGTTGTTATATTCTGTTCTGATAGATCCTCCGGCCACCTATGGTTTTGTTTTAAGTATACATTGGATATGTCGATCTGTTTGGTATGATTTTAGTCTATGTATTCAATAGATAGTTAGAGCAAGGCTATAGATGGTCGCTCCTAACCAGCCTTATTCTCCATGTTAGTTGACGGCATTACCTTGTAGTGTCCTTGGCCAGCGTGGGTATAGAGGTGGGGCGTCACAACGTGGTATCAAAGCTGAGGTTCGGAACAAAATATGATAAACACAGAATAGATGCACATATTACGGTACATCAAAGTGTATAAGTGATATAAATCTTTGAATCATCGTGTCTCTTTATTCCTTTTGTGCTTTTGGGAGGTAGATAGAATTTTGAGATTACATCTAGGAATGCATTTAACATTCCGTAGTATCCCACATTTGGATTAATGATATCTACCTTGTAAATAATCTTGTCCTTATCTTAACTTTCAGCTTATGGCTGGAAGAGACGGAGGACGACGCTCGGATGCTGGGTAATCCAGTAGCTCGCATCCGGACGACATTTATATGTCTGCCGATCAGTTTTTTGTGTGGTTTAGGAGCACACAGCCTCCAGCTCCTACTCGAACATCTCCTCCATGCAAGTCCACCTTCGCACGTTTGTGCAGTGATTCTTCTCATCTTGGAGGGAAGCTATTCAAAGGCTCCGAGATTGTTCTTGAGGTCCAAGCTTGGGTTCGAATGTACGAGCATGTTCTCTCTCGCATGGATCTTTCTGATCATGATAGGGTTCTTGTAACTTCTAGCTTATTGCAAAAGCGTTCCCTTGACTGGTACGAGCTTCTTTTAGCTGAATTTGATGAGTCTGCTCTTTCTTGGACTCAGTTTCGGGAACGATTCGAACTCAAGTTCGTTCCTGAATCTGAGAAAGTTTTATTGACCCGTCGCTTCATTGAATTGAAGCAAGGGGAGTCTTCCGTCTTTGAGTATATTGCATCATTCGAGGCCTTATCTAAGTATGGTCTTGAATTCATTAGAACCTTGTATAGGAGGAATCTGAAGTTTGTGTCTAGTCTTAAGAAATGTCTTAAGAAGTCTTTAATGCTCCAGCTTAAGCTTTCTTTTGAGGAGTTGGTTGATTCGGCACTTCTTCTCGAAGCCTTCGAGAAGGAATGTGATTGTGGGGATGATGTTGGGGTTCGCAAGAACACCAACAAGAAGCAGTTTCCATTCGGTAAGCGGAAATTTTTCCCTTACAAGAAGAAAAAGCCCGTTGAATCTAATTCTCGGTCTGCTGGAACACCTTCCATTCGGAAGTGTTTCAATTGTGGTTCATCTAATCATATGATTCGAGCTTGCCCTATGCCTCTCTTCCGCCCCTATTACAAGAAGGAAGACCATCGTATTTTCACTTGTCCTATTGTTCCGAATAATCCTCTATCTGGCAAGCTAAAGATAACAGATGCTTCTGGAGTTTCTTCTCGGGGAAAAGGTATATCTCCTTCTGTTTTGAAAGGTTCTATTTTATTTCTTGACTATTGTATTCGAGTTCTCTTCGTTACGGGGGCTTCACATTCTTTCGTATCGAAGAAGCTCTTTGTCTTTGGATGTTTCTTGTATGGTTATTTCTTTGAGGATTGCGAATCCGAATTGGTGGATCTGCAATGCTCAAATTGCTTATATTGATGTCGAGGTTGTTTTATGTGGTTTTTCTTTCCGAGCCAATTTGCATGTTATGCGTTATTTAGGCTTCGGAATTGATATTTTTAAAGGATTGACTTAATTATTATGAAGCCATATCCTATATCCCGAGTGGACTATTCATCCTTGACATTTTCAATCTGTTAAACAGATTTCTATTTTCTTTGTGATTTCGATTCCAATTTGATGGCATCATTTTATTCTTCAAGCCCTCATGATGAGGAGAGTGTTGTTTCTCTCATTTATGTAGTTTGAGAATATTCCAGTACTTTTGGTCTTGTCTTAGGATTATCACCTAAGCATTCTTTTGAGTGGTGTTAAGGTCTTTTTCAGCTCGACCTTCACCAGTTTTCATTTGGCTACGAGTTGCGGAGGTTAGCACTCCACTTACCGCATTCCGCACTCGTTGTGATTCTTATGAATGATTTATTATGTCATTCAATTTGTCTATCCCATTTCATCCATTTTATGAATCGAGTACTTTGCGAATATCTCAATGATTCCCTTTTTGTATTTATTGATTTTGGATGAAATTAGCAATTTAAAATTTTGCAAATCTTTTTCATAAGATATTTATAAGTAGGATTTTTTTTTCTTGAAATGAATAAAAAGTATTCATAAAATTTTTAAGAGCCAATTTCATTATATAGAAGATGATTTTGTGATTGTATTGCCCATTGAGTGCTTTAAGAATTCTGGTCGATGCGCTTGATCAACGTTATCGATAGGAATCTCCTAAACGCTTTGATGAGACAATTTGACACAATAAATTGACTTATAAAAGGTAAATTTTTAAAATATTTATTTTCTCACAAGGAACTTAATTTGTGTCAACAACGTTGGCTCAAGTTTCTTGCCTCTCATGATTCTAATATCCAGTGAACCCCTAGTAAGGGTAATCGTGTTGCTTATGCGCTTAGTCGCAAACATTCGGCTGTTGTTTCTATGAGTCTTGCCGAATGGGATATTCTTGAGACTCTATCTTTTAGTGAAATTCATGATCGAGCTTCATCATCTAATTCTCCTATTCTATTATTTAGTTTGGGAGCTCGACTCATTTTATTGGATCGTATTGTCGATGCCCAACGGCGTGATCCTAATTTGTTACATCTTATTCAGCTTTGTGAGTCTGGATCCTGTGATGAGGCTTTGCGGGATTTCAGCATTGATTCTCATGGGTGTCTTCACAAGAAGAACCGCCTTTTTGTGCCTTCTGATTTTGCGCTTAGGCATGACATTCTTGATGATTGTCACCGCTCTAAGTATAACATTCATCCTGGTAGTAGTAAGATGTATGCCGATATGCATCGTCATTATTATTGGGAAGGCATGAAACGCGATGTGGCGAGTTATGTGAATAATTGCATAACTTGTCAACGTTTTAAGGCCGAACAACAGCGTCCTTCTGGTCTTCTTCAGCCCCTAGAGATTCCATTGTGGAAATGGGACCAGATTTCTATGGATTTCATTGACGGCCTACCTCGTTCGAGATCGGACCATTCTAGCATTTGGGTTGTTGTTGATCGCCTCACTAAATCTGCTCATTTTATTCCTATTAAGTCTAATAGGTCTGCTTCGCATTTGGCTAATTTGTATGTCAAGGAAATCGTGAGACTTCACGGTGTTCCTTGTTCTATTGTGAGTGACCGTGATTCTTTATTCACGAGTCATTTTTGGCAGAGTCTTCAGCAAGCTTTGGGAACAACGCTTAATTTTTTGTTCAGCTTATCATCAGCAGTCTGATGGACAGACTGAACGGGTGAGTCGTATCTTGGAAGATCTTCTCCGTATTTGTATTTTTGATTTTGGTGGTTGTTGGGAGGATCACCTACCTCTTGTAGAGTTCTCCTACAACAATAGTTTTCAGTCTAGTATCGGTATTGCTCCTTTCAAAGCTTTATACGGAAGGCCATGTCCATCACCTTCATGTTGGTTAGAATCTGGA
Source organism: Allium cepa (assembly GCA_030765085.1). NCBI lineage: Eukaryota > Viridiplantae > Streptophyta > Magnoliopsida > Asparagales > Amaryllidaceae > Allium > Allium cepa. The sequence continues at coordinate 744,017,700 of CM060931.1, read as the reverse complement.
GAGAAGCTTATTCTTGGTCCAGATTTTGTTCTTGATTCTTCCGAGAAGATTGATCTTATTCGATTGAGAATGAAAGAGGCACAGGGTCGCCAGAAATCCTACGCGGACAACCGTAGGATGCCTCTCGACTTCTCGATTGGTGATCTTGTTTTTATTCGTGTTTCTCCTTTGAAAGGGGGTTATGCGTTTCAGTACGACTAGGAAATTGGCTCCTCGCTTTATAGGACCATTTTCTATTACTGAACGTATTGGCCCTGTGGCTTATAGAGTTTCACTTCCTGCTCATTTATCTGGCATTCGTGATGTGTTCCACATAACGCAACTTCGGAATTGTCCTCGGGAGTCGGATTCTGTTATTACTTCTCCTGATTTGCTTGAGCTTGAGGTCTCACCGGACTTATCTATTGTACAGCAGCCTATTCGCGTACTTGATACGGAGGTGCGACACCTTCGAAACAAGGACGTAGCGCTCGTTAGGGTTCAATGGTCCACTAATCCCAATGACTGTACTTGGGAAACCAGAGAGTTTATCGAGCGATCCTATCCGGGTTTTCTATCTTTGCTTTGAAACGGTGAGAATGTCTTTTCATCTCAAGCTTATTTCCTTTTCTTTTGAATGTTGTATGTATGTAGTTGTTACAAATATTGTCTCTAGAAATTGCGGGGAAGCAATTTTGTAAGGAGGGGAGATCTGTAACAACCCGCATATTTAACGATTTTATATCTAAATGATTTATTTAAGTATAGCGTCGTTAGTCGGATTTTGGGTCCGAAATGTTACTTTTTGCAAACGGTCGAATTGGGGCTCGAAACCATTTCCATTGGTTCCAAAATAGCATTTGCGATCTTTTTGAGTATAATCTTTGATATGTTTGGAGTAAGTTGAATTTCGCTACTTTTTCTATTGGGTTTAGGGTTTGGTTCAGCCCACTAGCTTAAACTAATACCCTAACTCATCCCTCTCCTCTCCATTCTCTCATTCCACTCATATAAACTCAAGCTCCAACTGAAAATGGTGGAAGGGAAAGGGAAATAGAAATTGCAAACCCTAGTTCTTCATGCTAGCTCATATTCTTGCTCCAAAATCAAAGAGAAGCAATTGGTAAGCCTCTTCTTCATCTTCTCTATCTCTTTCTCTCCTCAATCTCAGAAATTCCTAAACCTAAACTTAGGAAATATTTGTTTGATCTTAGATTAAAGCTAGTAGAGTTGAAGTAGAGAGTGGTTGGCCTTGTTCCTTTGCATTTGAGCTTCTTCTTCTTGTTCTTGAGTTAAAAAGGTGTGTTTTGAACTAACATCTACTTCTTTTGATATCATTGATGTTAGGCATGAATTCCTAACAATTGTTCATATGTTCTTTTGCTTTTGATTTGGGTTGATTCGGTGAAATTGCCAAATTATGATTTTTGAAGCCAAATCTTTGAAAATCCTTATATGGATTATGTTTATGATGTTCGGAGTGTTTGGGTGTGTCGTTAAGGTTGGGTAGTCGTTTGACGTAAGCCCATAATCAACACGCATCCGATTGCTTTCGATTTGTTTGGCCATAGTTGGCCTAGGTTCAGGAAATGCCTGAACATTGAGTTTCAGACGTCTGAAACCCTTATTTCAGACGTCTGAATATTGTTCTGGGGAACATTTTCATCCCCAGATTCAGACGTCTGAAAATTACATTCCAGACGTCTGAATTGGCTAGTTTTCAACCAGAAAGGAAATATGCCAAAATATGCCTATTTCAGACGTTTGGAAGTATGGATTCAGACGTCTGAATTCTGTTTTGAAAAACAAATTAATTTTCAGATTCAAACGTCTGGATCCCTTCTTTCAGACGTCTGAATATGCTACTTTATTTCAAATTGCCTTATTCGTTTAGTTTTCCAAAATTGATCGACGCTTGTTGATTCCGATTAGTTGTTTATGCATATTTGACCTTGATAATTCCTTTTTGACTTCATTCATGGGTTTTATAAATGATTTCTTCAAATCGTATTAAAAGCTCGCTTCTCCAATTTATAAATTCTATTTAAAGCACGCACAATTTCGCACTTCGAGCGAAGTGGAAGGGTGATTAAATGGTTGGGCAAAACACGGACCATGAATCTGTGTGTTTATCCTTCTGATTAATCCGCGACCTATTCAATTGATCGTTTTGACCTTCGGGTTTGGTTTACCGATGATATGAGGTAAGCTTTGTACTTCTTTGAGTGTGAAAGTGACTGACGGATAGTAAACCGTTTAGTGCGAACGAGTGGTTATGGGACATACGTTAACACTTTTCGGATTCCTTTTTGAGAGTTATGACACATTACGCCAGTTAGTGGTGTCCAGTACTGGGTCTCGACCTTCACCACTACGGCTTGTCCCCCTATAGTATCGCTTCCGATGTTGGTCTTTATGAGCCGCATGGGTGATATTAGGTTTGTGCCTTCGGGTTTGTCACCCTATAGTATCGCTTTCTATGTTGGTTGTTATGAGCCGCGTGGGTGATATTGGGTTTGGAGTCTTCGGGCTCATGGATCCTTATTTATACAGTACTGAGCTCGAGCAATCATATGTTTCATTGATATTATATTCCCTTGGTATCGCCCATCGGTGTTGGTCTTTTTGAGCCGCGTTATGTATAATGATTACCTTGTGGAACTTGTATACCTTATGGGTATTTGTTATTTGTCTTTTTGGCTTGCTTTGGGATATTTGTATCCTTTGTTTATCTATGTTGCCAATGATATGAGGCTTGTCTTGATATGTTCATCTTTTGTTTGATGATTGTGTTATCTCTTTTAGAGATATTTGTTATACTTTGTAACTTTGCAGGTTTATTGTTGTTTAGTTTATCTAACTGATTTGTTTAGCTAGACTGACCCGTGTATTAATTACTCGGGTCAGACCGAGATGTTTCAGGTTAGGTGCCTTTGGACTTAGCCTATTTTGCTTCCGCATGGGCTACTCCGCTAGCTTCTTTTTGTCATAGCTTTTTGTGTAGTCCTATTTTGATGTAACTCTGATATATGTATTCTATTGACTCGTCTGTATATTGTGGTCTGCTATACCACTTGACATGTATCATTGTATATACTCTGTTATGTATCCATGTATGTATGTATATGATGATCTACTGTTCTGTGATGTTTATTACATTTGAGTTGTTATATTCTATTCTGATAGATCCTCCAGCCACCTATGGTTTTGTTTTAAGTATACATTGGATATGTCGATCTGTTTGGTATGATTTTTGTCAATGTATTCAATAGATAGTTAGAGCAAGGCTATAGATGGTCGCTCCTAACCAGCCTTATTCTCCATGTTAGTTGACGGCATTACCTTATAGTGTCCTTGGCCAGCGTGGGTATAGAGGTGGGGCGTCACATTACTTGTTTATTAATAATCAAACAAACCTTTGCACAAAGCTGTCATGCTATATTCCAATCAATCTCATGATATGGATGCTTGTGAAGCTCTTTCCGTAGTGAAAGAACCGTATCTATAATTGGACCAACAAACCTTTTCCCATACAGGTATGACATGGGTTGGTATGTAAGCCTAAAGTGACACCAAAGTCTTCCTGGGAAAATCAATATGGTTTTCATGTATGAAAATTTCAGAGTGGTTCAGGCTATGCACCTGACCTGATTATTGTATTGAAAGAAAGATATTTAATACTTGACAATGACAAATAACAGCAGGAAGAACGATTGTTAGAGAACAACTGACATACAACAAAAACATGCAAGAGAAATCTTTAATTCTTAAGTTTACTGACCATATACGAACCACTATGCTTGACCCACATCGCAGCACTCGAGCATCACCGCAACACCATTGCAGTTCTTGCTTTATCCTCAACATCACCATGAACAACCCAAAGGCTAATCCATCCCCAACCGAACTCGAACTCGAATCGAAGAGCAACATAGAAGAATCAATTCAGTAACTCGAATCAAAGGTCGAGCAGAAACAATATCGAAAAAAGGAAAATCATCGCATATCGTTTTTGACAATCGAATTCGACCCAATTGAGGCAGCCGCAAGCAATCACTGATAGAGGAAAATATTCGAAGCATCATCAACAAATTGAAGCGGCGCTAAAAAAAACCTAATTTATTGAAGAGGAACAAACGAGAGGAAAGCTGAAGAGGAGCGAATGAGAGGAAAGCTGAAGAGGAACGAACAAACTAGGGTCGGCTCCTGTACATTATAAACCGCGCTTTTAGTTTTATATATTACAACGGGCATAATATGTGTTGTAAAATTGGCACCTCTTACAACGGGCATTTTGTGATCGTTGTAAAGTTGGCATCTATTACAACGCGCCTGAATGGACCGTTGTAATAGACATCTATTACAACGGGCAACCAATTCCCATTGTAAAATGGGCATTGTATATGGGATATTTTACAACGGGCAACCAATGCCCATTGTAAAATGGGCTTTGTATATGGGATATTTTACAACGGGCCTGAATGGATTGTTGTAATAGATTTCTATTACAACGGGCAACCAATGCCCACTGTAAAAAGGGCGTTATAATAGGGTATTTTTGTTGTAGTGGTGCTGGCTTGGGTTCTTAGTCGAGTAAATTTTAGGCGTTCAGGGTTACGTACTTAGGAGATTTAAGTTTGAAGGATTTTAAAGCATATGGTAATACTGGGTGAAAACTCGAAGTAGATAGGGAGCAGGCTCGAGTTTTTAACAGTTTTGGCTCGGGTTTCCTGAGTTTGCTAATTTAAAGCAAGTTTTAAAAAATTTATGAAAGGATTAGTTTTAAAACAAATTAAAACAAAATTATATAAATTAAATTTCCAAAGGAAAGGTATTAGCAAAATTTTCAAAACAAACCCCAAATCTAAATGTAAATGATTTTTAAACTTGTTTAGTTTTGAATAATCATATTGAGTTAATCGTTTAAATTACCCTAAGTGTCTTCAAATTTAATTTGATGATGTAATTGAATGATAGTCGAGATAAATGATTTATCTTAAATATTTGACGTCTTATTAATAAAAAGTAATTAAGATTAATTACTCAAAGACAAAATTACTTAATTAGAGGTTTACTTAAAGATTTATCAAAGATTTATTTAAAGATTGATCAAGGTTAATTAATTACATGATTTGGGTAATTAATTAATGATTAAAAGGTTAATTAATTTATAAATTAAGGATAACAGATTATGTAATTAATCAATTAAGGTGATTAATTTGAGAATAATTAATTAAAGGTTAATTAATTAATTTATTAGGGATAATTACTTATTATAATTAATTAAATGGTAATTAATTAATGATTAATTAATCAATGTAATTAATTTAAATGAATAATTAAAGGTCAATTAATTAATGAGAGGGATTAAGGAGGGATTATTAATTAAGGATTAATTAATTTTTTGTATGTAATCAAGGATAATTAACCAAAGGATTAATTATAAATTAAAATTTAATTAATAAATGATTAAGGAGTAATTGATCAAATTGATTTTTAATTGTTAATACTAATTAACCAAGATTTAAAATTTATTCATAAGTAATTAATCTGATTTAATTTAAATCAGATATTTTAATTTGTTTTTACTTATGGACGTTTTGGATTCTACTGGATGTTTGGATGGTTGATATTCCTCATATGTGATGCTTTGTGATATTTTGTGATGTGAGTTGCTGTGTATTGATCTGTGATTTCTGTGATATGTTTCTGTGTAAATACCCCTTGACCCATAGAACGACATATGGAATTCGATGCGATAGGGAGTCGGATTCCAATTGGTTATCCGAAACCCATATTGAATCGTAATGGTGAATCTTTGTGATTGATAAATGTACTTTATCTGTGAATCTGTGTATATAGATAAGCATTATAGGATATATCGCTTATCGATATCGCTGTGATTGTAATATGTGATGATTGAAGTTGTTGCACTATTGGATAAAACCCTTGGACCACACCTTACACACACAATATGGATTGCACATGGAAATGGGTTAAGTCACATATTTTTGAAATTGTTTTAAAATTGAATTTTTGAATCCAAAATAGTTTTGGAATTGGAATGGAAAGCTTTTGAAAATGAGTTTCAAAGATAAAAGTTATTTTAAATAACTTAATAATAACTTGAATTTTAAATAATGTGATTTAAATTTGAATTCGGTATTTGAAGTTGAATTCAATAATTTAGGAATTATGGTTTAAAAGATTATACAGGTTATAAAGATGTTTATATGAGTTTTTAAACCATTTAAAAAGCATTGTTTTTGGGAACTAAAATTTAAACCCATGTTTTTCCTTAAATGGCTTTAACTTATGTGGAAGATTATTAAAACTTGTTTTGGAATCGAAGAGAGTTTTTAATGGTATATCTTTCATATAAAAGATTTCAATTGGAAATGGTTTTTAAGGGCGTGAATTAAAACTTTAATTAAAAAGACTAGATAAGTTAATCCAATCTGAAATGAAATAGTTTTGGAAAGTATGATTGAACCTTTGTGGAAAATTAGTGAACTTTGTGAAATGAATCATTTTATTTAAAACGATTTGAAATGGTAATTTGTTTTAAAGCATTTAAAGAAAAGTTTTGGATAATAAGTTGTGACTTAATCGAAATCCCTTTATCCATATGTTTTTAAATATTGCGCTCATCATTCGGTTTAGCTGGGAGAGGACCGTGTGTCAGATAACCCATTCCGAATAATGATACGTTGTTATGGATAGCATTTGAAGACCGGTGGTGAAGACCGGATATTTTCGAGAACGAAAGGACAACCCGTCGATTGTCTCTGCACTGAGTCGCGTCGGTATAGAGATTTCCTAAATGATGGGAAGTCCGATCGAGATTGTGGATACCCGGATTGGTAAGGGCTTCTTCGGAAGTGCTTTCGATTAGGTTCGAGCCCGGAACAGACTTGTATGGTCGTGTGTCTGACACTACACTTTGAGATATAAAGCCGATTTCTTTCAGTTGCATATCTGTTGGTGGCGGAGAATTTATTCTCATAGCTTAGCACCCTTCTCTAAGACGTACGAGTTCAAAGGTTATGTAGTTGAAGGTTATCAGCAATATACTCCCAATTTGGTAGTGTGTCATGCTAAGTGCTGTTGTATATTGATGATCATTTGTTGATTATTTGTGATCAAAGCATGGCTTTCGTTTAAAGCGTAGCATTGTGGACGAGACCTCATCGAGCCGCACAACCCGGTAATGGTCGAAACAGGAAAGATGCGGCAAGGTTTTAGCGGTAGCTCCCCTAGGGTATGACCATTTCTTCTGGAAAACGGTGGTATCATGGTATGGAGCCCAGATACTTACTCATGTGGGCACTGTAGTATATTTATTACTCTGTGATGTTGTTGGTGTAGAGGATCCTCGGTTAAAGGTCCCAAAGGACCGGGGGTGGCATTTCTTAGGTTTTACTCCCCGGGAAGGGGGTAGCCGGCCTTGTGTTAGCAGAGAGCTGAGTAGGTTCTCGAGGCGTCCCGCCATAGGCGTTCCCATGTGGCAATAGGAAGTTCATTAGCCTGGCCATTTGTTGAAAATCCAATCAAAACAATACGCGCCCTGTACGGTTTTAGTTGTATAACCTGCCATGGAATGTGGCGGTAACATGCTATTGAACATGGTAGCTATAGTAGGCATACGATACTGGTCGTATGCTGGTACTTTCGAAATGGTTTTTCCACACTTTGCAATTATAGTAATAATGTCAAAGAATTTTTCTCGTATCAAGCATATTTGACTATCATATGGAGGAATCTCCTCCAATTTTGCGTTTGCATTGTGTGTGTGGCGGGAGGCCTTATGCTAGTTTCATTTGCCAAAAAGCATTGCAGATTTGAACTTTAAAAGCTTTTGTTGTTTGTTTTAAAAAGACCAAATGTTTTTTTTCTTTGCTCACACCAGTCACATGACTGACCAGGAGTTTATTGTTCCTTTCCTAAACTCTGGGTGCCCACTATTTCAACACGGGCAGTCTAGAGTTGGTTTTTTTTCTTCAGATAGTCGAATGGTAGGAATTGATTCGTTAGTCTTCGAAGTCTCTTGGATTTGTGGATCGCATTTGCTACACTTCAGCATTCACGACCAGTCTTGCTATCTTTGTGCAACGTGATGGAAGTTCGAGCTAGCTTTGGATTGAAGATAGAGTCCTTGGAGTTTGGCATTGAAGTCATTATCTTTCCGCTACTATTTCTTGTATCTCTGATAGTATTGATATCCATTGTATCATTATATTGTATCATCATTGTATCAGATATTGTATCAAATGTTGTATATCATATGTATTATTTCTTTTTCTTTCGCTGTGTTATACTTAATGTGTTATAAGCTCCGACGAACCAGATTCAACGTTTGGATCTGCGGCATTTGAATACGAGTGTCGTATTCTGTGCCGATTTTCGAAGGTCGAGTAAGGGTCGTTACATATAGTGTTAGAGCAAACTAGGTTAATAGTTATTCTTCACAATCTTTTCATCTTTCACCATCTTATAAAACCAAAACTAAAAGAGGATTTAAATCAAAACAACAACAGTTTTTTTTAAGTTTTCAATCTGAAGATCAAGCAAAGACCAACCAAACATGGATTCAATCAATATCAAGCTTCAAATTCATCTCAAAATCAAATTTCAAGATCAATAGAAAAGATTAAAGCCTGTCCTCTTTTTTCATTTTCTATGAGTAAACATTTATTTTAAAAGAAACTTAATATGTGTTCGCACACTAATGCAGGTGATAAAATAACTGTTGTTATGTTGAGAATATAATTTACATCGATGAATTTTTCCTAGAATATAATTGGATAACTATGTGTGTGTGTATATGTGTGTGAATGTCTATATATTAATATCTTGCCCTGCCTTTGTTTAAACAGACTAAATAAGTTTCAAAAAAATCCTAACCTCCTTTCCCAATCTCTTTTAGGATTTGACCTTTAAAAGAAAAATGTTAGTACCAATCAGATCCTATTTTTAAAAATAATTTCAAATGAATATATTGTGTAATTATTTCAAAAACAAGGAAGAATAGTGGAAACTAGTTATAGTCAGAAAAATTGAATGTCTAAATTCTTCGTTTTGATTATGTAATCTGATTAGCACTTGAAAATAGTGATTTTTGATTTTAGTTTCATGATTTTTAGGCTCGTGGTTGTCGAGATAACGTAAGTTGAACGGAAATCGTTTGTTTGTTGATTCTTGGTAATCAAGGGGAAGATGAGCGTCGCGATTAATGCTGAAGGTAGCTCGTGTGGAGGGGATCACGGGAAAAATAACCGGCGATTCTCTAGATCGTTATGGTGGCACGGCGGGGTAGATTAACGGTTTAGATTGTTTTTTTGGTCAGGGTTGTTTTCTGGGAAATCTCGTCGTCGTGGTGGCATCGAGATGGATCGGAGGTGGACGGAAGGGAAGATGTAGGTCAGGCAAAGGTCTAGGCTTAATGACAAGATCTCTGGTGAACGGAGATCGCGATGTGTGGTGGGTCTTGGCGAAGGGTTCTGGTGTCTACTGTTGTTCGCTCGCTCGATTTTGATTTGTGGGTTCGTTTGGGGTCTTGGGTAGTGGGGAAAGAGGGCGAGGTTGTCTCCGACTTGATGGTGGTCGGAGCCTTTGTTGGAGTTGATCTGGTCTCGTGTGCATGTTCAAGCGTATCTCTGGATGTCTGGTTTGTTTTGCTGTGATGTAAGGGGAGAAGACTTAGTTTTTGCTTGGGTTTGGACAAGGGTATTCACCGGGTTGGGCTTGGGATTGGCTCGAGTTAGTTGCTATGGTGTAGAGTGGGAAGAGAGAAAGGAAGGAGAATGATTTTAGACTGGGTATTGGGCCGATTCAAGAATAAATAGTAAAGGTTTAATCATAAATTGTTTAAGCTAAAAACAATTAAATGCATGTTAGTCATTTAATTAATTAAATAAGTTTATCAAAGTAAAGGATAGTAACAAAGGTTCAAAGAGGAATAATGAACGGGTTTTCAAAGCAAAAGTATTGAAACAAGCTTTCAAATATGCGTCAAAAATATAAATTATAAAGTCAATATTTTGAATTTAAATTGTTTTGATTTGAACTAATTATTTATTAGTTAATTAATTAAATCAATCCCCAATCGTTTCAAAAATATAAAGGATGTAATTAAGTAAGAATTAAGATAAATGTATTGAACTTTAGTTAATCAAAAGGTCTCAAGTGATTTTGAATAAATTAATTTCAATCGTTTAATTTAAATACGATTTAAATGGTTTATTTAAGCATTAATTAAGATAATGGGTTATCTTAGATTAATTAAGGGCTTAAGTAATTAAGGGTTAATTAATTAACTTAAGTAATTATAGGATAATTAATTTAATTAAAGGATAATTACTTAATGAAATTTATTAAACGATCAGTAATTAATGTAAGTAATTAAACGGTTAATTAATTATGTAAACAATTAAATGATTAAAGAATAATTAATTAATTTCAATAATTAATTAAATTGTTTAATTGATGTAAATTAAGCAGGATTTAAAGGTAATTAATTTATTTTGTGCTAATTAAACTAATTAGACTAGGTGACAAATTAATCTTGCTTATGGATGATTAAATTGTACTGAATGTTTAGATTAATGTCTCTAGTATGATAATTCGTGATGTTCTGAGGTATGATATGTTGGGTTGAACTGTGATAATGTGGGTTATCTATTGATAATGAATTTCTGTGTAAATGTGACATCCTGTATTTAAAATTAATTGTATTCACTTAAATAACCTGGATTAAAGATGACATTGGATTCGAAGAGACCGGGGTCGAGTATCAGCAAATACCCGCAACCACTTCAATTTGTAATCTACAAAAATTCTTTATAGATTTGATTTTAGAATCAAATAGGCTGGAAAGGAATAAATTAAGTAACATGGCCATTTAAACTGAGTAACAATTCTTAAATATAGTTTTGTAATAAATGATTGACTATAACAAGTTAAGAACTCGTAGTGAGGTACGAGTTACCTTGGTATTCAAATAAGCTTTTTTTAACTTCGAATTTCAAATTATTTGAGTTTACTTGCGCTGGTATCCAGCCTGACCCGGGTGTTACTTTGTTGTAAAGCTCGGGTCAGACCGAGTATTACAGATTTTCATGTTAGGATGTTCTGGAGCTCAGGTGGTGAGCTGGATGGCAAGAATGTATGGAGTATATACCGTTGTGTATTTGAGATTGTGTTGATAGTAGACTGGGACAGATTATTATAACTGTCCAGTCATTTATGATGATTGTACTCCGATATATTAAATGTGAACTGAAAGTTACAGCTTTCTTTGAATAATTTCTATTATTTGATATTTTATTTTAAATCCGCTACGAAAGTGAGATTCTATAATGTTGTTTTATGTTTCTTCTTCTATCTCTTTTCTTCTTTACCCTAACAATCTGGGATTTCCAACATTCAGTTACTCAACACTTTTACCGTGAATGTATTAATGTTGAATTTTTGAGGTCAAAAATTCTGTGTCGTTACAATATTTCTATGTGCTGAAATAAGATATAGTTGGAAATATCCTGTTACGGATTTAGGGATTTGAAATTGTTTCAAAAGTTGGAATACGAAGATAGATTTGAATATATATATATATATATATTGTTTGTGTCAAAATTGGGCACAACACTCTTCGGATGTGTTTGAAGAGATAAAATGAAGAGAATAAGTGTAAAATGAAGCAGATCTAACAAACACACCAATAAACATATAAGAAAATTCACAGAAACACAGAGTTTTAGAGTGGTTCGGCGTGTTGCCTACGTCCACTATGAAGTTTTATCACTTTATTGCTTGATACTTGAAGATTACAAGTTTTTGATAACGAAGTACAGCAGATAATAAGCTTAAATTCGAGATCAATGGAAGTAATGGCGTTCTGGAGTGAACGTGGCAGAGTTCGGGCGCTCTTTTGCTCTCAAAATTCTCCGACCCCCTTTCTGAATGACCAGGGGCTCTATTTATAGGTGTAGGAGGCTGATATTTCGCCTAAAATCTAGGGAGACCGCTTCTAGCACGTGAGGGGGCCCACAAGCCCGGCCTTAGGAGATTGGGGCCCGTTCCGAGATCGATTCGAACTCAATTTCGAATCGATCAGGATTTGATCAGATCGTGCTGAAATTTGGCATGAGCATTCCTCATGTTGGCAGTAAGCTACTGTGAAAATTTCGTATCATTTGGACTTGTAGATCTCGAGATATGATCGATGCAAGTTGGTCCGTGATCGATACGACGCAACTTCGAATCGATCAAGAATTCATCCGATGGAGCTGAAATTTGGCTTGAACATTCCTCATGTTGGCAGTAAGCTACTGTGAAAATTTCGTATCATTTGGACTTGTTGATCTCGAGATATGATCGATGTAAGTTGGTCCGTGATCGCTACGACGCAACTTCGAATCGATCAAGAATTCATCCGATGGAGTTGAAATTTGGCATGAACATTCCTCATGTTGGCAGTAAGCTACTGTGAAAATTTCGTATCATTTGGACTTGTAGATCTCGAGATATGATCGATGCAAGTTGGTCCGTGATCGCTACGACGCAACTTCGAATCGATCAAGAATTCATCCGATGGAGCTGAAATTTGGCATGAACATTCCTCATGTTGGCAGTAAGCTACTGTGAAAATTTCATAGCATTTGGACCTGTAGATCATGAGATATGATCGATGCAAGTTGGTCCGTGATCGATACGAAGCAATTTCGAATCGATCAAGATTTGATCCGATCGAGCTGAAATTTGGCGTGAACATTCCATAGGTTGCCAGTCGGCTCCTGTCCAAATTTGGTGGCATTTGGACTTGTAGATCTCAAGTTATGATCGATGCAATTTTGGATTTCTCAACCGTGATCCATCAATATCTTGAGCATACGAACTCCGATTGACTTGAAATTTGGAATATTGGCTTTCTCAGCTTTGCTTGTCATGTCACATAAATTGTAGCTCGATCCGAATTTGGAAAAATTTTCATCGACATCCATAGTAGACTTATGTATAACTGATCTCCAAGACGAACCATCCTTGGTTTCTAGTCAAGTTCTTGGTATCACGGCCTTGCCAAAAGGCGGGATAACATTTGCCCCCCAAAGTACGTCTTGTGTGAACATGACGTGCTTTGAAAACTACCATCTTCACTCTGAATAGTTCCATTTAACTTGTCAAACAATTATCGTCTTCTTGTTGGAAGTTGTAATTCTTGACTGATTTTTTAGTAATATGAACTATTGACTACCAACTGTTGTACCGTTGTAACCAATTATTGTATGATAACGATTAGCTATTTGTTGTTGTAATTGTCATCAGGTGGGCATTCGACCTGCGGATTTTTAAAATTGAAAATTAGTTCAACGTACCTGCATATACGTTAACCTGACTCTTGTTAACGTTCGCACATTAACAAGTCATTGTCGGTCTTCTCGTATCGAATTTTGTATCGATCCTCTCCTGAATCGATGTGAGATTCGAGTTGCAACAACGCTTGATGGTTGTTTTGGATTCATTCCTTCGCATTGATCCTGTCTTGGATCGATCTGGCATGCACTAAGGTAGACTTCGTATCGATGGTTATTGATACGAAATGGACTCACATAAGGTGTGCTTCGCATCGATGGATACATAATATTGGGTCTCACATTGGTGGATTCAAAAGTAATGCTTTGTGTCGATGGAGTCGAACGATCCAGATGTAATCATGCAGTGATTCTTCGCGGAGGATATGCCATCTCTCATTCCTATATTCAAGAAGAATTCCCCATGGTGGATAGTCTTTGATAGGAGTCGTTAACGCAATTTCGACGTTAGAAAACCGATTATCGGAAGTTCCATCTATGTATGTTCTCCATCGGTTGGATGGTTCTCTACTATTCTTCTGATAACCGTCTGATGAAGTGAGTTCAGATATGATGTATGCTAACGTTTGACCATGGATAGCTCTCTGAAGGAGATAAGAGATATCAAATTAGCTTAGCTCGATATTCCATTTGAGTAACCTTCTAGACATCTAAGGTTGCCATTGGATCTAGCGTTCTCAAGTTTGAATCCAAAGAATGCAGCATAGCACTATAGGCCCGGATCAGTAATGGAATAGTTGTATTCCTGGTCTAGGACATGTTTCAGTATCTGATTGTAGCTGGAGTTTACGCCCATGGATGAGAGTAATTCATGTCCGATGGTCGAGTCTATTTAGTTGGTTGATTATTGGAAGTGGAAAGCTATTCGTTGACCTGCCTCATGCAAATCTGAGTAGTCAGCATACTCCGCCACTCTCCTTTTGTTTCTTTCGTAAGTAAAGGATCGGATTCTCATTTTGGGTAGAGCGCATCATGGATAAACCTATTGGTTTTGAGTAGATTCGCCTCCTCCTTTAGTGCAGCAGATCTTTCTAGATCCGTGTCGCTTCGTTTTTATTCACCGAGACATGCTTCGGGTTGACATTTAATGCAAGGTTCTCAATAGTTGGTGAGGGTCCATATGTATATATGAGATCGAGTCCAAGCGGACATATCAAATTCACCTGGAGCAATGCAGTTGACTCTTGCATCATCCTTGCGAAGAGTTGTGATTTGATCTACAATACCTGTGATGGGTTGTAGGCACTTCATGTGCTTATTTGCAATGGTAAATGATCAGGCTCGTAGGGATGTGGAATTAAAGGCATAGTAGAGTTTAGCCTTGTGTCGCATGCTGCAGCATAGCTGGTTGGAATCTACTTGTGTTTCCGAGCAATGCGCTTTCCATTCAATGTACTTGCAATCCATTGCTCATCGGAAGGGTCAGAATGATGATTAGTTTCCCATAAGTCCAGGCGTCGATCTGATGATTGTATGTCTAAGCATCCTTTCGGTCGTAACTTAAAGTTGTTATGAATACTAGGCATGAGCTATAGGATTGAGTAGTCGTATCCAGTTCTTGGATGATCACATTCATGCCCCCAGTCTTGGGTTGATGGATGTATTATGCGAATGATCGAGCCTAGCTTCTGCTGTATTTATACTGTAGTCCAAGCCGTAAGAGTCAAAGCTGTTTGATGAATGATCAAATTATTTTCAACTTATTTTTCGTGCGTACCCCCAAGTCAGGGGAAAATCTCGATAAGCGGCAAGGTAGATAATGTTCGCTTCAATTTTGCATTCTATACCGTTGAACCATAGGATCGAGTTAACCGATGGAAGGCTGAGTTGTGCCGTATTCTACATTCTATCCTAGTTCTTTCCTCTAGGCAGAATACTTCGTTGCCTCGTCGACATTCATTTTGATTCTTATGTCGTCATACTCCGGGCATAAACTGAAGAGTGAATCGTCCAGTAAGATCCAATATAGGATTGATGCTTCCCTTGTCGAATCGAAGGAAAGAATCGGTACGTGGACAGTTAGGTTTCACTCGTTGTGAATAGCTCGTTTAGTCGGATCGTGGTAGGAGTCAAAGAATGAATGGTCGTATTGCATTCTTTTGGAGCTGGGCGATCAACCACGTCCGTTTCGGTTTACGTTCTCCCGTCAGATCTAGGGATAAAGTCAGCACAAATGCTGTCAGGTCATGGTCATCCAGTCTCATGCTCTTCCTGGTGGATCGAAGGAAGGCGATGGAGGATGAATGGTCAAGTCACACTCATTCATGGTTTTATCCATGCTCTGGTGGCCGAAAGTATTCGATGGGCGCTCGTGTCACATCGAATGGTAGTCGAAGAGGATCGATATTGGCCGTCGATTTAGCGACATAATGCAAAATGTACGGACCACATTTCCTATTGATCCATTGTTTGGTATGAAAGGTGCAGATCAATATTGCCCGTCGATCTGGCGGTACGATATAATTGGCTTCTCGTAACTTCGAGCATCATTCTGATTGATTAGCATTAAGGCCTCCTTCCAGTCACTGCCTTAAGTTGTAAAGGAATCTGAATAGCTAGCAATGTAGCGAGTCTCATTTCTCTTCTTTCACTGATTTGTTCTTCTGCCCCCACTCTTGGGTTAGCAGAGTTAGTTTGTGGACGGTCTAATTGCATCTGTAGTGAGTTTATACTCCTCTCATTGACTTTAGGTCGGAGTTGGTAAATGGATGGTCGAATCACATTCTTTATCTGTCCATGGTCGTAGTCGCACTCTGGGGACCAGAGGCAGTTGTAGTGCCATTAGTCACACCTGTTTGATGTTTATACCCTTGTCCCCACTCTGGGGACTAAGAATTTTAGCAGAAACCGGTCAACCGCATTTTCTTCGATTAATTCCTCTGGCACTTGTCAATGGCGAAAGTCGGAGTGTAGTCGATCACATCGCGACAACTTTAATTTGATGTTTGTCCTACTGAATTGCAGAAAGAAGTTGATTGGAGGATGGTTGGGTCACATCCGTCCACGTTGCATGCACAACTCGCCAGATCATTGGCTAAAGTTAGCGGATGAACGGTCGTGTCACGTTCATTTGCGTTAGGATGGGTAATCACATCCATTTAGAATCTACATCTCCCTGTCGAATCAGGGAAGAAATTTTGTCTTGCTGGGAAGGAGTGCATCCCTATAAAATTATGTTATAGGTCCCGTGCCGGGGATAAGTGTTGATGCATGAATGGACATGTCGTGCCTGCTTAGTGCTAGATAGTCGGATCTCATCCGATTTTTTATGATATGTGTGCCCCCATGTCAGGGGAAGAGTTGTAAAGAAGAAAGTCAAACCACATCCGCTTTTTGTACTATAGAACTTGCTGCGGAATTAGAGTTGATAGATGGACAATCAAATCGCATCCCTTCTGGTATTTATATCCCAATCCATGCTTCGAGGATTGGAGTTGGTTGATGGGTAGTATTTCATACCCATTAGGCCTTTATACTCCAGTCTGTGCTTTCGGGACCAGAGTTAGTTGATGTTTACAATCCAGGTCACACTCTGGGAATCTGGAATTACTTTATAGGTGGTTAGTCACACCCATTTGGCATTCGTGCTCCAGTCCGCGCTCTCGGGACTAGAGTGAGTCGGTGTTTTATATTCTAATTCATGCTCTAGGAATCTGGAGTTTGTTGATGTTTATACTCCAGTTCGCACTCTGGGAACCTGGAGTTAGTTGATGTATGGTCGATCACACCCATTTTAGTGTTTATACTCCAGTCCGCACTCTGGGGACTTAGAGTTATTAAATGTTCATACTCTAGTTCGCACCCTAGGAACTTTGACTTGGCATTCGCACTCTAATTCACACTCTGGGAATTTGGAGTTGACATTTGTATTTTGGTCCATGCTCCGGGAACCTGGAGTAGATGTTTATACTCCAATTCATGCTTTAGGGAGTTGGAGTTGACATTTGTATTTTCCGGTTCGCCCTCCGGGAACCTGGAATCGATGTTAATGCTTCGATTCACGCTCTGGGAACCTGGAGTTAGCATTTGTGTTTTTGGTTCGCACTCTGGGAACCTGGAATAGATGTTTATACTCCAATTCGCGCTTTGGGAATCTGGAGTTAGCATTCGCATTTTGGTTCATACTCTAGGAACCTGGAATTGATGTTTATACTCCAATTCATGCTTTGGGAACTTGGAGTTAGCACGATGCTTCGGTTCGCGCTCCAGGAACCTGAAATTTATGTTTATACTCCAATTCATGCTTTGGGAACTTGGAGTTCGCATTAATGGGTTGGTTCGCACTCCGGGAACCTGGAATAGATGTTTATACTCCAATTCACACTCTGGGAAGTTGGAATCAGCCAACAGATGGTCAGTCACACCTATTTGGGCTTTTTAGGAATTCGTTCGCACTCTGGGAACGATGGATTTGATGTTTATACTCCAATTCGCACTCTAGGAATTTGGAGTCCGTTCACACTCTGGGAACGTTTTATTGGATGTTTATACTCCAATTCACACTCTGGGAAGTTGGAGTCCGTTCGCACTCTGGGAACGATTTATTGGATGTTTATACTCCAATTCGCACTCTGGGAATTTGGAGTCCGTTCGCACTCTGGGAACGATTTATTGGATGTTTATACTCCAATTCACACTCTGGGAAGTTGGAGTCCGTTCGCACTCTGGGAACGATTTATTGGATGTTTATACTCCAATTCGCACTCTGGGAATTTGGAGTCCGTTCGCACTCTGGGAACGATTTATTGGATGTTTATACTCCAATTCACACTCTGGGAAGTTGGAGTCCGTTCGCACTCTGGGAACGATTTATTGGATGTTTATACTCCAATTCACACTCTGGGAAGTTGGAGTCCGTTCGCACTCTGGGAACGATTTATTGGATGTTTATACTCCAATTCACACTCTGGGAAGTTGGAGTCCGTTCGCACTCTGGGAACGATTTATTGAATGTTTATACTCCAATTCACACTCTAGGAAGTTGGAGTCCGTTCGCACTCTGGGAACGATGGATTTGATGTTTATACTCCAATTCGTACTCTGGGAAGTCCGTTCGCACTCTAGGAACGATTTATTGGATGTTTATACTCCAATTCACACTCTGGAAAGTTGGAGTCCGTTCGCACTCTGGGAACGATTTATTGGATGTTTATACTCCAATTCACACTCTGGGAAAATGGAGTTAGTGTTTATACTCCGGTTCGCACTCTGGAAACCTAGAGTTGATTGTAGGACTGTCGTGTGTCGGTCCGGTTCAGCCTTTGATGCGATGGCTTGCCCCCGAGCTGAGGGTTTCGCTTAGCAAATGATCGGTGGGATCTCGATTACTTTCCACTTATCTGCCATCAATGAAGGATGAGACTTAGTTTATGGACGGATGAATCGCACCCGTGTTCATATGGATCCCGCTTCTGCCAAGCCTAAGGAGTAAGATTAGTGTTCTGGCAAGCTTTGAGCTCGAGCAGAGGAGAGGATGGCTGAACTACATCTACTTTGAGTTGTGTATTTTCCCTTAAGTTAGGGGCAAGAGTTGGAGAGTAGACGGTCGAGCTACGTCCACTTTACGCTTTGCGCTCTTCCAGTCGAGTTGAGGAAGAGAGTTGGAATGATGGCTCATGATGATTAGCGAGTAAGTAGTCGGTTGTTGATGACTATAAATTGAGGGTTGGCCCTTGATAAAGTCGGTTTGAGGCATGATTGTTTTGTCGAATCATTGATGCAAACTGGGGAGTGAATGGTCAAAGCATATCCACTATAAATATGTGCTCTTAAAAAAACCCCAAGTGTCCAACGCAGGATTGGATGCATGGACGGTCATGTCCACCCTTGGTATGATTCTGATTCTACTGGGCATCCGAAGAAGCATAAGTATTTTGGCGAGCTTCAAGTACGAGATGGAGAGTGCATTGTTGGGACATATAACTACAAGTCTTTTTCAAATCTCCTAATTAAACTGCATAGGCAAATGGGTGGATGGTCGGTTGCATCCACTTTGTACTGGAGTCCCAACCTTTTCAGTCTTTTCTGCTTTAATACCCTGCCCCCAAGTCAGGTGCATATAGCAGCCGACGAGTGGTTGAATCATGCTTATCATGATGATACCTAAATGACTTTATCATAGTCCACGGAGGTTGTTTTGCACCCATCCTTAAGTACTCGGTTACCTGCATCATTTGCAAGTAGTTTAATTCAAGTCGATTATATTTTGCAACATAAACGAAATAGAAATAATTCAAAAGAGATCGGATAAAATCTCATTGATAAGTGAAGCGGCGTCGTATGCTCGCTATTGCACTTTGGTCCAGCCTTTCACAGTTGGGAGTCTAACGCAAATGGTTCAGTTTGATCAAAGTTTCGATTGAGGTCGGGGGTTCCCGGCTCTTCATTTTATGGGGCTTGAACATATTTCCAGAGCTATCCTTTCTGGAGCAGCCTTATGGCGTTGGCATCCATGATAGTCATATAAAGAAGAGGAGCTTCTCGATTTAGAGTATGGAGCAGGTTCCTTTTATGTCGCCAAGTTGATCCTTCGTCTGATTCATCAACGTAATGTTGGCCTGGGCATGTTGGTGTAGTCGTCGGCGACTATCCACCAGTTCTGTTATCAAACTCTGGAAATAAGCTTTTGTGCTGATTTCATTTATCAGTGTGGGCAGCAATGGGCTGTGGATTTTGATCAGTTCATTGGCTGCCAGCTTCTTTATTCCCTTTAGCAATATGAGAAGTAGAAATGATATGCCTAACTACGATTGACAGTCTTCTTTGAGGAATAGGGGATACAACGCATTTGATGGCATTCATCACTTTTCGTGGACTTCATTCACCATTCTCACTTCATGAGGTAGTGGCGGAGGTTGAATTTCCATAGTACACGGACATAGTCGGCATGTTGAATTTTAGTTGGAAATTCTACGTGTGGGATGGTCTCAATGAATAGGTCCTGACTGGGAACGATACTCGAATCAACATTACAAAGTCCATTTTATGGTTACGGGGTCTTGTGATACTGTTGAATGATGTATGCCCGACTGCCTAATGTTCGAGTGGTTGGTAATGTCGATTGGATGGTGAGTAGATTAATATGGGCCCATAGATTGGTGATTATTTCTAATTTTCACCAGGAAGGAGGCTCGCATAAGATAGTTAGGAAGTCCTCTTAGAGTTGTATGTCATGCTTTTAGTCATATGGACGTGGAATGATTAAGATGCGGTGAACAGCTATGTTTTGAGTTGGCAGAGTAGACAAGGCAGGGTAGTCGTTATACTAGCCATCGCACCATAATTGTCAGTTTAGGAGTTTTAAAAGCTGGTCAATTGGAGGAAGTTGCAGTCCACCTTAGAAGCATGATGCGTTAATCAACTCTAGTTCTTGGCATATTAGCTAGGTTCTCCAGCCTCTGGGAGCACCAGCTGAATAGTATTTCAATGCCCATTCCTTGATTGCAACTCAAAAATTGCTATTGTAATCTCCTACTTCCCGTCCAGTCATGGAACGATCAGAATGTTCCTTTATTAAATTGAGTTTTGAATTAACTATGCAGGTGCTCTGCGCTCATTACAGATTTTCATGTTAGGATGTTCTGGAGCTCAGGTGGTGAGCTGGATGGCAAGAATGTATGGAGTATATACCGTTGTGTATTTGAGATTGTGTTGATAGTAGACTGGGACAGATTATTATAACTGTCCAGTCATTTATGATGATTGTACTCCGATATATTAAATGTGAACTGAAAGTTACAGCTTTCTTTGAATAATTTCTATTATTTGATATTTTATTTTAAATCCGCTACGAAAGTGAGATTCTATAATGTTGTTTTATGTTTCTTCTTCTATCTCTTTTCTTCTTTACCCTAACAATCTGGGATTTCCAACATTCAGTTACTCAACACTTTTACCGTGAATGTATTAATGTTGAATTTTTGAGGTCAAAACTTCTATGTCGTTACAATATTTCTATGTGCTGAAATAAGATATAGTTGGAAATATCCTGTTACGGATTTAGGGATTTGAAATTGTTTCAAAAGTTGGAATACGAAGATAGATTTGAATATATATATTGTTTGTGTCAAAATTGGGCACAACACTCTTCGGATGTGTTTGAAGAGATAAAATGAAGAGAATAAGTGTAAAATGAAGCAGATCTAACAAACACACCAATAAACATATAAGAAAATTCACAGAAACACAGAGTTTTAGAGTGGTTCGGCGTGTTGCCTACGTCCACTATGAAGTTTTATCACTTTATTGCTTGATACTTGAAGATTACAAGTTTTTGATAACGAAGTACAGCAGATAATAAGCTTAAATTCGAGATCAATGGCAGTAATGGCGTTCTGGAGTGAACGTGGCAGAGTCCGGGCGTTCTTTTGCTCTCAAAATTCGCCGACCCCCTTTCTGAATGACCAGGGGCTCTATTTATAGGTGTAGGAGGCTGATATTTCGCCTAAAATCTAGGGAGACCGCTTCTAGCACGTGAGGGGGCCCACAAGCCCGGCCTTAGGAGATTGGGGCCCGTTCCGGGATCGATTCGAACTCAATTTCGAATCGATCAGGATTTGATCAGATTGTGCTGAAATTTGGCATGAACATTCCTCATGTTGGCAGTAAGCTACTGTGAAAATTTCGTATCATTTGGACTTGTAAATCTCGAGATATGATCGATGCAAGTTGGTCCGTGATCGATACGACGCAACTTCGAATCGATCAAGAATTCATCCGATGGAGCTGAAATTTGGCACGAACATTCCTCATGTTGGCAGTAAGCTACTGTGAAAATTTTGTATCATTTGGACTTGTAGATCTCTAGATATGATCGATGCAAGTTGGTCCGTGATCGCTACGACGCAACTTCGAATCGATCAAGAATTCATCCGATGGAGCTGAAATTTGGCATGAACATTCCTCATGTTGGCAGTAAGCTACTGTGAAAATTTCGTATCATTTGGACTTGTAGATCTCGAGATATGATCGATGCAAGTTGGTCCGTGATCGCTACAACGCAACTTCGAATCGATCAAGAATTCATCCGATGGAGCTGAAATTTGGCATGAACATTCCTCATGTTGGCAGTAAGCTACTGTGAAAATTTCATAGCATTTGGACCTGTAGATCATGAGATATGATCGATGCAAGTTGGTCCGTGATCGATACGAAGCAATTTCGAATCGATCAAGATTTGATCCGATCGAGCTGAAATTTGGTGTGAACATTCCATAGGTTGCCAGTCGGCTCCTGTCCAAATTTGGTGGCATTTGGACTTGCAGATCTCAAGTTATGATCGATGCAATTTTGGATTTCTCAACCGTGATCCATCAATATCTTGAGCATACGAACTCCAATTGACTTGAAATTTGGAATATTGGCTTTCTCAGCTTTGCTTGTCATGTCATATAAATTGTAGCTCGATCCGAATTTGAAAAATTTTTCATCGACATCCATAGTAGACTTACGTATAACTGATCTCCAAGACGAACCATCCTTGGTTTCTAATCAAGTTCTTGGTATCACGGCCTTGCCAAAAGGCGAGATAACATATATATACATACATATATATATATATATATACATATATATTTATGTATATATATTTGTAACAGTATTTGAAATCAAATTTTTGAAAAGATTTAATAAAATATGGGCCTAGTGACTTCTTATGTGTATAATTTGGTAGTTAAATAACTGACTATCAAATCTGGCCAATTTCATTAATAGTTTCGAAGAGACTAGTATCCAATAATTATCTGAAAACCACTTCGATCCGATTTCCGTGTTACGTATTGTGATATCTCAAAGTTAATGGAGATGGTGATATTGAAGGAGATTTGGTTTGTTCAGACCCAGAATAACTTGTATGGATGAATACTGTCATTGCATTGTTGCTTGGAAGGTGATGTTAGCATTCTAAGTATATGAATGCTAAACCTAAGGTAATAAGCATCCTTAAGCCTCATCAATCGGGAATGACTAAAACTGAGAAGATGCAGTAGGTCTAAGTGGGTCGCACCCAAGTAGGGTATGTTATCATTTTTCTAGATACCCATGGATATATTATAATTATGGATATGGTTATGCATGAAAAAGAGAGCGCTCGATAGGGTGTGAACAACTGGGTGATAACATACTTGGTACTATCCACGTAGCAACCCACCATTCCGTACCCTTTGGGTTTATAATAATGCACTCTTGTCCAGCCTAAATTTTACGAAATAGCGAATAACTAGGGTAAAGAAGAAAAAGAGAAAGAAGAAAATGGAACAACTAAAAAGATTCTCGCAGTCGCATCGGAACAAAATATAATATATAATAAAAGAATTTTATACAAAAGAATCTATAGCAGTCTTATACTTACAATCATTAGAGTACAACTATCAATACATCAATCTGGATTGTTATAATAACACGTCCTCATATAGCAGAAATATAAGTCAAGTACGGATATACATCTCTGTCATTCAGCTCGTCTCCTCAGCTCTGTAGCATCCTATTCTAAATCTGTAATACTCGGTCTGGACCAAGCATTATAATAAAATAACACCCGAGTCACTCCAGAAAACCAGCGTGAGAAACACACTCAATCCGAATTATCAAAGTTATCTAAACCCTTTGGAAAATCAAAAGTATCTCGTAAGATCGCATCACACACAAACACGATGAGTTTTTCCCTTACTATAACAAAAGCATTTCATAGAAAATCCAGTGATATTATAATAGTGTCTAAGTACAAATACTTATTCAAATAGCAGAAGTTATTACATTAATTAAATTCCATCATACTATGCTCTCCAAACAAAACCATAAAGGCTCGCATTAAAAAATTCTATAAGTTTTGGAATCCATTAATTAATTTTCTTTAAAATCAATTTCACTAGTCTATAATTCCTACCACCAATTTCTAACTTCGCTTATGAATTCTAATCCATTTTTTTCGAAGTTCTTTTATTTCAATGGTTGGGAAATTTCCCTTAAATTTTCAAGTATTCCACTACAAGATCATTATTTTTAAAATCATAAACATTCAACACACTCCATTTATGAATCTTGTGAGCATTTATAAATCAATTCCAGTTACTTCCCAAATCTCAATATACATATAAAAATTCAAAAGAATGGTTATTTATTTCAAAACACGTTTAAGTAATTTATAAAAATATCAAAACATTCTAAACCAAACGTCAAAACTCATTTCCTGCTCATTTTGCTATAACTAATCGGTTTACAAAGCTGATTATAAAATTTTGAATTTTATTTCAATTAATATTTGGTATTTGAAAAATGCACTTCTGAATATTACAATAATAACTAGCTTTTAATTATATAGCTTAATAAATAAAACTTCCTTTTAAAAAAAACTTAGTTACTTAATAAAAGTAATTTTTTTCTTTCTAATCCCAATAACCAATTTAGCTTATAAACCCCCCCGATTCACAAGACATCAATCCCATTCCTTTTCCCTAACCATTTTCACTTTTCAAAATAGATTCCATTATTTTTCCCAAAACCTATTTTCATATCTCGATATAAATTCACACTTGGAATTTTTTCCAACTTATCAATTGGCATCCTTTTTTCTTATTGATAAAATTTGTTTATAAATTTATAAACTCCTTAGGATTTCATTTGTTTATAGAACTAATCCCTTTTGTAAAAATCCATTTCTTAATAAATTCCATATATTTTCAAATCTATTTAAAATATTGATTTCAAACTCCTTTTCATATTTTCCAACAATATCGTTTCAAAATCAATTTTTTAAAAATCGTTTATATAGATTATTTTTAAATCTCTTTTTAAAATATAATTTTTCAAATAGTTAAGTACAACCCAAAAATTAAATTTATCGTTTTATCCAATTAATTTTCTTCTAAAATAATCCAAACTTCGATATACATATTTTTATACTCAAAATCTTCTTTTAATTCCTTCAAATTCAAAAATAATATTTACGGTATTTAAAATACCAAAATTCAGGCCAACGCTACTATGGCATCCAATAAATTTACAACATTACAATAATCTATAACAGATTATTCTAACACATCACATATTACTATATATGAAAAATAATCAATATAAATTTGAGGAATCCATTTGGATCCCTCTAGCCTATTTTCCTGCATCCGCAAACGTTAATACAACATAAAAAATACCAATCCCACTTCAAGAAGGATATTACGTTACGTAGGATTATCCGCTATTATGTGGGGTGCCTAGGATCTCATCCGCTCCAATAGGCGAGAATAGTCAATCCAACTACTAATATATAAGCTACTATACATAATACCACAGTCAACTGATAATAATTTATCAATTCAATCAATCGATCGATAATTAATTTTAACTATTTAAATTAATACCAATTATCCAAATGAGTGTGATTTGCTCACCTTGATTTTTATTTGTAGTCCGTTCCAATTTTAAATCAAATTAAACAATGTTGAGTTTAATTTAAAATCCAAGCTATCTTCAATAAATTTCGAATCAATTTTTGTTGCGAAATTCCGACCTCGTAAGAGATAGTTATACCATTTATAAGCATTCAAATTTGTAACATATAATTATTTAAATTATTTATAAGCATTAACATTTAACTAACCTCAACCCAAATACCCTACTCATCGCAATAACATCTGCAGATCGTGTTGTAATCCTCCTTCCAATCGCAAAACCAACACCTAAAAAAACACGCCTTCCACCGCCTCATCCAAATGCCTGCAACCGCCTGTTCCTGGAACAACCCCACCATCACCGTACCTTTCCGAGTATGCCCAATCCTTTTCTTGAGTCAAACTGAAATGAGCTCGAAGTTTGCCATCCTTTAGTTTTCGTGCGGAGTCTTGCTTGCGACCTAGATCTTCCGCACAGCTCAACTTGTGACAAAACCCCTAATCGAGCAGCCCCCCAATCGACTACGACATCGCCCTACATCACTGTCTTCGCCCAGACATCATGCTTCTGATAAACGCGCATGACCCTTGTGCCCAGAAATCACGACTCGATCGCGAAACCATCTTCCTAGGTCGCTTCGTCCACCTCTCCTCATATGCTCCAAACGACAAACACTAAGTCGTGATTGAATTTGATCACTCTTCTTTTTTTTTAAATAATTTTGATTTCATCATCGTTCAATTTAAAGAGAGAAGAGGGCGAACATGTTTTTATTCATTTTGTTCTTTTGTTTTTATTTAATTTGAGAATAAGATCGTGATTTTAAAGAGGAATTATTTCTCAAGAGCAAATAATAAAAGTGTACGTTATTTTAAAGAGGAAGGAGGCACGACCTGATTGAAATGAAAGAAGGGAGGGTTGTGTCTAAATTTGGGCTTGCTTCAGAGCACACGAACAACTTTGACTTTTCCAGTTTATAACTAGTGTTAACCCGTACTACGCACATGGATTGTCACAACAAGGTTGCATTGAGAAACTGAAAAACATTATGTTATTTAACCTTGTAATAATTTGTTTCAATTGAAACATAAAATATTATTATTTGAAACTTAAATATTGTATACTACTCTATTAACTTAGCAAGTAACATAAATACACCAGCAAGTAAAGATGATCATATTTTTCTATAAACATGTAACGGTATGGAATAAAAGAAGCGCATTCTTGAATGAGTACAAATCATTTGTCAATAGATACAAATGTCGACCATGTAGGTGGAGATAAAAAATACATAAGTTAAAGTTGATAGCATTTTCACTTTATATTACAGACCAAAGATGTAGAGATGTTTCTATTGTAAGCAGTATAATATAAGATTAGATAGTTCCTACTTTTCCTATCATGAAAGCATGGATTTGTTGAAAATATACTTCAGGCGGCATGGATTTGTTTCAGCCTTCTTTACTCCCTTCATGGAAAAGGAAACTCCTACCTGTGCATCAGTCCTAAAAAATTAAAAAAAAATGGAATAAAACAATCTTAAAAACAACATGTATTTCTACATTCTGTGTATGATTATGCCTGTTAAAATAAATAATTTTTGAGGAATGCCATACTTATAACCCAGAATATTGATAATGGTAAATACAGAGCCTTCCCGGATAAAATTAGTGAGCACTTTTAAAATCAATTTGATACAAACAAAAGGTAGAAGTGTTTTGAAATATGGAGGGAGTGCCCGGAAACAAATAGGCATATTGTCCCCTCATGTGTGTGCTTCCACACATGCATATGTGTGTCTACTCTGTTTACAAATTTTTTAACGGTAGTTGATATTTGTAATATTGCAATGGAAAAAAAATCATTATATCCGAATTAGATATCGATATATTACGATGAGTGTAGGATAGATTGAAAAATAATAGTCCCTCCTACATTTAGAATTTTACCGTACAAAATTTGATCCTCATTGTACTTATGATTATATGTTCTCGGTCATTGTAGCAAAGTTCTTCAGAAAATGCCTAAATACTAAAAATTGCATTGGAGTTTAAAATGAATGTTGACTCACAATATTGCATAATACAATATTAATATTACTGGATTGTATGGTAATAGTTAATGAAGAGAAGAACAACACATAATTTAGGTTTTGAAATTCGTATATAAAGCGTTAAATAAAAGCCTGAAGTAAAATCAAATACATGGTTTAACAAATCAGACCCACAATATAATCATATATAACAGGTATAAATTCATTGTTTCAACATATTCCACCCCTTTAATGTTGTATTTTCAATATGGTGTTTAGTAAAGAAAACCTATTCAATATGTATCAATGCAGTCAAACGTTAGAATAACCCACATATAGGTAATGTGGTTAGCCAGATGTCCATCGTTCTTGATTGGTGAAACCATTAATTTATTTTAAATCCCACTATTAAATTTTCAATTCCCAATCAAGCGGTAACTAAATACGAAAAACATCTAATCCTAATACAAACATATAACGCCATCTATATATATCTATGGTGTACGTAATATGACAAAGCTGCAATTTGATGAAGATAACTATAAAGTAGTGTAATGAAGGAAAATTCCATAGCCTTAAAACACATTGTAATAACTATCTTGCATAAAAGGAATTCAAAGAAGGACATAGAGAAGATACATATTAGTATTTTAACTGGGAAATTTTATTTTATTTTGTTAAAGTTTACGATTGAAAGTACCTTTGACTTGCACTTGATGGCTGCAAATATGGGTCTGTAGAGAATGGTCTGCTATTGAACTTATGTGAGCTAAGCATGTTAACTAAATCTTCGCTTATGTTGTATACACCTCTAATGGAATAGTTAATGCGAACAATTACCTTTTTAGATCGATGGATATGCCAATTTAATTAATATAATTCAAAGCTTTGTTTTACTTGTTGAATTTCTTTACCTTATTGATGTGGTTGCACATATTTTGATTGTGGTAAGGTATGTTGTTTTCCAATTTTTCTATTTTCTTTTCTGATTCCGTGTTTGTGAGTTAGTATTTCTAAGCCCATAAGACAATGTACAAAGGTTATATTGTAATTTAAGTAAACGCATGGCATGGGTTAGTGAAATTAATTGATGTGTATAGTGTACCTTTTTGGAGCTTGTTCTCTCCATTACTCGTTGTAGAAATCTTCTTTCATTCCGAGATCTTTGCAGTGCAGCTTGTAGTTCCTGAGGAGCCTGCAATTAAAAATGTGTTAAATTAATAGAAGGAAAGCGGCGACCTTTTACATGTAGATGTGATGTTTCGTAGTGGAACTATCCCAACAAAACTACAATGAATAAAGACATAAGTGGATGTGGGGAGACATGGACTTGGATTCGTTGAAACTCTAAAATAGAGTG
The DNA here is from genome assembly GCA_030765085.1 of Allium cepa. Classification (NCBI taxonomy): domain Eukaryota; kingdom Viridiplantae; phylum Streptophyta; class Magnoliopsida; order Asparagales; family Amaryllidaceae; genus Allium; species Allium cepa. Next base: position 743,988,578 of record CM060931.1, on the reverse strand, counting down.
GTCCGATATGATATTGTCATCTACCTATATATGAAGTTTTTGGTAGCAAAATTGGTAGGGGATGGTCAGTGTGATTGATTGATTATGGGACTAAATGGTGCTATTAACATGGGAAGTAGTTTCCTATCCATGTCTATCAATCTTATATGGTACTGTCTTTAGATTGCACTGGTGGGCAAGCAGGAGCAAGAAGGAGATAAATATTTAGCTAGATACAGAGTTATTTCGTTAGTTTTTGTAAGCATTTTACCGTACGCATTCAATCACATATATATACATATAGATGTTTATGTATCTACTGTGATACCATACCTTAGCCTGTCTTTTGGAGTGCGTGTTGGTCACTCTGAAATGCTAGTTGTTAGTTGGATGATGTGTAATCCCACTTGCAACAATGAGTTTATCCAAGCATATTATTATTATATCCATTGCAAAAATAGTAAGCAATTAAAAAATATAATACTAACAACCAGCTTGATTTTGTTAGCAAATAGGTAATTGCGTGTGTGTTTCCAAACACAAATAAAAAAATGATTAAAATCAAGTTGTCAAAATATAAAAAATAAAATTACTACTACCGAGTACTAACATAAAGTTGTTGAAAAAAACAGCTAAGCCTTTATAAACCTAATTATCTCCACCATTTTCTACTTAATTTTCAAACAATGCAGCTTGAAATGAATTATTATTTTATAAATTAATATATTCTAACATTAGTTATCATATCATGCCACTAAATGAGAATTTAAAAGATAGATTCAATGGCATAATCAGAAGAACCAATGGTCATAAACACAAAATAATTTGTCATTGCTTTGTGTTAGAAATTATTAATGCACTATCAATAAATATACTTAGTGACTACACCAGCAAAGGTAGTGATTTATAAACTCAATTTAATTCACCTTCTGAGTATGTCATTTGACATAAATTGATATGCTTCACAACATGAAACAGTGGCAACCCCATAATTTTCATTGAAGCAAATATGGATTGCGCATCATATTAAGAGGGAACCTTTGTCAATACAAATTTGATATTTTAATTATTAAGAGGGAACCTTTGTGTTTAATTATCATTCAACATCCATAATATATATCATAAACTCAGTAAAGGAACTAAATATATTAATGAATGCAACAATCATATAAAATATATTTTGACCGCTACATTTATACATTCAAACATTAAAGCAGTAACAAATGTAGGCATGCATGTACCTATATTCCATTTCTAACATAAATAAAAAGAATGGTGTTGCAGAGAGAGTTTGGTGGGCATGCACTGAAGAGGTGCAACCATGAGCTGTACATCCAACACAACTGTAAACCGCCTCAAAGACAGCTCCAAAACCTTTTAAAGATAGCATAAAACATTATAAATTATTAAGACTGATGATATCCTACTTTCTGCGATATTTTACACAGTCCTCAATGCATTCCAAATGGGCCCAATGTTAGGTCATGCATGAATATACAAAACATAGCAATGAAAAATGATAATATGTTTATATATAAGAATTATGACCAAATTTAAAGCTGCTACTGCCATTTACTTCAAGTTTACCGTGAAAGCAGTGAGTACTTACACGCTTGAAAACACATCTGTCTGTGACGTGCGGCAATTCACGCTTCATATTAAATGCATGCCTAATAAGCAAAATTTGGAAAACTGAAACAGGTATAGTTAAAGTTAAACATATCAAATAATTAAGTTCTAATATAAGATAGAAATAACAGATGTATGCTAAACATGGTTGATGTAGTACGCAATACGGAATCGATATGTTTAAATTGTTCAAGGCCTTTAAGTCGTTTGGAGTTGGCTTCGTTCTTGAGTCGTTCGGAGGTTATAAGTCGCTCACGACTTAACAAAGGGAAGGATGACGAGTTACGACTTAAAGAGAAGGAGCTACGACCTAACAAAGAAGATGAAAGGAAGTTACGACTTAACAGGGGCTTAAGTCGTTTGGGATGGATGAGTCGTACGCGACTCAACGACTCATCTATATGTCGTCCACGACTTATCTTGAGGCAGGGAAATGTCCAGATATTAAAGGCTTCAGTCGGAGGAAGGCGCGACCTAGTTAAGTCGTTGAGAAGATATACCGCAAGAAGCTCATGTTGCTTGAGTCGTATGAGTCTTAGGTCGTAAACCAGGTCATGCGAAGTCGTTATATGTAAGTCGGCCTGTATGTATGTGAAGTGTTAGGTCGGCAACGACCTAGTGTATGCTCTTAAGTAAGTATGCAGTTGAGTCGGTTGAGTTGCGTTGTGATGTAATTGCGTTGAGTCGTGTGGTATGTATGTAAGTGAGTCGTCTTGTGTTGAGTTGTTTGTAATTTTTCCTTTAGTCTTGAGTCGCGTGGTGTTGAGTCGCTGCCGGTTGCGAATGAGTCGTGATGTTGAGTCGCGTTATGTCATTAAGTCGTGAGTTGTGGAGGATGAGTCGTATAAGACTTAAGTGTCGGGGTCAATACTCTATAAATAGTGAGTGAGTTGTACATTTTTTGGTGGTTGATTTTTAAATAAAATTTCTTGTTGATTGCTGTGTGCTTTCTTCTTAAATTGGTAGTTGAGTGTAATCTCCTAACTCCACTTACGTCATTCGAGTGCGCTCGAATCCACGTTTGTTGAAGCCGATTCACGGTATCTAGTGCGCTAGATCAACGTACGAAGAATCGTAGATCTTTGAACACGGTATAGTGCGCTATCAACGTGTTTGAGATAGCTAGAATTCGGTATCTTCGGATCAACGAATTTGGGCATTTTGGTATTCATCAATCCACCGAGTGCTACTTTCACCGATTGAAGTTTATTTTGATTAATCCGCTGCGTCAGTTTTTTGGTATCAGAGCTAGACTTAGCCAATCATAGCTAAGCCAAGACTTGGAGCCAATATTTGAAGTTTGAAGTTGGAGTTCATCGTGTTCATCTTGAAGTTGCAACGAGTTTGAATATTTTGATCCATTTCATTTTGGATCTAGAGTTGAAAAGGTGTTTGAAGTATTGAGGCCGAGCTAGTGAGTGGAGCCGAGCCTTGTTGTTGTTTGAATTTCAAGTGTTGGAGCCGTGCTTTGTAGAGGCCGAGTCAAGCTAGTGAAGATTTGTGTCGAGCGACTTAAACCTTCAGTCGTTCATCTTGTTCGAGTTAGTGGTTGAGCCGTGACTTACTTGTGTTGGAGTTGTGTGTTCGATTCGTTGAAATATTTGTTGAAGTGTGAAGTTTTTGAATTATTTGTGAATTTCAATCATGCCGCCAAGGAGAGCTAACCGTCATCAAAACGTTGAAGCTTTGTATAGAAGAGAAGAAGCCGAGCTTATGGAACAACGTATCAATGAGAAATTTGATGAAGGCATTGGAAAGTTAGAGAAGTTGATGAATGACTTGAATCAAACTCAAAGGAGGAGATCACCAAACTCGAACCATGGAGGAAACCGAGTTTCGCCATCGGTTACGGAAGCGAGGAGGGTATCACCGCATTCTTTTAGAGATAGAAGAGAAACATCAATATCATCAAGGAGAGATCAACATGACAATGGACATGAAGTGAGAAGAAGTCAACGTGAATTTGACAATGAGGCGTATAGAGATGAAGAGAGACATAGTAGAAGAGCTATGCATGAACGAAGGAATGTTGATGGTCGAGATCGATGTAGGCACACTTTTGATTTTGATGAAAAGGGTGATAGAGAAAGTATTCATTATCGAGATCGAGACCCAGTTCGAAATTCTTATCGGGATGTTGAAGATGATCGTCGATGGGAGTCGGGAATGAAGATGGAAATTCCAGAGTTTAAGGGTGGAATGGTAGCTGAAGAATTCTTAGATTGGTTGTCAAATGTTGAAGAGATCTTTGATTTCAAGGTGGTTCCTGAGCATAGAAGAGTGAAGTTGGTTGCTACTAGGTTGAGGGGGAGAGCTTTGACATGGTGGAAGCAAACTAAACTTACAAGGAAGAGAATGGGAAAGTCAAAGATTGAATCATGGGAGAAGATGAAGAAGTTGATGCGAGCTACATTTTTGTCTTACAACTACCAATCACTTATGTACCAGAGGTTGCAGAATCTGAGGCAAGGGACGAAGTCTGTTAGTGATGCTGATGAATTTTACCAACTCATTGCCAGGAATGATATTATGGAAACGGAAGAACAGCTAACTGCTAGATTCATTGGGGGATTTAGAATGCAGATCCAGGATATGGTTAATATGTTTGATCCTAGATCAGTAGCAGAGGCACATCAGAAAGCGTTGGCTTGGGAGAAGCAGGGAAGGCGTGGAGGTGGTGTGTTTACTAATTCCAATAATCAAGTGAAGGGTGTTAGTGGGAGTTTTAATGTTCCTAAACCTGTCAGTAAGCCAGTGGTGAAGGAGGCTGAGAAGGCAAGGGTTAGCACTGGTTTCAAATGTTACAATTGCCAGGAGTTGGGTCATAAAAGCAATGAATGTCCGAAGCCAAAGAAGAGAACCATGGTTGCAGAAGTTGAGGAGGATGATGGTGAGGAGGTAGAATGTTCAAATGCATCTTATGTTGAGGAGGAAGAAGAATTGTCTAGAGATGAAGGTTGTAATCTTATGATGAGGAGGTCATGTCTTACACCAAAGCAAGAAGAGGATTCTAGTTGGTTGAGAAGCAATATTTTTCAGTCGACATGCACTATTTTGGGAAAAGTTTGCAAGTTCGTTATTGATGCTGGAAGCTGTGACAATATTATCTCTACAGAAGCAATAAGGAAGTTGAACTTGAAAACTGAGAAGCATCCTAAACCGTACAAGCTAGCATGGTTAAGGAAGGGTGGTGAAGTGAAGGTATGTCGGAGGGCTTGTGTGAATTTTTCTATTGGGAAGAAGTACAAAGATGAAATTTGGTGTGACGTTATAGACATGGATGTGTGTCATCTGTTGTTGGGCAGACCATGGCAGTTTGATAGAGCAGTGCAACATGATGGTCGTGCTAATAGCTATAGTTTCATGTTTTAAGGCACTAAAATCACTTTAGTTCCTAAGAAGCAACAACAGAAGGAGAGCAAGTTGGAGGAGATCGAAGAACTGAAAACTTTGCTATCTTTGAAGGAGTTTGTCAAGGAGATTGAAGATGAGCCTGAAGTCTATTTGTTGATTGGACGAGAGAGTCATGAAGAGATTGAAATTCCAGAAGAAGCGAAGCCAGTTTTGAAAGAATTTGAAGACGTATTTCCAAAAGAGTTTCCTAAGGAGTTACCGCCATTAAGAGACATTCAACATCAAATTGATCGTGTTCCGGGAGCAGTATTACCGCATAGACCACATTACCGAATGAGTCCGAAGGAACATGAGGAGTTACGAAGGCAGGTGGAAGAGTTGTTAGAGCAGGGACGTGTTCAGGAAAGCTTGAGTCCTTGTGCAGTACCAGCTTTGTTGGTGGCAAAGAAGGATGGAACATGGAGAATGTGTACCGATAGTAGAGCTTTGAACAAGATTACTGTTCGTTACAGGTTTCCTATGCCAAGGTTGGATAACTTGCTAGATCAGTTGAGTGGGGCTACTATCTTTTCGAAGATTGATTTGAAGAGTGGATATCATCAGATTCGAATTAGACCGGGAGACGAATGGAAGACCGCGTTCAAGACAAGGGAAGGATTGTATGAATGGTTGGTTATGCCGTTTGGTCTATCGAATGCACCGAGTACATTTATGAGGGTGATGAATCAAATTTTCAGACCGTACATTGGGAAGTTTGTTGTAGTTTACTTTGATGATATTCTAATTTATAGTGCGAGCACAGAGGAGCATGTACAGCATTTGAGAAAGGTGTTAATTATTCTTCATGAGGAACAATTTTATGCAGCTACGAAGAAATGTGTGTTCATGACTCGAAGTGTATTATTTTTGGGATATGATGTATCTGAGAAGGGAATCCAGGTGGACCAGAGTAAAGTTAAAGCAGTTAGAAACTGGCCACAGCCGAGAACTATCACTGAAGTTAGAAGTTTCCATGGATTGGCATCATTCTACCGAAGATTCGTTCCACACTTCAGTAGCGTGATGGCACCAGTTACTGATTGCATGAAGGGGAAACAATTTTCTTGGACAGAGGGAGCAGGAGTTGCTTTTGAACGAATCAAAGAATTTTTGACGACAACACCAATTCTTGTATTACCAGATTTTCAGTTGTTGTTTGAGCTACATACTGATGCATCAAAGGTTGGAATTGGAGGAGTGTTGAGTCAGAGGGGAAGACCTATTGCATATTTCAGTGAGAAGTTATCAGGGGCAAAGATGAGATACAATACATACGATGTTGAGTTTTATGCTGTTGTGCAAGCTGTTAAACATTGGAGGCATTATCTATTTCAGAAAGAGTTTGTTCTTTACACTGATCATGAGGCGTTGAAACATTTGCAAGGACAGGATAAAATTTCAGCGAGACATGCATCATGGATTGCTTATTTGCAGCAGTTTACTTTTGTCGTGAAACATAAATCGGGGGCAACGAATCATGTGGCTAATGCTTTGAGTAGGAGGAGTCATTTGTTGACTACAATGAAAGTTGAGGTGATAGGGTTTGAATTATTGCCATAGTTGATTGACAAAGATCCTTACTTTGCAAAGTTCGTTGAGAAAGTTAAGGATGGGGATACTGATGAATTTATGATGGTTGATGGATTCTTGTTTAAAGGAAATCAATTATGTATTCCAGAGAGCAGTTTGAGTATGAAGATTATCAAGGAATTGCACGAGGAAGGACATGTGGGCCGTGATCATACATTGCATTTGATTTCTCATTCTTACTTTTGGCCGTCGATGAGGAAGGAAGTTGAAAGATTTGTGGAGAGATGTCATATATGTCAGATTTCGAAGGGAACAACGACAAATGCAGGATTGTATATGCCGTTACTTGTACCAACTAAACCATGGGTTGATATCAGCATGGATTTTATTTTGGGTTTGCCTAGAACTCAAAGGGGGAATGATTCTGTATTTGTTGTGGTGGACAGATTTTCGAAAATGGCGCATTTTATTGCTTGTAAGAAGACGGCAGATGCTGTTCTTGTTGCTCAGTTATTCTTTAAAGAAATTTACCGTTTACATGGGTTGCCAGAGTCTATTGTTTCAGACAGGGATACCAGATTTTTGAGTCACTTTTGGCTAAGCTTGTGGAAGATGGTGGGAACGAAGCTGAAATTTAGTAGTGCTTATCATCCGCAGACGGACGGACAAACCGAAGTAGTTAACAGATCGCTGGGAAATTTGTTACGATGTTTTGTGAAAGATAATCTGAAGAGTTGGGACATGAAGTTATGCCAAGCAGAGTTTGCACATAATCATGCAGTTAATAGAAGCACAGGTTACAGTCCATTTCAGATTGTATATTCAAGTTTGCCAAGGGGACCGTTGGATTTAGCAATAGTGCCACAACCAAAGGGGACGGTTAAACGAGCTGTAGACTTTGTTGATGGGTTGACTGAATGTCATAAAATTGTTCGGGAACGGTTGGAGAAAGCTAATGAGAAGTATAAGAAGACGGCAGATTTGAAGCGACGAAGTGTTGAATTTAACGAAGGTGATTTGGTTTATGCTGTGTTAACCAAGGATCGTTTTCCAGTAGGCTCTTATAACAAGTTGAAAGCCATAAAAATTGGTCATGTAGAAGTTGTGAAACGGATCAATGAAAACGCTTATAAGTTGAATCTACCGGAAGACGTATACACTTCTGACGTGTTCAATGTTAAACATTTGATTCCATATCATGGAAATGAAATTATTGTGGAAAGAGAAAGTGAAAATTCGAGGACGAATTTCTGTCAACCGGGGGAGGATGATGCAGTACGCAATACGGAATCGATATGTTTAAATTGTTCAAGCCTTTAAGTCGTTTGGAGTTGGCTTCATTCTTGAGTCGTTCGAAGGTTATAAGTCGCTCACGACTTAACAAAGGGAAGGATGATGAGTTACGACTTAAAGAGAAGGAGCTACGACCTAACAAAGAAGATGAAAGGAAGTTACGACTTAACAGGGGCTTAAGTCGTTTGGGATGGATGAGTCGTACACAACTCAACGACTCATCTATAAGTCGTCCACGACTTATCTTGAGGCAGGAAAATGTTCCAGATATTAAAGGCTTGAGTCGGAGGAAGGCGCGACCTAGTTAAGTCGTTGAGAAGATATACCACAAGAAGCTCATGTTGCTTGAGTCGTATGAGTCTTAGGTCGTAAACCAGGTCATGCGAAGTCGTTATATGTAAGTCGGCCTGTATGTATGTGAAGTGTTAGGTCGGCAACGACCTAGTGTATGCTCTTAAGTAAGTATGCAGTTGAGTCGGTTGAGTTGCGTTGTGATGTAATTGCGTTGAGTCGTGTGGTATGTATGTAAGTGAGTCGTCTTGTGTTGAGTTGTTTGTAATTTTTCCTTGAGTCTTGAGTCGCGTGGTGTTGAGTCGCTGCCGGTTGTGAATGAGTCGTAATGTTGAGTCGCGTTATGTCATTAAGTCGTGAGTCGTGGAGGATGTGTCGTATACGACTTAAGTGTCGGGGTCAAAACTCTATAAATAGTGAGTGAGTTGTACATTTTTTTGTGGTTGATTTTTAAATAAAATTTCTTGTTGATTGTTGTGTGCTTTCTTCTTAAATTGGTAGTTGAGTGTAATCTCCTATCTCCACTTACGTCATTCGAGTGCGCTCGAATCCACGTTTGTTGAAGCCGATTCACGGTATCTAGTGCGCTAGATCAACGTACGAAGAATCACAGATCTTTGAACACGGTATAGTGCGCTATCAACGTGTTTGAGATAGCTAGAATTCGGTATCTTCGGATCAACGAATTTGGGCATTTTGGTATTCATCAATCCACCGAGTGCTACTTTCACCGATTGAAGTTTATTTTGATTAATCCGATGTGTCAATGGTTTACAATGCTAATTGAGCTGAGTATCCAACTTTTCTAAGACCTGGCCTGATGCACTTATATACAAATTTGTTAGCATGATATTACTGGATTCTGTGTTGAGTATCCAACAGTAATATATCTCAATATACAAACTGATATTGCATGCAGTTCTAATATAGTTTACAATTATCCACAAAATTTTCCAGAGCCTTATATTTATCATTGCTTAGGCTAGTAATTGAATAAATCAACTGCCAATGCAATTGCTTAGGCTAGTAATTGAATAAATCAACTGCCAGTGTAATTGCTTAGGCTAGTAATCATTTAATATGGAGGACCTGAAAAAGAATTGCAGGTATCAACTATACATTTATCATTTAATATGAAGGCACTCTTCAGCTCTCTGTTATTGCCTTGAACGTGCTATCTTCATATAGTATTTTTAAGATTAAGTTACACTTTGAACGGTTAACCGATCAACGGTTAACTGTTAAAATTAACCGTGTTTAACTGGTTAACCACGGTTAATTTTAACAGGTTCGGTCGATAGACCATAACCGAAATTAACCGAAACCGGTTAACCGAACTGGTCCTTCTTTCGCGGTTAACAAAAAAATTTAATAGATCGAATCGGTTAATGGACCGCGCCCACCCCTACTGGGTACGAATGGAAAAAATAAATAACGCGACTGTTGATTTCATTAAAAACCAAGGGGATTTGTGCGCTCTTAAGCCTCGACATATGACTGCCCTCATAAAATGGTCGGGAGAATTCCTATGGCAAATTTGACTTTTTCAGGCCAAATCAGCATTTCGTTGTCACTAAAATCAAGTATAGAATGCAAACTGTATATTAAGTCAGAAGAACTATGGCATACCATTCAAAGGGGCCGAGAGAACCTCAGGAAAATCAAATCGACTAAACTTCCCAGGCCTATTTGGCATGGAAAAAAATCATAGAATATTCTTTCCATTGCAATCGATTATTGATCCAAGATCTCCAAATAAATTTTTTAATATTAGGATAAGCTCTAACTACACATAATAATTTGATGATTGTGGATGGAGGAATGGTGTATGGTCTTTATACCTTATTCAGTTATATATAGAACTAAAATTTTGAATGATGTATTTTCTTTCAAACAAAAGTAGGTACTTACAGAAAATATGAAGTCCTGTCTCATACACTGTTACACATACACTGTTACATTATATACAAACTTTGTTACATATAAACTAATTTATGATCAAATATAAAAATATATTATGAAGACCTTTCCTCCTAAAACAACTCTAGCTTCCAATAATATAGGTGTATGTCCAGCATCAGCTAAATATTTTGCAGTAAAATGTCCAACTAATCTCAAACATATATGATAAATTTATGCACCAATCCATTAGAGCCACAAAAACTGGTTCATAAATGGAAAGCGCATAAATGAGTGTAATATTAAGTGTAAGGTTTGAAAATTACCATGGGTGCAATAATACTTCATCAATGTATCTTTTTGTGATTCTTTTACAGTTCACTTCTGGATAAATTAAGACGATGGTAGTATATTCATGAATATAAGTTGATTAACACATGGTTAGTTTCTTAATCAAATCTCATGTTATTTATCAGTTACATTATTTAGCATTGCTACATCAATTCAAAATTTCCTGCTACATTTTATGTGAGTTCCCAATATAGTTAAGAAATGGGAAGTTTTAGAGGTGACGATGAAAGAATATTTCAGTTTGAAGCGATCCATTTAGCCACATTTCTCCAAACTCTATCACTCTACACAAATTAATTGAAGTAGAGATACTACCTTATGAAGGACATTTCAGTTAAACCAATTCCACTACTTTGGGTTTGATGCTAAGCTGTGGAAGTTATCAAATCATTACCACCAAATTTTCTGAAGCAGGAATAATCAATTGGGATAAAATACATAAACCTCTAAAATACTTCACTTACACCAGCAATCAATACTTTAAGCTTTTCCTGTAGTCGAGGACTTCCACAAAAAGAAGCAGACATTTTTGCAGCTTCCAAAAAATTAATTGCACTTTTCAAGTTCGGGCCTTAGGTAAGCCTTGCAAACTACTTTCACAAAATAAATAGGACAATTCAACAATATCATCGTTCTTGAACTAATAAATTTTTAAAAATAAAAATCAACATCAAAATTAAACAAAAACCTGCAAAGGTGTCAAATTTAATCTAGGTCTCATCCATGCATATGATGAAACTACATGCAGTTCAACTCCCATGTTTTCACTTGTACCAAACCCGTGCATTCTATTATTCAAAAGCCCCTCAAAAAATTTATTCATTGTATTCCACCATTTGGATGCTGTACAGAAACCGATCTAATAACACACATAACTATATTTTACAGGTATAATAAACACAAAATTAGGTAAAAAAAATTATTCATGTCGTATACCTAGCTTATCACACTTCAAGACCTTTTCCCCTGTAACTATTAGAGTAGGGTTTCTATGAAAACTGACCGCTCCAAATTGGGCGACACGTAATTTATCTCACATTTTGAAAATTCAGTTTTCCTACTTATTCAAGCTACCCACCACTTCTATCCAATGATAGCACCAACACATCCAAATACTTCTGAATCGCCGTAAAAACAATAAGCAAGTAGGAAAATCAAAACCTAAAAAAAAAAATTATACCTTCAATCAAGTGAATATTCAGGTCCTGCGATACTGCGAGATGAGGAGATTTTAATGACCACAACGCTGCCGGCATTGGATAATAAGGGTGGAAAAGGATGGAGAGGCGAAGGGGGTCGACAATGGTTCGAGCAAAGATTCGGAGTTGAAGGGGTTGGCTACGGCGGTAGAAGGGGAGGGCAACGTCGCCGGATGGGGAAAGAAACGAATTGGAAGGAGAACGTTAATATCTAAGGTCGAAGGATAACAAAGGAAGTGGAAAGCTGGGAACAAATAGAAACAAAATAAAAACGCGGCTGTTGATCTGCCAAAATAGCAAGGGGGCCTGTGCTTGCTTCAAACCTAACTCACTAATAATAGTCTAGTATAGATATTATTTGATTATAAATTATCTCGTTATGCATATCTTGAAATTTTGAACTCCTATGGAGGCATGCCGCTTGGCATTCCTAATGTTATACCGCTATTCTAAACTCATTGGAACAAGTTTCGAATTTTATAATATGGTTTGTATTGTAATATTGACAGCCAAACAGACCAGTATATTATAATAATTTCTAGAAATTTTTTTCCTCATATCAAATATATAATTTGGGTAAAATTATTTCATTTACCCGCTTCGAAACCATACTGCGTCGGTTTATCGTGTTTAAGTGTTTAGAAACTCCAATCGATTTAGTGGCGTCCTACTATTCGAAAAAAATTTATACACCACTCAACAGATTGATCAACACAGTATAAAACCATTTCTATTCACTAATAAATACGCTCTCATATCTATTAATAGTCTAAACTCATTTTAGGGTACTACTATCCATATTTCTAATGAGTAGTTACCACCAAAGCCAAGGTTCCCACTAAACCTTCAGCTCTGTATTAAATGTAGCAACCCGCCATTCCATACCCTTTGAGTTGATAACAATTCATTCTTATTTAACCCAAATTATGTGGAAAAGCGAGTAACTAGGGTAGAGAAGAAAAAGAGACGGAAAAAAATAGAACAACCAAACAGAATTTCACAATCGTAGCAGAACAAAATATAATATATTATGACGACTCGCCTTGCATTCCATAGAAAGACGTATCATATTTAGAAAGAAATAGGTAGAAAAGAAAATAGAGAATCTCATAGTGGGATGGAAAAATATATTACATCACATAAATATTACACATTAGTCATTAATTCCATACATGAGAGTCAATCAGTTATACGGCATTATATTAGACAGTCGTGATGACCTGCCTATCCATTACAACCCAAAATGCAAATAGAGATACTAATGCAAATAGCTACTCATAAAAAATTGAGTACCCAAGAGTTTAAGAAAACAGAAAATAAACTCCTGGTCAGACAAGGGTCTGGTGTGAGTAAATAGTTTAAGTTGTTTAACTTGAAAGATCATTTGAAAATAAGGGTATCTCGTAAGACTCACCGCAAATAAACACGGTCAAGTTTTACCCTTACGATAACCAAAACATTTGATAGAAAATCCAGTTATATTACAATAGTATCTAGGGTTTTCAATATAAAATAGGAAATAGTTGGAATGCTTATATCTCATGTTCCGACATAGTTGGGCACAATCAAAACCATATGGGCACTTATTGGAGATTGCATTCATACAATGGTTGGGCTAATGGGGTACCGCCCTTCATAGTACCTGGTCTAGATCAGCGTACCGAGGATTCCCCTTAATCACTTGCAACATAAGACGGAAGCTATCCCTTACTGGATAGTCCGAATAAGACAACCCCGCGGTTGTGCCAACAACTGCCCACATAGCCGAATAAAAGGGACATGTAGATAGGGTAAAATCTTATCCTACTTGGGTGCGGGCCACTTTGCCTTGCTGCACCTCCCCTTTTTTAGCCATTACCGGTGGATTAGGATTGAAACTATGATTACCTTTATAGCACACCTATCTTGGCATGCTCATCGTCCTCCAATGATCATGGTCTGATAACATTCGTCCATACAAGTCCGTTGTGGGTCTGAACGAAACCGAGGCACTATCTCCGATACTCTCATTTTGGAATCACCCTCAGAGTTGATGACAAATAGCCCTTGCATTCCGAATCTTCATTCCAAATCTTCACTTGAGATTTCATGACCTATTTTTTATTTTGGATCGATGTGGTTTTCAGATAACAATTTGATACCTGATCCCGGTCTCATCGAAATCCAAACGCTGTCTTTTAAGGCCAATTTGTTTAAGTAAGACAATTCAATTTAGTTCAGAATGTCATATTCACACAGAAATTCATCACAGATGTCTATAACATCCTACATTAGTCAATAGTTCAATTAAGGCATTTCATACCATATAACATCATAAATTATCATACTAGAGATATTAAATAATGAAAACATTTAATAAAATTTAACATTCATAGGCAAAATTAACTGGTCACGCCATTTCTAATTAATTTAATTTAACACAAAATAAATTAATTATTTATAAATCCTGCTTAATTGTCCTTAATTAATCCCATGACATTTATTATTATTTTAGTTAATTTTTGAAATTAACTAATTATCATTTGTAATTACTTAAGACTTTATTTAATTAAAGTTTAAAACATTTATCTTGACCATTTACTTAATTATGTTATTAAATTTAACTTCATAATACTTGGGCTTGAAACTTGCTTTGAAACTTGTTCAAAAATTACTTTGAAAACTTGTTCATAAATTTATCATTTTTTTTAAAACTTGGTTAATTTATTTTATTTTTCTAAAACACTCGGGCCAAAGCCCAAAAATCTCCAGCCAAAACTCAATCTTCCCCGACTCTCTTCCTTCCTTAAAACTTTGCTAAATCACTTGTGTACAAACCTAATGCAAACCCTTATGCAAACCCGAGCCCGACCCCTTTTTCCCCTCTCCTTCTCTTCTTCCCACTCAGTCTACAGAAAAACACTAATAGACATGCCCCTGTGCACATGCACAAGGCAACGTAGCTACTCCAACCATCATCGATGGTCCCACCAAGTCGTCGTCGACCCTACCGACTACCCTAACCACCCAGAATCCATGCTATACGCCAAAAGCTTCGTCTGACATCCCTCTACCTTTTCCCCCTCCTTTGGTCCATTCTAATGCCAGCATGACACCGCACTTGCCCAGAAACTAAACTCGACCTGAACGAGCTCTAAAACCCTACATCTTCCTTGCCGTGCTACCACAGCAAACTAAAAACCCTCCGACCATTTTTCCCAAGCTCATAGACCTGCGAGAAAGCTCCAGCAATAGGCCTGACTTCCCCAGAACCTCATATCGCTAGAAATCAATAAAAACCCAATTCCCATTCAACTCACAATACCTTTGCATGTTCTAACTTAAAAATCTTGATACCATTATTAAAAATCATAGTTTTCTAAATCAAATCTGATTATGAAAGTGAAACTTAAAATTTAAATAGTCGATTTCTCTAATATATTACATTTCCACTGTTATTTCCGTCTTCCCAGTGAAATACATACTAGTTTCACTTATAATTATTTTTAAAAATAAGATTTAGTTAATACAAACAAGTTTCCTTTAGACAACATAAACTAAAATTCCTTAAATGTAGAGAAATGAATTTTTTGAATAAATTTTTAGTCTGTTAATCAAAACAGAGGCATGCATGTTCACACACAGGCATGCACACAGTAATTCTTCTTGTATTCCAACAAAAATGCATTTCTACATCCATGCAAATCACATTCAAGCCATTTCAACAATCAATCTTACATGCATAGGTCAATAAAGAGAATTTAGCTTTTAAAAAGTTAAGTTTACTCACCTAGACTCTAAATAGAGAAACTCGGATGTTTGAAGTTGAAAACGGTACTTGATATTGAAAATGCAACTTGATTTACTTGTTAAAGCTGAGTTGAACTTGTATTGAATCTTTCTTTGCTTCAGTTTGAAACTTGAAAGAGCTTGATTGTTGTTTAGTTTTTAGTTTGGTTTTTCTCTGGTTTTTAGTTTATTGAAAATGAAAGAAGGAAAAGAGCTGAGACATATATATATATATATATTGGTGTATAAACTGTACAGCCTTGGTTTCTTATTTACATTATATTTTTTATTTCTTTTTATTAACTTTTGAAAATGAAGAAAACAATAAATTTGACACTTGTACACAAGATATCTTTCTAGCTTACAAGTGTCCACAAGTGAATAATTTATATTTTTTATGTTTCATATTTTTATTTTTATATTTACTTATTACTTATTTTATGTAACTTCAAAAGAAATGATATAAAACCTATTTATTTATTCTCATTTCATTTTAAATTAAGTTATTACTACATAAATTTAATAACTAGATATATACTAGTGTTTAAAATGTAGAGTTTTAAATCTAATTTTCTTTTAAGATATATATATATATATATATATTGAATTTCGATCATAGTTTCATTTACAATCCACATATATATTAGATAACATATTTAATGCTTACAAGATAAATTTGGCCGATTTAAATAATTATATCGGAAGACTATCAGTTTAAGATATGCCAAAAATCCCATGTTATGGCATTCCTCCCCCGTTAAAAGAATTTCGTCCCCGAAATTTTAAAGCTAAAGATAACCATAAGTTTTCATATTCAAACAACCAAGCATACACATCAGTCATATACTAACAATCAAAACAAACAATTCATTCAAACAAACAATTCTAACTATCCTAACAAAATTCCAAATAGCCCTTCCTAATTCTATCTATAGTTTTCAAAGTACAATCTCTAGGATTCTCGCTCCACTGAATCTTAACCAGCTTCACCACTTTGTTCCTGAGCTCTATCTCATCTCGGTCAACAATCTGAACTGGATGCGTGGCCACAGTTAAGTCCAGTTTGACTTCCAAATCTTCCTGAACTGCTGGTTCTACAACTAGTGATGGGTTGTACACGTACTTCCTCAAAGGAATTACGTGAAATACATTGTGAATCCCAGCCATCCGTTCCGGTAATTCAATTCTATAGGCCAAGGCACCTATCCTCTCGAGAACACGGAAAGGTCCAATATACCTCGGGGCAAGCTTTCCCGTCTTACCAAATGTGATTCTCCTTTTATCGGAGAAACTTTTACAAAAACCAAATCTCCAATTTAAAATTCCAAATTCCTTCGTCTCTTACCCGCATAGCCTTTCGGACAATCCTGGGCTATTTTCATCCTTTTATTTATTAGCTCAACCTTCGCAGATGCCTCCCAAATGAAGTCTGGACCAAGAATAAGGCAATCTCCGGATTCTACCAAACAAGATGGTGATCTACAAGGTCTTCCATGCAAAGCTTCGTATGGTGCCATCTCAATGCTTGCCTGATAGCTATTGTTGTATGAGAAGTCTACCAAGTTTAGATGGTCCCCTCAAGCTCCACGAAAATCCATGATACAAGCTCTCAACATATGTTCAAGAATGCGATTCAGCCTTTCTGTCGAACCGTCATTTTGAAGATGATAAGATGTACTTAAACTCAACCTCATTCCAAGAGTTGTTTGCAAAGCTTCCTTAATTTTTCTATCAAAAATTAGGTCACAGTCACTCACTATGCTGAGGGGACTCCGTGTAGCCTGACAATCACTTTCAAGAAAATCTATGCTAAAGAGGCTGTAGTTCTAGTTGCCTTAACTGGAATAGAGTGGGCGCTCTTAGTCAGCCTACCTATGATTACCAACACTCCATTTCCTTTCCTGGTTCTTGGCAACCCATCGATGAAGTCCATCGATATCATTTCCCATTTCCACTTCAGAACTTCCAGAGGTTGCAACAATCCTACAGTTCTCTACTGATCACCCTTCGCTTGTTGACAGTTCGCACATCCATTTACAAAGGTAGCAATGTCGTTCTTAATTCCCGGCCACCAAAAATCTCTTTTCAAATCCTTATACATCTTCGAGATCCCAGGATGGATACTAAATTTAGATTTGTGGCCTTCCAACAAAACTTCCTGCCTCAATCCATCCACATCCGTCACACACAATCGTCCATTAATTCTTAAAGCTCCTTGACCATCTATCTTGAAATCTAAACACCGACCTTCCTTAGCTCTAAGATTTAATTCCTCTAGGGTTCTATCCTTCATTTGATTGCTTACAATCCTTTCTTGTAGAGGCGGGGTAACTTCAAGAATAACCAAAATTTCATTTCTACTCAAAGCGTCTACCACCATGTTTGCTTTCCCCGGAGTATAGAGAATGTTCAGATCATAGGATGTGAAAAATTCTACCCATCTCTGTTGCATCAAGTTTAGGTCATTCTGGGAGAAAAGATACTTTAAGGGTTTATGATCGGCGAAAAGCTCAACTTCTCACCCAACAGATAACGCCTCCATATCTTCAATGCAAAGACGATAGCCAGCAGTTCTAAATCATGTGTAGCATAGTTCTTCTTGCGCGGCTTCAACCTCTTACTCACGTAATCACTCTTCCATTCTGCATTAAAACAGCACCAAGCCCTACTCCACAGGGATTAGTGTATACTTCGAACTTACTGCTCCCATCTGTAATAGCCAAAACAGGTGCACTAGTCAACCTCGCCTTCAGATCTAGAAACTCTTCTTCACACTCTAGAGTCCATTTAAATTTCCCTCCCTTCCTAGTCGGTTTGGTCATGTGAGAGGAAATGTTAGAGTAATCCCGGATGAATTTCCTGTAGTAACCCGCCAAGCAAAGAAAACTACGAAGTTCCATAGGAGTCTGCGGTGGCTTCCACTCTTGAACAGCTGCCACCTTGACCGGATCCATAGAGGTAGTTTCTCCAGATACGCCCAAAAATTTTACTTCTAATTTCCATAAATGGAACTTCGAAAACTTTGCATTAAGGACATGCCTCCTTAAAGTTTCCAATACTATCTCCAAATGACGCTTATGCTTCTCCTCTGATTTGGAGTAGATGAGAATGTCGTCGGTGAACAAAAGCACAAACTTATTCAGCACATCTCGAAAGACACGGTTCATCAGGTCCACGCAATAAGCTGGGCGTCGGTTAGCCAAAAGGCAGAACCAGGCACTCATAACAACAGTGGTTCCTCTAAATGTAGTCAAGGGTATACTGTCTTTAGCTACCCTTAGCTGGTGAAAACTTGAAGCTCGATTCCATTTAAAAACACAGTAGCCCCATGAAGTTGATCGAAAAGATCGCCAATACGAGGCAAGGGATACTTATTCCTAATGGTCACCTTATTCAATTCTCGATGGTCTATACAAAATCTTAATGACCCATCCGATTTGGTTGCAAATACTACAGCAGAAACCCAGTTAAAACGACTAGGCCCGATCAATCCTTTCTTCAAGAAACCCAAGTCAGCTTCACCAATTCCTCTCTCTGGGAGCCATCCTTCTACTTGGTTGAACCACTGGTATCGCTCCTGGAACTAAGTTGATATGGAACTCAATCTCCCGATGTGGGGGCAAATCTTTAACTTCTTTAAAGACATCAAGAAAATCTCTGACAACTTCGATGGTTCCTACTTCTTCTTGAGATGCCTCGAGTCCATGCAAAAGACTAACCAAGTGAATTCCTGAACTATCACAAGTCACTCTTACAATCCTTCCTAGCTCGGTTTCTAATGACACGGTTCTCTCTTCACAAACCAAAATAGCTTTATGCTTGTATAACCAATCCATTCCCAAAATAAGGTCAAATTCATTAAAGTCTAATACATATGGGTTGCACGAGAAACTACGAGATAGATAAGAAATTCTTAAACCTTTACAAATCATGTCTAGCGTCATCACTACCCCTATGGGATTAGATACAAAAATAGGGCGGTCCATGACACTAGGGGTAAGATGAAATTTCTCTACCGTTTCCAAAGAAATAAAACAAAGGAAAGCACCAGAATCAAAAAAACTCTAACATAAATGCCATCTAAAAGCAAAGTACCTTCAAGAATGCCTTTGCCTTTTCCATTAGTAGAAGCTAACGGTCCACCCTGAATAGCAAACACTTTGTTTGGTTGAGCTCTCTAGAGAAGTGGGAAAGCTTTCACCATATGCCCTGGCTACTGACATGTAACAACCTGATATTTCCAACCATTTGCATCCACACATGTCAAACTTGAATTGTTCAAAATATCAGATTGTTAATTTAAATTTGGCAAAACTCAGCATGCACAGTAAATAAATCAATCACAGATTTATAAACACAGAGTACAGATAAATATAATGCAGTGGAATGTACAATTAGTAGTTCATTAAGTTATTATATGAACATCAGAGTTAGGAATAAAATACAATGGAATATCTCAAACACAATGAAATCTCCAGTACGAACCGGTGACTTCTCTGAACCAATCATCTGGAAGCTGAAAGCTGAATCGATAGTTGGATCTCCAAACGAAGCTCCAAACTACAAAGGTGAGTCTCAAATGTTGTATCACTCAGTCTGACCCAAGCATGAAGCAAAACACAAAACACTCGAGTCAGGATTAACATTCTTATATCAATAAATCCAACTCAAGTGAAATATCAACTGAAATACAATTAACTTAAAGGTGTTTGGGATAACCATCCTCTAAGAATACATGTAACTATCTACAATGTAGAAATATACAATGTAGCACTGTCATGACCCGAAATCCAATGTTCGAAAATTGACATCAAATACCTCCTTGTATTCGTCTGCCAAAGATTCAAACATCGAACTCCAGTCAGATGGAGCTTGTAGCAACGTTAGATGAATATAAAACGGTGGAAGCAAAATGAATATCATGCATTACATCACAGATATAACATCCTCATAATATTCATAACAACAACAGAGTATCATAATACATATATCACAACTCCAAATAGAACATCATAATAAAGCAATAAGTGATCATATGCCAAAAAGTCTTCAAGGAAATAGAGTGATGGCGAACTTCCAAAAACTAAGCAACTTGAGATCCAAAAGCTTCCAAAATATCTCCAAGTAAAAGCCTCTAAAAACCGATAATATCCGAACCAAAAGTCCCCAAAATATAGCTAATACCAAAATACGGAAAACCTGCTACTAGGTTGCCCATGTGGAAATGATAAGCATCCATAGTTTAGAAAGAAAACAATAAACTCCAGGTCAGTCATGGGACTGGTTTGAGTAAACAAAGATAGTTGCTTTTAAATGAATCAGATTTATAAAAGAAAGCCGTTTATGCTTTTGGGAAATGAAACTACCATAAGGCCTCTCGACACACACACAATGCAATCGCAAACTTATGGGAGATTTCCCCTTATGATAGTCAAATATGCTTAATACAAGAAAAATTATTTGATATTATTACTAGTGCATAGTGTGAAACCCTTTTGAAAATATAATATTAATCTTAGCCAGCATAGGTACCATTATACCATGCCTACTATAGCTGTCATGTCAAATGGCAGGTTCTACAACTAAAACCATAATGGGTTTGTATTAGGAATTGGATTTCCAACAAATAGTCAGGCTAAGTAACTTCCTATGCCACATGGGTACGCCTCTGGCGGGACGTCCCGAGAACCTACCCGGCTCTCTGCCAACATAAGGCCGGGTGACCTCTATAACTAGGTAACTACTACTCAAGTGTGCCATCCCCCGGTCATTTGCGACCTTTGTCCGAGGACCCTCCATCACAAAGCAACAACCACATAGTAAATGAGCTTGCAGCAACCACATAGGTAAAGTATCTGGGCTCCATACCATGATACCACCTTTTTCCATAAGGAAATGACATGCCCTAAAGGGTGCAACCCTCATAACCTTGCCGCATCTTTCCTATTTCGACCATTTCCGGGGTGTGTGGTCCGATGAGGTCTCGTCTACAAAGCTACGCTTTACACGAAAGCCATGCTTTGACCATAAATGATCAACAGATGATCATCAACACACAGCAACACTTAGCATGCCACACTACCAAATTGGGAGTACTTCGCTGATAACCTTCAATTACATAACCTCTGAGCTCATACGTCTCAGAGATGGGTGTTAACCTAAGAAAATAAATTGTCCGCCACCAATCGATATGTATTTGAAATAAATCTGCTTTACATCTCAAAGTGTAGCGTCAGACACACAACCATACAAGTCTGTTCCGGGTTCGAATAGAACCGAAGGCACTTCGTCCAATAAAGGAAGACGCCCTTGCAAATCCGGGTATCCATAATTCCGATCGGACTCCCTATCATAGATGGAGATTTCTATACTGGAGCAACTCAGTGCAGAGACAATCAATAAGTTATCCTATCGTTTTCGAAGACACCCGGTCTTCAACACCGTCTTCAAATGTTACTCATTTCGTCGAATCACCACTTGGAATGGGTTATATGACACAAAGATCCTCTCTCGGCTAATCCGAATAGTGAGCGCTCAATTTTAAAACATGTGGGTGTATCAATTACAGGGATTCACATTCAGGATTCGATGTGGGTTTCGGATAACTAACTGAAACCCGACTCCCTGTCGCATCAAAGTTTAAATGTTGTTTTACGGGGAAAAGGGGTTTTCTTTATCATACACATAAACAAATCACAAATCACAGTTCAGCACAAAGCAATCACAGTATCACAACAGAAATATCAATCCAGTACACAACATTTGATGATAGTCAATCATCTTCAATTAAGGTGAATGTGATTAAAGTGAATTAGCTATGTAATTATCTTTATTAATTATTTTAAATCAATGATTAATTTTACTTAACTATGAATTAATTAAATCTCAATTGGCTTTATTAATTATTTATTCTTTAATTGATTATCTTAATTTATTAATTCTTAGTCGTTAGTTAATTAAATCTTAATTACTTTTATTAATCAACTATTATTTAATTAATTATTATTAATCGTAAGGTAATTTCAAATCATTAGTTGTTTAATCATTAAAAATAAATTTAGTTTTAAGTTAACACTTGAATATTTGATTTACTTCTCAATTCATATTAAGTTAAATTTTAAAACAACTTTTATTTAAAAAAATATATAAATTTGAAATATCTTTGAACTTCATAAATTTCAAATAATTTTTTCAATACCATTTACTCACATTCCACTTAACAAACTATCATCTTTTATAAAGAATGCATTAAAAAAATTAATTAACTTAGATCGTTAAAGTTTTTACCAGAAAATCAAGTTTCTCGATATATACTTCGGGTTCTACTCGAGAATAACTCCTGCTTGCTTCTGGTTTCCTCAAAAACTTACCCATATGCTCAATTTTTTCAAAACTTGAACTTTTTTTCTAAGTAAATTCTCTTTTACCCAGCGCACCAACATTCCACTCGAGTTACCCCACGATTCCCCCGATGCTCGCTTCGAGTTGCCTCTTTCTTCCCCAAACCTATCAGCACTGATACATACAACCCCATGCACGTGCACCGTTGAAGCCGTCACCTCCGGCCTCCAAGATCACCACCGGCAGACCACCCTCGATTCCTCCTTGCTACCCAAACGCGAAGATACTCTAATTAACCACGAAAACGATATCGAGCTATCTCAACCCAAATTAACGCAGTGGCCATCACCAGAAAATAGCCTCGCCCCACCTCCTCTGGCCATCAGAGGTCACCAGAACTTGAACGATGCTTCATCAATTAACGATGCCGCAATTGGCACCGGTGGCATGATGTCCGATTATCTAACGGCGACGCAACACCATTTTTCCCAACACGAGGAGAAATGGGTTTGTAACCCTAAATCGATCTCGAATTAAAAATTTAAAGATTTATAAATTCTGCTTGTATTTTTCCAGTGATGTCAAACATTCAATCTAACTGTGACGGCGAACTCGAGGCCCACCAACATTTGGATCATCAAAATTTGGCAAAAGTTCAACTTTCTGATCAACCTCAATATCTCAGTGAAAACTTAATGAAAAATTTGAATTTTGGTTTCTAAATTAATTATCTTTAAAGGGGATTCAAATAACATTACTGAAATAAAAATCTGTGAGGTTCGAATTTCTTGCTTATTTGGATTGTGACTATGTTTTACACAGTTACCAAAAAAATAAAACATATTTCTTTACTTTGATTAGTTACTGAAATGTAATGCATGTCCAAGCAGTACTTTAATTTGTTTATAATTCAGTTTCAACAGAAACAGAGAGAGGGGGTTTGAGTTTGGCATGGTTTGCTCTATAAACCAGAACTTAGAGGAACAGGGAAGACAATAACATTCCCAAGCAAAAGAAAACACAATCACATCAATTCATTCTCATGCAAGGGTTTTTCACCATCCATTCAGGCATACATACATCTAAATGAATCAGAGGTTTAATCACCTTTTTCCTGAAGACAGAAAGTTCCTGACAGATCCAAAAGAAGGATGAAGCCTGGATTCTCCTATTTTAATTTTTGAAGCTTAGATCTGCAACTTGCAAGTATAGATCTTTGGTTAGTCTTTTTTGTTTTTATTTTCTTAATTCATCAATAACAACAATTTTAAATTTACTTACAGTTTGAATTCTTTTTTGAAACACAACAGAGAAGCTTTTTATTTCCTGCTACTTGAAGTCCAAAAATGGGTGTAACCTTTGATCTTGATTCCTCCTACAACTGATTAATATAATTGTTTTAAATCTTTGCTTTATCAATGATTAACAACTTCAGATTCAATATTTTTTTAAAAGAAACTTACTTGCCTTAAATTTTTATTCCAGAGAAACCTTGTACTATCTCTGGCCAAAACTGCAGCTGCCTTGTTCAATTAATCTGCAGTTCTGAATTGGTGTTAAAACCAGATTTTAAAATTACAAATCCATTAAACTATAAATTTTTAAAATTTACCTGAGAGATGGAGTGTAAATCCACAGCTTGATGTTTAAGGAGATTTTCAAAAAAATTCAACTTTGAATTGAAAGAAAGTTGTCAGTTTTCTTTCTGATTTTTTTTCTTTGGTGTTGGAGTTTGAAATGCACAATCTTTTATACTGTACTTTCAGAGATTTGCTGAGACTAAATAATTTGAAAACGGAAGCTAAAAGGTTTTCTATGATTTTTAAATTTCATTATTTTATTGAAGCAATGATATTGAATGCCATTTGTAAAAAAATAATCATGAGATCTCAATGCATGTTGACTTCTTTACTCCATCTCCTTTGTGTATGTTTAGCATTTGTGATTTTACAAGACAAAAGAATTTTTAATAAATTTTTGTATCATATTCACTTTATAAATAAATGTACCCCTTTATTCATTTGTATATATATACAATGTTAAAAGAATTGCTTTAACCAATATTTACATTATATACATTACAACTTAATTATTTTAAATGCCACTTATTTTTAAAAACATTTATTTTAAATTTAGATTCAAATTCCAATTCACTTGAATTATAATCATTTATGTCCATTTATATATTCACACATATCTTCAATAATTTAAATTCAATTTCAATATATATTCAATTCTACTCATGTATGAAATATACATATATGTCTATAATTTTAAATTCAAATGACTTTTAAAACATTCCCTATTTCAAAATCTTAACTCAAAAGAAATTGGAATTTATTGATATATGATTATCACTTATTTTATTTGTTTTAGATTTTTAATTTATTTCCAAATTAAATTCCAAAAGTTTAAAATATATTATTAATTTAAATTGATAAATTTTTGGGATGTTACAAGCATCGTGGTCATTTCAAACTATTGCATACTTCAAAACCAAAGTATCATTTCCATTTTAAATATATTTATTTTCCAACATAGTACATATATTTTATAATTTACAAAGTAAATTATCAGTAATTTCCCGAACTTTACAGATCGCTTCAAAATCAACTCGACTTTCCCATTCAAATTAAATTCAATCTCGCTTTATCAATTTTTATTCAATTTAGATTTCTAAATAACAAATTCAAATTATATGGATCTCAAATACAGATGCGAGTCATAAATAAACCATTTAAATTCCAGAATATTTCAAATCTTTAATATTCAACATTTTCACAGTTAACTTGAACAGTTTCATATAGATCTCGATCGAACCTCATTATTATTTAGTCCTGAAGTATTCACTTAATAATTTCAATATCATTTAAATAATCTAAAATTACGGTTTACTAAATATTTCCTTGAATTCATTTAAACGGGAAATATTCATTAACTTACTTTAATCAAAATCACGTTATACAATCATATCGTTGGATCTCAATTTCAAGAAGTTTCAAATCGATTTAACCAAGTTAAATTCTTACTTGATTACAATTTCAAATGTATTTCTAATTCACCTTCCTAACCTTAACTTATTCACGTTATTACCAAAAGCTATTTGAAAATATAAATTGAAACACTTAACCATGTTATATGTATTAAATCAATCTTAATTAAGTTTAATATTATCATTTAACCTATATATATATATATATATATCATTACCATTTTATAATATATTTAATAATCAATATTTATTACAGCTATATATTTCTTTCCAAAACCATAGAGTTCATTTTCAAAATATTTATATAGACCAACGAAGTCGGTGTATAATTTTCTATTCTATGGTAAAGTGATACAGATATTATCATTTCAATCTGTAATTTAAATACATACGGGTAGATATCATTTCGACCCACAATCGCAAATTCAATTCAAATGAAAATCGTTTGGGTCTATCATTTCAACCGATAACGATTTTCCCCTATTCTAAAGTCCATTCGGGTATGTATCACTTCAACCCATTGCGAATTCTATACTAACAGGGAACTTACTGAGTGATAACAGATATGATAATAATATAACAGATAATAATATAACAGGCATATATCATCAGTAATTAAATGAAATATAAATAATAGGATATGGTGTCATATCCCACAGGTGAACATATACAGATAATAGCCTATCTAACCATAATTAAATAAATAACAATTCAAATTAGCAGCATATTTCAATTATCATTTCAATTGAAATTAACTTTAATAAATATAAGAACGGTAATCGTGAGTGATTGCTCACCTTTCGAAGCTAGAGAAGATAGATAACACGACGAGCTATGATTGAATCACGATATAGACAATCGACCGATCCAACAACAAATCTTAAAGCAAAGCGAGCTGAACACGGATTTGACGGACAAGGTTGTTAGATGGAGAATTGATGAAATAGATCAGAATCTGCATGATATAGACTGAAACGAAATATATTATTCTATTATATTATTTTCTTAAACCAATATTAAATTTGGAACTTATATTTAAATACAAAATATACACATTTTAAAATAAATACTAAATTTAAACCCCTTAAAATAAAATCTCAAACACACTGTACATATGAAATTACAATTAAATATACTCTCGCATGCTATTATATAAAACAATTATATGCAGACTCGACAAATCTACAAAAATATTCACCAAAATATAATTATCTTTCAGGCAGTATATAGACCTAACTTTTTTTCAAATATATAAGAAATGGACATACAAACAACAGTTCAAAAATATATATACTATATCAAACGTACCTTACATTATCTACACGCACATATTAATATATATGTACTTTGAAATATACTTTATAAAATATGTCAATGCGCACATATTATATTCTATTAACAGACTAGTACTTATACAAACCTATTACATATTAAAATATAATATTATAAAATATATACACATTCCAATAGATTACTGCCAACCAAAACAAAAACAAAACAATATATACCTATATACACGACGCGAATATATACATACACCCATGCGAGCAACATGAAATTAGCCCTAAAAACTAATATATTATATGTATGCAGACCTTATGTGTGGCACATATGTAAATTATAAACAACTATAGAATAATATAAACTAAACCATATAAACTTATATTCACAATTTAGACTTGCTTTTATAAAACTGTAAATGAACGGAAATTTGGAAAATTGTACTATATATCTGTAGGTGGCAAATAAGACCTTCACTTTAAGTTTCTTTCCCAAATTTCAGAGCAATATACAAGCAATACTACAACCGCTTATATACTATAAATATCAAGTACAAGCATGACATTGGAACAACTACAAAATACGAAATCTTTTTTCTTCTTCAAACGTACGCAAGCAACATATTTCAAATCATGTCATAACCAGATATATGCGAACAACTTTTTTGAAAGCAAAGTGTACATATCTCATCATAAAGCATTGACTTTGCTCATAACAAGGCCTATTATATGGTTATACTAAATACCTATCTATACTATAGTTTAAATAATATATAAAGTTGCATGAAGACCGTGGCCATATGCTCAAAACACATTATTTAGAACAACAGACAACAAACCCATTATATTTAAAACTGACTCAAATATAACTTTAAAAAAAATAAGGATCAATATATATTAACAACTACCTCACCTGTATAAAAGAAGATGGGACCGAGACTGAGACAAAAGAGCCGACGCATGGCCATAGCTAGGGGAGGCGGAGACGAGGCGTATGTTGGCTAGGGCGGAGGTTGTTAGTTATGCGGTGGGAAGGAGTGCGCGGAAAGAGGGGGTGAGCAACTCGCGGCTTGCATGGAGGAAGGTGGTTGTGCAATCTGGTGGTGAGGCGATCGCTTTTGTGGGCTGAGGTAAGCGGTGGTGCAGAGCTTCAGTGAGGCGATGATGGGTTAGTCTACGAAGGAAGCAAGGCCGCTGGGAAGAAAATGGTAGTAAGGAAAGCACGTAGAGAGAGGAAATGGAGAGGCACCATGCTGATTTACGGCATGAGGTCGGTAGGCATGGCCAAGCGATGGGTGGAAGCTAGGTGGTGGAATTAGGTCGGAGGAGATGCATGCGGAGAGGAGGAAAAATTGGCTTGGAGGGGGTGGTAACAAACGGGAAGAAAGAAAGTAGATAGTTATATAAAACAGAGAAGGGAAAGAATGAACGAGCGCAAATAAAATAACTAAAGATGTAACGGTAACATTTTCGGATGCTAAAAGTTAGCAGTCAATTCTGCAAAAGCAAAAGCCACGTTGAAAATAAAACTATAAATACTAGTTGCCGTTAGAAATTTGAATGGACATCACAACGGTACCGGTACGAATCGTTTTTTTTGGGGTTCTGCTGTGTACAAGACTTTAAAACACAGAAACAAATGTACCGTAGAGATCAGCATAACGAGATGATCAAAATGGTATACAGATACTGGTGGTACAATTGAATTATAAAATTCAAATTTACCTGCTGCTATGTTTGAGAAGGCGTATTCTAAATATTAAATTTTTATTTTCAAATTTTATTGTTTAAAATTTCACAAAATTCAATCAAATATATTATTAAAATAATTAAAATTTTATGGGCCGTTACACTCTCCCCCACTCCAACTTTTCGTCCTCGAAAAGGAAGTAGGTAGGAGAATATGAACAACCAGAAGAAAAATAGATTGAAAATCAAGATTAAACAATTAATTTGAAATGATATAAAATTTACTTGGAATATTTATTTGAAAACATCATTTTCAAATCAATTATCTTCAATACATTAATACTTTTGAAATATCATTAACATGTCGATAATCATTTACTTTAATATTAATTAATAGCTTCTAAAATATTTATAATACTAATAACTTTTTATTAAACCATGTGGTATATAAATAAACAGTATTTTAAAAAGGATATATTCAAAAGGGAAAAGAAGGTAAATTCCGAAATAGAATATAGGTGAATAAATAAAGCTGAGCAGATAAAGTAGACTAAAAAGAATAGTATAGGGCATGAATAATTCATTCAAACCACAAGAATTTCAATTTCAAATATTAATACAAAAATTCTCTGTTGAAAAATAATTTTATAGTACCTTTATAATGAAATACTTTTATATCGAAACCAATTTTCCTTTTGAAAATACTTTTATAACTCGATGTTTCAACAAGTTTATTCTCGTTCCTGCAGACTCTGGCCATGCGTTGATCAGACGCAAAGCTAGAATTCCCCAGGTACTTAGTAGACTTGTTTCAACACCCAGTCAAAATATTGGAAAACTTTTTAAATAGATATGGAAAGTACAATCCAAACAAATAAAACTGAATCATTGTCTAACCACGGATCGCAGATACACAATGGTTACTCCTGGATCCCCCAGGGAACATCCGTATCTGTAAGCTATCTCAGCCTTGTGGATTATGCCATGATGAATAGTAGACCGCAGATACACAATGGTTACGGCTGGATCCCCCAATAAACATCCGTACCCTTAAGCTATCTCAGCCAACGAATTTCGCTACAAATACGACCTATATAGATCGTAGGATACACAATGGTTATGCCTGGATCGCCTATGAAACATCCGTACCCCTAGGCCATTTCATCCAGGCGAATTATGCTATGCAATCGTGCTAATAAGACCATGGAGATCGCCATGGAATTCAAAGGACACTCAAGTATCATATCCAAAAAACCCAAATCAGAGAGAATAATATCCATAGAATGAATCCACAGTGTGGCCACAAAGCGGATATCAAGCAGAAGGCACTTTCCGTATCTTTACTTTGAAAATATATATCATATAGTACCTTTTCAAATCACTTTCAAATATCATACTTGTACAAAGTCCACCATATATAAGATTTTACTTTCAAATCGAATACTTTCCAAAATCAACAGTGTATCAAATCATACTTATATAGACTTCGATTATATAAGATTTCACTTTTCAAATCGAGCACTTATCCAAATCAATAGTTTTCAAATCAATGTCATACTTATACGAATCAATTTTACATAGGTTTGATAACTCCTAAATCAAAAATTTTAGAAAAATAAGTTTCTCAAATTTCAAGTCGTTTCAATATCAGTTCAGTTTCAATATCATATACGATTTCACGAAATCATTTCTTCCAAGTTATACGTATTCAGTTTCAAAGTTTCTCAAATCAATAGGTTTAGAAAATAATCCTGGTTTCCAAATCGACAAAATTTAGGTCAGATAAATTCATTTACTAAAAAAACATTTCAAACTCATTTACCATTTCGAAAGAATTATACTTTTCGAAATCACAAAGCTTTGACAATTTAAACCTCAATTTGGAAGTGTTCGAACATTCAAAATAGTCGAAGAAATCAAATTTCCAATTCAGGGATGGAAATCAACAACAATTAGTAAATCAATTTCAATATATAGAGTTATACCAAATCAAATCCGAAACTCGAGGACTGAGCATCGGCTCACTTCAAACCATTTCAAATATATATACATATATCTTTAGAATATCAAAATCATACTTTGGAATTTGAAATCAAAATTTGCTTCACACAATCACTCGCATAGCAAAGCTACTAGAGTGGCCTTTCCCTCACTCTGAAACTCGAAAATCAATGTCGATGATGCGTGCACTCATCACCGAAATTATTCTCCAGCGAAATAAGTAAGTTATGGACTTCTATTCCCTTGAAAATTTCTTTGTAATTCTTCGAAATCATAGAAACTCATTTGAAGTCATTTGAAACATTTCTTATTTGGAAAATACTTTCAAATCGTATTATTATATATTTTCGAAGTCTCAAAACCTAATTTCAGAACATCGGAATTCAACTACTTGAATTTCAAATTTAAAATACTTCAGTTATGAATAATTTTTATATAAATTCGTTTCTTATATAATCTTCAAAATTTCAAATCCTTTCGAAACTTTTACATATAGAATAAACATTTCTTATTCATTTTATATATAGGTATATAATCCTTATAGAAAACATTTTCACTTTTATATATAGAATAAAATCATAGTTATCAAAATAATAATTTCGATACATAAAACAATTTACAAAATACAAAAAAAACCCCGATTTTCGAAGGATGATTTAAGAATGTATTTCAAATAAAGATAGAGATTCAAATTAGAAGGGCTCTAACCAAATAGAATTCTGATTCAAAGATAGGCTCGACAAACGATGAGATAATTAAATTTCAAAATAGAAGATGGATTTACTTATATAAATTGCAGGTAACCTTAATAGGGTCAACCATGACTTCAGGAATATGATTGATGCGGAGTTCTAAGGCAAATCGACGTTCGATCGCCCGAGATAGAATTCAGCATGACAAAAGATAGCAGCATCTAACCCGAGGGATATATAAATCTCCGTTGAATCAATGCCAAATGTAAATGAGTTTCACCCCCTCACACATCATTCAAAGATTGGCGGGGTCACCTATTCTTCTAGAAATCACTCGAAGTGGAGTTATGGGATACTCCAGAGTCAAGAGAAAAACGAATAGGGAAGAAAAGGATGGATTTTGGGACCGAAGAGAATTTCCCAAAATTCAAAGAAAATTCAAATCTAAGAGGAAGGAATTCAAGCTCGAACAAAAGTGATTCTGCATTTAAACTTACCATATATGTTAAGTTTTGCCTAGAGCCAAAGCTTTGATACCATCTGTAACAACCTGATATTTTCAACCATTCGCGTCCACACATGCCGGACTTGAATTGTTCAAAATATCAGATTGTCAATTTAAATTTGGCAAAACTCAACATGCACAGCAAGTAAATCAATTACAGAATCATAAACACAGAGTACAGAGAAATATAATGCTATGGAATGTACAATTAGTAGTTCATGAAGCTACTGTATAAACATCAGAGTTAGGAATAAAATACAACGGAATATCTCAAACACAATGAAGTCTCCAGTACGAACCGATGACTTCTCTGAACTAATCATCTGGAAGCTGAAAGCTGAATAGATAGTTGGATCTCCAAACGAAGCTCCAAACTTCAAAGCTAAGTCTCAAATGCTGTATCACTTAGTCTGATCCGAGCGTGAAGCAAAACACAAAACACTCGAGTCAGGATTAACATTCCTATATCAATAAATCCAACTCAAGTGAAATATCAACTGTAATAAAATTAACTTAAAGGATGTTTGGGATAACCATCCTGTTAACACCGCCTTAACCATGACTCACCGATCTAGTGCATCAGGAGGTTCCGACCTAACAGTTAGAAGCGTGCCGGCCTAAAGCTCAACAGGGGGTGCCGACCTAAGGCCCTAAATGGATAACGACCTAATGCCTTAAAGGATGCCGACTTAGGAAGTCTACTGACCTAACTTAAGTACCGATCTAATTACCTAAAGGAGTTGCCGACCTAACTGATCAGGACATGGAAAGGTGCACGACCTATACTTAAGTTGCAACCGACTTAAGACTTATGCCAAGCCGTTCACGACCCAGGCAAATGAAGGCAAACCCTATACATCTACTTGACACGCGCATGTTAACTCAGCAACGACCCAAGTCACAACCGATCCAGCTCCCCAGTTATCTCGTTCAGACCGTGATTTGCGACTTACCAAGTTAACTCGTCCACGACCTAAAGCCACTAAGTGTAAGCCCGATGCCATATTACTAAGAAGGAGTAGTGTTGACTCGGAGACGACCTAGGACTTGTGCAAGTGAACTCCTGTGAAGCCAGAAGGGGGCCAGATGGACCGGCCACGACTCATATTAAGTCGGCTACGACTTAACTTAGATCGGCCACGACTTAGGACTTGGCAAAAATTCCAGACCAGAACTCTCTATAAATAGGCAACCACCTCCAACATTCAAAGGACTTTTTTGGCGCATTCTCTTCACACACCGTTACCTTGCTGCATTGAGAACTTCATCAACACTTAGAGCTTCCAAGATTAGAGGAATACATCAAAGAAATTCACGAAGAAACCACACATCTTCAACATGAATCTAAGAACTTTAATCGACGTTGAAGCTTAAGACTTGTTCCAAATCACTTGTAACTTGAAGTGTATTGTACTTGAGAAGAATTGTATCAGTTTGTAACGGGATTATTAATAAAAGTACTTAGAGTGGACGTAGGCTATACCCTTAAGCCGAACCACTATAAAATCGTTGTTGTTTACTGCTTTTCTGCTATTACTTGCTTGTAATTCTTTCCCGATCTATCGGGTGGTGCTTTCACAACTACACTTTACACACCGGGGTGTTAGCGTTCACATTTTAGCGTTAACATTTTTGGTGCTTTCACTGAGAATTGAACTCAGGAAAACTGTCATCATCGCTTCATAGAGATTTGAAGAAAGAATTTCCTTAAAAACCAGAAGTCTATCTGAGATTATGGCTCCTGGAAGGAAAAGTAGATCTATCAGATCTGGAAACATTCAAGAGGGAACCTCCGCTTCCCCTGTACCTAATCAACCCACTCCGTCTGTTGGAGTTACGAAAGCGGAGTTGGATGCTGTGATTCTAGGGCTAAACCAGCAGATAAACGCCCAAAATGCACAATTAGAGGCTCAAAGTGCCCAGAATGCTCTGATTCTGAATAAGTTGAACGATTTACTTGGGGCAAACAATCAACCAGCTGGTAATGAAAGGAACTATGCTGGCAACATTCATGATGTTAGTGAGAGGAATGCTCCGGAAAGGGCTACTAGTCCCTTTGAGCAGGCAGTTCCTGAGGTTGGTGGATCTAGAACTCGGCATGATGAGGAATATCTTTCTGGAATGGTCCGGCAGATCATGAAAGAAAGTATGCAAAGGGTTGTAGATGAGAAGGAATGGGGTTTCGCTCCAAGTAAAACTCCGTTCACTGAAAAAATCTTGAAGGCGGAATTTCCAAGGAAGTTTGTCCCTCCGACTATTCCAGCTTACAAAGGGACAAGTGATCCGAATGAGTTCTTGTATAAATATGATTGGCACATGACAGGTGCCAGGGCCTCTGACGAAATAAAATGTCGATATTTCCCCGTATACCTGGAAGGTGTGGCTCTACTATGGTTCACCAAGTTGCCAGTCCGATCTATCGATCAGTTTTCAGACTTGACCAGAAAATTCAAGGATCAGTTTAGACTATATGCTTCGAAGGCCAAGGACATTATGTCACTATCGAGTTTAGAGCAGAATCCTGGTGAGTCTATCAGATCCTTCTTGAACCGCTTTAATATAGCACTGGCTGAGGTGGACAATGCTGAACCACGAATGATATTGACTTATCTGATGAGGGCTATTGATAAGTCAAGCGAATTTGGGAAATGGTTAAATATGAAGGAGCCAACCTCTCTCGAAAAGTTCTACAAAAAAGCAGATGAATTCATTCGCTTGGAAAGCCGTCCTTTACCAGTAAAGACGGTGTTGGAGAAAGCAGAAGACAACACTGTCACTCCACGCAAGAATGAATCGGTGGGGCAAAAAAGGGAGAATAATAATGGGAAGAAACAGGGTAATCTGAAGAAGCCCCGATCCTTCAAGCCATCAGAATATACTCCATTATCACATACACCGGAGCACATCTACCTGGCCACTAAAGATTCCGTCGATTTCCCTAAACCTATCCCTTTGAGAACCGGGAAAAAAGCCATACAGAGTGGGAAATTCTGCCGCTTCCACAATCAACCCGGTCATGAGACTGATGAATGCCGCCAGTTGAAAAATCTAATTGAAGAATTGCTAAGAGAAAACAAACTGTAGCAATTCGTGAAGAAAAATAGCAACAATCCTGCATCGTCAAGTCA
The DNA here is from genome assembly GCA_030765085.1 of Allium cepa. Classification (NCBI taxonomy): domain Eukaryota; kingdom Viridiplantae; phylum Streptophyta; class Magnoliopsida; order Asparagales; family Amaryllidaceae; genus Allium; species Allium cepa. The sequence goes on along the minus strand of CM060931.1, from coordinate 743,953,618 downwards.
GGGGCAAAAGGTTCCTGTTCATCAGCCTAGGACAGGTGAGAAAGCTACGGGACATGAATCTGGAAGGCCCGTTATCAATGTCATTACAGGAGGGCCTCACCCAGCTGGCAAGAGCTGGGGTGAGATGGAGAGATATTCCAGGGCTTTGAAATATGCTCCAGCCGAAGAAGACGTCTTTGTTTTAGAAGACACTACGCCCCTGAAACAACAGAAAACTTTCGGCGATGATATTGTTTTCAGAGCCAGAGATTCCACAGGTATAGAAGCTCCTACCCTAGATCCCTTGCTCATCTCGGCTGGTATTGGACCGGCCATTGTCAGAAGAGTCCTCATTGACTGCGGAGCATCATGCAATATCCTCTTCAAGAAGACATTTGACCAGATGAAAATCCCTATGATTGATGTACAAGCCTCATCACAGAAGATCGCTGGCTTCACTGGGGAGCCAAAACAACCAATTGGGACCATCGATCTGCTTGTAGAACTTGGAGAAGCAGAAAGGAAAGTGGTCCGCAAGCAAATATTTGTGATTGTCGATGAGTTTTCTGCTTATAATGCTTTTCTTGGCCGTCCAACACTCGCAGCATTCAAAGCTATCCTAGCCCCGTGGTGCCTCACTATTAAATTCCCTACTGACAATGGAGTAGGAGTTATAAAAGGGGATCAAAATGCTGCGCGAGAGTGCTATTTGACAGAGCTGCGAGAGTCAAGAAAAAGAGAAATGGGGAAGGATGCGGCAACCCCAGTCCGCATCAAAGAACCAGCCTTGTAGCAATTACGGGGCGGACCCTGCACTGGAGAGCACAGCGGGGCACGGAAAGAGATGGATCCCAGAAAAGCCAGTGCAGGGGAGAATAGAGTGGTACCGGTGGAAACGACAGTTCCGGTACCTGTTGACCCGAAGGACCCAAATAAGGTGTTAAATGTGGGTTCACAGCTTAATGTGTCAATTCAGAATATCTTGATATCTTTCCTGAAAGCAAATCTGGATGTCTTTGCTTGGACTCATGCCGATATGTGTGGAATATCCCCAGAAGTTGCAGTACACGCTCTGAATATTGACCCAAAGTTTACGCCAGTTAAACAGAAAAGAAGAACCCAAGGTCCAGAAAGGTCAGCAGCATTAAAAGAAGAAGTTGATCGACTCATGGAAAATAACTTCATCAAAGAATCTACATATCCGAATTGGGTTTCAAATCCTGTGTTGGTCAAGAAAGCTAATGGAAAATGGAGAGTGTGCATTGATTTTTCTGATCTAAACAAGGCTTGCCCCAAAGATTGCTTCCCATTACCCAGGATCGATCAACTGGTAGACGGAACTGCGGGACATGAATTGTTATCTTTCATGGATGCCTACTCCGGTTATAACCAAATCATGATGCACGAGCCGGATCAGGAAGATACAAGCTTTATCACAGATGTTGGACTTTATTGCTACAGAGTTATGCCCTTCGGATTGAAAAATGCAGGGGCAACCTACCAAAGACTTGTTAATGCTATGTTCAAACCGCAATTGGGCAAAACTATGGAAGTCTACGTCGACGACATGTTAGTGAAGTCCAGGAAAGCAGCGGATCACATTGAACACTTAGCAGAAATGTTCGCCGTCCTCCGGAAATACAGAATGAAACTTAACCCTCTGAAATGTACATTTGGGGTCGAGTCCGGAAAGTTCTTAGGTTTCATCGTCAGTGCTAGGGGCATTGAGGCTAGTCCAGCTCAAATTACTGCCTTGAAAGAAGTTAAAGCTCCTAGAACAAAGAAGGAATTGCAGAGTCTCAACGGAAAGGTCGCCGCCCTGAGTCGGTTCATTTCCAAAGCCACTGATAAATGCATCCCATTCTTTGACGCCCTGAAGAAAGGAAAGAAGAATTTTGAATGGACTTCCGAATGCCAAAAAGCCTTCGATGAGTTGATCCGTCATATGGAAATGCCTCCAATACTTTCTAGGCCAGGCAATGGTGAGGATCTTCTTATATACTTGGCAGTATCATCTCATGCTCTAAGTGCAGCGCTGATACGGGAAGACAAAAGGATTCAACATCCGGTTTACTATATCAGCAAAAGACTCACTGGGGCAGAGCTGAATTACTCCAAGTTGGAAAAACTCGCCTATTGCCTACTAGTTGCATCAAGGAAACTGAGGCAATATTTCCAAGCTCATCCTATCAAAGTACTCACTGATCAACCTCTAAAGCAAGTCCTATTTCGCCCTGAAACTTCGGGTCGCCTTCTAAAATGGAACATTGAACTCAGTCAATATGACATCACCTATCACCCCCGAAAAGCAATCAACGGACAAGCTTTAGCTGATTTCATTGCAGAATTCACAGAGAAAGATAATGGTGAGGAAGAAACGATCAATGATTCCCCAATCCAGTGGAAGATGTATGTTGATGGCGCAAGAAATGACTACTGTTCTGGAGCCGGAGTGGTACTTGAAACTCCTGAAGGTCGATCATTATGTTATGCACTAAGATTGGAATTTCCTTCAACAAACAATGAGGCAGAATATGAAGCTCTTATTGCAGGTCTGAAAATCGCTAAAGAGCTAAACATTCGAGCATTACAAATCTTCAGTGATTCTCAGCTTATTGTATGCCAAGTCAAGAAGGAATTTCAAGCAAAAGGTGGAAACCTGCCTTCCTACTTGTCAAAGGCTTGGGAACTCCTATGTGAACTCGATCACTATTCAATAAGCCACATTCCTCGGGAAGAGAATATGAAGGCAGATTCCCTCGCAAAGTATTCAAGTTCTGGTGAAGCTCAACTATTGGGATTGGTCCCTGTAGAAGTCCTTTCAGCACCAAGTATAGACGAGATGGATATAGACTGGATTATGAATGTATCTCAAGAACAAGAGTCATGGATGACTCCAACACTGGACTACCTACTCAGAGGTTCTCTGCCAGAAAATTCGATAGAAAGACGAAAGCTACTAAGGAAAGCCTCTCGCTATGTAATTCAGGATGGCCGATTGTACAGACGGGGATTCTCAATGCCATTGCTTCGATGTGTATCCCGGGAAGAGTCCAAAACAATCCTAGCTGAGGTGCATGGAGGAGAATGTGGTGATCATTCAGGTGGTCAAACATTAGCAAAGAAAATTCTCCGATACGGATATTTTTGGCCAGAAATTAATCGAGATGCTGCAGATTACTCCCGAAAATGTGACAAATGCCAAAGATTTGCCAAAATTCCTAGAGCACCTTCTACCGAACTCACACAGATGGTCAGTCCATGGCCATTTGCAATTTGGGGAATGGATCTCATTGGGCCGCTACCAACTGCTAAATCAGGGATTAAATATGCTATTGTTGCAGTTGATTATTTTACTAAATGGGCTGAAGCTGAACCATTGGCTACTATCACTTCTAAGAAAATGATAAGCTTTGTGACCAAGAATATCATTTGCAGATACGGTGTGCCTCAGAAAATAATCACAGACAATGGTACTCAGTTTGAAAGCGAGGAATTCCAGGATTTTTGCAAACGATTCAAAATCCAGAAAAGCTTTTCGGTAGTAGCTCATCCGCAGGCAAACGGGCAAGTGGAAGCAGTGAACAAGATCATCAAATCAACCATCAAAAAGCAACTCGAAAGAGCAAAAGGTGGTTGGGTCGATAAACTACCACTTGCACTATGGGCATACAGAACTACTCACAAAACTGCAACTGGGCATACTCCTTTTTCGTTAGCATACGGATCGGAAGCAATGATCCCGGTTGAAACAGAGGTCCCTTCACACAGAAGAATCCATTTCAATCAAGCAGAAAATGAGAAGCTACAACTTGAAGCGCTGGATCTCCTTGATGAAAAAAGAGATGAAGCTAACCTCAGAGTTGCAACTCATCAGCAAAGGATAGCCAGACATTTCAATTCCAAAGTTCGTCAACGCAGCTTTGAAATTGGAGATCTAGTCCTGAAAAGAATTATGACCGCGACAGGTGTGTTTGGGCCAAATTGGGAAGGACCGTATGTAATAGGTCAGAAGCTTCTTGACGGCACATTCAAGCTCACCACTGTTGATGGAGATCAAATTCCAAGGGCATGGAACAACAACCATTTGCGTCCATACTTTACTTGAAAATTTTGTTGAAACATTGTAAAAAGAATTATGAATGTATGATTCTTGTAATTGAAAGCAATTGTGAAACTGATGCAAGTAAATAATGAAAGAATATAAAGTGGATGTAGGCCCAATTTCATGGCCGAACCACTATAAATCTTGTGTTCCTTATTATTATTATATGTTTGCTTTGTTTTCGATATAAAAATACATAAAATGTATTGCTGAAATGTCGATTTAAATTTTTGCAGACAATGGAAATAAAACTTGCGCATAATAAGACCGAGTGATTCTCACCATCATTCAACAAACAAATTTCAAGTCATAAAGGCCCCGAATTCAAATCCTAGATAGGAAATACTTCAATTGAACGGCTTATGATTTCGATAGAAACGAGCCCTTGCTAATAAGTTGAGATTGTTTGAACGAACAAACATCCAATTAGGAAGCTAGTGCCCGTTCTCACGAACTTGCCTGACAATGAAGTACGCTTCCTTGGATTAAACAAGCCACTTGCGAGAAAAGGGGAATGAAAACTTGAAAAGAAAAGAACAAAAAGAGGAGAGGATCGCTGAAAAGGCATAAGCAAGTGAACAGAGGAACAACCAAAGCTACCATCAGCAGCACAAGTCCTCTTCGGAGGCGCAACTCTTCGGAGGATAAAAGACCTCTAATGGGTCATACACCACAAAAAAGAAAGTTCTCTACTCAACAAAAAAGATTGGAGGAGTCATGACCCTCCAACCATGAGAGAGTAACTTCCAGGCGATGAAAACCCTCTCTGAGGCACATTTCACCAGGAGTTGAAGTGTTATGACCGCTCTTCGGGATTTCACTTCACCAGAGTTGAAATGTAAACAAAATAAAAGCCCTCTTCGGAGGCCCATTTCACCAGGAGTTGAAGTGTTATGACCGCTCTTCGGGATTTCACTTCAACAGAGTTGAAATGTAAACAAAATAAAAGCCCTCTTCGGAGGCCCATTTCACCAGGAGTTGAAGCGTTATGACCGCTCTTCGGGATTTCACTTCACCAGAGTTGAAATGTAAACAAAATAAAAGCCCTCTTCGGAGGCACATTTCGCCAGGAGTTGAAGTGTTATGACCGCTCTTCGGGATTTCACTTCACCAGAGTTGAAATGTAAACAAAATAAAAGCCCTCTTCGGAGGCACATTTCGCCAGGAGTTGAAGTGTAACAACCGCTCTTCGGGATTTCACTTCACCAGAGTTGAAATGTAAACAAAATAAAACCCTCTTCGGAGGCCCATTTCACCAGGAGTTGAAGTGTTATGACCGCTCTTCGGGATTTCACTTCACCAGAGTTGAAATGTAAACAAAATAAAAGCCCTCTTCGGAGGCACATTTCGCCAGGAGTTGAAGTGTTATGACCGCTCTTCGGGATTTCACTTCACCAGAGTTGAAATGTAAACAAAATAAAAGCCCTCTTCGGAGGCACATTTCGCCAGGAGTTGAAGTGTAACAACCGCTCTTCGGAATTTCACTTCACCAAAGTTGAAATGCAAAAACAAAATAAAGACCTTCCTGAAAGCCCACATTTCACCGAGATTGAAATAAAACTTCCAAGTGTTGAAACGCGAAAAGGCTTTCTTCGAAGGCACAACTCTTTGGAGGTACACGTTTCACCAAGATTGAAATAAAACTTCCAAGTGTTGAAACGTGAAAAATCCCTCCTTAGAGGTACAACCCCCTCCCGGGGACACAATTCAAAGGAAGGACCTCTTCGAAGACACAATCAAGAAGAAAGACCTCTTCGGAAGCCCACGTTTCACCAAGATTGAAATAAAACTTCCAAGTGTTGAAACGTGAAAAGGCTTTCTTCAAAGGCACAACTCTTTGGAGGTACACGTTTCACCGAGATTGAAATAAAACTTCCAAGTGTTGAAACGTGAAAAATCCCTCCTCAGAGGTACAACTTTGTATAAAAAAAAAATCCTCATCAAAAGCGTACTTTAACTTTCAAAGGAAGAGTAATTTACCTACTATGGAAAATGATCGTTAAAAAAAAAAAAAAAAGAAAAAGAAAAGAAGTTAAAGTACCCTTCAGAGGTCCGCTTTACCACATAGAGGAATTCACTTGGTAAAATATGCACATAAGCAAAAGAAAAAAGTGATTTCTTCGAACGACAAAGCGTAGAAACTTATACGAAGGGAGTTGTACTCTACAAAAATTTTCTTTAAAGAATAAAATAATTATTCTTTAGCAAATAAGAGTGCAAGTCCCCTCGAAGTATAAAACATTGCAGCAAGCTTAAGGTATGGGGGCAACATGGTATAATAGTGTAGCTGCGTCAGTAAAGTAATACTCAAACAACATACCATAAGCCCGCTGCAATATCATATAAATAAACTTGTGCAAAAATGAATAATAAATGCATACTCAAATTCAAACAGAAGTATGTACAAATAAAGAATCATTTTATTCAATTGCAGATATTGCAGATACAGGTTTCAAAATAAGAAGCAGGGGCCGGTGCCTGCACAACATCCGACCATTACACAAAAAAGGAATCAAAAAGCTCAACTCTTCATTTCTTCTTGCCGCCTTTAGACCCTTTACCCGACCAAGTGGTTAGCTTTTCGGGTCTTCCAGGTTGGTCTGAAGGCATGAGGGAAGAAGGGGAGGGAGGTACAACTGGCGCAATTTCCGGTTCCTCTTCAGTGGTGATAATTTTCTTCCCCTTCCTCTTCGATGTCCCAAGCTTCTTTCTTCTCTACGAAGAAGACTCACTCCCCGGAGTAACGAGAGCGGACAAAACTACGTCGTCAGAAGGAGTCCGCTCCGGAGAGATCTCGCCTCCTTCGAGTCCCTCATCTTTTTGCTCCTGCGAGGCAACAGGGTCATCCAAACCATGAAGAGCCTCAATTTTCTCCTCTTGTGACCCAGGTTGTGAAGCAGAAGAGGAGTCACTTGAAGAGATGGAGGAGGAATAACCAGAGAAGGCGAAGTCTGCACGGCACTTGTTGTTTCAACTGCAGAAGAAGAAAAATTGAAAATGTTAGTATCTTCCCGAAAGAAGGGAGATATGGGTTCATCGAGATTCAGGAGGTAATCGAGAAGCTCATCAAATTTTTGAGGAATAAGCAGGCAATCCACCTGAATCGGACCAATGTCGAAATTACCTGAAGATATTGGCTTTGTCAGTTCAATCTCATAATTCTGAGCCCCAATGTCCTCCAAAGCCTCTTCATCAGTAGGGGTGATTACCCCAGTTCTTGTAGGAGGCGGCAAATGAGCACTAGGGCCTGTAATGTCCACCTCGGGAGAAACTAGAGGACGTTCGGAGATGGTAGGCGGTACTTCTTTTTCAGAACGCTCTTCTTCCGCCATCCCGGCCCGCGCTCTGGCAAGCTGCTCCTTACCCTTGGCAAGAGCGGCACGGGCTTCGTCATCAAGATAATGCTCTTCAAGGGCTGACTCAGCATATCCAGCACCTTTACCACCGAGCATATCAAGTGCTGTCTCCCAAACTTCAGCCAGTGTGATTTCATACTTGGGGCCTAGAAAGGCAAGGCTTCCACGCCCCAAGACGCTGTGCAAATAGAAGTCGAATAATGTTGAGCTGATGCTGTTTTTAGTTGCCTCGTGAGATTCTTCAGCTGCGATTCTGCCGGCGACAGCCTCATCACGCTCCCTTTCAGTTTTGGCAAGCTGAAGCTTAAGCATTTGTATCTCCGCCTCCTGGGAGTTGTTTTTCTTTCGGAGCTCAGCAATATCAGTAGCATAGCCTTCACTGATTCTTTTTTGTACTTCTAGCCTGTCTTCGGCATCCCTTTGGCTAGCGTGAGCGTCTCTCACTTGTTTCAGGAGCACTTCTTCTTTTTGAGAATAGGAAGTAGAGGAAGCAGCAAGTTCATGTTTCAATTCCTCGACTTTTGCTTCGAGCTCCTCATTGTAAGAAGCAATGTTCCTCATCTCGGTGTCGTGTTGCTCAACGACCTTTTGCCATTCGGCCTTATCGTTTTCCATAGTAAGCATGGCCTCTATGTTGGCACGGTTAACTCTTTGAAGCTCATCGACAAGCTTCTGCCAGTTTGACATCCTCTCGATATCGAGCTTGACGGCATCAAGATTGCGCAACATAGCAGACTTGTCGATGGGGACCAAGTCTAGGTCGAACCTCACCCCCTTAAGGCACTATTGAGGAAATCGGCTCTGCAGAGTGGCAGGACCCGGTCCAACTTGAAATTTGGGCCTGCTAATTATCGTTTGAATATCTGATTTCCCAAGAGCGGGAGAGTCATAAGGAATGTCGAGTGAGGCAGGAATAGTAACTTTCTCAGGAGTAGTAGAGGCCTGCTTTTCACTGTGACGGGCTCGTTTGCTTAAGTCTTCACTCATGTGACCTTTTCCTCGATCGTCATGAGATTTTCTCTTGTGAGAGTCATCGCCTTTTTGCCAAGAATCATGGCGCTCTTCTCTCTCCCTTCTTTCACGATGTTCTTCTTCAGTCCTCCTTTCATGAGCCTTTCGGGCAGCCCTCTCTTCATCCGACTCTCTGTAGGAAGGAAGGTAACGCCTGTAATCATACTGGCTACGCCTCCCGTAGCGCTGGAAATCGTCATAATACGAGCCGCTGCGCCCCATAGGAGAATCTGGAATTAAAATAATAAGCTTTAGAAATCTTTAAAGTGCAAGAAGATAAGTGCATAGAAGTGATGAGAAATTCTAAGTGTGTGTGTTGTGCAAACGACGCGCATTAATCTACGAACCACTCTTTATTTGGGGAGTGGTTGTGGGTGTAATAGTTAACGTCAACTCTTGAGTCGACGACGGCTGTTGCAAAATAGAAGTAGCTTCAACTACTGAAGAAGAAATCCCGGCAGTAGTAGGGTCATCTTTGAAGATCTCTTGTGAAGTAGCGAAGAGGTCGCTCAATCCTTCGAAGGTATCGTCCCTGCTTTGCTTGACAGGACTGGATTTCTTAGCCTTTTCACCAGATTCTTGTGAATGGTGAGAGGATCCCTGAGGCTCTTCTTCCTCGATAACCGGGGCAAGTTTACCAGATGGCCCCGCAACATCGACAGAAGTGGAGCACTTCACCAGCGAAGATTCAGGAGTCTTTATCGGAGAATCGGGGACTTCCGTTGGAACTTCATGAGCATGCATAGAGCGAGAAGTGTGTAAAAGCCCATGTTGATGTAAAAATTCATCCCTCAACAGAAATTTTATGCTCCTCTCTTCTGTGGCCACGGCACTCAACCTCTCAAAAACTTGCTTGTGAATTGGGTCTCTAGAGGGGAGAGGAAGTGCTGAAAAGAATAAAGAATGAAATTAGCAACTGAAAGTTCGGATCTCGAAAAAGTTTCAAAACGGAGAAAATAGAAACACTAATCTTACTTCCTACTCTCCAGATGGCATAAAAGCCTGAGGGACAGTGGGCAAAGAAAAACTGGTTCAAGAATCCATGAACGCTTTCAGTAAGATCGGAAATGAGCTTGCGGTTCCTGGCACTTCTCACAATAATAAGGGAAGGATGATCTTTACTCTTTGCAAATGAGCACAGATAACGAATTTCTTCAAAACTCGGTAGGCGATCAAGGGTTCTTCTAAACAAAACACATAACCCCGTCAAGATGGCATAGCCATTGGGATGAAGTTGAAACGGAGAGATTGTCAACCGAAGGAGAAGAGTTCGAAGGAAGTCGTTAAAAGGAGGAATCGCCCCACTTAAGCACATTTGGCGATTGACTGCAACAAAGCCATAGGGAGGATTGTCAGCAGTATCTCCAGGCCCAGGGAGAAGAACATCACTTTCAGCAAAGCCAAATTAAGTGCGCAGCTGGACAAACGCTCTCGAAGTTAGAATAGTCGGGGTTCTCTCCGGAGGATTCGCTATGGGAACAGCTATCGGAAAAGTTTCTTCCTCTGGAGTTACCACTTCTTCTTCTCGGTGGGAAGTCATTCTACATAAACAACTGGGTATTCAAACATGAAGGTGCACGTTTCCTAAAGTGTGTGAAGTGTTGTGTAAAATCAATCAAGCAGTGAACAAATATAACTGGAATGAAAACTAGCAAACATTCGTTAGTTATGAAATTCAGGGACTATTGTTTTAAGCCTAAATATGCAAGTAAGATGTTGATGCAGATAAATCAGTTCAGATTATTGATACTTTGCATTAATATTTAACTTTAACTGATTGATTCACAAACATTTCATGCAATATAATTAAGTTGCTTGTCTTGTCTTGACTAATCTGTCATCTGACATGGGCAGTCGATGGCAGTATTTTCGCCTTGGTTTTCTTTGTTTGTTATCTTCAGCAGGTTAGCAGCTTATAAGTTAATGCGATCTGTGAAATAATACAATGAGATTCAAGCAAATTTAAAGTTGGGGCAGTTCAAAATTCAGGCAACTTAGTTTGGCAGTTCAAGTTAGAAACTCAAAGTGGATCTATGCTCTCAACAAGTCAGCATGCCCAAAGCTTAAGTATTAACTCGGCAGCGGTTTAAGGGCTTAGCTCGGTCACGACTTAGGGGTTAACTTGGCTGCAGTTCAAGGTTAAATCAGTAGAAGGTTGAATCGGCAGATTTCCCCAAGTATTAAGTCGGCTACGGTTCAAAAGTTTTTCGCGAGATAAGGCTAGGTCGGTAGCGGGTCAGAGTCTGAGCATTTTAATTAGGCAACTCAGTCCTCTAGGTCGCAAGGGAGAGATAAGAATGTAAGCTCCGGTCCGAAAGACAGGAACTTTTCCAAGTATTAACTCGGTCACGATTCAGGCCTTAAAGTTTAAATCGGCAAATGTTCTTCAAGCACTATCTCAGCCACGACTTAAGGTTGCTAAGAGCCAGGTCGGCTAAAGGATAAGCCACCCAAAATCACTGACTCGCTCCCGAACCAACATCACACTCCATCTACCCATTAACCCGATAACCATTCCATCAACAACAGCCTTCATTCATGCTATCGAATCACCCAATACAACGGTTCGAAGTTGTCACAAATCCAATACCCTGCCATCAGAGATCATCGAGCCTAAGGTGATAAATCACCTTCGTTGTATCAGCGATCATCTGAAGCCGGATTGAGTAACCTAGGCTCCATCAGCTATAAACGTGATGAGATTCGTGATGGAGCGTCATATAGGGAGGCGATTCGAGTTTAGGCAACAGAATTCACGAATCAATGATAATCTATGGTCGAAAAAAGGAAGAAATCGCTTACGCAATGAATAGCAGATGTTTTCAGTAGTTGATTGGAATTAAATCGTCTTTTTTGAGCCCGGAAGAATTTTAATGGCAGAATTGAGCAAGGTAGTAAGTAATGAAAAGGAAGAAGAAGATGGATGTTTTATACATTACAGTAGGGAGAACTGAAGCGGCAGATGCGGTCTAACTGTTGGGTCGCGTACGACCTACCGACCAAAGAGGGGACGGGTTAAGGACTATCGAAGCACACGACCTAACATTTAGGCGTATACTTCGAGGGGCAAATGTTAACACCGCCTTAAACATGACTCACCGATCTAGTGCATCAGGAGGTTCCGACCTAACAGTTAGAAGCGTGCTGGCCTAAAGCTCAACAGGGGGTGCCGACCTAAGGCCTAAGGGTATGCCGACTTAACACTTCAACGAGGCTACCGACTTAACACTTCAACGAGGCTACCGACTTAACACTTCAATGAGGCTACTGACTCTACTGACTCAACATAGATACCGACCTAACAGTCTAGGGAGATTGCCGACTTAACTGGTTGCCGACCTAACTGCCTTAACAGGAATGCCGACCTAAGGCCCTAAATGGATAACGACCTAATGCCTTAAAGGATGCCGACTTAGGAAGTCTACTGACCTAACTTAAGTACCGATCTAATTACCTAAAGGAGTTGCTGTAACGACCCAGAATTTTATTTAATTAAAATATGAATATTTAATTAGTTTTAAATATTAATAAGTGAATTTATAAGTCAAATAAATTTTAATTTGAATTATTGGATTTAATTGGATAATTAAATCGATAATTTAATATGTTAAATTATGGAAATAATTGAAAATAGAGTTAAAAATGATTGAAAATAATTTGTAAAATTTCATTTAATCATACTGGAGTTATAGAAATATTTTAGAACTTTTAAAATCGAATTAAAAGTTAATTTGTGAAAATTGAATATTTTAATATTTAATAATCGACTGTAAAATAGTCAATTTTTGAACAGTCTCAGAATTGAACGAAACCAGTTCCATTGGATCCGTAATAGTTAGTTATTACCGGATTTCAATTTTCGTGTCAATCGGAGTTATCGTTTGATCGTGGCAGCTCGAAACGCATCGAATCGTTTTTAATTTAAATTTGGCGAGTCAAAATAGCCATTTTTCAAAAAGTCTCGGATTTCGACGAAACCAGTTTCATCGGATCCGTAATGTGATATTATTGTAAGGTTTCAAATTTCAAGTCAATTGGATTTACCGTTTGTCCGGTACAAATTAAAACGCCTAGAAATCGATTTAAATCGGTTTAATTCAAATTGAGCGTTTATAGCCATAACTCGCACATACTTCCGAATTAGCTTCCGAAACCTGTTCCATTGTGTCCGGAACGCGGGATAAACCCTAGGTACGCTGGTTACGGCGTCTAAATCGGAGTTCGGAATTCCCGGGATGAATAGTGTTTACGCTAGCTTTTTCTATAAATAGGAGTTAAAAATCTAAAATAAAAAAATATATGTAAAACCCTAATTTCTAAACGTGGCCGCCACCTTCACAATGTAAGGCCGAAAATTCTTCAATTTCTTCCCTCAATCTCTCCCAATCCACTCAATGATTTCAGAAATCTTCAACTAACAAAACGTAGATCTCGTCAAGAGCTTTCAAATCAACGGTGGTGATCAGTTTCTGTTGAGTGGATCAATGGGAAAACGCAATGGAAATGCACGCGTTTAGAGGCCGATTTCACAGCCAAGGGAGGGCCGAGCCTCACGAGATTTAGGCCGAACCTAGAGGGGGTTAGGGGCTACAGCATGGAGCTTCTTGATCGAGGTATCGTCGTGTGATTGTGGAGATTAATTAAACCCTAAGATTTAAATGTATGGGTTCAATTTGTTACAGCTTGGATACTGGTGCGTGCGTGAAAAAAAGGGGTAGGGGGAAGAAGCAAAATTCACGGCTATGATGGTGGAGCGTTGGATCTAAGGCTGAGATTAGTTTAGGTTTGAATATTAATAAGAGTTGTAAATATTTGTTTAAAATTTATGTACAAACTTGTAAAATCAATAACTTTTTCATACGAGGTCGAAAAAATGCAAATCCAGTTGCGTTGGAATCGTATGGACGAGCACTACGCGATGGAGTTGGTTTGGAGTCGTTTGGAGTTAGTGAGAATTTCGGGTAAAATTAAACGTGCGTTTAATTTTATTCGAAATTAAAGCTAAAACGGAATTTAAAACCAAGGTGAGAACTTCTCACTCAATCGAATAGATTTCGATTTTATTTTAAATAGTTAGATTTAAAATATTTGAATGCATGTTTGAATGATGACTGTAAATTATTGATTGTTAAAATAGACATTATGCGCCGTTAGTAAGCGGATGTTATTTAATAAAAACATATACCGCGAATATTTCATAAACAGTGAAATTGGTATTATATATAATATCAATATATATATATTGGCATATGTATATATTGCAGTTATTGATTTCCCGCATTTTTTGTTTAGCGGATGAGACCCTATTACGCCGTTATTAAGCGGATAATATTTAATAAGAACATGTACCGCGATAATTTCGTACTGGAGCGAAATTGGTATTGTGTTAATGTTTTTGGATGCAGGAAAACAGGTTGGAGGGATCCAACTGGATTCCTCAACAGTATTTATTTTATTTCAGATATTTTGATATTTGATGGATTATCATATCGATATATGATATCGTTATTAGTCGTGATTGACTATTTGGTGTGTAGCATCATTGGACCCAGATTTTGGGATTTTAAAATGATTTTAAAAGTGATTTTGAAAATATACTATATTTTTGGAATTGATCCATTATAAATAAATAAACGTTATAATTCTTAAAGTTATAAAAATTATAATTTTTGTGAAATATAGTTAAAAGCTGATTTTTTGAGAAATATGGGTTAATGATTTTATAAAATAGTTAAATTGGATTTTTGAATATATTATAAAAGTTAAAAATAGGATTTATAAAATTTGATTATTTTATAAATCAAAATGGTGAGATTATAAAGGAATTTAAAGACGTTTTAAAAGAATAATATAATTTGATTTATATTAAGAGATTTATAAATAGATATTTATAAATCGAAATATTGACATTATAAAACGAGTTTTTATAAGTGTTTGAATGAAGTGAAAATGAATTTCATTAAAGAATAAAATTTATAGAATTATAAACCGTGAAGTTATAAATGAAATTTATAAATAGTAAGATTTATAAATTTGGTGAAATTATTTGAAGAATAGATTGGATAAATCATTAAATCTTATAAGTTATAAGATTTATAAATTGGAAAGTCTTTGAAAGAACGATCTTATAAAATAATCGGTTTATAAGTATTTAACTTATAATATGAAAGTTTAGTTTATAATTTAGTTATAAACTGGAATAGGTTAATAAAGGAATTTATAAAAAGGAAGTTGTTATAAATAAATAGAAACGGAATTTATAAACGTTGTTTTATAAATCCACAAATGACTTATTTTGATAAGTTAATTGTTATAACTTAGAAATAGAGTTATATTCACATTTTGAATAGTGAACAATCCTTTGAATTAAAATGAATAAAAGGATGGAATTTGTTAAAGAAGTATATTCACGTTTTTGAATAGTGAATGATATGTTAAAGAAATTGTTTTTAAATGAGATGTTTAAATAGAATTAAAACAATCTAACGATGTTTTTAAACATGTTGAGATTCGAAACCATAGATTTCAACATTTATTGTTGAAATAGATGTTTCAAGAAATAAAAGGAAATGGTGGACTATAACACTGTTGTTATAGTAAATGATTTCCGAAAGGAAATGTTTTTTATTAGTATTGGGATTTATATATCTATTTTCAATTCGAATCCCTATACTAGTGATTTTGGGTTGTCGTAACGATGTTTTACGCAACATTCGTTTTGGCCCAAGTAAATATGTTTAAGTGAATAATTTCCTTAAAGAATGAAATATATACTTAATTCGATTTAAGTATATTGAATATTTTCTAAGTGTTGAAAATAAAAGAGATTTGTGAATTACTTATGAATAAATAAGTATGGAAACGTTTTCCAATATGAAGTGAATATTTAGAAATTATCTTTTTGAAGATAAATTGAAATGGATAAGTGAAATCGTATATGCATGGATATTTTGAAATATAAATTCATTATGGAATTTATATGTGAAAGGGAATTTGTTTAAAAATAAATGTTGATTTATTTTTGAAGTGTTGGAATTTTATATCTTGTAAAGATATTTTGGAAATGTAAATAATTTGGAAAAATTATTTGGAATCTGGTGATGTATGCATATCCATTGATAGTTCAATAACCGACTATCAATATTTCCCTTTGAATGGGTATTTGATGTGAATTGATTGAATTTGAATGCACACTTATTTTTGAATAAGCGCTCACTATTCGGGTTAACCGGGAAAGGACCATGGGGTCGTATAACCCACTCCGAATATGTGATACGTCGTTGTGAATTGCATTTGAAGATCGGTGTTGAAGACCGGTATTTGCGAAAGCGATAGGATGAACTATCGATTGACTCTGCACCGAGTTGCTCCGGTATTGAGTTCTCCATATGTGATGGTGAATCCGATCAGGATTGTGAATATCCGGATTGCAAGGACTTCTTTGTAAGTGCCTTCGGTTCTGTTCGAGCCCGGAACAGACTTGTATGGATTGTATGCCTGACATTACAATTTGAGATATAAAGCCGATTTCTTTCAAATATATTTCTGTTGGTGGCGGAGAATTTATTCTTTGCTTAACACCCTTCTTTGAGACGTACGAGCTCAAAGGTTATATAGTTGAAGTTATCAGCAATATATCCCATTTTGGTAATGTGACATGCTGAGTGATGCTGAAATGATCATTGTGTTGATTATTTGTGATAGGATCATTTATTTGATCGTCTATCTTAGTGATCATTGTGTTGATCATTTATTGACCCAAAGCATGGCTTTTGTATAAAGTATGTTTTTGTGGACGTGACTTCGTCGAGCCTCACATCCCAGAAATGGTCAAAACAGGAAAGATGCAGCAAGGTTATTAGGGGTTGCTGTAGCTCCCCTTAGGTTATGTGCATTTCCTTCTGGAAAAGGGTGGTATCATGGTATGGAGCCCAGATACTTACTCATGTTGAAAACACTCTATTTATTATGGTGTGATGTTGGATATCGAGCGCTCGGTTGAAAAGGTCCTAAAGGACCGGGGAATGGCGTGCTCGTGTCAGTAGTTACCCAGTTAAGGGGTAACCCGGCCTTGTGTTGGCAGAGATCCGGTTTGGTTCTCGGGGATGTCTTTCCAGAGGCATTCTCAGTGGCAATGGGAAGTTCCTTGGCCTGACCATTTGTTGGAAATCCAATTCCCAATACGAAACTTGTACGGTATTAGTTGTAGAACCTGCTATTCACTTATGGTGGTCACCACTGTTTGGATGGTAGCTATAGTAGGCATAGTTCGAAATGTCTATGTTGGCTAAGATTTATATTCTACTTTCGAAATGAATTTTTCTCTACACTATGCACTAGTAATAATATCAAATGTTATTTTAAATGCGTATCAAGCATTTTTGACTATCATAAGGAGAAATCTCCTCCGATTCTGCGTTTGCATGTGTGTGTGTGCGGGAGGCCTTATGGTAGTCTCATTTTTAAAAGCATTGCGAATTGATTAAAAATATTCCTCTATTTTGATTTTGAAGTTAAATAAACTGTTTTGAGTTCTCACACCAGTCACATGACTGACTTGGAGTTTATTGTTTTCCTTCCTAAACTCTGGGTGCCCACCAATTTCCACACGGGCAGTTAAGAGTTAGGTTTATCAGGATATTCTGGATATTCTGGAGTTGCTGGAGGCAAGCTGGATGGCATGGCATATTACTTATATAGTATTTCTTTTTCCGCTGCACTGTTAGTTGTTGTATGATGTTGTACACTCTGATGATGTGATGTAATGTATAAAATGTAATAACTGATATAGTTCTTTATTTAAAGATTATTCATTTATTATTATATGTTGTTCCGCTGCGAATTGTGAGATTCTGTTGTTGTTCTGTTGTTTCCTTTCTGTCCCGTTCTATTTCTTCTGTTCCGTTCTATTTTCAAAATTCTTCTATTCTATCTTTCTATTTTAAAATTCTCTGTTTTCTAAAAAAAATTGTCTATTTTCTCTTCTTCTCTATTTTTCTTTTTCTTTCTATCTTTTTCTCTTCTTCTTTCCTAAATTTTTCTTAAATAAAACCCTCAGTGTTCGGTTTTCCGTCCTTCGATTTCTCGGCAGTCGAT
This sequence comes from Allium cepa, assembly GCA_030765085.1. Lineage (NCBI taxonomy): Eukaryota > Viridiplantae > Streptophyta > Magnoliopsida > Asparagales > Amaryllidaceae > Allium > Allium cepa. The sequence goes on along the minus strand of CM060931.1, from coordinate 743,936,071 downwards.
AAAGTGAGTATCGATGTCGAATTTTCGAAAGTCGAAAATCCGCGTACTGTTACAGTTGCCGACCTAACTGATCAGGACATGGAAAGGTGCACGACCTATACTTAAGTTGCAACCGACTTAAGACTTATGCCAAGCCGTTCACGACCCAGGCAAATGAAGGCAAACCCTATACAGCTACTTGACACGCGCATGTTAACTCAGCAACAACCCAAGTCACAACCGATCCAGCTCCCCAGTTATCTCGTTCAGACCGTGATTTGCGACTTACCAAGTTAACTCGTCCACGACCTAAAGCCACTAAGTGTAAGCCCGATGCCATATTACTAAGAAGGAGTAGTGTTGACTCGGAGGCGACCTAGGACTTGTGCAAGTGAACTCCTGTGAAGCCAGAAGGGGGCCAGATGGACCGGCCACGACTCATATTAAGTCGGCTACGACTTAACTTAGATCGGCCACGACTTAGGACTTGGCAAAAATTCCAGACCAGAACTCTCTATAAATAGGCAACCACCTCCAACATTCAAAGGACTTTTTTGGCGCATTCTCTTCACACACCGTTACCTTGCTGCATTGAGAACTTCATCAACACTTAGAGCTTCCAAGATTAGAGGAATACATCAAAGAAATTCACGAAGAAACCACACATCTTCAACATGAATCTAAGAACTTTAATCGACGTTGAAGCTTAAGACTTGTTCCAAATCACTTGTAACTTGAAGTGTATTGTACTTGAGAAGAATTGTATCAGTTTGTAACGGGATTATTAATAAAAGTACTTAGAGTGGACGTAGGCTATACCCTTAAGCCGAACCACTATAAAATCGTTGTTGTTTACTGCTTTTCTGCTATTACTTGCTTGTAATTCTTTCCCGATCTATCGGGTGGTGCTTTCACAACTACACTTTACACACCGGGGTGTTAGCGTTCACATTTTAGCGTTAACACATCCTCTAAGAATCCATGTAACTATCTACAATGTAGAAATGTACATTGTAGCACCGCGGTCATTTCAAACTATTTCATACTTCAAAACCAAAGTATCATTTCCATTTCAAATATATCTATTTTCCAAAATAGTATATATATTTTATTATTTACAAAGTAAAGTATTAGTAATTTCCTCAAACTTTATAGATCGCTTCAAAATCCACTCGTCTTTCCCGTTCAAATTAAATTCAATCTCACTTTGCCAATCAATTTTCTAAATAACAAATTCGAATTATATTGATTTCAAATACAGATCTGAATCACAAATAAACCATTTAAATTCAAGTACATTTCAAAGCTTTAATATTCAACATTTTAGAGTTAAATTTAACAATTTCATATAGATCTCGATTGAACCTCATTATTATTTAGTTCTGAAATATTCACTTTATAATTTCAATATCATTTAAATAATCCAAAATTACTTTTTACTAAATATTTCGTTGAATTCATTTAATTGGGAAATATTCATTAACTTACTTAAATCAAAATCATGTTATACAATCATATATTTGGATCTCAATTTCAAGAAGTTTAAATCGATTTAATCAAATTAAATTCTTACTTGGTTACAATTTCAAATGTATTTCAGATTTACCTTCCCAACCTTAAATTATTCATGTTATTATCAAAAGCTATTTGAAAATATAAATTGAAATTCTCAAACATATTATATGTACTAAATCAATCTTAATTAAGTTTAATATTATCATGTAACCTATATATATCATTACCATTTTATAATATATTTAAGAATCAATATTTATTACGGCTATATATTTAACTTCAAAACCATAGAGTTCATTTTCAAAATATTTATATAGAGCAACGACGTCGGTGTATAATTCTCTATTCTACGGCAAAGTGATACGGATATTATCATTTCAATCCGTAATTTAAATATATACGGGTAGATATCATTTCGACCCACAATCCCATATTCAATTCAAAAGAAAATATCTCGGGTCTATCATTTCAACCGATAACGATTTTCACCTATTCTAAAGTCCATTCGGGTATGTATCATTTCAACCCATTTTGAATTCTATATTAGCGGGAAACTTACTGAGTGATAACAGATATGATAAAAATATAACAAATAATAATATAAAAGGCATATATCATCACTAATTAAATGAAATATAAATAATAGGATATGGTGTCATATCCCATAGGTGAACAAATACTGATAATAGCCTATCTAACCATAATTAAATAAATAACAATTCAAATTAGTAGCATATTTCAAGTGTCGTTTCAATTGAGATCAACTTTAATAAATATAAGAACGTTAATCGTGAGTGATTGCTCACCTTTCAAGGCTAGAGAAGATAGATAACATGACTAGCTACGATTGAATCACGATATAGACTATCGACCGGTCCAACAACAAATCTCTAAGCAAAGTAAGCTGAATACAAATTTGACGGACAAGGCTGATAGATAAAGAATTGACGAAATAGATCAGAATCTGCATGATATAGACTGAAACGATATATATTATTCTGTTATATTATTTTCTTAAACCAATATTAAATTTGGAACTTATATTTAAATATAAAATATATGCATTTTCAAATAAATACTAAATTTAAGCCTCTAAAAATAAAATCTTAGACACACTGCACATATGAAATTACAATTAAATATACTCTCACATGCTACTATATAAAACAATTACATGTAGACTCTGCGAATCTATAGAAATATTCACCAAAACATAATTATCTTTCAAGAAGTATGTGGACCTAACTTTTTTTCAAATATATAAGCAATGGATATACAAACAATAGTTCAAAAATATATATATACTATATCAAACGTACCTTACATTATCTATACGTATATATTAACATATATGTACTTTGAAATATACTTTATAAAATATGTCAATGCGCACATATTATATTCTATTAACAGACTAGTACTTATACAAACCTATTACATAATAAAATATAATATTATAAAATATATACACTTTCCAATAGATTACTGCCAACCAAAACAAAAACAAAACAATATATACATATATACACGACGCGAATATATACATACACGCATGCCAGCAACATGAAATTAGCCCTGAAAACTGATATACTATATGTATGCAGACCTTATGTGTGGCATATATGTAAATTATAAACAATTATTAAAAAAATATAAAATAAACCATATAAACTTATATTCACAATTAAGACTTGTTTTTATAAAACTGTAAATGAACAGAAATTTAGCAAATTACATTATATCTGTAGCTGGCAAATAAAACATTCACTTTAAGTTTCTTTCCAAAATTTCAGAGCAATATACAAGCAATACTGCACCCACTTATACACTATAAATATCAAGTACAAGCATGACATTGGAAAATACGAAAGCTTTTTTTTCTTTCAAACGTACCCAAGCAACATATTTCAACTCATATCATAACCAGATATATGCGAGCAACTTGTTCGAAAGCAAAGTGTGCATATCTCATCATAAAGCATTGACTTTGTTCATAATAGAGCCTATTATATGGTTATACTAAATACCTATCTATACTATGGTTTAAATAATATACAAAGTTGCATGCAGACCCTGACCATATGCTCAAAACCACATTATTTAGAACAACGGACAACAAACCCATTATATTTAAAACTGACTCAAATATAACTTTTAAAAAAATAAGTATCAATATATATTAACAACTCCCTCACCTATATAAAATAAGATGGGATCGAGACTTGGATAGAGGAGCCGACGCACGGCCATAGCTAAGGGAGGAGGAGACGAGGTGTATGTTGGCCAGAGCGGAGGCTGTTAGTTATGTGGTGGGAAGGCGAGCGCGAAAAGAGGGGGTGCGCAACTCGCAGCTTGCATGGAGGAAGGTGGTTGTGCTATCTGGTGGTGACGCGATCGCTTATGTGGGCTGAGGTAAGCGATGGTGTAGAGCTTCAGTGAGGCGAAGATGGGTTAGGATGAGAAGGAGGCAAGGTCGTTGGAAAGAGAACGACAGTAAGGAAAGCACGTAGAGAGAGGAAATGGAGAGGCACAGTGTTGATGTATGGCATGAGGTCGGTTGGCACGGCTAAGCGATGGGTGGAAGTTAGGTGGTGGAATTCGGTCAGAGGAAAAGCATGCGTAGAGGAGGAAAAATTGGCTTGGAGGGGGAGGTAACAAACGGGAAGAATGAAAGTAGATAGTTATATAAAACAGAGAAGGGAAAGAATGAACGAGCTCAAATAAAATTACTAAAGATGTAACGGCAACATTTTGGAATGCTAAAAGTTAGCAGTCAATTATAGAAAAGCAAAAGCCACGTTGAAAATAATACTATAAATGCTAGTTGTCGTTAGAAATTTGAATGTACATCACAACATACCGGTACGAATCGTTTTTTTTTGGTTTCCACTGCGTACAGGACTTGAAAACACAGAAATAATTGTACCGTAGATATCAGCGCAACGAGACGATCAAAACGATATATAGATACTGGTGGTACGATTGAATTATAAAATTCGAATTTTTTGCTATGGGAAAATGCAGCAAAAATGCAGAAAATAAGATCGACTTAGCTAAAGAAGTCCGAATTTTGAAAAACAAAAGATGTTGTCTTGCTCAGAAGATGATTTAGAAATTTTCTATAGAAAAATATTCAAGTTTGGAAATAAATTTATTTCCATCAAATTCTAACTGATTTAAATTGAAATAAAATTACTAAATAAAATTTTCTTCCATATTATATGATGAAAATTTACCAGCTTCTATGTTTAAGAAAGCATATTCCAAATATTAAATTTTTATTTTCAAATTTTGTTGTTTAAAATGTCACAAAATTCAATTAAATATATTATTAAAACAATTAAAATTTTGCGGGTCCTTACACGACAATTGAAGCATAACGACTTCTGAACCATTGCGGAAATGGGCCTACTCTACTGTTTCTTTGGAGCTCCACCTCTAGGACACTGTTTAGCTATATGACCTTCCTGCTGGCACACATAACATTTCCGAGCTGCATTGTTGCCTCTAGGTTTTCCGTTACCCTGCCTTTTCCAGTTCGGGTTGAATTTCCTTTCGTTCTGATCGGTAGAATTTCCACCCGGTGCTATCCCTATTGCCAAAGTTTCTTTTCCATAAGCTCTTCATATCTCAATGCCATATCTACCAGTTCCACAAATGATCCTTTGAGATTTGCAGTCATCCTCTCATGAAATTAGAGCCTCATTCCAAGAAAAAACATCTCATTCTTCTTAAGCGGTGAGACAATAAGAGCAGGTTCATAGCGGGACAACTCGTTGAACTTGGTTTCATACTCCGATACTGAAAAACTTCCTTGCTTAAGCTCCAAAAAATTTCTATACAGTCGAGTCTTCCCTACGGTGGGGATAAACTATTGTTCAAACACTTCCTTGAACTTGCTCCAAGATATATCATCTTCAAAAATATTCATGGTGACTGCGTTCCACCATGCAGCTGCTCCCTCCTGAAGTTGTCATGATGCCATAACACGCTTCTTTTCATCCGTCAGACATAAACCCTTGAAAATCCGCTCATACGAGCGCAACCAAGCTTGCACTTCAATAATAGACTCCACACCCTCAAAAGGCTTTCCTTCGAGATTGGAAAAGTCTTTACACAGAGTTGCAAAGCTCACTCAAGGTGGTATTGGGTGTACAGCCTCGTTAGTTACCCTTCCTCCTTTAGCATTCAGACCTCTCCCATTTGTGGTCTTCGTGCTACTCACACCTCTGCCTCTTCATCCTATGGTACTCATCTTGCTAACCTGGACAGGTAACCCAACAATCATGTAGGTGTATATAGATATAAAAATTTCAAGTACGCTCTCTTAAGATAGGTATTAACCGTAAAACCCTACGTATTATCTCAACCTAGTGCTCTGATACCAACTTTGACGACCCGCCTTTCATTCCATAGAAAGACAGGCTAGAAAAGAAAATAGATAGAAAGAAAGAATTAAACAACATCAGAATCTCACAGTGGAACGGAAAAAAAAATCACGTCACATAAATATTACACAGTTGTCATTAATTCCATACGCCAAAGTCATTCAGTTATAACATTATATTAGACAGTCGTGATGACCTGCCTATCCATTATAACCCAAAATGCAAATAGAGATACTAATACAGCGGAATAGATATATATAGATTTGCCAAAGTCTCCTACTCTAAGTCTTCTTTAAAATACGTCAAACCAACTTGAATCACTTAGCTACTCATAAAAATTTGAGTACCCATGATTTTGAGAAAACAGAAAATAAACTTCGGAGTCAAATATGGGTCTGGTGTGAGTAAACGGTTTAAGTTATTTGACTTGACAGAACTTTTGAAAACAAGGGTATCTCGTAAGACTCACTGCAAATAAACACGGTAAAAAATTTCCCTTACGGTAATCAAAACATTTGAAAGGAAATCCAGGTATATAACAATAGTGTCTAGAGTTTTCGATATAAAACAGGAAATAGCTGGAATGCTTACATCTCACATTCCAACATAGTTGGGCATAATCAAAAACGTACGGGCACTTATTGGATCTTGGATTCCATACAATTATAGGGCTACTGGGGTACCGTCTGTCGCGGTACCTAGTCTAGATCAGTGTACCGAGGATCCTCCCAAATCCCCTACAACACAAGACCAAAGCTATCCCTTACTGGATAGTTCGAATAAGACAACCCCGCGGTTGTGGCCAACAACCGCCCAAACAGCGGAAAAAAATGGACATCTAGACGGGGGAAAATCTTGTCCTACATGGGTGCTACCCACTTAGCCTTGCTGCACCTCCCTTGTTTTACGCATTTCCAGTTGATGAGGCTTGTGGCTACGATTACCTTTATATCACACATACCTTGGATTGCTCATCGTCCTCCAATGACGTTGGTCTGATAGCATTCGTCCATACAAGTCCGTTCCTGATCCGAACGGAACTGAAGGCACTATTTATGCTGCACTCATTTTGGAATCACCCTAAGAGTTAACGACAAATAGCCCTTGCATTACGAATCTTCATTCGAGATCTTCACTTGAGATTTCACGACATGTCGCTTATTTTTGACCGATGTGGCTTTTAGATAACAATTTGATACCCGATCTCGTACTCATCGAAATCCAAACGCCGTCTTTTAAGGCCAAGTTGTTTAAGTAAAACAATTCAATTTAATTCAGAATGTCATTTTACCCAGAAATTCATCACAAATATCTAAAAATCTACGTTAATAAATAATTCAAACAGGGATTTCATATCACCGAATACACAAATTATTATACTAGAGATATTAAATAATCAATACATTCAATACAATTTAACATTCACAGGCGAAATTTACTGGTCAAACCATTTCTAGTTAATTTAATTGAACACAAAATAAATTAATTAGTTATAAATCCTGCTTAATTATCATTAATTAATTTCATGCCTTTTGTTATTATTTTAATTAATTATTGGAATTAATTAATTATCATTTGCAATTATTTAAAACTTTATTTAACTAAAAGTTTAAAACATTTATCTTAACCATATACTTAATTACATCATTAAATTTATTTGAAAACATTTAGGAATTAAATTAAATAATTAATCTAATATATAATTATCCTAAACCAAATCAATTTAAGTTCAAACATTTAACTTCATAATTATTGGGCTTGAAATTTGCTTTGAAACTTATTCAAAAATTACTTTGAAAACTTTTGCATAAATTTGCTCTCTTTTTTATAAAACTTGGTCAATTTTTTTTTCTATAACACTCAGGCCCAAACCCAAAAATCCTAAGCCAAAACTCAATCTTCCTCGACTCTCTTCCTTCCTTAAAACTTGCTAAATCACTGGCGTACAAACTCGATCCAAACCCTTACGCAAACCCGAGCCCAACCCCTTCTTTTCCCTCTCCTTCTCCTTTTCCCGCTCTAGTCTATAGAAAAACACTGATATACATGCCCTCGTGCATAAGAACAAGGCAACGGAGCCAATCCGACCATCGTCGACGGTCCCACCAAGTTGCCGTCGATCCTACCGACTACCCGCACTCGCACAGAAACTAACCTCGACCTGAATGAGCTCTAAAGCCCTACATCTTCCTTGTCGTGCCACAACGGCAAACTAAACCCCTCCGAGCATTTTTCCCAAGCTCCTTGACCTGCGAGCGACCTCCACCAACAACCCCGAGTTACCTAGAACCTCCGATCGCTAGAAATCAACAAAAACCCAATTTCCATTCAACTCACAAAATCTCCACACATTCAAACTAAATTTTTTTGTTATTATTATTAAAAATCATAGTTTTCGAAATGAAATCTGATTATAAAAGTGAAACTTGAAATTAAAATAGTCGATTTCTTTTATATATTACATTTCCACTGTAATTTCTATCTTTCCAATTAAACACTTACTAATTTCATTTAAAATTATTTTTAAAAATAAGATTTAGTTAATACAAACAAGTTTCCTTTCGACGTCATAAATTAAATTACTTAAATGAGGAGAAATGAATTTTTTTGAACGAATTTTAAGTCTGTTAAACAAAACAGAGGCGTGCATGTATACACACAGGCATGCACACAGTAATTCATCTAATATTCCAACAAAAATACATTTCTACATCCATGCAAATCATAGTCAAGCCATTTCTACAATCAATCTTTCATGCACAGGTCAATAAAGAAGATTTAGCTTTTTAAAAGTTAAATTTACCTTCCTAGACTCTGAACGGAGAAACACAGATGTTTGAAGTTGAAAACTGCACTTGATATTGAAACTGCAACTTGATTTACTTGTTAATGCTGAGTTGAACTTGAATCGAATCTTGCTTTGCTTTAGTTTGAAACTTGAAAGAGTTTGATTGTTGTTTAGTTTTTAGTTTGGTTTTTCTTTGGTTTTTAGTTTGTTAAAAATGAAAGAAGGAAAAGAGTTGAGACATATATAAGTGTATAAATTATACACCCATGGTTTCTTATTTACGTTGTATTTTTATTTCTTTTTAATAAATTTTGAAAATGAAGAAAACAATAAATTTGACACTTGTACATAACATCTCTTTCTAGCTTACAAATGTCCCCAAGTGAATATTTTACATTTGTTTATGTTTTGTATTTTTATTTTTACATTTACTTATTATTTATTTTATGTATCTTCAAAAGAAATAATATAAAACCTATCTGTTTATTCTAATTTTATTCTTAACTTAAGTTATTACTACTTAAATTTAATAACTATACACACACACACATTATTGTCTAAAATGCAGAGTTTTAAATCTAATTTATTTTTAAGATATATATTTTGAATTTCAATCATAGTTTCATTTACAATCTAATTTATTGTTTAAAAGATAATTTTGGCAGATTTTAAATAGTTATATAAGAAGATTATCAGTTTAAGATTTGCTAAAAATCTCGAGTTGTCACATATATAATAACCTATTTTTATACAGAAGAATTTGTAGTTGTTTTATACTTACAGTCATCAGAGTGCAACAATAAATACATCAATCTAGACAGTTATAATAACTTGTCCTCGTACGGTAGAAATATAAGTCATGTATGAAAATACGTCTATGTCATCCAGCACGTCTCTTGAGCTCCATAGCATCCTATCCTGAATCTGTAATACTCGGTCTGACCTGAGCATTATAACTAAATAACACCCGAGTCAGTCTGGAAAACCAGCGTGAGAAGTCACACTCAATTTGAATTATTAAAGTTATCAAAATCTTAACAAAGTTATCTCATAAGACCACGTCACACATAAACATGACGGGTTTTTCCCTTAAGATAACCAAAACATTTTATAGAAAATCCAGTAACATAATATGGTGTTTAAGTACATGTACTTATTCAAATAGCTGAAATTGTTACATTAGTTAAATTCTAGCATATAGGCTCTACAAACAAAATCGTAAAGGCACATACTAGAGAATGGATTCCATACAACGAATGGCCTACTAGGGTACCGCCCACCATAGTACACCTCTAGAAAAATATACCGAGGACCTCGCCGGGATACCCTATAACAAAAAACCGGTCTACCACCAACCTGGATAGTACCGAATATGTTATCACCTTGGGTGCTCCCACCCTTAAAATCAAGCGCTACCTTTTTCATGCACAACCATATCCATATTTTAAATATATTTCTGAGGGTATCTAGAAAAGTGATAACATACCCTAATTGGGTGCGACCCACATAGCCTTGCTGCATCTCCCATATTCTAGTCATTCCTGGTTGATGAGGCTTGAGGCTAACGTTGCCTTTCAAAAACAATTCCACTTAGAATGCTCACTGTCCTTCAATGATGATGTTCTGACAGCATTCGTACATATAAGTTGTCTTGGGTCTGGACAAACCGAATCAACGTCTTCACTATCTCCACTATATCCATTCGTAATGCGCGAATCAGATCAAATTGGTTTACGAATAATTAAATTTGATCCCGGTCTCTTCGAAATGATCAAAAAAATTGGTCAAATTTGATAGTCGGTTATTTAACTATCAAATAACATCCATATGTGGTCACTAGGTCTTATTTTAAATCTTCAAACATTTCAAAATATCTTTACAAAAATATCTATTCAAATTTCTTTCAATATTTTAATATTTGGAAGCAAATTCAAATACTTAAATCGATAACAGGATATTCCAAAACCATCACAACATTTAGAAATATTTTCCCAATTTCATTTATAATTCAACACTTAGAAATTTATTTATATAATAATAATCTCGTAGTTAAAATATTTCAAATCCATCCATACCAATACTTTGGAAATATCTTTAAGTATAACACTCCAAAATCATTTCATTTTCCAATACTTAGTAAATACTTCATTTACTTCCTATTTCTCAAATCCTTTACAGTTTACCTGTAAATTTCTTATCTCCCTTTTAATAAATTCTGTAACGAGATGGATTTTTCCTGCTCGAAAATCGACATCCATACTTTACATCGTACTTGAATGCCGTAGATTCGACCGTTCAAATCCGATTCGCCGGAGCTTATAACAACATTAAGTAAACAACACAGCGGAATAAAAGAATAATACATTGATATACAGCTTTGATACAATATCTGATACAATAGATGATCCAATACATATCAATATACATCAGAGATATGATACAATAAATAGCAGCGGAAAAGAAAACAGATGACATCTAGCAGCGGAACAATATAACTCTAAGATAGTCTTCAATAAAGAACTCCAAAAACTGCAACTCCATTTCTAACAACCAATCCAGCAATAGCTCGAACTCACCATAACGATGCACCAAGCTCAGCAAGACTGGTGTGATCCAAAGACTGAACTAACTCTAGATAATCTACTAAACCTGACTATCTGAAAAACCCAAACTCTAGACTGCTCGTGTAGAAAATAATGAGCACCCAGAGTTTAGGAAAGAAACAATAAACTCTGGATCAGTCGTGGGACTGGTGTGAGCAACAAAAACAGTTTATCTTTTAAAACATTCAACAAAAGATTTTCAAAGTCAATTCGCAATGCTTTTTAAAAATGAGACTACCATAAGGCCTCCCGCACACACACACAATGCAAACGTAGAATCAGAGGAGATTTCTCCTTATGATAGTCAAAGATGCTTGATACGCATTAAAAAGAACATTTGATATTATTATTAGTGCATAGTGTAGGAAAAATTCATTTAGAAAATAAAGATATAAATCTTAGCCAGCGTAGACATTTCGAACTATGCCTACTATAGCTACCATCTAAACAGTGGTGACCACCATAAGTAAATGGCAGGTTCTACAACTAAAACCGTACAGGGTTTCGTATTGGGAATTGGATTTCCAACGAATGGTCAGGCCAAGGAACTTCCCATTGCCACATGAGAACGCCTCTGGAAGGACGTCCCCGAGAACCAAACCGGATCTCTGCCAACACAAGGCCGGGTTACCCCTAACTGGGTAACTACTGACACGAGTATGCCATCCCCCGGTCCTTTGGGACCTTTAACCGAGCGCTCGTCATCAACATCACACAATAAATAAAGTGTTTCAACATGAGTAAGTATCTGGGCTCCACACCATGATACCACCCTTTTCCAGAAGGAAATGCACATACCCTAAAGGGAGCTACCCCTCATAACCTTGCTGCATCTTTCCTGTTTTGACCATTCCAAGGTGTGAGGCTCGACGAAGTCACGTCCACAAAGACACACTTTATACAAAAGCCGTGCTTTGGGTCAACAAATGATCATAGAAATGATTACAAAGATAAACGATCAAACAAATGATCTTATCACAAATGATCAACACAATGATCATTTCATAGCAACACTCAGCATGTCACATTAACAAATTGGGAATATATCGCTGATAACCTTCAACTACATAACCTCTGAGCTCGTACGTCTCAGAGAAGGGTGTTAAGCTAAGAGAATTAATTCTCCGCCACCAACAGAAATATATTTGAAAGAAATCAGCTTTATATCTCAATTTGTAATGTCAGACAAACAATCCATACAAGTCTATTCCGGGCTCGAACAGAACCAAAGGCACTTACAAAGAAGTCCTTGCAATCCGGATATTCACAATCCCGATCGGATTTCCCATCACTTAGGGAGTCTCTATACCGTTGCAACTCAGTGCAGAGACAGTCGATAGGTCATACTATCGGTCTTGCAAATACCCGGTCTTCACCACCGGTCTTCTAATGCTATCCATAACGACGTATCACATATTCGGAATGGGTTAGACGACCCAAAGGTCCTTTCCCGGCTAACCCGAATAGTAAGCGCAACATTTAAAGCATATGGATAAGGAATTTCAATTAAGTCACAAATTAATAATCGAAAACTTTTCTTTCAAATGGTTTAAACAAATTACCATTTCAAATCTTTTAAACAAAAAGATTTATTTCACAGAGTTCACCCAGTTTCACAAAGATCCATTTATGGATTTCAAAACAATTTCCATTTCAATTGGATTAACTCGTTAAATCTTTAAATCAAAGATTTAACTTATAGTTTTCAAAATTCGATTAACTTGTTGAATCTTTAAATCAAAGATTTAACTTATAGCTTTCAAAATTATTTCTAAAGATTCATTCATAGCCTTTCAAAAACAATTTCAATTCAAGTTGGATTAACTCATTCGGTCTTTGAATCAAAGATTTATTTCATAGCCTTCAAAAAATTACAATTCTATTTCAGCTTGAAACCTTTTCAACATAATTGGGAGATCCTTTCTTTAAATGAAAGCTATTATTATTTGAAAACAAGTAGTTTTCGTTTCGAAGAAATTCGATCTTATTTATACAAGTTAAATCTTTTGGGTTAATTCAAATTCCCAAAAGAATAATACTTTAAAAATGGTTTAAAACCCATATAAACTTGTACACCATTTAATATCATAAATACTGAATATAGAATTCAATTTCAGATATTGAATTCCAATTTAAATCAAATTCTTAAAATGTCAAACTTAATCAAGTTGTTCCAAATAACTTTTCATCTTTGAAATTCCATTTCAAAAGCTTTTCACTTTAATCCCAAAACATTTCCAAAACATTTGAACTTAAATATTCAACTATTAAACTATTTCAAAATCTGTGACTTAATCGATTTCCTCGTGAAATCCATATTTGTGTGTGTATAAGTGTGGTTCAGGGGTTTAACACAACAGTGCAACATCATTTCAATCATCACAGATTAAAACACAGAAATATAGTTGATAAGTGATATAAACATAACGCTTATCGCTCATTCACAGATTCACAGATAATATGTAAATAAATGAATAATCATACACGGCTCAATATACAGAACAAAATATCACAGATCGGATAGGGCAATTAATTCAAGGCATCACATACAATATAATCATTCATAAGTACTAAGGTCAAGCATTTAATAAACATTTATAAGCAGGATTAATTATTTGTTTAATCCTAATCAATTCAATTTATTTCCTAGTAAATTGATTACTTATGAATTTATTATCTAATCCTGATTTATTAATTAATTACAAATAATTTGATATAAATTAATTTATCAAACACTTTAATTAATTCTTCTTATTTAATAAATTAATTTGATTTACCTTAAAGTTGATTTCATAATCTTTTAACCTTAATTTCAATTTCATTTAAGAAATTAAACCTTTAATCATTTTCATTAGTTAATTAACCTTTGACTTATATTGGTTAATCTCAAATTAATTACTTAATTAATTTATTACATTTTCCTTCAATTAGTTATTGCTTAATCACTTGATTAATCAACTTTAACCGTATTTTATGAAAATTTACTAACTATAAATAATCCATTAATTAATCCTATCTAATTAATGATTTCTTGATTAAAATTAATTAATTCTTGATTTATTCACTTAAACCTTTAATTTATTAAATTAAACCCTTACTTTCTTAATTAATTAATTCCAAATCATTAATTAATTTAACTTAACATTTTAATGACCTATCTTTGAGATAAAATCATAATTTTTATAATTGATTCAATTATCATTTCTCAAACACTTTTGAAAACATTTTGTTTCAAATTCACTTTTAAATTCCATTTCAAACTATTTGAATTTAAAATAACTACAAATTTTACTTTGCAATTTTAATCTATTTTAAATTCAATTTTTTCTCATACATTCAATTGCATTTAAATTAACTTATTTAACTATTTAAATTCAGATTTTTAAAATAGGTAAATTATTTAACTTGTAAATTCAAGTTTTAATCATTTGATAACTTGTTTTAAAACCTTGTTTCAAATTCCAAATTTTATTTTTCAATTTTAAGATTCAAAAGTTTCATCTCAAATTTTACCTTAACTTTGAATTCAAACGCTGTTTAAAACCTAGATCAAATTCTGAATTTAAATTTCAAAACACTGTTTACATCCTGCTTTAAAAAATTGAACTGAGTTTTAAAACCTGAAACAGTCAGGTTTGCAAAAATCTGAAATGCTCCACTGTCTCGAACCAACACAAACTAGCTTCGAGAAAAAGAAGAAAAAACCCCATCGCTTCGAGTAAACACTCGAATGACCCGAGGCAAAACCATATTTTACATGAGCTACTCGAGTTCCCTCAACCCCATCTTCTTAACCTCTAGCACACGCAACTACACGTGCACCTGCACCAACGAATTCATCCCCGCCGATCGCCAACGATGATCTCTTCAAGTCGGCTATCATACTTTAACTCAATTTCAAACTTCAGATCATTGATTCAAACGAAATTTCGAATTCGCGCCTTTCACTTGGACCTGGAAGACAAAAACTGGAACCACCATTCTTCCTGTCAGTGCCTCGTCCTCGATGCCTCGACCACCGGAATTCGCGCAACTACAGCCTTCGCTTCGTCATCCACCTAGACATCATTTCCCAAGGGCACGAGCCACTCGGTGCTCGTATGAGGCCGTGGCGCACAAATTTTCGACCATCAGAATTTTAGGTTTAGAAACTCAAAATCCACACCGCCATCACCTCACTGATCGAGAGCAACTCCGATGATTTTTCCCAACATCTCAGTAGGTTCCTCCACCCTCATGCATAAAGTCGTTCTCCCCAGTTCAACGTATGGCCGGAAATTGATCAAAGATCATTTCCAGATCATCTACTAATTTTTCTTCGCATACTCGATGAAAAATTTCCATCTTTAATTGAAAAATCCTATCTTCTGATAACAAATCTAGTTATATAATTTGATTCAAGTTTCATGATATTCGCATTAATCATAAAGTTAAGATTTTCCCTGTAAAATAAATTTTTCAGATGTTATAAAGCTCTATTTTACCGATGACCTTCTCCAGATCTTAAATTAAGTATAAACAAACTTGTTTTGTTTAAACTTCAAAGTCTAATGATGATTTAATGAAGTGAAAGTTGAATTCTAAGTTGATTTTCTTTCAAAACTTGGAAGCTAAATACAGAGAGTACTCTGTTAATTCACCTGCATTACATATCATACTAGCCTATGTACTAAATAGAATTGAATTGATATTTACACATTTCATACTTACTCAAGATGAATATTCAACAGATATATATGCTTAATCATTTAAGAGTGAGGTTACTCACAGTATTGAAGAATGAAGACCGAGTACCCTTGTTTGAATTCCTTAGGTTTGTTTTAGTTTGAAATGGATTTTACTTCAGATTCTACTTGAAACTGAGATGAAGTAATATAAACAAAGAAGTGTGCAGGGTTGTTATTATTTCTATGCGAGGTGATATATAGGAAAAGTGTACAGGTTAATTATATATTTTAGTATAATTGGCATGGCTGGTATGCTTGCATTAAATGTATGAGGTATGTTGCATTAATTTCTTTGCTGGTTTGATGCTAGAGATGTGGCATTAATTGCCTTGGTACTTTTATGTCTTCGGCCTACATACTTTCTTCATTTGCTTATACATAGTTGACTATGCATTTTTGTTTTGTAATACTTCATTTATATGTTTATTGTCTTCTTGCCTGCATACTTATATTTTTTTCTTTTGTATTGTTTTATATGCCTATGTATTTACATTTTCATTTGTTTGCTTTGTTTATGTTTGATAGATATTTATTTTACTTTATGTACATATTTATTTTTATCACATTAGCTTATATATTTATTTCTATTCTTACATGACTACTTATTTTTATTTCTATTTGTTTTAAAAAACCATTTATTTAAGATTTTATCTCAAATCCAATATATATACATATATATTCACATATATACAAATCCTCAAATTCATATGACTTATTATAATTTTTATTTGAATCGGGGAAACCCCCTACCATTTATAATCAATTTTACAATTTTAAATTCAAAAATTCATTTAAATTATCAATTTAAATTCATAAAAATCCTGGGTTGTTACAAACTTCCCTTCTTAAAAGAATTTCGTCCTCGAAATTCGTAGGCACGAAAACAACACAGAGATAGACTCAATCTTTACAATTTCTCAAATACAAGATATGGATTCCAAATTCAAGTCAGAATATCCCAAAATATAAATAACTGGTCCCTCTTCGGACTTTGGTACTTACAAGAAATTACAACAGAATTTCAAATTTGGTTTTTAAACGAAACCGTTTTATCGATTCAATTCAAATTTAGCTCTATATTTTATTAATCAATTTTAACTCAAATTAAAAATTTCCAATTTATTTAAATTTTCAATTCCAAATTTCCCATTTATACAGAATTTCCAATTCATATTCATTAAGGTTTAAATCAAAAAAAATGATAAGAAACCGATGAAGATACAAAGTAAGGATTTTCTACAACGATTCGTAAGTCATCACCGCATCGAAACTTCTTCTTGCAACTGCCACGAAGCAAATCAAAAGAAATTTGGAAATGAATCAAAGGAGATTGACAGAGAAAGATTGTTTCCACTGTTGTTAAAGAGCATTGACCAACTATAGTCGTATCTTCCTGTCCCCTATCTCGTCATCTTCTTGCACTCATACTCACTATCAGTGGATAGTAAGAGAATTTACTGAGACATACGGACGGATATCTTAGGGATATACTCATTCTAGGGCATACTTCACCCTATCTCTAATGAGCTACTCAATGTGTTATACTCCTGAGCTAAAGTTCAATCTTAGCTCTATACCAAATGTAACGAGACGGATTTTGCCCGCTCGAAAATCGACATCCATACTTTTCATCGTACTTGAATGCCGTAGATTCGACCGTTCAAATCCGATTCGCCGGAGCTTATAACAACATAGTAAAAAACACAGCGGAATAAAAGAATAATACATTGATATACAGCTTTGATACAATATCTGATACAACAGATGATCCAATAGATATCAATATACATCAGAGATATGATACAATAAATAGCAGCGGAAAAGAAAATAGATGACATCTAGCAGCGGAACAATATAACTCTAAGATAGTCTTCAATAAAGAACTCCAAAAATTGCAACTCCATTTCCAACAACCAATCCAGCAATAGCTCGAACTCCCCATAACGATGCACCAAGCTCAGCAAGACTGGTGTGATCCAAAGACTGAACTAACTCTAGATAATCTACTAAACCTCACTATCTGAAAAACCCAAACTCTAGACTGCTCGCGTAGAAAATAATGAGCACTCAGAGTTTAGGAAAGAAACAATAAACTCTGGATCAGTCGTGGGACTGGTGTGAGCAACAAAAACAGTTTATTTTTTAAAACATTCAACAAAAGATTTTCAAAGTCAATTCGCAATGCTTTTTAAAAATGAGACTACCATAAGGCCTCACGCAAACACACACAATGCAAACGCGGAATCAGAGGAGATTTCTCCTTATGATAGTCAAAGATGCTTGATACGCATTAAAAAGAACATTTGATATTATTATTAGTGCATAGTGTAGGAAAAATTCATTTCGAAAATATAGATATAAATCTTAGCCAGCATAGACATTTCGAACTATGCCTACTATAGCTACCATCTAAACAGTGGTGACCACCATAATTAAATGGCATGTTCTACAACTAAAACCGTACAGGGTTTCGTATTGGGAATTGGATTTCCAACGAATGGTCAGGCCAAGGAACTTCCCATTGCCACATGAGAACGCCTCTGGAAGGACGTCCCCGAGAACCAAACCGGATCTCAGCCAACACAAGGCCGGGTTACCCCTAACTGGGTAACTACTGACACGAGTATGCCATCCCCCGGTCCTTTGGGACCTTTAACCGAGCGCTCGTCATCAACATCACACAATAAATAAAGTGTTTCAACATGAGTAAGTATCTGGGCTCCATACCATGATACCACCCTTTTCCAAAAGGAAATGC
The DNA here is from genome assembly GCA_030765085.1 of Allium cepa. Classification (NCBI taxonomy): domain Eukaryota; kingdom Viridiplantae; phylum Streptophyta; class Magnoliopsida; order Asparagales; family Amaryllidaceae; genus Allium; species Allium cepa. The sequence continues at coordinate 743,917,313 of CM060931.1, read as the reverse complement.
ACATACCCTAAAGGGAGCTACCCCTCATAACCTTGCTGCATCTTTCCTGTTTTGACCATTCCGAGGTGTGAGGCTCGACGAAGTCACGTCCACAAAGACACACTTTATACAAAAGCCGTGCTTTGGGTCAACAAATGATCATAGAAATGATCACAAAGATAAAATATCGAACAAATGATCTTATCACAAATGATCAACACAATGATCATTTCACAGCAACACTCAGCATGTCACATTAACAAATTGGGAATATATCGCTGATAACCTTCAACTACATAACCTCTGAGCTCGTACGTCTCAGAGAAGGGTGTTAAGCTAAGAGAATAAATTCTCCGCCACCAACAAAAATATATTTGAAAGAAATCAGCTTTATATCTCAATTTGTAATGTCAGACATACAATCCATACAAGTCTGTTCCGGGCTCGAACAGAACCGAAGGCACTTACAAAGAAGTCCTTGCAATCCGGATATTCACAATCCCGATCGGATTTCCCATCACTTTGGGAGTCTCTATACCGTTGCAACTCAGTGCAGAGACAATCGATAGGTCATACTATCGTTCTTGCAAATACCCGGTCTTCACCACCGGTCTTCAAATGCTATCCATAACGACGTATCACATATTCGGAATGGGTTATACGACCCAAAGGTCCTTTCCTGGCTAACCCGAATAGTAAGCGCAACATTTAAAACATATGGATAAGGAATTTCAATTAAGTCACAACTTAATAATCCAAAACTTTTCTTTCAAATGGTTTAAACAAATTATCATTTTAAATCTTTTAAACAAAAAGGTTTATTTCACAAAGTTCACCCAGTTTCACAAAGATCCATTTATGGATTTCAAAACAATTTCCATTTCAATTGGATTAACTCGTTAAATCTTTAAATCAAAGATTTAACTTATAGTTTTCAAAATTCGATTAACTTATTGAATCTTTAAATCAAAGATTTAACTTATAGCTTTCAAAACCATTTCTAAAGATTCATTCATAGCCTTTCAAAAACAATTTCAATTCAAGTTGGATTAACTCATTCGGTCTTTGAATCAAAAATTTATTTCATAGCCTTCAAAACATTTCAATTCTATTTTAGCTTGAAACCCTTTCAACATAATTGGGAGATCCTTTCTTTAAATGAAAGCTACTATTATTTGAAAACAAGTAGTTTTCGTTTCGAAGAAATTCGATCTTATTTATACAAGTTAAATCTTTTGGGTTAATTTAAATTCCCAAAAGAATAATACTTTAAAAATGGTTTAAAACCCATATAAACTTGTACACCGTTTAATATCATAAATACTGAATATAGAATTCAATTTCAGATATTGAATTCCAATGTAAATCAAATTATTCAAATTTCAAACTTAATCAAGTTGTTCCAAATAACTTTCATCTTTGAAATTCCATTTCAAAAGCTTTTCACTTTAATCCCAAAACATTTCCAAAACATTTGAACTTAAATATTCAACTATTAAACTATTTCAAAATCTGTGACTTAATCGATTTCCTCGTGAAATCCATATTTGTGTGTGTATAAGTGTGGTTCAGGGGTTTAACACAACAGTGCAACATCATTTCAATCATCACAGATTAAAACACAGAAATATAGTTGATAAGTGATATAAACATAACGCTTATCGCTCATTCACAGATTCACAGATAATATGTAAATAAATGAATAATCATACACGGCTCAATATACAGAACAAAATATCACAGATCGGATAGGGCAATTAATTCAAGGCATCACATACAATATAATCATTCATAAGTACTAAGGTCAAGCATTTAATAAACATTTATAAGCAGGATTAATTATTTGTTTAATCCTAATCAATTCAATTTATTTCCTAGTAAATTGATTACTTATGAATTTATTATCTAATCCTGATTTATTAATTAATTACAAATAATTTGATATAAATTAATTTATCAAACACTTTAATTAATTCTTCTTATTTAATAAATTAATTTGATTTACCTTAAAGTTGATTTCATAATCTTTTAACCTTAATTTCAATTTCATTTAAGAAATTAAACCTTTAATCATTTTCATTAGTTAATTAACCTTTGACTTATATTGGTTAATCTCAAATTAATTACTTAATTAATTTATTACATTTTCCTTCAATTAATTATTGCTTAATCACTTGATTAATCAACTTTAACCGTATTTTATAAAAATTTACTAACTATAAATAATCCATTAATTAATCCTATCTAATTAATGATTTCTTGATTAAAATTAATTAATTCTTGATTTATTCACTTAAACCTTTAATTTATTAAATTAAACCCTTACTTTCTTAATTAATTAATTCCAAATCATTAATTAATTTAACTTAACATTTTGATGAACTATCTTTGAGATAAAATCATAATTTTTATAATTGATTCAATTATCATTTCTCAAACACTTTTGAAAACATTTTGTTTCAAATTCACTTTTAAATTCCATTTCAAACTATTTGAATTCAAAATAACTACAAATTTAACTTTGCAATTTTAATATATTTTAAATTCAAATTTATATCATACATCCAATAGCTTTTAAATTAACTTATTTAACTATGTAAATTCAGATTTTTAAAATAGATAAATTATTTAACTTGTAAATTCAAGTTTTAAACATTTGATAACTTGTTTTAAAACCTTGTTTCAAATTCCAAATTTTATTTTTCAATTTTAAGATTCAAAAGTTTCATCTCAAATTTTACTTTAACTTTGAATTCAAACGTTGTTTAAAACCTAGATCAAATTCTGAATTTAAATTTCAAAACACTGTTTACATCTTGCTTTAAAAAATTGAACTGAGTTTTAAAACCTGAAACAGTCAGGTTTGCAAAAATCTGAAATGCTCCACTGTCTCGAGCTAACACAAACTAGCTTTGAGAAAAAGAAAAAAAACCCATCGCTTCGAGTAAACACTCGAATGACCCGAGGCAAAACCATATTTTACACGAGCTACTTGAGTACCCTCAACCCCATCTTCTTAACCTCTAGCACACGCAACTACATGTGCACCTGCACCAACGACTTCGTCCCCGCCGATCACCAACGATGATCTCTTCAAGTTGGCTATCATACTTTAACTCAATTTCAAACTTCAGATCATTGATTCAAACGCAAATTCGAATTCGAGCCTTTCACTTGAACCTGGAAGACAAAAACTGGAACCACCATTCTTCCTGTCAGTGCCTCGTCCTCGATGCCTCGACCACCGGATTTCGCGCAACTGCACCCTTCGCTTCGTCATCCACTTAGACATCATTTCCCAAGGGCACGAGCCACTCGGTGCTCGTATGAGGCCATGGCGCACAAATTTTCGACCATCAAAATTTTAGGTTTAGAAACCCAAAATCCACACCGCCATCACCTCACTGATCGAGAGCAACTCCGATGATTTTCCCAACATCTCAGTAGGATCCTCCACCCTCATGCATAAAGTCGTTCTCCCCAGTTCAACGTATGGCCGGAAATTGATCAAAGATCATTTCCAGATCATCTAATAATTTTTCTTCGCATACTCGATGAAAAATTTCCATCTTTAATTGAAAAATCCTATCTTCTGATAACAAATCTAGTTATATAATTTGATTCAAGTTTCATGATATTCGCATTAATCATAAAGTTAAGATTTTCCCTTTAAAATAAATTTTTCAGATGTTATAAAGCTCTATTTTACTAATGACCTTCTCCAGATCTTAAATTAAGTATAAACAAACTTGTTTTGTTTAAACTTCAAAGCCTAATGATGATTTAATGAAGTGAAAGTTGAATTCTAAGTTGATTTTCTTTTGCAAAGCAAAACTTCGAAGCTAAATACAGAGAGTACTCTGTTAATTCACCTGCATTACATATCATACTTGCCTATTACTAAATAGAATTGAATTGATATTTACACATTTCATACTTACTCAAGATGAATATTCAAAAGATATATATGCTTAATCATTTAAGAGTGAGGTTACTCACAGTTTTGAAGAATGAAGATTGAGCACCCTTGTTTGAATTCCTCAGGTTTGTTTTAGTTTGAAATGGATTTTACTTCAGATTCTACTTGAAACTGAGATGAAGTAATATAAACAAAGAAGTGTGAAGGGTTGTTATTATTTCTATGCGAGGTGATATATAGGAAAAGTGTACAGGTTAATTATATATTTTAGTATAATAGGCATGGCTTGTATGCTTGCATTAAATGTATGAGGTATGTTGCATTAATTTCTTTGCTGGTTTGATGCTAGAGATGTGGCATTAATTGCCTTGGTACTTTTATGTCTTCGGCCTATATACTTTCTTCATTTGCTTATACATAGTTGACTATGCATTTTTGTTTTGTAATACTTCGTTTATATGTTTATTGTCTTCTTGCCTGCATACTTATATTTTTTTTCTTTTGTCCTGTTTTATATGCCTATGTATTTACATTTTTATTTGTTTGCTTTGTTTATGTTTGATAGATATTTATTTTACTTTATGTACATATTTATTTTTATCACATTAGCTTATATATTTATTTCTATTCTTACATGACTATTATTTTTATTTCTATTTATTTTAAAAAACCATTTATTTAAGATTTTATCTAAAATCCAATATATATACATATATATTCACATATATACAAATCCTCAAATTCATATGACTTATTATAATTTTTATTTGAATCGGGGAAACTCGCTACCATTTATAATCAATTTTACAATTTTAAATTCAAAAATTCATTTAAATAATCAATTTAAATTCATAAAAATCCTGGGTCGTTACAAATTCTATAAGTTCCAAATCCATTAATTAATTTCCTTTAAAATCAATTTCACTATTCTATAATTCCCACCATCCATTTCTAACTTCCTTTATGGATTCTAATTCATTTTTTTCGAAGTTCTCTTATTTCAATGGTTACCAAATTTCCACTAAATTTTCCAAAATTCCACCATAAGATTTCTCCTTTGAAAACCATTGAACACACTTTGTTTATGAATCTCGGGAGCATTTATAAACCAATTCAAATCACTCTTAAATTTCAATATACATAAAATAATATTTTTTACAAGAAAGTATTTATTTCAAAACACGTTTAAGTAATTTATATAAATATCAAAACATTCTAAATAAAACATCAAAACTCATTTCCCACTCATTTTACTATAATTAATCGGTTTACAAAGCGGATTATAAAATTTGAATTTTATTTCAGTTAATATTCTATATTTGAAAAATGCACTTCTAAATATTCCAATAATAACTACCTTTTAATTATATAGTTTAATAAATAAAATTTCCTTTTAAAAAAACTTTGATTTTTAATAAAAATGTATTTTTTGCTTTAAACATTCCATTAACCAATTTAACTTTTAAAGCTCCCTCGATTCAGAATACATCAATCCCATTTTTATTTCCAAACCATTTTCACTTTTCAAAATAGAATCCATTATTTCTCCAAAATCAATTTTCATATCTCGACATAAACTCACACTGTGGAATTTATTTCAATTTATCAATTGGTATCCTTTTTTCTTGTTTATAAACATTATTTATAAATTTGTAATCTCCTAGAGTTTCACTTGTTTGTGAAACTAATCCCATTCATAAAATCTTGTTTCGTAAATCCATTTCTTAATAAATTCCATATATTTTACAAATCTAATTAAAATATCGATTTTAAACTCCTTTTTGTATTATCCAGCAACATCGTTTAAAAATCCATCATTTAAAAATCCTATATATAAATTATTTTTAAATCTCTATTTACAATATATTTTTCTGAATAGTTAAGTAAAACCTAAAAATCAGTTTATTGTTTAATCCAATCAATTTTCTTTTAAAATAATCCAAATTTCAATATTTATATATATATCCAAAATCTCCTTTTAATTCCTTCAAATTCAAAAATAATATTTATGGTATTTAAAATGCCAAAATTCAAGGCAGTGCTACTATAACATCCAGTTAATTTACAACACAACTATAATCTATAACCGATTATTCTAACACATCATATGTTACTATATATGAAAAAAAATCAATATAAGTTTGAGGAATCGAGTTGGATCCTTCCAACCTGTTTCTCTGCATCCGCAGATGTTAAGACAACATAAAAATATCCACTCCCACTTCTAGGATGATATCGCGGTATATACGACCATTCGCTATTATGCAGGGCGCATATGGTCTTATCCACTCTAATAGGCGGGAATAATCAACCCAACTACTAATATATGTTCTACTATATATAATATCACATCGAACTGATAATAACTTATCAATTCAATCATTCAATCAATTATTAACTTTAGCTATATAAAATTAATACCAATCATCCAAATGAGTGAGATTTACTCACCATGAATTTTTTTTGTAGTCCATTCCAATTTTAAATCTAGTTGAACAACATAACATTTAATTATATATCCCAGCTATCTTAAGTAAATTTCGAGTCAATTTTTATTGCGAAATTTCGACCTTGGAAGAGATAGTTATACCTTTTATAAGCAATCGAATTTTTAATATATAATTATTTAAATTAACTATAAACATTAACATTTAACTAACCTCAACCTAAAAACCTTACTCATCATGATAACATCTGCAGATCGTGCTGCGATCCTCCTTCCAATCGCAAAACCAACAACCCAAAAAACCACGCTTTCCACTGCCTTATCCTAATGCCAACAGTCGCCTGTTCTTGGAACAACTCCGCCATCACCGTACCTTTTTTCGAGTTCACCCCTACTTTTCCCAAGTCATACTGAAATGAGCTTGAAATTTGACATCCTCCAACTTTTGCGCGCAGTCGTGCCTCCAACCTAGCTCTACCGCCAAGCACGACTCGCGACCAAACCCCATATCGAGCAGCCCCCTAAATCGACTACGACATCTCCCTGCGTCGCTGCATCTGCCCAAACATCGTGCTTCTGATCAATACGCAAGACCCCCTTACCTAGAAATCATGACTCAACTGCGTTACTATCTTCCCTTGTCGCTTCATCCACCTCTCCTCGTTGCTCCACACGACAAACTCCAAATCGATATTGAATTTGATCGCCCTTCCTTTTTGTTTTAAAACAAATTTTAATTTCGTCTTCGTTCAACTAAAAGAGTGAAAAGGGGTACGTGTTTTATTCGACTTCGTTCTTTTTTATTAATTTGAGAATGAAATCATGATTTTTAAATGGAATTATTACTAACTTGGGAAAATAAAGTGTACGTGATTTTAAAGAGGAAGGAGGCACAATCTAATTGAAATGATAGTGAGGAGAGCTTACGTATAAATTTGGGCTTGCTTCAGAAGAAAGGAACGACTTTGACTTTTCCAATTTATAATACCATTTAATTATAAAATATCTTGTTATACATATCTTGAAATTTTGAACTCCTACGAAGGCATGCCGCCTCGCGTTCCTAAAGTTACACCATTATTTCGAACACAATGGAACAAGTTTCAAGTCCTAATTTGGTCGTATGGAGAAGATTTCTTTTAAATCGACTATTTAAATTAATTTCAATTAAATTATTTCTAAGCGTTTCTATCCCGCATGACCAAATGGCAAATCCAAATACTACAAAATCTGATAATAATACACTATTACGGATTCAATGGAATTGGTTTCATCAAATTTCGAGACTATGCCCTGGATCGCAGTTTTTAATCATTGATAAAATCGATGAATTCTAAAATTTACAAAATCGCTTGAAATATTCAGTTTTAAAATTTTACTGATTAAATTTTAATTCCAAATCCAATACATAAAACCATTTAAATATCCCAAATCGAACTTCAAAAAATCCGAATCATTACAATCCAGCAAGGGTTATGCTAGTCCTATATTAGCAAGGATCGTTAGGTACGATCTCGGCACATTTTTCTGGAGGTGTACTATGATGGGTGGTACCCCAATAGCCCAATCATTGTAAGGAATCAAATATCCACTACGAGCCTGTAAGGTTTTAGTTGTATACCAAATATGTTGAAATGTGAGATACAAGCATTTCAGTTTTTTTTTTTAGTTTATTTTCTATAGACACTATTATAACATCAGATGACATTATATAAAATGTTTTGGTTATCCTAAGGTAAAAACTCTCGTACTTAAGTATGGCATGGTACTAAGGCATACCTTTGATTTTCAAAGGATTTTGATAACAGAATCAATTCAAATTGAGTGTGTTTTCGCACGCTGGTTTTTCAAGACTGGCTTGGGCGTTATTTTGTTATAACACTCGGGTCGGACCAAGTGTTACAGATTCAGGTTAGGATGCTATGGACCATAAGAAACGAGCCGGAGGAGTATCAAGCGTAATCCATGTACTTGATTATATTACGATGTGTATGTATGTTGTATATTCAGTATTTGTAAGGACAAGTTATTATAACTGTCAAGATTAATTCTTGTTTGTTGTGCTATGATGATTGTGTGCATATTAATACCTATAGATTTTTTTGTATAAAAAATTCTTATTATCTATTATATATTATTCCGCTGCTATTTATGAGATTCTATGTATTGTTTCCGTTTCTTCTTCTATCCACTTCTTTCTCATAGTTATACGTCTTTTCATATAATTTGTGTTGGACAAGTGTGATTTAATGTTTGCCCAAAAGGTATGGAATGGCAGGTCGCTACACACTCTTAGATGGAATAAATAAATAGCTCTATGAAGTTTCACTCCGAAATACGCTAAATTGAGAAGACGGTATCGATGTGATCATGCCAGCGGCGGCTTCTCCTGGTTTTGTATTTCTCACACAAATTTCATAGGAATCGCTATCTACAATTCGAAAAGCGATTAAGAAATTTGGGCTCAAAATACATTAAGGGGAGAGGTTTACCCCGACCGCTCATGTCCACTTCGATCTCTCATGTTCACTTCATTGATGTTGTGACTTCTTGGGACACCTCCATATGGAATTAGAAGAGAGATGTAAAAAGTACAAGCTATTCCGAGCTAAGGAAAAAGTTACACTAATGACCTCACATGATAATAGGTTGATATCAGATTGTTTAGGAGAGAAGTTGGTAAGGACTTATTTTGGATGACCAATGAGCAATGGAAATAGAATGGAACGCCTTAAAATTAAGTAGGATGAAGGATGCAAGAAGAATCGAAGTGATTTGAATTATGGTGAGAAATCAACCCCCACATGATCATGTCAGTGCCGATATCCAGTGTTAGCTCAGGAGATTCTACAAATTTGAACACTATTTCGGGTCGATATTTGGGCTCTGCCCTAGGTGGATTTCTGTCCCAATATGACTATTCCCTTCATAAATACTGGTCTACTAGCTACCAAAAGGAGGGAGAATTCTTTAACTGTACAGACCACTTAACTTCTTCACCTCTAACCTCTCCCCCATTAAAATCGCTTAGGAAACAACTATATGTTGTTCTAAAGCATAGATCAGAAAATTCTTAGTGCAAATGATTCTCAAACTCTTTGGAGACATCAATGTAAATTTGAGATCCACTAGATTATGATTAGGCTTGAGAAGACTAGTTGTAATCCAGATAGAGAGTAATTAATATAAAGATTGAAGTGGACGTAGACTAGAGATTACGCCGAACCACTACAAAAGTTTCTGTGGGTTCTTATTTATTTTTTTGCCTTTTCAATTTACTTAATATGAACTTATGCCCTCATCTTGACTCTGGGTATTGATTCAGTTTTTGGGTTACCATAGCACATTTCTATGTTATTAGGGAAAGCTTGGTTATTGTAGTTGTTATTATAAAAAAGATATTGACACATTTGTATTCTTATTAGGGAGATTCTACAGCTTGAAAAAACATAGTTTATTTACATGTAGGTTTTTACTGGGTTTTTCCCGCCATTTTATGCTTTATTTATGCATTATTAGACATATGGTTAGTTATTAGACTTTTCATCAAATTTTGTGATACACCTATGATGTGTTGGAACCTTAGTAATGTTGGAGAAACGTTTATAAATATCAAATGTAGGAGGAATTTCATCATGGTCCTCCTAAATATTGCTTCCATATTGCTTCCTGAAATTCCGCTGGAAACCATTTTAACATTAATTATTTATTTGTTAGAAAAGTGGTGGAGATATATGAAGTGACCTAAAAATAAGATTTTGTACTTGGGGGGGGGGGGGGGGATAAATAAGAAAGGTTGGTAGGTTAGTTTGAATTAACTATCTCTAAATTATATTTCAAAATGCATATACATTCATGCTTTAAGCTTTATTTGCTGCTGTATTTGGTTTATAGAATTTTCATGGATTAAATGAAAATCATGGTCTATTAATATGCACCCTTTTAACAGACATAAGCCATTAGACTACTTTGGTTTCATTAACAATCAATAATTTAAAAAAATTAGCGAAGGTGTACACATTATACCCTCCATCTTTATCCACTTTTGCTCAATTACATATAATTTTACACAACTAACCATGCATATATAAATACATATCTTAAATGATATTTTAACATAATTCATCTATACAAAAAGTTACATGGTTGTAAAGAATTCCTTTTGGAAGACAAGTGGCTAATTTCATTAACAAAAAGAAGTGTTTTTAGTTATAAAACAACATTTTTTTTGGGAAAAACAAGCTTTGTTATCTATCACTTGAAATAATGGAACTTAACATATATTATAAATTAGATTAAGATTATTGTCTTTAATAACACGAAAGAAGTTTAATTTTCTTCCTTAAATAAAGGAAATGTGAACATGCAACAATTATTCTATATACAAAATTGCATATAATCTAAACAAAATTTAAGCATGTATTTAGACAATAAAGACAAACTGCAAATCATTCTTTAGGCAAAAATTATCATGTTCAAAAACTAACTACTAAAAAATTGGATTTTTACAAATGTATAATGTCAATTTTTATAAAGTTACGAAAATTTTAGTTTTTCGTGTGTTTCAAGTAACAATAACGACATCAGAAAATCCAATAAGTAAATAAATTTTAATATGAAGGGTATTTTAGAAGAATTAAAAAGTGTAGGGACCAAATTTTATATTGAAAAAATATTTTTTTATTCAATATTCGTCTTATGTTGATTCTCATTTTGGAAAATTAATCTCCTTAGATTAAGAAGGATACTGATTCAAAATAAATCATTATTTTGGTTTTAAAGTTTGAATATTATTTTTATTACACGATAAGAACCAAATAGTGACAAGCACCTTTGTCCAAGTGGTTAATTGATTCGACTTTGGTGCAGGATGTCACAAGTTCGAAACTTGCTTTCGAATGTTTATTTGACATGGGATATGTTGTCCCAATGATTTGTTGTATATAAAGTACCAGTTCAAAAAAAAAAAGAACCAAATCGTTATTTTGACACTAAATGAAACGTTATAATCTCATGAAAAAAGCACCAAACTTGTATATAAGTTAGTATCAGTGACTTAAACTTACGTAATAATAATTTAACACTGTCCAGAAGATCTAAAAAATCAAAGATAAATGTTCTTTTAAACGTCATGGTAATTTATTATAAAAAGTGTCATCGGCTTCATCATACAAAAAATAATCGATTGTAGACAAACATCAAAATTAATGATATTTTATATAAAATGTCAATTACTGTTGCATTTTATTTCTGTCGACTTTTTTCCCATTAAGATTTCTTATTAGTTTTAAACAATGAATATGCCAATACATGAACCATAATCTATTACTTTCTTTAGATTCACCCAATAAAGAATTAAAAAATAGCATTAATAAGGAATGTACATTAAAAACAATTAGAAGTTATTAATGTAAAACATATTGGAAAATAAGGAATGTTCGTAGGTTAGTTTGAATTAACTTTCTCTAAATTACATTTCAAAATCAATATACCATTCATGCTTTAAGCTTTATTTGCTGTTGTATTTGGTTCATAGATTTTTCGTGGATTAAATGAAAATCATGTTCTATTAAAATGCACCCTTTTAGCCGACATAAGCAATCGGACTACTTTGGTTTCATTAACAATCAATAATTAAAAATTTTTAGCAAAGATGTACACATTATACCCTCCATTATTATCCACTTTTGCTCAATTACATATAATTTTACACAACTAATCATGCATATGTAAGTACATAGCTTAAATGATATTTTAACATAATTCATCTATACAAAAAGTTACATTGTTGTAAAGAATTCCTTTTGGAAGACAAGTGGCCAATTTTATTAACAAAAAAGAAGTGTTTTTAGTTATAAAACAACATTTTTTGGAAAAACAAGCTTTGCTATCTATCACTTGAAATAATGGAATTTAACATATATTATAAATTTGATTAAGATTATTTTCTTTAATAACACGAAAGAAGTTTAATTTTCTTCCTTAAATAAAGGAATTGTGAACTTGCAACAATTATTCTATATACATCGAGTTGCATATATTCTAAACAAATTTTAAGCATAATTTAGACAATAAAGACAAATTGCACATCATGCTTTAGGCAAAAATTATCATGTTCAAAAACTAACTACAAAAAAATTGGATTTTAACAAATGCATAATGTCAATTTTTATAAAGTTACGAAAATTATAATTTTTCGTGTGTTTCTAGTGACTATAACCACATCAGAAAATCCAAAGGAAATAAATTTTAATATGATGTGTATTTTAGAAGAATTAAAAAGAGTAGGGACCAAATTTTATATTGAAAATTTTTTTTTATTCAATATTTGTCTTATGTTAGATTCTCGTTGTGGAAAATTATTCACCCTAGATTAAGGAGGATACTGATTCATAATAAATCATTATTTTGGTTTTAAAGTTTGAATATTATTTTTCTTACACAGTAATAACCAAATCGTTATTTTGACACTAAATGGAACGTTACAATCTTATGAAAAAAGCATAAAACTTGTATATAAATTAATATCAGTAACTTAAATTTACATAATAATAATTTAACACTGTCCAGAATAACTAAAAAATCAAAGCTAAATGTTTTTTAATAGTCATGGTAATTTATTATAAAAAGTGTCATCGGCTTCATCATATAAAAAATAATCGGTTATAGACAACATCAAAATTAATGATATTTTATATAAAATGTCAATTACTGTTGCATTTTATTTCTGCCGACTTTTTTCCCATTAAGATTTCTTGTTAGTTTTAAACAATGAATATGCCAATACATAAACCATAATCTATTACTTTCTTTAGATTCATCCAATAAAGAATTAAAAAAATAGCTGTTACAATATTATGAATGTACATTAAAAATAATTGGAAGTTATGAATATAAAATATATTGGAAAATATTATTGCAAATTATATCTAATTATCTTAATATATACATGTATAATACGATTCATGTATCAAATGTATTAGATTAATCCCCATAATGAATTCTCTTTTGCTCAATTAATATGCAATAAATTTTATTGTCAGATTTCCTTCTCGACTTAATATTGACAAATACCAAATCAACTATATAAATACGGTGGGAATTTCACTCACAATTCCATTGCAGAATATAAAATTAAAATGGATCTTCTAAAGAGTTTCTTTTTTTTAGTCATTGCCATTAAAATACTAAATGTAAAAACAATATTAGGTTATTCTGATATTGAAATTTTGTCAACGGAAGTTGGTGAGAAAGGAATGTCACAAGACCACCAAACAAATATTCAATCTACAATGGAAGCTGCGATGGAAGATACAGAGAAAGAAACAGTGGAATATATCTTTGAACCGGATCTTGATCGTTTTGGTCCTCATGCTCTATCTTCGGAAGAACATCATGCTCCTGCTCCTCACCATCAGCGCCACCACAAGAACCATGGTCATGCTCCATCTCCACACCATCTCCACAAACGCCCTACTCAAGCTCCTACCGCCCAAAGCCCCAACCATGATCCTCACAAGCACCATGCTCATGCTCCCTCTCCTCACAGTCACCATAATTACCAAAAGCACCACGGAAATTTTCCAGCACCACACCATCACTACAATCACCACGCTCATGCTCCAACTACTCACCATCACCACAAACACCATTCTCATGCTCCAACTCATCACCATCGAAACAAACACCATACTCATGCTCCAGCTCCTCACCATCCCCATAAACACCATGCTCATGCTCCAGCTCCTCACCATCGCCAGGAACACCATGCTCATGCTCCAGCTCCTCACCATCACCAAGAACACCATGCTCATGCTCCAGCTCCTCACCATCGCCAGGATCACCATGCTCATGCTCCAGCTCCTCACGATCGCCACGAACACCATGCCCATGCTCCAGCTCCTCACCATCGCCACGAACACCATGCTTAAGCTCCAGCTCCTCACCATCGCCGCGAACACCATGGTCCTTCTCCTGCCCCTAACCATATCATCCTTGCTGATCTTTACTACTAAGATTGATCTTTACATCCTTAGTTATGAGTTCTTCATTTTCTCCTTATGTACTAAAATCGAGTAGACATATCTCTTTGTCGATCTCGTAATGTATTTGGATTTCAATAAAGTTATTTTTGTTTAAACGCTACAAACTATGACATATTTAGATTATTTTACATTGTTTTTTTAAATGATATTAATTAGATAAAGTCAACGTATAATGTATCATTATGTTACACTGAAAGTAGCGGTTAATCATATCAAAAACTAATAATTGTATGATTTTTTGGACGAAAACCATGTGTTTTACTTTAATTTGTAAGTTCAATTTCTTATCTTCCAATTTTTAGTTATGCAAAATAGTAAAAGTTATTTTGATATAGAACTTCCAAGGCTCATTATTTTGACAATTAGCTTTGTATTAATTAAGTTGAAAAAGTTCTCTTTTAGTTTTGGCCTAAATTAGAACCTATAAAATAAAAACATAAAACCAAGAAAACCATAGAAATACATTGTACAGACACAAATATGTTATTCTCGACATTTTGATCCTTAATTTTTTAGTGGAAAGAAATCTAAATATTCCTCACTCAAATTTCACTAATTGTGTTTAGATCATCCTCTCCCATACTATCAATCATTCTTATAACAATCGCTCTCATCTTCGAATCTAGTCCCCAAATCATTTAGATAATTTAGGTGGTTCTTCTTTATATAGTATGAGTAATCATTTTTAAGTTAATTTAACGTGTATTTAAGATGAATTGTAAATATTGGATTGGTAGATAGGTTGTTTGCGTTATTGTAATTTTCAAATACAATGTCTTTGACATATTATGAAATCATCATTTACAAATTATCTTTTATCGAGGTCAATGTGACGACCTGGAATTTTTGGATATTTGAAATTAGAATATTTAATTGATTTTAAATATTTGAAAGTTAGTTTTAACGTCAATTCCAATTATCACTATTTATTTGGATAATTAAATTATTGGATTTAATAAATGGAAGTTGGGTAAAACATTAAATATGGAGTTTTAAGCTGGTTAAAAATAATTTAAAGGCTTATGAAATTTATGTTGATAATACTAAAGGTAATAGAACTTTTGAAACTGAATTTAAAGGTGATTTGTTAAGTTATAAAATTATATCGTTTAAATTGATAACTAAAAATAGCCTTCCGAGATGCAGTCTCGGAATTCGACGAAACCAGTTCCATTGGATCCGTAACAGTGTTTTATTATCGTATTTCAATTTTTGTAGCATTTGGAGTTGTCATGGGCAGAATAATAGATAAAGTGCTGAAATTTAAATCGAAATTCAGTATGATAACTGGGTATAAAAAGTCTATCTTCTCCATACGATCGGGCTAGGACTCGAAACCTTTTCCATTGCATTCGAAATAGGGGTATAACATTAGTGTCGCCTAGCAGCATGCATCGATAGGCGGTCGAGATTTTGAGTTACGATTTCGAGATGATTCAAATCTAAATTTAAATATTATATATATATATATATATATATATATATATATTGACTGGTCAAAATAATTCGTATGAGAAATTTTTTCTTTTCTGCATCAATCTAGTGTAGCATGCTGAGTAATGCACGCAACCATCTACACGTGTTTCTCCTTTTCTGGTTAAATCTCACGCAAGGAAGAAAGAAAAGTATAAGGATAGCCGATAAAAAAATATATGGCTACTTTCAGTCAAAAAAATAAAAATGAATCAACTCTTCCTTTTACCCTTCCCAAATTTATTCACGAATCCTATCTCTTACCCTTCAATCGAATCCGCATCTTAGAAAAAAAATGTAGTCGTTCGAAATCAAATTCGAATCGAGTCTTGCGGAGGTTATCTTTGGGAAGCCGCGTTCATGATATTCGAGGGTAGGGGAGCGTATGCTAGCGTTCGCAAGTGCGTAGGAGAGAGATGAGGTCTCGCTTCCATGTGACGAGGGGTCGGCTTTGATGTTTGGTCGAGGTCACATCTGGGAGACAGTCGTCTTGTTGGCAAAGCAATGCAGACATGCATGCACGGGTAGAGGCGTGCATAGGGTTGTGATGTCGCGATGTAGTGGTCGGAGCGAGCCAGGGTTCGGCAGCATGCATCGCGAGTCAGGCGTGATGGCGTAAGCAAGTGGGGTTCTAATGACTTCGACGTGGTCTGGCCAAGGGCGAGGCTAGGGGTATAGGCGTGACGTTCTGGTCGATGGTGCTTTTTTTAATTAAAAAAATATATGCATATACAAAAAAATATACAGTGAAGTATAAAGATGCAGATTGTTTTCAAATTAATATATATATATATATATATGTGTGTGTGTGTGTGTGTGTGCAGAAATAATAATATATACATGTAGTTTCAAAAGGGAAGAAAATAAATATGCATATACAAAATTTTAAATTACTAGTTATTTTGAAATAATGGAAGGGTAATTAGCTCGTTTAAATTAAATTTATTAAATGGAAATTGATCATTCAATTAGTTCAAATGTTAATAAACCGTGTAATGTGTATACAATGTCCGAACTCATGGAGAGACAAGTCGGTTTGGATCAGAATGCAAATTAAAATCAAAGATGAGTTTGTCTCACTCACTTGGATTACCATTTAAATTTAAATATTTAAAATTTAAATAATTTGTTGATTGTATCAATTGATGATATACTATCAATCTGATGTGATATTATGTATAGTAGTTTATATACATATATTTGATTGATTGATATTTCCTCATTATAAAGCAGATGAGACCCTATGCACCTCGCATAATAACGGATGGTCCTTTTTACCACGATGTCCCTCTTAAAGTGGGATTTGGTACTAACATCTGTGGATGTAGAGAAAAATAGGTTGGGGGATCCAACTGGATTCCTCAAAATATTGAAATTTGATTTCATAATCCGTGATATGATTTATTGATTTATCTATGATAGATTATATTGATTATATTGGGATTTGAAATATTGAATGCTATTGGTTGATTGAATATATTTTGGGTATATTGAGATATCAAAAATATAAAGACTGGATCTTTAAAGGAATTAAAAAGAGATTTTTTAAGTAAAATAATTTTATTTAATTTGGATAAATTTAAAGAACGGAATTGCGAAGGAATAAAAGTTGATTTTTAAATCCTTATCACTAAATTCCGAGTATGGGAAAAGGGATTTTTGAATAAATGGGAATAAATGAATTTTGAAACTTAAGTCATATTGTTTAAAGGAATAAAGGATTTATTTTTGAATTCAGGGTTTAAAATAGTTTGGGAGGAACAAAGAAGAATTTTGGAAAAAAAATATGAAATTGGTGTTTTCAGTTTAAATAAAATTTTAAATAATAATAAAGGAGTAAAATCTGTAATTAATGGGTTTTGAAATAAATTTGAGTAAGAAAGGAATTGAAAATCGACTAAGTGTTGAAACGGTGATTAAAGGAGAATGAGATTATGGAATTTATAAATGGGGTTTGTAAATAAAGAGAATATAATATTAGTGGATATTTGAAAGTATAAATTCATGGTGGGAATTTATAAGAAAGGATAATTCATTTTAAAAATAAAAATGGTGGTTTTATTTTTAGAGGCATGGAAAAGAAATTTTCGGGTTTGGGACGTAAATTAAACCAAAATAAATCGACAAGGATTTATAAATGGTTAGACGGATTATGTTAGAATGGAAGGTGTATTTCCTAAAAAGCTAAGTATATTTTTCAAAAGAAGATATCTAAGTATAACTTAAAGGATTTTTAAGTTGTTTTAAAAGTGTATTTTTAAAGAAATTTATTTATTTTATATTATTAGAATTTTAATGTAAATATTTATTTAAAATTAATTATAGCGGTAATTATTTTAAAAGGTTGAATTAGTGTTATGATTTAAAAGATAATTATTAAATTTTTATGCTTTATACAATAATTATATTTAAAAATAGTTTGTGGCTAAAGTTTTACTTGGAAAATGATTTTAGAATTTCGTAACTATTATTTTGAGTACAGTGATTTAAGTAGTTTTATTTCAAAGGTTTCAAGTGTGTGTTTTTGGGTAAAGTGATTTAAATAATTAAAAATCTAATTTTAATAAGACTTGGAGTTTTTCAATGGAAATAAAATAATTGGTTGAATTGATTGTTTATTTGATAGTTAAATAACCGACTATCAAATCTGGACCCAAAATATAACTTTGGAAATATCTTGAAAAGGAATGGGACTTATATGGTACAGTTACCGTTCGAGGTGCTATACTGTATGTATAAACTCGTTCGTTCTTCTAGGATGTTGATAATGAAATCCGTCCACAAACGGTTAGGCATTGAACTCCAATCAAATTTTCGTCTGTGTATTTCCTAAAGAACCGTTGTTGAGTTTACCGAGAAACAGCGAACGTTTTTTCGAAGAGACTGGTATCAGATTTGTGATTCGAAAACCACTTCGATCGGACGAGCACATTTTCGTGAGGAAGACAAGAGTTTAGAATCGAAGATGGAGAAGTGAAGTGCAAGGGATAATCGCTACTAACCCTGAGGGTGATTGTAAAATGGATGTAGTAGGAGTAGTGCCTTCGATTCCGTTCGGACCGGAAGCGGACATGTATGGATGAACGCTATCAGAACATCGCCAAGAGGATGGTGAGCATTCTAAGTGAATGTGCTCTAGAAGGTAACGCTTAGCCTTGAGCCTCATCGACCGGGAATGGTTGAAAATCATAGGATATGTGGCAAGGCTAAGTCGGTAGCACCCAATTAGGGTAAGTCATCCCTATCTAGATGTCTCTTTTTTTGGATCTGTGGGGCGGTTGCTGATCCCAACCGTTGGGTCATCTTATTCGGACTATCCAGTAAGGGGTAGCTCCGGTCTTGTGTTGCAGAGGATTGGGAGCGGTCCTCGGTATGTTGATCTAGACCAAATACCGTGACAAGTAGTACCATAGTACCTAGTCATTAGTTGGAAATCCATTCTCCTTACGTGCCTTTACGATTTTGATTCCAGAGCCTAGAATTTCTGGAATGAATGAATAAGTATTTGTACTTAGACACTATTATAATATCAGAGGATTTTGATAAGAAATGCTTTGGTTATCATAAGGTAAAACCCGACATGTTTATTTGTGGCATGGTCTTTCGAGATTCCCTTTGATTTTCAAAGGATTTTGAAAACTCTAATAATCCAATTGAGTGTGTTTTCTCGCGCTGGTTTTCCAGACTGACTTGGGTGTTATTTTCTATAATGTTCGCGTCAGACCGAGTATTATAGAATACCAGATAGGATGCTATGGAACTCAGAAGATGAGCTGGATGGCGAGACGTATCACACGTTCTTGATGTATATTCCGTTGTGTAGCATAAGATGTATAATCAGCTTCTGTGAGGACAAGTTAATACAAAAGTCCAATATTTTGCTATTGATTGTGTTGTACCCTGATTATGTAAAGTATAAAACAGTTACAGTTTCTTTTTGTATAAAGATCAGTCATTTATCTATTATATATAGTTCCATCGCGATTGTGAGATTCTGGTGTTTCTTTTCTATTTCTTTTCCTACCTCTTTCTTCTTTAACCCTAATGGTTTGTATTTCCGACCATTTTGAGATGAACTGAAGGGGTATGATTTTGCGGGCTGTTACAGTGGAATCAGAGCTGAAGGTTAAGCGAGAACCATGGCTGTAGTGGGAATTACTCATTGGAGATGGAGTTAATAATGCTCTAGAATGAGTTTGAGAGTATTAATAGATTTGAGCGCATATTTGTTGGGGAATGTAAAATTGTTTTGTACTGTATTGACTGGTTTGTTGAGTGGTTTATGGATTATGGTCAATACGAGTAATTAACATTATTGATAGGGATCTCTAAACACATGTACAGAACAATTCGACACTTTATCGTTTTAAATAGGGTAAATGAAATAATTTTTCCCAAATTATTTTCATATATGAAACAAATAATTTTGAGGAATTATTATAAGTATATATGGTTTCTTGTTTGTTAGGAAGTGATAATATTAAATTATTATCATTTTTGTGTGGAATTGAATAAGAAAATGAAATTATAACCAAAGCTAAGGAATAAATTCATATAACAAAATGAGATTTGTAAACGTGAATTAAAAATGTGATTTATAATTTGAAATAGAATAAAATTCCAAAGAATATTTGAATATAGATTGAAAGGATTTGAAATTTGGAAACTTGGAAAATTTTAATTTCATTTGTGCTTGAAAAGTATTTTCAAAGTTTTTGGAGGAATAATAGTAATATCATTCAGAAATATTTTTGAGTTGGATATGAAATCTGGTGGGATTTGGAATTAAAAATATTTGAAGCATTTTTGAAAAGAATAAAAGCACTAAACTCACTTTCGTCGCTGGAAAATAATTTCGGTGATGACTGCAGCATAATCGATGCAGTCTGAGATCTATGTAGGAGTGGAGAAGTTTCATTCGGCAGCGAAATTCGACGGTGCTGATGCTTATAGTTACGTAGTCTTTTGTCGTGATGGCAACGTAAAACCAGGGTGTACCTACAATCTGTGGCGGTTCCATAGTGTAATCGAGTGGCGCGGAGGCCTGCAGTTTTCTATGATTTTGCCGAGATGGCAACGTAATCATCTAGTTAACTGCAACCATGGAAGGGGTGATGATTTCCAGAGCATTCTCACCAAAAGTGTTTCCTATAATTTCAAAAATGGCTTCTGAGTGTTTTCACTGGATGTTGAAGAGATGTCTGCCAAGTACTTATGGATTTTCAGTCCTACGCCTGATCAACGTATGATCGAACTTCTATGAGAACTAGGATGGACTTGTTGAGACATCAAGTTAAAAGGTATTTTTATAAAGCTATTTTGGTAATATTATATAGATTTTAAAAGTGTTTTAAAAATTTAAAATGAGTTAAGAGTTAAAAATGTTTAAAATAATTTAACTTATAATTCACATTATAATTTAAAATTATTGCTTCGTTCCATTTCAAGGACGAAAAGATTTAAAGGGGAGGAATGTGATAACCCAGATTTTGGGACATCTATTAATTGGTAATTAATTGATTTTAACTATTGAAACACTGATTTATAAGTTGAACAGATATTTCTGACAATATATATATATACACACATATATATACATATATATATATATATATATGTATAACAAAATAAATAATTATGTGATAAACTTCTTTTATAATTATTTAAAATGTGCCAAAACTTATCCTTTTTCAAAACAAATAGAGTATATATTTGTTTATGTACATATTTATAAGTAGATTGTAAATAGAAATTGAACTTTGAAAATTCAATATGTATATCTTAAAAATAAATTGGATTTATAAACTCTATATTTTAAAAACTAGTATATGTATATTTGGTTATTAATTTATTAAAATAAATTAGTTTATTTTATTTTAAAATGTTACATGAATAAATGTAGCCTATATATACTTACAGATATATAAACATGATACGTATATTAGTAAAAACATAAGGAAACATTTAAATATTGTTTTTGACATTTGTAGTTGTGCATGCCATGCAAATAACAAGGGGCAATTTTGTTTCATTCAAATTTAATTTATAAATATAGTGTTAGAGAAAACTAGGTTAATAATTATTGTTCACAATCTTTTCATCTTTCATCATCTTCTAAAACCAAAACTAAAAGAGGATTTAAATCAAAACCACAACAGTTTTTTTCAAGTTTTCAATTTGAAGATCAAGCAAAGACCAACCAAACGTAGATTCAAATCAATATCAAGCTTCAAATTCATCTCAAAATCAAATTTCCAGATCAATAGAAAAGATTAAAGCCTGTCCTCTTTTTTCATTTTGTATGAGTAAACATTTATTTTAAAAGAAACTTAATCTGTGTTCGCACACTAATGCAGGTGATAAATAACTGTTCTTATGTTGAGAATATAATTTACATGGATGAATTTTTCGTAGAATATAGTTGGATATCTATGTATATATACATATGTGAATGTCCGTTTATTAATATCTTGCCCTGTCTTTGCTTAGACAGACTAAATAAGTTTCAAAAAAATCCGAATCTCCTTTCCCAATCTCTTTTACGATTTGACCGTTAAAAGAAAAATGTTAGTACCAATCAGATCCTATTTTTAAAAATAATTTCAAATGACTATACTGTGTAATTATTTCAAAAACAAGGAAGAACAATGGAAATTAGTTATAGTCAGAAAAATCGAATGTCCCAAATTCTTCGTTTTGATTATGTAATCTGATTAGCACTTGAAAATGATGATTTTTGACTTTAGTTTCATGATTTTTAGTCTCGTGGTTGTCGAGATAACATAAGTTGAACGGAAATCGTTTGTTTGTCGATTCCTGGTGATCAAGGGGAAGATGAGCGTCGCGATTAACGTTGAAAGTAGCTCGTGTGGAGGGGATCACGGGAAAAATAACAGGCGATTCTCTGGATCGCCATGGTGGCGCGATGGGGTAGATTAACGGTTTAGATTGTGTTTTTGGTCAGGGTTGTTTTCTGGGCAATCTCGTCATCGTGGTGGCATCGAGATGGACTGGAGATGGACGAAAGGAAAGATGGAGGTTAGGCGAAGGTCCAGGCTTAATGACAGGATCTTTGGTGAACGGAGATGGCGATGCGTCTTGGCGAAGGGTTTTGGTGTCTCCTGTTGTTCGCTCGCTCGATTTTTATTTGTGAGTTTGTTTGGGGTTTTGGGTAGTGGGGATCGAGGGTGAGGTCGTCACCGACTTGATGGTGGTCGGAGCCTAGGTTGGAGTTGATCTGGTCTCGCGTGCACATTCACGCGTATCCCTGGATGTCTGGTTTGTTTTGTTGTGATGTAAGGGGAGAAGACGTAGTTTGTGCTTGGGTTTGGACAAGGGTATTCACCGGGTAGGGCTTGGGATTGGCTCAAGTTAGTTGCTATAGTGTAGAGTGGGAAGAGAGAAAGGAAGAAAATGATTTTGGGCCGGGTATTGGGCCGATTTAAGAATAAATAATAAAGGTTTAAACATAAATTGTTTAAGCTAAAGATAATTAAATGTATGTTAGTCATTTAATTATTACATAAGTGTATTAAAGTAAAGGGATGGTAACAAAGGTTGAAAGAGGAATAATGAACGGGTTTTCAAAGCAAAAGTATTGAAACAAGCTTTCAAATATGCTTCAAAAATATAAAATATAAAGTCAATTTTTTGAATTTAAATTGTTTTGATTTGAACTAATTATATATTAACTAATTAATTAAATCAATCCCCAAGTGTTTCAAAAATATATAGGATGTAATTAAGTAAGGATTAAGATAAATGTATTGAACTTTAGTTAATCAAAAGGTCTCAAGTGATTTTGAATAAATTAATTTCAACCCTTTAATTTAAATATGATTTAAATGGTTTATTTAAGCATTAATTAAGATAATGTGTAACAGCCTGAAGTTTTAACAAGTATTTTTCACTTTTAATTATAAAACTTTGGGGGTTTATTATATAAAAATCTAAATTTTGAATTGATCAAAAGTAACGCCCAAATTTTTAAACAAATAATGAGATCTCTGAAATTTTGACGTGGTTAAGAATTAAATTTAATTGGAAATTTGGTTTTTTGGTGAAGATGGTAAATAACTTAATTTCTAGCAAAATCATGTTTTAAGTAAGAAATAAAATTTGAAAAAAAAATTAGTGTATAAATAAACTATTTAATTACGCATTTAAAAGGCGCGTTATTGATGGAACATTTTTAATATATATTTACTACATAAGAGAACGCGTAATTTAAAAGTGTTACTTTTATTATGAAACTGGGTGTGTGTTTGATTTAAATATTGCATCGGTTTTTCATGTGTCTAAATTTCTTACTTTGGATATAAATAATCAAATAAAATAAATCAGTAGACGTGCATTTTTAAGTGGGAAAGGAATAAATTTTCTTTCCATTGACTTCATATTTTAATAAATAAAACCGATTGATTTTTCAATAACGTTCAAATCAAATATTCTTTTCTGTTTCTTTACTCTAAGAATCAACACTTTTCTTTGTTCAATTTTATAAAACGTTCGCCAATTTTCCATTTTTTCTGTACCGTTAAAACAACACAATAATTTTACCTTAGCTATAATGGATTATATACTTTTTAAAAATAAATAATTTATGCTGTTACTTATATGCATTTTAGTAATAGATTTCTTGGTAAATGGTAAATGAACGAAAAAAAACCCAATGTAAACAAATCATATTTATTAAGTAATAAATTTCAAAATTTATATATAAATAAACTGTTTAATTACGCGTTTAAAAGGCGCGTTATTTGATGGAATAAATAACATATATATAAGAAAATGTATAAAAATTTAAATTCGTTATTTTCGTTATATTTTGGGCATAAGTAATTGCGTCTGTTGTACGCATTCTAAAGATATCTTCTTTAATATTTACACGTCGCTCAACATTATTCTTCTGGTCAAAATTTCCATTTCCGTTTTAAGTGCAAATTGATTGCTTGCCGTTTTATGTTCACCTTAATTCACGAAATCTACACTGGTAATAACATTTATTACTCACTGTAATTAATTGTTCCAAACTTTCCTTACCACTCGTGTGAAATTGATAGGAAAAATATTCAATGGACTGATTCAAAATCAACGCAACAAGGTAATTGTAAAACAACAAAAATTCTTGCCTTTAACTTCTCATCTAAATCAATGCATTTTCTTCCTTAAATTTTGCACGTACGAATGTTCACTAATAAAAGAAACTGCCCCTTGATTTACGCATGCCGTTATTTTCACCATCCCTTTTTGCTGCAACTATTTTAATTTAGTATAAAATCTTTGAATAAAGTAACGTTCAAATCTAATATTATTGTCGTTTACTCCAATATCAACGCTAGTTTCTTCTCATTATTAAACACGTTCGCAAATTGTTCAAATTCCATTCAAAGCAAAAATATAATTGCTTGCCATTTCATTCGCTTATTAATTCTTACCCATTGCAATTATTTGCTCCAATCATTCTTGTCGTTTCTTTTTATTTATCAACGCATTCACTTCTTAATATTTTCAAACGAGAACAAATGCGTGCCACCCAATAATAAATTTTATTATTTCTTGCATTTTTAACATATGCAGTTTGCATCTTTTAATCAAACACGTTCAAAATGGTTATTTCTTGCCTTTGACCACTCCCACATAAATCTATGCATTCAATTCTCTTGCCGTTCTAACAAATATTGCCTAAAATTTTCGCATGCCTCAACTTGGCGTTTCTCTTTTTATCTTTTTGCTTGCATTTTTAAATTAATAAATCAACCAAATTCACCTCTTCATAAAGCAAATATCACGCAGAATAATCTCCAGACCATTTTAAAAATGATTTCTTGCCATTTTTTTCCTTTACGTGATTTACGCAACTTCTATTATATAAATGAAACCCATGTTCACAATTCCATCACCACTTCAGTATTGTTACATCTTCATTTTCGCAAGCTATTGGTGAAATAGAACCCATACAATTTCTTTGGCATATATAAGACTCGTACGCATTTTATTTTCATCCCATTGTTGCTTCTCTTCTTCCTTGCGTGCGTGAGAATCAGTAGCTTCAGGTAATGGCTACAACTTTATTTCCTTATTTTGTTTTTTCGTTCTTCTGCTCAAACTGCTCCACCGCATGATAAAAGCCTAACTTCCTTTCCCTCCTCTCAGATTCGGTCGTGCATTGCCGAGCATCTCTGATGCAATTTTAGCCTAGCACTTGAATATTTATTTTATCGCCACCTGTATATTTTTATCCTTCTATAAAGCAAACATTTCTTTACCATGTAATTTAAAAGGGTTTTTAAATTTTTTAAACTTTGTTAAGTTAAATTGTATTCATTTTACATCTCATTTTTGAAATGAAATTTTAAAGTAATTTAAAAGTAAATTGTTTTCAGATGTTTTTGTTAATAACGATCTAGTCATAATTAAGAAATGTTTTTATCTTAAAGTTAAATTAAGATTTAATGTTTTGAAATTAATTAAATTAATGAAGAAATTAAGGAATAATTAGTTAATTTAATTAATTAATGATTAGGGATTAATAAATAATTTGATTAGGGGTTAATCAATTTGAAATTAAAGATCATTAATTAGATAATTAAACATTAATAATTAAAGATTTATTAATTTAACAATAAGTTGTAATCAAGGTTAACTAATCATGTAATTAAGGATTAACTGCATACTTGTTTGAGTATAGCGCACTTCAGTTTGAAGAAGAAAAAAAATATAATATAAAAGGCATACGCCACCTAAGGTTAGCCCAGCCTAAAATTTTTAAGATAATTTCACTGCTTTGTTTACGTGAGTGTTCGGGGAAGAAGTATTTCTAGACCGTACGCGTTTTTTTGTTGGTCACATGTGTTTTAAAATTTAGAAACATTAAGTATGAGGATATATGTTATATGTAAGAACAGTATAAAGTTGTTTTGATTTGGAGATTTTGATATTTTACTTGTTTCCTAACAGAGAAAAATAATAATAATAATAAATAAATAAATAAATGTTGCATGCGCCACTTTTATGTATCACTGCCGTGAATTGCATGTTGCCCACATAAGATTTGCCACCTTTTTATTAACACGTCATAATATTTTGTAAAAATGGGTAAGAAAAAATAGAGTATAAATTTATTTTGTAAATTTTGTTTTGGAAAAAAAATAAATGGGCAGGTTGAGCTTTTGTTTTAATGGGTCAAGTCGTGCGGTGGAGTGGTCGAGCAATTTGAGTCAATTTTCATTTTATTTTAGCTCGTTCCAATTTTTTTTTATTTCAAAATTTGCTTTGTCTGTAATTGGAATTCGCGTACTCAGTTTTATTTATTTATCTTGTTTCAAGAACGAAATCAGTTTGTCTCATCTTCCAATAATTGATCGTGCCTTCTGTACTCTTCTTGCGGGGTAGATATCGTTGTTTGAATAAATTCTGCAGCTTCGAGAAGGTGAGTTTTCTCACCTGACAACGTACTTATATATCTGTAAATTGATAACAAGTGTGATTGTAGAATAATTATTATTTCATTTATTTGACTGTGATACAAATTGATGATGTTAAAAACCCCGTTATTAAATCTAGACATCATCAGTTCTATTATATATTGTTTAATTATGCTGTTACACTATTTATTTATTTAATTTATTTATTTTTTTACTAGTAAATCACACTGCAAGTTCCCTGTAGAATAGAAATCGTTACAGGCTGAAATGATAGGCCGGTATGATATTTATTTATTCATTTATTTATTTCGTTTATTATTTAACTTGGGATTGCGGGTTCGAAATGATAGAACCCGGATTTATTTTGTAAATTACGGATTGGAATAATATATTATCCGTATCACTTGACGTAAGTTAGTAAATATTATACAGATCTGTGGTTATATATATATATATTCTAGAAATATTAAATATTTTAAAATTTAATTGTTATAATACTTGCTTAAAAGTGGATTAAAATGATTATTGTAAGTATTATGATATTTTACAAGTTTAATATGTAAATAAATAAATGTTAAGAATTTAAATATAAACTTATCTTGAAAATTTTGATTGTAAAATAAATGGGATTTATGTTAGGAAAAAAATATACATGGGAATTTGGTATAACATGAAATAAAGCGAATTTATAAAGGTTAAGTTTTCTATGAATTAATAGTTAAATTTGTGAATTATGGAAGTTAAAAATATAACTTTATTTTAACTGAAATTTAGTTTTTGTATTTTTTGAAACTGTAACTAAACTAAATTGTTAAGGAAATACATAGAAAATTTTACACTTGATAAGAAAGTATAAAGAAGTTGGATATATATTTTCAAATTTTACTTTATAAAGACCATCAAATATGGAATGAATTAAATGACTATATAAAGGTGGAAAGTTTATAAATAAATTTGTTTAAATAAAGGTTTAAATTTTATTGAAATTATATTGAAGCCTAAAGTTTAATTTATTTAAATTGTTAAAAGGATATTTATGCATTTATCCAAGTGCTGAATGATGATGCAATT
Organism: Allium cepa; assembly: GCA_030765085.1. NCBI lineage: Eukaryota > Viridiplantae > Streptophyta > Magnoliopsida > Asparagales > Amaryllidaceae > Allium > Allium cepa. The sequence continues at coordinate 743,888,954 of CM060931.1, read as the reverse complement.
AAACTAAGGCTAAACCTTTAGAATTTATATTGGCTTGAAAGAATAATAACTTCACCTTTAAACAGTTAAAATAAAGTATTTTGATTGAAGTATAAACTATTTTTAAAAGTTTATAACCACAGGTAATAATAACGTTGGTTGTTAAAGAGACCGGGATCGGATATGGGCATACTCTCTGTCGATACCGAAAACCGCTTTGACAACCGTATACGTGGTGGAGATTCCAGAATGAAGTAGGATGGTAGTGACGTTTCCTTTGAGGTAAATACGTGGACCCGACTCCCGTGAGCTGGCATAAGGTGGCTAAAACAGGAGCGATCGACGGATTAATGAGGTAGCACCTCTGACCAGACGCACTTCTTCGTATGCCATTCTATTACTTTTGTGATTGTTTTGGTGCGCACCTTTGATATGGAAGTGTTGTTCGAGGTGGGCGGTAGCTGCGCACTACGCGTTACCACCGCTCCGGAAGCGTAATTGACATATCTACCAAGGCATTGCCTAGTTGTACCGTGTCACCTACTATAGCGAGCCTTGTACGAGTTTGATTTGTGTCGTACCTGTGGAGTATCTTCTCATAGTTGGTACTGTATAGACTAGTGACACTATTAATGCGTTAAGGTGGAAAATATAAAGCCTTAACGCTATTTTAAAGTAAGTTTATTTTACAAATAGACAATATTACAATAGCGAAGTATTACTACATAGTAAATAGTTTAACGGATCCGTAGAGATGGGCGGTCCCAAGCATCCTTTAAGTTACTTGTACTGTAATACAGTTCACTTGAATTAGCTTACACTATATAAGTATGTATGTCCTGATTCGAGTGTTTATGTTTTATTTCACGCTCGGGTCATCATTCCGAAGCTAGGACTTCTGCAGATCACTTTTCAAGCTGTTGAAAATTTTTCCTTTCAGTTCCATATCTTAATTTATGTAATCAAGACCATTGAATATTGACATTTACTATTGTTCTTTCAAACTATATTTGGGTTTAAAGACTATGTAAATTATATTGTTTTGAGACTTTTAATAGTGGCTTCATGAACCACTAAGTTAATTTTAAATTCCACTGCGAGTTTTCTGATTACCGTGTCTGTGATTCTTTGATTATTTATTTATTGTATATTTTGAGATTTGCCAAATTTTATTTGCAACGCGGTATTTAGAACAATTCAAGTCCAACATGTGCGGATGCGAATGGTTGAAAATATCGGGTCATTACAATTTGGTATCAAAGCTTTGGCTCTAGGCAAAACTTAGAATGTATGGTAAATTTGATTTACATAATCACTTTCATTCAATCTCTTCCTTTTGATTCGATTTCCTTTGAATTTTGAAACATTCCCTACGGTTCCAAAGCTCATTCGTGTCCCTCACTATTCATCTTCTTTCGATTCTGGAGTATCCCATAACTCCACTTCGGATGATCTTTGTAGTGAATCGGCGGTCTCGCCAATATTCTAATAAAGAGGTGAAATTCCTTTACAATTGGCATTAATTCACCAAAGATTTATATTTATCCTCGGTTTAGATGCTAGTATATTTGGTTATTCCTAACTCTAACTCTTCAGATCGAATGTAGATTTGCCCAATAAAATCCACATCGATCTTGTTATTTAAGTCACAGTTGACCAGGTTAAGGTTGCCCGCGATTTATATAAACTTATCCAGTTCCTTATTCTGTTATCTAATCATCAGATCTTCTGGTCCAACTTATGTTTAAATCAAAATTCTCTTTGATTTGAGTCCCTAATTTGAATCTTTATCCTTGTTTTGAAAATTTATTCCTATATTTGGGAAAAATTCTAATATTATATATATAAGTATAAATTTTCAGAATTTTTTTATTAATTTAACTAGTTGTCAAGAGATAATAGTCTTTGATTTTATTTATGGTTTCGTAAACCAAGGGTTTTGTCTCATATAAATAATTGAACTATAAACAATGGTTATAAATTAATTTGGAAACAGAAATGAATTTAAAACAAGAACTTGAGAATTCAATTTCCCATGGTTTCAAATCTTGTGTTTAAAGTTTTAAAAGGATATATTATTTACATTATTTTCGAATAGAAATTTGTTTCCAAATTGTTTTTTAAAAATCAGTGCTCTTCTCTTTGTCGCTGGGAAATAATTTCGGTGATGACTGCAACATCGGCCACATTCATTTTCGAGTTTCGTAGTGAAGAGACCATTATGTAGTCTGGCTACAGTGTTACCTTGAGAATTTAATTGATTTGAATCTCTAAAATATGACATGATTTATAATATATAGATATATAATTTAAATTTGATTTGACATATTATGTACATATATTTATTTATCTCTAAATGGTTTGAAGGGAATCAGAAATTTAATTCTTAAATTTTATCTTCAGGAATAATTTCAATTATAAAGAAAATCAAATTTTGAATAAATGATTCCAACTTGAGATAATTGAATTTGAAAGTTTTATTTGTATAATACTAAATTGCATTCCAATATAACTTAGCTTGATTTTCAGAAGTTAACAATGTAATATACAATATAAAAAGATTTTATAAATAAAATTTGGGTGGTTATAATAAATGTTATGCACTTAAATTCTAGTTATAAAAAGAATACAGAGGTAAATAGAATAACAAGAGGTAATGGAATAATTTACAATATAAAATGATGTTAAAGGAACTAAGAATAAATTTAAGCAGTTGTAGTAAGTGTAAACTTATTTAACGTAGATGATAAAAATATATTGAGAGAAATAAATTTAGTTATATATATAAAAAAAAGACATTAATTTATTGAACACATTTTTGAGTATAACAAACGATTTTCAAACTTATGATTTTAGAAATTTTTATTTTAAGATAATTAGAAGATGAAGTAATGAAATTTGTGTTAACGCTAAAATGTGAACGCTAACACCCCGGTGTGTAAAGTGTAGTTGTGAAAGCACCACCCGATAAATCGGGAAAGAATTACAAGCAAGTAATAGCAGAAAAGCAGTAAACAACAACGATTTTATAGTGGTTCGGCTTAAGGGTATAGCCTACGTCCACTCTAAGTACTTTTATTAATAATCCCGTTACAAACTGATACAATTCTTCTCAAGTACAATACACTTCAAGCTACAAGTGATTTGGAACAAGTCTTAAGCTTCGATGTCGATTAAAGTTCTTAGATTCATGTTGAAGATGTGTGGTTTCTTCGTGAATTTCTTTGATGTATTCCTCTAATCTTGGAAGCTCTAAGTGTTGATGAAGTTCTCAATGCAGCAAGGTAACGGTGTGTGAAGAGAATGCGCAAAAAGTCCCCTTCATGTTGAATGTGGCCTTGTATTTATAGGCAAACTGTTTAGGCTGAGATTGCCTAGTCATGAGTCGTGACCGACTCATGATGAGTCGTGACCGACTCATGATTGAGTCGTGAGTCGTCTGCGAGTCACCTCTTTGCAGCATGATTTTGAACTTGCCTCTGAGTCTTGTGTCGTGCGTCGACCTATCTTTTGAGTCGTAGGCTTTCCTGAGTCGTGCCATCCTTAACCCATAGAATCTCCTTAACCCGTCAGGTTCCTTAAGTCGTAGCGGCCTCTTGTGTCGTTCATCTTTTGAGTCGTAAACCCAATGAGATACTTAAGGACCTTGAGTGGATGAGTCGTGATCAGATGAGTCGGTCTTTGATGAGTCGGAGCTCGAATGAGTCGTTGGATCGGTCTAGGCCTTGAGTCGCAGACCCGCTGAGTCGTTGATCCATACTGTACCTTTAAGGCGCTAACTCACTGAGTCGTTGCTATCAATGAGTCGTTGACCCATTGAGTCGGCAATCTCTGAGTCGCTTCATCAGTTGAGTCGCTGATTCCTATGAGTCGCTGACTACCTTATCTGTTGAGTCGGCCTAAGTTTCAGTGGGGTTAACATTTGCCCCTCGAAGCACGCGCCTGAGTCGTAGGTCGCGCGCTTCGACTTATCTTAACTCGCTTGTGCCGACTCATGCCCTACTTCCTTGGTATAAAATGGATGAACCGTCACTTCTATCTTCTTCTTCCTTTATCAATCTCTTGAGTCGTGTTCCGCCATTAACACATCTCCAAGCTCCCAAAAATAATTTCAACTCGAATTAGCACCCAATCCTCTCTAGTCAACATACAATCGTAAGCGATTTCTTCCCTTTCTTCGATCGTTGATCATTATTGTCTTACACGCTTAATCCTTCGCCTCCGATTTGCCTCTTCGTGTCTTACGAGTTTTGTTGGATTTGATTGTTGATGAACTTAGGTCTGCTTGATTTTACTCGCGGCGATCCATCATTCGAGGCGATTCTGTATTGTGATAGGATTAAAGTTACTATTTTTGGAGATACCATTAGGTTAACGGGTTATGGGTTAGGATCCGAAGATAGGACTTGGAGATAGGTCATTGGGTTATCATGGGGTAGGAGGGAAACGGGTTTTGGAGTTGTATGGTAGATAGGCCAATCAGAGTAAAACACTACCCCTGATGCGACTTAATAATCTTGAACGACCTAAAACCCTTTGCGATTCAACTCTGGACCGGCTCACCAACCTTCACGACACAAGACTTGAGTCGGGGCCGAGACATCACGACACAATGCTTGAGTCGGGGCCGAGACATCACGACACAATGCTTGAGTCGGGGCCGAGACATGTCTTGATGAATTTTTCATAATTCTGAGCTGACATCTATTCTCTTTTATGACTCGTGACCTAAGTATTGCTGAGTCGTCTTCGACTTAGTCCTTGAGTCGTCTACGACTTAGCACTTGCACTTTTAAACTCCACTTGAACCTTGAACTGCTGCTTGAATCTTTTACAGATTGCTTTAACTTGTAAGCTAATAACCTGTCAATATAACATTCACAGAAAACTGGGACGAATATACTATCATTGATTGCCCACATCGAACGACAGATTAGTTAATGATAGATGATTAACTTGAATAAACTGTATGTATGAAGTGCTTTTAACATATCAATTTCAAACAAAATACCAAAGCAATACTGAAATAGTCAATTGAAATCGACTTGCTTGCACTAATATTATGGTTGAACTTTTAGATTAACAAGTTCTGAAATGTTTACAATCGATCAAGCATCGATTAGTATAATTCCAGTTATATATACTTGTCACTTTTTATTAGTCTTGCACAACACTTCACACTTTTTAGGAAACGCGCACCTTCGCATTTGAACATCCAGTTGCTTGTGTAGAATGACCTCCCACCGAGAAGAAGAAGTGGCAACTCAAGAGGAAGAAACTTTTCCGATAGCTGTTCCCATAGAGAATCCTCCGGAGAGAACCCCGACTATTCTAACTTCGAGAGCGTTTGTCCAGCTGCGCACTCAATTTGGCTTTGCTGAAAGTGATGCTCTTTTCCCTGGGCCAAGTGATACTGCTGACAATCCTCCCTACGGCTTTGTTGCAGTCAATCGCCAAATGTGCTTAAGTGGGGCGATTCCTCCTTTTAACGACTTTCTTCAACGGTTCCTGCTTCGGTTGTCTATCTCTCCATTCCAATTACACCCCAATGGCTACGCCATTCTGATGGGGTTATGTGTTCTATTTAGGAGAGTTTTGGATCGATTACCAAGCTTCGGGGAGATCTGCTATTTTCGCTCATTCACGAAAATTAAAGACCATCCCTCCATCGTGGTTATAAGAAGCGCTCGAAACCGCAAACTTATTACTGATCTCTCCGAAAGCGCTCACGGATTTTTGAATCAGTTTTTCTTTGTTCGCTGCCCTCCAGGGTTTTATGCCATATGGAGAGTGGGAAGTAAGATTTCCTGTCTTTACTTTTTCCGTTTTGAAACTTTCTCGAGATCTGAACTCTCAGTTGCTAATTTCATTCTTTTCCTGTTTTTAGCACTTCCACCCCCTGCTAGGGACCCAAGTCTTAAGCAAATTTTTGAAAGATTAAATGCCGTGCCAGTAGAAGAGAGGAGCATAAAGTTTCTGCTAAACGATGAATTTTTACATCAATACGGACTCCTCCATCCCTCTCGCTTTACTCAGCCTCATGAAGCTCCAACGGAGGTTCCTGATTCTCCGGTGAAAACTCCTGATCTTCCGATCTCCACCAAAGAGCACATGCAAGGAGAAATTTCTGCAGAAACCTTACTAGTAAAGTGCTCTACTCCAAGAGACAATGCGGGACCCTCCGAAAAGCCCGCACTTGCTCCCATAATTGAAGAAGAAGAGGAGCCCCTTTCCCAAACCAGGAAGAGTGCCGACAAAGGAGCTGATGGAGGGAATCAGGTTGGGCATGATGGTGATGACGTCTTTGGGGATTTAAGTGACATAATTGTCACTTCCCAAGAGCTCTTTAAAGATGACCCTGCCTGTGGTAAAACTGTACCCCCGATGATTGAAGCGACATCTGCCCTCCAACAGACTCCAACTCCTTTATCCCAAGAATTGTCACCGACAATGGGATCTATTACTTCCCCCCAACTGAGGAGTGGTTCGTTAGTCCAACGCGAGTAGTTTGCACTTCACACACAACTAAGGATTTTCCAGCACATTTATGCACTTATCTTCTCATACTTTAAAGATTTCTAAAGCTTATCTTTTCTTATTTCAGATCCTTCAATGACACGCGGCGGATCATATTATCAGGATTTCCAACGCTACGGGGGGCGTGGTCAATACAATTATAGGCGTTACTTTCCCTCCTACAGAGAATCTGATGAAGAAAGGGCTGCCCGAAAGGCTCATGAAAGGAGGACTGAAGAAGAACGTCGTGAAAGAAGGGAGAGAGAAGAGCGCCATGATTCTTGGCAAAAAGGCGATGACTCCCACAAGAGAAAAACTCATGACGATCGAGGAAAAGGTCACATGGGTGAAGACTTAAGCAAACGAGCCCGTCACAGTGAAAAGCAGGCCTCTACTACTCCTGAGAAAGTTACTACTCCTGCCTCGCTCGACATTCCTTCTGACTCTCCCGCTCTTGGGAAATCAGACATTCAAACGATAATAAGCAGGCCCAAATTTCAAGTTGGACCGGGCCCAGCCACTTTACAAAGTCGTTTTCCACAGTGGTGCTTAAAGGGTGTGAGGTTCGACCTTGACCTGGTCCCTATTGACAAGCCTGCCATGCTACGAAATCTCGATGCCGTCAAACTTGATATCGAGAGGATGTCAAACTGGCAGAAGCTTGTTGATGAGCTTCAGAGAGTTAATCGTGCCAACATAGAGGCCATGCTCACTATGGAAAATGACAAGGCTGAATGGCAAAAGGTCCTGGAGCAACATGACACCGAAATGAGGAGCATTGCTTCCTACAATGAGGAGCTCGAAGCAAAGGTTGAGAATTTGAAACATGAGCTTGCTGCTTCCTCTACTTCATATTCTCAAAAAGAAGAAGTGCTCCTGAAACAAGTGAGAGACGCTCACGCTAGCCAAAGGGATGCCGAAGACAGGCTCGAAGCACAAAAAAGAATCAGTGAAGGCTATGTCTCTGATATTGCTGAGCTTCGAAAGAAAAACAACTCCCAGGAGGCGGAGATACAAATGCTTAAGCTTCAGCTTGCCAAAACTGAAAGGGAGCGCGATGAGGCTGTCGCCGGCAAAATCGCAGCTGAAGATTCTCATGAGGCGACCAAGAACAGCTTTGGCTCAAAATTATTCGACTTCTATTTGCATAGCGTCTTGGGGCGTGGAAGCCTCGCTTTTCTTGGTCCCAAGTATGAGATCACTTTAGCTGAAGTGTGGGAGGCCGCCCTCGACATGCTTGGTGCTGAAGGTGCTGGTTATGACGAGTCAGCCCTGGAAAGGCATTATTTTGATGAAGACGCTCGCGCTGCTCTCGCCAGGGGAAAGGAACAACTTGCCAAACTAAGAACCGAAGTGACGGAAGGGGACCGGCTGGAAAAAACCACTTCAACTATTCTAGTCCAGCCACCTTCTTCGTCTGAAGTCAACATCATTGGTTCCAGTTCCCATTTTGCTTCTCCTACCAAAGTTACCACTGAGATTACAAGCGTACATGGTGGAGACGAGGGTGATGATAGCGCTGACGCGCAAGCTTATGAAGTTGATATTAGGAAATCAGCTTCACCAGGTAACTTCACTGTTAATCCCGCTACTGTCAATTCTGTTCAAGCGGGTTATTCATTTGTTTCACATGAGTTTCATGAACTCCTTGGCTATTTTCTTAACCTTGATGAGCCTTCATCTCCTCTCTCTACTAACTTTATTGGTGAGCCTTCATCTCCTCTCTTTACTGACTTTAACCTCTTTTCTTCTGTAGAGAAAGTACCAAGCACTGCTCAAACTTCTACTCCTCCGGTTATCCTTCCTTCATCTCTTCAGGTGGCGCCTCCTTCTGCCTCGCAACCTGGATCACAGGAGGAACAAATAGAGGCTCTCCATGGCCTGGATGATCCCATTGCTTCGCAAGAGCAGAAAGATGAGGGACTTGAGGGAGGCGACATATCTCCGGAGCGGACTCCTTCTGACGACATAACTCTATCTAAACTTGTCACTCCAGGAAGCGAGTCTTCCTCGAAGAGGAGAAGGAAGCAAAGAGCATCAAAGAGGAGAGGGAAGATAATCACTGCCACTGAAGAGGAGCCAGAAGTTGGGCTAGCTGCACCTACCTCTCCTTCCTCCCTTATACCCACTGGCCGACCTGAAAAGCTGGTCATTCGGCCGGGTAAAGGGTCCAAAGGCAGTAAAAAGAAGTGAAGACTTTAGCTTTTTGTCTTTTGTATGAACTGGCCGAGAGTTGTGCGGGTACCGGCCCCCGCTTTTATTTTAAAACCTGTATCTGCATTATAGTTGAATAAAATGATTCTTCATTTGTACAAACTTCTGTTTGAATTTGAGAATGCATTTACTATTTATTTTTTGCACAAGTTTGTTTACACGATATTGCAGCGAGCTTATGGCATGTTACTTGAGCGTTACCTTTTGCTGGTTTGGCTATATCATATTGTGCGTAATTATACTATATTGCCCTCATTCCATAAGTTTGCTGCAATATTCTATACTTCGAGGGGACTTGCACTCATTTTTGCTAAAGAATAATTATTTTATTCTTTAAAGAAATTTTTTGCAAAGTACAACCCTCTTTGTATAAGTTTCTGCGCTTCGACCTTTGAAGAAATCACTTCTTTCTTTTGCTTAAGTACATTTTTTACCAAGTGAATTCTTTTATGCGGTAAAGCGGACCTCTGAAGGGTACTTTAACTCCCTCTCTTTCTTTTTCTCTCTTCTTTTTTTTTTTTCTTCGAGGAAGATTATTCCCCAGAATAAGTAAATTACTCTTTCTTCGGAAGTTAAAGTATGCCCCTGATGAGGATTTTTTTTTTATATAGAAAGTTGTACCTCTGAGGAGGGATTTTTTACGTTTCAACACTCGGAAGTTTTATTTCAATCTCGGTGAAACGTGTACCTCCAAAGAGTTATGCCTTAGAAATCCTTTTCACGTTTCAACACTTGGAAGTTTTATTTCAATCTCGGTGAAACGTAGGTTTCCGAAGAGGTCTTTCTTCTTAATTGTGTCCCCAGGAGGGGGTTGCACCTCTGAGGAGGGATTTCTCACGTTTCAACACTTGGAAGTTTTATTTCAATCTTGGTGAAACGTGTACCTCCAAAGAGTTGTGCCTTCGAGGAAAGCCTTTTCACGTTTCAACACTTGGAAGTTTTATTTCAATCTCGGTGAAACGTGGACTTTCAGAAAGGTCTTTATTTTGTTTGCATTTCAACTCTGGTGAAGTGTAATTCCGAAGAGCGGTCATAACACTTCAACTCCTGGTGAAATGTGCCCCCGAAGAGGTCTTTATTTTGTTTGCATTTCAACTCTGGTGAAGTGTAATTCCGAAGAGCGGTCATAACACTTCAACTCCTGGTGAAATGTGCCCCCGAAGAGGTCTTTATTTTGTTTGCATTTCAACTCTGGTGAAGTGTAATTCCGAAGAGCGGTCATAACACTTCAACTCCTGGTGAAATGTGCCCCCGAAGAGGTCTTTATTTTGTTTGCATTTCAACTCTGGTGAAGTGTAATTCCGAAGAGCGGTCCAACTCCTGGTGAAATGTGCCCCAGAGATGGTTTACATTGCCTGGAAGTTACTCTCTCATGGTTGGTGGGTCATGACTCCTCCAATCTTTTTTGTTGAGTAGAGAACTTTCTTTTTTGTGGCATATGTCCCATTAGAGGTCTTTGTCCTCCGAAGAGTTGTGCCTCCGAAGAGGAGCATTTTGCCTCTGAAGAGGGCTTTGGTCTCTGAGGAGAAGCATTTGGTCCCCGTAGAGAAGCATTTTGCCTCCGAAGAGGGCTTTAGTCTCTGAGGAGAAGCATTTGGTCTCCATAGAGAAGCATTTCGCCTCCGAAGAGGGCTTTAGTCTCTGAGGAGAAGCATTTGGTCTCCGTAGAGAAGCATTTTGCCTCCGAAGAGGGCTTCGGTCTCTGAGGAGAAGCATTCGGTCTCCGTAGAGAAGAATTTTGCCTCTGAAGAGGGCTTTGGTCTCTGAGGAGAAGCATTTGGTCCCCGTAGAGAAGCATTTTGCCTCTGAAGAGGGCTTCGGTCTCTGAGGAGAAGCATTCGGTCTCCGTAGAGAAGCATTTTGCCTCTGAAGAGGGCTTTGGTCTCTGAGGAGAAGCATTTGGTCCCCGTAGAGAAGCATTTTGCCTCTGAAGAGGGCTTTGGTCTCTGAGGAGAAGCATTCGGCCTCCGTAGAGAAGCATTTCGCCTCCGAAGAGGGCTTTGGTCTCTGAGGAGAAGCATTCGGTCTCCGTAGAGAAGCATTTCGCCTCCGAAAAGGGCTTTAGTCTCTGAGGAGAAGCATTTGGTCTCCGTAGAGAAGCATTTTGCCTCCGAAGAGGGCTTTAGTCTCTGAGGAGAAGCATTTGGTCTCCGTAGAGAAGCATTTCGCCTCCGAAGAGGGCTTTTCACATTTCATCTCACGGGAGTATGTCGACGGGGTGTGGTGAAATGCTTGCCCCTAAGTAGGGTTATTGTCAGGAAGTTTGGAGTTTTCCTTTCTCGGTTGGATGGGTTCTCGGGAGTGTGTCGACCGATAACTCCACGACTTTGTAGCGAGAAAGACGCCTTTTTTCGGTGAAGCCCGCTTGAGGTTTTTATCCTCTGAGGAGTTATGCCTTCAAAGAGGGCTTGTGCTTCTTGAAATATTCCTTTTGTTGGGTGACGCTTGCTCTCGCATGTCTCTTTGCCGTTGATTCATGTTGATAATCCCCATTGCTTCGCAAGTGTCACCATTTTCAGCTGCCAAGCCTCTCCCTTACCCAAAGGAGTATATTTTATAGTTAAGCAAATTGGTGGTGGCAGATATAGGTTCTTTAACTTGCTGTTTGTTTGTTCAAGCATTTGTAGTTAGCCATATATGATCCGCTTCTATCCACCTTGCTTACTTTCGTCTGAAGTTCTCCTTTTGTAGGATTTGAATATGGGAATTTTGAATGGCTCAATGCTTGATTGCTGGATGATGTCGCGGATCACTTGGTCTTGTGACTGGTAAGCTTTGCTTTTATGGCCTGCATCATCAAATCATTTTATTTTTTTTAGTAACACGATTAACGTATTTCATATGCCGAAATAAAACAAAGCAGTTTATGGTAGTAGGGAACACAAGAATTATAGCGGTTTAGCCGAAACTGGGCCTATATCCACTTTATAGCTTTTGTTATTCGCCTGCCTTGCAATTGCCCTTAACAAGAGAATCATAGATTTGTAAATTCCTTGCAATATTTCAGCAAAGTCTTCATGCAAAATATGGATGTAAATGGTTGCTGTTCCAAGTTCTTGGAATTGGTTTTCTTTTGATAGTTGTGAATTTGATTGATTATATTAGCAATTCCTTAGTGCCGCCTTTAAGTGTGCATCATCTTCTTCTGTTGGCGGGTGGTTTTAACTGAAGAAACATACTCTAGCCAAATTTTATTTGTTTGCTTAGAGTATTTGACCCTGGAATTCTGTTGTTTAAGGCTTGCTTTTGAATGCTACCAAGGGTTGCTTGATATTGCAATGAATCAGCTTGGTATTGATTGCCTGCAAATTTAGATCGATAATCTTAGTGATATTCTCAGAATATTTCACATATCGAAATAAAATAAGCGACTCGTAATAATAGGGAAAGCAAGACTTATAGTTTTTATTATTTATTGGCGTTGTTTTTACTACAGATTTTGAAACAAGAATCATTGGATCAGCATTCTTTTACAAATTTGAAACAAAGTGTTCAAGTAAGGTATGGAAGCAATTGCTGCCCCAGGCTTTAGGAATTGAATTTTTTTTTTGGCATAAGAGGTGTGGATGGCAACATCTTTCAGAGTCGAAACTTCCTTTCACTTTGAAGGCCTCCTTGGAGTGTGAGCACATCTTCCCGCCTCATCCAATTTTTCCCTGCCTGGTGAGGGCTTGCTGCGATGACACTGATGATAGGACCTTCATCTCCCTGTGCCACGGTTCTCTTACTTGAGCTACATTGTTGAGCGGGAACCAGCTGCACCTTAGAGGATGAGGAGTAGTTAATTTCATCTTTTTTCACATACTGTTGTAGTTCACTCTGCTTGATCAATCCTTCAATCTCCTTCCTTAGATGGCGACACTGGTTAGTTTCATGGCCAGGTTGATTGTGAAATTGACAGAATTTCCCATTGTCTGTCGCGCTTCTCCTCATCAGAGATGGTTTGGGGTAAACAACAACATCCTTTGTTGCCAAGAAGATACTTTCCGGAGTGTCGGTCAAGGGAGTGAAGTTGGAGGGTATGAAGCATCGAGCTTTTTTCAAGAGTTTCTGTTTTCTTCTTCCCCCATTCTTCTCTTTCTGTTCAATCATTTCCGGTATGTATTCTTCATCGTTACCAGGACTCAATGGGTAATCATCAACTATTCTTTCAAAAGTTCGCCTTGACAAACGTTCGTGGATAGTTGGTCGTGGCCATGAATTCTCTGTTTGGGGGAATGTTCCAATAGTAATGCCAGTTGCTCGTTGAGGAGCATTCCATTCTTCTGAAACCTGGACCTCTTTGGCAATGGTTTTTATATCACTTTCTAGTCGATGGACTTCTTCCTGCAATGCGTTCATCTTATCCAGTATCCTATTGCTTTGAACTTCCATGTGTTGATATATTCCATATACCACGGCATTTAATTCAGCCCTTGTGACTCCAATACTTGAAGCTGTTTCACTTAGCGTGGGAAGAGCAATGGCATTGCTGCAAGTACCTTCAAACCTTAACAACTTCCGTTTCCTTTCAGAAGCCATGATTTCTGTTAGAATTTTGTTGAACAATGGTTGAAGTTTGCCCCTGAGTTCAATTCTCAGTGAAAGCACCAAAAATGTTAACGCTAAAATGTGAACGCTAACACCCCGGTGTGTAAAGTGTAGTTGTGAAAGCACCACCCGATAAATCGGGAAAGAATTACAAGCAAGTAATAGCAGAAAAGAAGTAAACAACAACGATTTTATAGTGGTTCGGCTTAAGGGTATAGCCTACGTCCACTCTAAGTACTTTTATTAATAATCCCGTTACAAACTGATACAATTCTTCTCAAGTACAATACACTTCAAGCTACAAGTGATTTGGAACAAGTCTTAAGCTTCGATGTCGATTAAAGTTCTTAGATTCATGTTGAAGATGTGTGGTTTCTTCGTGAATTTCTTTGATGTATTCCTCTAATCTTGGAAGCTCTAAGTGTTGATGAAGTTCTCAATGCAGCAAGGTAACGGTGTGTGAAGAGAATGCGCAAAAAGTCCCCTTCATGTTGAATGTGGCCTTGTATTTATAGGCAAACTGTTTAGGCTGAGATTGCCTAGTCATGAGTCGTGACCGACTCATGATGAGTCGTGACCGACTCATGATTGAGTCGTGAGTCGTCTGCGAGTCACCTCTTTGCAGCATGATTTTGAACTTGCCTCTGAGTCTTGTGTCGTGCGTCGACCTATCTTTTGAGTCGTAGGCTTTCCTGAGTCGTGCCATCCTTAACCCATAGAATCTCCTTAACCCGTCAGGTTCCTTAAGTCGTAGCGGCCTCTTGTGTCGTTCATCTTTTGAGTCGTAAACCCAATGAGATACTTAAGGACCTTGAGTGGATGAGTCGTGATCAGATGAGTCGGTCTTTGATGAGTCGGAGCTCGAATGAGTCGTTGGATCGGTCTAGGCCTTGAGTCGCAGACCCGCTGAGTCGTTGATCCATACTGTACCTTTAAGGCGCTAACTCACTGAGTCGTTGCTATCAATGAGTCGTTGACCCATTGAGTCGGCAATCTCTGAGTCGCTTCATCAGTTGAGTCGCTGATTCCTATGAGTCGCTGACTGCCTTATCTGTTGAGTCGGCCTAAGTTTCAGTGGGGTTAACAATTTGTAATAGAAAATTTTTACTTGAGTGAAATTAAATAGACAAAATCAATTATAAATTTAAAATTGAATTTGTATGGTTTAGATTAATGATTCTAATTTAAGTTTCAATTTAGTTTTCTTTCAGGTTGTTTCTATTCTCCTACCTTCTTCCTTTTCAAGGACGAAAAGTTCTAAGTGGGGGAGAGTGTAACAGCCTGAAGTTTTAACAAGTATTTTTCACTTTTAATTATAAAACTTTGGGGTTTATTATATAAAAATCTAAATTTTGAATTGATTAGAAGAAACGCCCAAATTTTTAAACAAATAACGAGATCTCTGAAATTTTGACGTGGTTAAGAATTAACTTTAATTGGAAATTTGGGCTTTTTGTTGAAGATGGTAAATAACTTAATTTCTAGCAAAATCATGTTTTAATTAAGAAATAAGATTTGAAAAAAAAATTAGTGTATAAATAAACTGTTTACTTACGCGTTTAAAAGACACGTTATTGATGGAACATTTTTAACGTATATTTACTACATAAGAGAACGCGTAAATTTAAAAGCGTTACTTTATTATGAAACTGGGCGTGTGTTCGATTTAATTATTGCATCGGTTTTTCACGCGTCTAAATTTCTTACCTTGGATATAAATAAACAAATAAAATAAATCTATAGACACGCATTTTTAAGTGGGAAAGGAATATTTTTTTTTTCCGTTGACTCCATATATTTAATAAATATAATCCATTGATTTATCAATAATGTTCAAATCAAATATTCTTTTTCGTTTCTTTACTCTAAGAATCAACACTTTTCTTTGTTCAATTTTATAAAACGTTCGCCAATTTTCCATTTTTCCGTACCATTAAAACAAAAAATAATTTTACCTTAGCTATAATGGATTATATACTTTTTAAAAATAAATAATTTATACTATTACTTATATACATTTTAGTAATAAATTTCTTGGTAAATGGTAAATGAACGGAAAAAAACACCAATGTAAACAAATCATATTTTTTAAGTAATAAATTTCAAAATTTACATATAAATAAACTATTTAATTATGCATTTAAAAGGCGCGTTATTTGATGGAATAAATATCATATATATAAGATAACGTATAAAAATTTAAATCCGTTATTTTCGTTATATTTTGGGCATAAGTAATTGCGTATGTTGTACGCATTCTAAATATATCCTCTTTAATATTTACACGTCGCTCAACATTATTCTTCTGGTCAAATTTTCCATTTCCGTTTTAAGTGCGAATTGATTGCTTGCCATTTTATGTTCTCCTTAATTCACGAAATCTACACTGGTAATAAAATTTATTACTCACTGTAATTAATTGTTCCAAACTTTCCTTACCTCTCGTGTGAAATTGATAGGAAAATATTCAATAGACTGATTCAAAATCAAAGGAACAAGGTAATCGTTAAAAAAAATCTTGCCTTTAACTTCTCCCCTAAATCAATGCATTTTCTTCCTTAAATTTTGCACGTACGAATGTTCATTAAAAAAGAAACTACCCCTTGATTTACGCATGCAGTGATTTTCACCATCCCTTTTTGCTGCAACTATTTTAATTTAGTATAAAATCTTTGAATAAAGTGACGTTCATATCTAATATTATTGTCGTTTCCTCCGATATCAACGCTAATTTCTTCTCATTATTAGACACGTTGGCAAATTGTTCAAATTCCATTCAAAGCAAAAAAATAATTGCTTGTCATTTCCTTCGCTTATTAATTCTTACCCACTACAATTATTTGCTCCAATCATTCTTGTCGTTTCTTTTTATTTATCAATGCATTCTCTTCTTAATAATTTCAAACGAGAACAAATGCGTGCCACTCAATTTTTTTTTTTTTTTCTTGCGTTTTTAACCTATGCAGTTTGCATCTTTTAATCAAACACGTTCAAAATGATTATTTCTTGCCTTTGACCTCTTCCATATAAATCTATGCATTTAGTTCTCTTGTCGTTCTAACAAATGATGCCTAAAATTTTCGCATGCCTTAAATTGGCATTTCTCTTTTTATCTTTTTGCCTGCGTTTTTAAATTAATAAATCAACCAAATTTACCTCTTCATAAAGCAAACATCACGCAGAATAATCTCCAGACCATTTTAAAAATGATTTCTTGCCATTTTTTTCCTTTACGTGATTTGCGCAACTTCTCTTATATAAATGAAACCCATGTTCACAATTCCATCACCACCTCAGTATTGTTACATCTTCATTTTCGGAAGCTATTAGTGAAATAGAACCCACACACTCTCTTTGGCATATATAAGACTCGTACGCACTTTATTTTCATCCCATTGTTGGCTTTCTCTTCTTCCTTGCGTGCGTGAGAATCAGTAGCATCAGGTAATGGCTATAACTTTATTTCCTTCTTTTGTTTTTTTCCATTGTTCTGTTCGAAATGCTCGACCGCATGACAAAAGCCTAACTTCCTTCCCCTTCTCTCCGATCTGGTCATGCATTGCCGAGCATCTTTGATACAGTTTTAGCCTAGCACTTAATATTTATTTTATCGCCACCTGTATATTTTTTCCTTTCTATAAGACAAACATTTATTTACCATGTAATTTAAAAAGGTTTATAAATTGTTTAAACTTTGTAAAGTTAAATTGTATTCATTTTACATCTCATTTTTGAAATGAAATTTTAAAGTAAATTCAAAAGTAAATTATTTTCAAATGTTTTTGTTAATAACGATTTAGTCATAATTAAGAAACATTTTTTATCTTAAAGTTAAATTAAGATTTAATGAATTGAAATTAATTAAATTAATGAGGAAATTAAGGAATAATTAGTTAATTTAATTAATTAATGATTAGGGATTAATAAATAATTTGATTAAGGGTTAATCAATTTGAAATTAAAGATCATTAATTAGATAATTAAAGATTAATAATTAATAATTAAAGATATATTAATTTAACAATAAGTTATAATCAAAGTTAATTAATCATGTAATTAAGGATTAACTGCATACTTGTTTGAGTATAGCGCACTTCAGTTTGAAGAAAAAATATATAATATAAAAGTAATACGCCACCTAAGGTTAACCCAGCCTAAAATTTTTATGATAATTCCGCTGCTTTGTTTACGCGAGTGTTCAGGGAATAAGTATTTCCATAACGTGCGTGTGTTTTTTTGTTTGTTCGTCACATGTGTTTTAAAATTTAGAAACATTATGTGTTTGCGTCAAAATTGGGCACAACACTCTTCGGGAGTCGTTGAAGAGATAATAGTCAAGAATGTAAATTCAAAACAGATATTATCTAACAAAAACTTCAATCAACAGAAAAGAAAATGCGTGGACAATCGATTTATAGTGGTTCGGCATGTTGCCTACGTCCACTGTGAAGTGTTTTGATGATTTATTGCTTTCCTTTCAATGATTACAAGTTGTTGCAGCAATCAACAGCAAATTACAACTGTAAATTCGGAATCAACAGTAAAATTATGATGTAGGATGATGGAGATCTCGATTATGCAGAGTCTGGGTGCTTCAGAGTCGGAAGATCCCGAAGGTCCATTTTCTGTTGGCTCTGGGGCTCTATTTATAGGCGTAGGCTGCTGATATTTTGCTGAAAACTCGTGAGACCACTTCTGGCACGTGAGGGGTCCCACACGCACGGTCTTAGGGAGTTTGGGTCCCACTTTGGCATCGGTTCGAACTCCATTCGAATCGATCATAAATTCATCCAATCGAGGTGAAATTTGGCGTGGACATTCTTCAACATGTGTGCAAGCTTCTGTGAAAATTTCATGGCATTTGGATCGGTAGATTTGGAGTGTTAACCCCGTTCTGCCAACGAGTTGAAATCCGGGCCGACTCATCCACTTAAGGTCCTTAACGACTCAGTGGACCTGCAACTCAATAAACCTCAGCAACTTAAAGAATGGACCGACTCAACTGGTTGCGACTCAATTAGCCGACGAGCTAAGGCTTAAGGCAACTTAGAGGAACAAAACGACTCAAGGGGGGAATGGTTCATGAGACAGGCAGACTCAGTGAATCACCGACTTAACGAGTTAGAGACTTGAAGCCCCAAGCAGCTTGAAGAGGTCAGCGATTCAGTGGGTACACGATCTAAAAAGTATTGCGACTTAACTGATACACGACTCATCAAGACTATCGACTCAACGACCTAATTAGTTACCGACTCAACAAGTTCACAACTTAAGGACTCGAGATAGTAAGAAGTTAGAGTTGCACATAGGCCACAACTCACGACTCACGACTCAGTATGACTCGCCTACAACCTAAAACCACTAAGTCGTAGCCCGCTGTCACAATACTTGTGTCAAAGAGGATTGACTCGTGGACGACTTAGGACTTGTGCTATATCCAGGAGACCGAGGGCGCTCTGATACCAAGCTTGGACTCAGCCAGTTAAGTCGTCCACGACCCAACTTGACTCGGCCACGAGTTAACCATGAGTCAAGCACGACTTATTACTTAAGGAGGAAAACCCCTATAAATACGTGACCACCTCCAACATTCAAGGGGCTTTTTTTGGGGGGGGGGGGAGGGAGATCATTTTTCTTCAAGGCATTGGAACTTTGCTATCTTCAAAGCAAGCTACACTCCATCACTTCAAGCTCACGCAAGACGCTTAGATAAAACTTCATACAAAGATTCAACACATTCAATCATGGATTCGAAGAACTTTGTTGCATCGAAGTTTTCTCTAGCTACTTGTCTTTTGAATGGAATTGAATTGTAATTGGAAGAGATTGTAATAAGTTGTGATCCAATCAGCAATAAATGGATTGAAGTGGACGTAGGCTTGATCATAAGCCGAACCACTATAAACTCCGTGTTCATTTACTGCATTTTCTGTTACTTACTGCTATTTCTTGATTCCCGCATTCACGGGTGGTGCTTTCACACTGTTTCTACACACACTGAGGTGTTAGCGTCAGAATTTGACGTTAACATTTTTGGTGCTTTCACTGAGAATTGAACTCAGGGTATTTAAATCTTTGCTTCACCAAACTTTGAGGAAAGAATCTCCGTTAAGACCAGAAGTCTAACAGAAATTATGGCTCCCGAAAGGAAACGTAGATCTGCCAGATCTGATGATGTTCAAGAGAACACCGCCACTTCTCCTCCTCTGAGTCAAACAACTCCAACCGTGGGAGTTACGCAAGCGGAATTGGACGCTGTGGTTTTGGGATTGAATCAACAGTTAAATGCTCAGAATGCACAATTAGAGGCTCAGAATGCTCAGAATACCTTGATATTGAATAAGCTAAATGATTTGCTCGAGGCTAATCGTCAGCCAACAAATAAAGAAGGAAACTCTGCTGATAGAGCTCAGGATGTTAGAGGGAATACTTCTCAAAGGGAGGTAAGCCCCGTTGAAAGGCCACTTCCTCAGGATGGAGGATCGGGACCTCAACCGACCCTTCGTGAACGACTGTCAAGGCAGAACTCTGAAAGAATGGCTGACGTTTTCCCTGCAGGGCCTGTGGATGATGAAGAGTATTTTTCAGGGATGGTCCGTCAAATCATGAAAGAAAGTATGTAAAAGGACGAGGATGAGAGAGAGTGGGGCTTTGCTCCAAGCAAAACTCCATTCACCGAGAGGATTCTGAAAGCTGAATTCCCGAGAAAATTTGTTCCGCCCACTATTCCAGCTTACAAAGGAACAAGTGATCCTAACGAATTTCTGTATAAGTATGACTGGCATATGACTGGCGCCAGGGCATCCGATGAGATTAAGTGCCGGTACTTCCCGGTGTATTTGGAAGGAGTAGCTTTATTATGGTTTACCAAGCTGGCAGTTAGATCCATTGATCAGTTCTCGGACTTAACTAAGAAGTTCAAGGAGCATTTTCGGTTGTATGCCTCTAAAGCAAAGGATATAATGTCATTGTCAAGTCTGGAGCAAAACCCAGGAGAATCCATCAAATCGTTTTTGAATCGATTCAACATAGCTTTGGCCGAGTTTGATAATGCTGAGCTATGCATGGTCTTAACATACTTAATGAGGGCAATTGATAAATCGAGCAAGTTTGGAGAATGGTTGAAAATGAAAGAACCAAATTCACTCGATAAATTCTATAAAAAAGCCGATGAGTTCATGCGCTTGGAAAGCCTTCAAGCATCGGCTAAGGTGGCATCAGCAGAAACTAAGAATGATAGTAACGCTCCAGACAAAAAGGAATCCAATGCTCAAAAAAGGGGGAATGACGGCGAAAAGAAACAAGGGGATGCAAAGAAGGGTCGAGCTTTCAACTTCACACCCTTGTCTGATACCCCTGAAAATATCTTCTTTGCAACCAAAGATAATATCAGTTATCCTACGCCACCTAAGATGAGGGTTGGAGGTAAAATGGAGAAAAGTGGAAGATTCTGTCAGTTTCACAATCAGCCTGGTCATGACACTAACGAATGCCGACACTTGAAGGAAGTAATTGAGCAACTGTTGAAAGAGAACAAGCTCCAACAGTATGTTAAAAGGGGTAGGGACACAACAACCTCATCAGTCCAAAGGCAACAAGTCCCCGCTCACCATCCAAGCTCGAGTGAGAAGGCCGTAGAGCATGAGTCAGACAGGCCTGTCATTAATGTTATAACGGGAGGTCCTCACCCAGCAGGCAGGAGCTGGGGTGAGATGGAAAGGTATGCTCGTGCACTGAAGCATGCACCCACAGAGGAAAGTGTTTTTGTGTTAGAGGATGCTGCGACATTGAAACAACAGAAAACTTTCCCTGATGACATCATATTTAGCGCCAGGGAATCTATGGGTATTGAAGCCCCTACGATAGTCCTCTGGTCATTTCTGCCGGCATTGGCCCGGCCACTGTGAGAAGAATTCTGGTCGATTGCGGGGCTTCGTGTAATATTCTCTTCAAGAAAACTTTTGACCAGATGAAGATACCAATGGCTGACGTTCAGGCTTCGTCATTGAAAATTGCTGGCTTCGCTGGGGAGCCAAAGCAGCCGATTGGGACTATAGACTTGATTGTAGAGCTTGGAGAGGGGCCGAGAAAGGTTGCTCGAAAGCAGACCTTTATAATTGTTGAAGAATTTTCAACTTATAATGCTTGCTTGGGCCGACCGACCCTGGCTGCATTCAAAGCTGTTCTCGCCCCATGGTGTCTAACTATAAAATTTCCCACTGATAACGGAATTGGGATAATTAAATGGGATCAGAACATGGGACGGGAGTGCTATCTTGCAGAGCTACGTGAAACAAAGAAGAGAGAAATGGGAAAAGATGCGGCGCCTTCAGTCCGCATCAAAGAACGAACCTTATAGCAACTACAGGTTGGTCCTTGCACTGGCGAACATAGCGGTGCCTGGAGAGAGATGGATCCAAGAAAAGCTAGTGCAGGGGAGAATAGAGTAGTGCCGGTAGAGGTGATAGTGCCGGTACCTGTTGACTTAAAGGACCCGAACAAGGTGCTGAATGTGGGTTCACAACTCAACACTACAACTCAGAATATTCTGATCTCGTTCTTGAAGGCAAATTTAGATGTATTCGCACGAACTCATGCTGACATGTGCGGAATATCACTAGAGATTGCGGTACACGCTCTCAACATTGATCCAAAGTTCACGCCGGTAAAGCAGAAAAGAAGAACTCAGGGTCCAGAGAGGTCAGCAGCGCTGAAAGAAGAAGTTGACCGACTCATGGAGAATGGTTTCATCAGAGAATCTGTTTACCCAGATTGGGTCTCAAATCCTGTCTTGGTTAAAAAGGCTAATGGGAAGTGGAGAGTATGCATTGACTTCATAGATCTGAATAAAGCTTGCCCCAAAGACTGTTTCCCGCTGCCTAGAATTGATCAGTTGGTGGACGGAACGGCGGGACATGAATTGTTGTCTTTTATGGATGCTTACTCCGGGTACAATCAGATCATGATGCATTAGCCAGATCAGGAGGACACGAGCTTCATAACAGATGTTGGTCTTTACTGCTACAAAGTCGTGCCCTTCGGACTCAAGAATGCGGGGGCAACTTACCAAAGGCTTGTTAACACTATGTTTAAACCGCAGATCGGAAAGACAATGGAAGTCTATGTCGATGATATGTTGGTAAAGTCAAAGAAAGCAGTGGACCACATGGATCACTTGGCGGAAATGTTCGCGGTCCTCCGGAGATACGGAATGAAGCTTAACCCGTTGAAATGTTCATTCGGAGTGGAGTCCGGAAGGTTTTTGGGATTTATTGTGAGCGCCAGGGGCATTAAGGCTAATCCTGCTCAAATCACTGCCTTGAAGGAGGTCAAAGCTCCTAGAACAAAGAAGGAACTGCAGAGTCTTAACGGAAAAGTTGCAGCTTTAAGCCGATTCATTTCTAAAGCTACTGATAAATGCATTCCATTCTTTGACGCTCTAAAGAAAGGAAGAAAAAACTTTGATTAGACTCCCGAGTGCCAGAACGCATTTGATGAGCTTGTTCGTCATATGGAAGTGCCTCCTATACTTTCAAAGCCCGACAATGGTGAAGATTTCTACATATATCTAGCAATATCATCTCACGCTCTGAGTGCAGCATTGGTTCGAGAAGATACAAGAATCCAGCGACCAGTCTATTACATTAGTAAAAGATTCACTGGGGCAGAGATGAATTACTCGAAGCTGGAGAAACTCGCTTATAGCCTATTGATTGCATCACGGAAATTGAGGCCGTATTTTCAAGCTCATCCCATCAAAGTCGTCACTGATCAACCTCTGAAGCAAGTCCTGTTTCACCCTGAGACTTCGGGCCGTCTTTTAAAGTGGAATATTGAACTCAGTCAATATGACATCACTTACCATCCCCGAAGAGCTATCAACGGACAAGCTTTAGCAGACTTCATTGCAGAATACACAGATAAAGGTGATAGTGAGGAAGAGGAAACTAATGACGTCCCGGTGAGATGGAAATTATACGTTGATGGCGCAAGGAATGACTACTGTTCTGGGGCAGGGGTTGTCCTTGAAACCCCTGAAGGACGATCATTGTGTTATGCACTGAGGCTGGAATTTCCTTCGACGAATAATGAGGCAGAATATGAAGCTCTCATTGCAGGTTTAAGAATCGCTAAAGAGCTAAATATCAGAATATTACAGATCTTCAGTGACTCTCAACTTATCATATGCCAAGTCAAGAAGGAATTCCAAGCTAAAGGAGGAAATCTACCCTCTTATTTGTCAAAGGCCTGGGAGCTTCTTGAGGATTTCGATCATTATTCAATAAACCATATTCCCCGGGAAGAGAATATGAAGGCAGATTCCCTCGCAAAGTATTCAAGTACTGGTGAAGCTCAACTATTGGGATTTGTCCCCGTAGAAGTCCTGTCTGCACCAAGTACAGACGAGATGGATATTGACTGGATTATGAATGTATCTCAGGAACATGAATCATGGATGACTCCAATACTGGACTATCTACTTAGAGGTTCTTTGCCAGAAAATTCGAGAGAAAGACAGAAGCTTCTAAGGAAAGCCTCCAGATATATAGTCCAAGACGGCCGATTGTACAGGCGGGGTTTTTCAATGCCATTACTCCGATGTGTAACTAAAGATGAAGCCAAGACAATTCTAGCTGAAGTACACGGAGGGGAATGTGGAGATCACACGGGTGGTCAGACATTAGCAAAGAAAATTCTCCATTATGGATATTTTTGGTCGGAAATTAATCGAGATGCTGCTGTATATTCTCGGAAATGTGACAAGTGCCAGAGATTCGCCAAAATTCCTAGAGCACCTTCCACTGAGCTAACACAGATGGTCAGTGCGTGGCCATTTGCCATTTGGGGAATGGATCTCATTGGGCTATTACCGACTGCCAAATCAGGGATTATATATGTTATTGTTGCAGTTGATTATTTTACTAAATGGGCTGAAGCTGAACCTTTGTCTACTATTACCTCTAAGAAAATGAAAAATTTTGTGACTAAAAATATCATTTGCAGGTATGGTGTGCCACAGAAAATAATCACAGACAATGGTACTCTATTTGAAAGCGAGGAATTCCAGGACTTCTGCAAACGATTCAAAATCCAGAAGAGTTTTTCAGCAGTGGCTCATCCGCAGGCAAACGGGCAAGTGGAAGCAGTAAACAAAATCATCAAGTCAACCATCAAAAAGCAATTGAAAAAAGCAAAAGGTGGTTGGGTCGATAAGCTACCACTGGCACTATGGGCATACAGAACTACTCATAAAACTGCAACTGGGCACACTCCATTCGCACTGGCATATGGATCAGAAGCAATGATTCCAGTAGAGACGAAAGTCCCTTCACATAGAAGAATTCACTTCGATCAAGCTGAAAATGAAAAACTTCAACTTGAGGCACTTGACCTCCTTGATGAAAAGAGAGAAGAGGTTAAGCTCAGAGTTGCGTCTCATCAGCAAAAAATAGCCAGGCATTTCAACTCCAAAGTCCTCCATCGCAGCTTTGAAATTGGGGATTTAGTCTTGAAAAGAATTATGACAGCAACAGGAGTGTTCGCGCCAAACTGGGAAGGGCCATATGTCATAGGCAGCAAACTTCTTGATGGCACAGATTCAATCCCGAGAGCCTGGAACAGCAATCACTTGCGTCCATATTTTACTTAAAAGTTTTACTGAAATGTTGTAAAAGAATTATGAATGTATGATTCTTGTATTGAAAGCTCAAGTAAAACCAGTGCGAGTGAATAATGAGAACTATAAAGTGGATGTAGGCCCGACTTTTGGCCGAACCACTATAAATCTTGTGTTCTTTACTGTTACAAGTCGCTTATTTTATTTCAATAGGTAAAGTACTTCGAATATATTGCTGAAATATCGATTTAAATTCGCAGGCAATTTTAAAAAAAAAAGCAGACTTACCCATCGCAGTACCAAGCACTTGCAATCCTTGGCATCACTCAAAAGCAAGCAAGCTTTAAGCAGCAAAAGACTCTAGGGCCGAAGTCCTATATAGGAAGTACTTTATGCAAACAATGGTTCCGCTGGAGTACATTCCTTTGAGAAGTACTTTAAGCAAACCATAGTTCCGCTGGAATACATTCCTTTGGATAAAGCAACCCAATAATAAAATGACGCATGCTTAAAGATGGTACCAAGAGATTACCAATATGGACAACCAGCAAAAAGAAATGGGCAAGCTGACCAGCACCAACAAAAGACCTCTTCGGAGGCCCACGTTTCACCAAGATTGAAATAAAACTTCCAAGTGTTGAAACGTGGAAAAGCCCTCTTCGGAGGCACAACTCTTTGGAGGATAAAGACCCCTGACGGCTCAAGCCGCAAAATGAGAGTTTTCTTCCTCTATGGGTGAGACGATCGGAGGCACCTTCCCTATGGGAAGGCGAGGCGCTTGTTTACTAGCTGAGACAGTTTGTGCAACGAACGTCCAAGTAACTTGTGTTCACCCTGGGAGTCCATATGACGACCAGAGGCACATTCTTCCCCGCGAGGAGGCAAGGCACTTGTTCACTAGTTGAGACAGTTTGCACAACGAACGTCCAAGTAACTTGTGACCGCCCCGTAAATCCATCCAACCATGAGAGAGTAACTCCCATGCAGTAGCCCCACTCAGAGGCACACGTTTCACCGAGATTGAAATAAAACTTCCAAGTGTTGAAGCGTGAAAAAGCCCTCTTCGGAGGCCCATTTCAGCAGGAGCTGAAGTGTAAGAGTCGTTCTTCGGAGGTCCACTTCACCAGGAGCTGAAATGATAAAAAGACCTCTTCGGAGGCACACGTTTTACCGAGATTGAAATGAAACTTCCAAGTGCTGGAACGTGGAAAGCCCTCTTCGGAGGCCCATTTCACCAGAAGCTGAAGTGTAAGAGTCGCTCTTCGGAGGTCCACTTCACCAGGAGCTGAAATGATAAAAAGACCTCTTCGAAAGCCCACGTTTCACCGAGATTGAAATAAAACTTCCAAGTGTTGAAACGTGAAAAGGCTCTCTTTAGAGGCACAACTCTTTGGAGGTATACGTTTCACCAAGATTGAAATAAAACTTCCAAGTGTTGAAATGTGAAAAATCCCTCCTCAGAGGTACAACTTTCTAAAGAAGCATTTCATCAGAAATGTGAAACAAAAAAAAGGAAGAAGAAAGTCCTCTTTAAAGCTACACTTTAGCTCTCGAAGGAAGATCGGTTCGTCTATATTTTTTTTTAAAAAAGAAAAGAAAGAAGAGACCCTTCCTGCAAAGACTAGAGTTCTTCGGAGGCCCGCTCTACTACATAGGAGAATTCACTTTGTAAAATATATATATATATATATATATATATATATATATATATATATATATATATATGCAAAGAAAAAGTGATATTTCCGAAGGGTAGGGCGTGAGAACTCATACGAAACGAGGAGAACTCTATTTCAAGTAGAATAGTATTCCCCCAAGAACGGAATAAGTATTCTCTAAAAAGAGAAAAGAGTACAAGTCCCCTCGAAATTGAAAGTATTGCAACGAGCTTATGGTATGGGAGCAACATGGTATAGCTACATTAGCAAAAGTAATGCTCAAACAACATACCATAAGCCCACTGCAATATTATATAAAGAAACTTGTACAAAAATAAAAAATAAATGCATTCTCAAATACAAACCAGAAGTTTGTACAAATAAAGGATCATTTTATTCA
The DNA here is from genome assembly GCA_030765085.1 of Allium cepa. Lineage (NCBI taxonomy): Eukaryota > Viridiplantae > Streptophyta > Magnoliopsida > Asparagales > Amaryllidaceae > Allium > Allium cepa. The sequence goes on along the minus strand of CM060931.1, from coordinate 743,862,040 downwards.
ATTCTATTACAATTTCTTACAGATATAAGTTTCAAAATAAAGAAAGCGGGGGCCGGTACCCGCACAATCCCCGACCAGTACGTGCAAAAAACAAAAAGCTAAAAATTGGAATCTTCATTTCTTCTTGCCACCTTTGGACCCTTCACCCGGCCGGATGGTTAGCTTTTTGGGTCGATCTTTAGGCATGAGAGAAGAAGGAGAGGGAGGTACAACTAGTTCAACTTCCGGTTCCTTTTCAGTAGCAATGATGCTCTTCCTCCTCTTCTTTGATGTTCCGCGCTTCTTTTTCCTCTTTGAAGAAGATTCACTTCCTGGAGTAACAAGTTTAGACAAAGTTATGTCATCAAAAGGAGTCCGCTCCGGAGATATCTCACCTCCCTCGAGTCCTTCGTCCTTTTGCTCTTGTGAAGCAGCTGGGTCATCCAAGCCCCGAAGGGCACCTATTATTTCTCCTGTGATCCCAGATGAGGAGTAGGAGTGATTGGGGGAGGCAGAGGAACAGTAACTGGAGGTGGAGAAGTTTGAATGACGCTCGGCGCTTTCTCTACAAAGGAAAAGTTAAAAGTGTCAGTATTTCCCGTAAAAAGAGGAGACAATGGCTCGTCGAGATTCAAGAAATAATCAAGAAGCTCGTCAAATCCGTAAGAAACTGGCAAGTTGTCCCCCTGAGCATTATTAGGGTTACCAGGAGAAGCTGGTGGTGTCACATCAATTTCGTAGTCTAGAGCTTCAGCACTCTCTTGTGGCTCATCTACGGCCTATGTAATTATGGCTCCAGTATCAGCTTTAGTAGGAATCGGTGTATGAGAGCTAGAACCAGCAATGTCAACATCGACTGAAGTTGAAGGAGGGACAGGGGCAGTCAAAGTTGTTTCTTTTTCTTGATGCTCTTCCCCCATCATTTCAACTCGCAATCTAGCAAGTTGCTCCTTCCCTCTAGAAAGATCTGCACGAGCTTCGAAGTCTAAATAGTGCGCCTCTAGCTCCTCTTCAGTGTACCCGGTGCCTTTAAACATATCAAGCGCGACTTTCCATACTTCAGCTAGGGTAACCTCATATTTGGGACCCGGAAATGCAAGACTGCCATGCCCTTACACACTTTGCAAATAGAATTCGAATAATGTCGAGCCGATGTCAGCTTTGGTAGCTTCATGAGCTTCTTCAGCTGCAATTCTACCAGCAATAGCCTCGTCTCGCTCTCTTTCGACTTTAGATAGTTGAGCTTTCAATTTTTCAATTTCCGCAACCTGAAAGTTAGTTTGCCCTTGTAACTGAGTAATATCAGTACGGTAGCCCTCTACAATTTGCTCCAGCCCATCAGCCTTGGCCTCGGCATCCCTTTGCGCAGCATGAGCATCCCGCACCTACTGCTGGAGCACACTCTCCCTTTGAGAATAAGAAGTGGAGGAAGTGGCAAGCTCCTCTTTGAGTTTCCCAACTTCCACTTCAATTTTTTCGTTATAATCGGCAATGCTCCTCATTTCTGCATCATGATGCTTAAGGGTCTTTTGCCATTCGGTTTTTTCATTCTCTATGGTCAGCATAGCTTCGAGATTGGCCCGATTCACCCTTTGGAGCTCATCAACAAGTTTTTGCCAATTTGACATCCTCTCAATGTCAATTCTAACGGCATCAAGGTTCCATAACATGGCATTTTTATCTATGGGAACCAGGTCAAGGTCAAAGCGAACTCCTTTTAAGCACCAATTTGGAAATCGACTTTGGAGAGTGGCTGGACCTGGTCCAACTTGGTAAGAAGGCCTGTTGATGATTGCCTGGATATCAGTACGGGAAGGGGCAGGAGACTGAGAAGGAATAGGAGCGGTAATCTTTTCAGAAATTGCAGGCATTGGTTGCTCACTAACTTTACCCGTTTACTTGGGTCATCAATTATGTGACTCTTCCCTCTGTCATCGTGAGATTTGCGTTTGTGGGAGTCACCCTCTTTGTGGGAAGAATCGTATCGGTCATCCGGTCTTCCATAACGTTCTTCATGGGCACGTCTCTCCCGAGCCTTCCGAGCGGCTCTCTCTTCATCAGTCTCTCTGTGAACAGGAAGATAGAGCTTACAGTCATACTGGCCGCGTCTCCCGTATCGCTGGAAGTCATCATAATACGAGCCACCTCGCTTCATTGAAGAACCTGAAATTGAAAAAAACACAACTTTAGAATTTTTTGGAAAGTATGAAGAGCTAAGCGTATAAGATGTCAAAGAATCCTAGTCGTGTGTGATGTGCAAACTACGCGCGCTGAACTAACGAACCGCTCCTCGGTTGAGGGAGAGCAATTGATTTCACCGCCGGTGACAGTTCTTGGGATAAAGGAGTCTGTTTAAGGGCGGATGTCGCTTCAACCGCCGGAGATATAACCTTAACACTAGCAGAGTCATCTTTAAAGAGTTCTTGAGAAGTGGTCATTATATCGCTTAAACTCCCAAAGATGTCATCACCATCGTGCCTAACAAGGCTCCCTCCATCGATTCCTTCCTCAACATGCTCCCCGATTTGATGAAGGGGCTCCTCTTCTTCAATAATTGGGGCAAGTGCAGACTTATCAAATGGCCTCGCAGCATCTTTCGGAGTCGAACATTTCACTAGTGAGGCTTCAGTAGTAGTTTCTCCCTGCACAGGCTCTTTAGCAGGAGGCGGGGCATCTGGAGTTTTAGCTGGAGAATCCGGGGCTTCGTGAGGGTGCGTAGAGAGAGAAGTATGTAGAAGCCCATATTGATGTAAAAGTTCATCCCTCAACAAAAACTTTATACTCCTCTCCTCTTTGGCCACGGCACTTAGTCTTTCAAAAATTTGTTTGAGACTTGGATCTTTAGAAGGAGGAGGAAGTGCTGAAAAAGGAAAGAGCGAAATTAGCACTTAGCAACTCTGATCCCAAAAAAGCTCAGGAATGGAAAAATTAAAGCAGCTAATCTTACTTCCTACTCTCCAAATGGAGTAAAACCCTGGTGGGCAGCGAGCAAAGAAATACTGACTTAAGAATCCATGAGCGCTGTTAGAGAGATCAGTAATGAGTTTTCGATTCCTAGCGCTCCTTATAACTATGATAGAAGGATGATCTTTAATTTTTGTGAAAGAGCATAAGTAACAGATTTCTTCGAAGCTTGGCAAGCGGTCAAGAGTTCTCCTAAACAGAACACACAACCCCATCAAGATAGCATAGCCGTTAGGATGGAGTTGGAACAGAGAAATTATCAGCCGAAAAAGGAAGGTTCGAAGGAAGTCATTGAAGGGGGGAATCCCCCCGCTTAAGCACATTTGACGGTTGACTGCGACAAAACCACAGGGAGGACTGTCAGCAGTATCATTTGGCCCGGGAAAAAGTACTTCATTTTCAGCAAAACCAAAATGAGTGCGTATCTGAATAAACGCTCACGGGGTAAGGCTAGTCGGAACTCTCTCTGGGAGATTTGCCACGGGCACAGCTACCTGAAAGGTCTCTCTCATTTGAGCTTCCGTTTCTTCTTCTCCTTGATGTGAAGCCATTCTACATAATTAACTGGATGTTCAAACATGAAGGTGCACGTTTCCTAAAAGTGTGAAGTGTTGTGCAGAACTAATAATAATGACAAGTAAATATAACTGAAGTTAAACTAGTCGACAATTGATCGATTACTAAATTTCAGGACTTGTTAATTTAAAAAGTTCAAGTGCAGTATTGGTGCAAACCGGCCGATTTCAATTGACTATCTCAATGTTGCTTTAATACTCTACTTGAATTCGTTGAATTGAAGCACTTCGTTCACACAATCTATTTAAGTTAAATATCTTCTATTAACTAATCTGTCATTGGATGACGGCAATCAGTGGCAGTATACTCGTCCCAATTTTCTGTGACTATTGTATTAAGCAGGTTGTAGACTCGCAAATTGAAGCAATCTGTAAAACTAAAATATGCAACAAAGTTTAACAGATTAAAGTCCAAACAAATCAATATTCAGGCCGTTTATTTCAGCAATCCAAGTTAAAGTTCAAGTCAGGATTATGCTCCGAGACAGTTCGATATATTAACTCGCCCACGATTTAAAGGTTATGAGGCGGCTTAGGTCGTTTATGCTATAAGTCATCAACCCTTTGAGTCGGCCATGCTTAAGTCGTAAGGCATAGAAGGGAGAAAAGATTTCGGTTCAAAGTTATGAGAAAATTCTCCAAGTCCTATCTCGGCCACGACTCAAGACTTGTGTCGTGAGGATTAGTAAGCAGTCCAGAGTTGAGCCGCGAAGGATATCAGGTTGCCCAGAATTATTGAGTCGCATCCGAGGCAATGCTCCACTCTGATTGGCCTACTTACCATACAATTCCTAAACCCGTCTACCTTCTAGCTCTTAACCCATGAACCATCTCCCTCCTATCCCATGAACCATCTAATTCCTAACCCGTTAACCCAATAAACTCTCGATCAACAATCCTAGCTCTATCACACCACTGAATCGCTTCGAATCGTGGATCATCAGAATAGATAACCCTAAGTCCGTTGATGACCAAAACAACCAAGTTCGCAGGGCTCAAAGGGGCAAATCGAAGATGAAGATGGGGCGCATAAGTTAGAGATGATCGACAATCATAGGGAAAGTGAGATCGCTTACGCAGTATGATGTTAGAGATGATCGGAGATGAATCTGATCGAAATCGCCTTTGGGAGCTTGAAGGTGCGTTAATGGCAGACATGGTTTAAAGGTTAGGGAATGAGAAGAAAAAGGGAGCGACTCAGGTTTTTATAGCTTTGGGCAGTAGAGCTTGAGTCGGCACACGGTCTAAGATGAGTCGAAGCACACGACCTACGACTCAGGAGTGTACTTCGAGGGGCAAATGTTAACCCCATTCTGCCAACGAGTTGAAATCCGGGCCGACACATCCACTTAAGGTCCTTAACGACTCAGTGGACCTGCAACTCAATAAACCTCAGCAACTTAAAGAATGGACCGACTCAACTGGTTGCGACTCAATTAGCTGACGAGCTAAGACTTAAGGCAACTTAGAGGAACAAAACGACTCAAGGGGGGAACGGTTCATGAGACAGGCCGACTCAGTGAATCACCGACTTAACGAGTTAGAGACTTGAAGCCCCAAGCAGCTTGAAGAGGTCAGCGATTCAGTGGGTACACGACCTAAAAAGTATTGCGACTTAACTGATACACGACTCATCAAGACTATCGACTCAATGACCTAATTAGTTACCGACTCAACAAGTTCACAACTTAAGGACTCGAGACGGTAAGAAGTTAGAGTTGCACATAGGCCACGACTCACGACTCACGACTCAGTATGACTCGCCTACAACCTAAAACCACTGAGTCGTAGCCCGCTGTCACAATACTTGTGTCAAAGAGGATTGACTCGTGGACGACTTAGGACTTGTGCTATATCCAGGAGACTGAGGGCGCTCTGATACCAAGCTTGGACTCAGCCAGTTAAGTCATCCACGACCCAACTTGACTCGGCCACGAGTTAACCATGAGTCAAGCACGGCTTATGACTTAAGGAGGAAAACCCCTATAAATACGTGACCACCTCCAACATTCAAGGGACTTTTTAGGGGGGGGGGAGATCATTTTTCTTCAAGGCATTGGAACTTTGCTATCTTCAAAGCAAGCTACACTCCATCACTTCAAGCTCACGCAAGACGCTTAGATAAAACTTCATACAAAGTTTCAACACATTCAATCATGGATTCGAAGAACTTTGTTGCATCGAAGTTTTCTCTAGCTACTTGTCTTTTGAATGGAATTGAATTGTAATTGGAAGAGATTGTAATAAGTTGTAATCCAATCAGCAATAAAAGGATTGAAGTGGATGTAGGCTTGATCATAAGCCGAACCACTATAAACTCCGTGTTCATTTACTGCATTTTCTGTTACCTACTGCTATTTCTTGATTCCCGCATTTACGGGTGGTGCTTTCACACTGTTTCTACACACACTGAGGTGTTAGCGTCAGAATTTCACGTTAATAGGGAGATATGATGGATTCGAAATGGGGTACATTGCATGGCTGTTTGGTTCGAAACCATGCTTTCGAACCGATGGTTTCGAATCCATCATGGCACGCGTCTTTGTGGTGACGTGGAGCACAAACTTCGAATCGATCCGGTCTTCACTCCGAGTTGACCGCTTCGACTCCATATATCTCGGCGAATTCGAACCGATGGAAGACACGTCATCATGGTTGGTTGACCCAGTGGATTCGAATGACGCTACACAGGATGGGTTCGAACTTTGCATCATGGATGGGTTCGAACATAACTTCATGGAAGGGTTCGAACGAGGTTCCATGTTTGGGTTCGAGCAATGTCCAATGATGGACTCGAACAAGTATTCTTGTTTGGAGTCGAACGAGGCTTTGTGGTGGGTGCGAAGTATGGCTTCTGTGATGGATACGAGCTGTGTCACTTCTCCATGGATACAAGGCCCATCGGTTTGAACACGATGGATTCGAACACGATGGATTCGAAGGTGATGGAATCGAACCCGAGGTGGTTCGATGGATTCGAGACATATGGATTCGAAAGCGATCGTTTCGAACTGTTGGTCAACGATGGGTTTGAAACCTAAGCCTTCCCCTTCAAATTGAATCGATCAAAACTCGAGCGTTTGAACTCGGATTGACTTGAAACTTGAGATGCTGACTCCTATAGTCTTTCTTGTCGTGTCCTATCAATTGTAGCTCAATCTGGACTTGGAAAAAATTCAGTGATATCCATAGCGAGATGAAGTATGACCGGTCTCTGAGACGAATTGTTCTCCGTTTCTGATCGATCTTTTGGTATCACGGCTTTTCCAAAAAGCGGGATAACATTTTGCCCCCCAAAGTACGTCTTGTGGGAACATGACGTGCTTTGAACAGCTGCAATTTCCCTCAACAATCATTGCTTTCTTTTTTGTTGAAACTCCTATGTTGTATTGCTGTAACCTTGTGTTGATATGATTGATTGCTGAATAATAGTGCTTAGCCGTTGGCTGTTGCATTTGTAACAAGATGAGTGTTTGATCCCTGTAAATGTTTAAAATCGAATGTTAGTTCGACATATATGCACATATGTTAGTTTGAACCTTGTTAACGTCGTGCGTCCACGAGTCGTTGTCAGTTCGGCTTGCTATAGAATTTCATATCGATTCTCTCCTGAACGGATTTGGAAATTTCAGTTGAGACAACTTTCGATGGTTGTTTTGAAAAGTCCCTTCGTATCGATCCTCTCCTGAACCGATATTAAAGGCTGAAGGAATTGAATTTGTATTGCGTGAGTGTAATGTTTTCGAACCGATGAGTTAAAGCATCGATGAATTCGAAATCTACATTTGTTATGGACGCGGTACGCTTCGCTATGATGGATTCGAAATGGACATTCAAACCGATATGAAAGAATGGATACGAACTAGTTGATTTGTACAAGAGCTTTTCGAACCGATGGGCCCAGCGTGTGTTTCGCATCGATGTAGCTCGTCGCCTTGTTGTGCGCTTCGTACCGATGACACGCGGGGGCAACTTCGAACCGGCAGGGTCCTAGGCCGATGGTTTTGAAAGGAGGTTTCGAATCGAACTACACTTCGACTGGTTGCGACCGGTCAAGATTACTGGAAGAGCAATCGTCTCGGTTGATCTCAACGAGCCATATAAATAGCAGAGGATTTCACTTTTTCCATTTTTTACTTTTTACTCTCGCCTTGGTTTTCCTGTGCTCCGCATCGTCTCGAAGCTTCAAAGGAGAAAACACTTCGTCACGCACTCGAACCAATCCAGATCCAAAGCCTTGACTCCTCGAATCCATTGCATAAACTAGGTAATTAGCTTCGAATCCAAACGACAAATTTACTTCGAAACCGCGTCTTCTTCATCGATTGCTCACTTCAGTGATTGGCAAAACCAGATCTGGTTTGAGAAGGCTTCGAACCAATGCGTGGATTCGAGTTCTAATCGATTATGGGTGTGCCATTCGCCGTTGGATTTCGCATCGATCCATGGAATGGTTCTATGGGGCGACACAGTTCGCACTGACTGATGGATTCGATGGATCCATTCGAATCGGTGGATTCGAATCCATCGGCTATCGGTTCAAAGTTCGCAGCTTTATGTCGATTCGAATAGGATCGATTCGAATGATATCGATGTCAAGTTGGGAGTTCCTGATCGGTTCGAACTTGCCAAACAAGGATCGATTCGAAATCAACCATTTCCGATCGATTCGAACTCGATACCTGTTCATCGTTTCGAAGCAAGCTTTCCAGCCATTGATTCGAAGTGATGTTAGGGTGGTTTCGAACGAGGTGCCTGTGATCGGTTCGAACCCTCTATGATGGATTCCAAAATTTGATATTTTCTGAGCATAACTCCGGCGAGCTTCATCCTTGCATATTTGGACATATTAAATTGCATACTTGACCACCTTTCGAAGCTCGTCGATGGAACAATAACGACTTCTATTCAAATCAAATTTCAATCATACAAGCGGTTCAACGATGACGGTCGGCGATGACGGTCATTGTAAGTGGACTCCGTAGCTTTGTCGTTTGCATATTTTCTTTAACTCTGCGATATTCATTCAAGTAATGCATGGCACTGCACAACAAACATTCATACACTTTACACTGGGGAACGCACGGGTCCTTTGTCGTCTAACGATGGTTTCTCATGAGTTAGCTAGTTATGGAACCGTCAAGTTCGCAACAGCAGGAGGTTCAAAGCACAAGTGCTCCGAGACTAGAGGTTCCAGATATTGAACCTGAGATCATTGGTCCAGCCCCGGACGAATTGCCTAATGCGTCGTTCATTGCAAATCCATCGGATTCCATTCCCTCCAATATCTCTGAAGATATGTTGGGAAGAATATGCTTGAGGCACGGCCTGTCACTGGATGACGTGTTATTGCCAGGGCCGAATGATAGACCGCACAATCCACCGGAAGGGTATACTGCATTCAACCGCCACGCGTGTGCGGCCGGTACACTTCCTCCGTTCAACGAGTATATAAGGGAAGTATTGTCGTTTTTGAGGATCGCCCCATCTCAGCTGCACCCGAACGGATATGCGTCGATCAGTAGCTTGTTCATTGCATTTATGGAATATCTCCATCGACCACCACTCCCGATTGAGATTAGATACTTGTTCAATTTCAAAACTCGGGGTGATTATCCTTCCTTCACATTTTTGGAAGTGGTGAGGAACTGCCAAGTGGTTACCGGGTCCTGGACCAGGTTGAACTACTATAGGACGGAATGGTTCTATGTCAGGTGTCCTCCGAGGTTTGCCCGGCGATGGTTATTCAGACGTGAGTGTAGTTGAGTTATCAAGTAATTTCTAAGGCAAATGTGGTCAAAGTGAAACTTATGTTTTTTCTTTTCTTCACAGCGACGATTCAGCGACCTGAGGGTGAGCGCTTTAAGGAGATGGTGCGGGTACTTCAAGAAGTCCCGAGTGGAGATAGGGATATTGAGCTACTCTTGACGGATAGGAATCTCCGAACTTACGGGTTGATTGAACAAGGGCAGAGCATACTGTTTGAGGGGGCATTAAAGGCCGTTTTGAAGAAACGAGTCAAGCACAAGAAGCCTAAAGTCATTATAGCCGAGGAGGCAGACTCTGAGAGAACTCATACTGACGACGAGCCGTTGTTGGAGCCTACGACCGTGACTCAGGACGTTGAAGAGCAAAGAAAAGGCAAGGCAGCCGTCGTCACGTCAACTAAGAAGGGGAGATGGAAGTCGGTTGTCACGGCCCGATCCTCTCCCGGAGTTAGAATTTTCGAGATGTCTCCTCCGCGAACCGAAAGTCTTTACGAAGGGCTTACCTACCTTCCAATCTCGGATGATGTGTCTTTTCAGCATGACGCCGGGTTGGATGAGTTTCATCGTACTCTTGAATTGAGCGAGCCTTTTATTACTAGCTCAGTCGACACTTCTGGTTGGTCGAGGGAAATGCATATTCATACACATTTCACGACACTACATAGTCCCGAGTCTTAGGTCATGGTTTCGAGAAACCACTAACTCTATTCTCATTTTGCTTTGCAGATATTATGACTGGACGTGGTTTGATGCTAGGGAGCCTACGACATGCTCGTAGATCTTCCTCATATTACGATTCACAACGGAGAGAAGGAGATAGGAGTTACGATCGTAGGTACTCCGGGTACTCTAGCCAAGAATGGAGAGATAGGGATTACAGACATCGGTCTCGATCTCGCACGCCTCCTCCAAGAGTTCCTGTACAGCCTCCCGTCCATGTTCCTCATTCTTCTGATTCCTCGTATTACCAGTCGGCCTCTCAATCTTCTAGGCATGATTCTCGCCATCCCAGATCTGAGGCAATGCCTCCAGTAGTTGCGGAACAACCTCCTACTGAAATTTCAAGAGAAGTGGCAATCAGGCTTGCTCAATTGAAGAAGGACTTTCCAAATATTTGCTTTGACAATTACATTTTCCCTCTTCACTTAAAAAGAATTCCGTCGGACGCCGAACAGACGACGCACGATTATGTGCACGATTTTTATGCCCAGTACAAGGCGTGGTACAAGGCGGCCGAGAAAGCATCGTCGCTGGCCTTTGAGCGTGGGGCCACCATTGAGAAAATGCAGGCTGAGTTGGCCCAAAAGAGCCGTATTATCGATGTGCTAAACACTGAGGCTGAATCTTCTCGGAAGTCTGAAATGGAAGCCATCAAAAGAGCCGATGAAGCCTAGGCGACCATGGATAGGATGAAACGTGAGCACTTCGCCACGGTAGAAGACATGGGCCATCGAAACACCCTGGTCACTGCTGAGAGGGACGCAGCCCTGAAAGAGCTGAACGAGCTTAAGTCCAAATTTTCCGAAATCGCCAAGGATAGGGACGATGCGAATAATGCAGCCCAGGAGGCGTGCGAACAAGCTGTGATTCTCCGGACCGAACGGGATGCAGCAGTAGCTAAGGTCCAGGCGGCTGAAATGGAGGTTGAGGAGAAGATTCATCAAGCGGAGGCCAGGCTGGAGGCCGATATCGAAGATTTGCTTATCACTTACAATGCCAACGTGCTGAGACACCGAAATTTGGCCTGCCTTCAAGACTACCCGATACACCTCGGCAGCGCTTGGGGCCGATTGGTCGAGGAAGAAGAGGAAGCACATCCGGGTGAATCGGTCGATCGATTCGAACTTGAGAACCGGCTATTAACTGACGACGAGAAGAAGGTCCTTCACGACGCTATTATCGCTCATGAGGAGGAGATGATCGGTGGCCGATCTCTGGAGGTTGGAGAGGGATCAGGCGTTGAGCACCATCTTGCGGTCACCGAAGTCACCGCGCCATCTTCGTCAGTGCCTGTATCTGCGGTTGGCTCGCAATCTGTTCCTGCTTACGACCCGGAACAGCCGCGGTTATCTCCTATTCATGAGCATACTTTCGAGGCCGCTCAGTCGTCCGCAAGCCAAACTGGGGAAGGTATTCCAGATTTATCTCAAGTGTTTTCTAAATAGAGAGTTTGTTCTGAAGCGGTTACTGATAACTTCTTCTTATCTTTGTTTAGTGACTGGAGTTGCTTCGGTCGCCGCGACCCAGGAATCAAGCAAAGGGGATAAGGCCATCACCACCGTGACTACTGTTGTGACTACAGTATCAACCGAGGCGGCGCAGGGGAGGTCCCTATCTCTTGACGAACAAATGGTGAGTGAGCTGCTTGGCCAACAGGGTGGCTCTTTCACTGACTTGCCATTTATCATTAGCGACCTTCCGCCGACCTCCAGCTCTTCAATGCAGACTGTGGATGCCCCCAGCCAGGCCCAAACGATTCATGATGAAGAGATCCTAGCCGAGATTCAAGTCGAATTAGAAGCTGCGGGGCAAAGTGGTAGTGTTGGCGGTGGCACAGCGGCGCAGAGCCCAGCACCTGCGAGGATAGTATCGTCGGGTGGCATTATCCCATCTTCCGTTGCGGGTCCGGTCCCTCCTACTCCTCCGGCGGGGAGCCTTCATTTAGATTCAAGTTCCGAGGAGGACATAGATATTATGCCCCCGGCCGAAGAGCAACCACCAGTGAGGAGGTCGTCCAAACGAAGGATTTCCGTTCCTAGCGATTCTGATGACGAACCGTTGATAAGGAAGCCAAGAAAGAAAGAATACTTTGGCCTCCCAAGCAGATATTTTGGTAGATAGGAACTTGTTTACGTTTTTTGTTAGTAGGCCGTGTACAGATGCAGGTTCGGCCCCTGCTAGTAGGCATTCTTTTTTGGAAGAACTTATTTGCGTGTAAGTCCTTGTCTTCAGTTAGTTGAAATAAAATTTAGTTTCTTTGTTCCAACTCTCATTTCTTTTGTGCTTAAGTGTTTGTAGCGTTATGTTTTTAGCCCAGTGCACTTGTGGTGTTTTTACCGTCAAGTAGAGTTTGTTTTATTTGCCAAGTCTGAAAATCTTGGTCACAAGATGTAATCGATGAATAATCGAACTTCGGACATCGTATCACTTTGATTAGTGATTAACACTTAGCTTTTTTGCCCCCTAGTCTCGGGGAATAGCATTTGTGTTTTGGTGGTTGAGTGCGTTATTGCAAACTTTGAGCACATGTCCACATTCTGGGGACTTAGGATAATTTGTAATCGATAACTTGGTTCGCACCATGGGAATTTGAGAGTTATCGACGTTTTTAGTATGGTTTGCGCTCCGGGAACCTGGAATTGATGTTTACACTCTACTTCACGCTCTGGGAATCTGGAGTTAGCGTGGATGCTTCGGCTCGCGCTCCGGGAACCTGTAACTTATTATTATATTCCAATTCATGCTTTGGGAACTTGGAGTTACCACGGATGCTTCGGTTCACGCCCTGGGAACCTGGAATAGACGTTTATACTCCAGTTCGCACTCTGGGAAGTCGGAGTCAGCCGATAGATGGTCAGTCACACCTATTTGGGCTTTTTAGGAATTCGTTCACACTCTGGGAACGATGGATTTGATGTTTATACTCCAATTCACACTCTGGGAAGTTGAAGTTCGTTCGCGCAGTGGGAACGAATTATGGAATGTTTATACTCCAATTCGCGCTCTGAGAAGTTGGAGTCCGTTCGCGTAGTGGGAACGAATTATGGAATGTTTATACTCCAATTCGCGCTCTGGGAAGTTGGAGTCTGTTCACGCTCTGAGAACGAATTGTGGAATGTTTATACTCCAATTCGTGCTTTGGGAAGTTGGAGTCCGTTCGCGCAGTGGGAACGAATTATGGAATGTTTATACTCCAATTCACGCTCTGGAAAGTTGGAGTCCGTTCACGCTCTGGGAACGAATTGTGGAATGTTTATACTCCAATTCGCGCTCTGGGAAGTTGGAGTCCGTTCGCGCAGTGGGAACGGATTATGGAATGTTTATACTCCAATTCGCGCTCTGGGAAGTTGGAGTCCGTTCACGCTCTGGGAACGAATTGTTGAATGTTTATGCTCCAATTCGCACTCTGGGAAGTTGGAGTCCGTTCGCACTCCGGGAACGAATTTTTGAATGGACTATCGTGTGTTGGTCCAGTTCAGCCTTTGATGTGATGGCTTGCCCCCGAGCTGGGATTTCACTTAGTGAGTGGTCGGTCGTACCGCAGTCACTCGCTATTTGAATAAATTCCATTGTTCTATGGAACTTAGCTCTTCGTGTGTGGTGATTGCTGAACGTTACATTCGGTGAATCACAGCTCTAGCTTGAAGAGATAGTATTTTATTGCTGAAATAAGAAGATACGGCAAAGTCAGTGCCTTATTACAAATTCAAATTTCAGAATATAATGGGAACTGCAAAATATTTATAGGTTGAAGGAGCCTGTCATGTGTGATAGTGACGAGTATCTTCGTCGTTCCAGGCCCCTGAGTAAGTAGGTCCGCCACTGATGGCGTTTATCACCAATCTCCCGCGGGGACAAGTCGAGTCCTCCTGTCTCGGTCGATTGGGTTCATTGATTGGATTGGATGGGCCCGCTTCTCTGGGCTGCGGCGTCCGCACAAACTGTTCCAGCTTCCTTTCTCTGGTCAGTTTTTCAACAAGATCTTGTAAGTGACGACACTCATTCGTATCGTGCCCGTAGCATTCATGAAACCTGCAAAACATTCCAGTTTGGATTTTTCTTTCTGACGACGGTCTTGGAGCAGGTTTTTCATATTGAATTGTATTACGGGTCTACAAATACAAGTCCTCCAGTGAAGTATTCAAAGGAGTATAACTGTCGAACATCGGATTTTTGCGTTGCGGGCCACGGTTTTGATCTTGTTTTTTAAGTTGATTCACGCTCTCTCTTCACCGAGCTTGTTTATTTTTAATGTTCAACTGAACTTTTCCGGAGCTCTCACCGGTCTGTTTCGCGTCTTCCCGTCTTAGGAATTGAGCTGCTTTGGCATGGAAACGGTCCAATGACGCAGGTGGTTTCCCAGCTAGCCAATTGCCGAATTCGGAATCGGGGTCGATCCCCTTAGTCAGCGCCATAAGGATGGAGTTATCGTTTGGATTACTAATCTCTGCGCATGCAGTATGGAATCTCTCTAAGTAGTGCTTGAGCGTCTCTCCGGGAGCTTGCGTAACACTAGATAGAGTGTTGACATCCTTTGGCCTTGCGACGTGCATGCGGAATTGCTCAATGAATTTTGTGGCTAACCGATCGCAGGACGAGATGGTTCGAGGTGGCAATCGGGTGAACCACATGGTGGCGATGCCCCCCAAGGATATGGGGAAACTACGACACTTCACTGCATCGTCGGCTCTGGCAGCGGTCATCGACCATTCATACTTTAGAATATGTTGGTTGGGGTCGGAGTTTCCGTCACACATGGGTAGAGTGGGCATTCGGAATCGCCGTGGGGGTTCAGCAGTAAGAATATCGTCCGTAAAGGGAGTGTGACTTCGGGAAACTCCCCAATCGTCGTTTGTGAATCCCTGACTCTCACGGATCATCTGACGTATCATAGTTGAAAGATCCGGAATTTGTGTCGGAGTATGATCACGTTCCATACTTTGGGCTTGAACCGGACATCGTCGACGGTCCAATTCTCGCCTTCTTGGCTCATAGTCCTCTGGGACGTATGGTTCAGGAGTACGACCGCTATGACGACGGTCCAGGTCCGACTGATCTTGAGCGTCGACCCCTGGTTCAGCGGCAACGCTAGTAGTGCGGTATTCTATGGCGTGGTGGGGAACGGCACCTCCTCGGGAGGAGGGTCCGGTTTGAAAGCTGGCAGACGGACCAACTCTTATTTGTCCAACGGTCAATGCCGGTTGGTTTTCAACGGGTGGCATACGACTCCCATCTAACCGGGGTCGTGGAGGCCGGTTATGATAATCAGAAGATGAAGAACTTTCGCCGGTGGATCGAGAAGCATGATCTCTCATGGAACTCTTTCGTTTCTGGCGATCCAGCTTGTTGATTAGCTCAGCGTTAGTGCGTAGTTGTTCTTCTAGTTGTCGTCGACTCTCGGTCAGCTCTTGGAGTAACAACTGCAACTCTTGTTGGGTAACCGGACCCGACGGTTCTGAGTGCCTAGCGACATCTTGATTAGATGGAGGTAGAGGGGCATGATTCTGTCTATCCTATTCTTCTTGATTGACAGCGTTCGAGGTGGTTCTTGTGCTAACCATCTTGACAGTTGAATTCCTTTCCTAGACTTTATGCAAATCTGAATAGAAGGGAAGGAAGTTGGATTCAATGATCTGGATCTTTCTCTTAGATTTATTCAATTCGGTATCGATGACAGATCCAACGACCAGGAGAAAAGCTGGTTTTTCTCGATGAAAGCACCAAAGTGTTTGCGTCAAAGTTGGGCACAACACTCTTCGGGAGTCGTTGAAGAGATAATAGTCAAGAATGTAAATTCAAAACAGATATTATCTAACAAAAACTCCAATCAACAGTAAAGAAAATGCGTGGACAATCGATTTATAGTGGTTCTGCGTGTTGCCTACGTCCACTGTGAAGTGTTTTGATGTTTTATTACTTTCCTTTCAATGATTACAAGTTGTTGCAGCAATCAACAGCAAATTACAACTATAAATTCGGAATCAACAGTAAAATTATGATGTAGGATGGTGGAGATCTCGATTATGCAGAGTCTTGGTGCTTCAGAGTCGGAAGATCCCGAAGGTCCATTTTCTGTTGGCTCTGGGGCTCTATTTATAAGCGTAGGCTGTTGATATTTTGCTGAAAACTCGGGAGACCACTTCTGGCACGTGAGGGGGCCCACACGCACGGTCTTAGGAAGTTTAGGCCCACTTTGGCATCGGTTCGAACTCCATTCGAATCGATCATAAATTCGTCCAATCGAGGTGAAATTTGGCGTGGACGTTCTTCAACATGTGTGCAAGCTTCTGTGAAAATTTCATGGCATTTGGATCGGTAGATTGGGAGATATGATGGACTCAAAATGGGGTTCATTGCATGGCTGTTTGGTTCGAAACCATGCTTTCGAACCGATGGTTTCGAATCCATCATGGCACGCGTCTTTGTGGTGACGTGGAGCGCAAACTTCGAATCGATCCGGTCTTCACTCTGAGTTGATTGCTTCGACTCCATATATCTTGGCAAATTCGAACCGATGGAAGACACGTCATCATGGTTGGTTGACCCAGTGGATTCGAATGAGGCTACACATGATGGGTTCGAACTTGGCATCATGGATGGGTTCGAACATGACTTCATGGATGGGTTCGAACGAGGTTCCATGTTTGGGTTCGAGCAATGTCCAATGATGGACTCGAACAAGGATTCTTGTTTGGAGTCGAACGAGGCTTTGTGGTGGGTGCGAAGTATGGCTTCTGTGATGGATACGAGCTGTGTCACTTCTCCATGGATACAAGGCCCATCGGTTCAAACACGATGGATTCGAACACGATGGATTCGAAGGTGATGGAGTCGAACCCGAGGTAGTTCGATGGATTCGAAAGCGATCGTTTCGAACTGTTGGTCAACGATGGGTTCGAAACCTAAGCCTTCCCCTTCAAATTGAATCGATCAAAACTTGATCGTTTGAACTCGGATTGACTTGAAACTTGAGATGCTGACTCCTGTGGTCTTTCTTGCTGTGTCCTATCAATTGTAGCTCAATCTGGACTTGGACAAAATTCAGTGATATCCATAGCGAGACGAAGTATGACCGGTCTCTGAGACGAACTGTTCTCCGTTTCTGATCGATCTTTTGGTATCGCGGCTTTGCCAAAAAGCGGGATAACATTATGTATGAGGATATATGATATGTAAGAACAGTATAAAGTTGGTTTGATTTGGAGATTTTGATATTTTACTTGTTTCCTAACAGAGAAAATAATAATAATAATAATAATAATAATAATAATAATAATAATAATAATAAATAAATAAATATTGCATGCGCCACCTTTATGTATCACTGCCGTGAATTGCATGTTGCCCACATAAGATTTGCCACTTTTTTGTTAACACGTCATAATATTTTGAAAAAAGGGGTAAAATAATAGAGTATAAATTTATTTTGTAAATTTTGTTTTGGAAAAAAAAACAAATGGGCAGGCTGAGCTTTTGTTTTAATGGGTCAATTCGTTAGTGGAATGGTCGAGCAATTTGAGTCAATTTTCATTTTATTTTAGCTCGTTCCAATTTTGTTTTATTTGAAAATTTGCTTTGTCCGTAATTGGAATTCGTGTACTCAGTTTTATTTATTTATCTTGTTTCAAGGTCGAAATTAGTTTGTCTCATCTTCCAATAATTGATCGTGCCTTTTGTACTCTTCTTTCGGGGTAGATATCGTTGTTTGAATAAATTCCGCAGCTTCGAAAAAGTGAGTATTCTCAGCTGACAATGTACTTATATATCTGTAAATTGATAACAAGTGCGATTGTAGAATAATTATTATTTCATTTATTTGACTATGATACAAAATGATGATGTTAAAAGTCCCGTTATTAAACCTACACATCACTAGTTCTATTATATACTGTTTAATTATGCTATTACACTATTTATTTATTTATTTTTACTATTTAATCACATTGCAAGTTCCCTGCAGAATAGAAATCGTTACAGGCTGAAATGATAGGCATGTACGATGTTTATTTATTCATTTATTTATTTCGTTTATTATTTAACTTTGGATTGTGGGTTCGAAATGATAAAACCCGGATTTATTTTGTAAATTACGGATTGAAATGATATATTATCCGTATCACTTGACCTAAGTTAGAAAATATTATACAGACCCGTGGTTATATATATATATATATATATATATATTTATTTATTCTAGGAATATTAAATATTTTAAAATTTAAGTGTTATAATACTTGCTTAAAAGTGGATTAAAATGATTATTGTAAGTATTGTGATATTTTACAAGTTTAATATGTAAATAAATAAATGTTAAGAATTTAAATATAAACTTATCTTGAAAATTTTGATTATAAAATAAATAGGCTTTAAGTTAATAAAAAAGATATACATGAGAATTTGGTATAACATGAAATAAAACGAATTTATAAAGGTTAAGTTTTATATGAATTAGTAGTTAAATTTGCGAATTATGGAAGTTAAAAATATAACTTGATTTTAATCGAAATTTAGTTTTTTTTTGAAACTGTAACTAAACTAAATTGTTAAGGAAATACATAGAAAATTTTACACTTGATAAGAAAGTATAAAGAAGTTGGATATATATTTTCAAATTTTACTTTATAAAGACCATCAAATATGGAATGAATTAAATGACTACATAAAGGTGGAAAGTTTATAAGTAAATTTGTTTAAATAAAGGTTTAAATTTTATTGAAACTATATTAAAGCCTAAAGTTTAAATTACTTAAATTGTTAAAAGGATATTTATGCATTTATCCAAGTGCTGAATGATGATGCAATTACACTAAGGCTAAACCTAAGGAATTTATATTGGCTTGAAAGAATAATAACATCACCTTTAAACAGTTAAAATAAAGTATTTTGATTGAAGTATAAACTATTTTTAAAAGTTTATAACCACGGGTAATAATAACATTGGTTGTTAAAGAGACCGGGATCAGATATGGGCATACTCTCTGTCGATACCGAAAACCACTTTGACAACCGTATACGCGGTGGAGATTCCAGAATGAAGTTGGATGGTGGTGACATTTCCTTTGAGGTAAATACATGGACCCGACTCCCGTGTGTTGGCATAAGGTGGCTAAAACAGGAGCGATCGACGGATTAATGAGGTAGCACATCTGATCGGACGCACTTCTTCATATGCCATTCTATTACTTTTGTTATTGTTTTGGTGCACACCTTTGATATGGGAGTGTTGTTCGAGGTGGACATTAGCTACGCGCTACGCGTTACCACTGGTCCGGAAGCATAATTGGTATATCTACCCTGGCATTGCCCAGTTGTGCCGTGTCACCAATCATAGCGAGCCTTGTACGAGTTTGAATTATGTCGTACCTATGGAGTATCTTCTCATAGTCTCACGATCAGGAGATATGCAGGTACTGTACAGACTACCGACACTATTTATGCATTAAGGTGGAAAATGTAAAGCCTTAACGCTATTTTAAAGTAATTTTATTTTACAAATAGACACTATTATAATAGCGAAGTATTACTACATAGTAAATAGTTTAACGGATCCTTAGAGGATGGGCGGTCCCAAGCATCCTTTAAGTTACTTGTACTTTAATACGATTCACTTGAATTAGCTTACACTATATAAGTATGTATGTCATGACTCGAGTGTTTATGTTTTATTTCACGCTCGGGTCAGCCTGAGTTGCAGTTCAGTCATCATTCCGAAGCTAGGACTTCTGTAGATCACTTTACAAGCTGCTGGCAAATTTTCCTTATCTTAATTTATGTAATCAAGACTATTGAATATTGAGATTTACTATTGTTGTTTCAAACTATATTTGGGTTTAAAGACTATATAAATTACATTGTTTTGAAACTTTTAATAGTGGCTTCATGAACCATTAAGTTAATTTTAAATTCCGCTGCGAGTATTCTGATTTCTGTGTCTGTGATTCTGTGATTATTTATTTACTGTATATTTTGAGATTTGCCAAATTTTATTTACAGCGCGGTATTTAGAACAATTCAAATCCAACATGTGCGAATGCGAGTGGTTGAAAATATCGGGTCGTTACATAACGGGTTATCTTAGTTAATTAAGGGCTTAAGTAATTAAGGGTTAATTAATTAAGTAATTATAGGACAATTAATTTAATTAAAGGATAATTACTTAATGAAATTTATCAAAGGACCAATAATTAATGTAAGTAATTAAAAGGTTAATTAATTATGTGAATAATGAAATGATTAAAGAATAATTAATTAATTTCAATAATTAGTTAAATTGTTTAATTGATGTAAATTAAGTAGGATTTAAAGGTAATTAATTTATTTGTGTTAATTAAACTAATTAGATTGGATGACAAATTAATCTTGCTTATGGATGATTAAATTGTATAGAATGTTTGGATTAATGTCTCTAGTATGATAATTTGTGATGTTCTGAGGTATGATATGTTGGGTTGAATTGTGATAATGTGGGTTATCTATTGATAATGAATTGATGTGTAAATGTGACAACCAGTATTTAAAATTAATCGTATTCACTTAAATAACCTGGATTGAAGATGACATTGGATTCGAAGAGACCGGGGTCGAGTATCAGCAAATACCCGAAACCACTTCAATTTGTAATCTACAATAATTCATTATAGTTTTGATTTTAGAATCAAATAGGCTGGAATGGAATAAATTAAGTAACATGGCTATTTAAACTGAGTAACAATTCTTAAATATAGTTTTGTAATAAATGATTGACTATAACAAGTTAAGAACTCATAGTGAGGTAGTTACATTGGTATTCAAATAAGCTTTTTTTTTTAACTTAGAATTTCAAATTATTTGAGTTTACTCGCGCTAGTATCCGACCTAACCAGGGTGTTACTTTATTGTAATGCTCGGGTCAGACCGAGTATTACAGATTTTCGTGTTAGGATGTTCTGGAGCTCAGGTGGCGAGCTGGATAGCAGGAACGTATAGAGTATATACCGTTGTGTATTTGAGATTGTGTTGATAGTAGACTGGGACAGATTATTATATCTGTCCAGTCATTTATGATGATTGTACTCTGATATATTAAATGTGAACTGAAAGTTACATCTTTCTTTGTATAAATGCTATAATTTGATATTTTATTTTAAATCCGCTATAAATGTGAGATTCTATGATGTTGTTTTATGTTCTTCTTCTACCTCTTTTCTTCTTTACCCTAACAATCTGGGATTTCCGACATTAGATTACTCGGAACTTTTACCGTGAATGTATTATTGTCGAATTTTCGAGGTCAAAAATTTCGTGTCGTTATAATGTTTCTATGTGTTGAAATAAGATATGGTTGGAAATATCCTGTTATGGATTTAGGGATTTGAAATTGTTTCAAACGTTGGAATACTAAGAGAGATTTGAATATATATATATATATATATTTGTAAAGGTATTTGAAATGAAATTTTTTTGAAAAGATTTAATAAAATATGGGCCTAGTGACTGCTTATGTGTATAATTTGGTAGTTATCTAACTGACTATCAAATCTGGCCAATTTCATTAATATTTTCGAAGAGACTGGTATCCATTTAATTATCCAAAAACCACTTCGATCTGATTTGTGTGTTACGTATTGTGATATCTCAAAGTTAATGGAGATGGTGATATTGAAGGAGATTCGGTTTGTTCAGACCTAAAACAACTTGTATGGATGAATATTGTCATTGCATTGTTTCTTGGAAGGTGATGTTAGCATTCCAAGTATATGAATGCTAAATCTAAGGTAATAAGCATCATAAAGCCTCATCAACCAAGAATGACTAAAACTGAGAAAATGCAGTAGGTCTAAGTGGGTCACGCCCAAGTACGGTATGTTATCATTTTTCTAGATACCCTTGGATATATTATAATTATGGACATGGTCGTGCATGAAAAAAAGAGCGCTCGATAGGGTGTGAACAACTGGGTGATAACATATTTGGTACTATCCATATAGCGACCCACCATTCCGTACCCTTTGGGTTTATAATAATGCACTCTTGTCCAGCCTAAATTGTACGAAATAGCGAATAACTAGGGTAAAGAAGAAAAAGAGAAAGAAGAAAATATAACAACCTAAAAGAATCTGACAGTCACATTGGAACAAAATATAATATATAATAAAATAATAAAATAATTTTATACAAAAGAATCTATAGCAGTTTTATTCTTACAATCATTAGAGTACAATAATGAAGACATCAATCTGGATTGTTATAATAACATGTCCTCATATAGCAGAAATATAAGTCAAGTATGGAAATACATCTCTGTCATTCATCTCGTCTCCTCATCTCCGTAGCATCCTATTTTGAATATGTAATACTCGGTCTGGACCAAGCATTGTAATAAAATAACACCCGAGTTAGTCTGGAAAACCAATGTGAGAAAGCACACTCAATCCGAATTATCAAAGTTATCAAAAACCTTTGGAAAATCAAAAGTATCTCGTAAGACCGCGTCACACACAAACACGATGAGTTTTTCCCTTACTATAACAAAAACATTTTGTAGAAAATCCACTGATATTATAATAGTGTCTAAGTACAAATATTTATTCATATAGAAGAAGTTATTACATTAATTAAATTCCAGCATACTAGGCTCTGCAAAAAAAACCATAAAGGCTCGCATTAAAAAATTCTGTAAGTTTTGGAATCCATTAATTAATTTTCTCTAAAATCGATTTCACTAGTCTATAATTCCCACCACCCATTTCTAACTTCGTTTATGAATTCTAATTCATTTTTTTCGAAGTGCTCTTATTTCAATGGTTTGGAAGTTTCCCTTAAATTTTCAAGAATTCCACTATAAGAACTTTCTTTTTAAAATCATAAACATTCAACACACTCCGTTTATGAATCTTGTGAGCATTTATAAATCAATTCCAATTACTTCCCAAATCTCAATATACATAAAAAATTTTCCAAAGAATGGTTATTTATTTCAAAACACGTTTAAGTAATTTATTTAAATATCAAAACATTCTAAATGAAACGTCAAAACTCATTTCCCTCTCATTTTGCTATAACTAATCAGTTTACAAAGCTAATTATAAAATTTTGAATTTTATTTCAATTAATATTTGGTATTTGAAAAATCCACTTCTGAATATTCCAATAATAACTTGCTTTTAATTATATAGCTTAATAAATAAAATTTCCTTTTAAAAAAAACTTAGTTACTTAATAAAAGTATTTTTTTCTTTAAAAATCCCAATAACCAATTTAGCTTATAAACCCCACTATATTCACAATACATCAATCCCATTCCTATTCCCTAACCATTTTCACTTTTCAAAATAGTTTCCATTATTTTTCCCAAAACCTATTTTCATATCTCGATATAAATTCACACTTGGAATTTTTTCCAATTTATCAATTGGCATCCTTATTTCTTATTCATAAAAATTATTTATAAATTTATAAATTCCTTAGGATTTCATTTTTTTAGAACTAATCCCTTGTAAAAATCTTATTTTATAAATCCATTTCTTAATAAATTCCATATATTTTCAAATCTATTTAAAATATCGATTTCAAACTCCTTTTCATATTTTCCAACAATATCGTTTAAAAATCCATTTTTAAAAAATCGTTTATATAAATTATTTTTAAATCTCTTTTAAAATATTTTTTTTCGAATAGTTAAGTACAACCCAAAAATAAATTTATTATTTTATCCAATCCATTTTCTATTAAAATAATCCAAACTTCGATATACTCAAAATCTCCTTTTAATTCCTTTAAATTCAAAAATAATATTTACGATATTTAAAATACCAAAATTCAGGCCAGCGCTTCTATACGATCCAATAAATTTACAACATAACAATAATCTATAACAGATTATTCTAACACATCACTTATTACTATATATGAAAAATAATCAATATAAATTTGAGGAATCCATTTGGATCCCTCTAGCCTATTTTCCTCCATCCGCAAACGTTAATACAACATAAAAAACTACCAATCCCACTTTAAGGAGGATATCATGGTATGTAGGATTATCCGCTATTATGCGGGGTGCATAGGGTTTCATCCGCTCCAATAGGCGGGAATAGTCAATCCAACTACCAATACATAAGCTACTATATATAATATCACATTCAACTGATAATAATTTACCAATTCAACCAATCAATCAATATTTAACTATTTAAAATTAATACCAGTCATCCAAATGAGTGTGATTTACTCACCTTGATTTTTATTTGCAGTCCGTTCCAATTTTAAATCAAATTAAACAACGTTCAGTTTAATTTAAAATCCAAGCTATCTTCAATAAATTTCGAATCAATTTTTGTCGCGAATTTCCGACCTCGTAAGAGATAGTTATATCATTTATAAGCACTCAAATTTGTAACATATAATTATTTAAATTATTTATAAGCATTAACATTTAACTAACCTCAATCCAAATACCCTGCTCATCGCAATAACATCTGCAGATCGTGACGCAGTTGCCTTGTTCAATTAATCTGCAGTTTTGAATTGGTGTTAAAACTTGATTTTAAAACTACAAATCCATTAAACTATAAAGTTTTATAATTTACCAGAGAGATGGAGTGTAAATCTACAGCTTGATGTTTAAGGAGATTTTCAGATTTTTTCAACTTTGAGTTGAAAGAAAGTTGGAAGTTTTCTTTCTGATTTTCTTTTTTCTCTTTGGTGTTGGAGTTTGAAATGCTCAATCTTTTGTTACTGTACTTTCAGAGATTTGCTGAGACTAAATAATTTGAAAATGGATGTTAAAAAGTTTGCTATGATTTTTAAATTTTATTATTTTATTGAAGCAATGATATTGAATGCCATTTGTAAAAAAAAATCATGAGATCTCAATGCATGTTGACTTCCTTACTCCATCTCGTTTGTGTATGTTTAGCATTTGTGATTTTACAAGACAAAAGAATTTTTAATAAATTTTTATATCATATTCACCTTATAAATAAATGTACCCCTTTATTCATTTGTGTATATACATACAATGTTAAAAGAATTTCTTTAACCAATATTTACATTATATACATTACACCTTAATGATTTTAAATGCCACTTATTTTAAAGAACATTTATTTTAAATTTATATTCAAATTCCAGTTCACTTGAATTATAACCATTTATGTCCATTTATATATTCACACATATCTTGAACAATTTAAATTCAATTTCAATATATATTCAATTCTACTCATGTATGAAATATACATATATGTATATAATTTTAAATTCAAATTACTTTTTAAAACATTCCTTATTTCAAAATCTTGACTCAAAAGAAATTGGAATTTATTCATATATGATTATCGCTTATTTTATTTGTTTGAGATTTTTAATTTATTTCCAAATTAAATTCCAAAAGTTTAAAATATATTATTAATTTAATTGATAAATTTTTGGGATGTTACAAGCACCATGGTCATTTCAAACTATTTCATACTTCAAAACCAAAATATCATTTCCATTTCAAATATATCTATTTTCCAAAATAGTATATATATTTTATAATTTACAAAGTAAAGTATTAGTAATTTCCTCAAACTTTACAGATCGCTTCAAAATCAACTCGAATTTCCCGTTCAAATTAAATTCAATCTCACTTTATCAATTTTTATTCAATTCAGTTTTCTAAATAACAAATTCAAATTATATTGATTTCAAATACAGATCTGAATCATAAATAAACCATTTAAATTCCAGTATATTTCAAAGCTTTAATATTCAACATTTTCACTGTTAAATTTAACAGTTTCATATAGATCTCGATTGAACCTCATTATTATTTAGTCCTGAAATATTCACTTCATAATTTCAACATCATTTAAATAATATAAAATTACAGTTTACTAAATATATCCTTGAATTCATTTAAATGGGAAATATTCATTAACTTACTTAAATCAAAATCACATTATACAATCATATCTTTGGATCTCAATTTCGAGAAATTTCAAATCGATTTAATCAAGTTAAATTCTTACTTGATTACAATTTCAAATGTATTTCAGATTTACCTTCCCAACCTTAACTTATTCAAGTTATTACCAAAAGCTATTTGAAAATATAAATTGAAATGCTTAAACATATTACATGTATTAAATCAATCTTAATTAAGTTTAATATTATCATTTAACCTATATATATATATATATATATCATTACCATTTTATAATATATTTAATAATCAATATTTATTACAGCTATATATTTCTTTCCAAAACTAAAGATTTCATTTTCAAAATATTTATATAGACCAACGACGTCGGTGTATAATTTTCTATTCTATGGTAAAGGGATACAAATATTATCATTTCAAACTGTAATTTAAATACATACAGGTAGATATCATTTCGACCCACAATCCCATATTCAATTCAAATGAAAATCGCTTGGGTCTATCATTTTAACCAATAGCGATTTTCCCCTATTCTAAAGTCCATTCGGGTATACATCACTTCAACCCATCGTGAATTCTATACTAACAGGGAACTTACTGAGTGATAACAGATATGATAATAATATAACAAATAATAATATAACAAGCATATGTCATCAGTAATTAAATGAAATATAAATAATAGGATATGGTGTCATATTCCACAAGTGAATAGATACAGATAATAGCCTATCTAACCATAATTAAATAAATAACAATTCAAATTAGCAGCATATTTCAAGTATCGTTTCAATTGAAATTAACTTTAATAAATATAAGAACGTTAATCGTGAGTGAGTGCTCATCTTTCGAAGCTAGAGAAGATAGGTAACATGACGAGCTACGATTGAATCACGATATAGACAATCGACCGATCCAACAACAAATCTTAAAGCAACGTGAGCTGAACAAGGATTTGACGGACAATCCTGATAGATGGAGAATTGATGAAATAGATCAGAATCTGCGTGATATAGACTGAAACGATATATATTATTCTATTATATTACTTTTTTAAACCAATATTAAATTTGGAACTTATATTTAAATATAAAATATACACATTTTCAAATAAATAATAAATTTAAACGCCTAAAAATAAAATATCTGGCAAACTATACATATGAAATTACAATTAAATATACTCTCGCATGCTATTATATAAAACAATTATATGCAGACTCTGCGAATCTACAGAAATTGTAACAGCCCGCAAATGCGTACCACTTGAGTTAACACTATTCTACAACAATCAACTCAAGTTGTACAGAAATACGAACCATTTGGGTTTAAAGAAGAAGAGGTAGAAGAAGAAAATAGAAAACAACAACAGAATCTAACCATCGAAGCGGAATAAAATATAATAGAAAATAAATGATCTTTACTCAAAAATCAAATATATTTGTTTATATATTACATCATCAGAGTACATCAATCACAGCTCAACATCAATATCATACAAATGGATACACAACAAGTTAACACAGCGGAAATATATATATAAACAAGTACGAGAGTATGTATCGTCATCTTGCTCGTCTCCTGAGCTCCACAGCATCATATTCTGCATTCTATAACACTCGGTCTGACCCGAGCATTACAGTTAAATAACACCCGAGTCAGTCTGGAATACCAGCGTGATAAAATTACACCCAATTGATTATTAAAGTTTCAAAAATCCTTTTGAAAACAAAAGCATCTCGTAAGACCACGCCACAAATAAACATGTCGGGTTTTTACCTTACGATAGCTAAAACATCTTTATTAAAATCCTCTGATATTATAATAGTGTCTATAGAAAATAAAATATAATCTAGCTGAAATGATTCGTTTCAGCAGTAGTTGGGCACAATCAAAACCGTACGGGCGCGTAGGGAAAATGGATTCCAACTAATGGCTATGCACTGGGGTACCACCTGTCACGGTACCTGGTCTAGATCAGCGTATCGAGGAGCCACCCTAACTCCCCTGCAACACAAGACCGGAACCATCCCTTACTGGACAGTCCCGAGCAAGATCACCCCGCGGTTGGGATCAGCAACCGCCCACTAAGCCGAAATAAAAAGGGACATCTAGACAGGGATGACCTCACCCTCCAGTGGGGGCTACCTACGAAGCCTTGCTGTATAACCCCTGATTTTCAGCCATTCCCATTTGATGAGGCTTGAGGCTAAGAGTTACCTTTTTAGAATATATCCCTTAGAATGTCCATCGTCCACCTGACGATGTTTCGCAAACATTCATCCATACAAGTCCGTCCCGGGTTCGAACGGAACCGAAGGCACTATTCCTACTACATCCATTTTGGAAATATCCACAGGATTAGTAGTGATTAGCCCTTGCACTTCACTGCTCCATCTTCGAATCCAAAATCGTTTTTCACGAAAAAGTACAAATCGGATCGAAGTGGTTTTCGAGAAATTAATCTCAATCCCGGTCTCTTCGAAACGATCGATGCATTTGGCCAATATTGATTGTCGGTTATTTAACTATCAATTAATATTCACAAACAACCATTAAACAATAAATAATTTTTCAAATTATTTATTTATCTCAAAATATCTTTACAATATATATTTTCACTTTCAAACCCCTTTGAAAGCAGTTTTCAAACTATCCTCCTTTCTAACAATAAATTCCAAATATTTCTATTTCCACTGGAATCACCAAGCACAAGATTTTAGATTTTTAAAATAATTTCCAAAGCACTTTAATTGCAAAGTATGTTTAATATTTAATTTATAAAATTTTACTTTAGTACTTAATTTAAAATAATACTTTAGAAACAAATTAAAATAAGTTTACTTTGTAAATATAACTAGACTTTCTTCTTTAAACAAAATACTAAATCATTCTTAAAATAATTATTACGATAATAGATTAACAAATTTCTTACTTTAGAATTTACTTTAGAATAATTAAATTAAAACTACTTCAATAATTGATTAAAAATATATACTATATGAATATTTGAAAATAAGGTTACTTTATAAATATAAACTAGGTTTTCACCTTTAAGACAGAATTACTAAATCGCTCTTTATAAATTATTACTACGGCAATAGATTTGAATAAATATTTACTTTAGAATTGAAACATTTAGAAATAATAAATTTCCAAGAACATACTTTGTAAAACAACATTAAAACCTTTATTTTATTTAAAAGCTTATTTTGAAAACGTACTTGGCTATCCAGAGAAATATACTTCTCTTCACAACCTTTAAAAATAAATCACTATTTACTTTTAATTTTTTTTTTTGCATTCCTTTAATGAATTCCCACCTTGAATTTGTTTTTCCAAATATCCAATTTTAAACACTTAAATCAATTTCCAAATTGATTTTCAATTTACTTCATTTATTCCAAAATCCTTTAATTTCAGATTTTATTCCTTAACTATGATTTAAAATGCTTTTAATTGAAATACCAATTTAGATTTCTCAATTTACTTCTTATTCCTTTAAATGAATTTAAAACTTTAAGTTTTGAAATAGTTCTTTATTCATTTAAATTAATATCACATAATATTACAATTCATTAATTACTGTTTATTGAAAACCCATTTTCTTTTCATACTCGAAGTTATTTATTAGTATTTAACATACTTACATTTCTTTTCCAATTCATTCTTAATTTATTAAATTTTCTAAGATTACTTCTTTTTATTTTCTTTCCAAAATCAAATTTATATATTTTCGGTAATTCATTATATCCAAATATATCCAATCAAATCATAATATTCAATATTCCAATATATTCATCATAGAATATCAAGTAATCACAACAGAGAATATTAAATAATAAATGTTGAGGGGTCCAGTTGGATCCCTCCAACCTGTTTTCCCTGCATCCACAGATGTTAGCACAATAATAAGCCAATTGCAGAATATACCATACTATAGCACATCAATCAATTTCACCCATTCAAATAATTATTTAAATTTAATCGTTTAAATTCAAATTTAAATTTAAACTGAGTGAGATTAACTCACCTTTGCATTTAATTTGCAAATCATTACCCCAAACCAGCTTGTTTTCTTCATAGTTCTTCACAATCTAGACCTTTAATAACAATTTATGATTCATTAACACCTGACGATTTTAAATTTTAATTTTTTTATCATAACAAATTTCTTTACCTCAGTAAACTATATACATCTCGAAAATCGAATCTTTATAACCCAAAATCATTTATATATATATACATTTTTACTATTTATCTATATAGATATATATTCAAATAGATAAAAAAAAATCTGATTAAGAAGAACATTATATACTAAAACGAAAATCTATATAGATTTGGAAACTTTTCAACATTAAAAATTCTTACTATATATTTTCCTTTCATACCAAATTAAAACTCTTCTTTTTCCATCCCTGTATATAAATTCAGAAACTGTACGTGTGTGTGTGTGTGTGTGTGTGTATCTCACGGTATTTGTATTTCATCCTTTTTCCTTTCTACTTCCTGTAAATATCAAATGTTGAGTTTTCTTGTTTTTTTTCCTTAAACTTACTGTAAGTTCCAGAATGAGATAATTCACTGACTTACATGTATATAATTCATAATATAAAAAAACATACCTACAGCCACACGTACGATCACCACAACCAGAAACAAACCCTACCGTCGATCGAACCTAGCCTCGGCCTTGCAAAACCAAGTGGAAGCCCACGCTGATCGATGCCGCAACCACGCCTCTGAGATCCAGCCTCGCGACACATTGCGTAGCTCGAAACCATCACCAGTACGTTGCGAGCTCTACTCCTCGCACAGGATTCCACCTCGATCGAACACGCCGCCCGCCGTGCTTAAAACCCTAATTCGCGCCTCCCACGCGTGCGAGCTCGAGCCCCCCTTGATGGATTATCGAGTTCGCCGAATTGATGTATAAGTGATTTAACTCGGTCGCCATTGTTGATTTATTATTATTTTTTTCGTTTGTTCTGAAGAGAGATGAAGCTCGGTTTATAAAAGAGGGGAAAAAGGTTGCATGATTATATAAAAAAAACATTTCGGCTTGGCTTTCAGAAGAAGACGCGAGTAATACATTTTTTTTATTTTAGGCTTGCAAAGGAAGGGACGAAGTTATAAGTCTTATTCGATTCGATTAGGAAAACTCGGAATAAAAAGAAATTTCGATATAAAATCTCAGCGCGTTTGTATATCGTATACTCACACACTAGCTCCAATCAATAAGAAATTTCAAATCCTATAATAATCCAATATTACGGACTCAATGGAACTGGTTTCGTCGGATTCCGAGACTGTGCCTCGGAAGGCTATTTTTAAATTCAATTTAAACTATAAAATTTCAGAACTGAACAGATCACTGTTAAATTCAATTTTAAAACATCTATTATTCTCATTATTATCAATATAAATTTTATAAGCTTTCAAATTATTTTTAACAGGCTTAAAACTTCAGATTCAACATTTTTAATCAATGTCAAATTATTTAATTCAATAACTTAATTATCATATAAATAGTGAGATTTGAATTCAAGTTAAAATTAACTTTTAAATATTTAAAATCAATTAAATATTCCAATTTTAAATTGCTTAAAAATTCTGGGTCGTCACATTCCTCCCCCTTAAAAGAATTTCGTCCCCAAAATTACTTATTAGGAAGAATGGTCCAATACCCGTTTGTTATTTCCCTAAAACTAAACAGTTTCTAAGAATTCAACATCTTACCAACTATCTTTTATAAAAGACCTATTATTATTCTTATTAACTTTCCAAACTTTTCCAAAACCTTCTATAGTTTTCAAATAACTTACTTGTTCAACTATTCAAATTATAATTCAAGATCAAGATTAAAATTTTCAAAATTTCTCAAAAATTTTCTAACTCTCTAAATTTTCGCAAAATTTTGTCAGCGTCTCCTTTGCGCGGCTAGCTCGTTACAACTACAAAATGGCTCTACGGCCCCCAAATCTCAAAAAGAAAACAAAAGGCCAAGTGGCTCGATCCAAAACCCAATCAAATTTCGTAAAGAAACTTAATCACATACCTTTTTGTCGAGAATTTCAAATTTATCTTCTGAAATCAAAATCAATTCTCTTTTCCCTTTATTTTACCTGCATACCCTGCTTAGCACTAATATCCATTCACAACATTCCAAAAACATTTTATCAACTTTCTTACAAAATGTCAATATCTATCCATTCAAATATTATCTTAGATTATATTTGTAGTATCAATCTTTCATTTAAGAATTCACCATTCCTTCTTAAGTTAGTATAAGCACGAAATATGTTCCTTATATTTATTTTCACCTCCCACTTTAGTTTATATCTATTTCTATTCAAATCGATTCTTTCATTTCCATATGAATTCAATTTATTTTCAACTCTGAACATTAAATTTTATTTTTCATTTATAACTAATTTATATCATTACTTTAAATTAGTTTCATTTACAAATTTATTTGAATTTCAGTTGGAATACATTTGTCGTTTAACAGAATTTTCCAAAAAATTTCTAACTCCCAAAATTTCTGAATTTTTTTGGCAGAGTCTCCTTTGTACAGAGGAGCTTTTGCAATTTGACAAAAGATATAAATATATGTACATTGACCCACCCGATCGAAAAAACCAAAAACAGTTTATATTTCCTATTTTTATTGCGTAGGCATACCTTATTTAGCATTTTCAAGCAAATAGCTTATTTATTTAGCAGTTAGCATGCCCAAAATCCAGCCACACTACTTCCCGGTACCTGTACTTACTCAATTTAAATATATAAGTGCCAAATGTATGAAGTTTAACAATATTCCACCTATTTGCAATAGTTAAACACATGAATTCTAAAAGAAGTGTACACCAAACACTTTTCGTAAGCAATTTATACAGTTTCCACGCTAATTCAACTGTTTCAATTAATTTATAAACCATTTTCATTCAATTTGAATGGTTTTCAATCCATTCGTATACAACTTCATCACTTTGAATGGTTTAAAACTCAATCGCTTACATTTAATTTATTTTTAAGCAAAACGAACTCATATTTTATTCAATTGCTCTCAAAATCAATTTATTTTACTCCTATCAATTCGTAGAATTTTAATTACTTCCATTTACATCCAATGACTATTTATTGTATGAAATTTGACGAGATCTATGTGAATAAATAAGTATTTATATTTTATAACCAATTTAAATGGATTTCAACTCAATTTATACTTAATTCTATTCCATTTTTAAAATTTATTCACAATTCATATATTCTCATTTTCGTTGCATTTCAGATTTGAATACATTCACTTGTATTTCATTTTATTAACCAAAATAGTTTCATTCAAAACCATTAACAATTTAGGTTCATCTTCATTACCAATTAAATTTCCCTTTTATTTAAATTCATTGACAACCATTTATTTAGCTCGACACATTTCATTTCAATTTTTTCACAATCTATTCATTTGCTATTCATTTCTTATCCGCATTCATTTAAAACCATTCTATTAACTTGAAAACATTCTATTGTTCATATTGTCTCCAAGTTATTTCAATTCTTTAACATTTTAAATGGTTTACAATTATTTAATTAAGAATTCCCTTCCATTTATTTATTCAATATAATTAGTTAATCCACTCAATCCATTATGAATTTTCATTTCCTTAAATATTATTTACAACCCACCAAATTCTATTTTGATCCAAATTTATTTTTACTTGATTCAAATTCAATCCAATATCTTTAAACTTGGTTTTAAGTTGAATTAAATTCAACTCTCCCCCTTATATTCAGCTTAAGTCAATTTATTTTGATTTACTCAAATTTTATACTTAAGCTCATTTTCATTTCACAAATAAATATTTTTCTCTTTTATTCAACTTGATTCTATCACAATTAAATCTCATTTTAAATCTACAATTTCCTTTGGTTAATTATTATAAAATTTAACTTTCATACTCAACTCATTCAATTGATTACATGGCCATCTCCAATTTATTTCCACTTATTTGGATTTTATTTGCACATTCAAACCATTGCTATTTTAATCCATTTACATTTTTATTTGATACACTTCAATTATATTTAATTTGTTAACACTTCAAGTTAAATTTTAATCTAAAACTCAAGTTCTGAATCCACTATCCATTTTCAATTTACCACCCAATTTCATGAACTCACAATTCAATTTCATTTACTTCACTAACAATCCAGGTCGAATTTTGATTTATAACTTGAGTTTTATTTTCCAGCTTCATCATAAACTCACAATTCAGCTTTTATTTAACTACATTGGGTTCTCATTACATATTTCATTATCTAATTTGTTAACAAATTAGTCCTTCCTTATTTATAGTTCAATACTTGATTTCTAATCTCAAAATCTCTTCATTTAATTTTCTTAAGTTCGAATTTATTATATAATTCAAGTTGGATTCCATATTGTTTTTTTTTTCAATTCATCAAAAAATATATTTATTTTGGGTTTTCTATCCCACTTTTCAATTTTATAACAATCACATTCATTCTAGGCTTGAATGTATTAATCTTTTATTTTTAATTCGAGTTTTACACTTATTTATAATCCAAGCATATTTTATTCTATGGATTTTTAATTCTGATTCTTTTATACGTTATTCTAATTTATATACTTCAATCCAATCCTTAACCAATTTATTTTCCATTTATTCAGGTAAGAATCTAATTCCATTCAATAACTAATTAAATTTTTATTCCAATTCAATTTTATTTTAAACTCAGATTTATAATTCGATTTCAACTTAATTTGAAAAACAACTGCATATTATTTTTCAGCCTATTAATTAATTTCAATCCAGTTAAATTTTATTCCCCAATCCAAGTTAATTTTATTTTTTTTAACTTTCACTTTAAATTTGAATTCTCAACATTCAAAGCTTATATTCCTTTCCTGATTTAAAAATTATCTCAATTTATAAGCTTACAACCTATCTTATCAGGATTTTTAAACACCCGACTTTTAGTTTCAAATCATTTTGAAATCTCCAACATGTCAAAATCACACTTCTCAAAAATTTAAAACCAATCCTGGTTTTTTATTTCCAACAAATTTCCTTTGAAATTTCAAAAATGAACAGGTTTTCTTTGAACAAATCAATTTGGCAGCAATCTGTCACTTAGAAACTCGAAAATGAACATCGGTGATGCTGCAGTCATCACCGAAGTTATTTTCCAACGACTGAAGTGAATTTAATGCTATATCCTTTCCCAAAGTTTATTTGAAACAATTTCCTTTCAGAAATATCCCAAAAACAATAATGCTGCTATTCATCTTCAAAATACTCCCAAAATCTCCGGGGTTTTAAAGTTTCAAATTCTATTTTAATTAAAATTTTAACTATAATGCATTTATATAGTTTATGCTTATACAAATTCCCATTTAATTGTATTTCAATTTATAATTTACATTTATAATTCACATTTATAAATTTCATTTAATAATGAATTTATTCCCTTCAACTTTGGTTATATTTTCAATTTCTATTTAAATTTTTTTCACAATGATGATAATAATTCAATATTATCATTTCTAACATACAAGCAACCATATATTAGCTAAATAGTTTAAGAAAAACTTTTCCTTGTACCCAAAATATATTTTTGGGTAAAATTATTTCATTTACAGATATTTAAAATAATACCGTGTCGATTGTTTTATTCTAGTGGTTAGAAACCCATTCGATACAGTTGTCCAGACTTTGCCGACGAAGGTTCATATGCCACTCAATAAATCAATCAACACAATATTAGAACAATTTACATTCATTAACAAATACGCACTCATATCTATTTACACGCTCAAACTCATTCTAGAGTACTACGGACTCTAATTTAAATGAGTAATTCCTACCAGAGCCAAGGTTATCACCAACCTGAGCTCTGATACCAAGTGTAACGGTCTAGGCTTTGCAACCATCGACAACGGCTACAACTGGTAGGCTTTTCAACCATCCCAGCCCCACCGTGGCTTACATTGGTACCTCGGGTTTGCTTTCATGGCCAGCCTCTCGACTCGCAACCAACCCCCTCCCCCCCCCCCCCCCCGGGGACATGTAGGGGTACGAGTCTCCCGTTCGCCACCACACACGAAGCGAGAACCCCCATCATACTGTAATATAGCAAACTCGATCCCAGTCTCTTCGAAACGATCAACACATTTGGCCAATATTGATAATCGGCTATTTAACTATCAATTAATATTCACAAACAACCATCAACCAATAAATAATTTTCCAAATTATTTATTTATCTCAAAATATCTTTACAAGATATATTTTCACTTTCAAACCCCTTTGAAAACAGTTTTCAAACAATCCTCCTTTCTTAGAATAAATTCCAAATATTTCTATTTCCACTGGAATCATTAAGCATAAGATTTTAGATTTTTAAAATAATTTCCAAAACACTCTAATTGTAAAGTATGTTTAATATTTAATTTAGAAAATTTTACTTTAGTACTTAATTTAAAATAATACTTTAGAAACAATTAAAATAACTTTACTTTATAAATATAACTAGATTTTCTTCTTTAAACAAAATACTATCATTCTTAAAATAATTATTACGATAATAGATTAACAATTTCTTACTTTAGAATTTACTTTAAAATAATTAAATTAAAAATACTTCAATAATTGATTAAAAAATATATACTATATGAATATTTGAAAATAAGGTTACTTTATAAATATAAACTAGGTTTTCACCTTTAAGACAGAATTACTAAGTCCCTCTTTACAAATTATTACTACGGTAATATATTTGAATAAATATTTACTTTAGAATTGAAACATTTAGAAATAATAAATTTCCAAGAACATACTTTGTAAAACAACATTAAAACCTTTATTTTATTTAAAAGCTTACTTTGAAAACGTACTTGGCTATCCAGAGAAATATACTTCTCTTCACCACCTTTAAAAATAAATCACTATTTACTTTTAAACAATTTTTTTCTCATTCCTTCAATAAATTCCCACCTTGAATTTATTCTTCCAAATATCCAATTTCAAACACTTAAATCAATTTCCAAATTGATTTTCAATTTACTTCATTTATTCCAAAATCCTTTAATTTCAGATTTTATTCCTTAACTATGATTTAAAATACTTTTAATTGAAGTACCAATTTAGATTTCTCAATTTACTTCTTATTCCTTTATATAAATTTAAAACTTTGAGTTTTAAAATAATTCTTTATTCATTTAAATTAATATCACATAATATTACAATTCATTAATTACTGTTTATTCAAAACCCTTTTTCTTTTCATACTCGAAGTTATTTATTAGTATTTAACATTCTTACATTTATTTTCCAATTCATTCTTAATTTATTAAATTTTCTAAGATTACTTCATTTACAACTTTACTTCTTTTTATTTTCTTTCCAAAATCAAATTTATATATTTTCGGTAATTCATTATATCCAAATATATCCAATCAAATCATAATATTCAATATTCCAATATATTCATCATAGAATATCAAGTAATAACAACAGAGAATGTTAGATAATAAATGTTGAGGGATCCAGTTGGATCCCTCCAACCTGTTTTCCCTGCATCCACAGATGTTAGCACAATAATAAGCCAATTCCAGAATATACCATACTATAGCACATCAATCAATTTCACCCATTCAAACAATTATTTAAATTTAATCATTTAAATTTAAATTTAAATTTAAACTGAGTGAGATTAACTCACCTTTGCATTTAATTTGCAACTCATTACCCTAAACCAGCTTGTTTTCTTCATAGTTCTCCACAAACTAGACCTTGAATAACAATTTATGATTCATTAACACCTGACGATTTTAAATTTTAATTTTTTTATCATAACCAATTTCTTTACCTCAGCAAACTATATACATCTCGAAAATCTAATCTTTATAACCCAAAATCATTTATATATATATACATATTTACTGTTTATCTATATAGATATACATTCAAATAGATAAAAAAAGTTCCGATTAAGAAGAACATTATATACTAAAACGAAAATCTATATAGATTTGGAAACTTTTCAACATTAAAAATTCTTACCATATATTTTCCTTTCATACCAAATTAAAACTCTTCTTTTTCCTTCCCTGTATATAAATTCAGAAACTGTATGTGTATGTGTGTGTGTGTGTGTGTGTATATATATATATATATCTCACAGTATTTGTATTTCATCCTTTTCCCTTTCTACTTCCTGTAAATATCAAATGTTGAGTTTTCTTCTTTCTTTTTTTCTTAAACTTACTGTAAGTTCCAGAATGAGATAATTCGCTGACTTACATATATATAATTCATAATAATAAAAAAACATAGCTACAGCCACACGTACGACCACCACAGCCAGAAACAAACCCTACCGTCGATCGAACCCAGCCTCGGCCACGCAAAACCCAGCGGAAGCCCACGCTGATCGATGCCGCAACCATGCCTCTGAGCTCCAGCCTCGCGACACCTTGCGTAGCTCGAAACCATCACCAATACGTCGCGATCTCTACTCCTCGTGCAGGATTCCACCTCGATCGAACACCCCGCCCGCCGTGCTTAAAACCCTAATTCGTGCCTCCCACGCGTGTGAGCTCGAGTCCCCCCTCGATGGATTATCGAGTTCGCCGAATTGATGTATAAGTGATTTAACTCGGTCGCCATTGTTGATTTATTATATATATTTTTTTCGTTTGTTCTGAAGAGAGATGAACCTCGGTTTATAAATGAGGGGCAAAAGGTTGCGTGATAATATTAAAAAAAACATTTCGGCTTGGCTTTCAAAAGAAGAAGCGAGTAATAAAAAATTTTATTTTATGCTTGCAAAGGAAGGGACGAAGTTATAAGTCTTACTAGATTCGATTAGGAAAACCCAGAATAAAAAGAAATTCGATATAAAATCTCAACGCGTTTGCATATCGTATACTCACACACTAGCTCCGATTAATACGAAATTTCAAATCCAATAATAATCCAATATTACAGACTCAGTGGAACTGGTTTCGACGGATTCCGAGACTGTGCCTCAGAAGGTTATTTTTAAATTCAATTTAAACTATAAAATTTCAAAACTGAACAGATCACTGTTAAATTCAATTTTAAAACTTCTATTATCCTCGTTATTATCAATATAAATTTTATAAGCTTTCAAATTATTTTAACAGGCTTAAAACTTCAGATTCAACATTTTTACTCAATGTCAAATTAAATTCAATAACTTAAGTATCAAATAAATTGCGAGATTTGAATTCAAGTTGAAATTAACTTTTAAATATTTAAAATCAATTAAATATTCCGATTTTAAATTGCTTAAAAATTCTGGGTCGTCACAGAAATATTCACCAAAACATAATTATCTTTCAGGCAATATATAGACCTAACTTTTTTTAAAATATATAAGCAATGGACATACAAACAACAGTTCAAAAATATATATACCATATCAAACGTACCTTACATTATCTACACGTATATATTAATATATATGTACTTTGAAATATACTTTATAAAATATGTCAATGTCCATATATTATATTCTGTTAACAAACTAATACTTATACAAACCTATTACATAATACAATATAATATTATAAAATATATACACATTCTAATAGGTTACTGCCAACCAAAACAAAAACAAAACAATATA
This sequence comes from Allium cepa, assembly GCA_030765085.1. Lineage (NCBI taxonomy): Eukaryota > Viridiplantae > Streptophyta > Magnoliopsida > Asparagales > Amaryllidaceae > Allium > Allium cepa. Next base: position 743,822,444 of record CM060931.1, on the reverse strand, counting down.
TACTTATATACATGACGCGAATATATACATACACCCATGCCAGCAACATGAAATTAGCCCAAAAAACTAATATATTATATGTATGAGACCTTATGTGTGGCGTATATGTAAATTATAAACAACTATAAAATAATATAAATAAAACCATATAAACTTATATTCACAATTTAGATTTGCTTTTATAAAATTGTAAATGAACGAAAATTTGGAAAATTGTACTATATATCTGTAGCTGGCAAATAAAACTTCACTTTAAGTTTCTTTCCAAAATTTCAGAGCAATATACAAGCAATACTACATTCGCTTATATACTATAAATATCAAGTACAAGCATGACATTGGAACAACTACAAAATACGAAAGCTTTTTTTTTCTTCAAACATACGCAAGCAACTTATTTCAAATCATGTCATAACGAGATATATGCGAACAACTTGTTTGAAAGAAAAGTGTACATATCTCATCATAAAGCATTGACTTTGTTCATAACAGGGCCTATTATATGGTTATACTAAATACCTATCTATACTATAGTTTAAATAATATTCAAAGTTGCATGCAGACCGTGGCCATATGCTAAAAACCACATTATTTAGAACAATAGACAACAAACCCATATGTTTAAAACTGACTCAAATATGACTATAAAGAAAAATAAGGATCAATATATATTAACAACTACCTCACCTATATAAAAGAAGATGGGATCGAGACTGAGATAGAGGCGCCGACGCATGGCTATAGCTAGGGGAGGCGGAGACGAGGTGTGTGTTGGCTAAGGCGGAGGCTATTAGTTATGTGGTGGGAAGGCATGCGCGGAAAGAGGGGGTGAGCAACTCGAGGCTTGCATGGAGGAAGGTGGTTGTGCTATCTGGTGGTGAGGCGATCGCTTGTGTGGGCTGAGGTTAGCGGTGGTGCAGAGCTTCATTGAGGCGATTATGGGTTAGGCTGCGAAGGAAGCAAGGTCCCTGGGAAGAGAACGGCAGTAAGGAAAGCACATAGATAGAGGAAATGGAGAGGCGCAATGCTGCTTTACGGCATGAGGTCGGTAGACACGGCCAAGCGATGGGTGGAAGCTAGGTGGTGGAATTGGGTCGGAGGAGATGCATGCGGAGAGGAGGAAAAATTGGCTTGGAGGGGAGGTAACAAAAAGGAAGAAAGAAAGTAGATAATTATATAAAACAGAGAGGGGAAAGAATGAATGAGCGCAAATAAAATAACTAAAGATGTAACGACAACATTTTGGGATGGTAAAAGTTAGCAGTCAATTCTAGAAAAGCAAAAGCACGTTGAAAATAAAACTATAAATGCTAGTTGCCGTTAAAAATTTGAATGGACATCACAACGATACAGGTACGAATCGTTTTTTTGGGGTTCTGCTGTGTACAGGACTTTAAAACACTGAAAAAGTGTACCGTAAAGATCAGCGCAACGAGACGATCAAAATGGTATACATATACTAGTGGTACGATAGAATTATAAAATTCGAAATTTTTGCTAGCGGAAAATGCAGCAAAAATGCAGAAAATAAGATCGACTGAGCTAAAGAAGTCCTAATTTTGAAGAACGAAAGACGATATCTTGCTTAGAAGATGATTTAGAAATCTTCTATAGAAAAATATTCAGGTTTGGAAATAAATTTATTATCATCAAATTCTAACTGATTTAAATTGAAATAAAATTACACAATAAAATTTTCTTCCATATTAGCTGATGAAAATTTACCTGCTGCTATGTTTAAGAAGGCGTATTCTAAATATTAAAATTTTATTTTCAAATTTTATTGCTTAAAATTTCACAAAATTCAATTAAATAAAATTTTAAAACAATTAAAATTTTATGGATTGTTACACTCTCCCCCACTCAAAACTTTTCGTCCTCGAAAAGGAAGTAGGTAGGAGAATAGAAACAACCAGAAGAAAAATAGATTGAAAGTCAAGATTAAACAATTAATTTGAAACAATATAAAATTTACTTGAAATATTTATTTGAAAACATCATTTGCAAATCAATTATCTTCAATACATTAATACTTTTCAAATATCATTAATATGTCAATAATCATTTACTTTAATATTAATTAATAGCTTCTAAAATATTTATAATACTAATAACTTTTTATTAAACCATGCGGTATATAAATAAACAGTATTTGAAAAAGGATATATTCAAAAGGGAAAAGAAGGTAAATTCCAAAATAGAATATAGGTGAATAAATAAAGCTGAGCAGATAAGGTAGACTCAAAAGATTAGTATAGGTGATGAATAATTCATTTAAACCATAAGAATTTCAATTTCAAATATTAATACAATAATTCTCTGTTGAAAAATTCTTTTATAATAAAATACCTTTATAATAAAATACTTTTATATTGAAAACAATTTTCCTTTTGAAAATACTTTTATAACTCGATGTTTCAACAAGTTTATTTTCATTCCTGCAGACTCTGTCCATGCGTTGATAAGACGCAAAGCTAGAATTCCCCAGGTACTTAGTAGACTTTTTTCAACACCCAGTGAAAATATTGGAAAACTTTTAAAATAGATATGGAAAGTACAATCCAAATAAATCAAACCAAATCATTGTCTAACCATGGATCGCAGATACACAATGGTTACTCCTGGATCCCCCAGGAAACATCCGTATTCGTAAGCTATCTCAGCCCTGCAGATTACGCCATGATGAATAGTAGACTGGAGATACACAATGGTTAAGGCTGGATCCCCCAGGAAACATCCGTAGCCTTAAGTTATCTCAGCCAACGGATTTCGCTACTAATACGACCTATATAGGTCACAGGATACACAATGGTTACGTCTGGATCCCCTACTAAACATCCGTACCCGTAGGCCATTTCAGCCAGGCGAATTACGATATGCAGTCACGCTCATAAGACCATGGAGATTGCCGTGGAATTCAATGGACACTCATGTATCACATCCAGTAAACCCAAATCAGAGAGAATAATATCCATAGAATGAATCCGCAGTATGGCCACAAAGCGGATATCAAGCATAAGGCACTTTCCATATCTTTACGTCGAGAATATATATATCACATAGTACCTTTTCAAATATCATACTTGTAAAAAGTCCACCATATATAAGATTTTATTTTCAAATCGAATACTTTCCAAAATCAACAGTATATCAAATCATACATATATAGACTTCGATTATATAAGATTTCACTTTTCAAATCAAGCACCTTTCCAAATCAATAGTTTTCAAATCAATATCATAGTTATACAAATCAATTTTACATAGGTTCGATTACTCCTAAATCATATTTTTTAGTAAAATAAGGTTCTCAAATTTCAAGTCGTTTCAATATCAGTTCAGTTTCAATATCATATACGATTTCACGAAATCATTTCTTCCAAATTATACATATTCACTTTCAAAGTTTCTCAAATCAATCGGTTTAGAAAATAATCCTGGTTTCCAAATTGACAAAATTTAGGTCAAATAAATTCATTTACTAAACAAAACATTTCAAACTCATTTACCATTTCGAAAGAATTATACTTTTCGAAATCACAAAGCTTTGACAATTTAAACCTCAATTTGGAAGTGTTTGAACATTCGAAATAGTCGCAGAAATCGAATTTCCAATTCAGAGTTGGAAATCTACAACAACTAGTAAATCAATTTCAATATATAGAGTTATACCAAATCAAATCCGAAACTCGAGTACTGAACACCGGCTCACTTCAAATCATTTCAAATATATATACATATATCTTTAGAATATCAGAATCATACATCGAAATTTGAAATCAAAATTTTCTTCACACAATCGCTCGCATAGCAAAGCTACTAGAGTGGCCTTTCCCTCACTCTGAAACTCGAAAATCAATGTCGATGATGCGTGCACTCGTCATCGAAATTATTCTCCAGCGAAATAAGTGAGTTCTGGACTTCTATTCCCATGAAAATTTCTTTGAAATTCTTCGAAATCATTGAAACTCATTTGAAGTCATTTGAAACATTTCTTATTTGGAAAATACTTTCAAATCGTTTTATTATATATTTTCGGAATCTCAAAACCAAATTTCAGAACATCAGAATTCAACTCCTTGAATTTCCAATTTAAAATCCTTCGGTTATGAATAATTTTTATATAAATTCGTTTCTTATATAATCTTCAAAATTTCAAATCCTGTCGAAACTTTTATATATAGAATAAACATTTCTTATTCATTTTATATATAGGTATATAATCCTTATCGAAAACATTTTCACTTTTATATATAGAATAAAATCATAGTTATCAAAATAATAATTTCAGTATATAAAACAATTTCTAAAATACAAACAAAACCCGATTTTCAAAGGATGATTTAAGAATGTATTTCAAACAAAGATAGAGATTCAAATTAGAAGGGCTCTAACCAAATAGAATTCTGATTCAAAGATAGGCTCGACAAACGATGAGATAAATAAATTTCAAAATAGAAGATGGATTTACTTATATAAATTGCAGGTGACCTTAGCAGGGTCAACCATGAATTCAGGAATATGATTGATGCAGAGTTCTAAGGCAAATAGACATTCGATCGCCCGAGATAGAATTTGGCATGACAAAGGATAGCAAAATCTAACCCGAGGGATATATAAATCTCCGTTGAATCAATGCCAATTGTAAAGGAGTTCACCCCCTTACACATCATTCAAAGATTGGTGGGGTCGCCTATTCTTCTAGAAGTCATTCGAAGTGGAGTTATGGGATACTCCAGAATCCAAAAAAACGAATAGGGAAGAAAAGGATGAATTTTGGAACCGAAGGGAATTTCCCAAAATTCAAAGAAAATTCAAATCAAAGAGGAAGGAATTCAAGCTCGAACAAAAGTGATTCTGCAAGTAAACTTACATATATGTTAAGTTTTTCCTAGAGCCAAAGCTTTGATACCAACTGTAACAACTTGATATTTTCAACCATTCGCATCCACACATTCCGGACTTGAATTGTTCAAAATATCAGAGTGTTAATTTAAATTTGGAAAAACTCAGCATGCACAGAAAGTAAATCAATCACAGAATCATAAACACAGAGTACAGACAAATATAATGCTATGGAATGTAAAATTAGTAGTTCATGAAGCTACTGTATAAACATCAGAGATAGGAATAAAATATAACAGAATATCTCAAGCACAATGAAGTCTCCAGTATGAACCGATGACTTCTCTGAACCAGTCATATGGAAGCTGAAAGCTGAATAGACAGTTGGATCTTCAAACGAAGCTCCAAACTCCAAAGGTGAGTCTCAAATGCTGTATCACTTAGTCTGACCCGAGTGTGAAGCAAAACACAAAACACTCAAGTCAGGATTAACATTCTTATATCAATAAATCCAACTCGAGTGAAATATCAACTGAAATACAATTAACTTAAAGGATGTTTGGGATAACCATCCTCTAAGAATCCATGTAACTATCTACAATGTATAAATGTACATTGTAGCACCGCAGCCATTTCAAACTATTTCATACTTGAAAACCAAAGTATCATTTCCATTTCAAGTATATCTATTTTCCAAAATTGTATATATATATTTTATAATTTATAAAGTAAAGTATTAGTAATTTCCTCAAACTTTACAGATCGCTTCAAAATCCACTCGGCTTTCCCATTAAAATTAAATTCAATCTCACTTTATCAATTTTTATTCAATTCAGTTTTCTAAATAGCAAATTCAAATTATATTGATTTCAAATACAGATCTAAATCAAAAATAAACCATTTAAATTCTAGTATTTTTCAAAGCTTTAATATTCAAAATTTTCAGAGTTAAATTTAACAGTTTCATATAGATCTCGATTGAACCTCATTATTATTTAGTCCTGAAATATTCACTAATAATTTCAATATCACTTAAATAATCCAAAATTACAGTTTACTAAATATTTCCTTAAATTCATTTAAACGGGAAATATTCATTAACTTACTTAAATCAAAATCACATTATACGATCATATATTTGGAACTCAATTTCATGAAGTTTAAATCGATTTAATCAAATTGAATTCTTAATTGATTACTATTTCAAATGTATTTCAGATTTACCTTCCCAACCTTAACTTATTCAAGTTATTACAAAAAGCTATTTGAAAATATAAATTGAAATGCTTAAACATATTATATGTACTAAATCAATCTTACTTAAGTTTAATATTATCATTTAACCTATATATATATAGATCATTACCATTTTATAATATATTTAAGAATCAATATTTATTACAGCTGTACATTTCTTTTCAAAACCATAGAGTTCATTTTCAAAATATTTATATAGACCAACGGCGTCGTTGTATAATTTTCTATTCTATGGTAAAGTGATACGGATATTATGATTACAATCCTTAATTTAAATATATACGGGTTGATATCATTTCGACCCGCAATCCCAAATTCAATTCAAATGAAAATCTCTTGGGTCTATCATTTCAACCGATAACGATTTTCTCCTATTCTAAAGTCAATTCGGGTATATCTGTCATTTCAACCCATCGTGAATTCTATACTAACAGGGAACTTACTGAGTGATAACAAATATGATAAAAATATAACAAATGATAATATAACAGGCATATATCGTCACTAATTAAATGAAATATAAATAATAGGATATGGTGTCATATCCCATAGGTGAACAGATACTGATAATAGCCTATCTATCAGTATTTAAATAAATAACAATTCAAATTAGCAGCATATTTCAACTGTCGTTTCAATTGAAATCAACTTTAATAAATATAAGAACGTTAATCATGAGTGATTGCTCACCTTTCAAGACTAGAGAAGATAGATAACACTACTAGCTACGATTGAATCACGATATAGAATATCGGCCGATCCAACAACAAATCTCAAAGCAAAGAAAGCTGAATACGAATTTGACGGACAAGGCTAATAGGTAAAGAATAGATGAAATAGATCAGAATCTGCATGATATAGATTGAAACGATATATATTATTCCATTATATTATTTTCTTAAACCAATATTAAATTTGGAACTTATATTTAAATATAAAATATATACATTTTCAAGTAAAAACTAAAATTAAACCCCTAAAAGTAAAATCTTAGACACACTTCACATATGAAATTACAATTAAATATACTCTCGCGTGCTACTACATAAAATAATTATATGTAGACTCTGCGAATCTATAGAAATATTCACCAAAACATAATTATCTTTCAGGCAGTATGTGGACCTAACTTTTTTTCAAATATATAAGCAATGGACATAAAAACAACAGTTCAAAAATATATATACTATATCAAACTTACCTTACATTATCTATACGTATATATTAATATATATGTACTTTGAAATATACCTTATAAAATATGTCAATGCCCACATATTATATTCTATTAACAAACTAGTACTTATACAAACCTATTACATAATAAAATATTATATTATAAAATATATACACTTTCCAATAGATTACTGCCAACCAAAACAAAACAATATATACATATATACACACCGCGAATATATACATACACGCATGCCAGCAACATGAAATTAGCCCTGAAAACTGATATATTATATGTATGCAGATCTTATGTGTGGCATATATGCAAATTATAAACAACTATAAAATAATATAAACTAAACCATATAAACTTATATTCACAATTTAGACTTGGTTTGATAAAACTGCAAATGAACAGAAATTTAGCAAATTGTACTATATCTGTAGCTGGCAAATAATACCTTCACTTTAAGTTTCTTTCCAAAACTTCAGAGCAATATACTAGCAATACTGCACCCGCTTATACACTATGAATATCAAGTACAAGCATGACATTGGAACAACTACAAAATACGAAAGCTTTTTTTTTCTTTCAAACGTACACAAGCAACATATTTCAACTCATGTCATAACCAGATACATGCGAGCAACTTGCTCGAAAGCAAAGTGTGCATATCTCATCATAAAGCATTGACTTTGTTCATAACGAAGCCTATTATATGGTTATACTAAATACCTATCTATACTATAGTTTAAATAATATACAAAGTTGCATGAAGACCCTGACCATATGCTCAAAACCACATTATTTAGAACAACGGACAACAAACCCATTATATTTAAAACTGACTCAAATATAACTTTAAAAAAAATAAGTATCAATATATATTAACAACTCCCTCACCTATATAAAAGAAGATGGGATCGAGGCTGGGATAGAGGAGCCGACGCATGGCCATAACTAGAGGAGGCGGAGACGAGGTGTATGTTGGCCAGGGCAGAGGCTGTTAATTATGTGGTGGGAAGGCGTGCGCGGAAAGAGGGGGTGAGCAACTCACGGCTTTGCATGGATGAAGGTGGTTGTGCTATCTGGCGGTGACACGATCGCTTGTGTGGGCTGAGGTAAGCGATGGTGCAGAGCTTCGGCCAGGCGATGATGGCTTAGGCTAAGAAGGAAGCAAGGTCGTTGGGAAGAGAACGGCAGTAAGGAAAGCACGTAGAGAGAGGAAATGGAGAGGCGCAGTGTTGATGTACGGCATGAGGTCAGTAGGCACAGCCAAGCGATGGGTGGAAGCTAGGTGGTGGAATTGGGTTGGAGGAAAAGCATGCGGAGAGGAGAAAAAATTGGCTTGTGGGGGAGGTAACAAACAGGAAGAAAGTAGATAGTTATATAAAACAGAGAAGGGAAAGAATGAACGAGCGCAAATAAAATAAATAAAGATGCAACGACAACATTTTGGGATGCTAAAAGTTAGCAGTCAATTCTGGAAAAGAAAAAGCCACGTTGAAAATATAAATATAAATGCTAGTTGCCGTTAGAAATTTGAATGGACAGCACAACGTACCAGTACGAATCGTTTTTTTGGGTTCCACTGTGTATAGGACTTGAAAACACAGAAATAATTGTACCGTAGAGATCATAACAACGAGACGATCAAAAGAAATATATAAATACTGGTGGTATGATTGAATTATAAAATTCGAATTTTTTGCTAGGGGAAAATGCAGCAAAAATGCAGGATCGACTTAGCTAAAGTAGTCTGAATTTGGAAAATGAAAGATGACGACTTGCTCAGTAGATGATTTAGATATTTTCTATAGAAAAATATTCAAGTTTGGAAATAAATTTATTTTCATCAAATTCTAACTGATTTAAATTGAAATAAAATTACACAATAAAATTTTCTTCCATATTATCTGATGAAAATTTACCAGCTACTATGTTTAAGAAGGCGTATTCCAAATATTAAATTTTTATTTCAAATTTTATTTTTTAAAAAGTCAAAAAATACAATTAAATATATTATTAAAAAATTAAAATTTTGCGGGCCGTTACACGACAATTGAAGCATAACGACTTCTGAACCATTGCGGAAATGGGCCTATTCTACTGTTGCCTTGGAGCTCCACCTCTAGGACACTATTTAGCTATATGACCTTCTTGCTGGCACACATAACATTTCTGAGCTGCAGTGTTGCCTCCAGGTTTTCCGTTAGCCTGCCTCTTCCAATTCGAGTTGAATTTCCTTTGTTCTGATCGATAGAATTTCCACCCGGTGCTTACCCTATTGCCAAAGATTTCTTTTCCATAAGTTCTTCATATCTCAACGCCATATCTACCAGTTCCACAAATGATCCTTTGAGATGTGCAGTCATCCTCTCATGAAACTCGAGCCTTATTCCAAGCAAAAACATCTCTTTCTTCTTAAGCGGTGAGACAATGAGAGCAGGTTCATAGCGGAACAACTCGTTGAACCTGGTTTCATACTCCGATACTGAAAAACTTCCTTGCTTAAGCCCCGGAAAATTTCTATACAGTCGAGTCTTCCCTACGGTGGGCATAAACTATTCTTCAAACACTTCCTTGAACTTGCTCCAAGAGATATCATCTTCGGAAATATTCGTGGTGACTGCGTTCCACCATGCAGCTGCTCCCTCCTGAAGTTGCCATGATGCCATAACACGCTTCTTTTCATCCGTCAGACATAAACTCTTGAAAATCCGCTCACACGAGCGCAACCAAGCTTGCACTTCAATAATAGAATCTGTACCCTTAAAAGGCTTTCCTTTGACATTGGTAAAGTCTTTACACAGAGTTGCAAAGCTCACTCAAGGTGGTATTGGGTTTACAGCCTCGTTAGTTACCCTTCCTCCTTCAGCATTCAGACCTCTCCCATTTGTGGTCGTCGTGCTACTCACACCTCTGCCCCTTCATCCTATGGTACTCATGTTGCCAACCGGGACAGGTAACCCAACAATCATGTAGGTGTATATAGATATAAAAATTTCAAGTACGCACTCTTAAGATAGGTATTAACCGTAAAACCCTAGGTATTATCTCAACCTAGTGCTCTGATACCAACTTTGACGAACCACCTTTCATTCCATAGAAAGACGTATCGTAAATTTAGAAAGAAACGGGTAGAAAATTAAATAGATAGAATGAATGAATTAAACAACATCAGAATCTCTCAGTGGAACGGAAATTTTTTTTTCATCGCATAAATATTACACAGTTGTCATTAATTCCATACACCAAAGTCATTCAGTTATACAACATTATATTAGACAGTCGTGATGACTTGCCTATCCATTACAACCTAAAATGCAAATAGAGATACTAATACAGTGGAATAGATATATATAGATATGCCAAAGTCTCCTACTCTAAGTCTTCTTTAAAGTACGTCAAGCCAACTTGAATCACTTAGCTACTCGTAAAAATTTGAGTACCCATGATTTTGAGAAAACGGAAAATAAACTTTGGGTCAGACATGGGTCTGTTGTGAGTAAACGGTTTAAGTTGTTTGACTTGAAAGATCTTTTGAAAACAAGGGTATCTCGTAAGACTCACCGCAAATAAACACGGTCAATTTTTTCCCTTACGGTAATCAAAACATTTGATAGGAAATCCAGTTATATAACAATAGTGTCTAGAGTTTTCAATATAAAACAGGAAATAGCTGGAATGCTTGCATCTCACGTTCCAACATAGTTGGGCATAATTGATGTGCACGTAAATGTGCACATTTTTATCGCAATATTTAATCTATTTAAATTAAATAAATGATCATATTGTGTATTTTAACTTGTTTTAACCAAAATTCATATTAGTTCCAAATTTTCACATAGTCATCTTCATATAGGGGCAAAACGGTCATTTAAGTGCATATATTTCTTTGAGAAAAATTAATTGAAAATTTGTATATATTTTTATAGGAAATTGATCTCAAATAGCAGTGGTTTCATGAAGATATGCATGCACAAAATTAATACAAAGGAATGAAGATGGAAATAATTCAAAGTGAAGAACATGGAGGACCCCACCTACCCACCTACCTTAATGTACAAATTAAAGGCTAATGCACATGCTTTTGGACTTAATGGTTTCACGTACACTTAATGGGGGATTAAGACATGTTAATGGTTACTTGGCCTCCACACTTCCTAAGGGGCATTTTGGGTATTCCCCAAAAATATAAATTAGGGTTTCATACATGTATAAATACCCATATGTTTCATGTAACATGATCTCCTCTCTTAGTCTCTCTTAGGCCTCCTTTTCTTTAGTTTAGTTTAGATCAAATAAAAGAAAGCTCTCTTTCTCTTTTGATGGCTACTTAGCCAATTTTTATTTCTTGTAATCTTTTTTATTTTATGCAATTTAATACATGCTCTTTCCTTTTCATGTTCATTTACTTTCATGTTGTAGTGTAGGTTTCTCTTATTTCATGCAAGTAGATTAGTTTTTCTTTATCTTGCTTTCTTTTTCCTTTCTTTTTCTTTCATGTTGAAAGCTACATTTGTCCATATGATAACAAATATGAGAGCCTAATCCCTATAATTTAGGGGTAATGAAGCTCTCTAGCATGTAGATGCAACATTTTGATGTTTATGCTCTCTTTTTGTGCTTTAATGGAAACACTTGAAGTGGTTTAATGATGTTGTTTAGCTTTGATTTTGATAGTCTATATTGTTCATAACAAATAGGCTATGCTTAAACAAACATAACACAAATTGCCTCTTCATCTAAATATGACTATGGCAAAGAAGTGAATGTTGAAATTGAAATTTGATAGCCTATATTTCTAAACAATAGTTAATAGGCTATGCTTAAAATAAATTTTGCTTTCAACTTGTTGTCATATTTCATGAGAGTTAAATGTGTATTAGTTGTTGTGTTATAGTTTGATGGTTTATATTGAGCTAATTAATAGCACAAATATACCATACTTATAATAAGCACATCAACTAATTCACTAATGACAAGAAAAGAGAGATCATAACTTCATTTTGTTGATTTATGTGATCTAGAGAGTGGAAATTGCCTCTAAATTGTCTTAACACTCTCATATTTTTATCTATTTTCTTTTCTCATTTTTCTACATTTTTTTTAGTTAATCACTCTTTCAACTTCGGTTAATTTGATTGAATAGAATTTTAAAATCATCAATTCCCTGTGGATCGACCCGTATTCGCCACGTACTACGATAGTACGCCGTGCGCTTGCAGTTATTTTAATTTTAAATTCGTTCGACGGTTTTCTAAACCGATAGAATTTCCGTCGAGGAACAAGTTTTTGGCGCCGTTGCCGGGGAATTTGTTTTGATTTTAATTTTCTATTCTTCGGATTATTTTAGTTTGATTTTTGTGTGTGTTTGTGTGATTTTTTTGTTTGCATTTTCGTGCTTGTTGTTATTTTTCTTTTGCATTTGCATATTTCTAAAAAAAAACATACACAAAAAATTAAAAAAAAAAATCTTCTATTACAATCCATTTTCAGTTACAATACATTTTCAGGTTACACCACACTACAACTGGTCACTGTTCAACTGTGCATTGTGCATGCCCTGTGCACATAAAACTCTACTTTCATCTCTTATCTCAACATTCTCTGCCTGTCGACCAAACTGCTACTACTCACAGCTCCACCCCTCTGCCATCACTTCCACCACTTTCTCATCTTTCTCATTCTCATCACATTACGATCTTCTCACTCTTACTGCCTCCTTACAACCACAATCACATGCATACTAACCAGAACCCAAACCACTGCATATCACACCTCCATCAACCATACTGTCACTGATACATACAACATCTATCACCTAACCCCCTCTGTCAGTACTTCATCATCTCACTACACAAACCACTACACTGTTCTGCTTCTCTTCCTCTCTGCCTGACACTGTTACATTTGTGCAAGACTGTTCTACACCACTGTTACCATTCTCTGTTGCCAGCAAAAAAAAACTCACCCTCTCCACTTTCATCAAACAACAACCATCTCTGTTACTTCCTTCTAACCACCTCTTCACTCCAATACATCCAGCATACCAACTGGTCTCTGCCGTGAACACTTCACCAAAATTGAACATTGCCTCTCCATTCCACAACCACTAACCAACAGCCATCAACACCTGAAAAATCATTTCTTTCTAACCAGTACCCAAATTTGCCTACCATACATCACTGCTTCACCTTCACATCAGCACCTCCAAACAACTTTCTCCATCTCCTACACTTACATCACCATAATCAAACCTGTTGCCTATACCACACTTCCACCTACCAATTCAACTTGTACCAATTCCACCACCATCAACAAGCAACTACCAAAGCAAACATCACTGCCACTACCGTGCCACCATCCAAACTGCTGCTTCTGTTCCACCTCGCATAGGCCACTACAACAAACATCATCTTACCACAATACACAATTCAATCACTGAACTTACTCTTCTCTTTCAATAACCATCTGTCCACATTTATTCCACTTGCAAACACTCACCTCATTACAACCAGAAGTTCTGTCATCCACTTCATCAACATATCTGCCACTCCACCTGAAATAATTCAAACTTCATCCAAACACAGCTGTGCCTCCTCCTTCACCTGCTACAACAGTTCACAGTTCAAAGCTAACAAGTATACTTCATTTGTTCATCACTACATCACTTTCATATCATCTTCACTACCTATCATCACTCCCCCATCAAAAAAAAAAAACTGCAGTCTCCTCTCCTCGGCCAACCTACCCCAGTCACACTGCCTATAACAGCTGCCACCAGACTCAACAAAACACTTCGCCATTCAAAACCACCCTGTACAATCTTCAGTGCTCCTTCCTACATCAACATGCGTCCAATCGCTACCTGAAATCCCTAATTGCCCCTCCTCTACAGTGCAAATCGCGAACACCATCACTCGAACAAAACCGCAATAGCCACTCCATCATTCCGCAATCGATTTCAGGGACATGGGGAAATTTGAGGTCGAATTGAGGATTTGTTTGTGAATTGAGGATTTTCTTTAGTTTGGAACCGTGAAATAATTGAACTTGCTGTTTAGATAAGTTTGAGTGTTGTCTTTTGTAAGTCATTTGAAGTAGGATTGTTTTCTTAGTGGGCAGGGTGTCAGCCGTAAAAAAAAAAAAAAGGTGTGAACTTGTTTTTGTTGTGCTTTGTTTTGTTTTTAAACCATTTTGAGTTTGTGCGTCTTCCCTTTAGTTTTGATTTTAGTTTTTAGTTTTTGTGACTTGTTTTGCATTTTTTTTTAAATAAAAAGAAAGGATTTTAGGTTGTTTTTTTAATTGTTTTTAGTTTAATCTGTTTTAGTTCTTCTTTAATATTTTTTTTAAGTAAAACCCTACTTTTAAGTTTTCTTTAAAAAAAAAAAATATTGTATATATCTTGTTTTTCATTTTCAGGTTGTCAAAGCAGAAATTCAAAAGAAAGAAGCAGCTCGTAAAAAAAAAAATTGCTTCGCTGTGCTTGCCAAAAAAATAATAAACTGCTTGCTTTATTGTTTTTATTTCTTGCATTGTTGTTTGTTTGCATTTGCATAAAAAAATTTCAAAAACCAAAAACAAAAATTCCATTCGTAGTTGCATCGTTAGATTCACGTTTAATTTCTGTTTTGCATTTCATATTAGATTTTGTAATAATAACGGTTAGATAACTCTTAATTGTATATAAACAATTTGTCTTCTTTGAACAATTTAATTTCTTGGTGTCTAGGCTACGGCAGAGCAATAATCAGTTATAAATATTACGGTGATTCCTAAATATTATACTGAATTGTTTCTCTGAAGGTACTTAAACCTTCGGCTGCATTGCTACGGTGATTCGTGGTGCACCGATAAATCCTGTCCGTTACCTGGCTGAGAACTATCTTGTTGATTTAAGACAATTTGTGATTATACAATTTTGGGTTAACTTAGGATAAATCATTTGTAATTAACTTTGCATTCATTTAGTTGTATTAGTTCATGCATATTTAAAAAAAAAAATCAAAATCCAAAACTAAAAAGATTGTAAATAATCCTTTTATTTTTCTTTGCAATTTTTAAATCCTTTTCCTTTGAAAATTTTCAAATCAAAATTCCAAAAATCCAAAAAAAAAAAATCTTTTAAAAAAAAAAAAAAATTCAAAATCCAAAAAGAAAAACAAAAATCAATTTTCCATTTTGAAAAATAAATTCTACTTGTAAATATTTTCCTTTATAAAAAAAAAAAAAAATCTTGAAAATGACTGAGTTTCCTTTTTCTTACTCGCTTGAATTTAACTGCGAAAATCAATATAATCCATATGAGTTCACTCCAAATTCGTATGGATATTTTAACAACTTTTGTGTAAATAATTCAAATTTCGAACAACAAAATTTTCAAAACGATGGCCAACGTTCGACTCTTGAAAATAGCATTGAAATGATTTCATCTTTACTCGAACTTTCTACATGACAAAATCAAGAGTTAAATGATTTATGTAATTCTGGTTTGTGTAATAACTCGAGTCGAGGATTTCAAAATTTGAATTCAATTCAAAATTCAAACGATTATGATTATAACCCATGCCAATTTAATTTCGAGCTCCAAAATGAATTCCAAACTCAACATGAAAATGGGAACAACTTTTCAAACGAATTTGGCAATGGGAATAATCTTAACCATGTTACGAGTGAAAATTTTTGTTCTCAACAAATCCAAATTGAAAATTCTCAATTTAATAACTATAAATTGGATTTTGTTGAACAAATGAATGAAATTTACGATGATCACACGGATTTGTTGTTTGAAACTTATATGAAACAACGTGAACAACAAAATCAAATCTCAACGTGTGATGAGTCAAGTGATAATCCATCTTTTACCCAAATCGATGATTTTCAAATAACAACTTTTGAATTTGATAATGACGATCTTAATCAAGTTGTTGAAAATACGGTAATTGAGTTGGATTTCAATTCTTTTGAGGGTGCGAAACTCGATTTAAATTTCGATCTTCCTTTTTCTGAAAATTTCAATACAACAACTTTGAATTTTGAACTTGATTTATGTAATAAAGTTGTTGATAATCCAACAAAGGAAGACGAATTTAATGAACACGAATTTTTTGGACTTTTGGATGACGAGTTGTTAAATTCCGAAGGGGAAGATGAAAATCACCATTTTGATTTTGAAATCAATAATTGTGAAAATGTTTTCAATGATAAGCTTGAATTTCAAATTGGTGAAAATAAACTTGAACTTCAATCAATTGTTTTGTCGACCCTGAAAATCATCGAAAATAAAACAACTCTTACGATTTTTAATAAAACGACATTCGTTTTTCCAAATCGACAATCAACTTCAAATTCTTTTACGATTTGGTTTTTCGTGCTTAAGCCTTGTCTCTCGCATTTGACGAGACAAATGAATTGGTCTTTGGAAGACCGTTTCATTTACTTTTTGACTATATACTTTCTCATCTCTTGTAAATAATAATCTTTCATGTAAATATTACTTTTTTATTTTATTTTTCTCCTTCCACTTGCTTGACTGTGGGGACACAGTCAAAATCAAGTGTGGGGGGAGACTCGTTTTCTTTTTGATTTTTCATGATTAAATTTTCATTTTTTCTTTTTTCTTCCAAAACTCAAAAAAATATCAAAATTTTAAAATACAAATTTTTTTTTAGCATTTTGATTTATTTTTAAAGAAACACTATAGGATAAATATATGGTTTTGGTTTATTAAATTGAAATTTTTGAAAATTTATTCATCTTAACAAAAATAAAAATGAAGTTTGATTATAAATAACAATGGTTTAACTGGTATATAGGAAGGTTCATACGTGTTAATTATGAAATACATCCTAATTGAAAATCTTTGTTTTAAAAGTGGTGAATTTAAAGTAAAGGATATAACATTTTTTTTTTGTCTTCTAAGTTAAATGGTGCTAAGATAATTTTGCAAAACTCCCTCTCAAAAAAAAATATAAAAATATAAAATAATAACATCCAAGTATTCACTCTCATTTAAAAGTCCTCACGCTTATGCAGGGGTGATTACTTGGAATTTTTGATTATGTGCTTTCATACTCATTTAAAATTCCTCACGGTTATGATGTATGGAACACATGTATGTAAAAAAAAAGACTTAATAAAAACCACCTACGGTCGATAGTGTATGCGTGAAAGTGTGTGCACTCGCCATGCTCTGTACTCCCCTCATATAAGCCCGAAAGGCAGTGCATGGGTGGTATATCTGGCCTCAGTTTACCTGAGCTAGGTGTGTAATTTTTCTTGCAAATAATGAGAGAGCAAGCAATTGAAATCCTAGCACTATTTTTACTTATTTGATTTGATTTGTTATTAAAAAGAAATGAAAATACCACTTTAATAAACTTTGATAATCAACTAAGGATCCATTTTATAATTACACTTTATTATCAACCGAAACAACAAATTAAGCTATTGTCTATTTGTTATGATAACTTGATTTTTGTTGAAAATTTTGACGAGTAAATGACATAAATTTTCAAGATAATAACCAAAACCTATATTTAACTTATTTGTGTCAATTTAAAAATAAATCCTTCATTTGTAAATATTTTCAAAAATTTGCATTCATCTCTTTGTAAATAAATCTTGCATTTTGTAAATATTTTCGTCATGCATTTGGATTTTGTGGGTAGTATCCGCTGAAAACCCTCACGAGACAACACTCGTCCTACTGGGGACACCTAGAGGTTTAACGGCTTATTGCATACGCTCAATGCAATCGTGCTCCCTACGAAAACGGATTTACCTTAGTTTTAGTTTATTCGAGGACGAATAAAAAGATAAGTGTGGGGGTATTTGATGTGCACGTAAATGCGCACATTTTTATCGCAATATTTAATCTATTTAAATTAAATAAATGATCATATTGGGTATTTTAACTTGTTTTAACCAAAATTCATATTAGTTCCAAATTTTCACATATTCATCTTCATATAGGGGCAAAACGGTCATTTAAGTGCATATATTTCTTTGAGAAAAATTAATTGAAAATTTGTATATATTTTTTATAGGAAATTGATCTCAAATAGAAGTGGTTTCATGAAGATATGCATGCACAAAATTAATACAAAGGAATGAAGATGGAAATAATTCAAAGTGAAGAACATGGAGGACCCCACCTACCCACCTACCTTAATGTACAAATTAAAGGCTAATGCACATGCTTTTGGACTTAATGGTTTCATGTACACTTAATGGGGGATTAAGACATGTTAATGGTTACTTGGCCTCCACACTTCCTAAGGGGCATTTTGGGTATTCCCCAAAAATATAAATTAGGGTTTCATACATGTATAAATACCCATATGTTTCATGTAACATGATCTCCTCTCTTAGTCTCTCTTAGGCCTCCTTCTCTTTAGTTTAGTTTAGATCAAATAAAAGAAAGCTCTCTTTCTCTTTTAATGGCTACTTAGCCAATTTTTATTTCTTGTAATCTTTTTTATTTTATGCAATTTAATACATGATCTTTCCTTTTCATGTTCATTTACTTTCATGTTGTAGTGTAGGTTTCTCTTATTTCATGCAAGTAGATTAGTTTTTCTTTATCTTGCTTTCTTTTTCCTTTTCTTTTTCTTTCATGTTGAAAGCTACATTTGTTCATATGATAACAAATATGAGAGCCTAATCCCTACAATTTAGGGGTAATGAAGCTCTCTAGCATGTAGATGCAACATTTTGATGTTTATGCTCTCTTTTTATGCTTTAATGGAAACACTTGAAGTGGTTTAATGATGTTGTTTAGCTTTGATTTTGATAGTCTATGTTGTTCATAACAAATAGGCTATGCTTAAACAAACATAACACAAATTGCCTCTTCATCTAAATATGACTATGGCAAAGAAGTGAATGTTGAAATTGAAATTTGATAGCCTATATTTCTAAACAATAGTTAATAGGCTATGCTTAAAATAAATTTTGCTTTCAACTTGTTGTCATATTTCATGAGAGTTAAATGTGTATTAGTTGTTGTGTTATAGTTTGATGGTTTATATTGAGCTAATTAATAGCACAAATATACCATACTTATAATAAGCACATCAACTAATTCACTAATGACAAGAAAAGAGAGATCATAACTTCATTTTGTTGACTTATGTGATCTAGAGAGTGGAAATTGCCTCTAAATTGTCTTAACACTCTCATATTTTTATCTATTTTCTTTTCTCATTTTTCTACATTTTTTTTAGTTAATCACTCTTTCAACTTCGGTTAATTTGATTGAATATAATTTTAAAATCATCAATTCCCTGTGGATCGACCCGTATTCGCCACGTACTACGATAGTACGCCGTGCGCTTGCGGTTATTTTAATTTTAAATTCGTTCGACGGTTTTCTAAACCGATAGAATTTCCGTCGATGAACAATAATCAAAACTGTACGGGCACTTATTGGATCTTGGATTCCATGCAATTGCAGGGCTACTGGGATACCGCCTGTCGCAGTAACTAGTCTAGATCAGCGTACCGAGGATCCCCCAATTCCCCTGCAACACAAGACTAGAGCTAACCCTTACCGGATAGTTCGAATAAGACAACCCCGCGGTTGTGGCCAACAACCGCCTACACAGCGGAATAAAAGGGACATCTAGACAGGGGAAAATCTTGTCCTACATGGGTGCTACCCACTTAGCCTTGCTGCACCTCCCTTGTTTTACGCATTCCCAGTTGATGAGGCTTGAGGCTACGATTACCTTTATAGCACACATACCTTGGATTGCCCATCGTCCTCCAATGACGATGGTCTGATAGCATTCATCCATACAAGTCCGTTCCAGATCCGAACAGAACCGAAGGCGCTATCTACGCTACACTCATTTTGGAATCACCCTCAGAGTTAACGACAAATAGCCCTTGCATTTTGAATCTTCATTCTAGATCTTCACTTGAGATTTCACGACCTGTCGCTTATTTTGGACCGATGTGGCTTTGGATAATAATATGATACCCGATCCCGTTCTCGTCGAAATCCAAACACCGTCTTCTAAGGCCAAGTTGTTTAAGTAAAACAATTTAATTTAATTCACAATGTCATTTTACACAGAAATTCATCACAGATATCTAAAACATCTACGTTGATCAATAGTTTAATTCAGGGATTTCATATCACTGAATACACAAAATATTATACTAGAGATGTTAAATAATCAAAATATTCAATACAATTTAACATTCACAGGCCAAATTAACTGGTCACGCAATTTTTAATTAATTTAATTTAACACAAAATAAATTAGTTAGTTATAAATCCTGCTTAATTATCCTTAATTAATTTTATGCCATTTATTATTATTTTAATTAATTATTGGAATTAATTAATTATCATTTGCAATTGCTTAAAACTTTATTTAATTAAAAGTTTAAAACATTTATCTTTTCCATTTACTTAATTACATCATTAACTTTATTTGAAAACATTTAGGAATTAAATTAAATAATTAATCTAATATATAATTATCCTAAACCAAATCAATTTAAGTTCAAACATTTAACTTCATAATTCTTGGGCTTGAAACTTGCTTTGAAACTTATTCAAAAATTACTTTGAAATCTTGTGCATAAATTTACTCTCTTTTTTAAAAAACTTGGTTAATTTTTTTTCTATAACACTCGGGCCCAAGCACTAAAATCCTGAGCCAAAACTCAATCTTCCTCGACTCTCTTCCTTCCTTAAAACTTGCTAAATCACTAGTGTACAAACTAGATCCAAACCCATACGCAAACCAGGGCCCAACCCTTTCTTTCCCCTCTCCTTCTCCTGTTCCCACTCTAGTCTACAGCAAAACACTGATACGCATGCCCTCGTGCATAAGCACAAGGCAACGGAGCCACTCCGACCATCATCGACGGTCCCACCAAGTCTCCGTCGACCCTGCCGACTACCTTGACCACCAGAATCTACGTCGACCAAAAAAATAAAAATCGAACGAAAATCGAATAGTAGTGCCATCACCTGAACCAAAACCGACCCTTTCTCGCCCCTCGTTCCACCGCCATAGACCACCAGAATCCACGCCTTAATGCCAAAAGCTTCATCTGACATCCCTCTACGTTTTCCTCCTCCTATGGTCCATTCAGATGCCACCACGACACCACACTCACCCAAAAACTAACCTCGACCTGAACGAGCTCTAAAGCCCTACATCTTCCTTGCCATGCCACAACGGCAAACTAAACCCCTTCGAGCATTTTTCCCACGCTCCTCGACCTGTGAGCTTCCTCCAACAACAACCCCGAGTACCCTAGAAACTTCGATCGCTAGAAATCAACAAAAACCCAATCCCCGTTCAACTCACAAAATCTCCACATATTCGAACTAAAAGGTTTTGTTATTATTATTAAAAATCATAGTTTTCGAAATGAAATCTAATTATAAAAGTGAAACTTGAAATTAAAATAGTCGATTTCTTTGATATATTACATTTCCACTGTAATTTCTATCTATCCAATTAAACACTTACTAATTTTACTTAAAATTATTTTTAAAAATAAGGTTTAGTTAATACAAACAAGTTTCCTTTAGACGTATTAAATTCAATTACTTAAATGAGGATAAATGAATTTTTTTGAATGAATTTTAAGCCTGTTAAACAAAATAGAGGCGTGCATGTATACACACAGGCATGCACACAGTAATTCATCTTATATTCCAACAAAAATACATTTCTACATCCATTCAAATCATACTCAAGCCATTTCTACAATCAATCTTTCATGCATAGGTCAATAAAGAGGATTTAGCTTTTTAAAAGTTAAATTTACCCACCTAGACTCTGAATGGAGAAACACAGACGTTTGAAGTTGAAAACTGCAACTTGATTTACTTGTTAAAGCTGAGTTGAACTTGAATCAAATCTTGCTTTGCTTTAGTTTGAAACTTGAAAGAGTTTGATTGTTGTTTGGTTTTTAGTTTGGTATTTCTTTGGTTTTTAGTTTGTTAAAAATGAAAGAAGGAAAAGAGTTGAGACATATATATGTGTATAAATTGTACATCCCTTGTTTCTTATTTACATTATATTTTTATTTCTTTTTATTAACTTTTGAAAATGAAGAAAACAATAAATTTGACACTTGTACTTAACATCTCTTTCTAGCTTACAAATGTCCACAAGTGAATATTTTACATTTGTTTATGTTTTATATTTTTATTTTTACATTTACTTATTATTTATTTTATGTAACTTCAAAAGAAATAATATAAAACCTATCTATTTATTCAAGTTTTATTTTTAGCTTAATTTATTACTACTTAAATTTAATAACTATATATATACACACACACATTAGTGTCTAAAATGTAGAGTTTTAAATCTAATTTATTTCTAAGATATATATTTTGAATTTCAATCATAGTTTAATTTACAATCCACATATATGTATATATATTAGATAGCATATTTATTGTTTAAAATATAAGTTTGGAAGATTTAAATAGTTATATAAGAAGATTATTAGTTTAAGATTTGCTACAAATCTCGGGTTGTCGCATATATAATAACCTATTTTTATACAGAAGAATTTGTAGTTGTTTTATACTTACAGTCATCAGAGTACAAAAATAAATACATCAACCTAGACAGTTATAATAACTTGTCCTCGTACGGTAGAAATATAAGTCATGTACGAAAATACATCTCTTGAGCTCCATAGCATCCTATCCTGAATCTGTAATACTAGGTCTGACCTGAGCATTATAATTAAATAACACCTGAGTCAGTCTGGAAAACCAGCATGAGAAATCATACTCAATTTGAATTATTAAAGTTATCAAAATCTTAACAAGGTTATCTCATAACACCGCGTCACACATAAACATGATGGGTTTTTCACTTACGATAACCAAAACATTTTATAGAAAATCCAGTAACATTATATAGTGTTTAAGTACAAGTAGTTATTCAAATAGCTGAAATTGTTACATTAATTAAATTCTAGCATACTAGGCTCTACAAAAAAACCGTAAAGGCACATACTAGAGAATGGATTCCATACAACAAATGGCCTACTAGGGTACCGCCCATCATAGTACTCCTTTAGAAAAATGTACGGAGGACCTCATTGGGATACCCTATAACAAAAAACCGGTCTGCCACTAAGCCGGATAGTACCGAATATGTTATCACCATGGGTGCTCCCATCCTTAAAATCGAGCGCTCCCTTTTTCATGCACAACCATATCCATATTTTAAATATATTTCTGAGGGTATCTAGAAAAGTGATAACATACCCTAATTAGGTGCGACCCACTTAGCCTTGCTGCATCTCCCATATTTTAGTCATTCTCGGTTGATGAGGCTTGAGGCTAACGTTGCCTTTCAAAAACGATTCCACTTAGAATGCTCACTGTCCTTCAATGATGATGTTCTGACAGCATTCGTACATACAAGTTGTCTTGGGTCTGGAGAAACCGAATCAGTGTCTTCACTATCTCCACTATATCCATTCGTAATGCCCGAATCGGATCGAAGTGGTTTATGGATAACTAAATTCGATCCCGGTCTCTTCGAGATCAACAAATTTGGCCAAATTTGATAGTCGGTTATTTAACTATCAAATATCAACCATACGCGGTCGCTAGGCCTTATTTTAAATCTTCAAACATTTATTTCAAAATATCTTTACAAAAATATAATTCAAATTTCTTTCAATATTTCAATATTTGGAAGCAAATTAAAATACTTAAATCCATAACAGGACATTCCTAAACCATCACAACATTTAGAAATATTTTCCCAATTTCATTTATAATTCAACACTTAGAAATTTATTTATATAATAATAATCTCGTAGTTAAAATATTTCAAATCCATCCAAACCAATACTTAGGAAATATCTTTAAGTATTACACTCCAAAATCATTTCATTTTCCAATACTTAGTAAATACTTCATTTATTTCCCATTTCTCAAATCCTTTACAATTCACCTGTAAATTTATTATCTCCCTTTTAATTAATTCTATAAGTTCCAGAATAAATAAATTAATTTCCTTTAAAATCGATTTCACTATTCTATAATTTCCACCACCCATTTCTAACTTCCTTTATGAATTCTAATTCATTCTTTTCGAAGTTCCCTTATTTCAGTGGTTACCAAATTTCCACTGAATTTTCCAAAATTCCACCATAAGATTTCTCCTTTGAAAACCATTGAACACACTTCGTTTAGGAATCTCGGGAGCATTTATAAATCAATTAAAATCACTTTTAAATCTCAGTATACATAAAATAATTTTTTTTTAAAGAATAGTATTTTTTCAAAACACATTTAAGTAATTTATTTAAATATAAAAACATTCTAAATAAAACATCAAAACTCATTTCCCACTCATTTTACTATAACTAATCGGTTTACAAAGCGGATTATAAAATTTTGAATTTCGTTTCAATTAATATTCTATATTTGAAAAATGCACTTTTAAATATTCCAATAATAACTAGCTTATAATTATATAGTTTAATAAATAAAAGTTCCTTTTAAAAAAAACTTTGATTCTTAATAAAAATTTATTTTTTTCTTTAAAAATCCCAATAACCAATTTAACTTATAAACCTTCCTCGATTCAGAATATATCAATCCCATTTCGATTTCCAAATCATTTTCACTTTTCAAAATAGAATCCATTATTTTCCCAAAACCAATTTTCATATCTCGACATAAGCTCACACTGTGGAATTTATTCCAATTTATCAATTGTTATCCTGTTTTCTTGTTTATAAACATTATTTATAAATTTATAAGCTCCTTAGAGTTTCACTTGTTTATAAAACTAATCCCATTTATAAAATCTTATTTCGTAAATCCATTTCTTAATAAATTCCATATATTTCACAAATATAATTAAAATATCGATTTTAAACTCCTTTTTGTATTATCGAACAATATCTTTTAAAAATCCATCGTTTAAAAATCCTATATATAAATTATTTTTAAATCTCTATTTAAAATATATTTTTCTGAATAGTTAAGTAAAATCTAAAAATCAGTTTATCGTTTAATCCAATCATTTTTCTCTTTAAAATAACCAAACTTCAATATATATATATATATATATATATATATATATATATTTATATCCAAAATCTCCTTTCAATTCGTTCAAATTCAAAAAAAATATTTATGGTTTTTAAAATGCCAAAATTCAAGGCAGTGCTACTATAAAATCCAATTAATTTACAACACAACTACGATCTATAACCGATTATTCTAACACATCAAATGTTACTATATATGAAAAACAATCAATATAAATTTGAGGAATTTAGTTGGATCCTTCCAATATGTTTCTTTGCATCCGCAGATGTTAATACAACATAAAAATATCCAGTCCCACTTCTAGGATGATATTGCGGTATATACGGCCTTTCGCTATTATGCGAGGCGCATATGGTCTTATCCTCTCCAATAGGCGGGATTAATCATTCCAACTACTAATAAATGTGCTACTATATATAATATCACATTTAACTGATAATAACTTATCAATTCAATCATTCAATCAATTATTAACTTTAGCTACATAAAATTAACACCGATCATCCAAATGAGTGAGATTTACTCACCATGAATTTTTTTGTAGTCCATTCCAATTTTAATTCTAGTTGAACAGCATTACATTTAATTATATATCCTAGCTATCTTCAGTAAATTTCGAGTCAATTTTTATTGCAAAATTTCGACCTTGTAAGAGATGGTTATACCTTTTATAAGCATTCGAATTTTTAATATATAATTATTTAAATTAACTATAAACATTAACAGTTAACTAACCTCAACCTAAAACCCTTACTCATCATGATAACATCTCCAGATCATGTTATGATCCTCCTTCCAATCGCAGAACCAACAACCCAAAAAAGCATGCTTTCCACTGCCTTATCCTAATGCCAACAGTCGCCTATTCCTGGAACAACTCCGTCGTCACCGTACCTTTTCCGAGTTCACCCCTACTTTTCCCAACTCATACTGAAATGAGCTTGAAGTTTGTCATCCTCCATCTTTCGCGCGTAGTCGTGCCTCCAACCTAGGTCTACCGCCAAGCATGACTCACGACCAAACCCCATATTGAGCAGCCCTCCAAATCGACTACGAAATCTCCCTGCATTGCTGCATCTTCCCAAACATCGTGCTTCTGATCAATACACAAGACCCCCTTGCCCAGAAATCATGACTCAACCGCTTTACTATCTTCCCTGGTTGCTTCGTCCACCTCTCCTCGTTTGCTCCACACGACAAACTCCAAGTCGATATTGAATTTGATCGCCCTTCCTTTTTGTTTTAAAACAAATTTTATTTCGTCTTCGTTCAACTAAAAGAGTGAAAAGGGGATACGTGTTTTTATTCGATTTCATTCTTTTTTATTAATTTGAGAAAGAGATCATGATTTTTAAAAGGAATTATTTCTAAATTGGGAAAATAAAAGTGTACGTGATTTTAAAGAGGAAGGAGGCACAATCTAATTGAAATGATAGAGAGGAGAGCTTACGTATAAATTTGGGCTTGCTTCAAAAGAAAGGAACGACTTTGAATTTTCCAATTTATAATACCATTTAATTATAAAATATCTTGTTATACATATCTTGAAAATTTGAACTCCTACGGAGGCATGCCACCTGGCGTTCCTAAAGTCATACCATTATTTCGAACACAATGGAACAAGTTTCGAGTCCTAATTTGGTCGTATGGAGAAGATTGCGTTTAAATTGACTATTTAAATTAATTTCAATTAAATTATTTCTAAGCGTTTCTATCCCGCATGACCAAATGGTAAATCCAAATACTACAAAATCTGATAATAATACACTACTATGGATTCAATGGAATTGGTTTCATCAAATTTCGAGACTATGCCCTGTATTGCAATTTTTAATCATTGATAAAATCGACGAATTCTAAAATTTACACAATCGGTTGAAATTTTCAGTTTTAAAATTTTACCGATTAAATTATAATTGCAAATCCAATACATAAAACCATTTAAATATCCCAAATCGAACTTTGAAAAATCTGAATAAATAATCCAGCAATGGTTATGCTAGTCCTATATTAGCAAGTTCGTTAAGTACGATCTCGGCACATTTTTCTAGAGGTGTACTATGATGGGTGGTACCCCAATAGCCCAATCATTGTAAGGAATCAAATATCCACTACGAGCCTGTAAGGTTTTAGTTGTATACCAAATGTGAAGAAAGAGGGTTTCCCCTCTTTCTTCTCTTTTCTATTTTTTTTCCAATCTCTCCTAAAAGATCTCCGCATCTTCAATTCACTCAGACTTCATTGCTGCATTATGGCCCAGTGGCGGGACGAAGAAGGTTGGGAGGAGGTGAGAAGGAAAAGGGGAAACGCTCCCATACCTTCAGGCCCTGAGGCAAGGCTTAACCTGGGAGGTCACGGATCATATAAAGCAGGATCAAATTCAGACCGAAACCTCGGCAAATCAGATCGGAATCGAGGGGGAAGAGCGCTGGAAGCTTATGTAGGGCGGTATCCATCCAGATTACCGAAAGTCTCTAATCAGATCGCCAAACAGTCAGGAAGTATTTCGAAAATTAAATTTACTGTTTCAGAAAATGCGAAAAAAATTTCTTACAATGAAGTAGTAAAAATAGGAGCTGTAGGAGATCTAGGAAACCTAGATCTTGAATTTATTGAGCCAAAAATATCTGACGGCAGAAGAATAGGTTCCCTTTCATCTGAAGCTATCAGAGAAGCGGAGGGTGGATGGAACCTATGTATTCTACTGTATGTGGTTGGTTATAAACCATGGCTTAAATCTTTTGAAGGGTATGCAAACAGAGTATGGTCTACTTAGAAACCATTCTCTGTTCATTCTAGGAACAATGGCTACTTTGTGGTAAGATTTGGATCTGAGGAAGACTGTAATAAGATTCTGAAATCAGGCCCCTGGTTCATGGACCGGAACCTGATTATCATGAAACGCTTGACCCCGGACATGAATACGGATAGGGATTTATTAACATCCTTGCCTATGTGGGTTAGACTTCCAGGCTTAAGCTTTAAACTATGGGGAAATAAAGCTATCAGTGCTTTAACAAGCACCATAGGAATCCCAATAAAAATGGACGAGGCCACGAAATCCAAATCTAGACTTGCCTACGCCAGAGTTCTGATTGAGGTCAATGCTTCCTATGGCATGACTAGCATCATTGAAGGCATGGACGAAAATGGGAGGAGTTTTGTCCAGCCAGTGGAATACGAAAACCCTCCTCCAATATGTGATAAGTGCGTGTGTTTCGGACATGTAACTGAAGAATGCCCAATGACTAAGTCTTGGGTTCCGAAACAGACACAAGGAGATAACATCGAGAAGGACAATCCTATAGACCCGACTCCTGTTATTTGTTTGGAATCAGTAAGGGAGGAAGGCGGAGATGGTAGTTCGATTAATCTAGAAAATCAAGTGACTAATGAAAACCAATCTGAACCTCAAGAAGTTGAATTTTTAAATGATGTTCACATACCTGTTGAAAATAATAAGAACAATGAGGGGGATTTTCCAATTGAAGAGGACCCATCTCAGAAGTTTCAAGAAAACATAATCTGCTCCCCTAGTGTTGAGCCTCAGAATAGTCCTATTCAGATGGAGCCAGAGCTCCCAGACTCTGGAAATAAAATAACCCAGTCTCAGACTCCTCTGGGAGAGAGAGTATCGAGCCCTATTCCTCCACAGACACCATCTTCCCAAAAACTCAAGCGTCAAGCAACTCCACTGGGCTTTCAAATAATTTCTTCTAATTTACTTTCTAACGAAATTTGTACTGATGACTGTATAATTAATAATATTAACTTTAGGAGAGGAACTGATATATGTTCTGACATGCCGGTACATGACAACCAGGATTAGGACACAGGAATTACAGAAGTAACAGGGGAACAGCATGCATATGACAAAGCCGAACATCCCCAGAAGGAGTTATATATCCCCATATCCCAGATAACAGACTTTGAGAACATTCAGAAGGATAAACTTGTCCGTAAGAATCCGAAATGGGTCCAGATGTTGGTATCTCGGTGGTAGACAAAGAAGAGTCCTCAAACAGTTTGATGAGGACCCGAAATAAAAAGATACCTTAATGTCTTTTGCATGTTGGAATGTGCGAGGGTTTCATAACCCTAACAAAATGAAATAAATTAGAAGACTTATTAATAAGTTTAAAATAAGTTGTTTTGGTGTCTTGGAAAATAAGTTGATGTTGTCGGAATTACTAGATTTGCAAAGTGGATTGGCAGATGGATGGAAAATTATTAGCAATGTCTCTTGCTATTATAAATGTAGAATATTTGTCCTCGTTGACGGGAACTCTTGGGATTTCAACTACATCAGCATGAGCGATCAACATATCACTATTGAACTAAGAAATAATTCAAATTTCAAATGTAACTTATCTTTTGTCTATGCTCATAATTATGTTCATCTTAGGAAAAGACTGTGGATGAACTTACGAGAAGATGCGATTAATATCTATAGACCATGGATGGTTCTCGGGGATTTCAATTGTATTCGGAGGCCCTCTGAAAGAAAGGGAGGTAATCCAGTGCCTTTTGATAATTTATTTGAACTAGATGATATGTCAAATAGCACAGGCCTAGAAGAGATCAACATTAAAGGCTATGAATTTTCTTGGTGGTCTGGTCCTAGCCGAAACATATTTTCTAAAATCGACAGAGCTTTCGCTAACCTGGCCTGGATCAATTTATATCACGATTTAACCACTGAATATTTACCTCCTTCTGTGAGTGACCATAATGCAGTTATAGTTTCGCTTTTACCTAAGCCCAGAATCAAAAATAGACCTTTCAGATTTATGAATCACTGGCCTTTGTGTGATCTATACTTCCCATTAGTTGAGAAATTATGGAGATCTAATCAGACAGACCGGCCCCTATTTCAAATCATATATATTCTCAAGAACATAAAAAAAGAGCTTAAGATATGGAGTTCTGAAATTCGGAACACCAAACAAGAGGTTAATGTCCAGAGAGATAATTGTTCTAGACTTTTTCTGGAAAAATCAAAAGATCGTAATCTAGCTTTGGAATTTCAAAATGCCAAAGTTAAGTTGGAAATAGCACTAATAAAAGAATTTCTGGACACCAAACAAAAGGCCAAATGTGATTGGTTGATGATGGGTGATGAGGCTTCTGCTTTCTTTTATGCTAAAATGTCTAACAGTAGAAGCAGATCACATCTGACTAACTTCACAGTTGATGACAAGGAGGTAACGGAAGATCAATTTGCTGAATCAGCCCTAAATTTCTATAAACAAGTATTTAATCAACAGTTAAGTTACCATTTTCCAGAAGTCATTTGTAAATCGATTATTTTAGAATATGGTGCGAATTTCCTGAATGATGGTTTATCTCTGGATGAAATTAAATCTGCTTTGTGGGATATTAAAGATACTACTTCTCCAGGCCCAGATGGTTTTAATTCTAAGTTTTTCAAAATTCATTGGAATCTTTTGAAAGACTTAATTTTCAAAGCGTTGAACGATATTTTCAATAAGGGTTTAATTATTAAAGAGTGGAATCACACTTTTTTACATTTGATCCCTAAAAAATCTCACTCTTCTAGAATTTAAGATTACAGACCCATCGCATGCTGTAACAAATTATACGAAGTTTTTACTAAGGTTCTCTGTAACAGATTGGCCCTATTCTTGGACAAGTTGTTGTCTCCTAATCAAACAGCTTTTATAAAAGGTAGATCTATAGGGGACGGTATTCTTTTTGCCCATGAAATAATTAGAGGTCTTGGAAGAAAGGAAAACAAATACATGTGTATAAAAGTAGATTTGAAAAAGGCATATGACTCGATTAATAGAGCTTTTGTTATACACATGTTAATAAGTTTAGGTTTCCCAGACAAATGGGTGAAAATAATTGAAAACATCATAACCACACCAGTGTTCTCTATTGTTTTAAATGGAGAATCTCATGGTTTCTTCAAGAGTTCAAACGGTCTTAGACAAGGTGACCCTCTTTCCCCAATCCTTTTTTCATTAGTTATGGAATATTTTACGTTACTGATGGACGGTAAAGTCAGGGATGGCCTAATTGCTCCAATCACAGACTTTAACAATAAGCTAACTCATCTCATTTACGCCGATGATATTATTATTTTTACCAAAGCAAGTGTTCAAAACGCTATAGCTATTAATGATGTGTTCCAAACTATGAAAAGAGACACTGGTTTGGAACTAAGCTGCGAGAAATCCAATGTTTTCTTTGGAAAAGTGGTTGTCCATTGTACTGATATTAGCTCTACTCTTAACATCCAGTAATCGGATCTCCCAATAAGGTATTTGGGAGTTCCCTTGTCTAGTACCAATCTGAGAGACAAGGACTGTTCTCCTTTAATTGAGAAGATCAAGTTAAGATTTTTGGGATGGGAAACTAAGATGCTCAGTCTAGCTGGTAGACTGGAACTTATCAAATCTACCATTTACCCAATTATGCAATTCTGGATGCAATGTTTTTGTCTCCCAAAAACTACGGTTCTTAAAATAAAACATATGATTCTTAATTTCCTTTGGAAAAGCCGTAGCAGTAAGATCCCCTGGGAAATTTTGTGTAAACAAAAAAGAGAAGGAGGATTGGGTTTGAGAAACCTAGAAGAGATGAATCAAGCGCTATGCATCAAACTGATATGGAAAATCATCAACGTGGAAGGAATCTGGGCAGGTCTCATACACTGTAAGTTCATTGGTACTAATAGCTTTTGGGAAATCAATCAGAAAAATGATGACTCGGGAGTGTGGAAATATATATTGAAATCCAGGCAAGTAGCTTTGAAATGTCTATCTCTCAATATTTCTGATGGTAAAACAACTTCTCTTTGGTACGACCCATGGTTGAATGCAAGTTCAATCATGGAACGTATTGGGATAGATACAGCTTTCCGAACGGGTACGGAAAACATGTCTCTTGATAAGATTATTAAAAATGGTGAGTGGAAATGGGATGCTTTTAGCTTCTTATTCCAGATTCACGAAGAAATAGAAGGTGTCAAGATTCACAAAAATAGAGAATGAGATTTTTGGTTATGGAAGTGTTCTAAAAACGGATAATACCAGTTTAAAACAGTTTGGAACGCTGTGAGAACAAGTTTTGTAACAAATGAATGGTCGACTATGGTTTGGAATAAAATTCATGTTCCAAAAATGGCGGTTTGTCTCTTTAAAGCCATTAATGACTACTTATTAATGAAAGAGAGATTAATACAAAAACAGATTTCTGTAGACCCCTCATGTATTTTCTGTAACAATTACATTGAAAATACAAATCACCTATTTTTTCAATGTAATTTTACAGAAAAAGTTTGGCACTGGAGTTGCAAAAAATTCTTTAACACACCAAAAAGTCTGTTCTCTTTCACTCTGAAGGAAGATTTACTAAAAATCGTTTCTATCTCAAGGATTAAGAATCTAAATTCAGATTTATTCCAACTTTCTATCTCGGTTTGTATTTGGCATATATGGAAAGAAAGAAATGACAGGATTTTTTGAAACAAATTCAACGATACCTCACAGATATGCGCAAAGATATTCGAGACTATGAATATTAGAATGATAAAATCAAAACATTTCAAGAACATCAATGGCATGACTGATAAATAGTAAAGAGATGGGGATATACCTCCCAATGCTGCATTGGGGATTCATCGAATTAATCATATGCATTGCTTCCTCCCACTGCTGCCTTCTAGTTTCTCTGTGTATCGTTTTAGGTTTTTTGTACCTGTATTAACATTACATTTCCCTCACATCCTCTCTTTTAATTTACATTACAATTTACAATTAACAATACTTTTTGAACTAGTTGTAAGTTATTAGATTGCAGAACTCTAGCGGACTGAAGTCTCTTGCTTCCCTCTCGATTGATATGGAAACCTATGGAATAAAATGGGTTAGCGACCAAGTTAAAGCTCTTACTCTTCAAATATTGAAAGAAAATTACTTATCTGTCCCAGATCTGGTGGACTTCCCCCGGATCTAGATGGTTTCAGAGAAAAAGAAGCTCTTCGCCTTCCAAGTGCTATCTCGAAGAAAATCAGAGGGAGCTGCTGTTAGTCGTTCTTTTGAAAGCTAAAAGATCTGACCTTTTCGGGTCTAAGAGTCTTACTTACATTGGAACTTCGTTGTGGTGGATCTGGATCCAGAAATTGACTTTTATCTGGCTTGCTTCATGGTTAATTATGTATTCATAAGCTTAAGCCGTCTAGAAATATGTTTTTTAGACCCTCAGTGCCATTAATGAGTTTTTAATTTTCTTTCCTAAAGAGGGGTAAATGAAGTAGTAAGACGAAATAACTGAAGTATCGACTTGCCTTACTTTTCATATGTATTGTCTCGAACATTCTACTGGTATCGGGTGTAAATGTTAGCTTGAGCACTTGGGCCTATCTGTTTTTGGCCTATTCAGTTGTACATGTTTGTATTAGGCTTTGTTGCCTTTTGGATATTGTAAACTTGATTTCTAATAGAAGTTTGAAATCTTATTAAAAAAAAAAACATCAGATGATTTTATATAAAATGTTTTGGTTATCGTAAGGTAAAAACTCTCGTACTTATGTATGGCATGGTACTTAGACATACGTTTTATTTTCAAAGGATTTTGATAACAGAATCAATTCAAATTGAGTGCGTTTTCGCACGGTGGTTTTTCAAGACTGGCTTAGGCGTTATTTTGTTATAATACTCGGGTCAGACCAAGTGTTACAGATTCAGGTTAGGATTCTATTGACCACAAGAAACGAGCCGAAGGAGTCTCAACCGTATTCCATGTACTTGATTATATTATGATGTGCATGTATGTTGTATATTCAGTATTTGTGAGGATAAGTTATTATAACTGTCAAGATTAATTGTTGATTGTTGTACTCTGATGATTGTGTGCATATTAATACATATAGATTCTTTTGTATAAAAAAATTCTATTATCTATTATATATTATTTCACTGCTATTTATGAGATTCTATGTGTTGTTTCTGTTTCTTCTTATATCCACTTCTTTCTCATAGTTATATGTCTTTTCATACAATTTGTGTTTGATAAGTGTGATTTAATGTTAGCCCAAAAGGTATGGAATGGAAGGTTGATACACACTCTTAGATGGAATAAAGAAATAGCTCTATGAAGTTTCACTCCAAAATACACTAAATAGAGAAGACGGTACCGATGTGATCATGCCGGTGGTGGCTTCTCCTGGTTTTGTATTTCTCACACAAATTTCATAGGAATCACCATCTACAAATTCGAAGAGCGATTATGAAATTTGGGCTCAAAATACATTAAGGGGAGAGGTTTACCCCGACCACTCATGTCCACCTCGACCTCTCGTGTTAACTTCATTGATGTTGTGACTTCTTGGGACACCTCCATATGGAATTAGAAGAGAGATGTAAAAAGTACAAGCTATTCCGAGCTAAGGAAAAAGTTACACTAATGACCTCACATGCTAATAGGTTGATATCAAATTGTTTAGGAAAGAAGTTGGTAAGGACTTATTTTGGATGACCAATGACCAATGGAAATAGAATGAAATGCCTTAAAATTAAGTAGGATGAAGGATGAAAGAAGAATCGAAGTGATTTGAATTCTGGTGAGAAATCAACCCCACATGGTCATGTCGGTGCCGATATCTAGTGTTAGCTCAGGAGATTCTACAAATTTGAACACAATTTCGGGTCGACATTTGGGCTCTGCCCTAGGTGGATTTCTGTCCCAATAAGACCGTTCCCTTAATAAATACTGGTTCACTAGCTACCAAAAGGAGGGAGAATTCTTTAACTGTACAGACCACTCATCTTCTTAACCTCTAACCTCTCCCCCATTAAAATCGTTTAGGAAACAACTATCTGTTGTTCTAAAACATAGATCGGCAAATTCTTAGTGCAAAAGATTCTCAAACTCTCCGGAGACATCTATGTAAATTTGAGATATACTAGATTGTGATCAGGCTTGAGAAGACTAGTTGTAATCCAAAGAGCGAGAGTAATTAATATAATGATTGAAGTGGACGTAGACTAGAGATTACGCCTAACCACTACGAAAGCTTATGTGGATTCTTATTTATTTTTTGCCTTTTCAATTTACTTAATATGAACTTATGCTCTCATCTTGACTCTGGGTATTGATTCAGTTTTTAGGTTACCATAGCACATTTCTATGTTATTAGGGAAAGCTTGCTTATTATAGTAGTTATTATAAAAAAAGATATTGACACATTTGTATTCTCATTTGGGCGATTATACAGCTTGATAATACGTAGTTTATTTACATGTAGGTTTTTGCTAGGTTTTTCCAGCTATTTTTATGCATTATTAGACATATGGTTAGTTATTAGACTTTTCATCAAATTTTGTGATACACCTTTGATGTGTTGGAACCTTAGTAATGTTGGAGAAACGTTCATAAGTATCAAATGTTGAAGGAATTTCATTATGGTCCCCCAAATATTTCTTCCATATTGCTTCCTGTTATTCCATTGGAAACCATTTCAACATTAATTATTTATTTGTTAGAAAAGTGGTGGAGATATATGAAGTGACCTAAAAATAAGGTTTTGTGTGTGTGTGTGGGGGGGGGGGGGGATAAATAAGAAATGTTAGTAGGTTAGTTTGAATTAACTATCTCTAAATTACATTTCAAAATTCATATATATACATGCTTTAAGCTTTATTTGCTGCTGTATTTGGTTTATAGAATTTTCATGGATTAAATGAAAATCATGGTCTATTAATAGGCACCCTTTTAACAGACATAAGCCATCAGACTACTTTGGTTTCATTAACAATCAATAATTAAAAAAAATTAGCGAAGGTGTACACATTATACCCTCCATCTTTATCCACATTTGCTCAATTACATATAATTTTACACAACCAACCATGCATATATAAATACATAGCTTAAATGATATTTTAACATAATTCATCTATACAAAAAGTTACATGGT
Organism: Allium cepa; assembly: GCA_030765085.1. Taxonomy (NCBI): domain Eukaryota; kingdom Viridiplantae; phylum Streptophyta; class Magnoliopsida; order Asparagales; family Amaryllidaceae; genus Allium; species Allium cepa. The sequence goes on along the minus strand of CM060931.1, from coordinate 743,786,144 downwards.
TGTAAATAATTCCTTTTGGAAGACAAGTGGCTAATTTCATTAACAAAAAAGAAGTGTTTTTAGTTATAAAACAACATTTTTTTGGAAATACAAGCTTTGTTATCTATCACTTGAAATAATGGAATTTAACATATATTATAAATTACATTAAGATTATTGTCTTTAATAACACGAAAGAAGTTTAATTTTCTTCCTTAAATAAAGGAAATGTGAACTTGCAACAATTATTCCATATACAAAGTTGCATATAATCTAAACAAAATTTAAGCATGTATTTAGACAATAAAGACAAATTGCAAATCATTCTTTAGGCAAAAATTATCATATTCAAAAAATAACTACTAAAATAATGGATTTTTACAAATGCATAATGTCAATTTTTATAAAGTTACGAAAATTATAGTTTTTTGTGTGTTCTAAGTAACTATAACCACATCAGAAAATCCAAAGTAAATAAATTTTAATATGAAGTGTATTTTAGAAGAATTAAAAAGTGTAGGGACCAAATTTTATATTGAAAAAATATTTTTTTATTCAATACTCGTCTTATGTTAGATTCTCATTTTGGAAAATTATTCTCCCTAGATTAAGAAGGATACTGATTCAAAATAAATCATAATTTTGGTTTTAAAGTTTGAATACTATTTTTCTTACACGGCAAGAACCAAATCGTTATTTTGACACTAAATGGAACGTTATAATCTCATGAAAAAAGCACAAAACTTGTATATAAAATAGTATATTGACTTAAACTTACATAATAATAATTTAACACTGTCTAGACGAACTAAAAAATCAAAGATAAATGATTTTTAATAGTCATGGTAATTTATTATAAAAAGTGTCATCGCCTTCATCATACAAAAAATAATCGATTATAGACAAACATCAAAATTAATGATATTTTATATAAAATGTCTATTACTGTTGCATTTTATTTATGCCGACTTTTTTCCCATAAAGATTTCTTGTTAGTTTTAAACAATGAATATGCCAATACATGAACCATAATCTATTACTTTCTTTAGATTCATCCAATAAAAAATTAAAAAATAGCATTAATAAAGAATGTACATTAAAAATAATTAGAAGTTATAAATGTAAAACATATTGGAAAATAAGGAATGCTAGTAGGTTAGTTTGAATTAACTATCTCTAAATTACATTTCAAAATGCAAATACAATTCATGCTTTAAGCTTTATTTGCTGTTGTATTTGGTTCATAGATTTTTCATGGATTAAATGAAAATCATGGTCTATTAATATGCACCCTTTTAGCCGACATAAGCCATCAGACTACTTTGGTTTCATTAACAATCAATAATTAAAAAAATTTAGCAAAGATGTACACATTATACCCTTCATCATCATCCACTTTTGCTCAGTTACATATAATTTTACACAACTAATCAATCATACATAAATACATAGCTTAAATGATATTTTAACATAATTCATCTATACAAAAAGTTACACGGTTGTAAAGAATTCCTTTTGGAAGACAAGTCGCTAATTTCATTAACAAAAAAGATGTGTTTTTAGTTATAAAACAACATTTTTTTGGAAAAACAAGCTTTGTTATCTATCACTTGAAATAATGGAATTTAACATATATTATAAATTAGATTAAGATTATTGTCTTTAATAACACGAAAGAAGTTTAATTTTCTTCCTTAAATAAAGGAAATGTGAACTTGCAACAATTATTCTATATACATCGAGTTGCATATAATCTAAACAAATTTTAAGCATGTATTTAGACAATAAAGACAAATTGCAAATCATGCTTTAGGAAAAAATTATCATGTTCAAAAACTAACTACTAAAAAATTGGATTTTAACAAATGCATAATGTCAATTTTTGTAAAGTTACGAAAATTATAATTTTTCGCGTGTTTCTAGTAACTATAGCCACATCAGAAAACCCAAAGGAAATAAATTTTAATACGATGGGAATTTTAGAAGAATTAAAAAGAGTAGGGACCAAATTTTATTGAAAAAATATTTTTTTATTCAATATTTGACTTATGTTAGATTCTCGTTGTGGAAAATTATTCTCCCTAGAATAAGAAGGATATTGATTCAAAATAAATCATTATTTTGGTTTTAAAGTTTGAGTATTATTTTTCTTACACAGTAATAACCAAATCGTTATTTTGACATTAAATGGAACGTTATAATCTCATGAAAAAGCACAAAACTTGTTATAAATTAGTATTAGTAACTGAAACTTACATAATAATAATTTATCAATGTCCAGAAGAACTAAAAAATCAAAGATAAATTTTTTTTAATAGTCATGGTAATTTATTATAAAAAGTGTTATCGGCCTTATCATATAAAAAATAATCGATTATAGACAAACATCAAAATTAATGATATTTTATATAAAATGTCAATTACTGTTGCATTTTATTTCTGCCAATTTTTTCCTATTAAGATTTCTTGTTAGTTTTAAATAATGAATATGCCAATACATGAACCATAATTACTTTCTTTAGATTCATCCAATAAAGAATTAAAAAATTAGTTGTTACAATATTATGAATGTACATTAAAAATAATTGGTAGTTATTAATATAAAATATATTGGAAAATATTATTGCAAATTGTATCTAATTATCTTAATATATACATGTATAATATGATTCATGTATCAAATGTATTATTTAAATCACCATAATGAATTTTCTTTTGCTCAATTAATATGCAATAAATTTTATTGTCAGATTTCCTTCTCGACTTAATATTGACAAATACCAAATCAATAATATAAATACGGTGGGAATTTCACTCACAATTCCATTGTAGAATACAAAATTAAAAATGGATCTTCTAAAGAGTTTCTTTTTTTTAGTCCTTGCCATTACAATGCTAAATGTAAAAACAATATTAGGTTTTTCTGATATTGATATTTTGTCAATGGAAGTTGGTGAGAAAGGATTGTCACAAGACCACCAAACAAACATTCAATCTAAAATAGAAGCTGCGATGGAAGATACAGAGAAAGAAAAAATGGAATATATCTTTGAATCGGATCTTGATCATTTTGGTCCTCATGCTCCATCTTCGGAAGAACATCATGCTCCTGCTCCCTCTCCTCACAGTCACCACAATTACCAAAAGCACCATGGAAATGCTCCAGCACCACACCATCACCACAATCACCACGCTCATGCTCCAACTGCTCACCATCACCATAAACACCATTCTCATGCTCCAACTCATCACCATCGCCACAACTCATGCTCCAGCTCCTCACCATCGCCATAAACACCATGCTCACGCTCCAGCTCCTCACCATCGCCAGGAACACCATGCTCACGCTCCAGCTCCTCACCATCGCCAGGAACACCATGGTCACGCTCCAGCTCCTCACCATCGCCAGGAACACCATGGTCACGCTCCAGCTCCTCACCATCTCCAGGAACACCATGCTCACGCTCCAGCTCCTCACCATCGCCAGGAACACCATGCTCACGCTCCAGCTCCTCACCATCGCCAGGAACGCCATGCTCACGCTCCAGCTCCTCACCATCGCCAGGAACACCATGCTCACGCTCCAGCTCCTCACCATCGCCAGGAACACCATGCTCACGCTCCAGCTCCTCACCATCGCCAGGAACACCATGCTCATGCTCCAGCTCCTCACCATCGCCACAAACACCATGCTCCTTCTCCTGCCCCTAACCATAATGTCCTTGCTGATCTTTACTACTAAGATTGATCATTATATCCTTAGTTATGAGTTCTTCATTTTCCCCTTATGTACTAAAATCAATTAGACATATCTCTTTATCGATCTCATAATGTATTTGGATTTCAATAAAGTTATTTTTGTTTAAAAGCTACAAACAATGACATATTTAGATTATTTTTACATTATTGTTTTAAATGATATTAATTAGATAATAGTCAACATATAATGTATCATTATGTTACACTTAATGTAGCGGTTAATCATATCGAGAACTAATAATTATATGATTTTTTGGATGAAAACTTTGTGATCTACTTTAATTTATATGTTCAATTTCTTCTCTTCCAATTTTTAGTTCTGCAAAATAGTAAAAGTTATTTTGATATAGAACTTCCCAAAGCTCATTATTTTGACAATGAGCTTTGTATTAATTAAGTTGAAAAGGTTCTCTTTTAGTTTTGGCCGAAATTAGAACCTATAAAATAGAAACATAAAACCAAGAAAACCATACAAATTCATTATACAGACACAAATATGTTATTCTCGACATTTTCATCCTTAATTTTTCAGTGGAAAGAAATCTAAATATTCCTCACTCGAATTTCACTAATTGTGTTTAGATCATCCTCTCCCATACTATCAATCATTCCTATAACAATCGCCCTCATCTTCGAATCTAGTCCCCAAATCATTTAGATAATTTAGGTGGTTCTTCTTTATATAGTATGAGTAATCATTTTTAAGTTAATTTAACATGTATTTAAGATGAATTGTAAATATTGGATCGGTAATTAAGTTGTTTGCGTTAGTGTAATTTTCAAATACAATGTCTTTGACCTAGAATGAAATCATCATTTACAAATTATCTTTTATCGAGGTCAATGTGACGACCTAGAATTTTTAGATAATTGAAATTAGAATATTTAATTGATTTTTAATATTTAAAAGTTAGTTTAACTTCAATTCCAATTATCACTATTTATTTGGATAATTAAAATATTGGATTTAATAAAGGGAAGTTGGGTAAAATATTAAATCTGGAGTTTTAAGCTGGTTAAAAATAATTTAAAGGCTTATGAAATTTATGTTGATAATACTGAAGGTAAAAGAACTTTTGAAATTGAATTTAAAGGTGATTTGTTAAGTTATGAAATTATATCGTTTAAATTGATAATTAAAAATAGCCATCCGAGGCGCAGTCTCGGAATTCGAGAAACCAGTTCCATTGGATCCGTAACAGTGTTTTATTATCGGATTTAATTTTTTGTAGCATTTGGAGTTATCATGGGTAGCATAATAGATAAACGCGATGAAATTTAAATCGAAATTCAATATGATAACTGGGTTCAAAAATCTATCTTCTCCATACGATCGAGTTAGGACTTGAAATCTTTTCCATTGCATTCGAAATAGGGGTATAACATTAGGGACGCCTAGCAGCATGCATCGATAGGCGGTCGATATTTTGAGTTACGATTTCGAGATGATTCAAATCTAAATTTAATATTATATATATATATATATATATATATATATATATATATTGACTGGTCAAAATAATTCGTACGAGAGCTTTTTTCTTTTCTGCATCAATCTAGTGTAGCATGTTGAGTAAAGCACGCAACCATCTACACGTGTTTCTCCTTTTCTGGTTAAATCTCACGCAAGGAAGAAAGAAAAGTAAAAAGGTAGCCGATAAAAATAAATATGCCCACTTTCAGTTAAAAAATAAAAATGAATCAGTTCTTCCTTTTACCCTTCCCAAATTTATTCACGAATCTCATCTCTTACCCTTCAATCGAATCTGCATCTTAGAAATAAAAAAATGTAGTCGTTCGAAATCAAATTCGAATCGAGTCTTGCAGAGGTTATCTTTGGCCAGCCGCGTTCGTGATATTCGAGGGTAGGGGAGCGAAGTCTAGCGTTCGCAAGTGCGTAGGAGAGAGATGAGGTCTCGCCTTCCATGTGACGAGGGGTCGGCTTCGATGTTTGGTCGAGGTCACATCTGGGAGACGGTCGTCTTGTTGGCAAAGCAATGCAGACATGCATGCGTGAGTAGAGGTGTGCATAGGGTTGTAATGTCGCAATGTAGTGGTCGGAGCGAGCCAGGGTTTGGCAGCATGCATCGCGAGTCAGGCGTGATGACGTAAGCAAGTGGGGTTCTAATGACTTCGAGGTGGTTTGGCCAAGGCGAGGCTAGGGGTATAGGTGCGACGTTCTGGTTGATGGTGCTTTTTTTCAATTAAAAAAAATATGCATATATATAAAAAAATATACAGCAAAGTATAAAGATGCAGATTGTTTTCAAATGAATATATATATGTATGTATGTATGTATGTATGTATATGTGCAGAAATAATAATATATACATGTAGTTTCAAAAGGGAAGAAGATAAATATGGATATACAAAATTTTAAATTACTAGTTATTTTGAAATAATGGATGGGTAATTAGCTTGTTTAAATTAAATTTATTAAATGGAAATTGATCATTCAATTAGTTCAAATGTTAATAAACCGTGTAATGTGTATACAATGTCCGAATTATGGAGAGACAAGTCGGTTTGGATCAGACTACAAATTAAAATCAAAGGTGAGTTAGTCTCGCTCACTTGGATTACCGTTTAAATTAAATTATTTAAAATTTAAAAATTGGTTGATTGCATCAATTGATGATATACTATCAATCTGATGTGATATTATGTATAGTAGTTTATATACATATATTGGATTGATTGATATTTCCTCATTATATAGCGGATCAGACCCTATGCACCCTGCTAATAACGGATGACCCGTTATACCACGATGTCCCCCTTAAAGTGGGATTTGGTACTAACATCTGTGGATGTAGAGAAAAATAGGTTGGGGGATCCAACTGGATTCCTCAAAATATTGAAATTTGATTTCATAATCCGTGATATGATTTATTGATTTATCTGTGATAGATTATATTGATTATATTGGGATTTGAAATATTGAATGCTATGGGTTGATTGAATATATTTTGGGTATATTGAGATATCAAAAATATAAAGATTGGATTTTTGAAGGAATTAAAAAGAGAATTTTAAAGTAAAATAATTTTAGTTAATTTGGTAAATTTAAAGAACGAAATTGCGAAGGAATAAAATTGATTTTTAAATCCTAATAACTAAATTCTGAGTATGGGAAAAGGGATTTTTGAATAAATAGGAATAAATTAATTTTGAAACTTATGTGGTATTGTTTAAAGAAATAAAGGATTTATTTTTGAATTCAGGGTTTAAAATAGTTTGGGAGGAACAAAGAAGAATTTTGGTAAAAAATAATATGAAATTGGTGTTTTTAGTTTAAATAAAATTTTAAATCATAATAAAGGAGTAAAATCTTTAATTAATGGGTTTTGAAATAAATTTGAGTAAGAAAGGAATTTATTATAAAATGGAGTTAATTTCCAAAATCGAATTGAAAACAGACTAAGTGTTGATACTGTGATTAAAGGAGAATGAGATTATGGAATTTATAAATGGGGTTTGTAAAAAAAGTGAATATAATATTAGTGGATATTTGAAAGTATAAATTCATGGTGGGAATTTATAAGAAAGGATAATTCGTTTTAAAAATAAAAATGGTGGTTTTATTTTTAAAGGCATGGAAAAGAAATTTTCGGGTTTGGGACGTAAATTAAACCAAAATAAATCGACAAGGTTTTATGAATGGTTAGACGGATTATGTTGGAATGGAAGGTGTATTTCCTAAAAAGCTAAGTATATTTTTCAAAAGAAGATATCTAAGTATAACTTAAAGGATTTTTAAGTTGTTTTAAAAGTGTATTTTTAGAGAAATTTATTTATTTTAAATTGTTAGAATTTTACTATAAATATTTATTTAAAATTAATTATAGCGGTAATTATTTTAAAAGATTAAATTAGTGTTATCATTTAAAAGATAATTATTAAATATTTATACTTTATACAATAATTTTATTTTAAAAATAGTTTGTTGCTAAAGTTTTACTTGGAAAATGATTTTAGAGTTTCGTAACTATTATTTTGAGTACAGTGATTTAAGTAGTTTTATTTCAAAGGTTTCAAGTGTGTGTTTTTGGGTAAAGTGATTTAAATAATTAAAAATTTAATTTTAATAAGGCTTGGAGTTTTTCAGTGGAAATAAAATAATTGGTTGAATTGATTGTTTATTTTATAGTTAACTAACCGATTATCAAATCTAGACCCAAAATATAACTTCGGAAATATCTTGAAGAGGAATGGGACTTATATGGTATAGTTACCGTTCGAGGTGCTATACTGTACGTATAAACTCGTTCGTTCTTCTAGGATGTTGATAATGAAATCCATCCACCAACGGTTAGGCGTTGAACTCCAATCAAATTTTCGTTTGTGTATTTCCTAAAGAACCGGGGTTGAGTTTACCGAGAAACAGCGAACGTTTTTTCAAAGAGACTGGTATCGGATTTGTGATTCGAAAACCACTTCGATCGGACGAGCATGTTTTCGTGAGGAAGACAAGAGTTTAAAGTCGAAGATGGAGAAGTGAAGTGCAAGGGATAATCGCTACTAACCGTGAGGGTGATTGTAAAATGGATGTAGTAGGAGTAGTGCCTTCGATTTCGTTCGGACCGGGAGTGGACTTGTATGGATGTATGCTATCAGAACATCGTTAGGAGGACGGTGAGCATTCTAAGTGAATGTGTTCTAAAAGGTAACGCTTAGCCTTGAGCCTCATCAACCGGGGATGACTGAAAATCATGGGATATGTGGCAAGGCTAAGTGGGTAGCACCCAATTAGGGTAAGCCATCCCTGTCTAGATGTCCCTTCTTTGGCTCCGTGGGGCGGTTGCTGGTCCCAACCGTTGGGTGATCTTATTTGGACTATCCAGTAAAGGGTAGCTCCGCTCTTGTGTTGCGGAGGATTGGGAGCGGTCCTCGGTATGCTGATCTAGACCAGGTACCGTGACAAGTGTACCCAAGTACCTAGTCATTAGTTGGAAATGCATTCTCCCTACTTGCCTTTACGATTTTGATTGCAAATCCTAGAATTTCTGGAATTTAATGAATGAATTAGTATTTGTACTTAAACACTATTATAATATCAGAGGATTTTGATAAGAAATGTTTTGGTTATCATAAGGTAAAACCCGACATGTTTATTTGTGGCATGGGGTTACGAGATACCCTTTGATTTTCAAAGGATTTTGAAAACTCTAATAATCCAATTGATTCTGTTTTCTCACGCTGGTTTTCCAGACTGACTTGTATAATGCTCAGGTCAGACCGAGTATTATAGAATATCGGATAGAATGCTATGGAACTCAGAGGACGAGCTGGATGGCGAGACGTATCACACGTACTTGATGTATATTCCGTTGTGCAGCATAAGCTGTATAATCAGCTTCTGTGAGGACAAGTTAATACAACAATCCAATATTCTGCTATTGATTGTGTTGTACCTTGACTATGTAATGTACAAAAAAGTTACAGTTTCTTTTTGTATAAAGACCAGTCATTATTCTATTATATATTGTTCCGCCATGATTGTGAGATTCTGGTGTTTGTTTTCTGTTTCTTTTTCTACCTCTTTCTTCTTTAACCCTAATGGTTTGTATTTCCGATCATTTTGAGATGAACTGAAGGGGTACAATTTTGCGGGCTGTTACAGTGGAATCAGAGCAGCAGGTTAAGCGAGAACCATGGCTCTAGTGGGAATTACTCATTGGAGATGGAGTCAATAATGCTCTAGAATGAGTTTGAGAGTATTAATAGATTTGAGCGATATTTGTTGGTGAATGTAAAATTGTTTTGTACCGTATTGATTAGTTTGTTGAGTGGTTTATGGATTCTGGTCAATACGATTAATTAATGTTATTGATAGGGATCTCTAAACACATGTACAGAATAATTCGACACTTTATCGTTTTAAATAGGGTAAACGAAATAATTTTTCCCAAATTATTTACATATATGAAACAAATAATTTTGAGGAATTATTATAAGTATATATGGTTTCTTGTTTGTTAGGAAGTGATAATATTAAATTATTGTCATTTTTGTGTGGAATTGAATAAGAAAATGAAATTATAACCAAAAGCTAAGGAATAAATTCATATAACAAAATGTGATTTATAAATGTGAATTAAATTGTGATTTATAATTTGAAATAGAATAAAAGTCCAAAGAATATTTGAATATAGATTGAAAGGATTTGAAATATGGAAATTTGGAAAATTTTAATTTCGTTTGTGTTTGAAATGTATTTTCAAAGTTTTTGGAGGAATAATAGTAATATTATTCAGAAATATTTTTGAGTTGGATATGAAATCTGGTGGGATTTAGAACTAAAAATATTTGAAGCATTTTTGTAAAGAATAAAAGCACTAAACTCACTTTGGTCGCTGGAAAATAATTTCTGTGATGACTGCAGCATAATCGATGTAGTCTAAGATCAACGTAGGAGTGGAGAAGTTTCATTCGGCAGCGAAATTCAACAGCGCTGACGCTTACAGTTACGTGGGCTTTTGTCGTGATGGCAACGTAAAACCTGGTGTAGCTGCGATTTGTCTAGACGAACTAAAAAGGTAGCTTTTGTCGTGATGGCAACTGTCTAGACGAACTAAAAAATCAAAGAAAATGATTTTTAATAGTCATGGTAATTTATTATAAAAAGTGTCATCGCCTTCATCATACAAACAATAATCGATTATAGACAAACATCAAAATTAATGATATTTTATATAAAATGTCTATTACTGTTGCATTTTATTTATGCCGACTTTTTTCCCATTAAGATTTCTTGTTAGTTTTAAACAATGAATATGCCAATACATGAACCATAATCTATTACTTTCTTTAGATTCATCCAATAAAGAATTAAAAAAATAGCATTAATAAAGAATGTACATTAAAAATAATTGGAAGTTATAAATGTAAAACATATTGGAAAATAAGCAATGCTCGTAGGTTAGTTTTAATTAACTATCTCAAAATTACATTTCAAAATGCAAATACAATTCATGCTTTAAGCTTTATTTGCTGTTGTATTTGGTTCATAGATTTTTCATGGATTAAATGAAAATCGTGGTCTATTAATATGCACCCTTTTAGCCGACATAAGCCATCAGACTACTTTGGTTTCATTAACAATCCATAATTAAAAAAATTTAGCAAAGATGTACACATTATACCCTTCATCGTTATCCACTTTTGCTCAATTACATATAATTTTACACAACTAATCAATCATACATAAATACATAGCTTAAATGATATTTTAACATAATTCATCTATACAAAAAGTTACATAGTTGTAAAGAATTCCTTTTCGAAGACAAGTCGCTAATTTCATTAACAAAAAAGATGTGTTTTTAGTTATAAAACAACATTTTTTTGGAAAAACAAGCTTTGTTATCTATCACTTGAAATAATGGAATTTAACATATATTATAAATTAGATTAAGATTATTGTCTTTAATAACACGAAAGAAGTTTAATTTTATTCCTTAAATAAAGGAAATATGAACTTGCAACAATTATTCTATATACATCGAGTTGCAAATAATCTAAACAAATTTTAAGCATGTATTTAGACAATAAAGACAAATTGCAAATCATGCTTTAGGCAAAAATTATCATGTTCAAAAACTAACTACTAAAAAATTGGATTTTAACAAATGCATAATGTCAATTTTTATAAAGTTACGAAAATTATAATTTTTCGCGTGTTTCTAGTAACTATAACCACATCAGAAAACCCAAAGGAAATAAATTTTAATAGGATGGGCATTTTAGAAGAATTAAAAAGAGTAGGGACCAAATTTTATTGAAAAAATATTTTTTTTTATTCAATATTTGTCTTATGTTAGATTCTCGTTGTGGAAAATTATTGTCCCTAGATTAAGAAGAATATTGATTCAAAATAAATCATTATTTTGGTTTTAAAGTTTGAATATTATTTTTCTTACACAGTAATAACCAAATCGTTATTTTGACAATAAATGGAACGTTATAATCTCATGAAAAACGCACAAAACTTGTTATAAATTAGTATTAGTAACTGAAACTTACATTATAATAATTTATCAATGTCCAGAAGAACTAAAAAATCAAAGATAAATGTTTTTTAATAGTCATGGTAATTTATTATAAAAAGTGTCATCGGCTTTATCATATAAAAAATAATCACAAACATCAAAATTAATGATATTTTATATAAAATGTCAATTACTGTTGCATTTTATTTCTGCCAATTTTTTCCTATTATGATTTCTTGTTAGTTTTAAATAATGAATATGCCAATACATGAACCATAATCTACTACTTTCTTTAGATTCATCCAATAAAGAATTAAAAAATTAGTTGTTACAATATTATGAATGTACATGAAAAATAATTGGTAGTTATTAATATAAAATATATTGGAAAATATTATTGCAAATTATATCTAATTATCTTAATATATACATGTATAATATGATTCACGCATCAAATGTATTATATTAATCCCTATAATGAATTCTCTTTTGCTCAATTAATATGTAATAAATTTTATTGTCAGATTTCTTTCTCGACTTAATATTGACAAATACCAAATCAATAATATAAATACGGTGGGAATTTCACTCACAATTCCATTGTAGAATACAAAATTAAAAATGGATCTTCTAAAGAGTTTCTTTTTTTTAGTCCTTGCCATTACAATACTAAATATAAAAACAATATTAGGTTTTTCTGATATTGATATTTTGTCAATGGAAGTTGGTGAGAAAGGATTGTCACAAGACCACCAAACAAACATTCAATCTACAATAGAAGCTGCGATGGAAGATACAGAGAAAGAAAAAATGGAATATATCTTTGAATCGGATCTTGATCATTTTGGTCCTCATTCTCCATCTTCGGAAGATCATCATGCTCCTGCTCCCTCTCCTCACAGTCACCATAATTACCAAAAGCACCATGGAAATGCTCCGGCACCACACCATCACCACAATCACCACGCTCATGCTCCAACTGCTCACTATCACCACAAACACCATTCTCACGCTCCAACTCATCACCATCGCCACAAACACCATTCTCACGCTCCAGCTCCTCACCATCGCCACAAACACCATCCTCATGCTCCAGCTCCTCACCATCGCCATAAACACCATGCTCATGCTCCAGCTCCTCACCATCGCCAGGAACACCATGCTCAAGCTCCAGCTCCTCACCATCGCCAGGAACACCATGCTCACGCTCCAGCACCTCACCATCGCCAGGAACACCATGCTCACGCTCCAGCTCCTCACCATCGCCAGGAACACCATGCTCACGCTCCAGCACCTCACCATCGCCAGGAACACCATGCTCACGCTCCAGCTCCTCACCATCGCCAGGAACACCATGCTCACGTTCCAGCTCCTCACCATCGCCAGGAACACCATGCTCATGCTCCAGCTCCTCACCATCGCCAGGAACACCATGCTCAAGCTCCAGCACCTCACCATCGCCAGGAACACCATGCTCACGCTCCAGCTCCTCACCATCGCCAGGAACACCATGCTCAAGCTCCAGCACCTCACCATCGCCAGGAACACCATGCTCACGCTCCAGCACCTCACCATCGCCAGGAACACCATGCTCACGCTCCAGCTCCTCACCATCGCCAGGAACACCATGCTCACGCTCCAGCTCCTCACCATCGCCAGGAACACCATGCTCACGCTCCAGCTCCTCACCATCGCCAGGAACACCATGCTCACGCTCCAGCTCCTCACCATCGCCAGGAACACCATGCTCATGCTCCAGCTCCTCACCATCGCCACAAACACCATGCTCCTTCTCCTGCCCCTAACCATATTGTCCTTGCTGATCTTTACTACTAAGATTGATCATTATATCCTTAGTTATGAGTTCTTCATTTTCCCTTTATGTACTAAAATCAAGTAGACATATCTCTTTATCGATCTCATAATGTATTTGGATTTCAATAAAATTATTTTTGTTTAAAAGCTACAAACAATGACATATTTAGATTATTTTTACATTATTGTTTTAAATGATATTAATTAGATAATAGTCAACATATAATGTATCATTATGTTACACTTAATGTAGCCGTTAATCATATCGAGAACTAATAATTATACGATTTTTTGGACGAAAACTTTGTGATCTACTTTAATTTATAAGTTCAATTTCTTCCCTTCCAATTTTTAGTTTTGCAAAAAAGTAAAAGTTATTTTGATATAGAACTTCTTAAAGCTCATTATTTTGACAATGAGCTTTGTATTAATTAAGTTGAAAAGGTTCTCTTTTAGTTTTGGCCTCATAAGCGATAGTTATATCATTTATAAGCATTCTAATTTGTAACATATAATTATTTAAATTATTTATAAGCATTAACATTTAACTAACCTCAACCCAAATACCCTACTCACCGCAATAACATCTTCAGATCGTGATGCAATCCTCCTTCCAATCGCAAAACCAACATCTAAAAAAACACGCCTTCCACCGCCTCATCCAAATGCCAGCAACTGCCTGTTCTTGGAACAACTCCACCATCACCGTACCTTTCCGAGTACGCCCATTCCTTTTCTTGAGTCAAACTGAAATGAGCTTGAAGTTTGCCATCCTTTAGTTTTCGAGCGCAGTTTTGCTTCCGACCTAGATCTGCTGTAACGACTTGGGGTTTTGCACCAGTTAATTATCGTCATTAGACGATTAAATTTGCTAGCTATATTGCCATTGGGAGTTTTTAATCGGGTTGAGATTCTTTTAAAAATTGCTAAGGGTTATTTGAGCTTTAAATAAAATCTTGGCCCACGTTTTTTTTTCTTGGTGTTGTGTTGTATCAAAGAGATACCCATTTCCTCCTTCTCCATTCATTTTCTCTTCGCAGGCCCATAACAAAATAAACGAAAAAAAAGGGCTGCCAGGGTTCCGAAATTTCCTGAAGCTTGGTCAGGCCGTGCAAAGGCGAGCTGAAGAGGGGTGAAGGGAACTTCGGCTATTGGATTTGCGCTCTTTGAGATATGGTGAGTGATTTTCACTCACACCTCTAATCCAACATTTTGCTTCGGCCATTTGATTTCGTTTGAATGCTAATGATTTCTCTGACTTTTTTTTTCAATTCACGCGGTTTTGAACTGTGACTTGGTTTGATTCCTTGATTGCGTGGTTATCACGGCACTGCTTGGTTTTTGTGGCCCCCACGGCTTCATTTGACTTCGGTCATATGATTTTGTGTATCGGCCTTGACTTTTTAAACTTGATTTCATTCTCCGATTTCATGAATATCATGACTTTGAGATTTTTGCATTTGAACTCGACCTGGTTCTATTATTTCTACTTGTTGACTTCGGCTTCTCTTTCTTTAGTTGTGAATTGTGTTGATTCGACTTGATATTGTTACTGCTTTGCTTACATGATAGTGTTTGATGATGTCTAACAGTTTAATCTCTGTCATTGTTGATTTTGACCACTTTAATTGGTTGCTTAATCATGTATACACTTTGATAATCATGTTGTATTGTTGACATGAGCCTGGTCTATATTGCTCTCTTTGCATTGCTGTTAGCTTTGTGTCTGTTGTACATATGAACTTGGTTCATATGTATGTTGTGCACTAAGCATTGCCTCGAGTCAGTGTACTCGAGTGTGATCTGTGCATTTTTGCCATGCTGTAGCTTGATTGCTCTGGTTCATGTATTCATTGAGATGTTCAGGTTGCATAATGCTTGCTGCTTGGTCATTATTCTATGTTGTCACTGCCCTTGTGGTTTCAGACTTGTAGCCTTTGTGTTGACTCTGTTTTTGCTGAAAAAATATATTAGATGTGCACAATTTATTTGTTGCCCACCTGTATTCTTTGTGCATTGTTGCTATTCCTTTATATGCTATGCTGGTTTGTACCTAAAGTCTGATTTTCACATGTTCACTACCTATATATGTGTTATGTATGTTTGTATCCACTTGTCCTTCGAATCATGTTGAACTCTGTTTGTCTCTGTTGCAGTTGAGTTTGAATTGCTTGTATAACTTGAGCTTCATCTCGAGTTGGTGCCATTTGCTTCTAATTCATTGATCTTTTGCATATTTCATCACTGTAGTGGCGAGGCAGGGCACGTGTGCGTGTACTGCAGCCAAATCAAAATTAACGTTTTAATTGATAATTTCAATTTCTTGAATTGTTTCGTGTGTCCAATTCAATATATTTTGAAATTGTATTTTGATTTGGTTTAATTTGATTATTTTGTTGTTATCTAATTATCTATTAGGTAATTAGATTATGTGTTTCTAATTATTTATTTAATAATTAGATTTTGCTGTTAATTGTTGTTTAGGTAACTCTATTGTTTTCTAATTATCTTCATTGACAATCCTTCTAATTATCCTTGTTGATGACTTGACTTTGCTGATTCACTGTTTAATGTTGTTAAGTGTTATATTTACGGTTATCCGATTTCTTATTAAAGAATTGGATATGCGAGATTTATTGTGGTTGTCGTTTATTTGTTATTTAATTGTTATTACTTCCGTGCATTAATTACTGAGTTTGAATTAGATCCACTCGCGTATTATTTTCTTTTGAATTAATACCCGAGTAAGACCGAGTTATTACAGGCTGTTGATATCTCGCTTTAGGATGCAGTTTGAGCTATGAAGTCTCTTCATATCTTTTGGAGTTGTCAGTGTTATTTTATAGGATGATATGTATTCATGTATATTATTTACAATAATGTATTTGTATATGTAACTTCCAGTGTCGACAGTTGTTTTTGTATCACATGTATTGTAACTTACTTCAGTTATATATGAGATTTTATATTATCTATGCTATGTGTTTAGCCTGCCTGAGTTATTATTATTATATATGTTGTCCTGAACTATTATGTACCATCGTAGTTCGTTTTATACTGGAATTGAATATGTCGATGGGAGTAAATAAACAAAGAGACGAACAAAAAAAGAATATATACATATACATATATATATATACCACTCCTATCGAGATAACCAATACCAGCGTAAGGCCTAACTACGGATAGCCGCTCCTATCCAGCCTTATTTTTCGTAATAACAGACAGTATTTCCTTTTAATGCTCTTTGTTATTGTGAGCATAGAGGTGGGGCGTGACAATTGGTATCAGAGCGAGGGGTTTATGGACATAATATATAACATAACTTAGATGGAACATGTTTTACCACTATTTGTTGATGTTTTTATTTATGTCTTGAGTCAAAACTAAAGTTTTGAAATTATGATGAAATTTTTTAAATATCTTTATTTAAAAATAAAAGTGAAATTGTGTTTTGATGATTGATTAGATTTTTGCTATTTTAAATTATCTTCATTGAAGATATAATCGAGTGGTTTCTTTGTTCCTCTTGTAGTGTGCGTGCAAATATGAGTTGCACGTTACTGCATTAATTTTACGTTGAACCGGTGTTTGGTTTTAAAACGTATTTTGTCGCCGTTATTTTTATAATGGGATTTTTACACCGGTAATATATTTTGATGCGAATTATTTTGATGAGATTTTGACGTATAAAAATTACTGTCGCTTTGACTTCAGTAACCATCAATTTAAAGTGAATTTTCAAGCGGTTATTCCGCAATGTTGATTTGGTATCTGTTTTTACGGTGTTTTGGGAAGCGCAATTTCCTCGTCGAAATTGCTACAAATGTTGCATTTTTAATCACGTGTTTTAAAAATCGTTTTAAAATAAAATTGTCTTCAAAAATTTTACAGTTTGCGCTTTCAAAAGAATGAGGAAGCTATTTAAACGCTTCAGCAAAATTGAAGACTATGAACCCTTACTTTTACTGATTCGCTTAATCCCGGACTTGTCCGTTTGAGAACGTAAAATGTTATTTTTATAAAATACACAATTTTGCACTTTCAAGGAAACAATGAAGAGATTTAAATGATTTAGCAAAAGTGTGGAGTATGGAACCACACTTTTACTATTTAGGTTAATTCCGGACTCGTTAATTGAAACACCTGCTGTTTGATGATTCTGATGATTTTGTTGGGCTTTCGAGCTACTCTTTTGGACCTTTGGGTCATCTGATGGACCTTCAGGTCAAATGCCAATACTAGACCTTTCGGTCACTCTGCGGACCTTCGGGTCATCTGATGGGCGCCAAAAATTTATAGTACTTGGTACGCTTCGGCCATTTGATATGCATGTGCGGCGTAGCGAAAACTCGCCATCTGTTGGGATCGATCCATCTTTTATGTTGATTCTAGTTATCTTAACTGATTTCTAGATATTTGTTGTTTTCTGATTATCGTTTTTGGTAACTAAATATTTGTTGTTTTTAGATTATCGTTTTTGATAATTAGATATTTGTTGTTTTCTGATTATTGTTTTTGGGTAATTAGATATTTGTTGATTGAGTTCTAATTATCTTTGTTGATAATTAGATATTTGTTGTTTTCTGATTATCGTTTTTGGTAACTAGATATTTGCTGATTGAGTTATAATTATCTTCGTTGATAATTAGATATTTGTTATTTTCTGATTATCATTTTTGGTAATTAGATATTTATTGTTTTCTGATTATCGTTTTGATAATTAGATATTTGTTGTTTTCTGATTATCGTTTTTGATAATTAGATATTTGTTGATTGAGTTCTAATTATCTTTGTTGATAATTAGATATTTGTTGTTTTCTGATTACCATTTTCGGTAATTAGATATTTGTTGTTTTCTGATTATCGTTTTTGGTAATTAGATATTTGTTGTTTTCTGATTATCGGTTTTGATAATTAGATATTTGTTGATTTGAGTTCTAATTATCATTGTGGATAATTAGATATTTATTGTTTTCGATAATTAGATATTTTTTGATTTGAGTTCTAATTATCTTTGTTAATAATTAGATATTTGTTGATTTGAGTTCTAGCTATCTTTGTTGATAATTAGATATTTTGTTGTTTTTTTATTATCGTTTTTGGTAATTAGATATTTGTTGTTTTCTGATTATCGTTTTTGATAATTAGACAACTGTTGATTTGAGTTCTAATTATCTTTGTTGATAATTAGATATTTTTTGTTTTCTGATTATCGTATATGACTGTTAACGCTTAAAATTTGAATGCTAACACCCCGGTGTGTAAAGTGTAGCTGTGAAAGCACTACCCGATGATTCGGGAACGGAGTATAAGCAGAAAACCGTAGAAAAAATAGTAAACAACATCAGTTTTATAGTGGTTCGGCTTAATAGTTTGCCTACATCCACTTTGAATATCTTTATTGATGATTTCGTTACAAGTCGATACAATTCTTCCCAAGTACAATACACTTTGAATTACTAAACACTTTGAATGAGTAGCTTAAACTTCAATGTAGGTGAAAGTCTTCAAATCCACGTTGGATGTATGAGATTCCTTCTTGAAGTTGTTGGTAGCGTTCTACGTGTCTTGAAAGCTTTGAGTGTCGAGTCGGTTTGGAATGCAGCAGAGTATCGATGCTCGAAAAGAATGTGCCAAAAGTCCCCTTCTAGTTGGAGCTAGGGTCGTATTTATAGACATTTCTCGGAGTTAGGTCGTAACTCGTACATGACTCATGATAAGTCGTAACTCGTAGATGACTCATGGTAGGTCGCGGCCAACCTGCTGGATTTAGCTCATGGCTTGGTCCAAAGTTATGCACCCATTTGAATGAATGATACAAGTTCTAAGTCGTTCCTGAGTTAACCAAATGCAACTTCCTTTATGCTAGCATGAGTCGTACACGACTCATCATAAGTCGTAAGTCGTCAATGAGTCATTTGATTGCTGCATGGTATTGAACTTGTCTCCAAGTCTTAGGTCGTGAACGACTTATCTGCAGTTATAAGTCACCAGCGACTTAAGTGTTGTTGACTCTTCCTTTTAGTGCTTTGTGTCGTCACTCCTTTAGGTCGTGGACTTTCTTAAGTCGTAAGTTGTGAGCTGTGGTCGCGCACGAGTTAACTGGTCGTAGCTTCTTGTTTGCTTGCTTGAGTCCCTGACGATTCAAGGTAGGTCACAAGTCGCACAATTCTTTAACTCTGCAACTCCTCAATTGTTGAGTCGGTAACTTGCTGAGTCGTGAAGTACCTTGAGTCGGCCAACACCTTTAAGACATTAAGGTTATAACCCAGTGAGTCGCTGTCCCTCCTGAGTCGTTAAGTCGGCAATCAGTTGAGTCGTCATTCATTTTAGGTTGGCAACGAGCTAAGGCTGTTGAGTCGTGACATTCCCTAAGTCATTTAGATCTTAACCTGTTAGGTCGTTAGCTCCTTCACTCGTGGGCTCTTTGACTCGTAAGCTACTTAACTCGTGGGCTCTTTGACTCGTAAGCTCCTTAACTCGTGGGTGAAACGGGGTTAACATTTGCCCCTCGAAGCACACGCTTAAGTCGTAAGTCGTGTGCTTCGACTCATCATAACCCGGGCGCGCCGATTCGAGTTACAGCGCCTCTAGATATAAAGTGCTTGAGTCGTTCCTCCTATCTCACTCTTCTCATTACTTATCCCCTGAGTCATTCCTGCCATTATCACGTCTTCAAGCTTCCAAAGGCGATCTCGACCCAATTTTACTTCCAACCATCTTTAGCTTCACACCACGTAAGCAACTTTCTCTTTTTCCCAATCGCCGATCACCATCATCGATCTCTGCCTACGATTTACATCCTTGAGCCTTGCAAATACTACTGCATGGATCATCGGTGGACTTAAGGCTATTTGATTTGATTCAGGATAACTCGCGATTTATAACGATTTTGTAGTGTGATAAGATTAAGGTTGGGGACTGTGAAGTTACTGGATTAATGGGTCAGGAGAAAAAAGCTTGTGGGTTAGGAGAAAAGACTAACGGGTTAGGAGAAGAAGTTAACGGGTTAGGAGTGAATCGTTGTTTTGAGTATGATTCAGCAGTCTTACGTGACCAAGTATTCTCTGCGATATAGCAACCTTTACGACTCGAGCCCTGAGTCGTAGCCGAGTTAAAGCTTGAAATCTTGAGTCGTGGCCGTGTTAGTACTTAGGAAATTTCCCACTGCTTTTCCACTGAAGTCCTTCCTCTATTTCACGACCTTTGACCCAAAGCACTGCCGACTTAGAACATCATTGACATAAAATTGAAGCAACCTAAACTGACTCGCCCCTTAATCCTTAATTCATGGGCAAGTTAGTCAGAAAAGCAATGACCTGACTTAACCCATAAGATATTAAAAGGAAAATCTTTGAGTCGTTGGCGAGTCATGACTTGTATAAATTTTGTTCGTACTTTGAACCGTTGCATGGACTTTGAACTGTTGAACTTTATTGCATTCACTCACCGGTCATTAACTTTCAAGCTAATAATCTTCATATTTGAATACCCAGTTGCTTGTGTAGAATGACTTCTCAGGAAGAAGATACAATGGTTCAGATTGGAGAGGCAACTGTTATTCCGGCTCCACTAGTCAATCCTCCCGAAAGAGCCCCTACCACGCTATCATACAAAGTTTTTCGCCAGTTGTGTGCTCAGTTTGGCATTGCTGAATCAGATGCCATTCTTCCCGAGAGAAGTAACACTTCTGACATAGCACCCTCTGGCTTTGTGACAGTTAACCGACAAATGTGCCTGAGTGGGGGCATTCCTCCTTTCAATGACTTTTTCCAACAACTTCTTCGTCAATTGGCCATTGACCCATCCCAATTACACCCCAATGGCTATGCCATTCTAATGGGGTTGTGTGTGCTATTTAGGAGAACGCTTGATCGACTTCCGAGCTTTAATGAAATCTGTTACTTATGTTCCTTTACCCGGACCATAGATCATCCTTCTATTACCGTTGTGAGAAGCGCCCGAAACCGCAAATTAATCGTTGGCATTCCCGACACTGCTCATGGGTTTCTAACCCAGTTCTTCTTTGTGCGTTGTCCCCCGGGGTTTTATGCTGTGTGGAGGGAAGGAAGTAAGATCATCCATCCTTACTTCGTTTGTTATCCGACTTTTGCGAGACTGAATTGCTAAGTGTTAACTCCGCTTCTTTTTATTTTCAGCGCTCCCTCCTCCTTCTAGGGATCCCAGTCACAAGCCAACTTTCGAGAGGCTTAAGGCCGTGCCAGTTGAGGAGAGAGATATTCAATTTATGTTGAAAGACGAATTTTTGTATCAGTACGGACTTTTGCATACTTCTCGTTTTACACATGCTCATGAAATCCCAAACTCTCCGGCTAGAGCGTCGGATGCCCCAGCTTCTACCGACACATCTATACCAAAAGGACCTGCTCCCGAGGCTTCACTAGTGAAGTGTTCAACTCCGAAAGATGCTGCAGGGCCATCTGACAAGCCTGCACTTTCTCCAGTGATTGAAGAAGAAGAGCCCCTTCATCAAACCGGGGAGAATGTTGAGGAAGGAGTCGATGGAGGGAGCCTGGTTAGGCATGATGGTGATGACATCTTTGGGAGTTTAAGTGACATAATGACTACCTCTCAAGAACTCTTTAAAGATGATTCTGCCAGTGTCAAAGTTATATCTCCGGCGATTGAAGCGACATCCGTCCTTAAACAGACTCCTTTATCCCAAGAGTTGCCATTAGCTATAAAACCTGTCGTTACCCCTCAACCGACGAGCGGTTCGTAGTCCAGTATGACGCGTTTAGTTTACACATCACACATGACTAGGATTCTTTGATATCTCATACGCCTAGCTCTTTATACTTTTAAAAAATTCTAAAGTTGCGCTTTTTCCAATTTCAGGTTCTTCAATGAAGCGAGGTGGCTCGTATTATGATGACTTCCAGCGATACGGGAGACGCGGCCAGTATGATTATAAGCGCTATCTTCCTGTCCACAGAGAGACTGATGAAGAGAGGGCCGCTCGGAAGGCTCGGGAGAGACGTGCCCATGAAGAACGTTATGGAAGACCGGATGACCGATACGATTCTTCCCACAAAGAGGGTGACACCCACAAACACAAATCTCACGATGATAGAGGGAAGAGTCACATAACTGATGACTCGAGTAAACGGGCTAAAATCAGTGAGGAGCCAATGCCTGCAACTTCTGAAAAGATTATTGCTCCTACTTCTTCTCAGTCTCCTGCCCCTTCCCGCACTGATATCCAGGCAATTATCAACAGGCCTTCTTACCAAGTTGGACCAGGTCCAGCCACTCTCCAAAGCCGATTTCCAAATTGATGCTTAAAAGGAGTTCGCTTCGACCTTGACCTAGTTCCCATAGATAAAAATGCCATGTTATGGAACCTCGATGCCGTCAAAACTGACATTGAGAGGATGGCGAATTGGCAAAAACTTGTTGATGAGCTCCAAAGGGTGAATCGGGCCAATCTCGAAGCTATGCTGACCATGGAGAATGACAAAACCGAATGGCAAAAGACCCTTAAGCAGCATGATGCAGAAATGAGGAGCATTGCCGATTATAATGAAAAACTTGAAGCGGAAGTTGGGAAACTCAAAGAGGAGCTTGCCACTTCCTCCTCTTCTTATTCTCAAAGGGAGAGTGTGCTCGAGCAGCAGGTGCGGGATGCTCATGCTGCGCAAAGGGATGCTGAGGCCAAGGCTGATGGGCTGGAGCAACTTGTAGAGGGCTACCGTACTGATATTACTCAGTTACGAGGGCAAACTAGCTTTCAGGTTGCAGAAATTGAAAAATTGAAAGCACAGCTATCTAAAGTCGAAAGGGAGCGAGATGAGGCTATTGTTGGTAGAATTGCAGCTGAAGAAGCTCATGAAGTTACCAAAGCTGACATTGGCTCGACATTATTTGAATTCTATTTGCAAAGTGTGTTAGGGCGTGGCAGTCTTGCATTCCTGGGTCCCAAATATGAGGTTACCCTAGCTGAAGTATGGGAAGCCGCGCTTAATATGCTTAAAGGCGCCGGGTACACGGAAGAGGAGCTTGAGGCGTACTATTTAGACATCGAAGCTCGCGCAGCCCTTGCTAGAGGGAAGGAGCAACTTGCTAGATCGCGAGCTGAAACGATGGGGGAAGAGCATCAAGAAAAAGAAACAACTTTGACTGCCCTTGTCCCTCCTTCAACTTCAGTCGATGTTGACATTGCTGGTTCTAGCTCTTATACACCGATTCCTACTAAAGCTGATATCGGAGCTGCAATTACACAAGCTGTAGATGAGCCACAAGAGAGTGCTGTAGACTACGAAATTGATGTGATACCACCAACTTCTCCAGGTAACCCTAATAATGCTCAGGGAGACAACTTGCCGGTTTCTTACGAACTTGGCGAGCTTCTTGATTATCTCTTGAGTCTCGACGAGCCATTCTCCTCTTTTTGCGGGAAGTACTGACACTTTTATCTTTTCCTTTGTAGAGAAAGCGCCGAGCGCCATTCAAACTTTTCCGCCTCCAGTTACTGTTTCTCTGCCTCACTCCTACTCCTCATCTGGGATCACAGGAAGAAATAATAGGTGCCCTTCGGGGCTTGGATGACCCAGCTGCTTCGCAAGAGCAAAAAGACGAAGGACTTGAGGGAGGTGAGATATCTCCGGAGCGGACTCCTTCTGATGACATAATTTTGTCTAAACTTGTTACTCCCGGAAGTGAATCTTCTTCAAAGAGGATAAAGAAGCGCGGAACATCAAAGAGGAGGAGGAAGAGCATCATTGCTACTGAAGAGGAACCGGAAGTTGAACCAATTGTACCTCCCTCTCCTTCTTCCCTCATGCCTATAGATCGGCCCCAAAAGCTAACCATCCGGCCGGGTGAAGGGTCCAAAGGTGGCAAGAAGAAATGAAGCTTCCAGTTTTTAGCCTCTTTTTTTTTTGCACGTACTGGTCGGGGATTGTGCGGGTACCGGCCCCTGCTTTTCTTTTACTTTCTACTTTAAAACCTATACCTGTATAAAATGTTAATAGTGTTGAATAAAATGGTTCTTTTTCTATACAAACTCCTGTTTGAATTTGAGAATTCATTTATTATTCATTTTTGTACAAGTTTATTTATATGATATTGCAGTGAGCTTGTGGTATGTTGTTCGAGCGTAATTTTACCAATGTAGCTATACCATGTTATATGTAACTATACCATGTTGCCCCCATACCATAAGCTCGCTGTAATATTTTATACTTCAAGGGGACTTGTACTCTTATTTTCTAGAGAATAATTATTTCATACTTGGAGAAATTTTATCTCGTTAAGAAACAGAGTACAACTCCCTCCATATAACCTTTTACGCTTCATCCTTCGAAGAAATCACTTTTTCTTTTGTGTATATACACATTTTACCAAGTGAATTCTTCTATGTGGTAAAGCGGGCCTCTGAACGGTACTTTAACTTCTTTTTGAGGAAGATTATTTTCCAGAATAGGTAACTCATTCTTCCTTTGAAAGTTAAAGTGTGCCTTTGATGAGGATTTTTTTTATGCCATAGTAAAGGGCTTTTTGATTTTTGTTTCTTTGAAAAGTTGCACCTCTGAGGAAGGCTTTTCCACGTTTCAACACCTGGAAGTTTTATTTCAATCTCGATGAAACGTGTGCCTCCGAAGAGGTCTTTCTGCTTGATTGTGCCTCCGGGAGGAGGTCTTTTCATTTCTTCCTCTGAGAAGAGGTCTTTTTTTATTTTGTATTTCAACTTTGGTGAAGTGAAACTCCGAAGAACGGTTGTTGCACTTCAACTCTTGGTGAAATGTGCCTCCGAAGAGGGCTTTACTTTGTTTTGCATTTCAACTCTGGTGAAGTGAAACTCCGAAGAACGGCTCTAACACTTCAACTCCTGGTGAAATGTGCCTCCGAAGAGGGCTTTACTTTGTTTTTCATTTCAACTCTGGTGAAGTGAAACTCCGAAGAAAGGCTCTTACACTTCAACTGGTGAAATGTGCCTCCGAAGAGGGCTTTACTTTGTTTTGCATTTCAACTCTGGTGAAGTGAAACTCCGAAGAACGGCTCTTACACTTCAACTCCTGGTGAAATGTGCCTCCGAAGAGGGCTTTACTTTGTTTTGCATTTCAACTCTGGTGAAGTGAAACTCCGAAGAACGGCTCTTACACTTCGACTCCTGGTGAAATGTGCCTCCGAAGAGGGCTTTACTTTGTTTTGCATTTCAACTCTGGTGAAGTGAAACTCCGAAGAACGGCTCTTACACTTCAACTCCTGGTGAAATGTGCCTCTGAAGAAGGCTTTATTTTGTTTAGCATTTCAACTCTGGTGAAGTGGGCCTCCGAAGAGGGGCTCTTATACTTCAACTCCTGGTGAAATGTGCCTCCAAAGAGGGCTTTTATTGCCTGGAAGTTACTCTCTCATGGTTGGAGGGTCATGACTCCTCCAATCTTTATTGTTGAGTAGAGAACTTTCTTTTTTGCGGCATATGCCTCGTTAGAGGTCTTTTATCCTCCGAAGAGTTGTGCCTCCGAAGAGGGCTTGTGCCTCCGAAGAGGGCTTTGGTCTCTGAGGAGAAGCATTTTGTCTCCGTAGAGAAGCATTTTGCCTCCGAAGAGGGCTTTGGTCTCTGAGGAGAAGCATTTTGTCTCCGTAGAGAAGCATTTTGCCTCCGAAAAGGGCTTTGGTCTCTGAGGAGAAGCATTTTGTCTCCGTAGAGAAGCATTTTACCTCCGAAGAGGGCTTTGGTCTCCGAGGAGAAGCATTTTGTCTCCGTAGAGAAGCATTTTGCCTCCGAAAAGGGCTTTGGTCTCTGAGGAGAAGCATTTTGTCTCCGTAGAGAAGCATCTTGCCTCCGAAGAGGGCTTTGGTCTCTGAGGAGAAGCATTCGGTCTCCGTAGAGAAGCATTTTGCCTCCGAAAATGGCTTTGGTCTCTGAGGAGAAGCATTTTGTCTCCGTAGAGAAGCATTTTGCCTCCGAAGAGGGATTTTCTTCCGATTGTACCTCTGGGGAGAGGCTTCTTGTGTGATTGTGCCTCCGGGAGGAGGTCTTTTGGTTTCTGCCCCTTGGGAGAGGCTTTTATTTTTCCCTGTTCGTTGGGAAGCGGGCCTCCGAAGAGGGCTTTTCACATTTCATCTCACGGGAGTGTATCGACCGATTATAGTGAAATGTGTGCCTCTAAGTAGGGTTACTGCCTGGAAGTTTGGAGTTTCTTTCTCTCGGTTGGATGGATTCACGGGAGTGTATCGACCGATCATTCCGCAACTTCGTATCGAGAAAGATCTCTCTTTTTCTGGTTTGGCCCGCTCGAGGTCTTTTAGCATTTCAACTGTGCTGAAATGGGCCTCCAAAGAGGGCTTTTCACGTTTCAACACTTGGAAGTTTTATTTCAATCTCGGTGAAACGTGTGCCTCTGAGTAGGGCATTTGCCTGGAAGTTTGGAGTTTCTTTCTCTCGGTTGGACGGATTCACGGAAGTGTATCGACCGATCATTCCGCGACTTTGTATCGAGAAAGATCTCTCTTTTTCTGGCTAGGCCCGCTCGAGGTCTTTCTCCTCCGAAGAGTTGTGCCTCCGTAGAGCGCTTGTGCCTCTGAAGAGGTCTTTTGCTGATTGATGCTTTCTCGCCCATGTCTCTTTTGCCATTCATTCACGTTGGTGATCCCCATTGTCTTTTGCAAGTGTCAACACTTTTTAGTTGCCAATGATTTCCCTTATCCCAAGAAATACACTTCATAGTTAAGCAAGTTGGTGGTGGTAGACACAGGCTATTTAACTGGTTGTTTGTTTGTTCAAACATTTGCAGTCAGTTAGAGATGGTCCTCTTCCATCCGCATTGCCCACTTTTGTTTGAAGCACTTCTTTTGTAGGGTTTGAGTATGGAAATGTTTCATGGTTTAGTGCTTGCTTGCTGAGTGGTGTTGGAGATCAATTGGTCTTACGACGGGTAAGCTTTGTCTTTCTAGCCTGCATTATTAAGTCGACATTTTAATAACACAATTAATGTATTTTATATGTCGAAATAAAACAAAGCATTTTATAATAGTAGAGAACACAAGATTTATAATGGCTTAGCCAAAAACTGGGCCTATATCCACTTTATAGCCTTTTGTTATTCGCTTGTTTTGCGATTGCTTTCAATAGAAGAATCATATATTTGTAATTCTTTTACAATATTTCAACAAAGCTTTCAAGTAAAATATTAACGCAAATGGTTGCTATTCCAAGTTCTTGGAATTGGTTCTCTTTTGACAGTTGTGAGTTTGATTGATTATATCAGCAACTCCTTGGTGCCATCTTTAAGCATGCATCATCTTCTTCTGCTGGCGGGTAGTTTTAACCAAAGAAATATACTCCAGCCAAATCACTATTTGTTTGCTTAGAGTACTTCTTATTTAGGATTCGACCCTGGAATTTTGTTGTTTAAAACTTGCTTTTGAGTGCTACCAAGGGTTGTTTGGTATTGCCTGCAAATTTAGATCGACATTTTTAGTGATACTTTCAGAGTACTTCACATATCGAAATAAAATAAGCGACTGGTAATAATAGAGAAAACAAGACTTATAGTTTCTATTATTTATTTGCCCTGTTTTTACAATAGCTTTTGATACAAGAATGATACATTCAGCGTTCTTTTATAAATTTGTAACAAGGCGTTTAAGTAAAATATGCAAGCAATTGCTGTCCCAGGCTTTTAGGAATCGAATCTTCTGCATGAGAGGACTAGATGGCAGCATCTTTCAGACTCGAAATTTCCTTTCACTTTGAGGACTTCCTTGAGGCATGAGCATGTCTTCCCTTCTCATCCAATTTTTTCATGCCGGGTGAGGGCTTGCCGTGATGACACTGATAATAGGCCCTTCATCTCCCTGCGCTACAGTTCTTTTATATGAGCTGCATTGTTGAGCGGGAACTAGCTGCCCCTTAGAGGATGAGGAGAGGTCATTTCTATCTTTCTTCACATATTGTTGCAGTTCATTCTGTTTCAGCAATTCTTCAATCTCTTTCTTTAACTGGCGACATTGGTTAGTATTATGGCCAGGCTGATTGTGAAATTGACAGAATTTTCCATTGCTTGGCGCACCCCTCCCCATCAAAGGTGGTTTGGGGTACATGACAACATCTTTTGTTGCCAAGAAGATATTCTCCGGAGTGTCAGTCAAGGGAGTGAAGTCGGAGGATTTAAAGCGCCGAGCTTTTTTCGAGACTTTCTGCTTTCTCCTACCTTCATTCTCCTTTTTCTGTTCGATCATCTCCAGTATGTATTCCTCATCATTGTGAGGACTCCAGGGATAGTCGTCGACTATTCTTTCAAAAGTTCGCCTTGACAAACGTTCGTGGATTGTTGGTCGTGGCCATGAACTTTCCGCTTGGGGGAATGTTCCAATGGTAGTGCCAGTTGCCTGTTGAGGAGTATTCCATCCCTCCGAAACATGAGCCTCTTTGGCGATGGTTTTTATATCACTTTCTAGTCGTTGAACCTCCTCTTGCAATGCATTCATCTTGTCGAGTATCCTATCGCTCTGGACTTTTATGTGTTGATATAATCCATACACCACGGCGTTTAATTCAGCCCTTGTGACTCCAATACTAGAAGCTGTTTCACTTAGCGTGGGAAAAGCAATGGCATTGCTACAAGTACCCTCAAACCTCAAAAATTTACGTTTCCTTTCAGAAGTCATGGTTTCTGTTAAACTTTTGGTTCAGAGAAAAATCTTTTCCACAAGCTTTTGTTGAGCAATGGTGGAAGTTTTCCCTGAGTTCAATTCTCAGTGAAAGCACCAAAAATGTTAACGCTTAAAATTTGAACGCTAACACCCCGGTGTGTAAAGTGTAGCTGTGAAAGCACCACCCGATGATTCGGGAACGGAGTATAAGCAGAAAACCGCAGAAAAAACAGTAAACAACAGCAGTTTTATAGTGGTTCGGCTTAATAGTTTGCCTACATCCACTTTGAATATCTTTATTGATGATTTCGTTACAAGCCGATACAATTCTTCCCAAGTACAATACACTTTGAATTACTGAACACTTTGAACGAGTAGCTTAAACTTCAATGTAAGTGAAAGTCTTCAAATCCACGTTGGATGTATGAGATTCCTTCTTGAAGTTGTTGGTAGCATTCTACGTGTCTTGAAAGCTTTGAGTGTCGAGTCGGTTTGGAATGCAGCAGAGTATCGATGCTTGAAAAGAATGAGCCAAAAGTCCCCTTCTAGTTGGAGCTAGGGTTGTATTTATAGACATTTCTCGGAGTTAGGTCGTAACTCGTACATGACTCATGATAAGTCGTAACAAGTAGATGACTCATGGTAGGTCGCGACCGACCTGCTGGATTTAGCTCATGGCTTGGTCCAAAGTTATGCACCCATTTGAATGAATGATACAAATTCTAAGTCGTTCCTGAGTTAACCAAATGCAACTTCCTTTATGCTAGCATGAGTCGTACACGACTCATCATAAGTCGTAAGTCGTCAATTAGTCATTTCATTACAGCATGGTATTGAACTTGTCTCCAAGTCTTAGGTCGTGAACGACTTATCTGTAGTTATAAGTCAGCAGCGACTTAAGTGTTGTTGACACTTCCTTTTAGTGCTTTGAGTCGTCACTCCTTTAGGTCGTGGACTTTCTTAAGTCATAAGTTGTGAGCTGTGGTCGCACACGAGTTAACTGGTCGTAGCTTCTTGTTTGCTTGCTTGAGTTGCTGACGATTCAAGTAGGTCATAAGTCGCACAATTCTTTAACTCGTGCAAATCCTCAATTGTTGAGTCGGTAACTTGCTGAGTCGTGAAGTACCTTGAGTCGGCCAACACCTTTAAGGCATTAAGGTTATAACCCAGTGAGTCGCTGTCCCTCTTGAGTCGTTAAGTCGGCAATCAGTTGAGTCGTCATTCATTTTAGGTTGGCAACGAGCTAAGGCTGTTGAGTCGTGACATTCCCTAAGTCGTTTAGATCTTAACCTGTTAGGTCGTTAGCTCCTTAACTCGTGGGCTCTTTGACTCGTAAGCTCCTTAACTCGTTGGCTCTTTGACTCGTAAGCTCCTTAACTCGTGGGAGAAAAGGGGTTAACAATGACAATTAGATATTTGCTAATTTTGCTGATTATGAGATTTTCTAGTCTCTAATTGATTCTAGATTATGTTGATTATATTGAATTGTTGTTTTCTAATTATCTCTATTGATAGTTAGAGTTTGTTGATTATGTAGTTCGTGTTTTCTAATTATCTGGTTGATAACTAGATATTTGCAGTTTTGCGACTTGCGATTTGTGTTTTCTAATTATCTTTGTTGAAATTAGATTTTGCTGTTTTCTAATTATCGTATCGATAATTAGATATTGCTGCTTTGTGATTTCTGTATTCTAATTATCTAATTGATAATTAAATATTGTTGATAATTGTATTTATTCAGTTTTGTTGTTTTTGATTATTTATTTAATAAATAGATTTTGTTGAGAATTTATGAATTTCTTTTATGAAATTAAAAGATTTCTTTGGCGTTTGTATTCTTGACCTTTATTTTTCTAGCTTAACCAGTTTATGTTAGAAAAATAATTGTTATTGACGACTTTAATTATGAAAATTTCGGGGACGCAATTTTTATAAGGAGGGGAGTCTGTATCGACCCGGGGTTTTGCACCAGTTAATTATCGTCATTAGACGATTAAATTTGCTAGCTATATTGCTATTGGGAGTTTTTAATCGGGCTGAGATTCTTTTCAAAATTGTTAAGGGTTATGTGGGCTTTAAATAAAATCTTGGCCCACGTTTTTTTCTTGGTGCTGTGTTGTATCAAAGAGATACCCATTTCCTCCTCCTCCATTCATTTTCTTTTCGCACGCCCATAACAAAATAAACGAAAAAAATGGCTGCTAGGGTTTCGAAATTTCCCGAAGCTTGGTCAGGCCGTGCAAAGGCGAGCTGAAGAGGGGAAGGGAACTTCGGCTGTTGGATTTGCGCTCTTTGAGATAAGGTGAGTGATTTTCACTCACACCTCTAATTCAACATTTTTTTTCTGCCATTTGATTTCGTTTGAATGTTGAAGATTTCTTTGACTTTTTTTTCAATGCACGCGGTTTTGAACTGTGACTTGGTTTGATTCCTTGATTGCTTGGTTATCATGGCACTGCTTAGTTTTCGTGGCCACCACGGCTTCATTTGACTTCGACCACATGATTTTGTGTATCGGCCTTGACTTTTTAAACTTGATTTTGTTCTCTGATTCCATGAATATCATGACTTTGAGCTTTTTGCATTTGAACTCGACTTGGTTCTATTCTTTCTACTTGTTGACTTCGGCTTCTCTGTCTTTGGTTGTGAATTAAGTTTATTCGACTTGATATTGTTACTGCTTTGCTTACATGATAGTGTTTGATGATGTCTAACAGTTTAATCTTTGTCCTTGTTGATTTCAACCACTTTAATTGGTTGCTTCATCATGTATACACTTTGATAATCATGTTATATTATTGACATGAGCCTAGTCTATATTACTCTCTTTGTATTGCTGTTAGCTTTGTGTCTGTTGTACATATGAACTTGGTTCATATGTATGCTATGCACTAAGCATTGCCTCAAGTCAGTGTACTCGAGTGTGATCTGTGCATTTTTTCCATGTTGTAGCTTGATTGCTCTGGTTCATGTATTCATTGAGATGTTCAGGTTGCATAATGCTTGCTGCGTGGTCATTATTCTATGTTGTCACTAACCTTGTGGTTTCAGACCTGTAGCCTTTGTGCTGACTCTGTTTTTGCTGGAAAAAATATTTGATGTGCACAATTCATTTGTTACCAACCTGAGTCCTTTGTGCATTGTTGCTATTCCTTTATATGCTATGCTGGTTTGTACCTATAGTCTGATTTTCACATGTTCACTGCCTATATATGTGTTCATGTATGTTTGTATAAACTTGTCCTTAAAGTCATATTGAACTCTGTTTGTCTCTGTTGCAGTTGAGTTTGAGTTGCTTGTATAACTTGAGCTTGATATTGAGTTGGTGCGATTTGCTTCTGATTCACTGATCATTTGCATATTTCATAACTGTAGTGGTGAGGCAATGCACGTGAGCGTGTACTGCAGGCAAATCAGAGTTCACGTTTTAGTTGATAATTTCAATTGCTTGAATTGTTTCGTGTGTCCAATTCAATATATTTTGAAATTGTATTTTGATTTGGTTTAATTTGATTATTTTGTTGATATCTAATTATCTATTAGGTAAATAGATTATGTGTTTATAATTATTTATTTAATAATTAGATTTTGCTGTTAATTGCTGTTTATGTAACTCTATTGTTTTCTAATTATCTTCATTGATAATCCTTCTCATTATCCTTGTTGATGATTTGGCTTTGCTGATTCGCTGTTTAATGCTATTACGTGTTATATTTACTGTTATCCGATTTCTTATTAAAGAATTGGATATACGAGATTTATTGTGATTGTCGTCTATTTGTTATTTAATTGTTATTGCTTCTGTGCATTAATTACTGAGTTTGAATTAGATTGACCTGCGTATTATTTTCTTTTTAATTAATACTTGAGTCAGACCGAGTTATTACAGGCTGTTGATATCTCACTTTGGGATGCAGTTTGAGCTATGAAGTCTCTCATATCTTTTGGAGTTGTCAGTTTTATTTTAGAGGATGATATGTGTTCATGTATATTGTTTACAATAATGTACTTGTATACGTAACTTCTAGTGTCGACAGTTGTAGTTGTATCACATGTATTGTAACTGACTTCAGTTATATATGAGATTTTATATTATCTGTGTTCTGTGTTTCGCTTGTCTGAGTTATTATTATTATATATGTTGTCCTGAACTATTATGAACCATCGTAGTTTGTTTTATACTGGAATTGAATATGTCGATGGGAGTGAATAAACAAAGAGATGTAAAAAAAGAATATATATACCACCCCTATCGAGATAACCAATACTAACGTAAGGCCTAACTACGGATGGCCGCTCCTATCCAGCCTTATTCTTCGTAATAATAGACAGTATTTCCTTTTAATACTCTTTGTTATTGTGAGCATAGAGGTGGGGCGTGACATCTGCCGCTGAGCTCAACTTGTGACAAAACCCCTAATCGAGCAGCCCCCAAATCGACTACGACATCGCCCTACATCACTGTCTTCTCCCAGACATCATGCTTTTGATCAACGCGCACGACCCTTGTGCCCATAAATCACGACTCGATCACGTAACCATCTTCCTAGGTCGCTTCGTCCACCTCTCCTCATATGCTCCAAACGACAAACAATAAGTCGTGATTGAATTCGATCACTCTTCTTTTTTTCTTTAAAATGTATTTTGATTTCATCTTCGTTCAATTTAAAGAGAGAAGAGGGAGAATGTGTTTTTATTCGATTTCGTTCTTTTGTTTTTATTTAATTTGAGAATAAGATCGTGATTTTAAAGAGGAATTATTTCTCAAGAGCAAAAAATAAAAGTGTACGTTATTTTAAAGAGGAAGGAGGCACGATCTGAATGAAATGAAACAGGGGAGGGCTTGTGTCTAAATTTGGGCTTGCTTTAGAGGAAACGAACGACTTCAACTTTTCCAGTTTATAATATTATTTAATTATAAATTATCTCGTTATGCATTCTTGAAATTTTGATCTCCTATGGAGGCATACCGCTTGGCATTCCTAATGTTATACCGCTATTCTGAACTCATTGGAACAAGTTTCAATTTGATAATATGGTTTGTATTGTAATATTGACAGCCAAATAGACCAATATATTATAATAATTTCTTGAAAATTATTTCTTCATATCAAATATATAATTGGGGTAAAATTATTCATTTACCTGCTTCAAAACCATATTGCTTCGGTTTATTGTGTTTAAGTGTTTAGAAACTCCAATCGATTTAGTGGCGTCCTACTATTCGAACAAAATTCATATGCCACTCGATAGATTGATCAACACAGTATAGACCATTTCTATTCACTAATAAATACGCTCTCATATCTATTAATAGTCTAAACTCATTTTAGGATACTACTATCCCTATTTCTAATGAGTAATTACCACCAAAGCCAAGGTTCCCACTAAACCTTCAGCTCTGTACTAAATGTAGCGACCCGCCATTCCATACCCTTTGAGTTGATAATAATTCATTCTTATTCAACCCAAATTGTATGGAAGAGCGAATAACTAGGGTAAAGAAGAAAAAGAGACGGAAGAAAATAGAACAACCAAACAGAATTTCACAATCGTAGCGAAACAAAATATAATATATTATGACGACACGCCTTGCATTCCATAGAAAGACATATCGTAATTTAGAAAGATATAGGTAGAAAAGAAAATAGAGAATCTCACTGTGGAAAGGAAAAATATATTACGTCACATAAATATTACACGGTAGTCATTAATTCCATACATCAGAGTCATTCGGTTATACAACATTATATTAAACATTCGTGATGACCTGCCTATCTGTTACAACCCAAAATGCAAATAGAGATAATAATGCAGTGGAATATATATATATATATATATATATATATATATATATATGCCAACGTCTCCTGCTCCAAGTCTTCTTCAAAGTACCGCAAGCCAACCTGAATCACTTAGCTACTCATAAAAATTTGAGTACCCAAGAGTTTAAGAAAATAAAAAATAAACTCCGGGTCAGACATGGTTCTGGTGTGAGTAAATGGTTTAAGTTGTTTAACTTGAAAGATCATTTGAAAATAAGGGTATCTCGTAAGACTCACCGCAAATAAACATGATCAAGTTTTACCCTTACGGTAACCAAAACATTTGATAGAAAATCCAGTTATACTACAATAGTGTTTAGGGTTTTCAATATAAAATAGGAAATAGTTGGAATGCTTATATCTCGTGTTCCAACATAGTTGGGCACAATCAAAACCATATGGGCACTTATTGGAGATTGGATTCCATACAATGGTAGTGCTAATGGGGTACGGCCCGTCACAACACCTGGTCTAGATCAGCGTACCGAGGATTCCCCCTAATCCCCTACAACTCAAGATGGAAGCTATCCCTTACTGGATTGTCCGAATAAGACAACCCTGCGGTTGTGCCAACAACCACCCACACAGCCGAATAAAAGGAACACATAGACAGGGGAAATTCTTATCCTACTTGGGTGCTGGCCACTTTGCCTTGCTGCACCTCCCCTGTTTTGGCCATTCCCGGTTGATAAGGCTTGAAACTACGATTACCTTTATAGCACACATATCTTCGAATGCTCATCGTCCTCCAATGACGATGGTCTGATAGCATTCGTCCATACAAGTCTGGTCTGGGTCCGAACGAAACCGAGGCACTATCTCCGCTACACTCATTTTGGAGTCAACCTCAGAGTTAATGAAAAATATCCATTGCATTCTGAATCTTCATTCCAGATCTTCAATTGAGATTTCACGACCTATCGCTTATTTTGGATCGATGTGGTTTTCAGATAACAATTTGATACCTGAGCTCAGTCTCATCAAAATCTGAACGCCGTCTTTTAAGGTAAAGTTGTTTAAGTAAGACGAATCATTTTAATTCAGAATGTCATATTCGCACAGAAATTCATCACAGATATCTAAAACATCTCACATTAGTCAATAGTTCAATTAAGGCATTTCATACCACAGAACATCACAAATTATCATACTAATCAAAACATTTAATACAATTTAACATTCATATGCAAAATTAACTGGTCACAACATTTCTAATTAATTTAATTTAACACAAAATAAATTAATTAGTTATAAATCCTGCTTAGTTATCCTTAATTAATTTCATGCCATTTATTATTATTTTAATTAATTTTTGAAATTAATTAATTATCATTTGCAATCACTTAAGACTTTATTTAATTAAAAGTTTAAAACATTTATCTTAACCATTTACTTAATTATGTTATTAAATTTATTTGAAAACACTTAGGAATTAAATTAAATAATTAATCTAATATATAATTATCCTAAACTAAATAAATTTAAGTTCAAACATTTAACTTCATAATTCTTGGGCTTGAAACTTGCTTTGAATTTTGTTCAAAAATTACTTTGAAAACTTGTTCATAAACTTATACTCTTTTTTAAAACTTGGTTAATTTATTTTTTTTCTTAAAACACTTGGGCCAAAGCCCAAAAATATCCAGCCAAAACTCAATCTACCCCGACTCTCTTCCTTCCTTAAAACTTTGCTAAATCACTTGCGTACAAACCCAATCCAAACCCTTATGCAAACCCGAGCCCAACCCCTTCTTTCCCCTCTCCTTCTCTTCTTCCCACTCTAGTCTACAGCAAAACACCGATAGGCTTGCCCATGTGCACATGCACAAGGCAATGTAGCTGTTCGTCGACGGAAATTCTATCGGTTTAGAAAACCGTCGAACGAATTTAGAAATAAAAATAACCGCAAGCGCACGGTGCATGAATGTAGCACGTGGCGAATACGGGTCGATCCACAGGGAATTGTTGATTTAAATTTCCTACTCAATCAAATTAACCCAAAGTTGAGAGTGTGTTTAACTAGAAAATGAGAAAATGAACCGACTAACAAAAAGAAAAGAAATGCAAATACGAGAGTTAAATGACAATTTAGAGAATAAATCCACTCTCTAGATCATGTAGTTCAACATATGAAATCATGATCTCTCTTTTATGGTCATTAGTGTTTTAATTGATGTGTTTATCATAAGTATGACATATTTGAGCTATTGATTAGCCAACATAAGCCATCAAACTATAACACACCCCTTAAAACACTTACTAACTTTCATGAAACTTGACAAAGAAAATGAAAATGAAATCTATTTTAAGTATGGCCTATTAACTATTGATTAGAAACATAGACCATCAAATTTTAATTTCAAATCATTTTCTTATGCCATAATCATATATTCATGAAGAGGCATTTGTGTTAGTGATTGTTTAAGCATAGCCTATTTGGTGTCAACAATATAGGCTTTCAAATTCAACACAAAAACAACAAATAAAACACTTCATTGATCATCATTAAGCACAAAAAGAGAGCATTAATTAACAAATAGTTGGAGCTACATAATTAGAGAGCTTCATTACCCCCTAAATTGAAGGGGTTTAGCTTCTCATATTTGTCATTTTATTAACAAATGTAGCTAACAACATGAAAGCAAAATGAAGAGGAAAAAGAGATCAAAATGAAAAGATAAGCTAATTAACTTGCATAAAAGAAAAGAGATCTACACTACAACATAAAAAAGAGGGATGTAAAAGGAAAGAGCATGTATTAATAACATAAGAAAAAGGAAAATTACATGAAAATAAAAATGGCTAAGTAGCCATGAAAAGAGAAAGAGAGCTTTCTTTTATTTGATCTAAACTAATGAAGTGTAAGAGGAAGAGAGGAGGCCTAAGAGAGACTAAGAGAAGAGATAGGGTTACATGAAACATATGGGTACTTATACATGTATGAAACCATAATTTATATTTTTGGGGAATGCCCAAAATGGCCATGAGGTAGTGTGGACACCAAGTAATCATTAGCATGTCATAATTCCCATTTAAGTGTACATGAAGCCATTAATTCCATAAGCATGCGCATTAGCCTCTAGTTTGTACATTAAGGTGGTGGGTAGGTGGGGTCCTCTATGATCTTCACTTTGAATTATTTCCTTCTTCATTCCTTTATATTCTTTGTGCATGCATATTCCTTCATGAAACCACTCCTATTTGAGACCAAATTCCTACAAAAATATATATAAATTTCCAATTAATTTTTCTCAAAGAAATATATGCACACAAATGACCGTTTTGCCCCTATATGAAGATGGATATGTGACAATTTGGAATTAATATGGATTTTGGTTAAAACAAGTTAAAATACCCAATATGATCATTTATTTAATTTAAAAAGAATAAATATGGTGGTAAAAATATGCACATTTACGTGCACATCAGTAGCCACTCCAACCATCATCGATGGTCCCGCCAAGTCGTCGTCGACCCTGCCGACTACGCTAATCACCCAGAATCCATTCCCAAATGCCTAAAGCTGCATCTGACGTCCCTCTACCTTTCCCCCTCCTTCGGTCCATTCTAATGCCACCATGACACCGCACTTGCCCAGAAACTAACCTCGACCTGAACGAGCTCTAAAACCCTACATCTTCCTTGCGGTGCCACCATAGAAAACTAAAACCCTCCGACCATTTTTCCCAAGCTCCTCGACCTAAGAGATAGCTCGAGCAATAGGCCTGACTTTCTCAGAACCTCATATCGCCAAAAATCAAAAAAACCCAATTCCCGTTCATCTCACAAAATCTCTGCATGTTCTAACTTAAAAATCTTGATACTATTATTAAAAATCATGGTTTTCGAAATCAAATCTGATTATGAAAGTGAAACTTAAAATTAAAATAGTCGATTTCTTACATTTCCACTGTAATTTCTGTTTTCCTAGTAAAACACATACTAGTTTCACTTATAATTATTTTTAAAAATTAGATTTATTTAATACAAACAAGTTTCCTTTATACATCATAAACTAAAATTCCTTAAATGTAGAGAAATGACTTTCTTTTGAATAAATTTTTAGTCTATTAATCAAAACAGAGGCATGTATGTTTACACACAGGCATGCACACAGTAATTCATCTTATATTCCAACAAAAATGAATTTATACATCCATGCAAACCTCATTCAAGCCATTTCTACAATCAATCTTACATGCATAGGTCAATAAAGAGGATTTATCTTTTAAAAAGTTAAGTTTACTCACCTAGACTTTGAATAGAGAAACTCGGATGTTTGAAGTTGAAAACTGTACTTGATATTGAAAATGCAACTTGATTTACTTGTTAAAGCTGAGTTGAACTTGAATTGAATCTTGCTTTGCTTCAATTTGAAACTTGAAAGAGTTTGATTGTTGTTTAGTTTTTAGTTTGTTTTTTCTCTAGTTTTGAGTTTGTTAGAAACTAAAGAAGGAAAAGAGTTGAGACATATGTATATTGGTGTATAAACTGTACAGCCCTAGTTTATTATTTACATTATATTTCTATTTCTTTTTATTAACTTTTGAAAATGAAGAGAACAATAAATTTGACACTTGTGCACAAGATCTCTTTCTAGCTTACAAATGTCCACAAGTGAATATTTTATATTTTTTATGTCTTTTATTTTTGTTTTTATATTTACTTACAATTTATTTTATGTAACTTCAAAAGAAATGACATAAAAACCTGTTTATTTATTCTTATTTTATTTTACACTTAAGTTAATACTACTTAAATTTAATAACTATATATATACACTAGTGTTTAAAATGTAGAGTTTTAAATCTATTTCACTTTTAAGATACATATTTTGAATTTCAATCATAGTTTCATTTACAATCCACATATATGTATATATATATATTAGATAACATATTTATTGCTTAAAAGATAAATTTTGCGGATTTAAATAATTATATAAGAAGATTATCAGTTTAATATTTGCCAAAAATCCCGTTTTATCGCATTCCTCCCCCCTTAAAAGAATTTCATCTCCGAAAGTTTAAAGCTAAAGATAACCAAAAGTTTTTATATTCAAACAAGCAAGCATACACATCAGTCATATACTAACAATCAAAACTAACAATTCATTCAAACAAACAATCCTACCTATCCTAACAAAATTTCGAATAGGCCTTCCTAATACTATTTAGAGTTTTCCAAGTACAATCTCTAGGATCCTCGCTCCACTGAATCTTAACCAGCTTCACCACTTTGTTCCTGAGCTCCTTCTCGTCTCGGTCTACAATCTGAACTGGATGTCTGGCCACAGTTAAGTCCAGTTAGACTTCAAAATCTTCTTGAACTGTTGGTTCTACTACTAGTAATGGGTCGTACACGTACTTCCTCAAATGAGATACGTGAAATACATTGTGAATCCCAGCCATCCGTTTTGGTAATTCAATTCTGTAGGCCAAAGCACCTATCCTCTAGAAAACACAGAAAGGTTCAATATACCTCGAGGCAAGCTTTCCCATCTTACCAAATCTGATTCTCCTTTTATCGGGGAAACTTTGACAAATACCAAAACTCCAATTTAAAATTCCAAATTCCTTCATCTCTTATCCTCATAACCTTTTTGACGATCCTGGGCTATTTTCATCCCTTTCTTTATTAGCTCAACCTTCGCAGATGTCTCTCGAATGAAGTCTAGACCAAGAATAGGACAATCTCTGGATTCTACCCAACAAGATGGTGATCTACAAGGTCTTCCGTGCAAAGCTTCGTATGGTGCCATCTCAGTGCTTGCCTGATAGCTGTTGTTGTACGAGAAGTCTACCAAGTGTAGATGGTCCTCCCAAGCTCAACGAAAATCCAAGATACAAGCTCTCAACATATCTTCAAGAATGTGATTTAGCCTTTCTGTGAAACCGTCGTTTTGAGGATGATAAGATGTACTTAAGCTAAACCTCATTCCAAGAGTTGTTTGCAGAGCTTCCTTAATTTTTCTATCAAAAATTAGGTCATTATCACTCACTATGCTGAGGGGACTCCGTGCAGCCTGGCAATCTCTTTCAAGAAAATTTATGCTAAAGAGGCTACAGTTCTGGTTGCCTTAACTGGAATAGTGTGGGCGCTCTTAGTCAGCTTGCCTACGATTACCCACAATTCATTTCCTTTCCTGGTTCTTGGCTACCCTTCGATGAAGTCCATCGATATCATTTCCCATTTCCACTTTGGAACTTCCAAAGGTTGCAACAATCCCGTAGTTCTCTACTGATCACCCTTCGCTAGTTGACAGTTCGCACACAAATTTACAAAGGTAGCAATGTCGTTCTTCATTCTCGGCCACCACGAAACTCTTTTCAAATCCTTATACATCTTCGAGATCTTCGGATGGATACTAAATTTAGATTTGTGGCCTTCCAACAAAACTTCCTGCCCTAATCTATCCACATCCGTCACACACAATCGTCCATTAATTCTTCATGCTCCTTAACCATCTATCTTGAAATCTAAATACCGACCTTCCTTAGCCCTAAGATTCAATTCCTCTAGGGTTCTATCCTTCATTTGATTGCTTATGATACTTTCTTATAGAGACGGGGTAACTTAAAGAATAGCCAAAATTGCATTTCTACTCAAAGCATCTACCACCGTGTTTGCTTTTCCCGGAGTATAGAGAATGCTCAGATCATAGGATGTGAAAAATTCTACCCATCTCTGCTGCCTCAAGTTTAGGTCTTTCTGGGAGAAAAGATACTTTAAGGGTTTATGATCGGCGAAAAGCTCAAACTTCTCACCCAGCGGATAATGCCTCCATATCTTCAGTGTAAAGACGATAGCCAGCAATTCCAAATCATGCGTAGCGTAGTTCTTCTCACGCGGGTACAACCGCCTATTCGTGTATGCAATCACTCTTCCATTTTACATCAAAACAACACCAAGCCTTACTCCACAGGCATTAGTGTATACTTCGAACTTACTGCTCCCATTTGTAATAGCCAAAATAGGTGCACTAGTCAACCTCGCCTTCAGATCTAGAAACGCTTCCTCACGCTCTAGAGGCCATTTAAATTTCGCTCCCTTCCTGGTCAGTTTGGCCATGTGAGAGGAAATCTTAGAGTAATCCTAGATGAATTTCCTGTAGTAACCCGCCAAGCTAAGAAAACTACGAAGTTCCATAGGAGTCTGCGGTGGCTTCCACTCTTGAACAGCTGCCACCTTGACCGAATCCACAGAGATAGTTTCTCTGTGACGACCTCCCATGACTCCCGCACGGAAACAAGGCAATGGTGCGCTGAAAGTGTGCCGGGCAGCCATGAGTGACCGTCAAGGGTAAAATAAACATTGCAGACTCTATCGTAAAACTCACA
This sequence comes from Allium cepa, assembly GCA_030765085.1. Taxonomy (NCBI): domain Eukaryota; kingdom Viridiplantae; phylum Streptophyta; class Magnoliopsida; order Asparagales; family Amaryllidaceae; genus Allium; species Allium cepa. The sequence continues at coordinate 743,743,810 of CM060931.1, read as the reverse complement.
GCGCATGGATAAAATACAATAGAGAAATATAATATAGTGAAGCTCTCATAGCATAAAATATCATCATCTAATCATAATAGCTTTATACATGGTCTGAATCATGAATACAAGAAGCCTCACTACATAGCACTCAGAGTAATCAACAATCAACGGAATATCCAGTACATAGAATATGAAAATAATATGCAAAAGCCTCCTACTCGTCTTCGTCATCATCAACGTAGATCTTCAAGAACAGCACCTGTCACCTGCTACCTCGTCTGCCCATCCCAACATGGATGAACAGCCCAAGGTAATAAGAGGAGACATAAAACCTTGAGTCAGACAAAGTCTTAGTGAGCAGTAAATCAACTATCAAACATACCAAAAGAGCATAAGGGATAAAAGGAATAGGAACCAAACCATCCCACTCCGCCTCTTTCTACAGTGATAGCCCCCAGACACACACTAAAGGGAAGCAAGCATAACATGTCAGGCAATTAAAGTAAAGCAATAATCATTCGAGTCAAGGTCGATGTTTTCCAAATACAAACCCCCAAGGCCTAAACCAAGATCAGATAAGCACCCGGAAAACACCGCTCTTGAGACCGAATGATGATACAACCAAACGTCCAAACATCCATGACTCTGGCTATCACTGTTATCATTGCCTTGATTTCAAGGTTAGTTGAATGACCACCTGTCAAGGGCTAATGGTAACCCCGGTTCTAGACATAACTCCGCACGTCGTCGCAGCCCGTGCCTAGGAATTTTCGCAACTACCCAGAGTACTAGCACGTCGTCGCAGCCCGTGCTTGGAACGTCGTCGCAGCCCGTTCCAACGTACTCTTGCTTTGAGCATGCTAGAACCTTCAACAACGATGAGATCTCAGCCTCCTAGTCATCCTCCTCGACGACTATTTCCATAATAGCTCAAGCGCCTCTCAAGCTAACCATTATCAACCAACTCGCATCGCATCATCGAGTTATCAACATGCTTGGGATGATCCCGTCTGGATTAAACCAAGGCTATCTCACATCATGCTTTGCTTTATCGCATCATAGCAAAGTCTCATCCCAACATCATGGCTTGCCTCATCGCATCATGGAAAAGTCTCATCTCAACATCATCTAATCCATACATATAAGCTTCAACATCCGCTTCATATACCACAAGCAGCTTTCACCATTCAAGAGCCTTTCCACTTAGCTTTTGAATCATCTTCGACCATCTTATCTAGATCTAACTATCAATCACCTAACATACATAGCAATCGATCAAATCAATCATTAGCTTAAGCAATCAAGCATTCAAACAAGATCTAATCAAGCAATATCAACTATAATGGCAATTTCGTAAATAAATGAGCATAGGTCTAATATATATGAAATCATGGATTTTAGCATAGATCTATGAAATATGAAACATGGGTTTTGTCCCTATAACTTGGTAAATGAACTTGCATAAGTAAACATCTTCATAAGTAATGGATCTACACTTGGATCTAAGGAAAAATGCATAAAATCACTATCTACAACACTCCAACAAACCACCAATCCAATATACTCCTTTGGGTCCGCGTGAGAGATAACCACCACTCACCGAATCACCCAAACACTTCAAAAACTAATCACTTCAGATCTGGACAGCAAGGATTCAAGCTTGATTCGTCGAAATCTTGCTTGAAACGATGGAATCTAGCTTCATTGGATGAAGATCTTCATCTTTGACTCTTGGATCTTCGATCTTGGATGGATGTTGGAACTAGATTAGAGTGGAGAAAAGAAGATGAAGAAATGTTGTAGTCGAGCCCTCAAAATGGCAGCACTTCGTCGCTTCTAAAACCGGTGCCAAAAAGTGAGCCAAACCCCTCTATTTATAGGCTGAAATCACCCTTAGGTCGTCGCCCAGTTTTAGGTCGTTGCCGACCTAAAGATCCCCGACCTAACTTAGGTCGTTGCCGACCTATACCAACCTACGACCTAATACAAACCTGCCTCTACGACCCAGCGGCCTACCGACCTAGACCCCAACGACTCAACGACCTAACTGGGTACACGGCATACGACCTAACGACTCAACTAGGTCCAACCAAACAACTTAACCATACTGGGTTACGACCTACTACCACCACTAACCGGTAAACGAGTTACGAGTTACGACTCAGGGTCATCAACGGTTCACAAACACGCGCCCTAATTTCTTTGCGACCTATGTCTCTGCCGACCTAATCTACCCAGCGATCTATCACTTCCCTTAGGTCGCTCAACGATCTAACTTAGGTCGTTAAACCCTATAGGTCGGCCAACCCTACTAACTCGTTCACCACCTAGCTCGTCCAGTTTCCTTAGGTCGCATACTACCTTAACTCGGTCGATACTTAGGTCGCTCCTCTATCTTAGGTCACTCACATCCTATAGGTCGGTCACCTTCTAAACCGCTCACCGACTAACTCGCTCACCCTCTTAGGTCGGTCGTATCTTAACTCGGCAGCTTTCTTAGGTCGCTACACCCGACCTATCACCCTCACGACCCAAGCTAACCACTAACTCCTAAGTCGGTCACTATCTTATCTTGGTGACCCTTAAGTCGCCTGCTCCTATAAGCCGTTAGCTCCACTAACTCGGTCAAACTCTTATGTCGGCCTAACTTACGCGACTCAACTCAAATCGACCCAGCACTCTTAGGTCGCTAACTACCTTAGGTTGCTCTACCGACCTAACTCCATCACGACCTAAGCTAAGCCTTAACTCACTATCGGCCTATCACTTAACTCGTGCATCCGAGTTAACTTACCATACGACTTAGGCTAGGGAGAACATAAACAACACTGGCGACCTAGAAATAATACGATATCATCGACACGTAAAATACAGGTCGTTACATTCTCTCCCCCTTAGGAATTTCGCCCCTGAAATTCCAAACAAACAACAGCTATCAAAGCTATTCTGCATGCCTACCATCCATAACAATCAACAAACCATGCATCTAATTCTTGCCTAGCATGCAGAATTCTAAGATTAGAACAAGCTACAAATTCATGAGATGTCACGACACCTTAGGGCCATACCTCGAAGAGTTCAGGATGAGCTGCCTTCATCCTCTTTTCCTCCTCCCACGTACAGTCGTTAACATCATCACTCCATTGTATCTTGAGCAACGTAATCATCTTCCTCCTAAGCTGTTTCGTGTCGGTTTCAACAACACGAAGCGGCTTACGAGGTCTCGTAACCACCGGATCAACCTCCAAGTCTTCACAGCTATCAGCAGAAACCACCATATTTGAGTCGTGCACATACTTCCGTAGATAAGATACATGAAAAACATTGTGCACACCCGCCATCTTTTCCGGTAACTCCAATCTATAAGCGAGCTTTCCAATTCGCTCGATAATCGGGAATGGTCCAACAAATCTCGGAGTCAACTTTCCTTTCTTCCCGAATCTAATAACATACTTTAGAGGAGAAATCTTCACAAAAACCATATCACCTACATCGAATTCCAAATCCTTACGGACGATTATTTGCATAACTTTTCTGCCGATCCTGGGCCGCCTTCATTCGTTGCCGAATGATCTCTATGAAATCCGTAGTCTGACGAATCATCTCTGGCCCAAGTATCAGTTTTTCTCCAGCTTCCAACCAACATGTCGGAGAGTTACATGGTCTTCCATACAAGGCTTCATATGGTGCCATACCAATACTTGACTGGTAGCTGTTGTTATACGCAAACTCCACTAAATGAAGATGATCTTCCCATGATCCTCCGAAATCCAAGACACTTGCTCTCAAGAGATCTTCCAAAACTCGGTTGACTCTCTCAGTCTGACCATCTGTTTGGGGATGATAAGCTGTACTCAAACACAACTCGGTTCCCAAAACTTCCTGAAAGCTCTTCCAAAATCCACAAGTGAACAATGGATCTCGATCGCTCACTATACTCTTCGGAATACCATGGAATCGAACTATCCACTTAACATACAATTCAGCCATCTTCGATGCAGTCCTAGTCGATCGAACAGGAATGAATCTTGCACTCTTGGTCAAACGATCTAAGATGACCCAAATCCCTTCATTTCCCGCCTTGGTTCTAGGTAGGCCATCGATAAAATCCATCGACACTTGCTCCCACTTCCATGTAGGAACCTCTAATGGCTGAAGTAATCCACTGTGCTTCTTCTGCTCAGCTTTCACCAACTGGCAGTTCATACATTTGGAAATAAAATTTCTGACATCCTTCTTCATACCTTCCCAGTAGTAGGTTCTCTTCAAGTCCCGATACATCTTATTTCCACCTGGATGAATCGTCAACTTCGAGTGATGACTTTCCCTCAGAACTTCATCTCTCAATTCATCGATATCGGGAACAACTAGTCGTCCTTGCTTACGAAGCCAACCCTCTCGATCGACTTCGAATCTTTTATCCTTCTCTGGGTCCAATCCAGATTCCAAATCACGGATAATCTTGACAAGCTTATCGTCTCGCTTTTGGCTCTCGCCAATTCTTTCCACAAGAGTAGGCCTTATCGATAAGTTTGCCAACATTTCAGGTTCCAATTCACATCTGGGCCTGAAGTCAAATCTAGCTAAAAACTCGAGACTCTTCCATTCCGAAAACATGGCTCCCAATCCTGCATGTCTTCGACTTAACGCATCAGCTACTGCGTTACCTTTTCCCGGAGTATAGGCTATACCAAAATCATATGATGCTAAAACCTCTAGCCATCGTTGCTGCCGAAGATTCAAATCCTTTTGGGAGAAAAGATACTTCAACGACTTATGATCTGTAAACAACTCGAATCGAACTCCCAATAGGTAATGTCTCCACATCTTCAGAGCAAAAACAATCGCCGCTAACTCCAAATCATGAGTCGGGTACTTCCTTTCATGCAGCTTCAGTTGTCAACTTGCATACGCAACAACTTTATTCTTCTGCATTAGCACTGCTCCAAGTCCAGTACCACATGCATCGGTGTAAACCACCATCTCATCATTCCCACTTGGAATAGGAAAAACAGGAGCACTCATCAGTCGCTCTTTCACGATTCCAAAGGCCTGCTCACACTTAGCATCCCAACTGAATACCTGATTCTTCTTCGTCAATCTTGTCAATGTTGTAGCTATCTTGGAAAAGTCTTTGATAAACCGTCTATAATATCCTGCTAGTCCAAGAAACCTTCTCACATCTGATGCATTCTTAGGTCTGACCCAATCCTGGATCGCTGCCACCTTAGCGGGATCAACCGCTATTCCATTTCCAGAAATAACATGGCCTAAGAATCTCACTTCACTCTTCCAGAAGTGACACTTCGAAAACTTAGCCTTCAGCTGATGTTTCCGCAAGATTTCCAAAACCAAACGTAAGTGCGTCTTGTGCTCTTCTTCAGTTCTGGAATAAATTAGAATATCATCTACGAACACAAGTACGAACTTGTTCAACTGATCTCTGAATACTCTATTCATAAGATCCACAAAATATGCTGGTGCGTTAGTCAATCCAAACGGCATTACCAGCCACTCATAAAAACCGGATGGTGTCCTAAAAGCAGTCTTCGGCACACTATCCTACGCCACTCTTAACTGGTGAAATCCCGTTGCCAAATCCATCTGAGAAAACACCTTAGCCTCGTGAAGCTGATCAAACAAGTCATCTATTCTCGGCAATGGATACTTGTTCTTCTTAGTCACCTTATTCAGCTCACGATAATCGACACACAACCTCAATGATCCATCCGCTTTGGTTGCGAAAACAACTGGTGCACCCCATTCGGACACACTACGCCGAATGAATCCTTTCCGTAAAAGGTCATCAACTTGCACCTTCAACTCTTGCTGTTCCCTAGGCGCCATCCGCCTAAGAGGCATCACAACGGGTCTGGCTCCCTCAACTAGATCAATACGAAACTCGATCTCTCTATGCGGCGGTAACCCTTTGACCTCGTCAAAGACATCCTCGAATCCATTCACGATTGGCACCGATGACAGCCCATCCCGTGGAACAACCAGCGAATACATGAAGCTCATGAAGACGCCTTCTTCATGCTTGCATCGTATCACAACCTTTCGCCCTTCCACATTCCCGACTGTCACCTCTAGCCTCTCACAATCAATCCTTGCCGCATACTTCCTAAGCCAGTCCATACCCAAAATAATTCCGAACCCCGCAAAGTTCAGAACAAAACAATCACAAACAAAAGAGCAATCATGACTCATCACAACTAGACCACGGCATATCATACACAAACATGACGAACCCCCAACTGGATTAGTCACAACCAATGGCCTATCAACAATATCCGGTTCCAAACCTAACCGGCATACAAGATCATCACAAACAAAAGAATGCGACGCTCTAGTATCAAACAACACTCTAACTGGAACACCACAAATGGAAAGAGTACCTTGAACCACCACACTCTTCCCTTTCTCTTCAGCAGTAAGAGCTTTTGAAAACGACGGCACAACTCCCAAAGCATAAGCTTGCACAATCTGCCTGTCCTTCCTCGGTTCTGGACAATCTTTCCTGAAATGCCCTGGTTTGCCACAGTTGTGGCATTTCGCCGGCGCTTTTGGATTCCTACAATCCTTGGAGAGATGGCCCTTCTGCTGGCAATTATAGCAAGTCATTTCGCCCCTCGGCTTCTTCTGGCCATCCTTACCCTTCTGTTTTTGTTGCTTCCTCTTCTTGTTTCCACCCTTCTGTGGATTAAACCCTTCCTTGGTTACAGCAACAACAGAGCTCTCCCTAGGAAACAAACTCTCATGCCTGAGAGCTTTCTCCACAAGCTTCTCAAACGGATCGTCCAGATGATCCACCAACTGTCTTCCAAGATAAGCATCCAAACAGGTCACAAACTTCTCATTCTTCTGATAGGGAGAATCAATATACGATCTGGCATACTTGGACAAAGCTTCAAACTCAGAAACATACTCAAGAACCGATCTCCCACCTTGCTTGAGCTCAACAAACTTTTTAAACAAGACAGATTTCTGAGCCGTAGAGATGAACTTGGCTTCAAACCTAGCTTGGAATTGCTCCCAAGTAATCTCCTCCTCTGGAGTATCAATGGTGATAGAATTCCACCAATCCGAAGCTCTCCCTTGAAGTTGCCTTGATGCAAGCTTCCTCTTAGTTGCATCCTCAACTCCCAAGTCACCAAATATCCTTCTACAAGCATCAATCCATCTTTGCACTTCAATGGTTGATTCCGTTCCCAAGAAAACCTTTCCTCCAAGGGAAGTATAGTCCTTGCAAAGCTTAGCAAAATCCACTGGTCTTGGAGCTTGAACTTGAACTCCAACATCTACTGATGGCCCCGAGGCTGGTATCCTTCTCATGATCGAAGTCATTATGGCCTCAAACATAGGAGCATAATCAACAGCTTCCCTAGCAGCACGTCCTTCCCTAGCAGCTGGTCTCCCTCTTCGACTCATCCTTAATATCTACAAAAAGGAATGACTTAGAACACCTTGAGAAACAACTGCATAAGGAGTTCAAATCCTTCTAAACTACTATATTATATATAGTAATCATTCATCAAAATACAATTACGTCTCTCATACGTAGTTACGTCAGCAAGCATTGGCTAAAATCGATTAACCAAAGCTCTGATACCAAATGTGACGACCTCCCATGACTCCCGCACGGAAACAAGGGAATGGTGCGCTGAAAGTGTGCCAGGCAGCCATGAGTGACCGTCAAGGGTAAAATAAACATTGCAGACTCTATCGTAAAACTCACAGCGCATGGGTAAATACAATAGAGAAATATAATATAGTGAAGCTCTCATAGCATAAAATATCATCATCTAATCATAATAGCTTTATACATGGTCTGAATCATGAATACAAGAAGCCTCACTACATAGCACTCAGAGTAATCAACAATCAGCGGAATATCCAGTACATAGAATATGAAAATAATATGCAAAAGCCTCCTACTCGTCTTCGTCATCATCAACGTAGATCTTCAAGAACAGCACCTGTCACCTGCTACCTCGTCTGCCCATCCCAACATGGATGAACATCCCAAGGTAATAAGAGGAGACATAAAACCTTGAGTCAGACAAAGTCTTAGTGAGCAGTAAATCAACTATCAAACATACCAAAAGAGCATAAGGGATAAAAGGAATAGGAACCAAACCATCCCACTCCGCCTCTTTCTACAGTGATAGCCCCCAGACACACACTAAAGGGAAGCAAGCATAACATGGCAGACAATTAAAGTAAAGCAATAATCATTCGAGTCAAGGTCGATGTTTTCCAAATACAAACCCCCAAGGCCTAAACCAAGATCAGATAAGCACCCGGAAAACACCGCTCTTGAGACCGAATGATGATACAACCAAACGTCCAAACATCCATGACTCTGGCTATCACTGTTATCATTGCCTTGATTTCAAGGTTAGTTGAATGACCACCTGTCAAGGGCTAATGGTAACCCCGGTTCTAGACATAACTCCGCACGTCGTCGCAGCCCGTGCCTAGGAATTTTCGCAACTACCCAGAGTACTAGCACGTCGTCGCAGCCCGTGCTTGGAACGTCGTCGCAGCCCATTCCAACGTACTCTTGCTTTGAGCATGCTAGAACCTTCAACAACGATGAGATCTCAGCCTCCTAGTCATCCTCCTCGACGACTATTTCCATAATAGCTCAAGCGCCTCTCAAGCTAACCATTATCAACCAACTCGCATCGCATCATCGAGTTATCAACATGCTTGGGATGATCCCGTCTGGATTAAACCAAGGCTATCTCACATCATGCTTTGCTTTATCGCATCATAGCAAAGTCTCATCCCAACATCATGGCTTGCCTCATCGCATCATGAAAAGTCTCATCTCAACATCATCTAATCCATACATATGAGCTTCAACATCCGCTTCATATACCACAAGCAGCTTTCACCATTCAAGAGCATTTTCACTTAGCTTTTGAATCATCTTCGACCATCTTATCTAGATCTAACTATCAATCACCTAACATACATAGCAATCGATCAAATCAATCATTAGCTTAAGCAATCAAGCATTCAAACAAGATCTAATCAAGCAATATCAACTATAATGGCAATTTCGTAAATAAATGAGCATAGGTCTAATATATATGAAATCATGGATTTTAGCATAGATCTATGAAATATGAAACATGGGTTTTGTCTCTATAACTTGGTAAATGAACTTGCATAAGTAAACATCTTCATAAGTAATGGATCTACACTTGGATCTAAGGAAAAATGCATAAAATCACTATCTACAACACTCCAACAAACCACCAATCCAATATACTCCTTTGGGTCCGCGTGAGAGATAACCACCACTCACCGAATCACCCAAACACTTCAAAAACTAATCACTTTAGATCTGGACAGCAAGGATTCAAGCTTGATTCATCAAAATCTTGCTTGAAACGATGGAATCTGGCTTCGTTGGATGAAGATCTTCAACTTTGACTCTTGGATCTTCGATCTTGGATGGATGTTGGAACTAGATTAGAGTGGAGAAAAGAAGATGAAGAAATGTTGTAGTCGAGCCCTCAAAATGGCAGCACTTCGTCGCTTCTAAAACCGGTGCCAAAAAGTGAGCCAAACCCCTCTATTTATAGGCTGAAATCACCCTTAGGTCGTCGCCCAGTTTTAGGTCGTTGCCGACCTAAAGATCCCCGACCTAACTTAGGTCGTTGCCGACCTATACCAACCTACGACCTAATACAAACCTGCCTCTACGACCCAGCGGCCTACCGACCTAGACCCCAACGACTCAACGACCTAACTGGGTACACGGCATACGACCTAACGACTCAACTAGGTCCAACCAAACAACTTAACCATACTGGGTTACGACCTACTACCACCACTAACCGGTAAACGAGTTACGAGTTACGACTCAGGGTCATCAACGGTTCACAAACACGCGCCCTAATTTCTTTGCGACCTATGTCTCTGCCGACCTAATCTACCCAGCGATCTATCACTTCCCTTAGGTCGCTCAACGATCTAACTTAGGTCGTTAAACCCTATAGGTCGGCCAACCCTACTAACTCGTTCACGACCTAGCTCGTCCAGTTTCCTTAGGTCGCATACTACCTTAACTCGGTCGATACTTAGGTCTCTCCTCTATCTTAGGTCGCTCACATCCTATAGGTCGGTCACCTTTTAAACCGCTCACCGACTAACTCGCTCACCCTCTTAGGTCGGTCGTATCTTAACTCGGCAGCTTTCTTAGGTCGCTACACCCGACCTATCACCCTCACGACCCAAGCTAACCACTAACTCCTAAGTCGGTCACTATCTTATCTCGGTGACCCTTAAGTCGCCTGCTCCTATAAGCCGTTAGCTCCACTAACTCGGTCAAACTCTTATGTCGGCCTAACTTACGCGACTCAACTCAAATCGACCCAGCACTCTTAGGTCGCTAACTACCTTAGGTTGCTCTACCGACCTAATTCCATCACGACCTAAGCTAAGCCTTAACTCGCTATCGGCCTATCACTTAACTCGTGCAACCGAGTTAACTTACCATACGACTTAGGCTAGGGAGAACATAAACAACACTGGTGACCGAGAAATAATACGATATCATCGACACGTAAAATACGGGTCGTTACATTCTCCAGATATGATGTGTCCCAAAAATCTTACTTTTGATTTCCAGAAATGGAACTTCAATAACTTTGGATTCAGGACATGCCTCCTTAAAGTTTCCAATACTATCTCCAAATGACGCTTATGCTTCTCCTCTGATTTGGAGTAGATGAGAATGTCATCGATGAACAAAAGAACAAACTTATTCAGCACATCTCGGAAGACATGGTTCATCAGATCCACAAAATAAGCTGGGCGTTGGTTAGCCCAAAAGGCATAACAAGCCACTCATAACAACAGTGGTACCCCTGAATGCAGTCAAGGGTATACTGTCTTTAGCTACCCTTAGCTGCTGAAAACTCGAAGCTCGATCCAATTGAAAAAACACTCTAGCCCCATCAAGTTGATCGAAAAGATCGTCAATACGAGGCAAGGGGGGCTTATTCCTACTGGTCACCTTATTCAATTATCGATAGTCTATAAAAAATCTTAATGACCCATCAGATTTGGTTACAAATACTACAGCAGATACCCAGTTAGAACGACTAGGTCTAATCAATCCTTTCTCCAAGAAACCCAAGTCAGCTTCACCAATTCCTCTCTCTAGGAGCCATCCGTCTACTTGGTTGAACCACTGGTATCGTTCCTGAAACTAAGTCGATATGGAACTCAATCTCACGATGCAGGGCAAACCTTTAACTTCTTCAAAGACATCTGGAAAATCTCTGACAACTTCGATGGTTCCTACTTCTTCTTGAGATGCCTCGAGTCCATGCAAAAGACTGACCAAGTGAATTCCTGAACTATCACAAGTCACTCTTGCAATCCTTCCTAGCTCGGTTTCCAATGACACGGTTCTCTCTTCACAAACCAAAATAGCTTTATGCTTGTCTAACTAATCCATTACGAAAATAAGGTCAAATTCTTTGAAGTCCAATACATATGGGTCGCACGAGAAACTATGGGATAGATAAGACTTCTTAGACCTTTGCAAATCATGTCTAGCTTCGTCACTCCCCCTATAGGGTTAGATACAAAAATAGGGCAGTCCATGACACTAGAGGTAAGATGAAATTTCTTTACCGTTTCCAAAGAAATAAAACAAAGGAAAGCACCAGAATCAAAAAAACTCTAACACAAATGCCATGTAAAAGCAAAATGCCTTCAAGAACGCCTTTGCCTTTTCCAATAGTAGAAGCTAAAGGTCCACCCTGAATAGCAAACACTTTATTTGGTTGAGCACTCTGGAGAAGTGGGAAAGCTTTCACCATATCCCCTGGTTACTGACATGTAACAACCAGATATTTTCAACCATTCGCATCCACACATGCTGGACTTGAATTGTTCAAAATATCAGATTGTTAATTTAAATTTTGCAAAACTCAGCATGCACAGTAAATAAATCAATCACAGAATCATAAACACGGAGTACAGAGAAATATAATGTAGTGGAATGTACAATTAGTAGTTCATGAAGCTACTGTATAAACATCAGAGTTAGGAATAAAATACAATGGATTAACTTAGTTGTATTTTATTCCACACATACTGTGATACTAATTGTATTTTATTCCATAGTTGGAAGTTGAATCGATAGTTGGATCTCCAAACGAAGCTCCAAAATACATAGGTGAGTCTGAAATGCTGTATCACTCAGTCTGAACCGAGCGTGAAGCAAAACACAAAACAATCGAGTCAGGATTAACATTCTTACATCAATAAATCCAACTCAAGTGAAATATCAACTGAATACAATTAACTAAAGGATGTTTAGGATAACCATCCTCTAAGAATCCATGTAACCATCTATAATGTAGAAATATACATTGTAGCACTGTCACGACCCGAAATCCAATGTTCGAAAATTGACATCAAATACCTCACTTGTATTCGACTGCCAAAGATTCAAACATCAAACTTTAGTCGGATGGAGCTTATAACAAAATTAGATGAATATAAAACAACGGAAACAAAATGAATATCATGCATTACATCACAGATACAACATCCTCGTAATATTCATTACAACATCAGAGTATCATAAAACATATATCACAAATCCAAATAGAACGTCATAATAGAGCAATAAGTGATCATATGCCAAAAAGTCTTCAAGGAAATAGAGTGATAGCGAACTTCCAAAAAATTAAGCATCTTGAGATCCAAAAGCTTCCAAAATATCTACAAGGTAAAAGCCTCCAAAAACCGATAATCTCCAAACCAAAAGTCTCCAAAATACTACTAATACCAAAATATGGAAAACCTGCTACTAGGCTGCCCGTGTGGAAATGATGAACACCCAGAGTTTAGAAAGAAAACAATAAACTCCGGGTCAGTCATGGGACTGGTTTGAGTAAACAAAGATAGTTGCTTTTAAATAAAAAAGATTTATAAAAGAAAACTGTTTATGCTTTTGGCAAATGAAACTACCATAAGGCCTCCCGGCACACGCACAATGCAATCGCACACTTGGAGGAAATTTCCCCTTATGATAGTCAAATATGCTTAATACGAGAAAAATTCTTTGATATTATTACTAGTGCATAGTGTGAAACCCTTTCTAAAATATAATATTAATCTTAGCCAGCATAGTTACCATTATACTATGCCTACTATAGCTGCCATGTTAAATGGCAGGTTCTACAACAAAAACCGTACCCGGGTTCGTATTGGGAATTGGATTTCCTATACCACATAGGTACGCCTCTGGCGGGACGTCTCGAGAACTTACCCGGCTCTCTGCCAACACAAGACTGCGTTACCTCTGTAACTAGGTAACTACTGCTCGAGTATGCCACACCCCCCCCGTCATTTGCGACCTTTATTCGAGGACCCTCCATCACAGAGCAACAACTACACAATATATGAGATTGCAGCAACCACATAGGTAAAGTATCTGGGCTCCATACCATGATACCACCTTTTTCCAGAAGGAAATGACATACCTTAAAGGGTGCGACCCTCATAACCTTGCCACATCTTTCTTGTTTCGACCATTTTCGGGGTGTGAAGTCCGGTGAGGTCTCGTCCACAAAGCTACGCTTTACACGAAAGCCATGCTTTGATCATAAATGATCAACAAATGATCATCAACACACAACAGCACTTAGCATGCCACACTACCAAATTAGGAATATACCGTTGATAACCTTCAACTACATAACCTCTGAGTTTGTACGTCTCAGAGATGGGTGTTAAGCTAAGAGAATAAATTCTCCTCCACCAACAGATATTATTTGAAAGAATCTGCTTTATATCTCAAAGTGTAGTGTCAGACACACAACCATACAAGTTTGTTCCGGGTTCGAACAGAACCGAAGGCACTTCGTCCAATAAAGGAAGAAGCCCTTGCAAATCCGGGTGTCCATAATTCCGATTGGACTCCCCATCACAGGTGGAGATCTCTATACCGAGGCAACTCAGTGCACAGACAATCGATAAGTTATCCTATTGTTTTCGAAGACAACCGGTCTTCAACACTGTCTTCAAATATTATTCATTTCATCGAATCACTATTCGGAATGGGTTATATGACACAAAGGTCCTCTCCTGGCTAATCCGAATAGTGAGCGCTCAATGTTAAACATGTAGGCGTATCAATTACAAGGTTTCACATTCAGGGTTCAATGTGGATTTCGGATAAGTAATTGACACCCGACTCCCTGTCGCATCGAAGTTCAAATGTCGTTTTATGGGCAAAAGGGGTTTTCTCATACATAGAAACAAATCACAAATCACGGTTCAGCACAAAGCAATCACAATATCACAACAGAAATATCAATCCAGTACACAACATTTAATGATAGTCAATCATCTTCAATTAAGGTGAATGTGATTAAAGTGAATTAACCATATAATTATCCTTAGTGATTATTTTAAATCAATGATTAATTTTAGTTAACTATGAATTAATTAAATCTCAATTGGCTTTATTAATTATTTCTTCTTTAATTGATTATCTTAATTTATTAATTCTTAATCGTTAGTTAATTAAATCTTAATTACTTTTATTAATTAACTATTCTTTAATTAATTAATTATTAATCGTAAGGTAATTTCAAATCATTAGTTGTTTAATCATTAAAAATAAATTTGGTTTTAAGTTAACACTTGAATATTTGATTTACTTCTCAATTCTTATTAAGTTAAATTTTAAAACAACTATTATTTAAAAGAAATTTTAAATTTGAAATATCTTTGAACTTCATAAATTTCAAATAATTGTTTCAATACCGTTTACCTCACATTCCACTGAACTAACTATCATCTTTTATAAAGAATGCATTAAAAAATTTAATTAACTTAGATTGTTAAAGTTTTTACCAAAAAATCATGTTGCTCGATATACACCTCGGGTTCTACCCGAGATAAACTCCTGCTTGCTTCTGGTTTTCTCAAAAACTTACCCGTATGCTCAATTTTTTAAAAGTTGAAATTTTTTCTAAGTAAATTCTCTTTTACCCAGCGCATCAACATTCCACTCGAGTTAAAACTCGAGTTACCCCACGATTCCCTGATGCTCACTTCGAGTTGCCTCTTTCTTCCCCAAACCCATCAGCACTGATACATACAACAACCCCGTGCACGTGCACCGTTGAAGCCGTCGCCTCCGGCCTCCAAGATCACCACCGGCAGACCACCCTCGATTCCCCTTTTCTACCCAAACGCGAAGATACTATGATTAACCACGAAAACAAAATCGAGCTATCTCGAGCCAAATTAACACAGCGGCCATCACTAGAAAATAGCGTCGCCCCACCTCCTCTGGCTATCAAAGGTCACCGAAACTTAATAGATGATTTATAAATGAATGACGCCGCGATTGGCACCGGTGGCGTGATGTCCGATCATCTAACGGCGATTAGCACCATTTTTCCAAGCACGAGCAGAAATGGGTTTGTAACCCTAATTCGATCTCGAATTAAAAATTTAAAGGTTTATAAATTCCACTTGTATTTTTCTAGTGATCTCAAACATTCAATCTAACTATGACGACGAACTCGAGGCCCACCAACGTTTGGATCATTAGAATTTGGCAAAAGTTTAACTTTCTGAACAACCCCATTATCTCAGTGAAAACTTAATGAAAAATTCGAATTTTGATTTCTAAATTCATTATTTTTAAAGGGGATTCAAATAACATTACTGAAATAAAAATCTGTGAGGTTTGAATTTCTTGCTTATTTGGATTGTGACTGTGTTTTTCGCAGTTTCCACAAAAAAATATTGCCTTACTTTGATTAGTTACCGAAACATAGTGCATGTCCAAGCAATACTTTAATTTGTTTATAATTCAGATTCAACAGAAACAGAGAGAGGGGGTTTGAGTTTGGTATGGTTTGCTCTGTAAACTAGAACTTAGAGGAACAGGGAAGAAAATAACATTCCCAGGCAAAAGAAAACACAAGCACATCAATTCATTCTCATGCAAGGATCTTTCACCATCCATTCAGGCATGCATACAACAAATAATTGAATGAATCAGAGGTTAACTCACCTTTTTCCTGAAGACAGAAAGTTCCTGACAGTTTCGAAATAAGGATGAAGCCTGGATTTTCCTACTTTAATTTTTGAAGCTTAGATCTGCAACTTGAAAGTAAAGATCGTTGATTACTCTTTGTTGTATTTATTTACTTAATTCATCAATAACAACAATTTTAAATTTACTTACAGTTTGAATTCTTTTTTTAAATACAAGAGAGAAGCATTTTATTTCCTGCTACTTGAAGTCCAGAAATGGGTTTAACCTTTGATCTTGATTCCTTCTACAACTGATTAATATAATTGTTTTAAATCTTTGCTTTATCATTGATTAATAACTTCAGATTCAATTTTTTTTAAAAGAAATTTACTTGCCTTAAATTTTTTATTCCAGAGAATCCTTGTACTGTCTCTGGCCAAAATTGCAGCTGCCTTGTTCAATTAATCTCTAGTTTTGAATTGTTGTTAAAACTTGTTTTTAAAACAACATATCCATTAAACTATAAAGTTTTAAAATTTACCTAAGAGATGGAGTGTAAATCCATAGCTTGATGTTTAAGGAGATTTTCAGATTTTTTCAACTTTGAATTGAAAGAAAGTTGGCAGTTTTCTTTCTGGTTTTCTTTTTCTTTCATAGGTGTTGAAGTTTGAAATGCTCAATCTTTTGTTACTGTACTTTCAGATATTTGCTGAGATTAATAATTTGAAAATGGAAGTAAAAATTTTTCTATGATTTTTAAATTTTATTATTTTATTCAAGTAATGATATTGAATGCCATTTGTAAAAAAAAATCATGAGATCTCAATGCATGTTGATTTCTTAGTCCATCTCCTTTGGGTATGTTTAGCATTTGAGATTTTACAAGACAAAAGAATTTTTAATAAATTTTTATATCATATTCACTTTATAAATAAATGTACCCCTTTATTCATTTGTGTGTGTATATATATACAATGTTAAAAGAATTGCTTTAACCAATATTTACGTTGTATACATTACACCTTAATGATTTTAAATGCCACGTATTTTTAAAAAAAAATATTTCAAATTTAGATTCAAATTCCAATTCATTTGAATTAACCATTTATGTCTATTTATGTCCATTTATATATTCACATATATCTTGAACAATTTAAATTTAATTTCAATATATTTCAATTCTACTCATACATGCAATATACATATATGTATATAATTTTAAATTCAAATGACTTTTTAAAACATTCCTTATTTCAAAATATTAACTCAAAAGAAATTGGAATTCATTCATATATGATTATCACTTATTTTATTTGTTTGAGATTTTCAATTTTTTTCCAAATTAAATTCCAAAAGTATAAAATATATTATTAATTTAAACTGATAAATTTTTGGGATGTTACAAGCACCGTGGTCATTTCAAACTATTTCATACTTCAAAACCAAAGTATCATTTCCATTTCAAATATATCTATTTTCCAAAATAGTGAATATATTTTATAATTTACAAAGTAAAGTATTAGTAATTTCCTCAAACTTTACAGATCGCTTCAAAATTAACTCGACTTTCCCGTTCAAATTAAATTAAATCTCACTTTATCAGTTTTTATTCAATTCAGTTTTCTAAATAAAAAATTCAAAGTATATTAATTTCAAATACAGATCTGAATCACAAATAAACCATTTGAATTCTAGTATATTTCGAAGCTTCAATATTCAACATTTCAGAGTTAAATGTAACAGTGTCATATAGATCTCGATTAAACCTCATTATCATTTAGTCCTGAAATATTCACCTAATAATTTCAATATCATTTAAATAATATAAAATTACAGTTTACTAAATATTTCCTTGAAATTCATTTAAACGGGAAATAATCATTAACTTACTTAAATCAAAATCACGATACACAATCATATCTTTGGATCTCAATTTCAAGAAGTTTCAAATCGATTTAATCAAGTTAAATTCTTACTTGATTACAATTTCAAATGTATTTCAGATTTACCTTCCGAACCTTAACTTATTCAAGTTATTACCAAAAGCTATTTGAAAATATAAATTGAAATGCTTAAACATATTATATGTATTAAATCAATCTTAACTAAGTTTAATATTATCATTTAACCTATATATATATATATATATATATATATATATATATATATATCATTACCATTTTATAATATATTTAAGAATCAATATTTATTACAACTATATATTTCTTTCCAAAATCATAGAGTTCATTTTCAAAATATTTATATAGACCAACGACGTCGGTGTATAATTTTCTATTCTATGGTAAAGTGATATAGATATTATCATTTCAATCTGTAATTTAAATATATACGGGTAGATATCATTTCGACCCACAATCACAAATTCAATTCAAATGAAAATTGCTTGGGTTTATTATTTCAACCGATAACGATTTTCCCCTATTCTAATGTCCATTTGGGTATGTATCATTTCAACCCATCGTGAATTCTATACTAATAGGGAACTTACTGAGTGATAATAGATATGATAATAATATAATAGATAATAATATAATAGGCATATATCATCAGTAATTAAATGAAATATAAATAATAGGATATGGTGTCATATCCTACAGGTGAACAGATACAGATAATAGCCTATCTAACCATAATTAAGTAAATAACAATTCAAATTAGCACCGTATTTCAATTGTCGTTTCAATTGAAATCGGCTTTAATAAATATAAGAATGTTAGTCATGAGTGATTGCTCACCTTTCAAGGCTAGAGAAGATATATAACACGACGAGCTACAATTGAATCACGATATAGACTATCGACCGATCCAACAAAAAATCTTAAAGCAAAGTGAGCTTAACACGGATTTGACGGACAAGGCTAATAGATGGAGAATTGATGAAATAGATCAGAATCTGCATGACATAGACTAAAACGATATATATATTATTCTATTATGTTATTTTCTTAAACCAATATTAAATTTGGAACTTATATTTAGATATAAAATATGTACAATTTCAAATAAATACTAAATTCAAACCCCTTAAAATAAAATCTCAAACACACTGTACATATGAAATTACAATTAAATATACTCTCGCATGCTATTATATAAAACAATTATATGCAGACTCTGCGAATCTATAGAAATATTCACCAATACATAATTATCTTTCAGGCAGTATGTAGACCTAACTTTTTTTCAAATATATAAGCAATGGACATACAAACAAAAGTTCAAAAATATATATGCTATATCAAACGTACCTTACATTATCTACACGTATATATTAATATATATATACACACACTTTGAAATATACTTTATAAAATATGTTAATGCCCACATATTATAGTCTGTTAACAGACTAGTACTTATCCAAACCTATTACATAATAAAATATAATATTATAAAATATACACACTTTCCAATAGATTACTGCCAACCCAAACAAAAACAAAACTGTGACGCCCTACCTCTATACCCACGCTAGCCAATTACACTACGGAGTAATGTCGTCAACTAGCACGGAGAATAAGGCTGTTGAGGAGCGACCATCCGTGTAATTGCTTTGTGCAAGCACCGATATGCCAGATAGTTTAAGATGCATTTGATTACAAGAGGAAATCCGACAGGCCGATACAAATTCGAAGCTATTACGCAGTGGCTATAATATCTTCGGAAACAAATATAGAAATAAGCATAACACGAATCAGTCACACATATCCATGTCACAAAGGCGAAAATAGATATGAATATAACACTTAAAAGTGTACATCAGAGTAGTGGTCAAACAAGATCCACAATATCATAAAAGAATAGTTAAAAGTGCAAGATAAAAGAATATGTATACATCAATGAGTTTATATCTCAAATGTATACAACCAAAAACTACTAATCTAAGTAGTTTGCCAAAAGTCGGGATAATAATAAGCCCAGACGAGGAGTCAAGCAGAAGCACCTGTAACATCTCGGTCTGACCCGAGTATTATTTAATAAGAAAATAATAAACGGATCAGTCTAGCTATAAATATCAGATGAAATGATATAGAATAAGACATATGACAAAATCATATAATAACCAAAATGCCATACTATGATAAGTATGTAATTGAAAATCAACAAGAGATTAATCAATATCACAAGAATCTTCTCAAAGATAAAAAGGAATGTCATACTCTATATTTTTATTCGCAAAAAGTTAATGACACACAAATTCACCAATGCATAAATAATGATAAAGTTTATCAATGTAAATCACGAAAATTGGTGAAACACAAATTCTAGAAATCAATCAATAGAAATCCAGAAATCACAAAAAGGGGAAAGAGGCCTGTCACTAGAACGGGAGCATTAAAACTCACCAACACATGTATCACTAAAACGGAAAGCTATTCCATGGTTGCTAACCATTAATTTAGCGCCAAGGCTCCACTAAAAAGGCCCGAAGACCATAAGCCGAAGCTCCACTAAAACGGCCCGAAGACCATGGGTCTCTACCCCACCAAGCCGAATCTCCACTAAAAAAGTGGTTTGGTCTCCCTCGAAGACAAAGAGACATCGTACATTGCTAGTCTAAATCACAAAATGATCATCATCAATCATAAGAAGTGTCAATTACACTAAGCTAGTAAATATGTGAGCTTAGCTTCATGTCCCATAACCACTAGCTTAACTTAAATATTTACGAACAAATTGTAGATCTCCACTTGAAAATTGTCACAAGAAGTTCAATCGAATAAGTCCAAGATTTAACCGACGAAGTAAACGCAAGCGTTTCATACCACTTTTTTACTAAGATGTTTAATTAGATTTCACATACGAATGAGGTAAAGGTTTGTATATACTAATTGATTGGAAAATGGTTTAAGAAACGAGCTTTGTAATAAAATAGAGTTGAAATCGTTTTGACGAAAGAATTTTGATATTTACTACTAGTATTGAAAACCTTTATATTTTGAAGTAACAAATCACAAAAATGATTGTAGGAACAATCAATCACTAAAATTCACATACGAAGACGTGAATAAAATCCAAAAAAATCGATACCGAATCCATCAAAGTGGAAATACCCAAAAATTCCAAAAAAAGAAGTTATCAAAGTTGACAAAGGTGATAACAACTAATCGGAGAAGAAGAATCGATTAACAATTGGAAAAACAAAGCCAAACGAGCATATGTAGGCAAATAGGGAAATAGGAGAATAGGAGCAGGTCGGTTGACCAGACTTCCTGAGTCGGTCGACCGAAAATAGGCCAGAAAGTCTTGGCTACAGCTTCGGTCGACCGACCCAGGGGGTTCGGTCGGCCGAACTGCAATTTCTGCAATTCCTACCCTATTTAATAGAAGTGCAAACTCTCACACAATTTGCAACCGGTCGAGCACGGACGCTAGGGGATTATGCCCATCGGCTACTCGGTCCTATTGGCTCCTCGATGCATCACCAAAAACAAGTTCAAACATCAAAGTTAGGATCTTTAAAGATTTGAACCCAAAACACTAAAAATTGGAATATTCACCAATTCAATCCAAACCAAAAGCAAGTGCATAAGAATAAGTGTTAGGAATTCATACCCAATAATAAAAGATAGTTATAGACAAAGATGTGAGATAAAAATCTCACCTTTTCACAAAATCAATGAAGGAAAAGCTTGAAAGCAAAGGAAGAATCAACCACACTTCAAAACAACCCAAACGAGCTTGAACCTAAGCTCAAAAGAAGAACATTCCCAAAGTTAGGTTTAGGAATTTCTGAAAATTAAAGGAAGAATGAGTTGGAGAAGAAGAAGGAGATGCTTACTAATGGCTTCTCTTAGAATGTGGAGCTAGAGCTTGGATTTTGCAAATGAACTAGGGCTTGGAATTTTATTTTCCAATCTTTTCCCCCATTATTGTCTTGAGCCTGAGAGAGTTAGAAATGAGGAATGAATGAAGAGAAGTGGAGAGGGGTTGGGTTGATATAACCAGAATTGGGGAATGGGCTGAACCCAACCCAAAACCATATAGAAAAAGTAGCAAAAATCAACTTAGTCCAAACACATCGAAGCTTATAGTCAAAAATGTTGTAAACGGCATTTTGAACTCAATGGAAGGGGTCTCGAGTCCCAATTCGACTGTTTGCAAAAAGTAACTTTTCAGACTATAATCCGACTAACGATAAAATATTTAAATACTCAATCGTAAAATATGTGGGTTGTTAAAGACTCCCCTCCTTAAAGAAATTGCATCCTCGCAATATTTAAGAAGAAAATATATAGTAACAACCATAAAAGCATATTCAACACAAAATAAATTTGAAATAAGAAGTTCACCTCAAAGAGCACGAGAAAGTAAGTCTGGATGTGTTCGCTCGATGAATTCTCTCGATTCCCAAGAGCAATCCTTTGGATTTGACGACCATGGAACTTTAACAAGTGGAACATCTTTATTTCGAAGGCGTTTGACCTCCAAAGCAATAATATGAATAGGATGTTGCTCATAAGTTAAATTAGGCGAAACTTCAATTTCTTCCACAACACCGGGCTTAAGAATATAATTGGAATCTCGAAGGCATTTACGCAATTGAGAAACGTGAAACACGTCATGAATAGCAGAAAACTGAGCTGGTAATGAAAGGCGATAAGCCACGGAACCAATGCGTTTGGTGATGGGAAATGGACCAATATATCTCGGTGCTAATTTTCCCGATCGACTAAATGCACAACACCTTTCATAGGTGAAACACGAATAAACACAAAATCTCCCACAGAAAATTCCAATTTCCTTCTTCAGTTATCGGCATAGGATTTTTGTCTACTTTGGGCTTCTTTCATCCTATGACGAATAAGGTCGATCTTTTCTACGGAATCACGAATAAAGTCTGGACCTAAAATCAGCTTCTTACCGGCCACAAGCCAATAAGAAGGAGATCGGCATGGCCTTCTATAGAGAGCCTCAAAAGGTGCCATACCAATAGTAGATTGGAAGCTATTATTATAGGAAAACTCAACAAGAGAAATATGATCTTCCCAACCCTCCACCAAAATCAAGGACACATGCACGAAGAAGATCTTCAAGAGTTTGATTCACACGCTCAGTTTGTCTATCGGACCGAGGATGATAAGCAGTGCTAAAATTAAGCTTCGTTCCCAAAGCTTTTTGAAGACTCTTCCAAAATCCACTAGTAAACAGTGGATCACGATCCCTAAAAATAAAAGTAGGAACTCCATGCAATTTAACAATTTCTTTGATAAAAAGTTTGGCCACGGTTCGATTGGACCGAACGGGAATAAAATGGGAGGATCAGTAAGTCTACCAACTATCACCCATAAGCTATCATGACTCGAACGAGAACGGGGAAGGCTGTCTGTAAAATCCATGGAAATTTTGTCATTTGCAAAATCATTAAATGATAAATAACACAGCGGAAATAAAAGATGATATCACTGATATAACATGAATACAATATCCGATACATCAATTTGATACAATGATAATCATCAACATCAGAGAATATACAACACAAAATACAGCGGAACATGATACAATATGAGACAAGTCTTCTCAGAATATAATACTGCAACTCTGATCCAAAAAGCTCCAAAGAAAAAGCTCCAAAACTCCTAGCTCGATCCACCATCAAGATTGCACCAAGCTAAGCAAGTCTTGTCCATATCCAAAGACTGAACCAGCTATAGATGATCTACTGATTATCTGAAAAACCAAACTCTAGACTGCCCGTGTGGAAAAAATTTGAGCACCCAGAGTTTATTGGCGCAACATTTAAAACATATGGATACGGGATTTCGATTAAGTCACAACTTAATAATTCCAAACTTTCTTTCAAATGGTTTAAACCAATTACCATTTCAAATCTTTTAAACAAAAAGATTTATTTCACAAAGTTCACTCAGTTTCACAAAGATTCATTTACGAATTTCAATACAATTTCCGTTTCAATTGAATTAATTTATTTAAATCTTAAAATCAAGATTTATCTCATAGCTTCCAAAACTGTTTCCAAAGATTCATTCATAACATGGAAAACTATTTTCAATTTAACTTGAAATCCCTTAAATAAAATTTGAAGTTCATTTCTCATATGAAAGTTTTTTTTATCATTTAGAAACAATACGATCTTGCTTGGTTTTAGTTGTAGAACCTATCATTCACTTATGGTGGCGCCCCACTGTTTGGATGGTAGCTATAGTAGGCATAAGTGCGAAATGCCTATGCTTGCTAAGATTTATATCTTTACTTTCGAAATGTTTTCCACACTATGCACTAGTAATAATATCAAAAGTTTCTTTTTAATGCGTATCGAGCATCTTTGACTATCATAAGGAGAAATCTCCTCCGATTCTGCGTTTGCATTGTGTGTGTGTGCGGGAGGCCTTTTGGTAGTCTCATTTTCTAAAAAGCATTGTGAATTTATTTTAAAATTCTCTTGTTCTTTGTTTTAAAGATAAATAACTGTTTTAAGTTCTTACACCAGTCACATGACTGACCTGGAGTTTATTGTTTTCCTTCCTAAACTTTGGGTGCCCACCAATTTCCACACGGGCAGTATAGAGTTAAGGTTATCAGGTCATTCTGGATTCGGGAGTTGCTACGGAAATCTGGAGGCGGGCTAGATGGCGTAGGATATTACTAAGTATAGTATTTCTTTTCCGTTGTTGTTGTTGTTGTTGTTGTTATACACTCTGATAAAGAATGTGATGTAATTTATAAAATGTACAGTTCTTTTGTTTTAATGATTATTCATTTATCTATTATATGTTGTTCCGTTGCGAATTGTGAGATTCTAATATTGTTCTGTTTCTTTTCTTTCTTTCTTCTTCTACCTCTTTCTTTTTCTTAAAACCTTAAGAATTCGGATTTCCGTTCATCTTGAGTTAATCACTGGAAATTAGTGTCTATTCAAGGAGTACGGATTTGCGGGTTATTACAAATTTGGTCCCACTTCCAAATTGGAATTTCTAAAGGTTACAATAACCCACTGGGCCTTTGATGCTCGGCCTTAATGAGTTGGCAAGTCATGCAACACTTAATAAGGTTAGCAATATCAGATTTCACGCCCTCCCAATAATAAAGACGCTTCATATCCGCGTACATTTTATTACTACCGGGATGAATGGTAAATTTAGAATGATGAGAATCTTCTAAAATGTCTTTACGAAGATCACTAATATTTGGCACGATAATCTACCAAATTTTCGAATACCTCCACGAGAATCAATATCAAAGTCTTTCAAACCTTCAATATCAATTTTATCCTTAAAATTTTGGCCAAGAAGAGCCAATTCGAGATCTAGTTTTTGAGCTTCAATAATGCGGTCTAAAAGAGAAGGATGAGCCTCAAGGCTACATAAAACAAGAGATGAACATAAATCGAAAACACGATCTTGAATCTCACAAGTGGATAAAAACGCCGAGATCATTCCATTCGAATACCATCATAGAAACAACCGCTTGTTGCTTGCGACTAAGTGCATCAGTAACACGATTTCCCTTTCTGGGAGTTTAAAGAATATCAAGATCATAAGATGGAAGGAACTCGAGCCAACGCTGTTGACGCAAATTAAGTTCCTTTTGGGAAAATAAATACTTCAAAGATTTATGATCGGTATAGAGAACAAATTTCTCTCCCAAAAGATAATGACGCCAAATTTGAAAGGTGAGAACAATAGTCGCGAGCTCTAAATCATGAGTGGCATATCTAGTCACGGCTGGCTTCAATTGCCTAGAAGCATAAGCAATAACACGTTCTCTTTGCATAAGAACGGCACCCAAACCAACACGACTAGCATTGGTATAAATAATAAAATCTTGGTTTCCTTCGGGAATCACAAGAATAGGAGCATCGGAAAGGAGTTCTTTTAATTTATAAAATGAAGCTTCACATTTGTCCGACCAAATGTATTTAACACCTTTCTTTGTTAAGCTAGTAAGAGGCACGAAAATTTTAGAAAAGTCTTTAATAAAACAACGGTAATAACCCGCCAATCCAAGAAAACTACAGATTTCCATCATACTCTCCAGTTTCTTCCAATTTTGAATCACTTCGATTTTTGAAGGATCCACGGAAATTCCGGATTCGAAAATGATATGACAAAGAAACTTCACACGAGATTGCCAAAAGTGGAATTTAGAAAAAAATTCTTTCAATTGATTGCTCCTAAGAGTTTCCAACACAATCTGAAGATGTTTTTCATGCTCCTCCTCGATTTTTGAACACACAAGAATATCACCAATGAAGATGAGAACAAACCGATCGAGAAAGTCTTTAAAAACTCTATTCATAAGGTCAACGAAATAAGCCGGAGCATTTGTTAAACCAAATGGCATAACAAGCCATTCATAAGATCCATAACGAGTACAGAACGATGTCAAAGGAATACTATCCTCTGCAATACGAAGCTGATGAAAACCGGTAGCCAAGTCCAATTGTGAAAAGTCTCTAGCACCACTAAGTTGATCGAATAGATCATCAATCCGAGGTAAAGGATATTTATTCTTAATAATAAGATCATTAAGCTTGCGGTAGTCAACGCAAAGCCTAAGTGTACCGTCGGATTTCTTCACAAAAATAGCCGAAGCTCCCCAAGGAGAGGAACTAGAGCGAATAAATTGCTTCGTCTACAATTCGGATAATTGTTTGCGCATCTCCTCATTTTCTTTATTGGACATACGATAAGGAGGACGAGTGATAGGTTCAGCTCTAGGGATGAGATTAATTTTGAACTCAATTGATCGCTTAGGTGTAATCATAAAACGAGCTCAAATATGTCAGAAAATTCACAAACAACGTGAATAAGAGAAATAAAATCTTGCTCATCATCATTATCGTCATCATGAGGATTTAAAGAATATAAAGATGCAACCAAGCTGTAATCCGAGTCTTTAAGATCAATAGAAATCTGCTTAATAGATTGAGGATTTCGAAGATGAATAGTTCGCTCAGGACATACGATTTGAGCTTCATAGCGGTTAAGCCAATCCATTCCCAAAATCATTCCAAAGCCAAGGTAACGCATAACATGCAAATCGGCATGGAAAGGGTAATCACATAAAATAATTTCGACATCTTTACACAATAAACTGATTGTTGCGGATCCACCAATCAGATTCGCAATTCTCAAAGAAGTCATTCAACACATAACATCCAAAGAAAAAGTATCAACAAGTTCTTTTGAAATAAAAGAGCTGGACGCACCAGTATCAAAAAGAACTCGAAAAGGATGATGACGAACTAAAATAATGCCATCAAGGATAGAATGAGAAATAACTTGACCACGAGAAGTGTTACTAGGAGTTTGCACCACATTAAGCTTTCCCTCCTTCCTGTTTTGAAGTTTGGGACACGAAGATATATAATGGTCCGGGCTTTTGCAATAGCGACAAGCACGGGCTTTTGAACACTTATTTGCATAATGGTCCTTAGAACCACAGTCGTAACGTTGCCCACCACTTGAGGTAGAAGTCTTAGTTGCCTGAGAGGCTTGCTTCCCTTTCTTATTGTTGGGAAAGGACCCTTGAACTTATTAGGCCTTTTCTTGTTGGTGAAATTCGGTTTAGCACTCCCAACCTAAACAACACTTACTCTATCAGCCTATTCAAGTCGAAGAGCGATATCAATGAGTTGATCAAAAGAAACTTCTAATTTTAGAAGTAATGGCTTCTTGAGATTTTTGTTCAAGCCATAGACAAATCTTTGGTTCTTCTTCAATGGTGTAGTTATGTATTCGACCATGTATTTAGAAAGTGACTCGAAGGATGCGACATAATCTGTCGTAGAAGATTCACCTTGAACAGGGTCAATGAAGTGACGGGCCAATGTCACTTTCTCAGCTTCTGGCCCAAACTTTAATTCGAATCGTTCCCTGAATTTCTCCCAAGTAAGATCCACTTCAATAATTTCAGAAATAAGAAGCTCATACCAATCTAATGCTCTTTCTTGGAGCATACTAGAGGCCACCTGAGCTCGGTGAAGATCAATAAGATTCATGCGAGAAAAGATTCGATCGGATGAACTTAGCCGAGCTTGGACTTCAATAATGGTTTCAGAACCTTTGAATGCCTCCCATCCAAATTGGTATAATCATTGCACAAACGTGCAAATTCCGACCTAGGGTGAGTAGACTCCGGATTAGAACCGGCTGCTTGAGCATTCTTTACTAAATCAAGAAGCTGCTGGGCAGTCACAAATACTCCATCTTAGGGAGTAACACTATATTGACCGGTGCTGGGATGGCCAGGTCTAACCATTTCTCTTCATTAAGAAGGAAAGAAGAAGAAGAAAAAGGTTATTCACAAAATGAATATCAAACAATAATAATTGATAAAACAAGGAATCACAAAAGAAAGTAGGATAGGACGGTTCAAAGACCCGAATAAAATCCTAAGGCTCGACTCCTAAGATGGACTTAGGACGATGATCCTTATTAAATTATTCTATATTGTTCCGAAGTTTGGCTTTGATACCAAGCTGTGACGCCCCACCTCTATACCCACGCTAGCCAATGACACTACGAAGTAATGTCGTCAACTAGCACAGAGAATAAGGCCGTTGAGGAGCGACCATCCGTGTAATTGCTTTCTGTGAGCACCGATATGCGAGATAGTTTAAGATGCATTTCATTTCAAGAGGAAATTCGACATGCCGATACAAACTCATAGCTACTACACAGTGGCTTTAATATCTTCGGAAACAAATACAGAAATAAGCATAACACAAATCAGTCATAGATATCCATATCACAAAGGCGGAAATTGATATGTATATAACACTTAAAAGTGTACATCAGAGTAGTGGTCAAACAAGATCCACAATTCCACAAAAGAATAGTTACAAGTGCAAGATAAAAGAATATGTATACATCAATGAGTTTATATCTCAAATGTATACAACCAAAAACTACTAATCTAAGTAGTTTGCCAAAAGTCAGGATAATAATAAGCCCAGACGTGGAGTCAAGCAGAAGCACCTGTAACATCTTGGTCTGACCCAAGTATTATTTAGTAATATTATAATAAACGGATCAGTCAGCTATAAATATCAAATGAAATGATATAGAATAAGAGATATGACAAAATCGTATAATAACAAAAATGTCGTACTATGATAAGTACGTAATTGAAAATCAACAAGAGATTAATCAATATCACAAGAATCTTCTCAGTGATAAAAAGGGATGTCATACTCTATATTTTTATTCACAAAAAGTTATGACATAGAAATTCACCAATGCACAAATAATGATAAAGCTTATCAATGTAAATCACGAAAATTGGTGAAACACAAATTCTAGAAATCAATCAATAGAAATCCAAAAATCACAAAAAGGGGAAAGAGGCCTGTCACTAGAACGGGAGCATTAAAACTCACCAACACGTGTATCACGAAAACGGAAAGCTATTCCATGGTTGCTAACCATTAATTTTGAGCCAAGGCTCCACTAAAACAACTCGAAGACCATGAGCTGAAGTTCCACTAAAACGGCCGGAAGACCATGGGTCGCTACCCTACCAAGCCGAAGCTCCACTAAAAACGGGGTTTAGTCTCCCTCGCAGACAAAGAGACATCGCACATTGCTAGTCTAAATCACAAAATGATCATCATTGATCACAAGAAGTGTCAATTACACTAAGCTAGTAAATATATGAGCTTAGCTTCATGTCTCATAACCACTAGCTTAACTTAAATATTTACGAACAAATTGTAGATCTCCACTTGAAAATTGTCACAAGAGGTTCAATCGAATAGGTCCAAGAATTAACCGACGAAGTAAACGCAAGCGTTTCATACCACTTGTTTAACTAAGCCGTTTAATTAGATTTCTCATACGGATGAGGTAAACGTTTGTATATACTAATAGATTGGAAAACGGTTTAAGAAACGAGCTTTGTAATAAAAAAGAGTTGAAATCGTTTTGATGAAAGAATTTTGATATTTACTACTAGTATTGAAAACCTTTATATTTTGAAGTAACAAATCACAAAAATGATTGTAGGAACAACCAATCACTAAAATTCACATACGAAGACGTGAATAAAATCCAAAGAAATCGATACGGAATCCATCAAAGTGGAAATACCCAAAAACTCAAAAAATAGAAGTTATCAAAGTTGACAAAGGTGATAACAACTAATCGGAGAAGAAGAATCGATTAACAATTGGAAAAACAAAGCAAAACGAGCAAAAATAGGCAAACAGGGAAATAGGAGAATAGGAGCAGGTCGGTTGACCGAACTTCCTGAGTCGGTCGACCGAAAATAGGCCAGAAAGTCTCGGCTACAGCTTCGGTCGACCGACCCAGGGGGTTCGGTCGGCCGAACTGCATTTTCTTCAATTCCTACCCTATTTAATAAAAGTGCAAACTGTCACTCAATTTGTAACCGGTCGAGCACGGACGCTAGAGGATTACGCCCATCGGCTACCCGATTCTATTGGCTCCTCGATGCATCACCAAAAACATGTTCAAACATCAAAGTTAGGATCTTTAAAGATTTGAACCCAAAACACTAAAAATTGGAATATTCACCAATTCAATCCAACCCAAAAGCAAGTGCACAAGAATAAGTGTTAGGAATTCATACCCAACAATCAAAGATAGTTATAGAAAAAGATGTGAGATAAAAATCTCACCTTTTCACAAAATCAATGAAGGAAAAGCTTGAAAGCAATGGAAGAATCAACCACACTTCAACACAAGCCAAATGAGCTTGAACCTAAGCTCAGAAGAAGAACATTCCCAAAGTTAGGTTTAGAAATTTCTGAAAATTGAAAGGAGAATGAGTTGGAGAAGAAGAATGAGATGCTTACTAATGGCTTCTCTTAGAATTTGGAGCTAGAGCTTGGATTTTGCAAATGAACTAGGGCTTGGAATTCTAATTTCCAATCTTTTCCCCCATTATTCTCTTGAGCTTGAGAGAGTTAGGAAATGAGGAATGAATGAAGAGAAGTGGAGAGGGGTTGGGTTGATATAACCAGAATTGGGCAAATGGGCTGAACCCAACCCAAAGCCCTATAGAAAAAGTAGAAAAAATCAACTTACTCCAAACATATCAAAGCTTATACTCAAAAAGGTTGCAAACGGAATTTTGAACTCAATGGAAGGGGTCTCGAATCCCAATTCGGCTATTTGCAAAAAGTAACTTTTCGGACTATAATCCGACTAACGATAAAATATTTAAATAAAGTATTTAAATACTCAATCGTAAAATATGCGGGTTGTTACAAAAACAATATATACCTATATACACGACGCGAATACACACACACACACCCCCATGCCAGCAACATGAAATTAGCCCTGAAAACTGATATATTTTATGTATACAGACCTTATGTGTGGCATATCCAAATTGTAAAAAACTATAAAATAATATAAACTAAACCGTATAAACTTATATTCACAATTTAGACTTGCTTTTATAAAACTGTAAATGAACAGAAATTTGGCAAATTGTACTACATATCTGTAGCGGGCAAATAAAACCTTCACTTTAAGTTTCCTTCCAAAATTTCAGAGCAATATACAAGCAATACTACACCCGCTTATACACTATAAATATCAAGTACAAGCATGATATTGGAACAACTACAAAATACGAAAGTTTTTTTCTTCTTCAAACATGCGCAAGCAACATATTTCAACTCATGTCATAACCAGATATATGCGAACAACTTGTTGGAAAGCGAAGTGTACATATCTCATCATAAAGCATTGACTTTGTTCATAATAGAGCCTATTATATGGTTATACTAAATACCTATCCATACTATAGTTTAAATAATATACAAAGTTGCATGCAGACCGTGACCATATGCTCAAAACCACATTATTTAGAACAACAGACAACAAACCCATTATATTTTAAACTGACTCAAATATAACTTCAAAAAAAATAAGGATCAATATATATTAAGAACTCCCTCACCTATATAAAAGAAGATGGGATCTAGATTGAGACAAAGGAGCTGACGCATAGCCATACTAGGGGAGGTGGAGACGAGGTGTGTGTTGGCTAGGGCGGAGGCTATTATTTATGTGGTGGGAAGGCGTGCATGGAAAGAGGGGGTGAGCAACTCGTGGCTTGCATGGAGGAAGGTGGTTGTGCTATCTGGTGGTGAGGCAATCGCTTGTGTGGGCTGAGGTAAGCGATGGTGCAGAGCTTAAGTGAGGCGATGATGGGTTAGGTTGCGAAGGAAGCAAGGTCGCTGGAAAGAGAATGACAGTAATGAAAGCACGTAAAGAGAGGAAATGGAGAGGTGCAGTGCTCATTTATGGCATGAGGTCGGTAGGCAAGGCCAAGCGATGGGTGGAAGCCAGGTGGTGGAATTGGGTCGGAGGAGATGCATGCGGAGAGGAGGAAAAATTGGCTTGGAGGGGGAGGTAACAAACGGGAAGAAAGAAAGTAGATAGTTATATAAAACAGAGAAGGGAAAGAATGAACGAGCGCAAATAAAATAACTAAAACGTAACGGCAATATTTTGGGACGCTAAAAGTTAGCAGTCAGTTCTGGAAAAGCAAAAGCCACGTTGAAAAAAAATCTGTAAATGCTAGTTAGCGCTAGAAATTTGAATGGACATCACAACGGTACCGGTATGAATCATTTTTTGGGGTTCCATTGTGTACGAGACTTCAAAACAAAAAAATGTACCGTAGAGATCGGCGCAACGAGACGATTAAAATGGTATGTAGATACTGGTGGTACGATTGAATTATAAAATTCGAATTTTTTGCTGGCGGAAAATGCAGCAAAAATGGAGAAAATAAGATCGACTGAGCTAAAGAAGTCCGACTTTTTAAAAGTGAAAGATGACATCATGTTCAAAAGATGATGTAGAAATTTTCTGTAGAAAAATATTCAGGTTTGGAAATAAATTTATTATCATTAAATTCTAACTGATTTAAATTGGAATAAAATTACACAATAAAAATTTCTTCAATATTATCTAATGAAAATTTACCAACTGCTATGTTTAAGAAGGTGTATTCCAAATATTAAACTTTATTTTCAAATTTTATTGTTTAAAATTTCATAAAATTAAATTAAATATATTATTATAAAAATTTAAATTTTACAGGTCGTTAACTCTCCCACACTCAAAACTTTTCATCCTCGAAAAGGAAGTAAGTAGGAGAATAAAAACAGCCAGAAGAAAAATTGATTGAAGGTCAAGATTAAACAATTAATTTGAAAACATCATTTGCAAATCAATTATCTTCCATACATTAATACTTTTCAAATATCATTAATACGTCGATAACCATTTACTTTAATATTAATTAATAGCTTCTAAAATATTTATAATACTAATAACTTTTTAATAGACCATGCGGTATATAAATAGATAGTATTTTAAAAAGGATATATTCAAAAGGGAAAAGAAGGTAGATTCCGTAATAGAATATAGGTGAATAAATAAAGCTGAGCAGATATGGTAGACCTAAAAGAATATTATATGGCATGGATAATTTATTCAAACCATAAGAATTTCAATTTCAAATATTAATATAAAAATTCTCTATTGAAAAATACTTTTATAATAAAATACCTATATAATAAAATACTTTTATATTGAAACCAATTTTCCTTTTGAAATACTTTTATAACTCGATGTTTCAACAAGTTTATTCTCGTTCCTGCAAACTCTGGCCATGCGTTGATCCGACGCAATGCTAGAATTCCCTAGGTACTTAGTAGACTTGTTTCAACACCCAATGAAAATACTGGAAAATTTTTAAAACAGATATGGAAAGTACAATCCAAACAAATTAACCAAATCATTTTCTAACCACGGATCGCAGATACGTAATGGTTACGCCTGGATCCCCCAGGAAACATCCGTATCCATAAGCTATCTCAGCTCTACGAATTACGCCATGATGACTTGTAGACCGCAGATACACAATGGTTACACTTGGATCCCCCAGGAGACATCTGTACCCTTAAGCTATCTCAGCCAGCAGATTTTGCTACTAATACGACCTACATAGATCGCAGGATACACAATGATTACGCTTGGATCCCCCAGGAAACATCCGTAATCTAGGCTATTTCAGCCAGGCAAATTATGCTATGCAATCGCGCTCATAAGACCATGAAGATCTCCATAGAATTCGATGGACACACAAGTATCATATCTGAAAAACCTAAATCAGAGAGAATAATATCGATAGAATGAATCCAGTGTGGCCACAAAGCGGATATCAAGCAGAAGGCACTTTCCATATCTTTAATTTGAAAATATATATCATATAGTACCTTTTCAAATCACTTTCAAATATCATACTTATACAAAGTCCACCATATATAAGATTTTATTTTCAAATCGAATACTTTCCAAAATCAATAGTGTATCAAATCATGCTTATATAGGCTTCGATTATATATGATTTCACTTTTCAAATTGAGCACCTTTCTAAATCAATAGTTTACAAATTAACATCATACTTATAGAAATCAATTTTACATAGGTTCGATAACTCCCAAATCAAAGTATTTAGTAAAATAAAGTTCTCAAATTTCAAGTCGTTTCAATATCAGTTTTGTTTCAATATCATATATGATTTCACCAAATCATTTCTTCCAAATTATACATATTCAGTTTCAAAGTTCCTCAAATCAATAGGTTTAGAAAATAATCCTGGTTTCCAAATCGACAAAATCTAGGTCAAACAAATTCATATACTTAACAAAAAATTTCGAACTTATTTACCCTTTCGAATGAATTATACTTTTCAAAATCACAAAGCTTTGACAATTTAAACCTTGATTTGGAAGTGCTCGAACATTCAAAATAGTTGAAGAAATTAAATTTCCAATTCAGAGTAGGAAATCAACAACAATTAGTAAATCAATTTCAATATAGAGAATTATACCAAATCAAATCCGAAAGTCGAGGACTGAACACCGGCTCACTTCAAATCGTTTCAAATATATATACATATATCTTTCGAATATAAAAATCATACTTCGGAATTTGAAATCAAAATTTGCTTCACACAATCACTCGCATAGCAAAGCCACTAGAGTGGCCTTTCCCCCACTCTGACACTCGAAAATCAATGTCGATGATGCGTGCACTCATCACCAAAATTATTCTACAGCGAAATAAGCGAGTTTTGGACTTCTATTCCCTTGAAAATTTCTTTGAAATTCTTCGAAATCGTTGAAACTCGTTTGAAGTCATTTGAAACATTTCTTATATGGAAAATACAGATCGTATAATTATATATTCTCGAAATCTCAAAACCAAATTTCAGAACACCAGAATTCAACTCCTCGAATTTTCAATTTAAAATCCTTCATTTATGAAACATTTTTATATAAATCCATTTCTTTTATAATCTTCAAAATTTCAAATCCTTTCGAAACTTTTATATGTAGATTAAACATTTCTTATTCATTTTATATATAGGCATATAATCCTTATCGAAAACATTTTCACTTTTATATATAGAATAAAATCATAGTTATCAAAATAATAATTTCGATACATAAAACAATTTCTAAAATACAAACAAACCCGATTTTCGAAGGATGATTTAAGAATGTATTTCAAACAAAGATAGAGATTCAAATTAGAGGGTCTCTAATAAAATAGAATTCTGATTCAAAGATAGGCTCGACCAACGATGAGATAACTAAATTTTAAAATAGAAGATGGATTTACTTATATAAATTGCAGGCGACCTTAAGAGGGTTAACCGTGACTTCAGGAATATGATTGATGCGGAATTCTAAGGCAAATCGACATTCGATCAACCAGATAGAATTCAGCATGACAAAAGATAGCAGCATCTAACCCAAGGGATATATAAATCTCCGGTGAATCAATTCCAATTGTAAAGGAGTTCACCCCTTTACACATCATTCAAAGATTGGCGGGGTCGCCTATTCTTCTAGAAATCATTCGAAGTGGAGTTATGGGATACTCCAGAATCCAGAAAAAACAAATAGGGATGACAAGGATGGATTTTGGAACCGAAGGGAATGTTCCCAAAATTGAAAGTAAATTCAAATCAAAGAGGAAGGAATTCAAGCTCGAACAAAAGTGATTCTGCAATTAAACTTACCGTATATGCTAAGTTTTGCCTAGAGCCAAAGCGCTGATACCAACTGTAACAACATGATATTTTCAACCATTCGCATCTACACATGCCGGACTTGAATTGTTCAAAATAACAGATCGTTAATTTAAATTTGGTAAAACTCAGCATGCACAGTAAATAAGTCAATCACATAATCATAAACACAGAGTATAGAGAAATATAATGCAGTGGAATGTACAATTAGTAGTTCATGAAGCTACTGTATAGACATAAGAGTTTGGAATAAAATACAACGAAATATCTCAAACACAATGAAGTCTCCAGTATGAACTGATGACTTTTCTAAACCAATCATCTGGAAGCTAAAAGCTGAATCGATAGTTGGATCTCTAAACGAAGCTCCAAACTCCAAAGGTGAGTCTCAAATGTTGTATCACTCAGTCTGACCCAAGCGTGAAGCAAAATGCAAAGCACTCGAGTCAGGATTAACATTCTTATATCAATAAATCCAACTCAAGTGAAATATCAACTGAAATACAATTAACTTAAAGGATGTTTGCGATAACCATCCTCTAAGAATCCATATGACTATCTACCATGTAGAAATATACACTGTAGCACCGTGGTCATTTCAAACTATTTCATACTTCGAAACCAAAGTATCAGTTCAATTTCATATGTATCTATTCCAAAATACAATATATATTTTATAATTTACAAAGTAAAGTATTAGTAATTTCCTCAAACTTTACAGATCGCTTCAAAATCAACTAGGCTTTCCCATTCAAATTAAATTCAATCTCACTTTATCAATTCTTATCCAATTCAGTTTTCTAAATAACAAATTCAAATTATATTGATTTCAAATACAGATCTGAATCACAAATAAATCATTTAAATTCCAATACATTTCAAAGCTTTAATATTCAACATTTTCAGAGTCAAATTTAACAATTTCATATAGATCTCGATTGAACCTCATTATTATCTAGTCCTGAAATATTCACTTAATAATTTTAATATCATTTAAATAATCCAAAATTACAGTTTACTAAATATTTCCTTGAATTCATTTGAACGGGAAATATTCATTAACTTGCTTAAATCAAAATCACATGATTCAATCATATATTTGGATCACAATTTCAAGAAGTTAAATTGATTTAATCAAATTAAATTCTTACTTGATTACAATTTCAAATGTATTTCAGATTTACCTTCCCAACCTTAACTTATTCATGTTATTACCAAAAGCTATTTGAAAATATAAATTGAAATGCATAAACCTATTATATGCACTAAATCAATCTTAATTAAGTTTAATATTATCATTTAACCTACATATATATATATATCATTACCATTTTATAGTATATTTAAGAATCGATATTTATTACAGCTATATATCTCTTTTCAAAACCATATAGTTCATTTTCAAAATATTTATATAGACCATTGGCATCGGTGTTTAATTTTCTATTCTATGGTAAAGTGATACGGATATTATCATTTCAATCCGTAATTTAAATATATACGGGTAGATATCATTTCGACCCGTAATCCCAAATTCAATCAAATGAAAATCGGTTGGGTCTATCATTTCAACTGATAACGATCTTCTCCTATTTTAAAGTCCATTCGGGTATGTATCATTTTAACCATGGTGAATTCTGTACTAACAAGGAACTTACTGCGCGATAACAGATATGATAATAATATAACAAATAATAATATGACATGCATATATCATCAGTAATTAAATGAAATATAAATAAAAGGATATGCTGTCATATCCCATAGGTGAACAGATGCAGATAATACCCTATCTAACCAAAATTAAATAAATAAAAATTTAAATTAGCAGCATATTTCAATTGCCATTTCAATTGAAATCAACTTTAATAAATATAAGAACCTTAATCGTGAGTGATTGCTCACCTTTCGAGGCTTGAGATGACAGATAACACGACGAGCTACGATTGAATCACCATATGGACTATCGACTGATCCAACAACAAATCTCAAAGCAAAGCAAGTTAAACACGAATTTGACGGACAAGGCTGATAGATAAAGAAATGATGAAATAGATCAGAATCTACATGATATAGACTGAAACGATATATATTATTCTATTATATTATTTTCTGAAACCAATATTAAATTTGGAACTTATATTTAAATATAAAATATATACATTTTTAAATTAATACTAAATTTAAACCCCTAAAAATAAAATCTCAGACCCATTTACATATGAAATTACAATTAAATATACTCTCACATGCTACTATATAAAATAATTATATGCAGACTCTACGAATACATAGAAATATTCACCAAAACATAATTATCTTTCAGGCAGTATGTAGACCTAATATTTTTTAAAATATATAAGCAATGGACATACAAACAACAGTTCAAAAATTAATATACTATATCAAACATATCTTACATTATCTATACGTATATATTAATATATACGTACTTTGAAATATACTTTATAAAATATGTCAATGCCAACATATTATATTCTGTTAACAGACTAGTATTATACAAACCCATTACATAGTAAAATATAATATTATAAAATATATACGCTTTCCAATAGATTACTGCCAACCGAAGCAAAAACCAAACAATATATACACACAGCCATAGCTAGGGGAGGTGAAGACGAGGCGTGTGTTGGCTAGGGCGGAGGCTGCTAGTTATGTAGTGGGAAGGCATGCGCGGAAAGAGGGGGTGAGCAACTCGCGGCTTGCATAGAGGAAGTTGATTGTGCTATCTGGTGGTCACGAGATCGCTTGTGTGGGCTGAGGTAAGCGGTGGTGTAGAGCTTCAGTGAGGCGATGATGGGTTAGGCTGCGAAGGAAGCAAGGTCGTTGGGAAAAGAATAGTAGTAAGGAAAGCACGTAGAGAGAGGAAATGGAGAGGCGCAGTGCTGATGCATGGCATGAGGTCGGTAGGCACGACCAAGCGATGGGTGGAAGCTAGGTGTTGGAATTGGGTCGGAGGAGATGCATGCGGAGAGGAGGAAAAATTGGCTTAGAGGGGGAGGTAACAAACGGGAAGAAAGAAAGTAGGTAGTTTTATAAAACAGAGAAGGGCAAAAATGAAGGAGCGCAAATAAAATAAATAAAGATGTAACGACAACATTTTGGGATGCTAAAAGTTAGTAGTCAATTCTAGAAAAACAAAAGCCACATTGAAAATAAAACGATAAATGCTAGTTGTCGTTAGAAATTTGAATGGACATCACAACGGTACCGGTATGAATCATTTTTTTTGGGGTTCCGCTATGTACAGGACTTGAAAACACCGAAATAAATGTACCATAGAGATCAACACAGCGAGACGATCAAAACGGTATACGGACACTGGTGGTACAATTGAATTATAAAATTCGAATTTTTTGCTAGGGGAAAATGCAGCAAAAATGCAGAAAATAAGATCGACCAAGCTAAAGAATTCCGAATTTTGAAAAACGAATGATAACATCTTGCTCTGAAGATGATTTAGAAATTTTCTATAGAAAAGTATTCACGTTTGGAAATAAATTTATCATCATCAAATTCTAACTGATTTAAATTGAAATAAAATTACACGATAAAATTTCATTCCATATTGTCTGATGAAAATTTACCAGCTGCTATGTTTAAGAAGGCATATTCCAAATATTAAATTTTTATTTTCAAATTTTATTGCTTAAAATTTCACAAAATTCAATTAAATATATTATCAAAACAATTAAAATTTTACGAGCCGTTACACGACAATTGAAGTTCAACGAGTTTTGAACCATTGCGGAAATGGGTCCACTCTACTGTTGCTTTGGAGCTCCTTCTCTAGGACACTGTTTAGCTAGATGACCTTCCTGCTAGCACACATAACATTTTCGAGCTACATTGTTGCCTCTAGGTTTTCCGTTACCCTGCCTCTTCCAGTTCGGGTTGAATTTCCTTTTGTTCTAATCGGTAGAATTTCCACCAGGTGTTAACCCTATTGCCAAAGGTTTCTTTTTCGTAAGCTCTTCATATCTCAACGCCATATCTACCTATTCCACAAATGATCCTTTGAGATGTGCAGTCGTCCTCTCATGAAATTCAAGCCTCATTCCATGCAAAAACATCTCATTCTTCATAAGCGGTGAGACAATAAGACCAGGTTCATAGCGGAACAACTCATTGAACTTGGTTTCATACTCCGATACAGACAAACTTCGTTGCTTAAGCTCCAGAAAATTTCTATACAGTCGAGTCTTCCCTGCGGTGGGCATAAACTGTTCTTCAAACACTTCCTTGAACTTGCTCCAAGAGATATCATCCTCAGAAATATTCATGGTGACTGCGTCCCACCTTGCAGCTGCTCCCTCCTGAAATTGCCATGATGCCATAAAACGCTTCTTTTCATCCGTCAGACATAAACTCTTGAAAATCCGCTCACATGAGTGCAACCAAACTAGCACTTCAATAATAGACTCTGTACCCTTAAAAGGCTTTCCTTCGTTATTGGTAAAGTCTTTACATAGAGTTGCAAAGCTCACTCGAGGTGGTATTGGGTTTACAGCCTCGTTAGTTACCCTTCCTCCATCAGAATTCGGACCTCTTCCATTTGTGGTCGTCGTGCTACTCACACCTCTGCCTCTTCTTCCTCTGATACTCATGTTGCCAACCTGTTAAGGTAACCCAACAATCATGTAGGTGTATATAGATATAAAAATTTATGTATGCTCTCTTAAGATAGGTATTAACCGTAAAAGCCTAGGTATTATCTCAACCTAGTGCTCTGATACCAACTTTGACAAACCACCTTTCACTCCATAGAAAGACGCATCGTAAATTAAAGAAACAAGTAGGAAAGAAAATAGATAGAAAGAAAGAATTAAACAACATCAGAATCTCATTGTGGAATGTAAAAATTTGTTACATCACATAAATATTACACAGTAGTCATTAATTCCATACACCAGAGTCATTCAGTTATACAACATTATATTAGACAGTCGTGATGACTTGCCTATCCATTACGACCCAAAATGCAAATAGAGATTCTAATACAGCGGAATAGATATACATAGATATGCCAAAGTATCCTGCTCTAAGTCTTCTTTAAAATACGTCAAGCCAACCTAAATCACTTAGCTACTCATAAAAATTTGAGTAACCAAGATTTTAAGAAAACAGAAAATAAACTCCGGGTCAGACATGGGTTTGGTGTGAGTAAACGGTTTAAGTTGTTTGACTTGAATTCTTTTGAAAACAAGGGTATCTCGTAAGACTCACCGCAAATAAACACGGTCAATTTTTCCCTTACGGTAATCAAAATATTTAATAGGTAATCCAGTTATATAACAATAGTGTCTAGAGTTTTCAATATAAAATAGGAAATAGCTGGAATGCTTACATCTCACGTTCCAACACATTTGGGCATAATCAAAACGGTATGGGCACTTATTGGATCTTAGATTCCATACAATTGTAGGTCTACTGGGGTACCGCCAGTCACAGTACTGGGTCTAGATCATCGTACCGAGGATCCTCCCGGATCCCCTATAACACAAGACCAAAGGTATCTTTTACTGGATAGTTCGAATAAAACAACCCCGCGGTTGTGGCCAACAACTGCCCACACAGCGAAATAAAAGGGACATCTAGAAAAGGGGAAAATATTGTCCTACATGGGTGCTACCCACTTAGCCTTTCTGCACCTTCCTTGTTTTACGCATTCCCAGTTGATGAGGCTTGAGGCTACGATTACCTTTATAGCACACATACCTTGGATTGCTCATCGTCCTCCAATGATGATGGTCTGATAGCATTCGTCCATACAACTCCATTCCGGGTCCGAACGGAACCGAAGACACTATCTACGCTACACTCATTTTGGAATTACCCTTAGGGTCAATGACAAATAGCCCTTGCATTCTGAATCTTCATTCGAGATCTTCACTTGAGATTTCACGACCTATCGCTTATTTTGGACCGATGTGGCTTTCAAAAAACAATCTGATACCCGATCCCGCTCTCATCGAAATCCAAACGCCATCTTTTAAGGCCAAGTTGTTTATGTAAAACAATTCAATTTAATTCAGAATGTCATTTTACACAGAAATTCATCACAGATATCTAAAACATCTACGTTAATCAATAGTTCAATTCAGGGATTTCATATCACAGAATGCACAAATTATCATACTAGAGATATTGAATAATCAAAACATTTAATACAGTTTAACATTCATAGGAAAAATTAACTGGTCACACCATTTCTAATTAATTTAATTTAAAAATAAATAAATTAATTAGTTATAAATCCTGCTTAATTATCCTTAATTAATTACATGCCATTTATTATTATTTTAATTAATTATTGGAATTAATTAATTATCATTTGCGATTACTTAAGACTTTATTTAACTAAAAGTTTAAAACACTTATCTTAACCATTTACTTAATTACATTATTAACTTTATTTGAAAACATTTAGGAATTAAATTAAATAATTAATGTAATATATAATTATCCTAAACCAAATCAATTTAAGTTCGAACATTTAACTTTATAATTCTTGGGCTTGAAACTTGCTTCTAAACTTATTCAAAAATTACTTTGAAAACTTGTTCATGAATTTACTCTTTTTTAAAAAACTTGGTTAATTTTTCTTTCTATACCACTCTGGCCCAAGCCTAAAAATCCTAAGCCAAAACTTAATTTTCCCCAACTCTCTTCCTTCCTCAAAACTTGCTAAATCACTAGCGTACAAACTCGATCCAAACCCTTATGCAAACTCGAGCCCAACCCCTTCTTTCCCATCTCATTCTCTTCTTCCCACTCTAGCCTATAGCAAAACACTGATACACATGCCCTCGTGCACAAGCACAAGGAAAAGGAGCCACTCCGACCATCATCGACGGTCCTACCAAGCCGCCGTCAACCCTGCCGACTACCCTAACCACCAGAATCCACGTCGACCATAAAAAAATCAAACGGTAGTGCCATCGCCTGAACCAAAACCGACTCCTTCTCGCCCCTCGTTCCACCGCCACAGACCACTAGAATCCACGTCCTAACGCCAAAAGCTTCATCTGACCTCCCTCTACCTTTTTCCCCTCCTCCGGTCCATTCAGATGCCACCACGACATCGCACTCACCCAGAAACTAACCTCGACCTGAACGAGCTCTAAAGCCCTACATCTTCCTTGTGCCACCACGAAAAACTAAAACCCCTTTTACCATTTTTCCCAAGCTCCTCGACCTACCTCCACCAACAACCCCGAGTTCCCTAGAACCTCTGGTCACCAGAAATCAACAAAAACCCAATTCCCGTTCAACTCACAAAATCTCCATACATTCGAACTAAAAGTTTTGTTATTATTGTTAAAAAATCATAGTTTTCGAAAGCAAATCTGATTATAAAAGTGAAACTAGAAATTAAAATAGTTGATTTCTCTGATATATTACATTTCCATTGTAATTTCTATCTTTCCAATTAACCACATACTAATTTCACATAAAATTATTTTTAAGAAGAAGATTTAGTTAATACAAACAAGTTTCCTTTAGACGTCATAAATTAAATTACTTAAATGAGGAGAAATGGAATTTTTTGAATGAATTTTAAGTCTATTAAACAAAAAAGAGGCATGCACATATACACACAGGCATGCACGCAGTAATCCATCTTACATTCCAACAAAAATACATTTGTACATCCATGCAAATCACAGTCAAGCTATTTCTGCAATCAATCTTTCATGCACAGGTCAACAAATAGGATTTAGCTTTTTAAAAGTTAAATATACTCACCTAGACTCTTAACGGAGAAACTCATATGTTTAAAGTTGAAAACTATGCTCGATATTGAAACTACAACTTGATTTACTTGTTAAAGCTGTGTTGAACATGAATCGAATCTTGCTTTACTTTAGTTTGAAACTTGAAAGAGTTTGATTTTTTTTTTAGTTTTTAGCTTGGTTTTTCTTTGGTTTTTAATTTGTTAAAAATGAAAGAAGGAATAGAGTTGAGACGTATATATAGGTGTATAAATTGTACACCCCTGGTTTCTTATTTACATTATATTTTTATTTATTTTTATTAACATTTGAAAATGAAGAAAACAATAAATTTGACACTTGTACACAACATCTCTTTCTAGCTTAAA
This sequence comes from Allium cepa, assembly GCA_030765085.1. Lineage (NCBI taxonomy): Eukaryota > Viridiplantae > Streptophyta > Magnoliopsida > Asparagales > Amaryllidaceae > Allium > Allium cepa. The sequence goes on along the minus strand of CM060931.1, from coordinate 743,699,582 downwards.
AATGTCCAAAAGTGAATATTTTACATTCGTTTATGTTTTATATTTTTATTTTTACATTTGCTTATTATTTATTTTATGTAACTTCAAAAGTAATAATATAAAACCTGTCTATTTATTCTTTTTTTATTTTTAACTTAAGTTATTACTACTTAAATTTAATAACTACATATATATATATATATACACTAGTGTCTAAAATGTAGAGTTTTAAATCTAATTTATTTTTAAGATATATATTTTGAATTTCAGTCATAGTCTCATTTACAATCTACATATATATATATATATATATATATATATTAGATAGCATATTTATTGTTTAAAAGATAAGTTTGGCAGATTTAAATAATTATATAAGAAGATTATCAGTTTAAGATTTGATAAAAATTCCAAATTGTCACATATATAATAACCTATTTTTATACAAAAGAATCTATAGTTGTTTTACACTTACAGTCATCAGAGTATAGTAATCAATACATTAATCTAGACAGTTATAATAACTTGTCCTTGTATGGTAGAAATATAAGTCATGTGCGAAATAACGTCTCTGTCATCCAGCACATCTCTTGAGCTTCATAGCATCCTATCCGGAATCTATAATACTCGGTCTGACCTGAGCATTATAATTAAATAACGTCCGAGTCAGTCTAGATAACCAGCGTGAGAAATCACACTCAATTTGAATTATTGAAGTTATCAAAATCTTAACAAACGTATCTCATAAGACCGCATCACACATAAACATGATGGGTTTTTCCCTTACGATAACCAAAACATTTTATAGAAAATCCAGTGACATTATTAGTGTTTAAGTACAAATACCTATTCAAATAGTTTAAATTGTTACGTTCATTAAATTCTAGAATACTAGGCTCTACAAACAAATCCGTAAAGGTACATATTAGAGAATGGATTCCATATAACGAATGGGCTACTGGGGTACCGCCCATCATAGTACACCTCTAGAAAAATGTACTGAGGACCTCGCTGGGATACCCTATAACAAAAAACCGGTCTACCACTAACCTGGATAGTACCGTATATTTGATCATCTTGGGTGCTCCCACCCTTAAAAACGAGCGCTCCCTTTTTCATGCACAACCATATCCATATTTTAAATATATTTCTGAGGGTATCTAGAAAAGTGATAACATACCCTAATTGGGTGCGACCCACTTAGCCTTGCTGTATCTCACCTATTTTAGTCATTCTCGATTGATGAGGCTTGAGGCTTTGTTGCCTTTTAGAATGCTCACTGTCCTTCAACGATGATGTTCTGGCAGCATTCGTACATACAAGTTGTCTTGGGTCTGGACAAACCGAATCAACGTCTTTACTATCTCCACTATATCCACTTGTAATGCCCGAATCGGATCGAAGTGGTTTACGGATAATTAAATCTGATCCCAGCCTCTCCGAAACAATCAACAAATTTGGCCAAATTTGATAGTCGGTTATTTAACTATCAAATAACATCCATATGCGGTCGCTAGGCCTTATTTTAGATATTCAAACATTTATTTCGAAAAATCTTTACAGAAATATATATTCAAATTTCTTTCAATATTTTAATATTTAGAAGCAAATTCAAATACTTAAATCCATAATAGGACATTCCTAAAACATCACAACACTTAGAAATATTTTCCCAGTTTCATTTATAATTCAACACTTTGTAATTTATTTATATAATAATAATCTCATAGTTAAAATATTTCAAATCGTTCCAAACCAATACTTAGGAAATATCTTTAAGTATAACGCTCCAAAATCATTTCATTTTCCAATACTTAGTAAACATTTCATTTATTTCCTATTTCTCAAATCCTTTACGGTTCACTTGTAAATTTCTTATCTCCCTTTTAATAAATTCTATAAGTTCCAGAATCTATTAATTAATTTCCTTTAAAATCGATTTCACTATTCTATAATTCCCACCACCCATTTCTTACTTCCTTTATGAATTCTAATTCATTTTTTTTGAAGTTCTCTTATTTCAATGGTTAGCAAATTTCCCCTAAATTTTCCATAATTCCACCATAAGATTTCTCCTTTGAAAACCATTGAACACACTTTGTTTATGAATCTTGGGAGCATTTATAAATCAATTCAAATCACTCTCAAATCTCGATATACATTAAAAAAAAATTAAAAAGAATAGTATTTATTACAAAACACGTTTAAGTAATTTATTAAAATATCAAAACATTCTCAATAAAAAATCAAAACTCATTTCACCCTCATTTTACTATAGCTAATCGATTTTCAAAGCGGATTATAAAATTTTGAATTTTATTTCGATTAATATTCTTTATTTGAAAAATGCACTTCAAAATATTCCAATAATAACTAGCTTTTATTTATATAGTTTAATAAATAAAAGTTCCTTTTAAAAAAACTTTGATTCTTAATAAAAAATTATTTTTTGCTTTAAAAATCGCAAGAACCAATTTAACTTATAAACCTCCCTCGATTCAAAATACATCAATCCCATTTTGATTTCCAAACCATTTTCACTTTTCAAAATAGAATCCATTATTTTCCCAAAACCAATTTTCATATCTCGACATAAGCTCACACTATGGAATTTTATTCCAATTTATAAATTGGTATCCTTTTTTCTTATTTATAAACATTATTTATAAATTTGTAAACTCCTTAGAGTTTCACTTGTTTATAAAACTAATCACATTTATAAAATCTTATTTCGTAAATCCATTTCTTAATAAATTCCGTATGTTTCACAAATCTAATTAAAATATCGATTTCAAACTCCTTTTCATATTTTCCAACAATATCGTTTAAAAATCCATCGTTTAAAAATCCTATATATAAATTATTTTTAAATCTCTATTTAAAATATATTTTTCTGAATAGTTAAGTAAAACCCAAAAATCAGTTTATCGTTTAATCCAATCAATTTTCTTTCAAAATAATCCAAACTTCAATATATACACACACACACATATATTTATATTCAAAATCTCCTTTTAATTCCTTCAAATTCAAAAATAATATTTATGGTATTTAAAATGCCAAAATTCAAGGCAGTGCTACTATAACTTCCAATTAATTTACAACACATCAATAATCTATAACGGATTATTCTAACACATCATATTTTACTATATATGAAAAACAATAAATATAAATTTGAGGAATCTAATTGGATCCTTCCATCATGTTTCTCTACATCCGCAGACGTTAATACAATATAAAAATATCCAATCCCACTTCGAGGATGATATCGTGGTATATACGACCATTCGCTATTATGCGGGGCGCATATGGTCTTATCCGCTCCAATAGGCGGAAATAATCAATCCAACTACTAACATATGTGCTGCTATATGTAATATCACATTTAACTGATAATAACTTATCAATTCAATCATTCAATCAATAATTAACTTTAACTATATAAAATTAATACCAATCTTCCAAATGAGTGAGATTTACTCACCTTGATTTTTTGTAGTCCATTCCAATTTTAAATCCAGTTGAAGGGCATTACATTTAATTTTATATCCAAGCTATCTTCAGTAAATTTCAAGTCAATTTTTAAGGCGAAATTTCGACCTTGTAAGAGATAGTTATAACTTTTATAAGCATTTGAATTTTTAATATATATTATTTAAATTAACTATAAACATTAACAGTTAACTAACCTCAACCCAAATGCCTTACTTATCACGATAACATCTCCACATCGTGTTGCGATCCTCCTTCCAATCGCAGAACCAACAACATAAAAAAAAACGCTTTCCACTGCCTTATCCTAATGCCAACAGTCGCCTGTTCTTGGAACAACTTCGTCATCACCGTACCTTTTCCGAGTTCACCCCTACTTTTCCCAAGTAATATTGAAATGAGCTTGAAGTTTTCCATCCTACAGCTTTTGCGCACAGTCGTGCCTCCAACCTAGCTCTACCCCAAGCACGACTCGTGACCAAACCACATATTAATAGCCCACCAAATCAACTATGAAATCTCCCTGCGTTGCTGCATCCGCTCAAACATCGTGCTTCTGATCAATACGCAAGACCCCCTTGCCCAGAAATCATGACTCAACCGCGTTACTATCTTCCTAGGTCGCTTCGTCCACCTCTCCTCATTTGCTCCAGACGACAAACTCCAAGTCGATATTGAATTCGACCGCCCTTCCTTTTTTGTTTTAAAACAAATTTTGATTTTGTCTTCGTTCAACTAAAAGAGTGAAAAGGGGGTACATGTTTTTATTTGATTTCATTCTTTTTTATTAATTTGAGAACGAGATCATGATTTTTAAAAGGAATTATTTCTCAAATGGGAAAATAAAAGTGTACGTGGTTTTAAAGAGGAAGGAGACACAATCCAATTGAAATGATAGAGAGAAGAGCTTACGTTTAAATTTGGGCTTGCTTCAGAAGAAAGGAACGACTTTGACTTTTCCGATTTATAATACCATTTAATTATAAAATATCTTGTTATACATATCTTGTAATTTTGAACTCCTACGGAGGCATGCCGCCTGGCGTTCCTAAAGTTATACCACTATTTCGAACATAATGGAACAAGTTTCGAGTCCAAATTTGGTCGTATGGAGAAGATTGCTTTTTAATCGACTATTTAAATTAATTTCAATTAAATTATTTCTAAGCGATTCTATCTTGCATGAACAAACGGTAAATCCAAATACTATAAAATCTAATAATAATACACTATTATGGATTCAATGGAATTGGTTTCATCAAATTTCGAGACTGTGCCCTGGATCGCTATTTTAATCATTGATTAAATCGACGATTTCTAAAACTTACAAAATTGCTTGAAATTTTCAGTTTTGAAATTTTACTGACTAAATTATAATTCCAAATCCAATACTTAAAACAATTTAAATATCACATATCAAACTTCGAAAATTCCGGATCGTACAATCCAGCAAGGGTTATGCCAGTCCTGTATTAGCAAGGATCGTTTGGTACGATCTCCGTACATTTTTCTAGAGGTGTACTAGATGGGTGGCACCCTAATAGCCCAATCATTGTAAGGAATCAAATATCCACTACGAGCCTGTATGGTTTTAGTTGTATACAAAATATGCTGAAACGTGAGATGCAAGCATTTCAGCTTTTTTTAGTAAACTTCTATAGACACTATTATAACATCAGATGATTTTATATAAAATGATTTGGTTATCATAAGGTAAAAACTCTCAAACTTATGGGTGGCATGGTACTAAGAGATACCTTTGATTTTCAAAGGATTTTGATAGCAGAATCAATCCAAATTGAGTGTGTTTTCGCACGTTGGTTTTTCAAGACTGGCTTGGGCGTTATTTAGTTATAATACTCGGGTCATACCAAGTGTTACAGATTCAGGTTAGAAAGCTATGGACCATAAGAAACGAGCCGGAGGATTCTCAAGCGTAATCCATGTCACGACTCGAAGTTCAGCGTTCAAAAAATCGACATCAAATACCCACTTGTATTTGACTGACGGAGATTCGTACGTCGAATTTAAGTTCGGATGGAGCTTATAACGACAATTTGATAAATAATAAACAGCGGAAAATAAAACTGCCAACATCAATATCCCTGATACAACATCGCAATACTATACAAAACCAACACCCACATCAGAGTATTTATATACATATACAACACAACTCCAAAATTAACCACCACAACATAACCACAAGTGATTTCATCCCAAGAAAAACTACAAATAGATAAAGCAATAATGAACATCCAAATTGAGACCCTCGAGATCCAAAAGTTTCAAAATATCTCCAAGTTAGAACCTTCAAACTAGTAGTCTCAAAACCATAAAACTCCAAGATCCAGCTAGTAACAAAACACCAAAGACCTGCTACTAGGCTGACCGTGTGGAAATTATAGGCACCCAGAGTTTAGAAAGGAAACAATAAACTCCGGGTCAGTCATGGGGCTGGTATGAGTAAAAAAAATAGTTGCTTTGAAAATAGAAGCAGTTTAGTTTAAATCAAAGCAAACAAAAGAATTTTGAAAGAAATTCGCAATGCTTTAAGAAAATGAAACTGCCATAAGCCCTCCCGCCTCACGCACAATGCAAACGCAGACTTGCGGAAAAATTCTTTGATATTATTACTAGTGCATAGTGTAGAAAAACATTTCGAAAATATAATATTAATCTTAGCCAGCATAGACATTTTGTACTACGCCTATTATAGCTACCATTTAACAGTGGTGACCACCATAAGTAAATGGCAGGTAATACAACTAAAACCGTACTGGGTTCATATTGATAATTGGATTTCTAACAAATGGTCAGGCTAAGGAACTTCCTGGCCACATGGGTACGCCTCTGGAGGGACGTCCCGAGAACCTAACCGGATCTCTGCCAACACAAGGCCGGGTTACCTCTATAACTAGGTAACTACTACATGGGTATGCCATTCCCCCGTTGTAACCAACCTTTATCCGGGGCCCCAACATCAATCACAAAAGAATATATATATTTGCGATATCCATATAAGTTAAATATCTGGGCTCCATACCACCATACCATTTCTATCCAGAAAGAAATGTACATACCCTAAAGGGCGCTACCCCCAATAACCTTGTTGCATCTTTCCAGTTTCGACCATCACCGGGTTGTGAGGTTCGACGAAGTCTCGTCCACAAAGCTACGCTTTTTACAAATGCCATGCTTTGATCATCTAATATCAACAAATGATCATCAATACACCGCAGCACTTGGTGTGCCACACTACCCAATTGGGAGTATATCGCTGATAACTTAAACTACATAACTTCTAAGCTCGCACGTCTCAAAGAAGGGTGTTAAGCTAAGAGAATAAATTCTCCGCCACCAACAAGTATGTATTTGAAAGAAATTGGCTTTATATCTCAATGTGTAGTGTCAGACACACGACCATACAAGTCTGTTCCGGGTTCAAACAGAACGGAAGGCACTTCGTCCAATAAAGGAAGAGGTCCTTGCAAATCCGAGATTCTACAATCTCGATCGGACTTCCCATCACTTAGGGAATCCCTATACCGGAGAAACTCGGTGCAGAGACAATCGATAAGTTATCCTATCATTTTCGAAGACACACGGTCTTCAACACCGTCTTCAAAGGTTATTCGTTTCGTCGAATCACTATTCGGGATTGGTTATACGACCAAGTAGTCCATTCCCGGCTAATCCAAATTGTGAGCGTTTAATTTTTAAAAACATGTGGGTGTATCAATTACAAGGATGCGATCATTTAGGTTTCGATGTGGGTTTCGGATAACAAACTGAAATCCGACTCCCTGTCGCATCGAAGTTTTAAATGTTGTTTCATAGGTGAAAGGGTTTTCACATATATATAGGAACAAATCACAAGTCACAAAGGAATCACAGTATCACAACAGAAATATCAATCCAGCACAGAACAATTGATGATAGTCAATCATCTCCAATTAGGGTGAATATGATTTAGTGTGTTAACCACACAATTATTTTATTAATTTTAAATCAATGATTAATTATTATTAACTATAAATTGATTAAATCTTAATTAACTTTATCAATTAATTTTTCTTAATTTAATTATCTTAATTCATAAATCCTTAATTTATAATTAATTAAATCTTAATTACTTTCATTAATTAATCACCCTTTAATTAAATCAACTTTTAATTATAAAGTAATTACAAATTTTAATTGTTTAAAATCTTTATTTAATCATTATAAAGAATTTTGTCTTTAAGTTAAAAATTTAAACACGCCTCAAGTATTTTATCAAGTTAAATTTTTAAACAATTTTATTTTTTAAAATCTAAGTTTTAAAATACTTCATTTATCCCGAACAATTATTTTAAAAACATGTTTTAAATCATGTTTCAAAATTTTCAGAAAAAACTTGAATTTTGTTGTTTTTAAGTTTAACCCGAGGCCTTCCCCGAGTTTCCTCCGATGTAAATGCTTCCTTTCTTTGAGTTTCCACTCAAATCGACCAGTGAGAGAATTTTTTTCACAAATTTGTTTAAGTTTGGAAATCTACTCGATACAGCTCCAAAACATCACAAGCTCGACTTTGAGTTTTTCTACCTAAATTCCCGAGTTTGTGCTTCGAGCTTTCCTCCCTGCTTCCCGAAACCATTACAACTGATACCACCACCAAATCGTACACGCGCACGATCAAGACCACTGTCGATGGTCCAAGCTGCGGCCACCAACAAGTCGACGCTCATCCCCTAACAACCTACAAACACCCAAAATTCGAATTCATCTCGAAAACCAGAATCGAGCTATCTCGACCCAACAACCCTATAGACAATCAGCAGAAAGACGTCTCGCGCTACCTCCTTCGATCGTCAGCGATCACCAAACTTGGACTGGAGCTTCGTCGTTGCGTTGCGCCTCGGTTGGCACCGGAGGCACACAGTCCGATCACTTCATGATAGCGCAGCACCTTTTTTTTCAAACGCGAGCAGAAATGGGTTTTAAACCCTACCCTGACCTCGAATCAAAGATTTGCTGATTTATAAATTTACCCAGTATTTTTCTAGTGATTTGTAGCGCGCAAACTATAAATGACATCGAACTCGAGGATCACGATCACCTTAGTCGCCGGAAATGGGCATAAGTTCGATTTCTTGATCATCTCAAAAATCTCAATAAAAACTTAACGAAAAAATTGAATTTTTGCTTCTAAAATCATCATTTCTAATGGTGATTCAAATGGTGCTACTGAAATTCAAATTCGTGAAGTTTGAATTTTTGCATATCTTGAGTTGTGACTGTGTCTTACCTTTTCCAACGAAGATAAACATGTTTCCTTGCTTTGATTCATTACTGAGATAAAGTACAAGTTAAAAACAGTACTTTAACTTATTTACAATTATTTCCAGAAGCAATGAAAACGAAGAAGATGTTGAAGATGTAGATGGTTTACTCTGTGAACCAAAGATTTGAGCATGACAGTGTTTACAGTTTTCCATTAAAAGAAAACTACAAATTTTTGCTTTGATTTATTTCTGAAATCATGATGCATTGTCAAACCATCCTTCTACCTATTTTACAATTCAATTTCTTATCAGAAGAAATAAGGAGAGGGATTTTTTTTTTAAACTTCACCGTAACTAAAATGTTGCAGGAAGACCAAAAAAACAGGAAACAATGCTTCCAGGAAATTCAAAACACAACATGTCCATTCATTCCATTCAAAACTATGAAATTCATGCAAAGATTCAAATACAAACAATGTGAACAAAGTATAGGTTTACTCACCTTTTTTTCAAGAGAGTTCCGTGATGCTCTTTCAAAACAGAGATATGGCTGGAAAATTCTTTTCTACTTGATTTTGAAATTTAAATCTGCAACTTGAAGTTATAACTTTTTGTTTAATCACTATTGCATGCTCTTGTTTATTCAATTTATTAATTTCTAAACATGGATTTGAATTTACTTACAGTTTTGATTTTTTTTTTCTGCAACAAAGAACATGAACTGTTGCCTGGAAAACTGCTATAGGTTTAGCTTTTGATTCTTGACTTTATGCTGCAAATAATTGATTAATTCCATTGGTTAATTTCCTATTTTCACTCATGTTTAACAGATTCAAATTGAACTTCTTTAAAGAAAATTTAATTTTCTTACAGTTGGAATTTGTAACAGAGGAGTCATTTCTTTTTATTTCTGCAACTAGAAACCTCACTGCAACAAACAAGGGCTTTTATAGCATTTGAAAAATGCTATTATACCCTACCGTAGCATTTCAATGAACGTTAGGGAACGACATGCTATGGTAGACCTTTAGTTTTAAACAGCAGTAAAAAAACGCTATGGAAAAGAATTTCCTATAGCAGTTTGGCTTTGCTATTATCCAAAAACGCTATAGAAACTATTATCCCATGGTTACTTTCAATAGCGTTTTTTTGCATATTTCTATAGCGTTTTTATGAATATTTTACAGCATGGGATATGATACTTCTATAGCGTTGGTTTGCATATTTGTATAGCATTTATTTAGTTATTATAGAGTTGGATAAATAACATCTTATGGTTACTTTCTATAGCGTTTGTTTTATGACAGTGTTTCTCAAACGCTATTAAATGTAATATTTATTTGCAGATCTTCTTTAACGTCATTTCAGCTTATTCATATATACAATTATTATCAGGTTATAATAAAACTTAAAAGTTTTAAGCATAAAATTATTTCAATACTGACCCTTGTAACAATACAAAAGAAATAAAATATATCGATAACTTTATTTTTGTTCATTGTGCATAGAACACTGGCAGCAAGTCCCAACTAAACACACACACACACACACATACATATATATATATAAATGGTATACGTAAACATCCCACCAAGCGCAATTTTTACATGACTACATACGACCTAAAACACAAACATAGTCCACATCCACGTAAAAATGACCCTACTTTTACCTGAACTGCAAACTAGAAAAAACTACTAGGCTTATCAAATAGCTCGTGATGTTTTTATTTGAAAATGGACCCCGCGGTATCTTCTGTAAGACTTTCGCATCCAAAACTGCATATTGCTTGTTGAATTCAACCACTGCTTTCTCGACAAAAGCATCGACTTGGTCTTCATGCTTCTCATACATTGCAGGCAGAGTGTACAGAGCGAAAAACACAACAAAAGAAAGACAAGTTGGGTCAGACATTTGGATTATCACCAATCCGAATAATTCAAAAGTTTGGGTTCCAAAATCTCGAATTTTTTCAACTTCAAAACAAATGAAAGAAATTTCAGTTCAAAATTCAGAATTACGGAGAGAGAAAAAAAGGAATAAAACTGTTTCACTAAGTAGTCTTAAACTAAAGCCTTAACCACACCGTTGAAGTTTTGACAACTTAACCTTCAGCTCATTAAGGATTCACTTAATTCACTAAAATGAGTGCCACTGCTTTCTTTCTTTTTAACTGAATAGGCGAATATTATACCTCATAGCAACCACTTGAATCCCTTACATGCTAATGTAAATGACTATTACCAATATAAGTATAACACAATAAAGTGATACTACTAAGGATTTAACAGCAATCAAGCTAGAGCATGGTTCGCATAAATGACATTTAATATAGAAGATCAACTTCAGTTGTCCAGAAATATAGGTGAAAGGCACGAAAAGTTTTCAGATATTCAGTACAGAACTAATTTCATAATGGAAATGAACATTAAGAACATCAAAAGATTTTTATTTCGTAAGAGTACTTACCAAGATAGCAAAGAGTAAGAAAATTAAACCAACTACGGACTACAGACAGAACCCACAAGCCACCAGTTACCTACATGATTGAGAACAAAAATAATGCATAAGACATTGGGCACAAAAGGAAACAAGAAACAAGAATAAAACTTTACGATAACAAATTTCTTCTGATTTTTTTTGCAGTAATGCAGCGGAAAGTTGTAAATGCTTTGTTGATTTCGTTTCTAACCGAGTGCGCTACTCTTAGGAACTTAATTATATTATTGATTTGATGGTTGTTAGGAGAACACAAGTTATAACCGGTCTTCTTAGGTAGTAAGTAATTTTGTTGTGGACAAGTTACGGGATTGGCATTTCAGGTTTTATTGAGAATTATTATAGTTGATGGAAATTAAGTAAATTAGAAGGTGTAGCCTTTGAAAAATCTAATACCTCTGGTAGGATTTGACGTTGAAACCAGGTAACATAACATTTTATATTATATAACAAGGGAGCGCACAAAATTGGATCTATGTAAACTTTCATTACTATTAAATTTTTAATAATTGTTTTTGAAATCATATACTAGTATAAGTTAACAAATGTCTATTTTAATTATCAACAGGAAATACGATCTCTCTGACAAATAAGAATTACTATTACAAACTTTTATTTCTTTCAAAAACAACAAACAAAGGGTGTGGAAGGGATCCTCACAATTTGAGCTTTACATGTAACAATGCTCTTTTTCACAAGATAATAATTAATAAATAATGCTACCTTCAAAACCACTTCACGGAATTGTTGTAAATATGGCTGGTGCGCCAAACTCAAGCATCCACTACAATGATAAATAATGGCATGAAATGACAAATGGAAGGGGGGAAAGTCTTAAAAGGATGGTGTGAGAAGTTGAATAAGAGAGGAATGTATATTTTTGAATGGTCGGCAGAGCAGCCCACCAACTCTATTTGCATGTGCTTTCAAGTGCCATGATGCAATTTTCAACCGTCTAATTTTTTTTACTTCCTCTTTTGCTTATTATTATTTTTGGTGGACATATCTATCTTAAATTATCGGTGCCAACAAAGCAAGAAGAGTGATGCTTTATTCTCCTTTCGTCTCTTTTTTTACTTTTCCTCTACTCCTTTGTTTACTTTTCTTCTACTTTGGATGTTCAATTCTCCAACTATCTTCTTAGATAATAGTTAGAGCTAGACTTGTCAACTGACTAGGTTTGATCTAAGTATCTTAAAATCCAAGCCCAATTAAAACCCGAGCTAGACGCAAACCCTTAGAGTATTATTAACTTGGTTAACTTAGTTAATTTTATATTATTGTGACTAAAACTCAGTTAAGTTAATTATATTATTGTTGTTATTATTATAAACCTAGTTAATTTTTATAAACTTAGTTAAATATATCTCATGGTTAATTTATAAAATTTTGTTAATTTCATAAGACTTGTTATCAATACTTTAATATATTATAGCGAAGTAGTTAAATATATCTCATGGTTAATTTATATATCATTTTATATAGAGAAGGAATAAGCTCGTAATTACATATCTTGCTGATTTAGGTATTACTCAATTATGCTAAAATATTACTAACTAATACTACGCTAACCAGCTATTGATATTGAAGGTTTTGTTAGAAGTATTACCTGCCAACCATAATAGCATGGTCACCATGGATAGTTCCAGTTTTCTCCTCTGCTTCATCTCCTTGCCATGCTCCAAATCTCAATGATCAGCCCTACCTCAGTGCTAATGCGGCGATTATTCATCCACATACTACTGCCTCCATTTTTGAAATTTTGCTCTTAGCTTCAGAACTAGGCGATTCTCTTGCCTTCTCCACTTTTATTTTTGAAGCCTCTGCTTTGCTTTTCAGTTCATTTGAGCTCACTGCTTCTTGTATTTTCTCCTTCACTTCTTTGTTAAGCACCATTAAATATAAATCCCTGTTTATAGCAGACCCAAAAAAGGCAGTTGTACTTCGCAGTGACAGCAGTATTCGACTCATTGGACAGTCCAAGGGCTATAAAACACAGAAGCACAAAAACAAAGCTACAGGTTTGAAAAGGACTGCGGTGAATGTTCAATGCATTATGTTTGGGAACATGGGAGAAAGTTCAGGAACTAGTGTCCTTTTCACAAGAAATCAAGTACAGGAGAAAGAAAATTATATGGTGAATTCCTGATAAATGCCCAGGTAAAAAAATATCCAAATGTATTGACAAATCATGATTGTAATCAATAGCAATCCAATTTTTTTAAAACTAGACTATAGTAACAGTCTAAATATATTACTAAAAACAAGTTTTAATTATATAGGGTGAAGATGTAGTTGCTGGAATAGGGACACCAGAGGACATTGAAACAATGAAACAAATAATTCTAGAAGCATATGCAGAACTTGTGGAGAATTGCAGCATTCAAGAAAGCCATTATAAAGATATGATGGTGCATTTCCTCCCCAAATATTCATAATAAGATATTTGATCCTTAAAATGCTATGAAATCATTCTTCTTTTCCGATATGACAATAGGATACTGAATTCACAGTCCAAGGAAATAGGCATTGGATGCTTCAGTGTAGAGCAGGAAAACGTACAGGGAAAGGCACTTAAGCATAAATGATTTTTGCTTAAGCGGCACTTAAGCATGCCTTTAACAGGAAAGTAATGAAGAGAATAAATATTTTCATTTCTAAAGAGTAGATAACAAATCACCACATTTTTTTAAACAACCAAAACCTAAAAGTAGATTCGATTATAGTGCTCATTATAGCTAAAATGTAATTCTAGCAAAAACATGCATCAAACTATTACCAAATGCAGGAAGAGATGGCACCAAGATTAATTATTATTCAAAGTTATAGTTTTATACTTGTAAACAAATTGTATTTAAGTAAATGAATTAAATCACCTTGCTTGTTTCACTAGTTAAAACTTTCCACCCCTTTCTCATCCATGTTTTCTCCTCAAAGTGTAGGCAGGATTATCATTGAGCTAGAGTCAGCTTGTATATGAATGGTTATGTATGTTATTTGATATGAGTTCATGTTTTGAAGAAAGAACATCTACGCTGCAGATAAGAGATTATTAGCTACAACTTCAAAAATAAATCATTTTAGTTAAAAATTTGATGAAACAACTGTGTAAAAACACGTACTTTTTCTAATCTATGTCTGGAACATCACTTCTATCTGCCTTCTCAACATTCATGTTTTTTAGTGTTATAGTCGTAAGGTACACATGTTATTGCTATGTACAAGTTTTTTTCCCTCTAGAAAGAGAGCATGTATTTGTTTGTTCTTGCAGAACATTACATAAATATCATCATCAATATTTAGTTTCAAGAATTTCTTATCTATTTTATCATTGAAGAATTGTGTATAGATCAATGAAAGAATGAAGTCTTAAATAAACATAAATTGACATATATCAGGAAAGTGCTATCGATCGGAGACAGATGTGCCTACGCACCCAAAACCCATAACTATAAATGCAGAGGGTTGAACGTAGAGAAACACAAATTTTTTGTTTTTGCATATGCAAGATTATATGATGCAAAAAAGAGCAGGAAGATTGCAATAGCTAATTCTAAGTAGTAGACCCTAGTAAAGCAAATATGAACCTTAAAACACCGATTAACATCTTCTACTCTGTTTTAGGCTAGCATAACTACATAATTTTAAATGTTTTCACTTGAAATATTTGCTTATTTTCTCTTGGAATTCAAAAATGTGAGGATTGTAGCACTATTTCCGTTTCTTTTTGTTGCCTAATTTCTCAGTCACTATCCATTCATCTACATTTCCAATGTTGGTTAAACCAATGATTGTAGATTTTATCGTATGCATTGACACGACATTCTCAAATAATATCCATACTGCCATTAGATGAACTAACCTGCACATAATGCACATTTCAATATTGTGATGCCTAAATTTTAGAATTTTGGGTTAATTGAAAGCGTATGCAAAAGAAGAGAAGAAGAAACATTTGAACATATATACCTTGGATTTGTAAGGACGATGAGAAGAAGTATGAATTGTAGGGATGTACATAACACCCCATAATGGAATTCTGACTTCTGGAAACACAATAGACATTGGTATCATAATGTTATAGAAAGTGAAAGCAAAGATTTGTGCAACAATTTTTTCTAACTGAAGAAGTTGTAGATGATGTATATCTTCTTTCATACTGGCACTTCCTGCGCACAAAAAGTAAATATTTAAGCACATACTAAACTTTTCAATAAAAGCTCATCTGACCAAAGCATTAAACCTTTCAACAAAGATGATAACTTCATTTGCTGATTATCTGAAATATGTGTTGTAAGGCATATACTTTCTTATGGTCGAAATTTGTATGTCTTACTTTTGTTGTTATAGTCCTCCAAGCAATTTTTCTGAATAAGTTTGCTGGGCCACATACCCATCGATCTTGTTGACTTCAGTAAGCTTCGAAAGTACTTGGAAGCTCGCTTTTAACTTATATATAGTAGTAACATATGTTAATATCAAAAGGTCGATATTTTGCTTGTGGACATGAAAGATTTATATAGAGTACGTATACCTTGTTGCCACCGACGTAGAGCAAATCCCAACCTTTTAAGGTTGCTCGAATGGCTAAGTCCATGTCCTCTACTGTAGTTCCATCTTTCTAACCTCCAACTTCATTAAAAGTTGATATTCTCCAAACTCCACCAGTTCCTAATAACATACACGATCAACTAATAGTCTAATATAATAAGGTTTTCTTTTGGATCACTAAATATTACATGGCACTTCACACAACAAGGATAACTTGTTTGACCAAACCATAAAAGATGCAAAGGAAGGATTCTAAAGATGTCTTTGCCAACTATTTTGAATATGCATCGTGATACCTATACGGACTTTTTAGGAGTTTATGGACACACTGATGTTTTTTGGTGTGATACTGCAATAAGAATGATATGTTTAGTTGTTCACCATTGAATCCGAAGAATGCAGAGATAAAACAACCTGCTTCTTGCTCGACTTTGAAACGGTAATCGAGAGATATCTTTTGAATTCTTGTCATCACACATTTGTCGCAGTTAACTGCAAATGCCAGGTCAGAATTTTTCTGTCAATTGCAGAAACAATCTTTCAGAAAATTTAAAATAAATGTCCGTTTACTTAGTTCATACTTCACACCACTTAAAAAACTACAACATAGATAAAATTTTGAAAAAATGTTTTTAAACCTCGATGGTACTTACTGTGAGAAAAAATATTTCATTCTAAAAAATAATGATTATGACATGATTACATTAACTAAACAACCCATCTACCTACTAAACATGTGTATATATAGTCACATGCCTCTTCACTTGCCACACGATTTAAATGCCTTTGTGGAGTAGAAATAAGAAGAATATAATTGCTACAATTTCACCTTTGTTTCTTACAGAGAGGAAACTGATAGACTTAAGACTACCAAACATACACAGACTAAAAATTTACAAAATCAGAGTAATTCTACTTAGCAAAGAATACCTAACATCGAAGTTTGAATCAAACCTAAAAATCCACGCCTTAGTTAAAGTCTGAATAAATCTTTTAATCACATCCGAATGAAATCTTCTACATCCGATGAAAACGAAATTGGTATTTGATAATCCAAAAATTGAAAGAAGTCGAGATGAATTAGATTATTATTCCTATTCAATCGACGTACTTGGAAAAAAAAAATAAGATTGGAAGGACGAAATCGAAGATCGAAGAACGAAAAAGAAGATGAAAGGCAACGAATCTGGAAGAAAATGAAGGATGAGTGGAGGGAAAATAATAAAAATTAGGTAGATAGGCGGCAATTGTTTATTTTCCAGTAAAACAGTCATTCTCAGTGTTCTAATTAAAATCCACATTGATATATCAGCATTTGCGTTAAAAATAATCTAACTAATATAGCGTTTAATCCCATTTAGGGTACAAACGCTGAGAATAATTGCTATTAAAAATGATTTCTGGTGTAGTGCCTAAAGTAGATTTAAAGCTTTGATCTTTATTTTATTTTTCCCTGCAATTGATAGAAAGTTACTGTATTAGTCTTGCCTTACTACAGATCATAACTTCAAATTCAAAGTTACAAATGTTACTTACTTAAAAAAAAATCTTTCCAGATTTGCACTGCCTAAACCAGAGGCTTCCCCTTTATGACAAATCTGCAGTTTTTTTTAATTTGTTATTGAAACTTGATTAAAAATCATAATTTTAAAACTACAAAGTTTTGAAACAAAGCTTACCTGAAGATGAATGTATCGCTACAGTTGATATTTCCAGAAAACACTTTAGATTTTATTTACTTTTGAATTAAGGAAGAGAGCATTTTTTCTTTTCTATTTTGATGGTTTCTTTTTTTTAATTGTTGAGACAATTTAGATTTGTTTTTCTTTTGATGATGATAGTTTTCTGAAATAAAAATAAAGATAAAAGATATTGTATAAGTTTGTTTGCTTAAAAAAATATTACTTAAGAAAAGAAGTTATTAAAAAGGACACTTGTTACTTTTCTTTTTTTATTGAATTACACTTGTCACTATGTTAATTCTCAATTTAACACTTGTAACAAATTTTTTCTTCTTTATTAACAAAGTATTTTACACCATTAAACTTGTATTTGTACTTACATTTTTTTTATTAAAGACATTTGTTTTTTGTGTTAATACATATTATTAAAAGAAAGTGTTTTGAATTTTTAATACATATTAAATAATTCCTATAGATATGTGTATATAAGTGCAAATTATTTTACCAAACACTTTATTTTAAAATTCAAATTCAAATTGAAAATCAATTTAATATATAAATTCAAACCTGCCCATGTATGCACACATACACATGTATATTTATACATATGAATAAAAGTTAAATTCAATGATTAAAAACTTTTAACAATTCAAATATTTCAAACTTAAAAGAAATGGTAAATTCTTATTCATTTACATCATCATCTATTTATTATTATTTATTTGTAACTTTTCACATTTTATTATAAAAGTTCCACACTTACAAATTTTAAATTGATGAAATTTTTTTATGTTACAGATTTCCCCCTTAAGAAAATTTCATCCTCGAAATTTGAAAGAGAGAAAAAAGCAAACAAAGAATACACGAATTCAGAAAAGAATAGAGAAACGGCTTACCAATTTAAGCCGAGATATCGACCCTGCATTTAGGTAAGACTTTTGCATACTATCTTCTGTCTCCCAAGTATAGTCCTTTGGATCTCCGCTCCATTGCACTTTAACCAGCTTCACAATTTTGTTCCTTAACTGCATTTCGTCTCGATCCACAATCTTAATTAGTTCTCTTTTAACTGATAAATTTGGTTTAATCTCTAGATCTTGTTGTGCTGCTTCTTCGATAATACTGTCTGGATCGGGCACGTACTTTCGAAGATGTGAAACGTGAAATACGTCGTGTACGCCGGATAACCAGTTAGGTAGTTGCACGCGATATGCTAGAGGACCAATCCTTTCCAAAATAGAAAAAGGACCAATGTATCATGGTGACAACTTACCAGTTTTTCCAAATCTTAACACACCCCGCATTGGAGATACTTTCAAGAAAACAGAATCTCCAACTTGAAATTCCAAAACTCTTCTTATGCGATCGTAATAACTCTTCCGGCGACTCTGAGCAGTTATTAACTTTTTCCGAAAAAATCAACCTTTTCAGTGGCTTCCTTAATCATGTCTGATCTAAGAACTAGTCTATCACTGGATTCAATCCAACATGCCGGTGATCGACACGGTCGACCATATAGAGCCTCAAAAGGAGCCATTTCAATACTGGCTTGATAGTTGTTATTATATGAAAATTCGACCAAATGTAGATAGTCTTCCCAAGAACCACCAAAGTCGAGAATACCAGCTCGCAAAAGATCCTCTAATATTCGATTTATCCTTTCAGTCTGCCCATCCGATTGTGGATGATAAGCAGTACTGAAATTTAGCTTTATTCCTAACGTGTCTTGAAACGCTTTCCAAAATCTACTAGTGAAGATCGGGTCACGATCACTTACTATACTACTCGGTATACCATGGAGACGGACAATCTCTTTGATATATAGCTTAGCCAAACTTGCTGCTGTCCGAGTGGATTTCACTGGAATGAAGTGGGCAGTTTTGGTTAGACGATCCACTATAACCCAAATTGCTTCATTTCCCTTCTTGGTTCGTGGCAATCCGTCAATAAAATCCATTGATACCTGATCCCATTTCCATTTTGGCACTTCCAAAGGCTGGAGTAAATCCGCCATCTTCTTCTGGTCACTTTTAATTTGCTGACATGTAGCACATCGACTCACATATATGGATATATCTCTCTTCATTGTTTTCCACCAGAAGGTTCTTTTAATATCTTTATACATTTTATTTACTCCTGGATGGATAGTGAGTTTTGACTTATGACATTCATCTAAAACTTCATGCTTTAATTTTGGGATATCAGGGACACAAATTCTTCCTTTCAATCTTATATTTACCATACTATCCATCTCGAACCTAGTATCTTCACCTTGGCATATCCTTTTATAAATTCCCCAAAGAAACTCATCTTCTTTTTGCTGTCTCGAAATCTTTTTGAGAAGGGTAGGAGTGATAACAAGATGAGCTATAATAGCGTGTTTTCTACTCAAAGCATCAGCAACCACATTGGCTTTACCAGGTGTATACAGAATATCTAGGTTATATGATGCTAGAAATTCTAACCATCGTTGTTGCCGTAGATTTAAATCTTTTTGGGTGAAGAGATACTTTGCAGATATGTGATCGGTGAATAGTACAAAATTTTCACCTAAAACAAAGAGAGTTCTTAAGTATGTTTATTTAGTTAAGTTAAATTTCTTATATTGTTAAGAAAGCTGGAAAAGTTCTTACCCAGAAGATAGTGTCGCCAGATTTTCAGAGCGAAAATAACCGCTAAAAATTCTAAATCGTGTGTTGGATAATTTTTCTCATGCGGCCGTAATTGTCTACTCGCATAGGCAATTACTTTTCCATGTTGCATTAGTACTGCACCCAAAACCGCCTCCACAGGCATCGGTATAAACAGACAACCCTTGGTTCCCGTTAACGATAGCGAGAACGGGAGCGGTAGTTAATCTCCTTTTTAATTCCTGAAAAGCTTCGTCACACTTTGGAGTCCAATTGAATTTAGCATTCTTCATCGTCGGCTTAGTCAGTGGATTGGCCAACTTAGAAAAATCCTGGACAAACTTTCTATAATATCCCGCTATACCTAGAAAACTTCGAACTTCTCTAGGAGTAGTGGGTCGCTTCCAGTCCAGAATTGCAGAAATCTTTCTTGGATCAACAGAAATCCCTTCTTCATTAACGATATGACCAAGAAATCTGACTTCCTTGACCCAAAAGTGATATTTAGAGAATTTAGCGAATAAGACATTCCTTCTTAATATTTCCAAAACAATTCTAAGATGTTCAGTGTGTTCCTCTTTGGTTTTGGAATAAATCAAGATATCATCAATAAATAGAAGGACAAACTTGTTCAGTACTTCTCGAAACACATGGGTCATTAAATCTACGAAATACGCAGGAGCGTTGGTTAATCCGAAAGGCATGACTAACCATTCGTAGAACATGTTAGGACCCTAAAGGCAGTTAAATGAACAAATCCTCGGCTATTCGCAGTTGATGGAATCCTTGAGCTAAATCCATTTTAGAAAAGAATCGAGCGCCATGAAGTTGATAGAATAGATCATCGATTCTAGGTAAAGGAAATTTGTTTTTGAGAGTTTGTTTATTGAGATCGCGGTAATCTACACACAATCTCAAAGATCTGTCTGATTTAGACACGAATACGACGGCTGAACCCCATTCGGAAACACTAGGGCGAATCAATCATTTTTCCAACAAATATCGAGTCTGATTGACTAATTCAATTCTTTCCTTAGGTGCCATCTTGCGGATTGCACGTACGACAGGACGGGCATTGGGTACTAAATCCATTCGGAATTCTATTTCTCTGTGTGGTGGTAAGGATTTTACTTCTTCAAATATGTTTGAAAACTCCCGAACAATAGGTATAGACTGCAAATTAGTTTCAAGATATCTTAATGTATACATTAATTTATCTCTCTTTGGACTCGGATCCTCACAAGAGATTTCGACAAAATTTCCAAGATTTGTTTTGATCGAGATCGTTCGATTATTACAATCTAATTTAGCTTCGTATTCTGTTAGCCAATCCATTCCGAGTAAAATTTCGAATTCATTAAAATCAAGAACAAAGAGACTGATAGGGAACCGGTAACATGAATACGAGATAGGAATGTCTCTACATCATAGACAAACGTTTGCAGGACCACCTACTGGGTTTTTCACACAAATGGGCTCGTCGACAAAATTAGGTTTAAGTTTTAATTCATTTACGGTTTGTTGGGAGATAAAACTACGTGTAGCTCCCATGTCAAATAAAACTCTAACAACTTTATCATAAATAGTAAGGTTGCCTTCCAATACACCTTTTCCCTTATCTGCTTTTGAAGTTGAAGGGTCTTCCTTTATCGCATATACATTTGCCACCTTTGCTTGTTTCAACACTGGGCAATCCTTAACAATATGTCCAGGCTTGTGACAATTATAGCATTCTCTAGCTCCTTGATTATTCTTCACAAATTGTTCCTTCTTGACTTGCTTCTTCGGGTTCTTGCAGTTGTTTGAATAATGCCCCTTTTCTTGGCAATTGTAACAGGTTACATTTCTAGCCGAATTCCCTTGGTTGTTCCTCTTGTCCTTGCCTTGATGTGGCTTCTTACCCCCAAACTTTCTCTTCTTCCAATTCTGATTACTGGAATTTCCGCTTTCCCTTGGAATCTCTTGCATATCCAGGGAGGCATACAGATATCCCTTATCGATAAGATTAGAGAAAGATTCTTTAATGTGTGCGGTCATCCTTTCGTGATATTTCTTGTTCATCCCGCGAATAAATTTTCATTTTTCTTTGAAGGCGTATTCACCAACTCCGGTCCGAAACGGGATAATTCATTGAATTTGGTTAAGTATTCTTCAAAAGACAAGGCTCCTTGCTTTAAGTCCAGAAACTCTTGATACATTCATGAAATTCCTGCCGATGGCAAATATTACTTTTCGAACACCTCTTTGAATCGACTCCAAGAAAAATCTTCTTCAAGTTCATCTATTGTGACCGTTTCCTACCAAGCTGAAGCTTCATCTTACAGCTGCCAAGAAGCAATTAGACGCATTTGATCATCCTGCAGCTTAAGCCCCTTAAAAATCTTTTCACATGATCTTATCCAAGCCTGGCCCTCAATAATTGATTCTTTGCCAGTGAAGGGCCTACCACCCATCTTTGTGAAACTCTTATGCAAATCAGCCAGATTTGGCTGAGGTTGAGTAGGCACAACTGCTTCCGCTGAAGGAGAAACTTGACTAGCTGTTGCTGCATTTCCCCGACTCCTAGCTCAACTTCTGCGCCCGCTCATTCTTACTATCTGCAATTAGTAAGAAACTTGATTTAGAGATTCGGACGAGATATCTTAAGGAATATCAGCAGTTAAAGAAAATAGACTAGCAAAAATTTTAGGGTTTCAGTCTCGGTTTATACTCATTCTAGGGTATACTTCACCCTATCTCTAATGAGCCATCTAATATGTTATACTCCGTAGCTAAAGTTCTTACTCAACCTTTAGCTCTGATACCACTTGTCACGACACGAAGTTCAACGTTCAAAAAATCGACATCAAGTACCTCACTTGTATTTGACTGACGAAGATTCGAACGTCGAATTTCAGTTCGGGTGGAGCTTATAACAACAATTAGATGAATAATAAAAGGCGGAAAATAAAACTTCCAACATCAATATCCCAGATACAACATCGCAATACTATACAACAACAACAACCACATCAGAGTATTTATATACATATAAAACACAACTCCCAAATTAACCACCACAACATAACCACAAGTGATTTCATCCCAAGAAAATATTCAAATAGATAAAGCAATAATGAACATCCAAACTGAGACCCTCGAGATCCAAAAGTTTCAAAATATCTCCAAGTTAGAGCCTTCAAACTAGTAGTCCCCAAACCATACAACTCCAAGATCCAGCTAGTACCAAAATAGAGAAGACCTGCTACTAGGCTGCCCGTGTGGAAATTATGGGCACCTAGAGTTTAGAAAGGAAACAATAAACTCCGGGTCAGTTATGGGACTGGTATGAGTAAACAAAATAGTTGCTTTGAAAATAGAAGCAGTTTAGTTTAAACCAAAACAAACAAAAGAATTTTGAAAGAAATTCGCAATGCTTTTAGAAAATGAAACTTCCATAAGGCCTCCCGCCTTACGCACAATGCAAACGCAGACTTGGGGAAGATTTCTCCTTATGACAGTCAAATATGCTTGATACGGTGTGACGACCCGACTTTCTACACCCAGAAAATCGCATCATCTTGAAGAAAGAAAGGGATAGAAGAAGAAAAGAAAGAGAAAGAAGAACTAGAACAACATCAGAGAACTCACAGCGGAACGAATAAAATATAATATTCCACATAAAATATTAAATAGTATCTTATTACATCAGAGTACACAATAGATTAGACAGCTATAAACATCCGTCTAATTATACAATTCAAGTACACAAGAAACAGACATAACAAACACAACGGAATCAATATATATCTACACGTCGAAGCCTCCTGCTCCATATCTCCTCCAGAATTCGTCAAGCAAACCTGAATCACTTGACTACTCATACATAATATGAGTACCCAAGAGTTTAATAAAACAGAAAATAAACACTCCGGTCAGACAGGGGTCTGGTGTGAGTAAACGGGTTAAAGTTGCTTAACTTTAGAAAAACCTTTGAAAAGAAAAGGTATCACGTAAGACTTCCCACACATAACATGGAAAAGTTTTTACCTTACGCTAACCAAAACATTTGATAGGAAATCCAGTGATATTGTAATAGTGTCTAGGGTTTCCAAATAAATATGAAATAGCCGAAATTGTTACATGATTAAATTCCAGCTACTAGCCACAAAAGTGGGTAATACAATCAAAACCGTAGAGTCTCGTAGGAAGAATGGGTTTCCATCAATGGCAGGGCTACTGGGGTACCGCCCGTCACAGTACGTGGCCTAGATCAACGTACCGAGGAGTACGCCCGCTCCCCTGCAACACAAGGCCGGGACCGTTCCTTACTGAACAGTCCCGAACAAGACAACCCCGCAGTTGGCCCCGACCCAACTGCCCACACTGCCCAAAAAAGGGACTTCTAGACAGGGGAAAATCATGCTCTCTAGTGGGAGCTACCCACGAAGCCTTGCTGCACCTCCCCTATTTTAGCCATTCCCGGTTGATGAGGCTTGAGGCTACGATTACCTTTATAGAACACATCTATCTTAGAATGCTCATCGTCCACCCGACGATGTGCTGAAAGCATTCAATCCATACAAGTTCGTTCCGGGTTCGAACGAAACCGAAGGCACTATCTCGTTGCACTCATTATTGGAATCATCCTCAGAGTCAACGACCATAGCCCTTGCACTCTGACTCGCCATCTCGAATCTATAAGCACTATTCCGTCAACTCATTATGGAATCACCCACGGAGTTATACTGACGTATAGCCCTTACACCTCGAGTCTTCACTTACTCCACTTGGATTAACGACCTAACGTTTAATTGAATCGATGTGGTTTTCGGATATCCAAATATGGAAACTCGATACCAGTCTCACCGAAACCAAACGCCATTTTGATGTCCAAGTTGTACTTAAAGGATTAAACAATTTAACTTATATTTAGGATGATATAACAAACAGATGAACCATATTATCACAAGAGATAATTCATAATAAACATTCATCTCACATAGCAGCATATCTCATAACAGATGTATCCAAATCATCCAGTACCAAACCAATATCAAACATCCAATATCAATCAATCACCCCATATCAATCTCTAAATATTGATCATCCAATATCAATCAATTAACCAATATAAACAATCAACCATATTAATCAAACATCCAAAACAGAATTGATTATCTCTTAATCAATTGAATTAATATAATCCTTCTTCATTAATTATTCCAAATAAAATAAATTAATCATCTCTAATGATCTTCCCCAATTAATCTTTTGTAACAACCCGCATATTTGTCGATTTTATATTTAAATGTTTTATTAAAATATTTTATCGATACTCGGAATTTTGTCCGAAAAACTACTTTTTGCATACGGTCGAATCAGGACTCGGGACCACTCCCATTGAGTTTAAAATGTCGTTTGCGACCTTTTTGAGTATAAGCTTCGATATGTTTGGAGAAGGTTGATTTTTGCTACTTTTTCACTAAGGGTTTTGGTTTGGGCTGAGCCCACTTATGTATTCAGTCCCAACCCCTCTCCTCCTCATTTACTTCATTTCCAATTCATAATACTCAAGCTAAAGCATCAATGGTGGGAGAGATTGGAAATTAAAACTCCAAAACCCTAGTTTTCTCTTGCAAATCAACTTTACCTCCAAACTAATAGAAGAACCCATTGGTAAGCTTCTCTTCTTCTTCTCCAACTCAATCTCTAATCAAAATTCAGAAATTTCCTAAACCTAACTTAGGGAATGTTCTTCTTTTAAAGCTTAGAATCAAGCTTCTTGAGTTGGATTTGAAGAGTGGTTGATTCTCCATTGATTTCAAGCATCTTCTTCAATCGTTTGGGTTCAAAGGTGAGATTTTTAATCTCACATCTAGGTCTATGATTATCTTCGATTGTTAGGTATGAATTCGTAACACATATTCATGTGCATTTGGTTTTGGTTTGGATTGATTTGTTGTATATTCCAATTTTTAGTGTTTCGAGTTCACATCTTCAAAAATAGTAGCCTTGTAGTTTGAACTTGTTTTTAGTGGCGCATCGAAGAGCCTATTGGGCTGGGTTGCTGTTTGGCGTAATCCCTTAGTGCCCGAAGCTTCTCCGGTTGCGAATTGGAAGGGTTTCACCTTCCATTTGTAGGCAGAGAAAACTGCCTTAGCTCCAGTCAGTCGACTGGACTTCCAAGTCGGTCGACTGGCTGAAGCTAAAATGCAGTTTGAAGGCTTCCTGCAGAGCCTAGGGGCTCTGTTTACTGCAGTCAGTCGACTGAGCCACTGAGTTCAGTCGACTGAACAGTATCCCGCGGATTTTTGGGGACTGAGTTCAGTCGACTGAACTCAATGAGCCAGTCTACTGACCTGCACCTAGTTGTCTTCTATGCCTACTTGAGCCTATTTTTGCACGGTTTCCAAATTTCATCGATTCGTGTTATTTCCCACTTGTTGTTGCTACAACTTTAATGACTTCTATTCTTGGAATTTTTGGGAATACCCCATTTTGATGGATTCGGATCGATTTCTTTGGATTTTTATTCATGTCTTTGAATGTGAATTTTGGTGGTTGATTGTTCTACAATCATTTTCGTGTTTTGTCACTTTAAAAATATAAAGGTTTCAATACTAGTAGTAAGTATCAAAACTCTTTCCTCATAACGATTTCAATTCTATTTTCAATACCAAATTCATTTATAAAACCGTTTTCCAATCTATTAGTATATACAAACCTTTACCTCACTCGTATGAGAAATCTAATTAAACGACTTAGTAAAACAAGTGGTATGAAATGCTTGCGTTTACTCCGCCAGTTAATTCTTCGACTTGTTCGATTGAATCTCTTGTGACAATTTCCTAGTGGAGATCTACAGTTTGTTCGTAAATATTTAAGTTAAGCTAGTGGTTATGGGACATGAAGCTAAACTCATATATTTACTAGCTTAGTGTAATTGACACTTCTCGTTGATCATGATTTAGACTAGCAATGTGCGATGTCTCTTTGTCTGCGAGGGAGACTAAACCCCGTTTTGTGGAGTTTCGACTCAAATTGGTGGGGTAGCAACCCATGGTCTTCGGGCCGTTTGTGGAGCTTCGGCTCAATTTGTGATGGTTAGCAACCATGGAATTAGCATTCCGTTTGTGATACATGTGTTGGTGAGCCTTGTGCTCCCGTTTGTGATGGGCCTCCCCCCCTTTGTGATTTCTGGATTTCTTAAGATGATTTCTAGAATTTGTGCTTCACCAATTTTCGTGATTTCCATTGATAAGCTTTATCGACATTGTGCATTGGTGAATTCGTGCGTCATTGACTTTTGTGATTTCTAGATTTCGTGTGTTGAATTATGGAATTTGTGTGTCATTGACTTTTGTGATTGACATTGATATTATCGTCAATATTTATGGTTTGGTGAACGAAATTAGGAGTATGACGTTTCTTTGATTCTTGTGTAGATTTTGTGACATTGAATAATCCCTTGATGATTTTCAACTACTTATATATATCACAGCTTGGCATTGTGATTATTATGTGTTTAGTCATATCTCTTATTCTATATCGTTTCATCTAATATTTATAGTTAGACTGATCCGTTTATTATTTTCTTATTAAATAATACTCGGGTCAGACCGAGATGTTACAGGTGCTTCTGCTTGACTTCTCCCCAGGGATTCATTACTCTTTTTTGTTGTATACACTTGAGATATAGACTCATAGTTGTATTCTTTTTGTATAGCACGCGTTGCTATTCTTTTGCATTATTGTGGATCTTTTTAGACCACTACTCTGATATACACTTCCATGTGTTAATTATATAATCATATCTTCTTCCGCCTTTGTGATATGAATTATCCGTTACTGGTTTATCTTATGCGTATTTCTATATTTGTTTTCCGAAGGATCTATATAGCCACTATGTAGTAGCTTTGAGTGAGTATCGGTATGTCGGATTTCCTCTTGAAATAAAATGCATGTTTTACTATCTGACGTATCGGTGCTCGCACAAAGCAATTACATGGATGGTCGCTCCTCAACAGCCTTATTCTCCGTGCTAGTTGACAGCATTACATCGTAGTGTTCTTGGCTAGCGTGGGTATAGAGGTGGGGCGTCACATCTTCCTTGATTAATTATACTTTAATTACATTCAAGGAATATTCCTTAACCATATTCAGTAATTAAATCTTTAATTACTATCATTAATTTCAATAATTGACGATCCTTTATTTAATTACATTAATTAATCAATTGTAATTAATTTCATTAAACCTTAATTAATTACAATTAATTAATCATTCTTAAATAAATCACTTATATTAATCAACCTTAATTAATATCATAAATCACATTAATTAATGATCCTTACTAATTAATAGTTACTTCAATTAATTAAATAATTAATTTATAATTAGTTATTCCATTAATCATAATTAGTAATTGACAATTTATAATTACTTATCTTAATTAATCGACTTCTTAATTAATTAATTTCTAATTTAATTATATTAAACCTTGATTAATCAATCCAATTAATTAACCCTTAATTACTTCATTAAGTAATTATTAAACAATTAAATTAATAAATAAATTCTTAATTAATTACTTTATTAATTAATTACA
This sequence comes from Allium cepa, assembly GCA_030765085.1. Lineage (NCBI taxonomy): Eukaryota > Viridiplantae > Streptophyta > Magnoliopsida > Asparagales > Amaryllidaceae > Allium > Allium cepa. The sequence continues at coordinate 743,670,889 of CM060931.1, read as the reverse complement.
ATTTAATTAATTACACTTGGTAATTAATCTTAAGTTAAATTCATTAATTAATTAATCACATTAGTTGATTAACTAAATAATTAAGTAATTAACTCTTAACTACTTACATAAGTATTTATCTCTAATTACTTCCTTTAATAAATCTTAATTAATATCTTAATTAATTACTTAATAAATAATTAATTCCATCATTAAATAATCCTTAATTCATTAATTAGTTAATTACTCCATAATTAATTAACTTTAAAACAATTAAATTAATCAATTCCTCAATTGATAACATTAAGTGATTACCCATAAATCACATCCACTTTAATTACTCCCATGAGTAACTTCTCAAATTACTTCCATAAGTAATTGCCATTCCAATTATATTCAATTATTAACCATTGATTACTTTATTAAGTAATTACACTTAATTAATTCATAATTAAGTGATTATTTAAAATTAAATTAAATAATTAACTAATCTACTTATAATTAAAGAAAATCTTTAATTAATTAAAAAAACATAAATCTTATTTTAATCTCTTACTTATTAACAATTATACTTAATTAAGTATTCTTAAGTCATATTCAAATAATTTAACCTTAATTATCTTTATAGATAAATTATTTGAATAAATTTAAATCTTATTAATTCAAAGACAAATTATTAAACTGGATTTACAAAATCCTAATAATAACCTTACTTGTAGATAAAGCATTTATGAATCATTTCCAAATTTAAAACACTTTAAATTATCAAGTTTAAACTTACCTTTCCAATATAATTTGTAATCTTGTTTCTAAAACATTACTTTTTAAATTTTATTTAAAACTTAAAATTCAAACACTTTTTTTATACTAAAATTCAAACTTTAATTAAGTAAAATTACTTTTAAAGAAAATGTAACGATCCGCAAATCCGTACCCCTTGAGTCAACATTATTCTACAACAATCAACTCAAGTTGCACCGAAATACGAACCATTTGGGTTTAAGAAGAAGAGATAGAAGAAGAGAAAACAAAATCAACATCAGAATCTAACCATCGCAGCGGAATAAAATATAATAGAGAATAAATAATCTTTACTCAAAATCAAATATATCAGTTTACATATATTACATCATCAGAGTACATCAATCACAGCTTACATCAATAACATAAAATGGGTACACAACAACTCAACACAGCGGAAATATATATATAAGTACGGGAGTACGTATCGTCATCCAGCTCGTCTCCTGAGCCCACAGCACCAAATCCTGTATCCTATAATACTCGGTCTGACCGAGCATTTCAGTTAAATAACACCCGAGTCAGTCTGGAATACCAGCGTGAGAAAATCACACCCAATTGATTATTAAAGTTTCAAAAATTCTTTGAAAACAAAAGCATCTCGTAAGACCACGCCACAAATAAACATGTCGGGTTTTTACCTTACGATAGCTAAAACAATTTTTATAGAAATCCTCTGATATTATAATAGGGTCTATATACAAATACTTATAAAATAGCCGAAATTGTTACATTATTAAATTCCAGCTACTAGCCACAGAGTGGGTAATACAAAAAAACTCGTACAAGGCTCGTTGGGAGAATGGATTTCCAACTAATGACTAGGCACTGGGGTACCACCTGTCACAGTACGGGGCCTAGATCACCGTACCGAGGATTACTCCCTTCATCCCCTGCAACACAAGGCCGGAACCATTCCTTACTGAACAGTCCCGAACAAGATAAACCCCGTGGTTGGCGCGACCAACCACCCACTAAGCCGAAATATATAAAAAGGGACATCTAGACAGGGGAAATATCTTTTCCTGCTTGGGCATGACCCACCTAACCTTGCGGCATATCCCCTGATTTTCAGTCATTCCCGGTTGATGAGGCTTGAGGCTAGGCGTTACCTTTAGAACGTTTTCACTTAGAATGCCCATCGTCCACCTGATGATGTTTCGCAAGCATTCATCAATACAAGTCCGTCCCGGGTTCGAACGGAACCGAAGGCACTATTCCTACTACATCCATTTTGGAAATATCCTCAGGATTAGTAGCGACTAGCCCTTGCACTTCACTGCTCCATCTTCGAATTCACAATCGTTTACACGAAACGTACAAACCGGATCGAAGTGGTTTTCGAGAAATAAATCTCGATCCCGGTCTCTTCGAAACGATCAACGCATTTGTCCAATATTGATAGTCGGTGATTTAACTATCAATTATATTCACAAAACAACCATCAACCAATAAATAATTTTCCAAATTATTTATTAATCTCAAAATTATCTTCACAAGATATATTTCTATTTTCAATCCTTTGAAAACAGTTTCAAACCATCTTTCTTCTCAGAATCAACTTTCCCAAATATTTTATATTCCCTCTGAAATCACCAAGCACAAAAATAGATTTTTAAAATAATTTAAAACACTTTACTTTGAAAATATATACTTTTAAACATTTAAGTTAAATTGCTTCAATATTTTTGTAAAATACATACTATATGAGTATTTGAAAATAAAGTTACTTAATAGAATATAAAACTAGATTTCACTTTTGAAAATAAAATACTAGGTCACTTTTTAAGTAATTACTACTATATAGATTTAGGAAAATACTTAATATTGAATTTAAATATTAGAAATAATAAATTTTCTAAAACTTGCTTTTTACAACAACTTTAAAACCTTTGAATTTATTTAAGAATTTACTTTAAACATTTATTTGGTTATCCAGAGTAAAAACCTAGCTTCAATCACTTAAATCAATTTCCCAAATTGATTTCCAATTTATTCCCATTAAATTCAGAATTTATTAATTCCAGATCTCATTTCTTGATTTCAATTTTTTTTTCTCAATTATTCTTTATTTTATTTTTATTTTAAATAAATTTAAACTTTGCATTTTAAAATATTCTTTATGTCTTTAATTGATATAACTTAAGTTTACAATTCATCAATTTCATTTTATTCAAAATTCCATTTCTCTTCATACTAGAAATTATTTATTATTATTTTCATATTACTTCTATTTCTTCCCAATTCATTCTTAATTTATTCAAACTTTCTATAATTATTTCGCTTACAAATTTACTTCTTTTTAATTCCTTTCAACAATCCAATTAATATAATTTGGTAATTCATTATACCCAAATATCCAATCAACCATAACATTCAATATACCAATATAACTCATCATAAGATATCAAATAATCACAACAGAGAATATGGAATAATTTAAATAAATGTGTGGGGTCCAGTTGGATCCCTACAACCTGTTTTCCTGCATCCACAAATGTTAGCACAATATAATATGCCAATTCTAAAATATCATACTAAATCACATCACTCAATTCATCCATCCAAACAATTATTTAAATTTATACATTTAAATTTAAATTAACTGAGTGAGATTAACTCACCTTTTGATATTTGCAATCCGACCTAATTCGTCTTGCTTTCTTCAAATTTTTACCTTGGATAAACATTATTCAATTGATTAACATTTTGCATTAATCGAACAATAAATTTCCGATCTACAATTTCATTTAATTTTAACCAATGATTTGAATTTTTAATGAATAATTAAATTTCGAACTAATTTCCCTTTGAATAATCCTTTAGTAACTAAAATAGATTTTAAATAAGTTAACTAAACAAATATATTACTTTAAAGTTAAACTAGTAAATTCAAAATGTGTAAATGTATATTTATTTCTTTTGAGATTATTTTATCTACTTATAAAAATTATTTACATAGATTAAAAAATCTATTTTTATACTAACTTCAACATACAAAAATCCCTATATATTTTTAACATAAAATATTCAAGTGCACTCATACATTATACTTATATATATATATATATATATATATATATATATTCTTCTGACCAAATTAGAAATTTATTAACAGTGTGTACGTAATCCTAATTATCATTGTACATAAATAAAAAAAAAAAAAAATTGACAGTTGTATATATTTTCAAAAATCCTATCTGCAGTGTTATATATATATATACTTCCTGTATCTAATTTTCTTTTTTTTTTCTTTTTTTATGGAATCCCTCCATATTTTAAAAATGCTAAGGCTATATATATTTTCAGCTTTGCAACTACAATACTTTAACATATCATTGAGTTATAACCAGATTATCAATATATTTATCTATATGTATATATATTTTATTACCTATACACATTCAAAACAGAAGTGGATTACCTTACCTACAGGAAAGCAAAAGGAACTCAGGCTTCAACCACCATCGAATCGTGGCTTCAATTGCCATCGCGCAAAGGCCCCAATCAGTCCGATCTACACTACCCTTCCGCGGCCTCACGCCATCACTTCGTTCGACTTCACCCACTGCCATGATCGACGACGACCATCCCCCTTCCCAAAGTCGCATGCCTCCATGAACTCGAGACTAGGGTTGCGACCCGGCGGCGACATCAACCCCAACGCTCGATCCCAGCCTCGTAAGACTCCACCCACCACAGATCGATCGAGCCATCCCTTCCACCTCTTGCTCGCCGTCCAGAGGTACTCGCGACTAAGTCGCGCCAATCAATTCGACATCAGATCGAAACAGAAGAAGAGGGATTCGGGGATACGATAGTTGAAGTTGATTTGATCTCACCGAGTTTCGTTGGCACGCTCAAACGCATACACGCAAGAAATTTCGAATTTAATTCTTCCGTTCCACCATTTTTATTTTTATTTTGGGCTCGAGATTCGTGAATCAAGCTTGAGGAGAGGATATTTGGTTTATAGAAGTACTGAAGGACAAGAGGGGGGTGGCGTGCAGGAGAATGTAGGCTACACTGAAGGCAAAAAGTTTGATGTAGAAAGAATGTGGGCTGATGGTTGCTGATTTAAAAATTGATATTTTTATATTCAAAAATATCCCATTTAGGTACCTAGTTGTTAAATTGGATTCGATATAGATTTCAATGCGTTTATATAACGTATGCTCACATAATAACTCCAATCAATACGAAATTTGAAACCCGATAATAATTCAATATTACGGATCCAATGGAACCGATTTCGTCGAAATCTGAGACTGTGTCTCGGAAGGCTATTTTTAAATTCAATTTAAACGATAAATTTTAAAACTGAACAACCCACTATTAATTTCAATTTTAACACTTTTATTATCTTCAAAATCATCAATATAAATTCTATAAGCCTTCAAATTATTTTAATAGGCTTAAAATTCCAGATTCAATATTTTATCCAACTTCAAATTATTTAATTCAATAATTTAATTGCCAAATAAATTATGATATTCATAATTTAAGTTAATAATTAACCTTTAAATATTTAAAATCAATTAAATATTCCGATTACAAATGTTTAAAAATTCCGGGTCGTCACATTCCTTCCCCCTTAAAAGAATTTCGTCCCCGAAATTACTAGTTAGGAAGAATGGTCTAATACCCGTTACTATTTATTTATTTTTATTTATTTTTTATTTTTATTTTCAAACCCACAATTTTACATCCTACCAATTATCTTTTTAATAAAAGTCACATTACTTTTCTTATTACCTTTCCAAATCTTTCTCTAATTTGCAAATAAACTTATTTGCCCAATCATTCAAGTTTCCATTTAAAACCAATTTGGAATTATCAAAATTTTCTCAAAAATTTTCTAACTCCCTAAATTCCCGAAAAATTTCGCCAGCGTCTCCTTTGCGCGGCTAGCTCGGTACAACTACAAAATGGCTCTACGGCCTCCCAAATCCAAAAAGAAAACAAAAAGCCAAGTGGCTCAATCCAAATCCAAATCCCAATCAATTTTCATACCAAATTTAAATACATACCTTTTATCGGGCAATTCCAATTTATCTTCGGAAATCAAAATCAATTCTCTTTTCACTTTATATTACCTGCATATCCGACTAAGCAGTAATATCCAATCACAACATTTCAAAACATTTTATTGACTTCCTTACCAATATCAATATCTATTTATCCAAATATTAACTTGGAATATATTTATATTATCAATTTCCAATTAAGAATTCACTATTCCTTTCTTAAGTTTAGTATAAGTATTTAATATGCTTTTTATATTCATTATCACCTTACCACTTCAGTTTATATCATTTATATTCAAATTAATTCTTTCATTTTCATATGAATTCAATTTATCTCTAACTTGAAACATTTGAATTTTATTTTTCATTTACTACTAATTCATGTCATTACTTTAGTTAGTTTCATTTACTAATTAATTTCAATTTCTAGCTTGAAATCGTTTTGCTGTTAACTAAATTTTCCAAAAATCTTCAAAAATTTTCTAACTCCCAAAATTTCTGAAAATTTTTGGCAGAGTCCCCTTTGTACGGAGGAGCTTTTGCAATTTGACAAAAGAGATAAATATATATACATCGACCCACACGGTCGAAAAAACCAAAAACAGTTCATATTTCCTATTTTTATTGCGTAGGCGTACCTTATTTAGCATTTTAAGCAAGCAGCTTATTATTTTTAGCAAATGGCCTAACCCAAATCCAGCCATACGGCTTCCAGGTACCTGTACTTACTCAGTTTAAACTTGTAAGTGCCAAATATAAGAAGTTTAACACATTTCACTTACTTGCAATAGTTAAAACATATGAATTCTAAAAGAAATTCACACCAAACATTTTCCGTAAGCAATTTTTACAACTTTCATAGTAATTCAACTATTTCAATTAATTTACAAACCATTTTCATTCAAATTTGAATGGTTTAAAACTCAATTGCTTACATTTAATTTATTCTTACGCAAACTGAACTCATATTTAATTCAATTGCTTTCAAATCAATTTATTTTACTTCCACCAACTCATAGAATTTTAATTACTTCCATTTGCATCCAATGACAATATTTTCTATGCAATTTGACAAGATTTATGTGAATAAATAAGTATTTATGTTTATAATCAATTTAAATTGACTCCAACTCAATTTATACTTAATTCTATTCCATTTCGGATTTATTCAAAATCCATATATTCTCAGTTTCATTGCATTTCAATTTTATTAACCAAAATTAGTTCATTCAAAACCATTAACAATTTAGGTACATCTCCATTACCAAATAAATTTTCCTTCTTATTTTAATTCATTCACATCCATTCTTTTACATTTAAAACCATTCCGTAATTGTTTATTCCAAACTATTTTATTTAGCTCGAAAACAATCCAGGTTATTTCATTCAATAACCATTTCTCAACTCATTTAAACCAACACTTCATTTGGTTCTTATTTATCCCATCCATTCATTTATTCAATATAATTAGTTTATCCACATTCACTTAAACCATTCTAATAAACTTGAAATGTTCTATTTTCCTTATTGTCTCAAGTTATTTCAATCCCTTGATGATTTTCAATGGTTGACAATTATTCATTCTAGAATTTCATTCCATATTATTTATAACTCACCGAATTTTATTTCGATTAAAATTTATTTTTACTTGATTCAAATCCAATCCACAATTATTAAACTTAATTTTTAGTTGAATTAAATTCAACTCTTTTCCACTTTTTAGCTTAAGTTTAGTCACTCCAATTTTATACTTAAGCTCATTTCGTTCCAAGTAAATCTTTCTCTTCCATTCAATTTAACTTGATTTTATTTCAGTTAAATCTCATTTTAAAATTTACAATTTCATTTGATTTGTTATTATCAAATTTACCTTTCAGATTCAGTTCATCCAATTTATTACATGGCCATTTCCAATTTTTATTTGCAATTCATACCATTAGTATTTTAATCCAATTCATTTTTATTCTATACTTCCCTAATTATATTTACTTTGTTTACACTTCAAGTCTAATTTTAATTAATAACTCAAATTCTGATTCTATTATTCACCTTTTATTTACCATCCAATTTATTAACTCACAATTCAGCTTCATTCTGAATTTCTTTCACTTCATCAACAATTTGAATCCATTTTAATTTATAACTTGAGTTTATTTCCAAACTTTATCATAAACTTATAATTCAATTCCATTAACTAATTTATTATCCCATTAGTTCTCCCCTAATTCATAATCCAACACTTGAATTTTTATTCCAAATATCACTCCATTTAATTTTCTTAAGTTCAATATTTATTTTATACTTCAAGTTTGGATCCTCATTTCATTTTTCAATTTATCAAAATATTGATTTTGGGCATTGTATTCCATTTTCAATTTAATAAGTCACAACTTATTATTTTATACGATTCCATTCATCATAAGCTGGAATATATTCATCTTTTATTTTTAACTCAAGCCTTCTATTTATTTATAGCCCACGCATATTTTGTTTCCATGGATCTTTAATTCTTTTATAAGTTATTCTGATTTATTGATTTCAATTCTCATTTCTTATCCAATTTACTTTCCATTTATTCAGGTAAGAATCTAATTCATTCAATAATTCAATTGAATTTTTATTCCAATTCAATTTTATTTCAACTCTGATTTATTCAACTCAATTCGATTTCAACTTAATTTGAATATAACTGGATATTATTTTCAGCTTATTCAATTTATTTTAATCCAGTTAAATTTTGTTCTCCCAATCCAAGTTAATTTCAATTTTACATCTTCTCACTTTATTTAATTCCAACATTCAAAGCCTATATTTCCTTCCTAATTTAAAACTCATCTCAATTTTATAAGCTTACAACCTATCTCATCAGGATTTTTTAAACACCTGGCTTTTGGTTTCAAATCTTTTGAAATCATCAACATCTCAAATCACATTTCTGAAAAATTCAACCAATCCTGTTTTATTCCCAACAAATTTCCTTTGAAATTTTCAAAAACAACTAACTTTTCAGAGCAAATCAATTTTTGGCAGCAATCCATTACTTAGAAATTTGAAAATGAATACTGATGATGCGGCCGTCATCATCAGGATTATTTTCCCATAATCCAAGTGATTTCGATGCTATATTACTTTCAAAACCCTTCTAAAACAATTTCCTTTCGGAAATATCTCCAAAACAATTGTGTTATTATTTACCTTCAAAACACTTCGACAAACACTTCCAAATTTCCGGGATTTAAATTTCCAAATCTTGCTTTAAATCAATTTTACTATAATTTTATTTGCATAGCTTAAGCTCATACAAATTATTATTTGGTTATATTTTAATTTATAATGCACATTTACAATTCATATTTATAAATTTCATTTTCTAATGAATTTATTCCCTTAAATTTTAGTTATATTTCAATTTCTAGTTAAATTTTCACTTAATAATGATAATACTTTAATATTATCATTCCTAACATTCAATTAACATCCAAGCAACCATATAGTAGCTAAATAGTTTTCAAAAAACTTTCTTTATATCAAAATATATTTTTGGATAAAATTATTTCATTTACCCATATTTAAAACAATACCGTGTCGATTGCTCTATTCAAGTATTTAGAAACCCTTTCAATACAGTTGCGCAGACTGTGCCGACGAAGGTTCATATGCCACTCAATAAATCAATCAACAAAATATTAAATCAATTTATACTCACTAACAAATATGCGCTCATATCTATTAATACGCTCAAACTCATTATAGAGTACTACGAACTCTATTTTAAATGAGTAATTCCCACCAGAGCCAAGGTTATCACCAACCTCGCTCTGATACCAACTGTAACGACCCGCAAATCCGTACCCTTTGAGTCAACACTATTCTACAACAATCAACTCAAGTTGCACCGAAATACGAACCATTTGGGTTTAAGAAGAAGAGATAGAAGAAGAGAAAACAAAATCAACATCAGAATCTAACCATCGCAGCGGAATAAAATATAATAGAGAATAAATAATCATTACTCAAAATCAAATATATCAGTTTACATATATTACATCATCAGAGTACATCAATCACAGCTCACATCAATAACATAAAATGGGTACACAATAACTCAACACAGCGGAAATATATATATATATATAAGTACGGGAGTACGTATCGTCATCCAGCTCGTCTCCTGAGCCCACAGCACCAAATCCTGTATCCTATAATACTCGGTCTGACCCGAGCATTTCAGTTAAATAACACCCGAGTCAGTCTGGAATAACAGCGTGAGAAAATCACACCCAATTGATTATTAAAGTTTCAAAAATTCTTTGAAAACAAAAGCATCTCGTAAGACCACGCCACAAATAAACATGTCGGGTTTTTACCTTACAATAGCTAAAACAATTTTTATAGAAATCCTCTGATATTATAATAGGGTCTATATACAAATACTTATAAAATAGCCGAAATTGTTACATTATTAAATTCCAGCTACTAGCCACATAGTGGGTAATACAAACAAAACTCGTACAAGGCCCGTAGGGAGAATGGATTTCCAACTAATGACTAGGCACTGGGGTACCACCTGTCACAGTACGGGGCCTAGATCACCGTACCGAGGATTACTCCCTTCATCCCCTGCAACACAAGGCCGGAACCATTCCTTACTGAACAGTCCCAAACAAGATAAACCCCGTGGTTGGCGCGAGCAACCACCCACTAAGCCGAAATATATAAAAAGGGACATCTAGACAGGGGAAATATCTTGTCCTGCTTGGGCATGACCCACCTAACCTTGCTGCATATCCCCTGATTTTCAATCATTCCCGGTTGACGAGGCTTGAGGCTAAGCGTTACCTTTAGAACGTTTTCACTTAGAATGCCCGTCGTCCACCTGACGATGTTTCGCAAGCATTCATCCATACAAGTCCGTGCCGGGTTCGAACGGAACCGAAGGCACTATTCCTACTATCCATTTTGGAAATATCCTCAGGATTTGTAGCGACTAGCCCTTGCCCTTAACTGCTCCGTCTTCGAATTCACAATCGTTTACACGAAACGTACAAACCGGATCGAAGTGGTTTTCGAGAAATAAATCTCGAACCCGGTCTCTTCGAAACGATCAACGCATTTGTCCAATATTGATAGTCTGTGATTTAACTATCAATTATATTCACAAAACAACCATCAACCAATAAATAATTTTCCAAATTATTTATTAATCTCAAAAATATCTTCACAAGATATATTCCTATTTTCAATCCTTTGAAAACAGTTTCAAACCATCTTTCTTCTCAGAATCAACTTTCCCAAATATTTTATATTCCCTCTGAAATCACCAAGCACAAAAATAGATTTTTAAAATAATTTAAAACACTTTACTTTGAAAATATATACTTTTAAACATTTAAGTTAAATTGCTTCAATATTTTGTAAAATACATACTATATGAGTATTTGAAAATAAAGTTACTTAATAGAATATAAAACTAGATTTCACTTTTGAAAACAAAATACTAGGTCACTTTTTAAGTAATTACTACTATATAGATTTAGGAAAATACTTAATATTGAATTTAAATATTAGAAATAATAAATTCTCTAAAACTTGCATTTTACAACAACTTTAAAACCTTTGAATTTATTTAAGAATTTACTTTAAACATGTATTTGGTTATCCAGAGTAAAATCCTAGCTTCAATCACTTAAATCAATTTCCCAAATTGATTTCCAATTTATTCCCTTTAAATTCAGAATTTATTAATTCCAGATCTCATTTCTTGATTTCAATTTTTTTTTCTCAATTACTTCTTTATTTTATTTTTATTTTAAATAAATTTAAACTTTGCATTTTAAAATAATTCTTTATGTCTTTAATTGATATAACTTAAGTTTACAATTCATCAATTTCATTTAATTCAAAATTCCATTTCTCTTCATACTCGAAATAATTTATTATTATTTTCATATTACTTCTATTTCTTCCCAATTCATTCTTAATTTATTCAAACTTTCTATAATTATTTCGCTTACAAATTTACTTCTTTTTAATTCCTTTCAACAATCCAATACATATAATTTGGTAATTCATTATACCCAAATATCCAATCAACCATAACATTCAATATACCAATATAACTCATCATAAGATATCAAATAATCACAACAGAGAATATGGAATAATTTAAATAAATGTGAGGGGTCCAGTTGGATCCCTCCAACCTGTTTTCCTACATCCACAAATGTTAACACAATATAATATGCCAATTCTAAAATATCATACTAAATCACATCACTCAATTCATCCATCCAAACAATTATTTAAATTTATACATTTAAATTTAAATTAACTGAGTGAGATTAACTCACCTTTTGATATTTGCAATCCGACCCAATTCATCTTGCTTTCTTCAAATTTTTACCTTGGATAAACATTATTCAATTGATTAACATTTTGCATTAATCGAACAATAAATTTCCGATCTACAATTTCATTTAATTTTAATCAATGATTTGAATTTTTAATGAATAATTAAATTTCGAATTAATTTCCCTTTGAATAATCCTTTAGTAACTAAAATAGATTTTAAATAAGTTAACTAAACAAATATATTACTTTCAAGTTCAACTAGTAAATTCAAAATGTGTAAATGTATATTTATTTCTTCTGAGATTATTTTATCTACTTATAAAAATTATTTACATAGATTTAAAAATCTATTTTTATACTAACTTCAACATACAAAAATCCCTATATATTTTTAACATAAAATATGCATGTGCACTTATACATTATACTTATATATATATATTCTTCTGACCAAATTAGAAATTTATTAACAGTGAGTACGTAATCCTAATTGTCATTGTACATAAATAAAAAACAAAAATAATTGACAGTTGTATATATTTTCAAAAATCCTATCTGTAGTGTTATATATATACTTCCTGTATCTATTTTTCTTTTTTTCTTTTTTTTTTATGAAATCCCTCCATATTTTAAAGATGCTAAGGCTATATATATTTTCAGCTTTGCAACTAGAATACTTTAACATATCATTGAGTTATAACCGGATTATCAATATATTTATCTATATTTATTTATATATTTTATTACCTATACACATTCAAAGCAGAAGTGGATTACCTTACCTAAAGGAAAGCAAAAGGAACTTAGGCTTCAACCACCATCGAATCGTGGCTTCAATTGCTATCACGCAAAGGCCCCAAACAGTCCGATCTACACTACCCTTCCACGGCCTCACGCCATCACTTCGTTCGACTTCACCCACTGCCATGATCGACGACGACCATCCCCCTTCCCAAAGTCGCACGCCTCCATGAACTCAAGACCAGGTTTGCGACTCGGCGGCGACATCAACCCCAACGCTCGATCCCAGCCTCGTAAGACTCCACCCACCACAGATCGATCGAGCCATCCCTTCCACCTCTTGCTCGTCGTCCAGAGGTACTCGCGACTAAGTCGCGCCAATCAATTCGACATCAGATCGAAACAGAAGAAGAGGGATTTGGGGATACGATAGTTGAAGTTGATTTGATCTCACCGAGTTTCATTGGCATGCTCAAACGCATACACGCAAGAAATTTCGATTTTAATTCTTCCGTTCCACCATTTTTATTTTTATTTTGGGCTCGAGATTCGTGAATCAAGCTAGAGGAGAGGATATGTGGTTTATAGAAGTACTGAAAGACAAGAGGGGGGTGGCGTGTAAGAGAATGTAGGCTACAGTGAAGGCAAAAAGTTTCATGTAGAAAGAATGTGGGCTGATGGCTGCTGATTTAAAAATTGATATTTTTATATTCAAAAATATCTCATTTAGGTACCTAGTTGTTAAAATGGATTCGATATAGATTTCAATGCGTTTATATAACGTATGCTCACATAATAACTCCAATCAATACGAAATTTGAAACCCGATAATAATTCAATATTACGGATCCAATGGAACTGATTTCGTCGAAATCCGAGACTGTGTCTCGGAAGGCTATTTTTAAATTCAATGTAAACGATAAATTTTAAAACTGAACAACCCACTATTAATTTCAATTTTAACACTTTTATTATCTTCAAAATCATCAATATAAATTCTATAAGCCTTCAAATTATTTTAATAGGCTTAAAATTCCAGATTCAATATTTTATCCAACTTCAAATTATTTAATTCAATTATTTAATTGCCAAATAAGTTATGATATTCATAATTTAAGTTAATAATTAACCTTTAAATATTTAAAATCAATTAAATATTTCGATTACAAATGCTTAAAAATTCCGGGTCGTCACAGAAAACATCTCAAATGTTTAAATTTGAAAGTAAATTCAATTTACATTTCAAAGTTTGAGTAACTTAATTTCAAAACAAACAAGTTTTAGACTTTGAAAATTCGTTTTACTTAATAAGACTTGTTTGTGGTAAGATGCTTGAATTTTTAATTTAAACGACTCGAGTTATAACGCAACCTAGTGATATCTATTACCAGACAGCACCCAAAAGAAAATCCCGAAGCAAACCACTAACCAACCCGAGTCAACACCGAAGCAACCCCATACCACCACGACTTTGAGTCCAACACGCTAAAATCCTAGGAGCATCTTCGAGCCACCCATTGTCTTCCCCAAACGAAAAACTCTAGTGTATAAAAACGTACACGGTGCACGTCTCCCCTCGCCTCCGGCCACCAACGGTCGTTGCTACCCCAACCACCATCACACGCAACCCCAACATCTCAACCGAGCACCCAGATCCAAGCAATCATACTCGACTCGAATTTTGACCCTTCATGCTCGAAACTACAGCAACCTCCCTACCTTAAACCCTCCATGGCCATCGCCCTGACGCCGTCCAACCCCTGCCGTCTTCACCATCGAGGCGTCACGATTCGAACTCCAATTTCCCCCATGTGTGCATGATTCCGTTCACATATCAATGACGAAAATCCCAAATTAGCATCGGCTTCAAATACCGGAAGAAAACCCTATTGCGATCGATTACGATCAAATTGTTTATTGTAAAAATTTGTAAGTATTTTTCCCCTCATCTATAACATTCAAGCAAGCTTCAATCCAAATATTAACTCAACTTATCAAGTAAATCAACTGCAGTTCACAAAAATTCTTAATACATTCAAACCCACATTTCGAATAAATTACTAAACTATAAATTACAAACTTCGTATCTAAATTCATGATTTTACATCAAGATTACATGCATGTAGTTGAATTTGAATTTAAGATAATAAATTTTTAATAAATATTCATGTTCCTCTGTAAACTTTTACTTAAATCATGATTTATGATATTTAGAATTCCTGGACTGTTTTATAACCTTTATCATACAATTACAAAGTAATTTCATTCAAATATTTAAGACTAATATGAATTAGATTTGTAGATATGAATTCTATATTTTTTTAAGTAGAACACTCAATTGAATCAATAGAGAACAAAATAAACAAGCTCACACAACACAATTGATATGAAATTCAAAACATCAGACTGCAATACAAGTTATAACATCACATGCATGGTAGTTAAAAACAAATCAAACTGTTTTCTTAAAAGAAGTTTACTCACCTGATATAATATGCAGAGCAACAGATTTAAATTGCCTTTAATTTGCTTTTGAAAATCCCTTTGCATGCTTTAGTTTGATTGTTTTAATAAGTTGAACAGACCTTTAACTTGCAGTATGGTTTAAGTTCAGATTTGAAGTAAATTCTGGTTTTGAAAAACTTTCTAGTTTGGGTTAAGGAAAGAACAAAGGAGTGATAGTGTTTGTGAAAAACTGATTTTCTCTTTTTTTTTCTAAAAACATTTATTAGAATTTAAAATTAATATGTTGCCACATGTTGATAATTTGAACAAATGTCATAAACATGTTTAATTTCTTTACAAATGTTATTAAAAAGTGTTAACATGTTTACACATGTCTTTAAGTGTTTTTAATAAAATTTTATTTAATTTAAATGTAAATATAAACTTACATTTTTATTTTACTTTATAAATGAGTACTTACATATGTAAATATAAACTTACCTTTTAAAGAAAATATTATAAACTAATTATAATACAAATGAATCTCTTATATATGTATTTTATAACCATTTTAAAATTTAAAATACTTTAAAGAAAACAAAAGAAACTTCCCCTTGATTTACGCATGCCGTGATTTTCACCATCCCTTTTTGCTGCAACTATTTTAATTTAGTATAAAATCTTTGAATAAAGTAACGTTCAAATCTAATATTATTGTCATTTCCTCCGATATCAACGCTAGTTTCTTCTCATTATTAAACACATTCGCAAATTGTTCAAATTCCATTCAAAGCAAAAATATAATTGCTTGCCATTTCTTTCGCTTATTAATTCTTACCCACTGCAATTATTTGCTCCAACCATTCTTGTCGTTTCTTTTTATTTATCAACGCATTCTCTTCTTAATAATTTCAAACGAGAACAAATGTGTGCCACTCAAAAACAAATTTTATTATTTCTTGCATTTTTAACCTATGCAGTTTGCATCTTTTAATCAAACACGTTCAAAATGGTTATTTCTTGCCTTTGACCTCTCCCACATAAATCTATGCATTCAATTCTCTTGCCGTTCTAACAAATATTGCCTAAAATTTTTGCATGCCTCGACTTGGCGTTTCGCTTTTTATCTTTTTGCTTGCATTTTTAAATTAATAAATCAACCAAATTTACCTCTTCATAAAGCAAATATCACGCAGAATAATCTCCAGACCATTTAAAAAATGATTTCTTGCCATTTTTTTCCTTTACGTGATTTGCGCAACTTCTCTTATATAAATGAAACCCATGTTCACAATTCCATCACCACTTCAGTATTGTTACATCTTCATTTTCGCAAGCTATTGGTGAAATAGAACTCACACAATTTCTTTGGCATATATAAGACTCGTACGCAATTAATTTTCGACCCATTGTTGGCCTTCTCTTCTTCCTTGCGTGCGTGAGAATCAGTAGCATTAGGTAATGGCTACAACTTTATTTCCTTATTTTGTTTTTTTCCATTGTTCTGTTCAAACTGCTCCACCATATGATAAAAGCCTAACCTCCTTCCCCTCCTCTCAGATCTGGTCGTGCATTGCTGAGCATCTCTGATGCAATTTTAGCCTAGCACTTGAATATTTATTTTATCGCCACCTGTATATTTTTATCCTTCTATAAAACAAACATTTCTTTACCATGTAATCTAAAAGGGTTTTTAAATTGTTTAAACTTTGTTAAGTTAAATTGTATTCATTTTACATCTCATTTTTGAAATGGAATTTTAAAGTAAATTCAAAAGTAAATTGTTTTCAAATGTTTTTGTTAATAAGGATTTAGTCATAATTAAGAAATTTTTTTATCGTAAAGTTAAATTAAGATTTAATGATTTGAAATTAATTAAATTAATGAAGAAATTAAGGAATAATTAGTTAATTTAATTAATTAATGATTAGGGATTAATAAATAATTTGATTAGGGGTTAATCAATTTGAAATTAAAGATCATTAATTAGATAATTAAAGATTAATTATTAATAATTAAAGATTTATTAATTTAATAGAAAGTTATAATCAAGGTTAACTAATCATGTAATTAAGGATTAACAACATACTTGTTTGAGTATAGCGCACTTGAGTTTGAAGAAAAAAAATATAATATAAAAGGCATACGCCACCTAAGGTTAGCCCAGCCTAAAATTTTTAAGATAATTCCACTGCTTTGTTTACGCGAGTGTTCAGGGATGAAGTATTTCTAGAACATACGCGTTTTTTTTGTTGGTCACATGTGTTTTAAAATTTAGAAACATTAAGTATGAGGATATATGTTATATGTAAGAACAGTATAAAGTTGTTTTGATTTGGAGATTTTGATATTTTACTTGTTTCCTAACATAGAATAATAATAATAATAATAATAATAATAAGTAAATAAATAAATAAATAAATATTGCATGCGCCACATTTATCACTGCCGTGAATTGCATGTTGCCCACATAAGATTTGCCACCTTTTTATTAACACATCATAATATTTTGTAAAAAAGGGTAAGAAAAAATAGAGTATAAATTTATTTTGTAAATTTTGTTTTGGAAAAAAAATAAATGGGCAGGCAGAGCTTTTGTTTTAATGGGTCAAGTCGTGCGGTGGAGTGGTCGAGCAATTTGAGTCGATTTTCATTTTATTTTATCTCGTTCCAATTTTGTTTTATTTAAAAATTTGCTTTGTCTGTAACTGGAATTTGCGTACTCAGTTTTATTTATTTATCTTGTTTCAAGATCGAAATCATTTGTCTCATCTTCCAATAATTGATCGTGCCTTCTGTACTCTTCTTTCGGGGTAGATATCATTGTTTGAATAAATTCTGCAGCTTCGAAAAGGTGAGTTTTCTCACCTGACAACGTACTTATAAATCTGTAAATTGATAACAAGTGTGATTGTAGAATAATTATTATTTCACTTATTTGACTGTGATACAAATTGATGATGTTAAAAACCCTATTATTAAATCTACACATCATCAGTTCTATTATATATTGTTTATTTATGTTGTTACGCTATTTATTTATTTATTTTTATTTTTATTTTTTTTACTATTAAATCATACTACAAGTTCCCTGTAGAATAGAAATCGTTACAGGCTGAAATGATAGGCTGGTATGATATTTATTTATTCATTTATTTATTTCGTTTATTATTTAACTTGGGATTGCGGGTTCGAAATGATAGAACCTGGATTTATTTTGTAAATTAAGGATTGAAATAATATATTATCTGTATTACTTGACCTAAGTTAGTAAATATTATACAGATCTGTGGTTATATATATATATATATATTCTAGAAATATTAAAATATTTTAAAATTTAAGTGTTATAATACTTGCTTAAAAGTGGATTAAAATGATTATTGTAAGTATTGTGATATTTTCCAAGTTTAATATGCAAATAAATAAATGTTAAGAATTTAAATATAAACTTATCATGAAAATTTTGATTGTAAAATAAACGGGATTTAAGTTAGGAAAAAAATATACATGGGAATTTGGTATAACATGAAATAAAGCGAATTTATAAAGGTTAAGTTTTCTATGAATTAATAGTTAAATTTGTGAACTATGGAAGTTAAAAATATAACTTGATTTTAATTGAAATTTAGTTTGTTTATTTTTTGAAACTGTAACTAAACTAAATTGTTAAGGAAATACATAGAAAATTTTACACTTGATAAGAAAGTATAAAGAAGTTGGATATATATTTTCAAATTTTACTTTATAAAGACCATCAAATATGGAATGAATAAAATGACTATATAAAGGTGGAAAGTTTATAAGTAAATTTGTTTAAATAAATGTTTAAATTTTATTGAAATTATATTGAAGCCTAAAGTTTAATTTATTTAAATTGTTAAAAGGATATTTATGCATTTATCCAAGTGCTGAATAATGATGCAATTAAACTAAGGCTAAACCTTTGGAATTTATATTGGCTTGAAAGAATAATAACTTCACCTTTAAACAGTTAAAATAAAGTA
Organism: Allium cepa; assembly: GCA_030765085.1. Taxonomy (NCBI): domain Eukaryota; kingdom Viridiplantae; phylum Streptophyta; class Magnoliopsida; order Asparagales; family Amaryllidaceae; genus Allium; species Allium cepa. The sequence goes on along the minus strand of CM060931.1, from coordinate 743,651,538 downwards.
TTTTGATTGAAGTATAAAATATTTTTAGAAGTTTATAACCATAGGTAATAATAACGTTGGTTGTTAAAGAGACCGAGATGGGATACGGGCATACTCTCTGTCGATACCGAAAACAACTTTGACAACCGTATACGCGGTGGAGATTCCAGAATGAAGTAGGATGGTAGTGACATTTCCTTTGAGGTAAATACATGGACCCGACTCCCGTGAGTTGGCATAAGGTGGCTAAAACAGGAGCGATCGACGGATTAATGAGGTAGCACCTCTAATCGGATGCACTTCTTTGTATGCCATTCTATTACTTTTGTGATTGTTTTGGCGTGCACCTTTGATATGGGAGTGTTGTTCGAGGTGGGTGGTAGCTGCGCACTACGCGTTACCACCGGTCCGGAAGCGTAATTGACATATCTACCATGGCATTGCCTAGTTGTACCGTGTCACCTACCATAGCGAGCCTTGTACGAGTTTGATTTGTGTTGTACCTGTGGAGTATCTTCTCATAGTCTCGCGATCAGGAGATATGCAGGTACTGTATAGACTACTGACACTATTTATGCGTTAAGGTGGAAAATGTAAAGCCTTAACGCTATTTTAAAGTAAGTTTATTTTACGAATAGACACTATTATAATAGCGAAGTATTACTACATAGTAAATAGTTTAACGGATCCTTAGAGGATGGGCGGTCCCAAGCATCCTTTAAGTTACTTGTACTGTAATACAGTTCACTTGAATTAGCTTCACTATATAAGTATGTATGTCCTGATTCGAGTGTTTTTGTTTTATTTCACGCTCGGGTCAGCCTGAGTTGCAGTTCAGTCATCATTCCGAAGCTAGGACTTCTGCAGATCACTTTTCAAGCTGTTGGAAAATTTTCCTTTCAGTTCCTTATCTTAATTTATGTAATCAAGACTATTGAATATTGAGATTTACTATTATTGTTTCAAACTATATTTGGGTTTAAAGACTATGTAAATTATATTGTTTTGAGACTTTTAATAGTGGCTTCATGAACCGCTAAGTTAATTTTAAGTTCCGCTGCGAGTTTTCTGATTTCTGTGTCTGTGATTCGGTGATTATTTATTTACTGTATATTTTGAGATTTGCCAAATTTTATTTACAACGCGGTATTTAGAACAATTCAAGTCCAACATGTGCGGATGCGAATGGTTGAAAATATCGGGCCGTTACAATTTGGTATCAGAGCTTTGGCTCTAGGCAAAACATAGAATGTATGGTAAATTTGATTTACAGAATCACTTTCATTCAATCTCTTCCTTTTGATTCGATTTCCTTTGAATTTTGAAACATTCCCTGCGGTTCCGAAGCTCATTCGTGTCCCTCACTATTCATCTTCTTTCGATTCTAGAGTATCCCATAACTCCACTTCGGATGATCTTTGTAGTGAATCGGCGGTCTCGCCAATATTCTAATAAAGAGGTGAAACTCCTTTACAAATAGCATTGATTCACCAGAGATTTATATTTATCCTCAGTTTAGATGCTAGTATATTTGGTTATTCCAAACTCTAACTCTTCAGATCGAATGAAGATTTACCCAATAAAATCCACATCGATCTTGCTCTTTTAGTCATGGTTGACCAGGTTAAGGTTGCCCGCGATTTATATAAACTTATCCAGTTCCTTATTCTGTTATCTAATCATCAGATCTTCTGTTCCAACTTATCTTTAAATCAAAATTCTCTTTGATTTGAGTCCCTCAAATTTGAATCTTTATCCTTGTTTTGAAAATTTATTCCTATATTTGGGAAAAAATCTAATATTATATATATAAGTATAAATTTTCAGAATTTTTTTATTAATTTAACTAGTTGTCAAGAGATAATAGTCTTTGATTTTATTTATGGTTTTGTAAACCAAGGGTTTTGTCTCATATAAATAATTGAACTATAAACAATGGTTATAAATTAATTTGGAAACAGAAATGAATTTAAAACAAGAACTTGAGAATTCAATTTCCAATGGTTTCAAATCTTGTGTTTAAAGTTTTAAAAGGATATATTATTTACATTATTTTCGAATAGAAATTTGTTTCCAAATTGTTTTTTAAAAATCAGTGCTCTTCTCTTTGTCGCTGGGAAATAATTTCGGTGATGACTGCAACATCGTCCACATTCATTTTCGAGTTTCGGAGTGAAGAGACCATTATGTAGTCTGCCTACAGTGTTACCCTGAGAATTTAATTCATTTGAATCTCTAAAATATGACTTGATTTATAATATATAGATATATAATTTAAATTTGATTTGACATATTATGTACATATATTTATTTATCTCTAAATGGTTTGAAGGGAATCAGAAATTTAATTCTTAAATTTTATCCTGAGGAATAATTTTAATTATAAAGAAAATCAAATTTTTAATAAATGATTCCAACTTGAGATAATTGAATTTGAAAGTTTTATGTATAATATTAAATTGCATTCCAATATAACTTACCTTGATTTTCAGAAGTTAATAATGTAACTAGATAATATACAATATAAAAAGATTTTATAAATAAAATTTGGGTGTTTATAATAAATGTTATACACTTAAATTCTAGTTATAAAAAGATTACAGAGGTAAATAGAATAACAAGAGGTAATGGAATAATTTACAATATAAAATGATGTTAAAGAACTAAGAATAAATTTAAGCAGTTGTAATAAGTGTAAACATATTTAACATAGATGATAAAAATATATTGAGAGAAATAAATTTAGTTATATATATAAAAAAAAGATATTAATTTATTGAACACATTTTTGAGTATAACAAACGATTTTCAAACTTATGTTTTAGAAATTTTTATTTTAAGATAACTAGAAGATGAAGTAATGAAATTTGTAATAGAAAAATTTAACTTGAGTGAAATTAAATAGATGAAATCAATTATTAATTTAAAATTGAATTTGTATGGTTTAGATTAATGATTTTAATTTATGTTTCAATTTAGTTTTCTTTCAGCTTGTTTCTATTCCCCTACCTTCTTTCTTTTCGAGGACGAAAAGTTCTAAGTGGGGGAGAGTGTAACAGCCTGAAGTTTTAACAAGTATTTTTCACTTTTAATTATAAAACTTTGGGGGTTTATTATATAAAAAACTAAATTTTGAATTGATTAAAAGTAACGCCCAAATTTTTAAACAAATAATGAGATCTCTGAAATTTTGACGTGGTTAAGAATTAACTTTAATTGGAAATTCGGGCTTTTTGTTGAAGATGGTAAATAACTTAATTGCTACCAAAATCATGTTTTAATTAAGAAATAAGATGTGAAAAAAAAATAGTGTATAAATAAACTGTTTACTTACGCGTTTAAAAGGCGCGTTATTGATGGAACATTTTTAACTTATATTTACTACATAAGAGAACGCGTAAATTTAAAAGCGTTACTTTTATTATGAAACTGGACGTGTGTTCGATTTAATTATTGCATCGGTTTTTCATGCGTCCAAATTTCTTACCTTGGATATAAATAAACAAATAAAATAAATCAGTAGACATGCATTTTTAAGTGGAAAAGGAATAAATTTTCTTTCCGTTGACTCCACATATTTAATAAGTAAAACCCATTGATTTATCAATAACGTTCAAATCAAATATTCTTTTTCGTCTTTACTCTAAGAATCAACACTTTTCTTTGTTCAATTTTATAAAACGTTCGCCAATTTTCCATTTTTCCATACCGTTAAAACAACACAATAATTTTACCTTAGCTAATAATGGATTATATACTTTTTAAAAATAAATAATTTATACTGTTACTTATATACATTTTAGTAATAAATTTCTTAGTAAATGGTAAATGAACGAAAAAAAACCCCAATGTAAACAAATCATATTTTTTAAGTAATAAATTTCAAAATTTATTTGTAAATAAACTATTTAATTACGTATTTAAAAGGCGCGTTATTTGATGGAATAAATATCGTATATATAAGATAACATATAAAAATTTAAATCCATTATTTTCGTTATATTTTGGGCATAAGTAATTGCGTTTGTTGTACGCATTCTAAATATATCCTCTTTAATATTTACACGTCGCTCAACATTATTCTTTTTGGTCAAATTTTTCATTTCCGTTTTAAGTACAAATTGATTGCTTGCCGTTTTATGTTCTCCTTAATTCACGAAATCTACACTGGTAATAAAATTTATTACTCACTGTAATTAATTGTTCCAAACTTTCCTTACCTCTCGTGTGAAATTGATAGGAAAAATATTCAATAAACTGGTTCAAAATCAACGGAACAAGGTAATTGTAAAAAAAAAATTCTTGCCTTTAACTTCTTCCCTAAATCAATGCATTTTCTTCCTTAAATTTTGCACGTACGAAGGTTCACTAAAAAAGAAACTGCTCCTTGATTTACGCATGCCGTGATTTTCACCATCCCTTTTTGCTGCAACTATTTTAATTTTGTATAAAATTTTGAATAAAGTAACGTTCAAATCTAATATTATTGTCGTTTCCTCCGATATCAACGCTAATTTCTTCTCATTATTAGACACGTTGGCAAATTGTTCAAATTCCATTCAAAGCAAAAATATAATTGCTTGCCGTTTCTTTCGCTTATTAATTCTTACCCACTGCAATTATTTGGTACAATCATTCTTGTCGTTTCTTTTTATTTATCAACGCATTCTCTTCTTAATAATTTCAAACAAGAACAAATGCGTGCCGCTCAAAAACAAATTTTATTATTTCTTGCGTTTTTAACCTATGTAGTTTGCATATTTTAATCAAACACGTTCAAAATGATTATTTCTTGCCTTTGACCTCTCCCACATAAATCTATGCATTTAATTCTCTTGCCGTTCTAACAAGCATTGCCTAAAATTTTCGCATGCCTTGAATTGGCGTTTCTCTTTTTATCTTCTTGCCTGCGTTTTTAAATTAATAAATCAACCAAATTTACCTCTTCATAAAGCAAACATCACGCAGAATAATCTCCAGACCATTTTAAAATTGATTTCTTGCCCTTTTTTTTTTTCCTTTACGTGATTTGCGCAACTTCTCTTATATAAATGAAACCCATGTTCACAATTCCATCACCACCTCAGTATTGTTACATCTTCATTTTCGCAAGCTATTGGTGAAATAGAACCCACACATTCTCTTTGGCATATATAAGACACGTAGGCACTTTATTTTCATCCCATTGTTGGCCTTCTCTTCTTCCTTGCGTGCGTGAGAATTAGTAGCATCAGGTCATGGCTACAACTTTATTTCCTTCTTTTGTTTTTTTTCCATTGTTCTGTTCAAACTGCTCCACCGCATGACAAAAGCCTAGCTTCCTTCCCCTCCTCTCCGATCTGGTCGTGCATTGCCGAGCATCTCTGATGCAGTTTTAGCCTAGCACTTGAATATTTATTTTATCGCCACCTGTATATTTTTATCCTTCCGTAAGACAAACATTTCTTTACCATTTAATTTAGAAGGGTTTTTAAATTGTTTAAACTTTGTTAAGTTAAATTGTATTCATTTTACATCTCATTTTTGAAATGAAATTTTAAAGTAAATTCAAAAGTAAATTGTTTTCAAATGTTTTTGTTAATAACAGTTTAGTCATAATTAAGAAACATTTTTATCCTAAAGTTAAATTAAGATTTAATTATTTGAAATTAAATTAAATTAATGAGGAAATTAAGGAATAATTAGTTAATTTAATTAATTAATGATTAGGGATTAATAAATAATTTGATTAAGGGTTAATCAATTTGAAATTAAAGATCATTAATTAGATAATTAAAGATTAATAATTAATAATTAAAGATTTATTAATTAAACAATAAGTTATAATCAAGGTTAATTAATCATGTAATTAAGGATTAACTTCATACTTGTTTGAGTATAGCGCACTTCAGTTTGAAGAAAAAATATATAATATAAAAGGAATACGCCACCTAACGTTAGCCCGGCCTAAAATTTTTAAGATAATTCCACGGCTTTGTTTACGCGAGTGTTCAGGGAAGAAGTATTTCCAAAACGTACGCGTTTTTTTTTGTTCGTCACATGTGTTTTAAAATTTAGAAACATTATGTATGAGGATATATAATATGTAAGAACAGTATAAAGTTGTTTTAATTTGGAGATTTTGATATTTTACTTGTTTCCTAAAAGAGAATAATAATAATAATAATAATAAATAAATAAATATTGCATGCGCCACCTTTATGTATCACTACCGTGAATTGCATGTTGCCCACATAAGATTTGCCACTTTTTTATCAACACGTCATAATATTTTGTAAAAAGAGGTTAAAAAATAGGGTATAAATTAATTTTGTAAATTTTGTTTCGAAAAAAAAATAAATGGGCAGGCTGAGCTTTTGTTTTAATGGGTCTAGTCATGCGTGGAGTGGTCGAGCAATTTGAGTCAATTTTCATTTTATTTTAGCTCGTTCCAATTTTGTTTTATTTGAAAATTTGCTTTGTCTGTAATTGGAATTCACGTACTCAGTTTTATTTATTTATCTTGTTTCAAGGTCGAAATTAGTTTGTCTCATCTTCCAATAATTGATCGTGCCTTCTGTACTCTTCTTTCGGGGTAGATATCGTTGTTTGAATAAATTCCGCAGCTTCGAGAAGGTGAGTATTCTCAGCTGACAATGTACTTATATATCTGTAAATTGATAACAAGTGCGATTGTAGAATAATTATTATTTCATTTATTTGACTGTGATACAAATTGATGAGTTAAAAATCCCGTTATTAAACCAACACATCACCAGTTCTATTATATACTGTTTAATTATGCTGTTACTGTGACGGCCCGGAATTTTTAAGCAATTTAAATCGGAATATTTAATCGATTTTAAATATTCAATAGTACAATTTTAGATTGAATTACGGATATCACAATTTATTTGATAATAGAATAATTAAATTAAATAAGTGAAGTTGGGAAAATTGTTGAATCTGGAGTTTAAGCCTATTAAAAATAATTTGAAGGCTTGTAAAATTTATATTGATAACACTGAAAATAATAGAAGTTGTAAAATTGAAATTAGCAGTGGTTGGTTCAGTTTTTAAATTTTAATCGTTTAAATTAAATTTAAAAATAGCCTTCCGAGACACAGTTTCGGAATTTAATGAAACCAGTTCCATTGGATCCGTAATATTTTATTATTGTCGGATTTCAATTTTCGCATTGTTTGGAGTTATCGTTAGGTCGTACGATTAGTCAATGCCTAGTATAATCAAATTGAATATAAATTAATAATTGAGTCTTCCCTTATACGCCAACATTTTCTGTTATCTTCTTGTATACGCCACCCATTTTTTTTCACGTTCAAATCATGTTCTTCTAGTTCCCCTCTTTTTCCATTTAAACTCGAGCCTTTGTTGTATTCAAAAAAAAAAAGAGAAACAAAAAAAATGGAGGCCGATGCTTTCCACTCGGTTTTCAAAATCGATATCATTCGAAAAAAAAAACTCAACTGCTTCTCTTCCTCATTGAAATCAGTTTCGACAAAAGGGGGGGCAGCCGCTTCGAGTCGAATCGGCCCTAGCTAACGGCGAGCCCACTCGTTTGAGCTTAGGGGAATCGCGACATAGTGCGTGTAATTTCTGGAAGCTCGCGGTTTGGGGGAGGGGATTTCGACGTAAATCGAAGAGCTTAGGGATTGGGGTGGCGATTTATGGACTCGGCGACGTCGCGTGAGGGTGTGAGGAGGTGATTGATGGCTGCTCGATTCGAGCACGATGTCGACGCATGGTCGAGGTGCAGAAGCTTCGAGCTAGGGTTTCAGGGGATGGGTTGGCTGTCGTCATCGACTTCGATAGTGAGGTGGTCGGAGGCTCGAAGTCAAGCACAAGAGTGTGGAGGCAGTAGGTATAACTGTCTTGTTTTTCTTTCATTTATATTTGAAGATTAGGAATAGATTGATTAGTTATTAATGGGAAATAAAGTTTAAAAATTTAGAGTTTAAGATAAATTGAAACTAATTAAAATAATGAAATTTGATAATATTTTAAAAATTTACAGTTGGTATCAAATGTAACGACTGTAACAAATTATTGTTTACAGTAAGGGAAAATATTTGTTTTAATATTTGCTTTAATATTTGCAGTAAGTTATAAAATGTCTGTCTTAGTTTAAAAAGTAATAACTAGGTAAATAGACAGGAAACATATAAAGGGGATTTAAAATATATATATATATATATATATATATATATATATATATATATATATATTAAATAAAACATGTTGGAAGTATATATAAAATAGTTTCTTAGAGTCTATAATCTATTTTATAAGTATATATATATAGTTCAAAAAGGAAATTTGTTTAGATAAAATTATTAGGTAAAATTTTAACTAAATAAATGATAACAAATTGTTCGAATAGTTCAAATATTAATAAATCCTATAATGCTTGTACAAGGTCGAAAATAATGGAAACAAGCTAGTTTGGGTTGGACTGCAAACAAATTCAAGGTGAGTTAATCTCACTCAGTAAAATTTAACTTTAAATGATTAAATTTAAATAATTGTTTGAAATGGTTGAATTGATTTATGTGCTGTAGTATGGTATATATTTTGAAAATGGCATTTATATTGTGCTAACATCTGTGGATGCAGGGAAAACAGGTTGGAGGGATCCAACTGGTCCCCTCAATTTTATTTAATTATTTAATATTCTCTGTTCTGAATATTTGATATTCTGTAATGAATTATGTGAAATATTGAATGCTATGGCTTGATTGTTATAATCGGGCAATAATTAATTACTAAATATATAATTTGATTTTGGGAATGAAAATAAAAGAAGTGAAATTGTAAGTAAAATAATTATAGCAAAGTTGAATAAATTTATGAATGAACTGGAAAGGAAATAAAGTGATTTTAAAATTCTAATAAATCAATCTTGTGTATGGGAAGGAAAATTTAAATAAATAGAGAGTTAATGAAACTTAAATTTCAATGTTATTGTTTAAAAGAACAAAACATTTATTTTAAATTGAGGATTTAAATTATTTAAGAAGAATAAAGAAGAAATTGGGAATAACTTGAAATTTTTATATTTCAGTTAAAAGATTTAAAATCAAACAGGAAATAATAATAATAAAAATAAAGTCCATAATTAATGAAGTTTGAAATGAACCAAGTAAGTAAAGAAATTTATTTCAAATAGAATAAATTGGAAATCAATTTGGGGAAATTGATTTAAGTGTTTGAAGTTGGAATTTTCTCTGGGTGGCCAAGTGCATGTTTTTAAAAGTAAATTTGTAAATGTAAATTAAATGTTTTAAAGTTGTTTTTAAATAAAGCAAGTTTTATAAAATTTATTATGTCTAATATTTAATTTCTAAAGCAAGTATTTCCTTTTAATATATTATAGCATTAATAATTTAAAAGTGACTTAGTATTTGTTTTAAAAGTGAAAACCTAGTTTTATATTTTATAAAGTAACCTTATTTTCTCAAATTCATATAATATGTATTTTTAGCAAATTATTTAAGTAGTTTTATCCTAAATGTTTTAAAGTATATATTTCAAAGTAAAGTGTTTTAAATTATTTAAAAAAAATTTATTTTTGTGCTTGGTGATTTCAGAGGAGATATAAATATTTGGGAAAGTCGATTCTGAGAAGAATGATGGTTTTGAAACTGTTTTCAAAGGATTGAAAATAGAAATATATCTTGTAAAGATATTTTGAATAAATAAATGATTTGGGAAATTATTTATTGGTTGATGGTTGTTTGTGAATATAAATTGATAGTTAAATAACCAACTATCAATATTGGACAAACACGCTGATCGTTTCGAAGAGACCGGGATCGAGATTTATTTCTCGAAAACCACTTCGATCCGGTTTGTACGTTTCGTGAAAACGATTTTTGGATTCGAAGATGGAGCGGTGAAGTACAAGGGCTAGTCGCTACTAATCCTGAGGATATTTCCAAAATGGATGTAGTAGGAATAGTGTCTTCGGTTCCGTTCGAACCCGGGATGGACTTGTATGGATGAATGCTTGCGAAACATCGTCAGTTGGACGATGGGCATTCTAAGGAATATATTCTAAAAGGTAAAGCGTAGCCTCAAGCCTCGTCAAATGGGAATGGCTGAAAATCAGGGGATATGCGGCAAGGCTTCGTGGGTTGCCCCGACTGGAGGGTGAGGTCATCCCTGTCTAGATGTCCCTTTATTTCGGCTTAGTGGGCGGTTGCTGATCCCAACCGCGGGGTGATCTTGCTCGGGACTGTCCAGTAAGGGACGGTTCCGGTCTTGTGTTGCAGGGGAGTTAGGGTGGCTCCTCGGTACGCTGATCTAGACCAGGTACTGTGACAGGTGGTACCCCAGTGCCTAGCCATTAGTTGGAATCCATTTTCCATACGCGCCCGTACGGTTTTGATTGTGCCCAACTATTGCTGAAACGTGACATGCGAGCATTTCAGCTAGATTCTATTTTTCTTTCTATAGACACTATTATAATATCAGGGGACTTTAATAAAAATGTTTTAGCTATCGTAAGGTAAAAACCCAACATGTTTATTTGTGGCGTGGTCTTACGAGATGCTTTTGTTTTTAAAGGATTTTTGAAACTTTAATAATCAATTGGGTGTGATTTTCTCACGCTGGTATTCCAGACTGACTCGGGTATTATTTAACTGTAATGCTCGGGTCAGACAGAGTATTATAGGATACAGGATATGATGCTGTGGAGCTCAGGAGACGAGTTGGATGACGATACGTATAATCGTACTTGTTATATATTTATTCCGCTGTGTTTGAGCTGTTGTGCATCTTGAGTTGTTGTGTATTCATTGTATGATATTGATGTTGAGCCGTGATTGATGTACTCTGATGATGTAATATATATACAGAGATATTTAATTTTTGAGTAAAATTAGTTATTATCTATTATATTTTATTCCGCTGCGATGGTTAGATTCTGTTGTTGATTTCTACTTTCTTCTTCTACCTCTCTTGTTCTTTAACCAAATGGTTCGTATTTATATGCAACTTGAGTTTATTTAGGTAGAATAGTGTTAACTCAAGAGGTACGGATTTGCGGGTCGTTTCACTTGGTATCAGAGCGAGGTTGGTGATAACCTTGGCTCTGGTAGGAATTACACATAAAATAGAGTCTATAGTACTCTAAAAATGAGATTGAGCGTATTAATAAATATGAGCGCGTATTTGTTAGTGAATATAAATTGTTTTAATATTGTGTTGATTGATTTATTGAGTGGCATATGAACCTTCGTCGACACGGTCTACGCAACTGTATTGAAGGGGTTTCTAAACACTTGAATAGAACATTCGACACGGTATTGTTTTTAAATGTGGGTAAATGAAATAATTTTACCCAAAATATATTTTGATAAAAATAAAAGTTTTGTAAATTATTTAGCTAATATATGGTTGCTTGGATGTTAGGAATGGTAATATTAAAGTATTATCATGTTTAAGTGAAAATTTAACTAGAAATTGTAAATATAATCAAAGATTGAGAAGATAAATTCAATTATGAAATGAAATTTATAAATGTGAATTATAAATTAAAATATAATCAAATGAGAATTTGTATGAACATAAGCTATGCAAATGAATTATAGAAAAAAATTTGATTTAAGCAGGATTTGGAAATTTAAATCCCGAAAATTTGGACGTGTTTTGGAGATAAATAATAGCATTATTATTTTGGAGATATTTCCGAATGGAAATTTTTTTTAAATGGATTTTGAAAGTGATATAGCATTGAAATCACTTGGATTATTGGAAAATAATTCTGATGATGACGGCCACATCATCAGTATTCATTTTCGAATTTCTAAGTGACGGATTGCTGCCAAAAATTGATTTGTTCAAAAAAGCTGGTTGTTTTTGAAAATCTCAAAAGAAATTTGTTGGAAATAAAATCCAGGATTGGTTTAAAATTTTTGAGAAGTGTGATTTTGAGATGTTGGAGATTTCAAAATGATTTGAAACCAAAGCCGGGGATTTAAAAATCCTGATAAGATAAGTTGTAAGCTTATAAATAGAAATGATTTTTAAATCAGGAAGAAATTTAAGCTTTGGATAGTGGAATGTAAATCTAAAGTGAAGAGTTAAAATGAAATTAACTTGGATTGATGAAATAAAAATATAACTGGATTGAAATTAATTGGATGGGCTGAAATTAATATCCAGTTGTATTCGAAGTAAGTTGAAATCGAATTGAGTTAAATAAATCCGAGTTAAAGTAAAATTGAGTTGGGGTGAGAATTCAATTGAATTAATGAATGGAATTGAATTCTTAGCTGAACGAATGGGAAATAAATTGAATAAGGATTGGAATTGAAATAAATAAATTAGAATAACTTGTAAGAGAATTAAAAATCCATAGAAATAAAATATGCTTGGGCTATAAATAAATAGAAGGCTTGAGTTAAAAATAAAGGATGAATATATTCAAGCCTATAATGGATGGAATTGTATAAATAATAAGTTGTGGCTTATAAATTTTGGAAGTGGAATAGAAAATCCAAAATAAATATTGTTTGATGTTTTGGATAAAGAAAAGAAAATCCAAACTTGAATTATAAACTAAATTGGACTTAAGAAAATAAAACTCAAGTGATATTTGGGGTTAAAGATCAAGTATTGAACTATAAATAGGAGAGGACTAATTTGTTAATAAATTGGTTAATGAAATGTTAAATAAAATTGAATTGCGAGTTTATGATGAAGTTTGGAAATAAAACTCGAGTTATAAATTGAATTCGACTTCAAATGGTTGGTGAAGAAAATGAAATTGAAATGTGAGTTCATAAATTAGGTGGTAAATTGAAAATGAATAGGGGATTCAAAACTTGAGTTATAAATTTAAAATTTAACTTGAAGTGTTAACAAAGTAAATATAATTGGGAATGTATTAAATAAAATGTAAATGGATTAAAATAGCAATGGTTTGAATGTGCAAATAAAATCCAAATAAGTGGAGATAACTTAGAAAATAGCCAGGTAATAAATTGAATGAGCTGAATCTAGAAAGTTAAAATGTATAATAATTGATTAAATAAATTTGCAGTTTGAAATGGGATTGGATTAAAATAGAATCAAATTAAATTGAAAAGAGAACTTTGTTTGCAAAATGAGAAAGAGCTTAAATGTAAAATTTTAATAAATTAAAGTAAATTGTCTTAAGCTGAATAATGGAAGAGAGTTGAATTGAATTCAACCTAAACTAAGTTTAATAATAATGGATTGGTTTTAAATCAAGTGAAAATAAATTTTAATCGAAATAAATTTGGGGAGTTACAGATAATATTTAATGAAATGAAAATTCTTGAATAAATGTTTGTAAACCATTTAAATTATTAAGGGATTGAAATAACTTGAGGCAATAAGAAAAATAGAATGTTTCAAGTTTATTAGAATGGTTTAAGTGAATGTGGGTAAACTAATTTTATTGAATAAATGAACGGATGAGATAAATAAGAATCAAATGAAGTATGGTTTAAATAAGTTGAGAAGTGGTTATTGAATGATATGGCTTGGTTGTTTTGAGCTAAATAAAATAGTTTGGAGTAAACAAATATGGAATAACGTAAATGAATGGATTGTAAATAAAATTGAAATGGAATGTGTCGAGTTAGATAAATGGTCGTGAATGAATTAAAATAAAATGGAAATTTAATTGGTAATGAAGATGAACCTAAATTGTTAATGGTTTTGAATGAACTGGTTTGCTTAATAAAATGAAATGCAGGTGAATGGATTCAAATCTGAAATGCAATGAAATGAGAATATATAAATTGTGAATAAATTTTAAAAATGGAATAGAATTATGTATAAGTTGAGTTAAAAATCCATTTAAATCGGTTATAAAATATAAAAACTTATTTATTCACATAGATCTTGTTAAATTGCGTAAAATAAGTTGTCATTTGATTGAAAATGGAAGTAATTAAAATTCTATGTATTAATAAGAGTAAAATAAATTGATTTTGGGAGTAATTGAATTAAATATGAGTTCAGTTTGCTTAAGAATAAATTAAATGTAAGCGATTGAGTTTTGAACCGTTCAAATTGATGAGGTTGTATATGAATGGATTGAAAACCCTTCGAAAGGAATGAAAATGGTTTATGAATTATTGAAACAGTTGAATTAGCATGGAAACTATAAAAATTTCTTACGAAAAATGTTGGATGTGCATTTCTTTAGAATTTATATGTTTTAACCATTGCAACTAAGTGAAATATAGTTAAACTGCAAATATTAGGCACTTACATGTTTAAATTGAGTTAGTACAGGTATCTGGCGGCCGTGTGCCTGGATTTGGATTGCATTAACTGCTAAATAAATAAGCTGTTTGCTTAAAAATGCTAAATAAGGTACGCCTACGCAATAAAAATAGGATATAAGAACTGTTTTTGGTTTTTCCGACCGTGTGGGTCGATGTATATATATTTATCTCTTTTGTCAATTTGCAAAAGCTCCTCCGTACAAAGGGGACTCTGCCAAAAAATTTCAGAAATTTTGAGAGCTAGAAAATTTTTGAAAATTTTGGAAAAGTTTGTTAACGACAAAACAATTTTCAAACTGGAAATTGAAATAAATTAGTAAATGAAACTAATTAAAATAATGACATAAATTAGTTATAAATGAAAAATAAAATTTAAAGTTTAGAGTTGAAAATAAATTGAATTCGTATGGAAATGAAAGAATTAATTTGAATAGGAATGGATATAAACTAATGTGGTAAGATGAAAATGAATATAAGAAACATATGAAATGCTTATGTTAACTTAAGTAAGGAATTGTCAATTCTTAATTGGAGATTGAATATTGATAATATAAATATATTCCAAGTTAATATTTGGATGAATAAATATTGACATTTTGTGAAAAAGTCGATAAAATGTTTTGGGATATTGTGATTGGATATTAGTACTAAACAGGATATGCAGGTAAGATAAAGGGAAAAGAGAATTGGATTGATTTCAAAGATAAAAATTTGAAATGCTCGTCAAAAGGTATCTATTTAAATTTGGTATGAAATTTGATTGGGATTTGGATTGAGCCACTTGGCCTTTTTGTTTTCATTTTGGATTTGGGAGGCCATAGTGCCATTTTGTAGTTGTACCGAGCTAGCCGCGCAAAGGAGACGCTGGCGAATTTTTTCGAAAATTTAGAGAGTTAGAAATTTTTTGATAAAATTTGGATAATTCAAAATTTAGTTTTGAATTATAAATTGAATGATTGTATAAAAAG
Organism: Allium cepa; assembly: GCA_030765085.1. Lineage (NCBI taxonomy): Eukaryota > Viridiplantae > Streptophyta > Magnoliopsida > Asparagales > Amaryllidaceae > Allium > Allium cepa. The sequence goes on along the minus strand of CM060931.1, from coordinate 743,636,324 downwards.
AACTGTTTGGGAACTATGGAAAGGTTTGAGAAGTTAATAAGAATGGTTATGGGTCTTTATAAAGGATAGTTAGTAAGATGTTGCATTATTAGAAATTTTTTGGTTTTAGGGACATAGTAAACGGGTATTGGATCATTCTTCCTAGTTAGTAATTTCGGGGACGAAATTCTTTTAAGGGGGGAGGAATGTGACGACCCAGAATTTTTAAGCAATTTAAATCGGAATATTTAATCGATTTTAAATATTCAATAGTACAATTTTAGATTGAATTACGGATATCACAATTTATTTGATAATTGAATAATTAAATTAAATAAGTGAAGTTGGGAAAATTGTTGAATCTGGAGTTTAAGCCTATTAAAAATAATTTGAAGGCTTGTAAAATTTATATTGATAACACTGAAAATAATAGAAGTTGTAAAATTGAAATTAGCAGTGGTTTGTTCAGTTTTGAAATTTTAATCGTTTAAATTAAATTTAAAAATAGCCTTCCGAGACACAGTTTCGTAATTCAATGAAACCAGTTCCATTGGATCCGTAATATTTTATTATTGTCGGATTTCAATTTTCGCATTGTTTGGAGTTATCGTTAGGTCGTACGATTAGTCAATGCCTAGTATAATCAACTTGAATTTAAATTAATAATTGAGTCTTCCCTTATACGCCAACATTTTCAGTTATCTTCTTGTATACGCCACCCATTTTTTTTCACGTTCAAATCATGTTCTTCTGGTTCCCCTCTTTTTCCTTTTAAACTCGAGCCTTTGTTGTATTCAGAAAAAAAAGAGAGAAACAAAAAAAATGGAGGCTGATACTTTCCACTCGGTTTTAAAAATCGATATCATTCGGAAAAAAAAAACTCAACTGCTTCTCTTGCTCATTGAAATCAGTTTCGACAAAAGGGGGGGCAGCCGCTTCGAGTCGAATCGGCCCTAGCTGACGGCGAGCCCACTCGTTCGAGCTTAGGGGAATCGCGACATAGTGCATGGAATTTCTGGAAGCTCGCGGTTTGGGGGAGGGGATTTCGACGTAAATCGAAGAGCTTAGGGATTGGGGTGGCGATTTATGGACTCGGCGACGTCGCGTGAGGGTGTGAGGAGGTGATTGATGGCTGCTCGATTCGAGCACGATGTCGACGCAAGGTCGAGGTGCAGAAGCTTCGAGCTAGGGTTTCAGTGGATGGGTTGGCTGTCGTCATCGACTTCGACAGTGAGGTGGTCGAAGGCTCGAAGTCAAGCACAAGAGTGTGGAGGCAGTAGGTATAACTGTCTTGTTTTTCTTTCATTTATATTTGTAGATTAGGAATAGATTGATAAGTTATCAATGGGAAATAAAGTTTAAAAATTTAGAGTTTAAGATAAATTGAAACTAATTAAAATAATGAAATTTGATAATATTTTAAAAATTTACAGTTGGTATCAAATGTAACGACTGTAACAAATTATTGTTTACAGTAAGGGAAAATATTTGTTTTAATATTTGCTTTAATATTTGTAGTAAGTTATAAAATGTCTATCTTAGTTTAAAAAGTAATAACAAGGTAAATAGACAGGAAACATATATAGGGGATTTAAAAAATATATATATATATATAAAATAAAACATGTTGAAAGTATATATAAAATAGTTTCTTAGAGTCTATAATCTATTTTATAAGTATATATATATAGTTCAAAAAGGAAATTTGTTTAGATAAAATTATTAGGTAAAATTTTAACTAAATAAATGATAACAAATTGTTCGAGTAGTTCAAATATTAATAAATCCTATAATGCTTGTACAAGGTCGAAAATAATGGAAACAAGCTTGTTTGGATTGGACTGCAAACAAATTCAAGGTGAGTTAATCTCACTCAGTAAAATTTAACTTTAAATGATTAAATTTAAATAATTGTTTGAAATGGTTGAATTGATTTATGTGCCGTAGTATGGTATATATTTTGAAATTGGCATTTTACATTGTGCTAACATCTGTGGATGCAGGGAAAACAGGTTGGAGGGATCCAACTGGACCCCTCAACTTTATTTAATTATCTAATATTCTCTGTTCTGAATATTTGATATTATGTAATGAATTATGTGAAATATTGAATGCTATGGCTTGATTGTTATAATCGGGCAATAATTAATTACTAAATATATAATTTGAGTTTGGGAATGAAAATAAAAGAAGTGAAATTGTAAGTAAAATAATTATAGCAAAGTTGAATAAATTTATGAATGAATTGGAAAGGAAATAAAGTGATTTTAAAATTCTAATAAATCAATCTTGTGTATGGGAAGGAAAATTTAAATAAACAAAGAGTTAATGAAACTTAAATTTCAATGTTATTGTTTAAAAGAACAAAACATTTATTTTAAATTGAGGATTTAAATTATTTAAGAAGAATAAAGAAGAAATTGGGAATAACCTGAAATTTTTATATTTCAGTTAAAAGATTTAAAATCAAACAGGAAATAATAATAATAAAAATAAAGTCCATAATTAATGAAGTTTGAAATGAACCAAGTAAGTAAAGAAATTTATTTCAAATAGAATAAATTGGAAATCAATTTGGGGAAATTGTTTTAAGTGTTTGAAGTTGGAATTTTCTCTGGGTGGCCAAGTGCACGTTTTTAAAAGTAAATTTGTAAATGTAAATTAAATGTTTTAAAGTTGTTTTCAAAGAAAGAAAGTTTTATAAAATTTATTATGTCTAATATTTAATTTCTAAAGAAAGTATTTCCTTTTAGTATATTATAGCATTAATTATTTAAAAGTGACTTAGTATTTGTTTTAAAAGTGAAAACCTGGTTTTATATTTTATAAAGTAACCTTTTTTTCTCAAATTCATATAATATGTATTTTTAGCAAATTATTTAAGTAGTTTTATCCTAAATGTTTTAAAGTATATATTTCAAAGTAAAGTGTTTTAAATTATTTAAAAAAAAAATCTAATTTTGCGCTTGGTGATTTCAGAGGAGATATAAATATTTGGAAAAGTCGATTCTGAGAAGAATGATGGTTTTGAAACTGTTTTCAAAGCATTGAAAATAGAAATATATCTTGTAAAGATATTTTGAATAAATAAATGATTTGGGAAATTATTTATTGGTTGATGGTCGTTTGTGAATATAAATTGATAGTTAAATAACCAACTATCAATATTGGACAAACACGCTGATCGTTTTGAAGAGACCGGGATCGAGATTTATTTCTCGAAAACCACTTCGATCCGGTTTGTACGTTTCGTCAAAACGATTTTTGGATTCGAAGATGGAGTGGTGAAGTACAAGGGCTAGTCGCTACTAATCATGAGGATATTTCCAAAACGGATGTAGTAGGAATAGTGCCTTCGGTTCCGTTCGAACCCGGGACGGACTTGTATGGATGAATGCTTGCGAAACATCGTCAGGTGGACGATGGGCATTCTAAGGAATATATTCTAAAAGGTAACGCTTAGCCTCAAGCCTCATCAAATGGGAATGGCTGAAAATCAGGGGATATGCAGCAAGGCTTCGTGGGTAGCCCCCACTGGAGGGTGAGGTCATCCCTGTCTAGATGTCCCTTTATTTCGGCTTAGTGGGCGGTTGCTGATCCCAACCGCGGGGTGATCTTGCTCGGGACTGTCCAGTAAGGGATGGTTCCGGTCTTGTGTTGCAGGGGAGTTAGGGTGGCTCCTCGGTACGCTGATCTAGACCAGGTACTGTGACAGGTGGTACCACAGTGCCTAGCCATTAGTTGGAATCCATTTTCCATACGCGCCCGTACGGTTTTGATTGTGCCCAACTATTGCTGAAACGTGAGATGCAAGCATTTCAGCTAGATTCTATTTTACTTTCTATAGACACTATTATAATATCAGAGGACTTTAATAAAATGTTTTAGCTATCGTAAGGTAAAAACCCGACATGTTTATTTATGGCGTGGTCTTACGAGATGCTTTTGTTTTTAAAGGATTTTTGAAACTTTAATAATCAATTGGATGTGATTTTCTCACGCTGGTATTCCAGACTGACTCAGGTATTATTTAACTGTAATGCTCGGGTCAGACCGAGTATTATAGGATACAGGATATGATGCTGTGGAGCTCAGGAGACGAGCTGGATGACGATACGTATAATCGTACTTGTTATATATTTATTCCGCTGTGTTTGAGTTGTTGTGCATCTTGAGTTGTTGTGTATTCATTGTATGATATTGATGTTGAGCCGTGATTGATGTACTCTGATGATGCAATATATATACAGAGATATTTAATTTTTGAGTAAAATTATTTATTATCTATTATATTTTATTCCGCTGCGATGGTTAGATTCTGTTGTTGATTTCTATTTTCTTCTTCTACCTCTCTTCTTCTTTAACCAAATGGTTCGTATTTCTGTGCAACTTGAGTTGATTTAGGTAGAATAGTGTTAACTCAAGGGGTACGGATTTGCGGGTCGTTTCAGTTACACTATTTATTTATTTATTTATTTATTTATTTATTTTTACTGTTTAATCACACTGCAAGTTCCCTGTAGAATAGAAATCGTTGCAGGCTGAAATAATAGGCCTGTACGATATTTATTTATTCATTTATTTATTTAGTTTATTTTTTAACTTGGGACTGTGGGTTCGAAATGAAAGAACCTGGATTTATTTTGCAAATTACGGATTGAAATGATATATTATCCGTATCACTTGACCTAAGTTAGAAAATATTATACAGACCCGTGGTTATATATATATATATAGGAATATTAAATATTATAAAATTTAAGTGTTATAATACTTGCTTAAAAGTGGATTAAAATGATTATTGTAAGTATTATGATATTTTACAAGTTTAATATGTAAATAAATAAATGTTAAGAATTTAAATATAAATTTATCTGGAAAATTTCAATTATAAAATAAATGGGCTTTAAGTTAAGAAAAAAAATATACATGAGAATTTGGTATAACATGAAATAAAGCGAATTTATAAAGGTTAAGTTTTCTATGAATTAATAGTTAAATTTGCGAATTATGGAAGTTAAAAATATAACTTGATTTTAATTGAAATTTAGTTTTTTTTTTAAACTATAACTAAACTAAATTATTTAGGAAATACATAGAAAATTTTACACTTGATAAGAAAGTATAAAGAAGTTGGATATATATTTTCAAATTTTACTTTAAAAAGACCATCAAATATGGAACGAATTAAATGACTACATAAAGATGGAAAGTTTATAAGTAAATTTGTTTAAATAAAGGTTTAGATTTTATTGAAACTATATTAAAGCCTAAAGTTTAATTTACTTAAATTGTTAAAAGGATATTTATGCATTTATCCAAGTGCTGAATGATGATGCAATTAAACTAAGGCTAAACCTAAGGAATTTATATTGGCTTGAAAGATTAATAACTTCACCTTTAAACAGTTAAAATAAAGTATTTGGATTGAAGTATAAACTATTTTTAAAAGTCTATAACCACGGGTAATAATAACATTGGTTGTTAAAGAGACCGGGATCGGATATGGGCATACTCTCTGTCGATACCGAAAACCACTTTGACAACCGTATACGCGGTGGAGATTCTAGAATGAATTTGGATGGTGGTGACGTTTCCTTTAAGGTAATACGTGGACCCGACTCCCCTGAGTTGGCATAAGGTGGCTAAAACAGGAGCAGTTGACGGATTAATGAGGTAGCACCTCTGATCGGACGCACTTCTTCGTATGCCATTCTATTACTTTTGTTATTGTTTTGGTGCACACCTTTGATATGGGAGTGTTGTTCGAGGTGGGCGTTAGTTGCGCGCTACGCGTTACCACCGGTCCGGAAGCGTAATTGGTATATCTACCTTGGCATTGCCTAGTTGTGCCGTGTCACCTACCATAGCGAGCCTTGTACGAGTTTGATTTGTGTCGTACCTATGGAGTATCTTCTCATAGTCTCCCGATCAAGAGATATGCAGGTACTATATAGACTACTGACACTATTTATGCATTAAGGTGGAAAATGTAAAGCTTTAACGCTGTTTTAAAGTAAGTTTATTTTACAAATAGACACTATTATAATAGCGAAGTATTACTACATAGTAAATAGTTTAACGGATCCTTAGAGGATGGGCGGTCCCAGGCATCCTTTAAGTTACTTGTACTTTAATACAGTTCACTTGAATTAGCTTACACTATATAAGTATGTATGTCCTGACTCGAGTGTTCATGTTTTATTTCACGCTCGGGTCAGCCTGATTTGCAGTTCAGTCATCATTCCGAAGCTAGGACTTTTGTAGATCACTTTTCAAGCTGCTGGCAAATTTTCCTTCTGTTCCTTATCTTAATTTATGTAATCAAGACTGTTGAATATTGAGATTTACTATTGTTGTTTCAAACTATATTTGGGTTTAAAGACTATATAAATTATATTGTTTTGAGACTTTTAATAGTGGCTTCATGAACCATTAAGTTAATTTTAAATTCCGCTGCGAGTATTCTGATTTCTGTGTCTGTGATTCTGTGATTATTTATTTACTGTATATTTTTAGATTTGCCAAATTTTATTTACAGCGCGGTATTTAGAACAATTCAAGTCCAACATGTGCAGATGCGAATGGTTGAAAATATCGGTTCGTTACATAATGGGTTATCTTAGATTAATTAAGGGCTTAAGTAATTAAGGGTTAATTAATTAACTTAAGTAATTATAGGAAAATTAATTTAATTAAAGGATAATTACTTAATGGAATTTATCAAAGGATCAATAATTAATGTAAGTAATTAAAAGGTTAATTAATTATGTGAATAATTAAATGGTTAAAAAATAATCAATTAATTTCAATAACTAATTAAATTGTTTAATTGATGTAAATTAAGTAGGATTTAAAGGTAATTAATTTATTTTGTGTTAATTAAACTAATTAGATTTGATGACAAATTAATCTTTCTTATGGATGATTAAATTGTATTGAATGTTTCGATTAATGTCTCTAGTATGATAATTGTGATGTTCTGAGGTATGATATGTTGGGTTGAACTGTGATAATGTGGGTTATCTATTGACAATGAATTGCTGTGTAAATGTGACAACCAGTATTTAAAATTAATCGTATTCACTTAAATAACCTGGATTGAAGATGACATTGGATTCGAAGAGACCGGGGTCGAGTATCAGCAAATACCCGAAACCATTTCAATTTGTAATCTACAATAATTCATTATAGTTTTGATTTTAGAATCAAATAGGCTAGAATGGAATAAATTAAGTAACATGGCCATTTAAACTGAGTAACAATTCTTAAATATAGTTTTGTAATAAATGATTAACTATAACAAGTTAAGAACTCATAGTGAGGTAGTTACCCTGGTATTCAAATAAGCTTTTTTTTAACTTAGAATTTCAAATTATTTGAGTTTACTCGCGCTAGTATCCGACCTGACCAGGGTGTTACTTTATTGTAATGCTCGGGTCAGACCGAGTATTACAGATTTTCGTGTTAGGATGTTCTGGAGCTCAGGTGGCGAGCTGGATAGCAGTAACGTATAGAGTATATACCGTTGTGTATTTGAGATTATGTTGATAGTAGACTGGGACAGATTATTATATCTGTCCAGTCATTTATAATTATTGTACTCTGATATATTAAATGTGAACTGGAAGTTACAACTTTCTTTGTATAAATGCTATTATTTGATATTTTATTTTAAATCCGCTATGAATGTGAGATTCTATGATGTTGTTTTATGTTCTTCTTCTACCTCTTTTCTTCTTTACCTTAACAATCTGGGATTTCCGACATTAGATTACTCGGCACTTTTACCGTGAATGTATTATTGTCGAATTTTCGAGGTCAAAAATTCTGTGTCGTTATAATATTTCTATGTGTTGAAATAAGATATGGTTGGAAATATCCTGTTATGGATTTAGGGATTTGAAATTGTTTCAAACATTGGAATACTAAGAGAGATTTGAATATATATATATATATATATATATAAAGGTATTTGAAATGAATTTTTTGAAAAGATTTAATAAAATATGGGCCTAGTGACTGCTTATGTGTATAATTTGGTAGTTATCTAACTGACTATCAAATTTGGCCAATTTCATTAATAGTTCCGAAGAGACTGGTATCCATTTAATTAACCAAAAATCACTTCGATCTGATTTGTGTCTTACGTATTGTGATATCTCAATGTTAATGGAGATGGTGATATTGAAGGAGATTCGGTTTGTTCAGACCCACAACAACTTGTATGGATGAATATTGTCATTGCATTGTTTCTTGGAAGGTGACGTTAGCATTCCAAGTATATGAATGCTAAATCTAAGGTAATAAGCATCGTAATGCCTCATCAACCGAGAATGACTAAAACTGAGAAGATGCAGTGGGTCTAAGTGGGTCGCACCCAAGTACGGTATGTTATCATTTTTCTAGATACCCTTCGATATATTATAATTATGGATATGGTCGTGCATGAAAAAGAGAGCGCTCGATAGGGTGTAAACAACTGGGTGATAACATGCTTGGTACTATCCATATAGCGACCCACCATTCCGTACCCTTTGGGTTTATAATAATGCACTCTTGTCCAGCCTAAATTGTACGAAATAGCGAATAACTAGGGTAAAGAAGAAAAATAGAAAGAAGAAAATAGAACAACCTAAAAGAATCTCACAGTCGTATTGGAACAAAATATAATATATAATAAAATAATTTTGTACAAAAGAATCTATAGCAGTTTTATACTTACAATCATTAGAGTACAATAATGAATACATCAATCTGGATTGTTATAATAACATGTCCTCATATAGCAGAAATATAAGTCAAGTACGGAAATACATCTCTGTCATTCATCTCGTCTCCTCAGCTCCATAGCATCCTATTCTGAATATGTAATACTCGGTCTGGACCAAGCATTGTAATAAAATAACACCCTAGTCAGTCTGGAAAACCAGCGTGAGAAAACACACTCAATCCGAATTATCAAATCCCTTTGGAAAATCAAAAGTATCTCGTAAGACCGCGTCACACACAAACACGATGAGTTTTTCCCTTACTATAACAAAAAAAATTATTGAAAATCCAGTGATATTATAATAGTGTCTAAGTACAAATATTTATTCATATAGAAGAAGTTATTACATTAATTAAATTCCAGCATACTAGGCTCTGCAAACAAAACCATAAAGGCTCGCATTAAAAAATTCTATAAGTTTTGGAATCCATTAATTAATTTTCTCTAAAATCGATTTCACTAGTCTATAATTCCCACCACCCATTTCTAACTTCGTTCATGAATTCTAATTCATTTTTTTCGAAGTTCTCTTATTTCAATGGTTTGGAAATTTCCCTTAAATTTTCAAGAATTCCACTATATGATCTTTCTTTTTAAAATCATAAACATTCAACACACTACGTTTATGAATCTTGTGAGCATTTATAAATCAATTCCAATTACTTCCCAAATCTCAATATGCATAAAAAAAATTCAGAAGAATGGTTATTTATTTCAAAACACGTTTAAGTAATTTACTTAAATATCAAAACATTCTAAATGAAATGTCAAAACTCATTTCCCTTTCATTTTTCTTTAACTAATCAGTTTACAAAGCTAGTTATAAAATTTTGAATTTTATTTCAATTAATATTTGGTATTTGAAAAATGCACTTTTGAATATTCCAATAATAACTTGCTTTTAATTATATAGCTTAATAAATAAAATTTCCTTTTAAAAAAAACTTAGTTACTTAATAAAAATATTTTTTTCTTTAAAAATCCCAATAACGAATTTAGCTTATAAACCCCGCCATATTCACAACACATCAATCCCATTCCTATTCCCTAACCATTTTCACATTTCAAAATAGATTCCATTATTTTTCCCAAAACCTATTTTCATATCTCGATATAAATTCACACTTGGAATTTTTTTCAATTTACCAATTGGCATCCTTATTTCTTATTCATAAAAATTATTTGTAAATTTATAAATTCCTTAGGATTTCATTTTTTTATAGAACTAATCCCTTGTAAAAATCTTATTTTATAAATCCATTTCTTAATAAATTCCATATATTTTCAAATCTTTTTAAAATATTGATTTCAAACTCCTTTTCATATTTTCCAACAATATCGTTTAAAAATCCATTTTTTAAAAATCGTTTATATAAATTATTTTTAAATCTCTTTTAAAATATATTTTTTCGAATAGTTAAGTACAACCCAAAAATAAATTTATCGTTTTATCCAATCCATTTTCTTTTATAATAATCCAAACTTCGATATACATATTTTTATATTCAAAATCTCCTTTTAATTCCTTTAAACTCAAAAATAATATTTACGGTATTTAAAATACCAAAATTCAGGCCAGCGCTACTATACTATCCAATAAATTTACAACATAACAATAATCTATAACAGATTATTCTAACACATCACATATTACTATATATGAAAAATAATCAAAATAAATTTGAGGAATCCATTTGGATCCCTCTAGCCTATTTTCCTGCATCCGCAAACGTTAATACAACATAAATAATACCATTCCCACTTCAAGGAGGATATCACGGTATGTATGATTATCCGCTATTATGCTGGGTGCATAGGGTTTCATCCGCTCCAATCGGGGGGAATAGTCAATCCAACTACCAATATATAAGTTACTATATATAATATCACATTCAACTGATAATAATTTATCAATTCAACCAATCAATCAATAATTAATTTTAACTATTTAAAATTAATACCAATCATCCAAATGAGTGTGATTTACTCACCTTGATTTTTATTTGCAGTCCGTTCCAATTTTAAATCAAATTAAACAACATTCGGTTTAATTTAAAATCCAATCTATCTTCAATAAATTTCGAATCAAATTTTGTTGCAAAATTCTGACCTCGTAAGAGATAGTTATATCATTTATAAGCATTCAAATTTGTAACATATAATTATTTAAATTATTTATAAGCATTAACATTTAACTAACCTCAACCCAAATACCCTGCTTATCGCAATAACATCTGCAGATCGTGACGCAGTTGCCTTGTTCAATTAATCTGCAGTTTTGAATTGGAGTTAAAACTAGATTTTAAAACTACAAATCCATTAAACTATAAAGTTTTAAAATTTACCAGAGAGATGGAGTGTAAATCTACAGCTTGATGTTTAAGGAGATTTTTAGATTTTTTCAACTTTGAATTGAATGAAAGTTGGCAGTTTTCTTTCTGATTTTCTTTTTCTCTCTTTGGTGTTGGAGTTTGAAACGCTGAATCTTTTGTTACTGTACTTTCAAAGATTTGCTGAGACCAAATAATTTGAAAATGGATGCTAAAAAGTTTTCTACGATATTGAATGCCATTTGTAAAAAAAAAATCATGAGATCTCAATGCATGTTGACTTCTTTACTCCATCTCGTTTGTGTATGCTTAGCATTTGTGATTTTACAAGACAAAAGAATTTTTAATAAATTTTTATATCATATTCACTTTATAAATAAATGTACCCCTTTATTCATTTGTATATATATACAATGTTAAAAGAATTGCTTTAACCAATATTTACATTATATACATTACACCTTAATGATTTTAAATGCCACTTATTTTAAAAAACATTTATTTTAAATTTAGATTCAAATTCCAATTCACTTGAATTATAACCATTTATGTCCATTTACATATTCACACATATCTTGAACAATTTAAATTCAATTTCAATATATATTCAATTCTACTCATATGCGAAATATACATATGTGTATATAATTTTAAATTCAAATTACTTTTTAAAACATTACTTATTTCAAAATCTTGACTCAAAAGAAATTGGAATTTATTCATATATGATTATCACTTATTTTATTTGTTTGAGATTTTTAATTTATTTCCAAATTAAATTCCAAAAGTTTAAAATATATTATTAATATAATTGGTAAATTTTTGGGATGTTACAAGCACTATGGTCATTTCAAACTATTTCATACTTCAAAACCAAATTATCATTTCCATTTCAAATATATCTATTTTCCAAAATAGTATATATATTTTATAATTTACAAAGTAAAGTATTAGTAATTTCCTCAAACTTTACAGATCGCTTCAAAATCAACTCGACTTTCCCGTTCAAATTAAATTCAATCTCACTTTATCAATTTTTATTCAATTTAGTTTTCTAAATAAAAAATTCAAATTATATTAATTTCAAATACAGATCTGAATCATAAATAAACCATTTAAATTCCAGTATATTTCAAAGCTTTAATATTCAACATTTTCACAGTTAAATTTAACAGTTTCATATAGATCTCGATTGAACCTCATTATTATTTAGTCCTGAAATATTCACTTAATAATTTCAATATCATTTAAATAATCTGAAATTACAATTTACTAAATATATCCTTGAATTCATTTAAACGGGAAATATTCATTAACTTACTTAAATCAAAATCACGTTATACAATCATATCTTTGGATCTCAATTTCAAGAAGTTTCAAATCGATTTAATCAAGTTAAATTCTTACTTGATTCAATTTCAAATGTATTTCAGATTTACCTTCCCAACCTTAACTTATTCAAGTTATTACCAAAAGCTATTTGAAAATATAAATTGAAATGCTTAAACATACTATATGTATTAAATCAATCTTAATTAAGTTTAATATTATCATTTAACCTATATATATATATATATACAAATATATAAATATATATATATCATTACCATTTTATAATATATTTAAGAATCAATATTTATTGCAGCTTTATATTTCTTTCCAAAACTAAAGATTTCATTTTCAAAATATTTATATAGACCAACGACGTCGATGTATAATTTTCTATTCTATGGTAAAGGGATACAGTTATTATCATTTCAATCTGTAATTTAAATACATACAGGTAGATATCATTTCGACCCACAATCCCAAATTCAATTGAAATGAAAATCGCTTGGGTCTATCATTTCAACCAATAACGATTTTCCCCTATTCTAAAGTCCATTCGGGTATGCATCACTTCAACCCATTGTGAATTCTACACTAACAGGGAACTTACTGAGTGATAACAGATATGATAATAATATAACAGATAATAATATAACAGGCATATATCATCAGTAATTAAATGAAATATAAATAATAGGATATGGTGTCATATCCCACAAGTGAACAGATACAGATAATAGCCTATCTAACCATAATTAAATAAATAACAATTCAAATTAGCAGCATATTTCAAGTATTGTTTCAATTGAAATTAACTTTAATAAATATAAGAACGTTAATCGTGAGTGAGTGCTCATCTTTCCAAGCTAGAGAAGATTGGTAACATGACGAGCTACGATTGAATCACGATATAGACAATCGACCGATCCAACAACAAATCTTAAAGCAACGTGAGCTGAACAAGGATTTGACGGACAAGCCTGGTAGATGGAGAATTGATGAAATAGATCAGAATCTGCGTGATATAGACTGAAACGATATATATTATTCTATTATATTACTTTCTTAAACCAATATTAAATTAGGAACTTATATTTAAATATAAAATATACACATTTTCAAATAAATAATAAATTTAAACGCCTAAAAATAAAATCTCTGACACACTGTACATATGAAATTACAATTAAATATACTCTCGCATGCTATTATATAAAACAATTATATGCAGACTCTGCGAATCTACAGAAATTGTAATAGCCCGCAAATCCGTACCCCTTGAGTTAACACTATTCTACAACAATCAACTCAAGTTGTACAGAAATACGAACCATTTGGGTAAAAAGAAGAAGAGGTAGAAGAAGAAAATAGAAAACAACAACAGAATCTAACCATCGCAGCGGAATAAAATATAATAGAAAATAAATGATCTTTACCCAAAAATCAAATATCTTTGTTTATATATTACATCATCAGAGTACATCAATCAAAGCTCAACATCAATATCATACAAATGGATACACAACAAGTTAACACAGTGGAAATATATATGTAAACAAGTACGAGAGTACGTATAGTCATCTTGCTCGTCTTCTGAGCTCCACAACATCATATTCTGCATTTTGTAATACTCGGTCTTGCCCGAGCATTACAGTTAAATAACACCCGAGTCAGTCTGGAATACCAGCGTGTGAAAATCACACCCAATTGATTGTTAAAGTTTCAAAAATCCCTTTGAAAACAAAAGCATCTCGTAAGACCACGCCACAAATTAACATGTCGGGTTTTTACCTTACGATAGCTAAAACAGTTTTATTAAAATCCTCTGATATTATAATAGTGTCTGTAGAAAGTAAAATAGAATCTAGCTGAAATGCTTGCATCACACGTCTCAGCAGTAGTTGGGCACAATCAAAACCGTACGGGCGCGTAGGGAAAATGGATTCCAACTAATGGCCAGGCACTGGGGTACCACCCGTCACAGTACCTGGTCTAGATCAGCGTACCGAGGAGCCACCCTAACTCCCCAGCAACACAAGACCGGAACCATCCCTTACTGGACAGTCCCGAGCAAGATAACCCCGCAGTTGGGATCAGCAACCGCCCACTATGCCGAAATAAAAAGGGACATCTAGATAGGGATGACCTCACCCTCCAGTGGGGGCTACCCATGAAGCCTTGCTGCATAACCCCTGATTTTCAGCCATTCCCATTTGATGAGGCTTGAGGCTAAGCGTTACCTTTTTAGAATATATCCCTTAGAATGCCCATCGTCCACCTGACGATGTTTCGCAAACATTCAACCATACAAGTCCGTCCCGGGTTCGAACGGAACCGAAGGCACTATTCCTACTACATCCATTTTGGAAATATCCTCAGGATTAGTAGCGATTAGCCCTTGCACTTCACTGCTCCATCTTCGAATCCAAAATCGTTTTTCACGAAAACGTACAAACCAGATCGAAGTGGTTTTCGAGAAATTAATCTCGATCCCGGTCTCTTCGAAACGATCAACTCATTCGGCCAATATTGATAGTCGGTTATTTAACTATCAATTAATGTTTACAAACAACCATCAACCAATAAATAATTTTCCAAATTATTTATTTATCTCAAAATATCTCTGCACGATATATTTTGACTTTCAAACCCCTTTGAAAACAGTTTTCAAACTATCCTCCTTTCTCAGAATAAATTCCAAATATTTCTATTTCCACTGGAATCACCAAGCACAAGATTTTAGATTTTTAAAATAATTTCCAAAACACTTTAATTGTAAAGTATGTTTAATATTTAATTTATAAAATTTTACTTTAGTACTTAATTTAAAATAATACTTTAGAAACAAATTAAAATAAGTTTACTTTATAAATATAACTAGATTTTCTTCTTTAAACAAAATACTAAATCATTCTTAAAATAATTATTACAATAATAGATTAACAAATTTCTTACTTTAGAATTTTGCTTTAGAATAATTAAATTAAAACTACATCAATAATTGATTAAAAATATATACTATATGAATATTTGAAAATAAGATTACTTTATAAATATAAACTAGGTTTTCACCTTTAAGACAGAATTACTAAGTCCCTCTTTATAAATTATTACTACGGTAATAGATTTGAATAAATATTTACTTTAGAATTGAAACATTTAGAAATAATAAATTTCCAAGAACATACTTATTAAAACAACATTAAAACCTTTATTTTATTTAAAAGCTTACTTTGAAAACGTACTTGGCTATCCAGAGAAATATACTTCTCTTCACAACCTTTAAAAATAAATAACTATTTACTTTTAAACAATTTTTTTTCATTCCTTTAACAAATTCCCACCTTGAATTTGTTCTTCCAAATATCCAATTTCAAACACTTAAATCAATTTCCAAATTGATTTTCAATTTACTTCATTTATTCCAAAATCCTTTATTTTCAGATTTTATTCCTTAACTATGATTTAAAATACTTTTAATTGAAATACCAATTTAGATTTCTCAATTTACTTCTTATTCCTTTAAATAAATTTAAAACTTTAAGTTTTGAAATAATTCTTTATTCATTTAAATTAATATCACATAATATTACAATTCATTAATTACTGTTTATTCAAAACCCTTTTTCTTTTCATACTCGAAGTTATTTATTAGTATTTAACATACTTACATTTCTTTTCCAATTCATTCTTAATTTATTAAATTTTCTAAGATTACTTCTTTTTATTTTCTTTCCAAAATAAAATTTATATATTTTCGGTAATTCATTATATCCAAATATATCCAATCAAATCATAATATTCAATATTCCAATATATTCATCATAGAATATCAAGTAATCACAACAGAGAATATTAAATAATAAATGTTGAGGGGTCCAGTTGGATCCCACCAACCTGTTTTCCCTGCATCCACAGATGTTAGCACAATAATAAGCCAATTCCAGAATATACCATACTATATCACATCAATCAATTTCACCCATTCAAACAATTATTTAAATTTAATCATTTAAATTTAAATTTAAATTTAAACTGAGTGAGATTAACTCACCTTTGCATTTTTTGCAACTCATTACCCCAAACCAGCTTGTTTTCTTCATAGTTCTTCACAATCTAGCCTTGAATAACAATTTATGATTCATTAACATCTGACGATTTTAAATTTTAATTTTTCTATCATAACAAATTTCTTTACCTCAGTAAACTATATACATCTCGAAAATCTTATCTTTATAACCCAAAATCATTTATATATATATATATATATATACATATTTACCGTTTATCTATATAGATATATATTCAAATAGATAAAAAAATCCGATTAAGAAGAACATAATATACTAAACGAAAATATATATAGATTTGGAAATTTTTCAACATTAAAAATTCTTACTATATATTTTCCTTCCATACCAAATTAAAACTCTTCTTTTTCTTTCCCTGCATATAAATTCAGAAACTGTATATGTATATATATATATATATATATCTCACGGTATTTGTATTTCATCCTTTTTTCTTTCTACTTCCTGTAAATATCAAATGTTGAGTTTTCTTTTTTTTTTCTTAAACTTACTGTAAGTTCCAGAATGAGATAATTCGTTGACTTACATATATATAATTCATAATAAAAAAAACATACCTACAGCCACACGTACGATCACCACAACCAGAAACAAACCCTACCGTCGATCGAACCCAGCCTCGGCCATGCAAAACCCAACGGAAGCCCACGCTGATCGATGCCGCAACCACGCCTCTGAACTTCAGCCTCGCGACACCTTGCGTAGCTCGAAACCATCACCAATACGTTGCGAGCTCTACTCTTCGCGCAGGATTCCACCTCGATCGAACACTCCGCCCGCCGTGCTTAAAACCCTAATTCGCGCATCCCACGCGTGTGAGCTCGAGCCCCCCCTCGATGGATTATCGAGTTCGCCGACTTGATGTATAAGTGATTTAACTCGGTCGCCATTGTTGATTTATTATATTTTTTTTCGTTTGTTCTGAAGAGAGATGAAGCTCGGTTTATAAAAGAGGGGAAAAAGGTTGCATGATTATATAAAAAAACATTTCGTCTTGGCTTTCAGAAGAAGACGCGAGTAATACATTTTTTTTATTTTAGGCTTGCAAAGGAAGGGATGAAGTTATAAGTCTTATTCAATTCGGTTAGGAAAAATCGGAATAAAAAGAAATTTCGATATAAAATCTCAGCGCGTTTGTATATCGTATACTCACACACTAGCTCCAATCAATACGAAATTTCAAATCCGATAATAATCCAATATTACGGACTCAATGGAACTGGTTTCGTCGGATTCCGAGACTGTGCCTAAGAAGGCTATTTTTAAATTCAATTTAAACTATAAAATTTCAGAACTGAACAGATCACTGTTAAATTCAATTTTAAAACTTCTATTATCCTCATTATTATCAATATAAATTTTATAAGCTTTCAAATTATTTTTAGCAGGCTTAAAACTTTAGATTCAACATTTTTACTCAATGTCAAATTATTTAATTCAATAACTTAATTATCATATAAATAGTGAGATTTGAATTCAAGTTAAAATTAACTTTTAAATATTTAAAATCAATTAAATATTCCGATTTTAAATTGCTTAAAAATTCTGGGTCGTCGCATTCCTCCCCCTTAAAAGAATTTCGTTCCCGAAATTACTTATTAGGAAGAATGGTCCAATACCCGTTTGTTATTTCCCTAAAACTAAACAGTTTCTAACAATTCAACATCTTACCAACTATCTTTTATAAAAGACCCATTATTATTCTTATTAACTTTCCAAACTTTTCCAAAACCTTCTATGGTTTTCAAATAACTTACTTGTTCAACTATTCAAATTATAATTCAAGATCAATTTTAAAATTTTCAAAATTTCTCAAAAAATTTCTAACTCTCTAAATTTCCGAATTTTTTTGCCAACGTCTCCTTTGCGCGGCTAGCTTTACGAACCCCAAATCTCAAAAAGAAAAAAAAAGCCAAGTGGCTCGATACAAAACCCAATCAAATTTCATAAAGAAACTTAATCACATACTTTTTTGTCAAGCATTTCAAATTTATCTTCTGAAATCAAAATCAATTCTCTTTTCGCTTTATTTTACCTGCATACCCTGCTTAGCACTAATATCCATTCACAACATTCCAAAAACATTTTATCAACTTTCTTACAAAATGTCAATATCTATCCATTCCAATATTATCTTAGATTATATTTGTAGTATCAATCTTTCATTTAAGAATTCACCTGTAACAACCCGCATATTTATCGATTTAATATTTAAATATTTTATTTAAATATTAGGTCGTTAATCGGATATTGGTCCGAAAAGCTACTTTTTGCAAACGGTCAAATTAGGACTCGAGACCACTTCCATTGAGTTCGAAATGCCGTTTACAAATTTTTAAGTATAAACATCGATAGGTTTGGAGTTAGCGAAATTTCACTAACTTTTCCCGCTTTGGACTTTGAGTTAGTTTAGCCTATTAAGCCCAAGTTCCAACCCCCTTCTCCTCACTCTTCATAAATTTCCTAACTAACTCAAGCTTGGGCATTAATGGTGAAAAGAATGGGAAATTAAAACTCCAAGCACAAATTCAATTGCAAATCCAACATTCAACTCCAAATTCAAGTAGAAGATATTGGATTCAAGCTTTGGATTGCTTCTCCTTGCTTTCAAGCTTCATCTTCATAAACTTTAGTGCAAAGGTGAGATTTTTATCTCACAATTCTAGTCTATAACTATATTGGACTGTTGGGAATGATTCCCTATCACTTTTGCATGCACATTTGCATTTGGTTTGAATCGAATTGGCGAAAAACTCCAATTTTTAATGTTTTTGGTGAAATTCTGCACTTAGGTCGTTCTGCCTATGCTAGGTCGTTCGTTCGCGTGGAAAAGTCTCGGCCTCAAAATAGCTCGTTTTCGACCTTAAAATGGCCTACAACGTTAGGTCGCTCGGCACTCGGAATTAGGTCGTAGGTCGTATGGCTCTTAGGTCGTAGGTCGCGGGCTTTTAGGTCGTTAGGTCGCAAACACTTAGGTCGTTTCTGGCCTTAAGTCCCCTATACAGCCTTAGGTCGCTCGCTCTGGCTCCTTAGGTTGTAAGTCGTGGGCCTTTAGGTCGTAGGTCGTCAGGCCGTTAGGCCTTAACTCGTGTGGCCTTGGTTCTTTAAGTCGCTCGGCCTTGCCTTCCATTTTTAGGTCGATGACCTTCTAACCCGCTAGGTCGTTGGACCTATAAACCGTTAGGTCGTTGGGCCTATAACCCTTAGGTCGTTAGGCCGTTAACCCACTAGGTCGCATGACCTATAACCTGTTAGGTCGCTCGACCGTTTACTCCGTTAGGTCGTATGACCTTGTTCCACTAAGTCGCTCGACCCTTAGGTCGTAACACTTTAGGTCGCACGCCTTTCACACCATTAAGTCGCGAGTTTAATTAGGTCGCTCGGCCTTAAAACGTTAGGTCGCTTGACCTGTGCTATTGTTAGGTCGCGAGTTCCTTAGGTCGCTCGTCTCCCTTAGGTCGCTTGACCTGTGCTATTGTTAGGTCGCGAGTTCCTTAGGTCGCTCGTCTCCCTTAGGTCGCTTACCTGGTTGAGTCGCACCTCACCTTAGCTCGGCCATGATTAGGTCGCGAGTTTCCTTAGGGTCGCTTACTCCTTTAGGTCGTGACTCTTTAGGTCGAAACCCTTTAAGTCGCTCGATCCTATCCTTCCTTTGGTCTTCACTAGGTCGTACCGTTTTGGTCGGGGCGCTGCCCCGCACCCCGCCGGGGGCGCTGTCCCCTGGACCCCCGCGACCTGACCGGGCAGGTCGAACCCCGTAAGCGGTGGCGTTGCCCCCGCACCCCCACCTTGGGGGGTTGCCACCCCCCTGGACCCCCCCTCCGTAGGGGATCTTATCTGAAAAACATTGAGCTGATTTCCTTGGATTTTATTCGCATCTCCGTATGCGATCTTTGTGACTGATTGTTTCTACACTTGCTTATGTGTTTTGTCACTTTATAATATAAAGGTTTCAACACTAGTAGTAAATATCAAAACTCTTTTAACAAACAATTTCAACTCTATTTTTAATAACAAAGCTCTTTTCTTAAACCGTTTTCCAATCTATTAGTATATACAAGCCTTTACCTCACTCGGATGAGAAATCTAATTAAACGACTTAGTAAAACAAGTGGTATGAAACGCTTGCGTTCACTTCGTCGGTTAATTCTTGGACTTGTTCGATTGAACCTCTTGTGACAATTTTATTAGTGAAGATTTACAGTTTGTTCGTAAATATTTAAGTTAAGCAAGTGGTTATGGGACATGAAGCTAAACTTCTATATTTACTAGCTTAGTGTAATTGACACTTCTCGTTGATCTTGATGATCGCTTTATGAATTAGACTAGCAATTGCGCGATGTCTCTTTCATTGCAAGGTTAGACTAGACACCACTTGTGTGATTCCATTCACACATACCTTTCTGCTTTTT
The DNA here is from genome assembly GCA_030765085.1 of Allium cepa. NCBI lineage: Eukaryota > Viridiplantae > Streptophyta > Magnoliopsida > Asparagales > Amaryllidaceae > Allium > Allium cepa. Next base: position 743,615,410 of record CM060931.1, on the reverse strand, counting down.
GGTTAGTCTTGACCTCAATCTGTGTGATTCCACTCACACATGTGGGGTAGCTCCCCATGGTCTTCGGACCGTCATATGATAGGCCTCTTTCCCTTTTTATGATTTCTGGATTTCTTGTGTTGATTTCTGGAATTTATCTCTTTGACTTGTCATGAGTACAAGTTTAGGGTATGATGCCCTCTTTGGATCTTTGAGAAGATTCTTGTGATATTGATTTATCTCTTATCGGTTGATCTCCTGTTGATCATTATTTGCATACTTATAGTAGTATGTCAGCATGGATATTTTATGTTTATGCCATATCTTTTATTTTATATCATGTCATCTGATATTTATAGCTAGACTGATCCGTTTATTATTTTCTTATAAATAATACTCGGGTCAGACCGAGATGTTACAGGTGCTACTGCTTGACTCCTCCCCTAGTGGTTCACTACTCAGACTTTTGGCTACTTGTTTAGATTAGCATCTTTTGTTGTTTACACTTGAGATATAGACTCATAGTTGTATTCTTTTGTATAGCGTGCGTTGCTATCCTTTTGTATTATCGTGGATCTTTTTAGACCACTACTCTGATGTACACTTTTATGTGATATATATTCATATCTCTTTCCGCCTTTGTGATATGGATATCTGTGATTGATTCGCATGTTATGCTTACTTCTATATTTGTTTCCGAAGATTATTTTATAGCCACCGTGTGATAAGAAATTACATGGATGGTCGCTCCTCAACAGCCTTATTCTCCGCGCTAGTTGACAGCACTACGCCGTAGTGTTCTTGGCTAGCGTGGGTATAGAGGTGGGGCGTCACATCACCATTCCTTCTTAAGTTAGTATAAGCATGAAATATGTTCCTTATATTTATTTTCACCTCCCACTATAGTTTATATCTATTTCTATTCAAATCGATTCCTTCGTTTCCAAATGAATTCAATTTATTTTCAACCCTGAACATTAAATTTTATTTTTCATTTATAACTAATTTATATCATTACTTTAAATTAGTTTCATTTACAAATATATCTCAATTTCAGTTGGAATACATTTGTCGTTTAATAGAATTTACCAAAAATTTTCTAGCTCCCAAAATTTCTGTAAATTTTTGGCAGAGTCTCCTTTGTATGGAGGAGCTTTTGCAATTTGACAAAAGATATAAATATATGTACATCGACCCACCCGGTGGGAAAAACCAAAAACAGTTCATATTTCCTATTTTTATTGCGTAGGCGTGCCTTATTTAACATTTTTAAGCAAACAACTTATTTATTTAGCAGTTAGCGTGCCCAAAATCCAGCCACACGGCTTCCCGGTACTTGTACATACTCAATTTAAACATATAAGTGCCAAATATATGAAGTTTAACAATATTCCACCTATTTGCAACAGTTAAACACATGAATTCTAAAATAAATGTACGCCAAACACATTCCGTAAGCAATTTATACAGTTTCCATGCTAATTCAACTATTTCAATTAATTTATAAACCATTTTCATTCAATTTGAATGGTTTTCAATCCATTCGTATATAACTTCATCACTTTGAATGGTTTAAAACTCAATCGCTAACATTCAATTTATTATTAAGCAAAACGAACTCATATTTAATTCAATTGCTCTCAAAATCAATTTATTTTACTCCTATCAATTCGTAGAATTTTAATTACTTCCATTTACATCCAATGACTATTTATTCTATGCAATTTGATGAGATCTATGTAAATAAATAAGTATTTATATTTTATAACCAATTTAAATGGATTTCAACTCAATTTATACTTAATTCTATTCCATTTTTAAAATTTATTCACAATTCATATATTCTCATTTTCATTGCATTTCAGATTTGAATACATTCACTTGTATTTCATTTTATTAACCAAAATAGTTTCATTCAAAACCATTAACAATTTAGGTTCATCTTCATTACCAACTAAATTTCCCTTTTATTTTAATTCATTCACAACCATTTATTTAGCTCGACACATTTCATTTCAATTTTTTCACAATCTATTCATTTGCTATTCATTTCTTATCCGCATTCATTTAAAACCATTCTATTAGCTTGAAAACATTCTATTGTTCATATTGTGTTAACGCTAAAATTTAAACGCTAACACCCCAGTGAGTAGATAACAGTTATGAAAGCACCACCCGTTGGTACGGGAACAAGATACAAGTAGAGAAATTGCAGAAAAGCAGTAAAAGACGACAGTTTTATAGTGGTTCGGCCTAAAATCGAGCCTACGTCCACTTTGATCTCTTTATTGCTGAACAAGTACAACTTATACAACTTTCTTCAATTACAATCCACTCTAGACTGTTAGTACAAACTTTTTCGGAGAATTATCTTTCAAACTCATGATAAATGATGGGGATTCTCTCTCTTGAATTTGATGTAATGTCTTCGATGTTTGGAGTGCTTGAAGTGTTGCTTGAGTCGAGAAAATGGCAGAGTTTTGGCGCTTCGAGAATGAACCAAAAGTCACCCCAGAGTTGGAGGTGGATGTCTATTTATAGAGAGTTCTGGGTGAAAAAAGTTGCTAAGTCCTAACTCGTTGCCGACTTAAGGTAAGTCGTTGCTGACTTAGGATGAGTCGTGACTGACTCATTGAGCTGAGTCTCTGGTTTGTAGAGAGCTTCCTGCCTTTTTCGAACCCACGCTTCAAGTACTAGGTCGTTTACGAGTTATCTGGTTGTAGTTTCTGGCTTGTTTGTATAAGTCGTATACGACTCATCATAAGTCGTAGGTCGTGGTTGACTTAACCAGCTGCCTTCGGCTTAAAGCTGAGTTCAGGCTTTGTGAAGGCGAGTCCTAACTCGTAGACGAGTTAAGAGACAGTGTCTTTAGGTCGTACACCTTTTTTAAGTCGTAACACTTGTTAACTCGGTCAAGCTTTAATCTGTTATGTCGTAGCTCCCTTAAGTCGTCCTTGCCTTCTTAGTTGCCTTGAGCCGTTAACTGACTGAGTCGCTATCAAATGAGTCGGTATCCCTCTTAAGTAGATGAGTCGGTACCTTCCTTAAGTAGATGAGTCGGACTATCCCTTCCTTAGCTCGGTTGAGTCGTTGGTCCACTAAGTCACTGATCTCCATGAGTCGTGAGTCCCTCTTAAGAAGATGAGTCGCTACCAGTTGAGTCGTTGAGCAAAACGAGGTTAACATTTGCCCCTCGAAGTACGCGCCTAAGTCGTAGGTCGCGTGCTTCGACTTATCTTGTCTCGTGTGCCGATTCAACTTTCACCACCCACAGCTATAAAACACCTGAGTCGTTGCTCTTACTTCCTTCTTCTCATTTCCTAACTTTTAAACCGTGTCTGCCATTAACGCCCCTTCAAGCTCCCAAAGGCGATTCCAAGCTTACCAACCGTCATCCCATCCTTTAACTTCATATTGCGTAAGTAAATCTTATCAACAATCAGCCGCATCCATCATCAACTCACCAGTATTCCACTCGTCGTCCTTAATACACTTTCGCGTGCTGCATTTTCCCATAAATCACGATTCGATTAATCCTTTGATTGAATTATTGTGGCGATTCTTGTGAATATGGTAATGCACCGGATGTATGGCGGATTTGAGGCGATTTGTGTTGGATTTTCGATTGATTCGTGATGATGTGAGACAGAGATGGTTAATTACAGTGATTCATGTTAACTGGTTAGTGAATTTGGGAGAGATAAGGAAGGCTTTGACGGGTTAACTGGGTTAATGGGTCCTTGGCTTCACGGGTTAACTTAAGAGATGATGTGGCAGTGTGTGAGTGGAGAACCGACCTTAGGGGCCTTTGTAGAGTTAATCATGCGCGACTTGATGCCTTAACCGTGTTAATTCAGACGACTCAGGTCTTAGGTCGTATGAACGACTCAACCCTTTAGGTCCTTTTGACGACTTATCCTTTTAAACCGCGAACGATTCAAACCATAAGCCGTGAGCGACTCAACAACTTCCATGCGACTCAGTAGCCTTTACCCTTGACTTTAATCCGACCTAGCAAGTTTTACGACTCAAGCCATGAGTCGTAACCGAGTTAGAACTTAGAAGATTTCTTGTTTCTTTGAACTGGAGCCTCCCTTCTGTTCCTTGATTTACGACTCTTAGCACTGCCGACTTATAACATCAGCGGTTTAAAATTGAAGCAACCTAACTTAACTCGCCTCACTTTCCTTAGGTCGTAGCCGAGTCATCCAAATAACCAATGACTTAGCTTAACCCGTGCAAAGAATTCTTGAGTCGTTGACAACTTAACACTTGTAAATTTTGTTTGAACTTTGAACTGTTGAACTTTGCTGCATTCTTTTACAGATTACTTCAACTTGCAAGCTAACAATCTATTTGATACAACATTTACAGAAAATTGGGACGAATATACTGCCATCGACTGCCCACATCAAATGACAGATTAGCTAATGATAGATGATTAACTTAAATAAATCATGTGAACGAAGTGCTATCGATTTCAAGTGGAATATTAAAGCAGCACTGGATTAGTCAATTGAAACTGACCAGCCCGCATTAATATTATGCTTGAGCTTTAAATAACAAGTTCCGAAATTACCGTAGTCAATCAATCGTCAACCAGTTTAATTCCAGTTATCTTTACTTGTTATTATTATCATTTTTTTATTAGCTTTGCACGACACTTCACACTTTTTAGGAAACGTGCACCTTCGCATTTGAACATCCAGTTGCTTGTGTAGAATGACCTCTCATCAAGAAGAGCCGATGGGCCAGGCTGAAGATGTCTTCCCAGTAGCCATCCCTATAGACAACCCTCCGGAGAGAACATCCACAACTTTGAATCAGTGGGTGTTTAACCAATTGCGCGTCCAGTTTGGCATTGATGATGCTGACATCTTATTTCCAGGGCCAAATGACACCGCGGATAGGCCCCCTCTTGGCTTTGTTGCTGTTAATCGCCAAATGTGCTTGAACGGCGCTATTCCTCCCTTTAATGACTTTCTCCAACAGTTCCTGCTTCGGTTGTCTATCTCTCCATTCCAATTACACCCCAATGGCTACGCCATTCTGATGGGGTTATGTGTTCTATTTAGGAGAGTTTTGGATTGATTACCAAGCTTCGGGGAGATCTGTTATTTTTGCTCATTCACGAAAACTAAAGACCATCCCTCCATCGTGGTTATAAGAAGCGCTCGAAACCGCAAACTTATTACTGATCTCTCCGAAAGCGCTCACGGATTTTTGAATCAGTTTTTCTTTGTTCGCTGCCCTCCAGGGTTTTATGCCATCTGGAGAGTGGGAAGTAAGATTTCCTGTCTTTACTTTTTCCGTTTTGAAACTTTCTCGAGATCTGAACTCTCAGTTGCTAATTTCATTCTTTTCCTGTTTTTAGCACTTCCACCCCCTGCTAGGGACCCAAGTCTTAAGCAAATTTTTGAAAGATTAAATGCCGTGCCGGTAGAAGAGAGGAGCATAAAGTTTCTGCTAAACGATGAATTTTTACATCAATACGGACTCCTCCATCCCTCTCGCTTTACTCGGCCTCGTGAAGCTCCAACGGAGGTTCCTGATTCTCCGGTGAAAACTCCTGATCTTCCGATCTCCACTAAAGAGCACATGCGAGGAGAAATTTCTGCAGAAACCTTATTAGTAAAGTGCTCTACTCCAAGAGACGATACGGGACCCTTCGAAAAGCCCGCACTTGCTCCCATTATTGAAGAAGAAGAGGAGCCCCTTTCCCAAACCAGGAAGAGTGCTGACAAAGGAGCTGATGGAGGGAATCAGGTTGGGCATGACGGTGATGACGTCTTTGGGGATTTAAGTGACATAATTATCACTTCCCAAGAGCTCTTTAAAGAAGACCCTGCTCATGGTAAAGCTATACCTCCGACGATTGAAGCAACATCTGCCCTCCAACAGACTCTAACTCCTTTATCTCAAGAATTGTCATCAACAGTGAAATCTATCACTTCCCCCCAACAGAGGAGTGGTTCGTTAGTCCAACGCGAGTAGCTTGCACTTCACACACAACTAAGGATTTTCCAGCACATTTATGCACTTATCTTCTTATACTTTAAAGATTTCTAAAGCTTATCTTTTCTTATTTCAGATTCTTCAATGACACGCGGCGGATCATATTATCAGGATTTCCAACGCTACGGGGGGCGTGGTCAATATGATTATCGGCGTTACTTTCCCTCCTATAGAGAGTCTGACGAAGAGAGGGCTGCTCGAAAGGCTCGTGAAAGGAGGGATGCAGAAGAGCGTTATGATAGAAGGGATAGGGATGAGCACCATGATTCTCTGCAGAGAAGTGACGACTCTCACAAAAGGAAATCTCACGACGACCGAGGAAAGGGTCATGTAGCTGAAGATTCAGGTAAACGAGCCCGATATGGTGAGAGACATGCTTCCACTATTTCCGAAAAGCCTACTGCCCCTGCCCCTCTTGACATTCCTTCCGACTCTCCTGCTCTCGGGAAGGAGGACATCCAGACAATAATAAGCAGGCCTAAATTTCAAGTGGGACCTGGCCCAGCCACTTTACAAAGTCGTTTTCCACAATGGTGCTTAAAGGGTGTGAGATTCGACCTTGACCTGGTTCCTATTGACAAGCCTGCTATGCTACGAAATCTTGACGCCGTCAAACTTGATATCGAGAGGATGTCAAACTGGCAGAAGCTTGTTGATGAGCTTCAAAGAGTTAACCGTGCCAACTTAGAGGCCATGCTCACCATGGAAAATGATAAGGCTGAGTGGCAAAAGGTCCTTGAGCAGCATGACACCGAAATGAGGAGCATTCCTACAACGAGGAGCTCGAAGCAAAGGTTGAGAAGTTGAAAGATGAGCTTGCTGCTTCCTCTACTTCATACTCTCAAAAAGAAGAAGTGCTTCTCAGACAAGTTAGAGATGCTCATGCCAGTCAGAGGGACGCTGAGGACAGGCTTGAAGTGCAGAAAAGAATCAACGAGGGCTATGCTTCTGATATTGCTGAGCTTCAAAAGAAAAACAACTCCCAGGAAGCGGAGATACAAATGCTTAAGCTTCAGCTTGCCAAAACTGAAAGGGAGCGTGATGAGGCTGTCGCCGGCAAAATCGCAGCCGAAGAATCTCATGAGGCGACCAAAAACAGCTTCGGCTCAACATTATTCGACTTCTACTTGCATAGCGTCTTGGGGCGTGGAAGCCTCGCTTTTCTTGGTCCTAAGTATGAAATCACTTTAGCTGAAGTGTGGGAGGCCGCCCTTGAGATGCTTGGTGCTGAAGGTGCCGGTTACGACGAATCAGCCCTGGAAAGGCATTATTTCGATGATGACGCTCGCGCTGCCCTTGCCAAGGGAAAGGAACAACTTGCCAAATTAAGAACTGAAGTGATGGAAGGGGACCGGCTGGGGAAAACCACTTCAACTACTCTAGTCCAGCCACCTTCTTCGTCTGAAGTCGACATTATTGGTTCCAGTTCCCATCTTGCATCTCCCACCAAAGTTACCACTGAGATTACAAGCATACAAGGTGGAGATGAGGGTGATGAGAGCGCTGATGCGCAAGCTTATGAAGTCGATATCAGGAAACCAGCTTCTCCAGGTAATTTCACTGTTAATCTCGCTACTGTCAATTCTGCTCAAGCGGGTTACTCATTTATTTCGCATGAGTTTCATGAGCTCCTTGGCTATTTTCTCAACCTTGATGAGCCTTCATCTCCTCTCTTTACTGACTTCATTGGTGAACCTTCATCTCCTCTCTTTACTGACTTTAACCTCTTTTCTTCTGTAGAAAAAGTATCAAGCACTGCTCAAATCTCTACTTCTCCGGTAATCCCTCCTCCATCTCTTCAGGTGGCTCCTCCTTCTGCTTCGCAGCCTGGATCACAGGAGGAACAAATAGAGGCTCTCCATGGCCTGGATGATCCCATTGCTTCGCAAGAGCAGAAAGATGAGGGACTTGAGGGAGGCGACATATCTCCAGAGCGGACTCCTTCTGACGACATAACTCTATCTAAACTTGTCACTCCAGGAAGTGAGTCTTCCTCGAAGAGGAGAAGGAAGCAAGGAGCATCAAAGAGGAGAGGGAAGATAATCACTGCCACTGAAGAGGAGCCAGAAGTTGGGCCAGCTGCGCCTACCTCTCCTTCCTCCCTTATACCCACTGGCCGACCTGAAAAGCTGGTCATTCGACCGGGTAAAGGGTCCAAAGGAGGGAAGAAGAAGTGAAGATTTTAGCTTTTTGCCTTTTGTATGAACTGGCCGAGAGTTGTGCGGGTACCGACCCCCGCTTTTCTTTATTTTGAAACCTGTACCTGCATTTCAATTGAATAAAATGATTCTTCGTTTGTACAAACTCCTGTTTGAATTTGAGTATGCAATTATTATTCATTTTGCACAAGTTTATTTATATGATATTGCAGCGGGCTTATGGTATGTTGTTTGAGTATTATTTTACTGGTGCAGCTATACTACTATACCATGTTGCCCCCATACCTTAAGCTTGCTGCAATATTTTATACTTCGAGGGGACTTGCACTTTTATTTGTTAAAGAATAATTATTTTATTCTTTAAAGAAAATTTTTGTAGAGTACAACTCCCTTCGTATAAGTTTTTACGCTTTGTCGTTCGAAGAAATCACTTTTTTCTTTTGCTTATGTGCATATTTTACCAAGTGAATTCCTCTATGTGGTAAAGCGGACCTCTGAAGGGTACTTTAACTTCTTTTCTTTTTTCTTTTTTTTTTACGATCATTTTCCATAGTAGGCAAATTACTCTTCCTTTGAAAGTTAAAGTACGCTTTTGATGAGGATTTTTTTTTTATACAAAATTGTACCTCTGAGGAGGGATTTTTCACGTTTCAACACTTGGAAGTTTTATTTCAATCTCGGTGAAACATGTACCCCCAAAGAGTTGTGCCTTTGAAGAAAGCCTTTTCACGTTTCAACACTTGGAAGTTTTATTTCAATCTTGGTGAAACGTGGGCTTTCAGGAAGGTCTTTGTTTTGTTTTTGCATTTCAACTTTGGTGAAGTGAAATTCCGAAGAGCGGTTATTACACTTCAACTCCTGGCGAAATGTGCCTCCGAAGAGGGCTTTTATTTTGTTTACATTTCAACTCTGGTGAAGTGATATCCCGAAGAGCGGTCATAACACTTCAACTCCTGGTGAAATGGGCCTCCGAAGAGGGCTTTTATTTTGTTTACATTTCAACTCTGGTGAAGTGATATCCCGAAGAGCGGTCATAACACTTCAACTCCTGGTGAAATGGGCCTCCGAAGAGGGCTTTTATTTTGTTTACATTTCAACTCTGGTGAAGTGATATCCCGAAGAGCGGTCATAACACTTCAACTCCTGGTGAAATGGGCCTCCGAAGAGGGCTTTTATTTTGTTTACATTTCAACTCTGGTGAAGTGATATCCCGAAGAGCGGTCATAACACTTCAACTCCTGGTGAAATGGGCCTCCGAAGAGGGCTTTTATTTTGTTTACATTTCAACTCTGGTGAAGTGATATCCCGAAGAGCGGTCATAACACTTCAACTCCTGGTGAAATGTGCCTCAGAGAGGGTTTTCATCGCCTGGAAGTTACTCTCTCATGGTTGGAGGGTCATGACTCCTCCAATCTTTTTTGTTGAGTAGAGAACTTTCTTTTTTGTGGCGTATGACCCATTAGAGGTCTTTTATCCTCCGAAGAGGACTTGCGCTGCAGATGGTAGCTTTGGTTGTTCCTCTGTTCACTTGCTTATGCCTTTTCAGCGATCCTCTCTCTCTTTTTTTTTTTTAAAAGTTTTCATTCCCCTTTTCTTGCAAGTAGCTTGTTTAATCCAAGGAAGTGTACTTCATTGCCAGGCAAGTTCGTGAGAACGGGCACTAGCTTCCTAATTGGATGTTTGTTTGCTCAAACAATCTCAATTTATCAGCAAGGGCTCGTTTCTATCGAAATCATTAGCCGTTCAATTGAAGTATTTCCTATTTAGGATTTGAATTCGGGGTCTTTGTGACTTGAAATTTGTTTGTTGAATGATGGTGAGAATCGCTCGGTCTTATTATGCGCAAGTTTTATTTCCATTGTCTGCAAAAATTTAAATCGACATTTCAGCAATACATTTTATGTATTTTTGAAAACAAAGCAAACATATAATGATAATAAGGAACACAAGATTTATAGTGGTTCGGCCATGAAATTGGGCCTACATCCACTTTTATATTCTTTCATTATTTACTTGCATCAGTTTCACAATTGCTTTCAATTACAAGAATCATACATTCATAATTCTTTTTACAATGTTTCAACAAAATTTTCAAGTAAATTATGGACGCAAATGGTTGCTGTTCCATGCCCTTGGAATTTGATCTCCATCAACAGTGGTGAGCTTGAATGTGCCGTCAAGAAGCTTCTGACCTATTACATATGGTCCTTCCCAATTTGGCCCAAACACACCTGTCGCAGTCATAATTCTTTTCAGGACTAGATCTCCAATTTCAAAGCTGCGTTGCACTTTGGAATTGAAATGTCTGGCTATCCTTTGCTGATGAGCTGCAACTCTAAGGTTAGCTTCATCTCTTTTTCCATCAAGGAGATCCAGCGCTTCAAGTTGTAGCTTCTCATTTTCTGCTTGATTGAAATGGATTCTTCTGTGTGAAGGGACCTCTGTTTCAACCGGGATCATTGCTTCCGATCCGTATGCTAACGAAAAAGGAGTATGCCCAGTTGCAGTTTTGTGAGTAGTTCTGTATGCCCATAGTGCAAGTGGTAGTTTATCGACCCAACCACCTTTTGCTCTTTCGAGTTGCTTTTTGATGGTTGATTTGATGATCTTGTTCACTGCTTCCACTTGCCCGTTTGCCTGCGGATGAGCTACTGCCGAAAAGCTTTTCTGGATTTTGAATCGTTTGCAAAAATCCTGGAATTCCTCGCTTTCAAACTGAGTACCATTGTCTGTGATTATTTTCTGAGGCACACCGTATCTGCAAATGATATTCTTGGTCACAAAGCTTATCATTTTCTTAGAAGTGATAGTAGCCAATGGTTCAGCTTCAGCCCATTTAGTAAAGTAATCAACTGCAACAATAGCATATTTAATCCCTGACTTGGCAGTTGGTAGCGGCCCAATGAGATCCATTCCCCAAATTGCAAACGGCCATGGACTGACCATCTGTGTGAGTTCGGTAGAAGGTGCTCTAGGAATTTTGGCAAATCTTTGGCATCTGTCACATTTTCGGGAGTAATCTGCGGCATCTCGATTAATTTCTGGCCAAAAATATCCGTATCGGAGAATTTTCTTTGCTAATGTTTGACCACCTGAATGATCACCACATTCTCCTCCATGCACTTCAGCTAGGATTGTTTTGGACTCTTCCCGGGATACACATCGAAGCAATGGCATTGAGAATCCCCGTCTGTACAATCGGCCATCCTGAATTACACAGCGAGAGGCCTTCCTTAGTAGCTTTCGTCTTCCTATCGAGTTTTTTGGCAGAGAACCTCTGAGCAGGTAATCCAGTATTGGAGTCATCCATGACTCTTGTTCTTGAGATACATTCATAATCCAGTCTATATCCATCTCGTCTATACTTGGCGCTGAAAGGACTTCTACAGGGACCAATCCCAATAGTTGAGCTTCACCAGAACTTGAATACTTTGCGAGGGAATCTGCCTTCATATTCTCTTCCCGAGGAATGTGGCTTATTGAATAGTGATCGAGTTCACATAGGAGTTCCCAAGCCTTTGACAAGTAGGAAGGCAGGTTTCCACCTTTTGCTTGAAATTCCTTCTTGACTTGGCATACAATAAGCTGAGAATCACTGAAAATTTGTAATGCTCGAATGTTTAGCTCTTTAGCGATTTTCAGACCTGCAATAAGAGCTACATATTCTGCTTCATTGTTTGTTGAAGGAAATTCCAGTCTTAGTGCATAACATAATGATCGACCTTCAGGAGTTTCAAGTACCACTCCGGCTCCAGAACAGTAGTCATTTCTTGCGCCATCAACATACATCTTCCACTGGATTGGAGAATCATTGATCGCTTTATTCTCATCATTATCTTTCTCTGTGAATTCTGCAATGAAATCAGCTAAAGCTTGTCCGTTGATTGCTTTTCGGGGATGATAAGTGATGTCATATTGACTGAGTTCAATGTTCCATTTTAGAAGGCGACCCGAAGTTTCTGGGCGAAATAGGACTTGCTTTAGAGGTTGATCAGTGAGCACTTTGATAGGATGAGCTTGGAAATATTGCCTCAGTTTCCTCGATGCAACTAGTAGGCAATAGGCGAGTTTTTCCAACTTGGAGTAATTCAGCTCTGCCCCAGTGAGTCTTTTGCTGATATAGTAAACTGGATGTTGAATCCTTTTGTCTTCCCGTATCAGCGCTGCACTTAGAGCATGAGATGATACTGCCAAGTATATAAGAAGATCCTCACCATTGCCTGGTCTAGAAAGTATCGGAGGCGTTTCCATATGACGGATCAACTCTTCAAAAGCTTTTTGGCATTCGGGAGTCCATTCAAAGTTCTTCTTTCCTTTTTTCAGGGCATCGAAGAATGGGATGCATTTATCAGTAGCTTTAGAAATGAACCGACTCAAAGCGGCGACCTTTCCGTTGAGACTTTGCAATTCCTTCTTTGTTCTAGGAGCTTTAACTTCTTTCAAGGCAGTAATTTGAGCTGGACTAGCCTTAATGCCCCTAGCACTGACGATGAAACCTAAGAACTTTCCGGACTCGACCCCAAATGTACATTTCAGAGGGTTAAGTTTCATTCTGTATTTCCGGAGGACTGCGAACATTTCTGCTAAGTGTTCAATGTGATCCGCTGCTTTCCTGGACTTCACTAACATGTCGTCGACGTAGACTTCCATAGTTTTGCCCAATTGCGGTTTGAACATAGCATTAACAAGTCTTTGGTAGGTTGCCCCTGCATTTTTCAATCCGAAGGGCATAACTCTGTAGCAATAAAGTCCAACATCTGTGATAAAGCTTGTATCCTCCTGATCCGGCTCGTGCATCATGATTTGGTTATAACCGGAGTAGGCATCCATGAAAGATAACAATTCATGTCCTGCAGTTCCGTCTACCAGTTGATCGATCCTGGGTAATGGGAAGCAATCTTTGGGGCAAGCTTTGTTTAGATCAGAAAAATCAATGCACACTCTCCATTTTCCATTAGCTTTCTTGACCAACACAGGATTTGAAACCCAATTCGGATATGTAGATTCTTTGATGAAGTTATTTTCCATGAGTCGATCAACTTCTTCTTTCAATGCTGCTGACCTTTCTGGACCTTGGGTTCTTCTTTTCTGTTTAACTGGCGTAAACTTTGGGTCAATATTCAGAGCGTGTACTGCAACTTCTGGGGATATTCCACACATATCGGCATGAGTCCAAGCAAAGACATCCAGATTTGCTTTCAGGAAAGATATCAAGATATTCTGAATTGACACATTAAGCTGTGAACCCACATTTAACACCTTATTTGGGTCCTTCGGGTCAACAGGTACCGGAACTGTCGTTTCCACCGGTACCACTCTATTCTCCCCTGCACTGGCTTTTCTGGGATCCATTTCTTTCCGTGCCCCGCTGTGCTCGCCAGTGCAGGGTCCGCCCCGTAATTGCTACAAGGCTGGTTCTTTGATGCGGACCGGGGTTGCCGCATCCTTCCCCATTTCTCTTTTTCTTGACTCTCGCAGCTCTGTCAAATAGCACTCTCGCGCAGCATTTTGATCCCCTTTTATAACTCCTACTCCATTGTCAGTAGGGAATTTAATAGTGAGGCACCACGGGGCTAGGATAGCTTTGAATGCTGCGAGTGTTGGACGGCCAAGAAAAGCATTATAAGCAGAAAACTCATCGACAATCACAAATGTTTGCTTGCGGACCACTTTCCTTTCTGCTTCTCCAAGTTCTACATGCAGATCGATGGTCCCAATTGGTTGTTTTGGCTCCCCAGTGAAGCCAGCGATCTTCTGCGATGAGGCTTGTACATCAATCATAGGTATTTTCATCTGGTCAAATGTCTTCTTGAAGAGGATATTGCATGATGCTCCGCAGTCAATGAGGATTCTTCTGACAATGGCCGGTCCAATACCAGCCGAGATGACCAAGGGATCTAAAGTAGGAGCTTCAATACCTGTAGAATCTCTGGCTCTGAAAATAATATCATCGCTGAAAGTTTTCTGTTGTTTAAGGGGCGTAGTGTCTTCTAGAACAAAGACGTCTTCTTCGGCTGGAGCATATTTCAAAGCCCTGGAATATCTCTCCATCTCACCCCAACTCTTGCCAGCTGGGTGAGGTCCTCCTGAAATGACATTGATAACGGGCCTTCCAGATTCATGCCCCGTAGCTTTCTCACCTGCCCCAGGCTGATGAACAGGAGCCCGCTGCCCCTGACTCGACGATGCAGGATTGTTGCTATTCTTTTTCACGAATTGCTGCAACTTGTTTTCTCTTAGCAACTCTTCAATCAGATTTTTCAGCTGGCGGCATTCATCAGTTTCATGACCTGGTTGATTGTGGAAGCGGCAGAATTTCCCACTCTGTATGGTTTTTTTCCCGGTTCTCAAAGGGATAGGTTTAGGGAAATCGACGGAATCTTTAGTGGCCAGGTAGATGTGCTCCGGTGTATGTTGTAATGGAGTATATTCTGATGGCTTGAAGGATCGGGGCTTCTTCAGATTACCCTGTTTCTTCCCATTACTATTCTCCCTTTTTTGCCCCACCGATTCATTCTTGCGTGGAGCGACAGTGTTGTCTTCAGCTTTTTCCAACACTGCCTTTATTGGCAAAGGACGACTTTCCAAGCGAATGAATTCGTCTGCTTTTTTGTAGAACTTTTCGAGAGAGGTTGGCTCCTTCATATTTAACCATTTCCCAAATTCGCTTGACTTATCAATAGCCCTCATCAGATAAGTCAATATCATTCGTGGTTCAGCATTGTCCACCTCAGCCAGTGCTATATTGAAACGGTTCAAGAAGGATCTGATAGACTCACCAGGATTCTGCTCTAAACTCGATAGTGACATAATGTCCTTGGCCTTCGAAGCATATAGTCTAAACTGCTCCTTGAATTTTCTGGTCAAGTCTGAAAACTGATCGATAGATCGGACTGGCAACTTGGTGAACCACAGTAAAGCCACGCCTTCCAGGTATACGGGGAAATATCGGCACTTTATTTCGTCGGAGGCCCTGGCACCTGTCATGTGCCAATCATATTTATACAAGAACTCGTTCGGATCACTTGTCCCTTTGTAAGCTGGAATAGTCGGAGGGACAAACTTCCTTGGAAATTCCGCCTTCAAGATTTTTTCAGTAAACGGAGTTTTACTTGGGGCGAAACCCCATTCCTTCTCATCTTCAACCCTTTGCATACTTTCTTTCATGATCTGCCGGACCATTTCAGAAAGATATTCCTCATCATGCCGAGTTCTAGATCCACCAGCCTCAGGGACTGCCTGCTCAAAGGGACTAGTAGCCCTTTCCGGAGCATTCCTCTCACTAACATCATGAATGTTGCCAGCATAGTTCCTTTCATTTCCAGCTGGTTGATTGTTTGCCCCAAGTAAATCGTTCAACTTATTCAGAATCAGAGCGTTCTGGGCACTTTGAGCCTCTAATTGTACATTTTGGGCGTTTATCTGCTGGTTTAGCCCTAGAATCACAGCATCCAACTCCGCTTTCGTAACTCCAACAGACGGAGTGGGTTGATTAGGTACAGGGGAAGCGGAGGTTCCCTCTTGAACGTTTCCAGATCTGATAGATCTACTTTTCCTTCCAGGAGCCATAATCTCAGATATACTTCTGGTTTTTAAGGAAATTCTTTCTTCAAATCTCTGCGAAGCAATGATGACAGTTGTCCTGAGTTCAACTCTCAATGAAAGCACCAAAAATGTTAACGCTAAAATTTAAACGCTAACACCCCAGTGAGTAGATAACAGTTATGAAAGCACCACCCGTTGGTACGGGAACAAGATACAAGTAGAGAAATTGCAGAAAAGCAGTAAAAGACGACAGTTTTATAGTGGTTCGGCCTAAAATCGAGCCTACGTCCACTTTGATCTCTTTATTGCTGAACAAGTACAACTTATACAACTTTCTTCAATTACAATCCACTCTAGACTGTTAGTACAAACTTTTTCGGAGAATTATCTTTCAAACTCATGATAAATGATGGGGATTCTCTCTCTTGAATTTGATGTAATGTCTTCGATGTTTGGAGTGCTTGAAGTGTTGCTTGAGTCGAGAAAATGGCAGAGTTTTGGCGCTTCGAGAATGAACCAAAAGTCCCCCCAGAGTTGGAGGTGGATGTCTATTTATAGAGAGTTCTGGGTGAAAAAAGTTGCTAAGTCCTAACTCGTTGCCGACTTAAGGTAAGTCGTTGCTGACTTAGGATGAGTCGTGACTGACTCATTGAGCTGAGTCTATGGTTTGTAGAGAGCTTCCTGCCTTTTTCGAACCCACGCTTCAAGTACTAGGTCGTTTACGAGTTATCTGGTTGTAGTTTCTGGCTTGTTTGTATAAGTCGTATACGACTCATCATAAGTCGTAGGTCGTGGTTGACTTAACCAGCTGCCTTCGGCTTAAAGCTGAGTTCAGGCTTTGTGAAGGCGAGTCCTAACTCGTAGACGAGTTAAGAGACAGTGTCTTTAGGTCGTACACCTTTTTTAAGTCGTAACACTTGTTAACTCGGTCAAGCTTTAATCTGTTATGTCGTAGCTCCCTTAAGTCGTCCTTGCCTTCTTAGTTGCCTTGAGCCGTTAACTGACTGAGTCGCTATCAAATGAGTCGGTATCCCTCTTAAGTAGATGAGTCGGTACCTTCCTTAAGTAGATGAGTCGGACTATCCCTTCCTTGGCTCGGTTGAGTCGTTGGTCCACTAAGTCACTGATCTCCATGAGTCGTGAGTCCCTCTTAAGAAGATGAGTCGCTACCAGTTGAGTCGTTGAGCAAAACGAGGTTAACATATTGTCTCCAAGTTATTTCAATTCTTTAACATTTTAAATGGTTTACAATTATTTAATTAAGAATTCCCTTCCATTTATTTGTTCAATATAATTAGTTTATCCACTCAATCCATTATGAATTTTCATTTCCTTAAATATTATTTACAACCCACCAAATTCTATTTTGATCCAAATTTATTTTTGCTTGATTCAAATTCAATCCAATATCTTTAAACTTGGTTTTAAGTTGAATTCAATTCAACTCTCCCCCTTATATTCAGCTTAAGTCAATTTATTTTGATTTACTCAAATTTTATACTTAAGCTCATTTTCATTTCACAAATAAATATTTTTCTCTTTTATTCAACTTGATTCTATCACAATTAAATCTCATTTTAAATCTACAATTTCCTTTGGTTAATTATTATAAAATTTAACTTTCATACTCAACTCATTCAATTGATTACATGTCCATCTCCAATTTATTTCCACTTATTTGGATTTTATTTGCACATTCAAACCATTGCTATTTTAATCCATTTACATTTTTATTCGATACACTTCAATTATATTTAATTTGTTAACACTTCAAGTTAAATTTTAATCTAAAACTCAAGTTATGAATCCACTATCCATTTTCAGTTTACCACCCAATTTCATGAGCTCACAATTCAATTTCATTTACTTCACTAACAATCCAGGTCGAATTTTGATTTATAACTTGAGTTTTATTTTCCAGCTTCATCATAAACTCACAATTCAGCTTTTATTTAACTACATTGGGTTCTCATTACATATTTCATTATCTAATTCGTTAACAAATTAGTCCTTCCTTATTTATAGTTCAATACTTGATTTTTAATCTCAAAATCTCTTCATTTAATTTTCTTAAGTTCGAATTTATTATATAATTCAAGTTGGATTCCATAATTTTTTTTTTTCAATTCATCAAAAAATATATTTATTTTGGGTTTTCTATCCCACTTTTCAATTTTATAACAATCACATTCAGTCTAGGCTTGAATGTATTCATCTTTTATTATTAATTTGAGTTTTACACTTATTTATAATCCAAGCATATTTTATTCCATGGATTTTTAATTCTGATTCTTTTATACGTTATTCTAATTTATTTACTTCAATCCAATCCTTAACCAATTTATTTTCCATTTATTCAGGTAGAATCTAATTCCATTCAATAACTAATTAAATTTTTATTCCAATTCAATTTTATTTTAAACTAAAATTTATAATTCGATTTCAACTTAATTCGAAAAACAACTGGATATTATTTTTCAGCCTATTAATTAATTTCAATCCAGTTAAATTTTATTCCCCAATCCAGGTTAATTTCAATTTTTTCAAATTTTCACTTTAAATTTAAATTCTCCACATTCAAAGCTTATATAACTTTCCCGATTTGAAAATCATCTCAATTTATAAGCCTACAACCTATCTTATTAGGATTTTTAAACACCCGACTTTTGGTTTCAAATCATTTTGAAATCTCCAACATCTCAAAATCACACTTCTCAAAATTTTTAACCAATCCTGGTTTTTTATTTCCAACAAATTTCCTTTGAAATTTCAAAAATAAACAGGTTTTCTCTGAACAAATCAATTTGGCAGCAATCTGTCACTTAGAAACTCGAAAATGAACATTGATGATGCTGCAGTCATTACCGAAGTTATTTTCCAGCGAATGAAGTGAATTTAATGCTATATCCTTTTCCAAAGTTTATTTGAAACAATTTCCTTTCAGAAATATCCCAAAAACAACAATGCTTCTATTTATCTTCAAAATACTCCCAAAATCTCTGGGGTTTTAAAGTTTCAAATTCTATTTTAATTCAAATTATAACTATAATGCATTCGTATAGTTTATGCTTATACAAATTCCCATTTAATTGTATTTCAATTTATAATTTACATTTATAATTCACATTTATAAATTTCATTTAATAATGAATTTATTCCCTTCAACTTTGGTTATATTTTCAATTTCTAGTTAAATTTTTTTCACAATGATGATAATAATTCAATATTATCATTTCTAACATCCAAGCAACCATATATTAGCTAAATAGTTTAAGAAAAACTTTTACTTGTACCCAAAATATATTTTTGGGTAAAATTATTTCATTCACCCATATTTAAAACAATACCGTGTCGATTGTTTTATTCAAGTGTTTAGAAACCCCTTCGATATAGTTGTCCAGACTGTGCCGACGAAGGTTCGTATGCCACTCAATAAATCAATCAACACAATATTAAAACAATTTATATTCACTGACAAATACGCACTCATATCTATTTATACGCTCAAACTCATTCTAGAGTACTACAGACTCTAATTTAAGTGAGTAATTACTACCAGAGCCAAGGTTATCACCATCCTGAGCTCTGCTACCAAGTGTAACGGTCTAGGCTTTGCAACCATCGACAATGGCCACAACTGGTAGGCTTTTCAACCATCCCAGCCCCACCATGGCTTACATTGATACCTCGGGTTTGCTTTCACGGCCAGCCTCTCGACTCGCAACTAACCCCCCTCCCCCCCGGGGGACATGTAGGGGTAAGAGTCTCTCTTTCGCCACCAAACACGAAGCGAGAACCCCCTATCATTCTGTAATATAGCAAATTCGATCCCGGTCTCTTCAAAACGATCAACACATTTGGCCAATATTGATAATCGGTTATTTTACTATCAATTAATATTCACAAACAACCATCAACCAATAAATAATTTTCGAAATTATTTATTTATCTCAAAATATCTTTACAAGATATATTTTCACTTTCAAACCCCTTTGAAAACAGTTTTCAAACAATCCTTCTTTCGCAGAATAAATTCCAAATATTTCTATTTCCACTGGAATCACTAAGTACAAGATTTTAGATTTTTATAATAATTTCCAAAACACTCTAATTGTAAAGTTTGTTTAATATTTAATTTAGAAAATTTTAGTTTAGTACTTAATTTAAAATAATACTTTAGAAACAAATTAAAATAAGTTTACTTTATAAATATAACTAGATTTTCTTCTTTAAACAAAATACTAAATCATTCTTAAAATAATTATTACGATAATAGATTAACAATTTCTTACTTTATAATTTAATTTAAAATGATTAAATTAAAAATACTTCAATAATTGATTAAAAATATATACTATATGAATATTTGAAAATAAGGTTACTTTATAAATATAAACTAGGTATTCACCTTTAAGACAGAATTACTAAGTCCCTCTTTATAAATTATTACTACGGTAATAGATTTGTGTTAACGCTAAAATGTGAACGCTAACACCCCGGTGTATAAAGTATAGTTGTGAAAGCACCACCCGATAGATCGGGAAAGAATTACAAGCAAGTAATAGCGAAAAGCAGTAAACAACAACAATTTTATAGTGGTTCGGCTTAAGGGTATAGCCTACGTCCACTCTAAGTACTTTTATTAATAATCCCGTTACAAGCTGATACAATTCTTCTCAAGCAACCTAAACTTCATCAATTACGAAAACAATGGTATTCTTGATGGAGCATCACGCAAAGAGGCGATTCGTGTTCGAGCGACAGGATTCATGAATCGACAGTAATCTACAATCGAAAGAGGAATAGAATCACTTACGCAATGGATGGTAGAGGTTATCAGTGATTAGTTGGAAGGAAATCGCTTCTAGGAACTTGAGAATACTTTAATGGCGGAATCAGGCAAGAGAGTAAGTGACGAAGAAAGAGGAAGAAAGTCAACTTATACCCTGCGGTGGAGGACTTGGAGCAATGCATACGGTCTAACTGTTAGTTTGCATGCGACCTACCGACCTAAGAAGGGATGGGTTAATGGCTATCGAAGCACACGACCTAACATTTAGGCGTATACTTCGAGGGGCAAATGTTAACTCCGCCTCGACCATGACTTACCGATCTAGTGCATCAAGAGGTTCCGACCTAACAGTTAGAAGCATGCCGACTTAAGGCTTAACAGGGGTACCGACCTAAGGCCTAAGGGGTATGCCGATCTAACACTCAACATAGATACCGACCTAACTGCCTTATCAGGGAGACCGACTTAAGGCTCAAAGGGTTACCGACTTAAGGGTTTGAGAGGCATACCGACTTAAGAAATACCGAGTTAAGGCTAAAACAGTGGACGACCTAACATGGGTACTGGCTTAAGACTCAGAGGATGCCGACTTAATAGGAAGGCCGACCTAAGGCCTAAAAGAGATGCCAACTCAGTGACTTGACCGAGTTACCGATCTAGTGTTTTACCAAGCTGGCGACCTAGAATAGTTGCCGACCCAAGTCACAACCGATCTAGGACCAATGTTAGCTCGTTCACGACTCAAGAAAAGGAAGATGAGTTCAATGCAGCTACTCAGCACAGCAGCCTCTTAACTCGTGCACGATTCAGCTCCCAGTTATCTCGGTCACGACTCACGACCTAATTTGAGTCGTGAACGACTTAAAGCTATTAAATGCAAACCCGAGGCCATATTACTAAGAAGGGGTGGTGTTGACTCGGAGGCGACCTAGGACTTGTGCAAGTGAACTCTTGTGAAGCCATGAAGGGGCCAGATGGACCGGCCACGACTCATATTAAGTCGGCTACGACTTAACTTAAATCGGCCACGACTTAGGACTTGGCAATAATTCCAGACCGGAACTTTCTATAAATAAACAGCTACCTCCAACATTGAGGGGACTTTTTTTTGGCACATTCTCTTCATACACCGTTACCTTGCTGCATTGAGAACTTCATCAACACTTAGAGCTTTCAAGATTAGAGGAATACATCAAAGAACTTCACGAAGAAACCACACATCTTCAACATGAATTTAAGGACTTTAATCGACATGGAAGCTTAAGCTACTTGTTCCAAATCACTTGTAACTTGAAGTATATTGTACTTGAGAAGAATTGTATCAGCTTGTAACGGGATTATTAATAAAAGTACTTAGAGTGGACGTAGGCTATACCCTTAAGCCGAACCACTATAAAATTGTTGTTGTTTACTGCTTTTCGCTATTACTTGCTTGTAATTCTTTCCCGATCTATCGGGTGGTGCTTTCACAACTATACTTCATACACCGGGGTGTTAGCGTTCACATTTTAGCGTTAACATTTTTGGTGCTTTCACTAAGAACTGAACTCAGGGCAAACTTCAACCATTGTTCAACAAAATTCTAACAGAAATCATGTCTTCAGAAAGGAAACGAAAGTTTTTGAGGTTTGAAGGTACTTGCAGCAACGCCATTGCTCTTCCCACGCTAAGTGAAACAGCTTCAAGTATTGGAGTCACAAGGGCTGAATTAAACGCCGTGATATATGGAATATATCAACACATGGAAGTTCAAAGCAATAGGATACTGGATAAGATGAACGCATTGCAGGAAGAAGTCCATCGACTAGAAAGTGATATAAAAACCATTTCCAAAGAGGCCCAGGTTTCAGAAGAATGGAATACTCCTCAACGAGCAACTGGCATTACTATTGAAACATTCCCCCAAACAGAGAATTCATGGCCACGACCAACTATCCACGAACGTTTGTCAAGGCGAACTTTTGAAAGAATAATTGACGATTACCCATTGAGTCCTGGTAACGATGAAGAATACATACCGGAAATGATTGAACAGAAAGAGAAGAAATGGGGAAGGAGAAAGCAGAAACTCTTGAAAAAAGCTCGACGCTTCATGCCCTCCGACTTCACTCCCTTGACCGACACTCCGGAAAATATCTTCTTGGCAACAAAGGATGTTGTTGTGTACCCCAAACCATCTCTGATGAGGAGAAGCGCGACAGACAATGGGAAATTCTGTCAATTTCACAATCAACCTGGCCATGAGACTAACCAATGTCGCCATCTAAGGAAGGAGATTGAAGAATTGATCAAGCAGAATGAACTGCAACAGTATGTGAAAAAAGATGGAATTAACTACTCCTCATCCTCTAAGGTGCAGCTGGTTCCCGCTCAACAATGTAGCTCAAATAAAAGAACCGTGGCACAGGGAGATGAAGGTCCTATCATCAGTATCATCACAGCAAGCCCTCACCAGGCAAGGAAAAATTGGATGAGGCGGGAAGACGTGCTCACGCTCCAAGGAGACCTTCAAAGTGAAAGGAAGTTTCGATTCTGAAAGATGTTGCCATCCAGTCCTCTTATGCCAAAAGATTCAATCCCTAAAGCCTGGGGCAGCAATTGCTTCCATACCTTACTTGAACATTTTGTTTCAAATTTATAAAAGAGTGCTGATCCAATGATTCTTGTATCAAAATCTGTTGTAGAAACAATGCCAATAAATAATAAAAACTATTTGCAGGCAATCAATACCAAGCTGATTCATTGCAATATCAAGCAACCCTTGGTAGCATTCAAAAGCAAGCCTTAAACAACAGAGTTCCAGGGTCAAATCCTAAATAAGAAGTACTCTAAGCAAACAAATAAGATTTGGCTAGAGTATGTTTCTTCAGTTAAAACCACCCGCCAACAGAAGAAGATGATGCACACTTAAAGACGGCACTAAGGAATTGCTAATATAATCAATCAAATTCACAACTATCAAAAGAGAACCAATTCCAAGAACTTGGAACAGCAACCATTTACATCCATATTTTACATGAAAACTTTGCTGGAATATTGCAAAGAATTTACAAATATATGATTCTCTTGTTAAGGGCAATTGCAAGGCAGGCGAATAACAAAAGCTATAAAGTGGATATAGGCCCAGTTTCGGCTAAACCGCTATAATTCTTGTGTTCCCTACTACTATAAACTGCTTTGTTTTATTTCGGCATATGAAATACGTTAATCGTGTTACTAAAAAAAATGATTTAATAATGCAGGCCATAGAAACAAAGCTTACCAGTCACAAGACCAAGTGATCCGCGACATCATCCAGCAGTCAAGCACTGAGCCATTCAAAATTCCCATATTCAAATCCTACAAAAGGAGAACTTCAGACGAAAGTAAGCAAGGTGGATAGAAGCAGATCATATATAGCTAACTACAAATGCTTGAACAAACAAACAGCAAGTTAAAGAACCTATATCTGCCACCACCAATTTGCTTAACCATAAAAATATACTCCTTCGGGTAAGGGAGAGGCTTGGCAGCTGAGAGTGGTGACACTTGCGAAGCAATGGGGATTGTCAACATGAATCAACGACAAAGAGACATGCGAGAGTAAGCGTCAGCCAGCAAAAAGAATATTTCAGAAGCACAAGCCCTCTTTGAAGGCATAACTCCTCAGAGGATAAAGACCTCAAGCGGGCTTCACCGAAAAAAAGGCGTCTTTCTCGTTACAAAGTCATGGAGTTATTGGTCGACACACTCCTGAGAATCCATCCAACCGAGAAAAGGAAACTCCAAACTTCCTGACAATAACCCTACTTAGGGGCACGCATTTCACCACAACCGGTCAACATACTCCCGTGAGATGAAATGTGAAAAGCTTCTCTACGGAGGCCAAATGCTTCTCCTCAGAGACCAAAGCCCTCTTCGGAGGCGAAATGCTTCTCTACGGGGATCGAATGCTTCTCCTCAGAGACCAAAGCCCTCTTCGGAGGCGAAATGCTTCTCTACGGGGATCGAATGCTTCTCCTCAGAGACCAAAGCCCTCTTCGGAGGCAAAATGCTTCTTTACGGGGATCGAATGCTTCTCCTCAGAGACCAAAGCCCTCTTCGGAGGCGAAATGCTTCTCTACGGAGACTGAATGCTTCCCCTCAGAGACCAAAGCCCTCTTTGGAGGCGAAATGCTTCTCTACGGAGACCGAATGCTTCTCCTCAGAGACCGAAGCCCTCTTCGGAGGCAAAAAGCTTCTCTACGGAGACCAAATGCTTCTCCTCAGAGACCAAAGCCCTCCTCGGAGGCGAAAAGCTTCTCTACGGAGACCAAATGCTTCTCCTCAGAGACCAAAGCCCTCTTCGGAGGCGAAAAGCTTCTCTACGGAGACCAAATGCTTCCCCTCAGAGACCAAAGCCCTCTTTGGAGGCGAAATGCTTCTCTACGGAGACCGAATGCTTCTCCTCAGAGACCGAAGCCCTCTTCGGAGGCAAAAAGCTTCTCTACGGAGACCAAATGCTTCTCCTCAGAGACCAAAGCCCTCTTTGGAGGCGAAAAGCTTCTCTACGGAGACCAAATGCTTCTCCTCAGAGACCAAAGCCCTCTTCGGAGGCGAAAAGCTTCTCTACGGAGACCAAATGCTTCTCCTCAGAGACCAAAGCCCTCTTTGGAGGCGAAATGCTTCTCTACGGGGATCGAATGCTTCTCCTCAGAGACCAAAGCCCTCTTCGGAGGCGAAATGCTTCTCTACGGGGATCGAATGCTTCTCCTCAGAGACCAAAGCCCTCTTTGGAGGTGAAATGCTTCTCTACGGGGACCAAATTCTTCTCCTTAGAGACCAAAGCCCTCTTCAGAGGCAAAATGCTCCTCTTCGGAGGCATAACTCTTCGGAGGACAAAGACCTCTAATGGGACATATGCCACAAAAAAGAAAATTCTCTACTCAACAAAAAAGATTGGAGGAGTCATGACCCACCAACCATGAGAGAGTAACTTCCAGGCAATGTAAACCATCTCTGGGGCCCATTTCACCAGGAGTTGAAGTGTTATGACCGCTCTTCGGATTTCACTTCACCAGAGTTGAAATGCAACCAAAATAAAAAGCCCTCTTCGGAGGCCCATTTCACCAGGAGTTGAAGTGTTATGACCGCTCTTCGGATTTCACTTCACCAGAGTTGAAATGCAACCAAAATAAAAAGCCCTCTTCGGAGGCCCATTTCACCAGGAGTTGAAGTGTTATGACCGCTCTTCGGATTTCACTTCACCAGAGTTGAAATGCAAACAAAATAAAAGCCCTCTTCGGAGGCCCATTTCACCAGGAGTTGAAGTGTTATGACCGCTCTTCGTATTTCACTTCACCAGAGTTGAAATGCAAACAAAATAAAAGCCCTCTTCGGAGGCACATTTCGCCAGGAGTTGAAGTGTAACAACCGCTCTTCGGAATTTCACTTCACCAAAGTTGAAATGCAAAACAAGATAAAGACCTTCCTGGAAGCCCATGTTTCACCGAGATTGAAATAAAACTTCCAAGTGTCGAAACGTGAAAAGGCTTTCCTCGAAGGCACAACTCTTTGGAGGTACACGTTTCACCAAGATTGAAATAAAACTTCCAAGTGTTGAAACGTGAGAAATCCCTCCTCAGAGGTACAACCCCCTCCCGGGGACACAATTAAAAAGAAAGACCTCTTCAGAAGCCCACGTTTCACCAAGATTGAAATAAAACTTCCAAGTGTTGAAACGTGAAAAAATATCTCCTCAGAGGCACAAATTTTTATCAAAAAAAAAAAAAAGGGGGGGGGGGGGGGAAAGAAAGTTAAAGTACATTCAGAGGTCCGCTTTACCACATAGAAGAATTCACTTGGCAAAATGTATATATACGCAAAAGGAAAAAGTGATTTCTTCGAAGGGCAAAGCGTAGAAACTTATATGAAGTAAGTTGCACTCTACGAAAATTCTCTTCGAGAATGAAGTAATTATTCTTTAGAAAACGAGAGTGCAAGTCCCCTCAAAGTATACGATATTGCAGTAAGCTCATGGTATAGGGGCAATACATACAAAGCGGTATAACTATGTCGGTAAAGTACGCTCAAACAACATACCACAAGCTCACCGCAACGTCGTATAAATAAACTTGTGCAAAAATGAATAATAAATGCATTCTCAAATTCAAACAAAAGTCTGTACAAATAAAGAATCATTTTATTCAATTGCAGATATTGCAGATACATGTTTCAAAATAAAAAAGCAGGGGCCGGTGCCTGCACAACATCCGACCATTACACAAAAAAGGAATCAAAAAGCTCAACTCTTCATTTCTTCTTGCCGCCTTTAGACCCTTTACCCGGCCGAGTGGTTAGCTTTTTGGGTCTTTCAGGTTGGTCTGAAGGCATAAGGGAAGAAGGGGAGGGAGGTGCAACTGGCGCAATTTCCGGTTCCTCTTCAGTGGTGATAATTTTCTTCCCCCTCCTCTTCGATGTCCCATGCTTCTTTCTTCTCTGCGAAGAAGACTCACTCCCCGGAGTAACGAGAGCGGACAAAACTACGTCGTCAGAAGGAGTCCGCTCCGGAGAGATCTCGCCTCCTTCGAGTCCCTCATCTTTTTGCTCCTGCGAGGCAACAGGGTCATCCAAACCATGAAGAGCCTCAATTTTCTCCTCTTGTGACCCAGGTTGTGAAGCAGAAGGAGGAGTCACCTGAAGAGATGGAGGAGGAATAACCAGAGAAGGCGAAGTCTGCACGGCACTTGTTGTTTCAACTGCAAAAGAAGAAAAATTGAAAATGTTAGTATCTTCCCGAAAGAAGGGAGATATGGGTTCATCGAGATTCAAGAGTTAATCGAGAAGCTCATCAAATTTTTGAGGAATAAGCAGGCAATCCACCTGAATCGGACCAATATCGAAATTACCTGAAGATGTTGGCTTCGTCAGTTCAATCTCATAATTCTGAGCCCCAATGTCCTCCAAAGCCTCTTCATCAGTAGGGGTGATTACCCCAGTTCTTGTAGGAGGCGGCAAATGAGCACTAGGGCCTGTAATGTCCACCTCGGGAGAAACTAGAGGACGTTCAGAGATGGTAGGCGGTACTTCTTTTTCAGAACGCTCCTCTTCCGCCATCCCGGCCCGCGCTCTGGCAAGCTGCTCCTTTCCCTTGGCAAGAGCGGCACGGGCTTCGTCATCAAGATAATGCTCTTCAAGGGTTGACTCAGCATATCCAGCACCTTTACCACCGAGCATATCAAGTGCTGCCTCCCAAACTTCAGCCAGTGTGATTTCATACTTGGGGCCTAGAAAGGCAAGGCTGCCACGTCCCAAAACGCTGTGCAGGTAAAAATCGAATAATGTAGAGCTAATGTCAGCTTTGGTTGCTTGATGAGCCTCTTCGGCCGCAAGTTTACCAGCAACAGCCTCGTCGCGCTCCTTTTCGGCAATAGCAAGTCGAGTTTTTAACAACTCTATCTCCAAGCTTTGAGAGCCGGTCTGTTCTCGCAGTTGTACAGTTTCAGCACGATATTCTTCTATGACCTTTTCCTTGTGTGCAAGCTTATCTTCGACTGCTCTTTGACTGGCATGCGCATCTCGTACTTGTTGCTGAAGCATGCTCTCCTTTTGTGAATGGAAAGTAGATGAAGTAGCTAATTCTTCCTTAAGTTTTTCTACTTCCGCTTCCAGCTTTTCATTATAGGAAGCAATACTTCTCATTTCGGCGTCATGTTGTTTGAGAGTCTTCTGCCACTCAGCCTTATCATTCTCCATTGTTAGCATGGCCTCGAGATTGGCTCGGTTAACCCTCTGAAGTTCGTCGACGAGTTTTTGCCAGTTCGACATTCTTTCGATATCGGTCCTGACAGTATCAAGATTTCGCAGCATAGCCGGTTTGTCAAGAGGAACCAAGTCGAGATCAAATCGAACCCCTCTCAGGCACCACTGAGGAAATCGACTTTGAAGAGTGGGAGGACCTTGCCCGACCTGGTATGCGGGCCGGTTGATGATTGCTTGAATGTCGGAGCGTGCGGGAGCAGGAGATTGAGCAGGGACATGTTCAGAAGCTGAAGGAGTTGTTTCTTCAGTAAGTCTAGCCCGCTTGCTAGAAGAATCGTCTATGTGACTCTTTCCTCTCTCATCATGAGCCTTTCTCTTTTGGGCATCATCATCTCTGTGGGGAAGATCATGTCTTTCTTGTTCCCTTCGGCGACGTTCTTCATATGCTCGTCTCTCGTCGGCTTTCCTGATGGCCCTCTCTTCATCCGACTCTCTGTAAGAAGGAAGGTAACGCCTGTAATCATACTGGCTACGCCTCCCGTAGCGCTGGAAATCGTCATAGTACGAGCCGCTGCGCCCCATAGGAGAATCTGGAATTAAAATAATAAGCTTTAGAAATCTTTAAAGTACAAGAAGATAAGTGCACAGAAGTGATGAGAAATTCTAAAGTGTGTGTGATGTGCAAACTACGCGCATTAATCTACGAACCACTCTTTATTTGGGGAGTGGTTGTGGGTGTAATAGTTAACGTCAACTCTTGAGTCGACGGCGACTGTTGCAAAATAGAAGTAGCTTCAACTATTGAAGAAGAAATCCCGGCAGTAGTAGGGTCATCTTTGAAGATCTCTTGTGAAGTAGCGAAGAGGTCGCTCAATCCTTCGAAGGTATCGTCCCTGCTTTGCTTGACAGGACTGGATTTCTTAGCCCTTTCACAAGAATCTTGTGAATGATGGGAAGATCCCAGAGGCTCTTCTTCTTCGATAACCGGGACAAGTTTATCAGATGGCCCCGCAACATCAACAGAAGTGGAGCACTTCACTAGCGAAGACTCAGGAGTCTTTATCGGAGAATCAGGGACTTCCGTTGGAACTTCATGAGCATGCATAGAGCGAGAAGCATGTAGAAGCCCATGTTGATGTAAAAATTCATCCCTCAATAGAAATTTTATGCTCCTCTCTTCTGCGGCCACGGCACTCAACCTCTCAAAAACTTGCTTATGAATTGGATCTCTAGAAGGGAGAGGAAGTGCTGAAAGGAACAAAGAATGAAATTAGCAACTGAAAGTTCGGATCTAGAAAAGGTTTCAAAACGGAAAAAATAGAAACACTAATCTTACTTCCTACTCTCCAGATGGCATAAAACCCTGGGGGACAGCGAGCAAAGAAAAACTGATTCAAAAATCCATGAACACTTTCAGTAAGATCGGAAATGAGCTTGCGGTTTCTGGCACTTCTCACAATAATGAGGGAAGGATGATCTTTACTCTTTGCAAACGAGCACAGATAACGAATTTCTTCAAAACTCGGTAGGCGATCAAGAGTTCTTCTAAACAAAACACATAACCCCGTCAAGATGGCATAGCCATTGGGATGAAGTTGAAACGGAGAGATTGTCAACCGAAGGAGAAGAGTTCGAAGGAAGTCGTTAAAAGGAGGAATCGCCCCACTTAAGCACATTTGGCGATTGACTGCAACAAAACCATAGGGAGGATTGTCAGCAGTATCACTTGGCCCAGGGAGAAGAACATCACTTTCAGCAAAGCCAAATTGAGTGCGCAGCTGGATAAACGCTCTCGAAGTTAGAATAGTCGAGGTTCTCTCCGGAGGATTCTCTATGGGAACAGCTATCAGAAAAGTTTCTTCCTCTTGAGTTACCACTTCTTCTTCTCGGTGGGAAGTCATTCTACATAAACAACTGGGTATTCAAACATGAAGGTGCACGTTTCCTAAAGTGTGTGAAGTGTTGTGTAAAATCAATCAAGCAGTAAACAAATGTAATTGGAATAAAAGCTAGCAAGCATTTGTCAGTTATAAAGTCCAAGATTCATTGTTTTAATATGCAAGTGTAATGTTGATGCAAGCAAATCAGTTCAAGTTAGCGATGCTTTGCATTAATACTTCACTTTAGTTGAATGGTTCACAGCATTTCATACAGTGTATTTAAATTGATTACTTTATGTCAGCTAATCTGTCATTTGATGTGGGCAGTCAATGGCAATATATTCGCCTTGGTCTTTGTGATTGTTGTTTTCAGCAGGTTGTTAGCCTATGAGACAATGTGGTCTATGAAGTAAAGCAACAAGGTTAAAATGATCCAAAATTTAAGCTGTTTAGCACAGTAGATCAAGTTAAGAATTCAAATTGGAACTATGCTTTTAAGTGGGAATTCGAGTTGGGCATCTAAGTGTTAAATCGGCTGCGACCCAAGGAATTTCTCGCGAGTTAAGGTTAGGTTTCTGATTCCTTAAAGCGGCAGTTCTTTAGGTCGTGGAGGATAGTAAGAGAGGAAGGCTCTGGTTCAAGAAGTGGTGTGAAATTCTCTAAGGGTTAACTCGGCAACGGTCTAAGTGTTAACTCGGCAGCGGTTTAAGTGTTAACTCGGCAGCGGTTTAAGTGTCAACTCGGCCACAGTTTTAAAGCTTAAATCAGTAGAAGATTAGATCGGCAGATTTTCCCAAGAATTAATTCGGCTACGATCTAAGGGTATGGTCGGCCAAATGTTAAGCTACCCAAATTCGCTGAGTCGCTTCCGGACTAACATCTCACTACATTCAACCCGTTAACCCAATAACCATTCAATCAACAGCCGCCTTCATTCACGTAATCCAATCACCCAATAAAACAATTTGAAATTGTTACAGATCCGATGTCCTGCCATCAAAGACCATCGAGCCTGAGGCGATAAACCACCTTCATTGTATCAACGATCATCTCAAGCAACCTAAACTTCATCAATTACGAAAACAATGGTATTCTTGATGGAGCATCACGCAAAGAGGCGATTCGTGTTCGAGCGACAGGATTCATGAATCGACAGTAATCTACAATCGAAAGAGGAATAGAATCACTTACGCAATGGATGGTAGAGGTTATCGGTGATTAGTTGGAAGGAAATCGCTTCTAGGAACTTGAGAATACTTTAATGGCGGAATCAGGCAAGAGAGTAAGTGACGAAGAAAGAGGAAGAAAGTCAACTTATACCCTGCGGTGGAGGACTTGGAGCAATGCATACGGTCTAACTGTTAGTTTGCATGCGACCTACCGACCTAAGAAGGGATGGGTTAATGGCTATCGAAGCACACGACCTAACATTTAGGCGTATACTTCGAGGGGCAAATGTTAACTCCGCCTCGACCATGACTTACCGATCTAGTGCATCAAGAGGTTCCGACCTAACAGTTAGAAGCATGCCGACTTAAGGCTTAACAGGGGTACCGACCTAAGGCCTAAGGGGTATGCCGATCTAACACTCAACATAGATACCGACCTAACTGCCTTATCAGGGAGACCGACTTAAGGCTCAAAGGGTTACCGACTTAAGGGTTTGAGAGGCATACCGACTTAAGAAATACCGAGTTAAGGCTAAAACAGTGGACGACCTAACATGGGTACTGGCTTAAGACTCAGAGGATGCCGACTTAATAGGAAGGCCGACCTAAGGCCTAAAAGAGATGCCAACTCAGTGACTTGACCGAGTTACCGATCTAGTGTTTTACCAAGCTGGCGACCTAGAATAGTTGCCGACCCAAGTCACAACCGATCTAGGACCAATGTTAGCTCGTTCACGACTCAAGAAAAGGAAGATGAGTTCAATGCAGCTACTCAGCACAGCAGCCTCTTAACTCGTGCACGATTCAGCTCCCAGTTATCTCGGTCACGACTCACGACCTAATTTGAGTCGTGAACGACTTAAAGCTATTAAATGCAAACCCGAGGCCATATTACTAAGAAGGGGTGGTGTTGACTCGGAGGCGACCTAGGACTTGTGCAAGTGAACTCTTGTGAAGCCATGAAGGGGCCAGATGGACCGGCCACGACTCATATTAAGTCGGCTACGACTTAACTTAAATCGGCCACGACTTAGGACTTGGCAATAATTCCAGACCGGAACTTTCTATAAATAGACAGCTACCTCCAACATTGAGGGGACTTTTTTTTGGCACATTCTCTTCATACACCGTTACCTTGCTGCATTGAGAACTTCATCAACACTTAGAGCTTTCAAGATTAGAGGAATACATCAAAGAACTTCACGAAGAAACCATACATCTTCAACATGAATTTAAGGACTTTAATCGACATGGAAGCTTAAGCTACTTGTTCCAAATCACTTGTAACTTGAAGTATATTGTACTTGAGAAGAATTATATCAGCTTGTAACGGGATTATTAATAAAAGTACTTAGAGTGGACGTAGGCTATACCCTTAAGCCGAACCACTATAAAATTGTTGTTGTTTACTGCTTTTCGCTATTACTTGCTTGTAATTCTTTCCCGATCTATCGGGTGGTGCTTTCACAACTATACTTCATACACCGGGGTGTTAGCGTTCACATTTTAGCGTTAACAATTTGAATAAATATTTACTTTAGAATTGAAACATTTATAAATAATAAATTTCCAAGAACATACTTTGTAAAACAACATTAAAACCTTTATTTTATTTAAAAGCTTACTTTGAAAAAGTACTTGGCTATCCAGAGAAATATACTTCTCTTCACCACCTTTAAAAATAAATCACTATTTACTTTTAAACAATTTATTTTCGTTCCTTTAATAAATTCCCACCTTGAATTTGTTCTTCCAAATATCCAATTTCAAACACTTAAATCAATTTCCAAATTGATTTTCAATTTACTTCATTTATTCCAAAATCCTTTAATTTTAGATTTTATTCTTTAACTATGATTTAAAATACTTTTAATTGAAGTACCAACTTAGATTTCTCAATTTACTTCTTATTCCCTTAAATAAATTTAAAACTTTAAGTTTTAAAATAATTCTTTATTCATTTAAATTAATATCACATAATATTACAATTCATTAATTACTGTTTATTCAAAACCCTTTTTCTCTTCATACTCGAAGTTATTTATTATTATTTAACATACTTACATTTATTTTCCAATTCATTCTTAATTTATTAAATTTTCTAAGATTACTTCATTTACAACTTTACTTCTTTTTATTTTCTTTCCAAAATAAAATTTATATATTTTCGGTAATTCATTATGTCCAAATATATCCAATCAAATCATAATATTCAATATTCCAATATATTCATCATAGAATATCAAGTAATCACAACAGAGAATATTAAATAATAAATGTTGAGGGGTCCAGTTGGATCCCTCCAACCTGTTTTCCCTACATCCACAGATGTTAGCACAGTAATAAGCCAATTCCAGAATATACCATACTATAGCACATCAATCAATTTCACCCATACAAACAATTATTTAAATTTAATCATTTAAATTTAAATTTAAACTAAGTGAGATTAACTCACCTTTGCATTTAATTTGCAACTCATTACCCCAAACCATCTTGTTTTCTTCATAGTTCTTCATAATCTAGACCTTGAATAACAATTTATGATTCGTTAACACCCGACGATTTTAAATTTTAATTTTTTTATCATAACAAATTTGTTTACCTCAGTAAACTATATACATCTCGAAAATCTAATCTTTATAACCCAAAATCATTTATATATATACATATTTACTGTTTTTCTATATAGATATACATTCAAATAGATAAAAAAAATTCTGATTAAGAAGAACATTATATACTAAAACGAAAATCTATATAGATTTGGAAATTTTTCAAAACTAAAAATTCTTACTATATATTTTCCTTTCATACCAAATTAAAACTCTTCTTTTTCTTTCCCTGTATATAAATTCAGAAACTGTATGTATATATATATATATATATATATATATATATATATATATATTTGTATGTATATATATATCTCACAGTATTTGTATTTCATCCTTTTCCCTTTCTACTTCCTGTAAATATCAAATGTTGAGTTTTCTTCTTTATTTTTTTTCTTAAACTTACCGTAAGTTCCAGAATGAGATAATTCGTTGACTTACATATATATAATTCATAATAAAAAAACATAGCTACAGCCATACGTACGATCACCACAACCAGAAACAAACCCTACCGTCGATCGAACCCAGCCTCGGCCACGCAAAACCCAGCGGAAGCCCACGCTGATCGATGCCGCAACCACGCCTCTGAGTTCCAGCCTCGCGACACCTTGCTTAGCTCGAAACCATCACTAATACGTCGCGAGCTCTACTCCTCACGCATGATTCCACCTCGATCGAACACGCCGCCCGCCGTGCTTAAAACCCTAATTCGCGCCTCCCACGCGTGTGAGCTCGAGCCCCTCTCGATGGATTATCGAGTTCGCCGAATTGATGTATAAGTGATTTAACTCGGTCGCCATTGTTGATTTATTATATAAATATTTTTTCGTTTGTTCTGAAGAGAGATGAACCTCGGTTTATAAAAGAGGGGCAAAAGGTTGCGTGATTTTATAAAAAAAAACATTTCGGCTTGGCTTTCAGAAGAAGACACGAGTAATACATTTTTTATTTATTTTAGGCTTGCAAAGGAAGGGACGAAGTTATAAGTCTTACTCGATTCGATTAGGAAAACCCAGAATAAAAAGAAATTTCGATATAAAATCTCAACGCGTTTGTATATCGTATACTCACACACTAGCTCCGATCAATATGAAATTTCAAATCCGATAATAATCCAATATTACAGACTCAATGGAACTGGTTTCGTCGGATTCCGAGACTGTGCCTCAGAAGGCTATTTTTAAATTCAATTTAAACTATAAAATTTCAAAACTGAACAGATCACTGTTAAATTCAATTTTAAAACTTCTATTATCCTCATTATTATCAATATAAATTTTATAAGCTTTCAAATTATATTAACAGGCTTAAAACTTCAGATTCGACATTTTTACTCAATGTCAAATTATTTAATTCAATAACTTAATTATCAAATAAATAGTGAGATTTGAATTCAAGTTAAAATTAACTTTTAAATATTTAAAATCAATTAAATATTCTGATTTTAAATTTCTTAAAAATTCTGGGTCGTCACAGAAATATTCACCAAAACATAATTATCTTTCAAGCAATATATAGACCTAGCTTTTTTTAAAATATATAAGCAATGGACATACAAACAACAGTTCAAAAGTATATATACCATATCAAACGTACCTTACAATATCTACGCGTATATATTAATATATATGTACTTTGAAATATACTTTATAAAATATGTCAATGTCCATATATTATATTCTGTTAACTGACTAATACTTATACAAACCTATTACATAATAAAATATAATATTATAAAATATATACACATTCTAATAGATTAATGCCAACCAAAACAACAACAAAACAATATATACCTATATACATGACGCGAATATATACATACACCCATGCCAGCAACATGAAATTAGCCCTAAAACTAATATATTATATGTATGCAGACCTTATGTGTGGCATATATGTAAATTATAAACAACTATAAAATAATATAAACTAAACCATATAAACTTATATTCACAATTTAGATTTGCTTTTATAAAACTGTAAATGGACGGAAATTTGGAAAATTGTACTATATATTTGTAGCTGGCAAATAAAACCTTCACTTTAAGTTTCTTTCCTAAATTTCAGAGCAATATACAAGCAATACTGCATCCGCTTATATACTATAAATATCAAGTACAAGCATGACATTGGAACAACTACAAAATACGAAAGCTTTTTTTCTTCTTCAAACATACGCAAGCAACATATTTCAAATCATGTCATAACCAGATATATGCGAACAACTTGTTTGAAAGCAAAGTGTACATATCTCATCATAAAGCATTGACTTTGTTCATAACAGGGCCTATTATATGGTTATACTAAATACCTATCTATACTATAGTTTAAATAATATACAAAGTTGCATGCAGACCGTGGCCATATGCTCAAAACCACATTATTTAGAACAACAGACAACAAACCCATATATTTAAAACTGACTCAAATATAACTATAAAGAAAAATAAGGATCAATATATATTAACAACTACCTCGCCTATATAAAAGAAGATGGGATCGAGATTGAGACAGAGGCGTCGACGCATGGCCATAGCTAAGGGTGGCGGAGATGAGGCGTGTGTTGGCTAAGGCGGAGGCTGTTGGTTATGTGGTGGGAAGGCATGCGCGGAAAGAGGGGGTGAGCAACTCGCGGCTTGCATGAAGGAAGGTGGTTATGCTATCTGGTGGTGAGGCGATCGCTTGTGTGGGCTAAGGTTAGTGGTGGTGCAGAGCTTCACCGAGGCGATTATGGGTTAGGCTGCGAAGGAAGTAAGGTTGCTGGGAAGAGAACGACAGTAAGGAAAGCACATAGAGAGAGGAAATGGAGAGGCGCAATGCTAATTTACGGCATGAGGTCGGTAGACACGGCCAAGCGATGGGTGGAAGCTAGGTGGTGGAATTGGGTCGGAGGAGATGCATGCGGAGAGGAGGAAAAATTGGCTTGGAGGGGTGGTAACAAACGGGAAGAAAGAAATTAGATAATTATATAAAACGGAGAAGGGAAAGAATGAACGAGCGCAAATAAAATATCTAAAGATGTAACGACAACATTTTGGGATGGTAAAAGTTAGCAGTCAATTCTAGAAAAGCAAAAGCACGTTGAAAACAAAACTATAAATGCTAGTTGCCGTTAGAAAGTTGAATGGACATCACAACGATACCGGTACGAATCTTTTTTTGGGGTTCCGCTGTGTACAGGACTTTAAAACACAGAAACAAGTGTACCGTAAAGATCAGCGCAACGAGTCAATCAAAATGGTATACAGATGCTAGTGGTATGATTGAATTATAAAATTCGAAATTTTCGCTAGCGGAAAATGCAGCAAAAATGCAGAAAATATGATCGACTGAGCTAAAGAAGTCCTAATTTTGAAAAACGAAAGATGACATCTTGCTCATAAGATGATTTAGAAATCTTCTATAGAAAAATATTCAGGTTTGGAAATAAATTTATTATCATCAAATTCTAACTGATTTAAATTGAAATAAAATTACACGACAAAATTTTCTTCCATGTTATCTGATGAAAATTTACCTACTGCTATGTTTAAGAAGGCGTATCTAAATATAAAAATTTTATTATCAAATTTTATTGCTTAAAATTTCACAAAATTCAATTAAATAAACTATTAAAACAATTAAAATTTTATGGGCCCTTACACTCTCCTCCACTCAAAACTTTTCGTCCTCGAAAAGGAAGTAGGTAGGAGAATAGAAATAACCAGAAGAAAAATAGATTGAAAGTCAAGATTAAACAATTAATTTGGAACAATATAAAATTTACTTGAAATATTTATATGAAAACATCATTTGCAAATCAATTATCTTCAATACATTAATACTTTTCAAACATCATTAATATGTTGATAATCATTTACTTTAATTCTGACGTCCCGTAAATTTGGGCAATATTTATTTAATAATTTCATTTACAATTATTTTAATGTGTGAAATATTGATTTAATAATCTAATTCAAACAAAATTTTCTTTTGAAAATTTATAATTATTTTGTTTGATAAATAATATTCTTTTAAAAATTTATAATAATAATCGAATTTGAGAATCTTATTGTTTTAAAATGTTAAAAATGTTTAAATGATAAATTTTCTTTCTAAGCTGATTTAGAAATATCTTATTTATAATGTATATATGTGTATACATTGTAAATAGGAGTTTTGATTTTTAATTTTAAATATAAATCTAATAAAGGATATTTTCAAATTTATAATATATATAGGTGTATAATTTATGAATTGGTTTAAATTAAACTGAAATTAGTATTGAAACTTTTTCATAAGTCAATTTATAAATCTATCTTGTATTTTCAAAAAGAAATTATAGTAAATATTTTGTTATAAATATATATATAGTTAAAAATTGTATTTTATAATAAAGTTTATTTTGTTTTATCTTAAAATTGTAAACATTCATGTTTTTTAATTTGACACTTGTAAGTAATCTTCATATCTAAATAAAAAGTGGCATACTAAACCAATATTGAATTTATTATTTTAGACAAAAACTTAAAACAAATCTTTTGTTTCAAACACCTTATCTCCTATAATGAATCTAAGTTCAGATTTAAGAAAAACTGAAATCATTTTACTCTAAAATTCCAGAACCCAAACTCAATCTATATACTACAAATATCAACTATATAGATTCTGCAATCAAAGTTTTTAAAACCTGCAAAAAAAAAGGATAATACATCTGGAAATTCTGTTAACCTGCAAACAAACAAAAGTTCTTCAACCTGTAAAACCAATTTCTGCAACCTGTAAGATTAATTCAAGCAAAGTTTGAAAGGGGAAGCATGCAGACCAAATCATCATCAAATGCAGTTCCAAGGCCTGCAAGCAACATGTTATAACCAATTTCAACTAGCAAGTTAGCTCAAATTCAACATCAACTAAGTAATGCTTGAGGGGCAAGCAGATTCAATCAATGCATTGGAATTCAGGCTGCAGGGAAATGAATTTCATCTGGATTGCTCTCTGTCTTTTTCAATTTAAGGTGAGTAAATCTATGTTTAAAAACAGTTTCCACTTTTTTAAAAAAAAACCCAAGCTATCAAAATTTGCAGAGATTAAAGTTTAATTTAAATTGTTGTTCAAATAAGAAAATCAAAACAGTGATTAGTAAATAAAAAAAAATAACTGCTCTGTTCTTTCTTTTAGTAAGAAACATCACAATTTATAGGTTGTATCAGATTTATCTATGCATAAGTACTGATAGAATTGAGTATGTTGTGACTGTTGTAGATGGATGCTCTGTGTACTTTATAGAATATGCAGAAAAATGTGGTGCAAATTTTTTTAACAGTCATGCTTATGTTCTTACTTGGATTTAAAACCAAAACCATTTCTATATGACTGAAATCTTAGTTAGGACTTATTATGTAAACAAATTCGAGTTGTGTAGCATAGATTTAGGATTGAAATTTTTTATTTTAGAAAAGTAAAATCTGTTACTTCTGGAAATAAATAACAACAGACAATAGTTCCAAAAAAAAATAAGATTGTCAACGTCTTAAAATTATTCAAAACATGTTTAAAGCTTTAATGCATGTTTAAAAACAAGGATAATAAAACAAGCATCAAGTTTTAAATTTTCTGTGTTGATAGTAAATAAGGACTGTACAGAATTTGGTATTTTGGGGGATATCAAATCATAAAATGAATTTTGGAATCTGGAATTCCTTTTGGAGGTTGAATGTTGACTGGAGAGAATGGGGAAAATAAGGGGGAAGATGGTCAGAGATTAAAGGTGATGACAGTGGGTTTTTTTTAGGTTTGAATTCCTGGTTTTATAGTAGCAGAGACTTGTAACTGCCTGAACGCTGTGGTGATTCGAGTGGTCTAAGATTTTGGGGTTTGGCAGTGGGAATATAGGCGGAGCAATGGCCGGAGTTGGAGGTCATAGGATGGCCGGAGTAGTTTGTTGTGATGATTGACAGGTTTGGTATGTCTTGGTGAAGTTGTTTCCAGGTTGTTTAATTTTGCTTGATTCAAATTTTCAAGCTACAGAGGATTTGTGACGGACATTATCAAGATGAGGGGTGGATGGCTTCTTGGAGAGTTTGGTGAAGGGTGTTGGAAGTCGCCGGAGCAGTGGTCGCATTTGCATAGAGTTTGGTTAACTCTGGTGAACTTGGGATAGTGCAGGGTTTTGGGTGACTCGAAGTCAACCTCGGGTAGTATGTGTGGTGACTCGAAGATGGAAGTGTTTTGCCTCGAAGCATGTGATGGATGGTCTCGGGTTTTGTTGCACAGGTTGTAAACCTGTGCAGTGTTGTGTTTTTTTAGATCTGAGGTAATTCAATTTTTTAAAAGCAATGATTTAAATTAAGGTATAGTTTTGAATTAAAATTCAAGTGAGCTTATGAATTCAAAAGTTTAAAATGATGAATTTAAATTTAAAGCAAGGTTTAAATTCAAATCTGAAATCATGTGTAAATGTAAGATTTCAGGATTCTTTGAATCCAGATTTTAATTAAAACAGTTTTGTTTCTTTTTAATTTTTTTTAAAGGGAATTCAATTTCTAAAACAAGATTCAAATTTAAGTGTAAGTTGGAGTTAGATTTAAGAGTACTTTTGAATTCAAAGTTTAAAAATGAAACTTATAAATTTTAAGCCAGATTTAAAATTTAGTTTTAAAATCAAGTTTTTAGTATGATTTCAATTTTACTTTGAAATCAGTTTGAATTCAAAACAGTTTTGACATTTTTTTAAATATTGGACAGGAAATGTTTTTAAGTAGAATTTAAATATGAATTTGATTTCAAATAGGGTTGAAATTTAGAAGAATTCTTTCCTTTAAATATTTAAATAAATTATGAAATGTTTAACTTTAAATTGAAAAGTTAAATAATCTATCTATTTTCAAATGTTTGATTTCTTAGTAAAATTTAGTAATATTGATTTTTAAACTTTTCTTATATAATAATGTTAGTTCTTTACCTTTAGGTTATTAATTATTTAAATTTGGGAATGTTTATATGGTTAAACATTTTTAAATCTTAAATTTTGAAATGGAAGTTGAATTTAATTTTAGGAGTGTATTGTTTAAATACATTTGAATAATTAATAAGTCATTAATAAGTAATATGGAATTAATTTGGAAATAATTAAGATAATTTAGGAATTTATTTATTAAATTGATTTTAATAAATGTTTTGGATTAATTTACAATTAAAGATGATTAATGAATAATTAATCTAAGGTAATTTTCTTAAGTAAGGAATAAATAAAAATGTTTTTAATTATCTAAGGATAATTAATAATTAATTAATGTGATTAATTTTGATGGATTAATTAGATTAATTAATTGAAGATAATCAATTATAATTAGTTAAGTATTATTACTTTATAAAAATAATTAAGGGATTAATTACTTATTGTAATTAATTCTGATAATGTGCTTTGTTAAATTAATTAATTTAGTTTAATTAATTTAAGAAATAATTTAATAATTTAATGATAATAATTACTTGATGTAATTTATGGAGCAGGATTACTTAGAGAAGTAATAATTACTGGAATGTAATTAGGGAAAGGTATTTTATTTTAGTTAAGTAATTTGGATAATTACTTTTGTAATTAATCAAGGATTAATTAATATAGATAATTAATTATTGGATAATTAATTAATTAGTAATTAAGAATAGTTAATTACTAGATTTAAGTATTAATCAAGGTGATTAATGATTAGATTAATTACTAAATGTAATTAATTTTTAATTGAGTAATTAATTTAAATATTAATTAGAGATCATTAATTATTATAATTAATGATGTAATTAAGAATTGTTTAATTAAGTGATTAATTAATTATAATTAATTAAGGATAAATGTAATTAATTATAGTTAATTAATAAATAAAGTAATTAAATGTTAATTACTTTTGATTAAGGTTAATTAATTTTATGGAGTTAATTAAAGACTAATTACTTATTGTAATTAGTGAATGATTAATCATAGATGTTTAATCAAGTTGAATACTTAATGAATGATTAATTAACTAGGTTGATTTATCAATAGATTTATAAGCAGGATTTATAGGTGAATAATTAATTTAATTTATTTTAAATTAATTAAAGATAGAATTAATTAATTTAATTCATTTTAAATTAATTATAAAT
Source organism: Allium cepa (assembly GCA_030765085.1). Taxonomy (NCBI): domain Eukaryota; kingdom Viridiplantae; phylum Streptophyta; class Magnoliopsida; order Asparagales; family Amaryllidaceae; genus Allium; species Allium cepa. The sequence continues at coordinate 743,573,407 of CM060931.1, read as the reverse complement.
GATGGATAATATATCATTGCTTATGGATGATATTGATATACCTTTGGATGGTTGTGATCTCAGAAATGAGATGAGTAGTATCTATAGGATATGGATGCTTAGTTATAGTATGATGGATTATTTTGGTTGTGATGATTGACTGTTGTGATGATTATCTATTGTGATAATGTTATAGGTTATCTGTTATGATGAGAATATGTAGTTTATCTATCTGTGTGAAATAGATACTAATAAAATGAGTTAATTGGTCAAAACCCTTAAGTATAACTTGGAAATTAAAATGGCGTTTGGTTTCGGTGAGACCGGGATCGGGTTTCCATATTTGGATATCAGAAAACCACATCGATTCCAATTAAACGTTAGGTCGTTAATCCAAGTGGAGCAAGTGAAGACTCGAGGTGTAAGGGCTATACGTCAGTATAACTCTGTGGGTGATTCCGCAATGAGTTTGACGGAATAGTACTTATAGATTCGAGATGGTGATTTAGAGTGCAAGGGTTATCGTCGTTAACTCTGAGGGTGATTCCAATACGAGTGTAACGAGATAATGCCTTCGGTTTCGTTCGAACCCAGAACGAACTTGTATGGATTGAATGCTTTCAGAACATCGTCAGATGGACGATGAGCGTTCTAAGATAGATGTGTTCTCTAAAGGTAATCTTAGCCTCAAGCCTCATCAACCAGGAATGGCTAAAACAGGGGAGGTGCAGCAAGGCTTCGTGGGTAGCCCCCACTTGAGAGTGAGACTTACCCCTGTCTAGAGGTCCCTTTTTATTTCGGCTGTGTGGACGGTTGTGAGCTCCAACCGTCGGGGTTGTCTTGTTTGGAACTATTCAGTAAGGAATGGGTCCGGCCTTGTGTTGAAGGGGATTGGGAGTAATCTTCGGTACGGCGATTTAGGCCACGTACTATGACGGGCAGTACCCCAGTAGCCCTTCCATTGATGGAATCCAAAATCCAATAAGTGCCTGTACGGTTTTGATTGTGCCAAACTATGTTGGAACGTGAGATGTAAGCATTCCAGCTATTTCTGTATTTTATTTTGAAAACCCTAGACACTATTATAATATCACTGGATTTCCTATCAAATGCTTTGGTTAGCGTAAGGTAAAAACTTTTCCATGTTTATGTGTGGAAAGTCTTACGTGATACCTTTTGTTTCAAAGGATTTTCTAAAAGTTAAGCAACTTTTAAACCGTTTACTCACACCGGACCCCTGTCTGACCCGAGTGTTTATTTTCTGTTTTATTAAACTCTTGGGTACTCATATTATGTATGAGTAGTCAAGTGATTCAGGATTGCTTTGACGAGTTCTGGAAGAGATAATGGAGCAGGAGGCTTCAGCGTGTAGATATATATAGTGGTTCCGCTGTGTTTGAGTTGTATCTGTTTTTCTCTGATATACTTGAATTGTAATTGCTAGGCAGATGTTTATAACTGTCTTGTTTGTGTTATATTCGTTGTAAAACTCTGATGTATATGATACTATGTAAAGTATTATGTGATATAATATAATTTATTCGTTCCGCTGTGAGATTCTGATGTTGTTCTGTTTCATTCTTTTCTTTCTTTTCTCTTTTCTATCCCTTTCATTCTTCTTAGTGATGCGACTTCCTTGAGTTTGGAAGTTGGGTCGTTACATTAACATTAATTAATAGCTTCTAAAATATTTATAATACTAATAACTTTTTATTAAACCATGCGGTATATAAATAAACAGTATTTTAAAAAGGATATATTCAAAAGGGAAAAGAATGTAAATTCCATAATAGAATATAGGTGAATAAATAAAGCTGAGCAGATAAGGTAGACTCAAAACATTAGTATAGGTCATGAATAATTCATTCAAACCATAAGAATTTAAATTTCAAATATTAATACAATAATTCTCTGTTGAAAAATTCTTTTATAATAAAATACCTTTATAATAAAATACTTTTATTGAAACCAATTTTCCTTTTGAAAATACTTTTATAACACGATGTTTCAACAAGTTTATTCTCATTCCTGTAGACTCTGGCCATGCGTTGATAAGACGCAAAGCTAGAATTCCCCAGGTACTTAGTAGACTTGTTTCAACACCCAGTGAAAATATTGGAAAACTTTTAAAATAGATATGGAAAGTACAATCCAAACAAATCAAACCAAATCATTGTCTAACCATGGATCGCGGATATACAATGGTTACTTCTGGATCCCCTAGGAAACATCCGTATCCGTAAGCTATCTCAGCCCTGCAGATTACGCCATGATGAATAGTAGACTGGAGATACACAATGCTTAAGGCTCGATCCCCCAGGAAACATCTGTACCCTTAAGCTATCTTAGCCAACGGATTTCGCTACTAATACGATCTATATAGATCGCAGGATACACAATGGTTACGTCTGGATCCCCTACGAAACATCCGTATCCCTAGGCCATTTTAGCCAGGCGAATTACGATATGCAGTCGCGCTCATAAGACCATGGAGATCGCCATGGAATTCAATGGACACTCATGTATCATATCCAGTAAGCCAAATCAGAGAGAATAATATCCATAGAATGAATCCTCAGTATGGCCACAAAGCGGATATCAAGCATAAGGCACTTTCCATATCTTTACGTCGAGAATATATATATATATATATATATATATATATATATCACATAGTACCTTTTCAAATATCATACTTGTAAAAAGTCCACCATATATAAGATTTTATTTTCAAATCGAATAGTTTCCAAAATCAGCAGTATATCAAATCATACTTATATAGACTTCGATTATATAAGATTTCACTTTTCAAATCAAGCACCTTTTCAAATCAATAGTTTTCAAATCAACATCATACTTATACAAATCAATTTTACATAGGTTCGATTACTCTTAAATCATAATTTTTAGTAAAATAAGGTTCTCAAATTTCAAGTCGTTTCAATATCAGTTCCGTTTCAATATCATATACGATTTCTTGAAATCATTTCTTCCAAATTATACGTATTCAGTTTCAAAGTTTCTCAAATCAATAGGTTTAGAAAATAATCCTGGTTTCCAAATCGACAAAATTTAGGTCAAATAAATTCATTAACTAAACAAAACATTTCAAACTCATTTACCATTTCGAAAGAACTATACTTTTCGAAATCTCAAAGCTTTGACAATTTAAACCTCAATTTGGAAGTGTTTGAATATTCAAAATAGTCGAAGAAATCGAATTTCCAATTCAGAGTTGGAAATCGACAACAACTAGTAAATCAATTTCAATATATAGAGTTATACCAAATCAAATCGAAAACTCGAGTATTGAACACCGGCTCACTTCAAATCATTTCAAATATATATATACGTATATCTTTAGAATATCAGAATCATACATCGGAATTTGAAATCAAAATTTTCTTCACACAATCGCTCGCATAGCAAAGCAACTAGAGTGGCCTTTCCCTCACTTTTGAAACTCAAAAATCAATGTCAATGATGCGTGCACTCATCACCGAAATTATTCTCCGGCGAAATAAGTCAGTTCTTGACTTCTATTCCAATGAAAATTTCTTTGAAATTCTTCGAAATCATTGAAACTCATTTGAAGTCATTTGAAACATTTCTTATTTGGAAAATACTTTCAAATCATTTTATTATATATTTTTGAAATCTCAAAACCAAATTTCAGAACATCGGAATTCAACTCCTTGAATTTCCAATTTAAAATCCTTCAGTTTTGAATAATTTTTATATAAATTCGTTTCTTATATAATCTTCAAAATTTCAAATCCTTTTGAAACTTTTATATATAGAATAAACATTTCTTATTCATTTTATATATAGGTATATAATCCTTATCAAAAACATTTTTACTTTTATATAAAGAATAAAATCATAGTTATCAAAATAATAATTTCGGTATATAAAACAATTTCTAAAATACAAACAAAACCCGATTTTCAAAGGATGATTTAAGAATGTATTTCAAACAAAGATAGAGATTCAAATTAGAAGGGCTCTAACCAAATAGAATTCTGATTCAAAGATAGGCTCGACAAACGACGAGATAACTAAATTTCAAAATAGAAGATGGATTTACTTATATAAATTGCAGGTGACCTTAACAGGGTCAACCATGAATTCAGGATTATGATTGATGCAGAGTTCTAAGGCAAATAGACATTCGATCACCCAAGATAGAATTTGGCATGACAAAAGATCGCAGCATCTAACCCGAGGGATATATAAATCTCCGTTGAATCAATGCCAATTGTAAAGGAGTTCACCCCCTTACACATCATTCAAAGATTGGCGGGGTCGCCTATTCTTCTAGAAATCATTCGAAGTGGAGTTATGGGATACTCCAGAATCCAAAAAAAGGAATAAGGAAGAAAAGGATGGATTTTGGAACCGAAGGGAATTTCCCAAAATTCAAAGAAAATTCAAATCAAAGAGGAAGGAATTCAAGCTCGAACAAAAGTGATTCTGCAATTAAACTTACCGTATATGTTAAGTTTTGCCTAGAGCCAAAGCTTTGATACCAACTGTAACAACCTGATATTTTCAACCATTCGCATCCACACATGCCGGACTTGAATTGTTCAAAATATCAGATTGTTAATTTAAATTTGGCAAAACTCAGCATGCATAGAAAGTAAATCAATCATAGAATCATAAACACAGAGTACAGACAAATATAATGCTATGGAATGTACAATTAGTAGTTCATGAAGCTACTGTATAAACATCAGAGATAGGAATAAAATATAATGGAATATCTCAAGCACAATGAAGTCTCCAGTATGAACCGATGACTTCTCTGAACCAGTCATCTGGAAGCTGAAAGCTGAATAGATAGTTGGATCTTCGAACGAAGCTCTAAACTCCAAAGGTGAGTCTCAAATGCTGTATCACTTAGTCTGACCCGAGTGCGAAGCAAAACACAAAACACTCGAGCCAAGATTAACATTCTTATATCAATAAATCCAACTCGAGTGAAATATCAACTGAAATACAATTAACTTAAAGGATGTTTGAGATAACCATCCTCTAAGAATCCATGTAACTATCTACAATGTAGAAATGTACATTGTAGCACCGCAGTCATTTCAAACTATTTCATACTTGAAAACCAAAGTATCATTTCCATTTCAAGTATATCTATTTTCCAAAATAGTATATATATTTTATAATTTATAAAGTAAAGTATTAGTAACTTCCTCAAACTTTACAGATCGCTTCAAAATCCACTCGGCTTTCCCATTAAAATTAAATTAAATCTCACTTTATCAATTTTTATTCAATTTAGTTTTCTAAAAAAGAAATTCAAATTATATTAATTTCAAATACAGATCTGAATAAAAAATAAACCATTTAAATTCTAGTATTTTTCAAAGCTTTAATATTCAACATTTTCAGAGTTAAATTTAACAGTTTCATATAGATCTTGACTGAACCTCATTATTATTTAGTCCTGAAATATTCACTTAATAATTTCAGTATCACTTAAATAATCCAAAATTACAGTTTACTAAATATTTCCTTGAATTCATTTAAACAGGAAATATTCATTAACTTACTTAAATCAAAATCACGTTATAAGATCATATATTTGGATCTCAATTTCAAGAAGTTTAAATCGATTTAATCAAATTGAATTCTTAATTGATTACAATTTCAAATGTATTTCAGATTTACCTTCCCAACCTTAACTTATTCAAGTTATTACCAAAAGCTATTTGAAAATATAAATTGAAATGCTTAAACATATTATATGTACTAAATCAATCTTACTTAAGTTTAATATTATCATTTAACCTATATATATATATATATAGATCATTACTATTTTATAATATATTTACGAATCAATATTTATTACAGCTATATATTTCTTTTCAAAACCATAGAGTTCATTTTCAAAATATTTATATAGACCAACGGCGTCGGTGTATAATTTTCCATTCGATGGTAAAGTGATACGGATATTATGATTACAATCCGTAATTTAAATATATATGGATAGATATCATTTCGACCCCCAATCCCAAATTTAATTCAAATGAAAATCTCTTGGGTCTGTCATTTCAACCGATAACGATTTTCTCCTATTCTAAAGTCCATTTGGGTATATGTGTCATTTCAACCCATCGTGAATTCTATACTAACAGGGAACTTACTGAGTGATAACAGATTTGATAAAAATATAACAAATAATAATATAACAGGCATATATCGTCACTAATTAAATGAATATAAATAATAGGATATGGTGTCATATCCCATAGGTGAAAAGATATGGATAATAGCCTATCTAACCATAATAAAATAAATAACAATTCAAATTAGCAGCATAATTCAAGTGTCGTTACAATTGAAATCAACTTTAATAAATATAAGAACGTTAATCATGAGTAATTGCTCACCTTTCAAGGCTAGAGAAGATAGATAACACGACTAGCTACCATTAAATCACGATATAGACTATCGACCGATCCAACAACAAATCTCAAAGCAAAGAAAGCTGAATACGAATTTGACGGACAAGGCTGATAGATAAAGAATTGATGAAATAGATCAGAATCTGCATGATATAGATTGAAACGATATATATTATTCTATTATATTATTTTCTTAAACCAATATTAAATTTGGAACTTATATTTAGATATAAAATATATACATTTTCAAATAAAAACTAAAATTAAACCCCTAAAAATAAAATCTTAGACACACTGCACATATGAAATTACAATTATATATACTCTCGCGTGCTACTATATAAAATAATTATATGCAGACACTGCGAATCTATAGAAATATTCACCAAAACATAATTATCTTTCAAGCAGTATGTGGACCTAACTTTTTTTCAAATATATAAGCAACGGACATACAAACAATAGTTCAAAAATATATATACTATATCAAACGTACCTTACATTATCTGTACGTATACATTAATATATATGTACTTTGAAATATACTTTATAAAATATGTCAATGCCCACATATCATATTCTATTAACAAACTAGTACTTATACAAACCTATTACATAATAAAATATAATATTATAAAATATATACACTTTCCAATAGATTACTGCCAACCAAAACAAAAACAAAACAATATATAAATATATACACGACGCGAATATATACATGCACGCTTGCCAGCAACATGAAATTACCCCTGAAAACTGATATATTATATGTATCCAGATCTTATGTGTGGCATATATGCAAATTATAAACAACTATAAAATAATATAAACTTATATTCACAATTTAGACTTGATTTTATAAAACTGCAAATGAACAGAAATTTAGCAAATTGTACTATGTCTGTAGCTGGCAAATAAAACCTTCACTTTAAGTTTCTTTCCAAAATTTCAAAGCAATATACAAGCAATACTGCACCCGCTTATACACTATGAATATCAAGTACAAGCATGACAATGGAACAACTACAAAATACGAAAGCTTTTTTTTTCTTTCAAACGTAGCAAGCAACATATTTCAACTCATGTCATAACTAGATACATACGAGCAACTTGCTCGAAAGCAAAGTGTGCATATCTCGCCATAAAGCATTGACTTTGTTCATAACGAAGCCTATTATATGGTTATACTAAATACCTATCTATACTATAGTTTAAATAATATACAAAGTTGCATGCAGACCCTGACCATATGCTCAAAACCACATTATTTAGAACAACGGACAACAAACCCATTATATTTAAAACTGACTCAAATATAACTTAAAAAAAATTAAGTATCAATATATATTAACAACTCCCTCACCTATATAAAAGGAGATGGGATCGAGGCTGGGATAGAGGAGCCGACGCACGGCCATAGCTAGAGGAGGCGGAGACGAGGTGTATGTTGGCCAGGGCAGAGGCTGTTAATTATGTGGTGGGAAGGCGTGCGCGGAAAGAGGGGGTAAGCAACTCGCGGCTTGCATGGAGGAAGGTGGTTGTGCTATCTGGTGGTGACACGATCGCTTGTGTGGGCTGAGGTAAGCGATGGTGCAGAGCTTCGGTGAGGCGATGATGGGTTAGGCTAAGAAGGAAGCAAGGTCGTTGGGAAGAGAACGGCAGTAAGGAAAGCACGTAGAGAGAGGAAATGGAGAGGCGCAGTGCTGATGTACGGCATGAGGCCGGTTGGCACAACAAAGCGATGGGTGGAAGCTAGGTGGTGGAATTGGGTTGGAGGAAAAGCATGCGGAGAGGAGGAAAAAATGGCTTGGAGGGGGAGGTAACAAACAGGAAGAAAGAAAGTAGATAGTTATATAAAACAGAGAAGGGAAAGAATGAACGAGCGCAAATAAAATAAATAAAGATGCAACGGCAACATTTTGGGATGCTAAAAGTTAGCAGTCAATTCTGGAAAAGCAAAAGCCACGTTGAAAATAAAAATATAACTTCTAGTTGCCGTTAGAAATTTAAATGGACAGCACAACGTACCAGTACGAATCGTTTTTTGGGGTTGCACTGTTTACAGGACTTATGACGCCCCACCTCTATACCCACGCTAGCCAAAGACACTACGGTGTAATGCCGTCAACTAGCATGGAGAATAAAGCTGTTGAGGAGCGACCATCTGTATAATTGCTTTGTGCAAGTACGGATATGCCAGATAAGATGTAACTTGCATTTCTTTTCAAGAGGACATCCGACATCGCGACACAAACTCAAAGCTACTACACAGTGGCTATTATGTCTTCGGAAACAAATATAGAAATAAACATAACACAAATCAGTCACAGATAATTCATATCACAGAGGCGGAAGAAGATATGAATATATAACTAACACATAAAAGTGTTCATCAGAGTAGTGGTCATAAAGATCCACAATAATAAAGAAGAATAGCAACATGTGCTATACAAAAGAATACAACTATGAGTCTATATCTCAAGCGTATACAACAAAAACTGCTAATCTAAATAGTTAGCCAAAAGTCAGAGTAGCAAATCCCAGAAGAGGAGTAAAACAGAGGCACCTGTAACATCTCGGTCTGACCCGAGTATTATTTATAAAAAAATAATAAACGGATCAGTCTAGCTATAAATATCAGATGACATGATATAAAGTAAAAGATATGGCATAAACATATAATATCCATACGGGCATACTACAATAAGTATGTAATTGAAACTCAACATGAGATTAATCAATATCACAAAAATCTTCACAAAGATCCAAAAAAAAGGTTTCATACCCAAAACTTGTATTCACAACAAGTCAATGACACACGAATTCACCAATGCACAAAAATTGATAAATCATATCAATGAAAATCACTAAAATTGGTGAAGCATAAATTCCAAAATTCAACACACGAAATCCAGAAATTATAAAAAGGGGGGAGGCCTATCACACGAATGCGAGCATGAAAACTCACCAACATATGTATCACACAAACGAGATGCTATCTCATGGTAGCTAGCCATTTATTTTTGACACACGAACGACCCGAAGACCATGGGGTGCTACCCCACATGTGTGAGTCGAAATCACACTGATGAGGTCTAGACTAACCTTGCAGACAAAGAGATATGTGTGAGTCGAAATCACACAGATGGTGTCTTGTCTAGCCTCACAGACAAAGGACGTCGCACAATTGCTAGTCTAAATCATAAAAATGACCGTCATGATCATCAAGAAGTGTCAATTACAGTAAGCTAGTAAATATATGAGCTTAGCTTCATGTCCCATAACCACTAGCTTAACTTAAATATTTACGAACAAATTGTAGATTTCCACTAGAAAATTGTCACAAGAGTTTCAATCCAACAAGTCCAAGAATTAACTGGCGAAGTAAACGCAAGTGTTTCATACCACTTGTTTTACTAAGCCGTTTAATTAGATTTCTCATACGAGTGAGGTAAAAGTTTGTACATACTAATAGATCGAAAAACGGTTTAAGAACGAGCTTTGTAATAAAATAGTGTTGAAATCGTTTTAATGAAAGGGTTTTGATATTTACTACTAGTATTGAAACCTTTATATTTTTAAAGTGACAAATCATAGAAATTATTGCAGAACCATCAATCATCAAAATTCACATTCGAAGACGTGAATAAAATCCAAAGAAATCGATTACGGGATCCATCGAAATGGATATTCTCAAAAATCCCGATATAAAAATCATTTAGTCCATAATAAATGATAATCAACAAATCGGAATCAACATAAATCGATTAAAGTTGGAATTCTTAAGCAAAGAGGCCAATACGCAAAAGAGTGCAGATTCAGACGTTTGAAATCAAGGATTCAGACATCTGAATTTGGAAAATAAAATATTTTCCAAAACAGAATTCAGACGTCTGAATCTTTGATTTCAGACGTCTGAAATAGGCACATATTAGCCTATTTCCTTTCAGGTTCCAAATGAACCAATTCAGATGTCTGAAATATAGATTCAGACGTCTGAATACTGGGGAATAAAAATTCCCAATATAGTATTCAGACGTCTGAATACTACGTTTCAGACGTATGAAACCTAGGTTCAGGGCATTCCCTGAACCTAGGCCAAAAATGGCCAAATGAATATCGGAAGCGATTCGGACGAGCAAACGACGACTAAGGATTTACGTCGAGCGACAACCCAGCCTTAATGGCTCTCCGATTCGCCTCTAATATCAATGTCCAAATATCCATAAAAGGATTTTCATAGATTTTGATTTCAAAACACTAAAAATTGGAATATACATCAAATAAATCCAAACCAAAATCAATTGCACAAGAATAAGTGTTAGGAATCCATACCTAACAAACAAAGATAATTATAGACTAAGATGTGAGATAAAAATCTCACCTTTGAACCCAAACAAATGAAGATGAAACTTGAAAGCAAAGGAGAATCAACCACTCTTCAAATCCAACTCAAGAAGCTTGATTCTAAGCTTTAAAAGAAGAACATTCCCAAAGTTAGGTTTAGGAATTTCTGAAATTGATAAGAGAATGAGTTGGAGGAGGAGAAGAGAAGGCTTACCAATGGGTTCTCTTGAATTTGGAGCCAGAAGTTGGATTTGCTAACGAAGACTAGGGCTTAGAGTTTTAATTTCCTCTTCCACTCTCCATGGTTATAAAAGCTTGAGTATTAGGAAATGAGGAATGAAGTAATGAAGAGGAGAAGGGGTTGGGACTGAATACATAAGTGGGGTTAATGGGCTCAGCCTTAACCAAAGCCCTAAGTGAAAAAGTAGCAAAATTCCACTAACTCCAAACATATCAAAGCTTGCACTTAAAAAGACCGCAAACGGCGTTTTGAACTCAGTGGAAGTGGCCTCGAGTCCAAATTCGACTGTTTGCAAAAAGTGGCTTTTCGGACTAAATTCGGAGTATCGATAAAATATTTAAATATAAAACCGATAAATATGCGGGTTGTTACAGACTCCCCTCCTTAAAGAAATTGCGTCCTCGCAATAATTAAGAAGAAGATATAGAGTAACAACCATAAAAGCATATTAACACAAAAGATTTTTGAAGTAAGAAGTTCACCTTAAAGAGCATAGAAAGTAAGTCAGGGTGCGTTCGCTTGATGAACTCTCTAGATTCCCAAGAACAATCCTTAGGATTTGAAGACCATTGAACTTTAACAAGCGGAACATCTTTATTTCGAAGTCATTTGACCTCCGAAGCAATAATTCGAATAGGATGCTGCTCATAAGTTAAATTAGGCGAAACTTCAATCTCTTCCACAACACCGAGCTCAAGAATAGAATCGGCATCTCGAAGGCACTTCTGTAGTTGAGAAACGTGAAACACGTCATGCATAGCAGAAAACTGAGCCGGTAATGTAAGGCGATAAGCCATAGAACCAATACGTTCGGTGATAAGAAATGGCCCAATATATCGAGGCGCTAACTTTCCCGATCGACTGAAACGTACAACGCCTTTCATAGGTGAAACACGAATGAACACAAGATCTCCCACAGAAAAATCTAACTTCCTTCTCCGGTTATGGGCATAGGATTTTGGTGTACTCTGGGCTTCTTTCATCCTATGACGAATAAGGTCAATCTTTTTTGTGGAATCACGAATAAAGTCTGGACCTAAAACCAGCTTCTCACCGGCCTCAAGCCAACAAGAAGGAGATCGGCATGGCCTTCCATAGAGTGCCTCGAAAGGTGCCATACCAATACTAGATTGGAAGCTATTATTATAGGAAAACTCAACAAGAGCAATATGATCTTCCCAACTTCCACCAAAATCAAGAACACATGCACGAAGAAGATCTTCAAGAATTTGATTCACACGCTCGGTTTGTCCATCGGACTGGGGGTGATAAGCGGTGCTAAAATTAAGCTTCGTCCCTAAAGCTTTTTGAAGACTCTTCCAAAATCCACTAGTAAACAATGGATCACGATCACTAACAATATAAGTAGGAACTCCATGCAATTTAACAATTTCTTTAATAAAAAGTTTGGCCAAAAGAGGAACGGTTCGGTTAGACCGAAAGGGAATAAAATGGGCGGATTTAGTAAGTCTATCAACTATCACCCATAAGCTATCATGACCAGAACGAGAACGGGGAAGGCCGTCAATAAAATCCATGGAAATTTGATCCCACTTCCAAATTGGAATTTCTAAAGGTTGCAATAACCCACCGGGCCTTTCATGTTCGGCCTTAACGAGTTGGCAAGTCATGCAACGCTTAACGGAGTTAGTGATGTCAAGTTTCATTCCCTCCCAATAATAAAGTCGCTTCATATCCGCGTACATTTTACTACTACCGGGATGAATGGTAAATTTAGAACGATGTGAATCTTCTAAAATATCTTTACAAAGATCACTAATATTTGGCACGATAAGTCTACCAAATTTCCGAATGCCGCCACGAGAATCGATATCAAAGTCTTTCAAACCTTCAATATCAATTTTATCCTTAATATTTTGGCCAAGAAGAGCCAATTCAGGAACTAGCCCTTGAGCTTCAAGAATGCCGTCTAAAAGAGAAGGATGAGCCTCAAGGCTACATAAAACAAGAGATGAACATAAATCGTAAACACGATCTCGAATTTCGCAAGCGGATAAAATCTCGAGATCGTTCCATTCGGATATCATCATAGAAACAACAGCTTGTTGTTTACGACAAGTGCATCGGCAACACCATTTCCCTTCCGAGAGTATACAAAGAATATTAAGATCATACGATACAAGGAACCCAGGCCAATATGAAGTTCCTAATGAGAAAATAAATATTCCAAAGATTTATGATCCAGGTGGAGAACAAATTTCTCCCCCAAAAATGATGATGCCATACTCTAAAAGCGAAAACAACAGCCACGAGCACTAGATCATGAGTGGCACACCTAGTCTTGATCGGCTTTAATGATTTAGAAGCAAAAGTGGTAGAACGTTCTCTTTCGCAAGAGGACGGCAATCAATACGATAAGCATTGGTAAAAAAGATAAAGTCATGGTTCTCTTCGGGAATGACAAGAATAAGAGTATCGAAAAGAAAGAATTTCTTTTAAATAATCTTCTTTCCTGAAAAGTTAAGACTTTCAAAATTACATTTATCTTTATGTAATAATCTTTCTAGAAAAAAATTACATTTTTACAAGTCAATATATCGTGTCTGACCGTCTCATCTAAGCGTTTAGGAAATTCCTATCGATAACGTTGATCAAACGCATCGACTAGAATTCTTAAAACACTAAACGGGCAATACAATCACAAAATCATCTTCTATATGACCAAAATGTCTCTTAAAAAGTTTTAAGAATATTCTTTGCTCATTTAAGAACAAAATCCATCTATACTTCTAAATAAATCTTATGAAAAAGATTTGTAGAATTTTTAAATTGCTATTTTCATCCAAAATCAATATATACAAGAATGGAGTCATCGAGATCGTAGAATACTCAATTCATAAAATGGATGAAATAATCTGGACAAACTGAATGACATAATAAGTCATTCATAAGTATCATAACGAGTGCGGAATGCGGTAAATGGAATGCTAACTCCCGCGTCTCGTAGCAAATGAAATCGGTGGCAAGGTCGAGCTGAAAAGACCTTAAAACCACACAAGATATTGCTTAGATGATGATCCTAAGTCAAACTCAAAATTACCGGAAAATTCTCAAACTACATGAATGAGAGAGACAACACTTTCTTCATCATGCAGGCTTAAAGAATAAAATGATGTCATCAAGTTGGAATCGAAACCACAAAGGAGAAATAGAAATCTGATCAATAGATTAAGAATGTCAAAGATAAGTAGTCAACTAGGGACAAAGTATATGGCTACATAATAAATAAGCCAATCCTTTAACACAAATCAATTCCGAAGCCTAAGTAAAAAATATCGGCTCGGAAAGAAAAATCATATAAAATAATTTCGACATCAATAAAAAGAAACAGATTAAGGGTTGCAGATCTACCATCCGGATTCGCAATCCTCAAAGAAGTCAACAAGCCCAGAAATGTTTAAAGGAAAAGAATCAACAAGTTCTTTTGATATAAAAATAATGAGATGAACCCATATCAAAAAGAACTCAAATAGAAAGATCACGAAATAAAACAATAGCATCAAGGATTGAATGTAAAATACCTTGACCAAGAGAAGTGTCACAAGGGGCTTGCACGACTTTCAACTTTCCCTCCCTCTTGCTAGGGAGTTTGGGACATGTAGATAAGTAATGACCCGAGCCTTTGCAATTGCAGCAATAGAGGGGTTTCGGGCACTTAATTACATAATGGTCCGTGGAACCACAATTGTAGCATTGTTTACGACTTGGGGTAGGAGTCTTGGCTACCGAAGTTTCTTGTTCCACCTTCTTCTTGCTTCGAAGTCTGGGACAGAAATACATATAATGGTCCGCACCTTTGCAATAGCGGCAGAAGATAGGTCTAGGACACTTATTTATATAGTGTTCCTTAGAGCCACAATTGTAGCATTCTCCACGATTAGGGATTGAAGTCTTTGCTACAAAAGTAGTTTGCTTCACTCTCTTATTGGGATTAAGGCACTTGAACTTAATATGCCTCTTCTTGGAAGTCCTAATATCACAAACACTTCCTTTATCAACCTCTCCATTAAGAAGAGTAACATCCACAAGATGATTGAAAGAAACTTCAAGTTTCAAAGGTAGAACCATTTCGGGGTTCTTACTCAAAGCACAGATAAACTCTTGATTCTTTACAAGATCCAAAAGCTGTTGGGTAGACATGAATGCGCCATCCAGAGAAGGGCTACTGGATTGACCAGCACTAGGACTGCTAGAACTAGCCATTTCTCTTCCTTTAGAAAAGAAAGAAGGGGAAAAGTTATTCTCAAAATAAATATCAAGAAACCTTGATAGATAAAACAAGGAATCATAAAAGGAATTAGGATAGGACGGTACGAAGACCCGAATAAAATCCTAAAGCACGACACCTAAGATGGACTTAGGATGATGATCCTTGTTATATTATTCTACATTGTTCCGAAGTTTGGCTCTGATACCAAGCTGTGACGCCCCACCTCTATACCCACGCTAGCCAAGGACACTACGGTGTAATTCCATCAACTAGCAATGAGAATAAGGCTGTTAAGGAGCGACCATCTGTATAATTGCTTTGTGCGAGTACCGATATGCCAGATAAGATGTAACTTGCATTTCTTTTCAAGAGGACATCCGACATGCCGACACAAACTCAAAGCTACTACACAGTGGCTATTATGTCTTCGAAAACAAATATAGAAATAAACATAACACAAATCAGTCACAGATAATTCATATCACAGAGGGGGAAGAAGATATGAATATACAACTAACACATAAAAATGTTCATCAGAGTAGTGGTCAGAAAGATCCACAATAATACAAAAGAATAGCAACACGTGCTATACAAAAGAATACAACTATGAGTCTATATCTCAAGCGTATAAAACAAAAACTGCTAATCTAAATAGTTAGCCAAAAGTAAGAGTAGCAAATCCCAGAAGAGGAGTCAAACAGAGGCACCTGCAACACCTCGGTCTGACCCGAGTATTATTTATAAGAAAATAATAAACGGATCAGTCTAGCTATAAATATCAGATGACATAATATAAAGTAAAAGATATGGCATAAACATATAATATCCATACGGGCATACTACAATAAGTATGTAATTGAAACTCAACATGAGATTAATCAATATCACAAAAATCTTCACAAAGATCCAAAGAAAAAGGTTTCATACCCAAAACTTGTATTCACAACAAGTCAATGACACAAGAATTCACCAATGCACAAAAATTGATAAATTATATCAATGAAAATCACTAAAATTGGTGAAGCATAAATTCCAGAATTCAACACACGAAATCCAGAAATTATAAAAAGGGGGGAGGCTTATCACACGAACGGGAGCATGAAAACTCACATATGTATCACACGAACGAGATGCTATCTCATGGTAGCTATCCTTTTTTTTTTGGACACACGAACGGCCCGAAGACCATTGGGTGGTACCCCACATGTATGAGTCGAAATCACACTGATGAGGTCTAGACTAACCTTGCAGACAAAGAGATATGTGTGAGTCGAAATGACACAGATGGTGTCTTGTCTAGCCTCACAAACAAAGAGACATCGCACAATTGCTAGTCTAAATCATAAAAATGACCGTCATGATCATCAAGAAGTGTCAATTACAGTAAGCTAGTAAATATATGAGCTTAGCTTCATGTACCATAACCACTAGCTTAACTTAAATATTTACGAACAAATTGTAGATTTCCACTAGAAAATTGTCACAAGAGTTTCAATCGAACAAGTCCAAGAATTAACCGGCGAAGTAAACGCAAGTGTTTCATACCACTTGTTTTACTAAGCCGTTTAATTAGATTTCTCATACGAGTGAGGTAAAGGTTTGTATATACTAATAGATTGGAAAACGGTTTAAGAAACGAGCTTTGTAATAAAATAGTGTTAAAATCGTTTTAATGAAAGGGTTTTGATATTTACTGCTAGTTTTGAAACCTTTATATTTTTAAAGTGACAAATCATAGAATGATTGTAGAACAATCAATCATCAAAATTCACATTCGAAGACGTGAATAAAATCCAAAGAAATCGATTACGGGATCCATCGAAATGGATATTCTCAAAAATCCCGATATAAAAATCATAAAGTCCATAATAAATGATAATCAACAAATCGGAATCAACATAAATTGATTAAAGTTGGAATTCTCAAGCAAAGAGGCTAATAGGCAAAAGAGTGCAGATTCAGACGTCGGGAATCAAGGATTTAGACGTCTGAATTTGGAAAATAAAATATTTTCGAAAACCGAATTCAGACGTCTAATTTTTTTATTTCAGACGTCTGAAATAGGAACATATTAGCCTATTTCCTTTCTGGTTCCAAATGAACCAATTCAGACGTCTGAAATATAGATTCAGACGTCTAAATACTGGGGAATAAAACTTCACGGTATAATATTCAAACGTTTGAATACTACGTTTTAGACGTCTGAAACCTACATTCAGGGCATTCCCTGAACCTTGGCCAAAAATGGCCAAACGAATAACGGAAGTGATTCGGACGAGCAAACGACGACTAAGGATTTACGTCGAGCGACAACCCAGCCTTAACGGCTCTTCGATACGCCTCAAATATCAATGTCCAAATATCCATAAAAGGATTTTCATAGATTTTGATTTCAAAACTGTGACGACCCGCCCTTCTACTACCAGAAAGACGTATCATCATTAAGAAAGAAAGAGGTAGAAAATAGAAAAGAAATGGAAAGAAAGAACAGCAACATCAGAATCTCACAGCGGAACGGAACAAAATATAATATATCACATAAATATTACATTGCTTTACATATATCAGAGTTATAGAATATCAATACATAAGACAGTCATACATACATCTATCACTATATACATTAGAGGTACAGTATATATCAACTAATACAGCGGAACTAGATAGATAGCTATATACGTCTGGAATTTCCTGCTCCAAGCTCCTCCAGAAATCAAAGTCCATAACCTATCACTTGGCTACTCATAAAAATTTGAGTACCCAAGAGTTTATGAAAAACAAAATATAAACTCCGGGTCAGACATGGGTCTGGTATGAGTAAACAGTTTAAAGTTGTTTAACTTTGAAATCATTTGAAAATAAAGGTATGACGTTAGACTCCCCACAAATAAATACAGGTAAGTTTTTACCTTACGCTTACCAAAACATTTCATAGGAAATCCAGTGATATTATAATAGTGCCTAGGGTTTTCAAGTAAATAGAAAATAGCGGAAATGGTTACATCTATTAAATTCCAGCTACTGGCCACAAAAGTTGGTAATACAAATCAAAACCGTAGGGTCCCGTAGGGAAAATGGATTTCTAACAATGGCAGGGCTACTAGGGTACCGCCCGTCACAGTACGGGGCCTAGATCACCGTACCGAGGATCACTCTCGACCCCCTGCTACACAAGGCCGGAACCATTCCTTACTGAACAGTCCCGAACAAGATAAACCCCGTGGTTGGCGCGACCAACCACCCACTAAGCCGGAAAAAAGGGACATCTAGACAGGGGAACTATCTTGTCCTGCTTGGGCATGACCCACCTAACCTTGCTGCATCTCCCCTGTTTTAGCCATTCCCGGTTGATGAGGCTTGAGGCTGCGATTACCTTTATAGAACATGTTTCTTAGAATGCTCATCGTCCGCCTGACGATGTGCTGAAAGCATTCAATCCATACAAGTTCGTTCTGGGTTCGAACGAAACCGAAGGCATTATCTCGTTACACTCGTTTTGGAATCACCCTCAGAGTTAACGACGATAACCCTTGCATTCTGAAACACCATCTCGATCTTCACTTGAGAATTCACGACCTATCGTTTAATTTGGATCGATGTGGTTTTCGGAATATCAATTGGATACCCGATCCCGATCTCATCGAAATCCAAACGCCATTTTAAAGGCCAAGTTGTCTAATTAACTTAACAGTTTAATTCAATGATTGAATTCATATAATATTTAACACAGATAAATAACATCAAATAAATCATATAGCAATATAACACAGATAAATCATACACAATCATCACAGATATATCCTGAATATCACAGAACATCATAGGATATAAATAAACATCAGACTCGATCAAATGGAATCAACGAGTCATATCAACAAGTTTGATTTATTTTAAACTTAATTACATACTTAAGAGTAAACTATATTTTAGTCTTACTGAATCAATTACTAATTAATTAACTTATTTCAATTTATTAATTATTGATTAATTATTTACTTAATTAATTAATTACTTAATTATCAATCAATAATTTAATTATTGATTTGATAAAACTCAATTACACAATTAATTATTATTAATTGCTTAATTAATCATTAATTACTTAATTAATTCGTTAACTACAATTTTTTAATTAATCAACTTCAAATGATTAATTAAATTCTTAATTACACATGAGATTACATAAGATTATTAAAATCTTTAATTATAAATTTGACTATACTTTGAACTACTTATTCAATAACAATTTTAAAATTAATTTCATACATAATTAACTTTGATTTTAAACTAATTACTCATCTTTGTTACAGTAAAACTTTAAAGTTCATCTTGACTCAAAACAATTTGTCAATCATTATAACTTTAAATGATACTTAACTTATAAACCTTAAACTTAGTATTAAAGTTAACTAATTCCAGGGATTAGAAACCCGAAGCAAACCACGTGATTACTCAGGTCGAACTCGAGATTATCCAGCATTTCTCTCGCGTCCTTCCCTGTCTCTCTTCTTCTTCCCCTGTTTCTTTTTTTTTTTCTGTTCTTTTCTTTATTTAAGGCTAAAGTCTTAACAGTTGAAACATGTTAACCCACACGCAATCCTGACCAGAGCAAACACCCGAAGTCAAGAGCAAATAAAATCGAGATATTCTTGAGTCAACACCCATTGAAACGTCTCCGCCGCCGTGCACGTGCACGGCGGTTCACCACGGCTCCATCGCACCTCGACGCTACCACCATATCACGTAGCTTCCCTTCTCTCGAAATCACCACCCAACTCAATCTCAATACTCACGAAAACAAAATATGCCAGAAATGTCACAAAGCTACCCAAACAAAATTTATAAAATCACCTCGCGATCGTGATCGCGACCACCTGAGATGACGTGGCTTCGGCCATACGTCGCTGTCAACACCTCCTACCACCTCCCAAAATCTCACAACGCTCGGTTGCGCCATGTCGACGCAAGCATCAATCAACAGCACTCGAAAACACAAAACCCATAAACCATATTTTCAATCAATCCTAAAAAATCTTGCAATTGAAAATTTTTCTCACATTTTTCTGTTGATCTAGAATCAATACACAAACTGCATGTTGAATTACAACAACTATAATTGTTTGAATCATCAGAATTTCACAAAAATGCATTTTTGGCTTACTATCTAACTGCTCCCAAAATTGTTAACTACAAATCATAATTTTTATCTTAAAAATCATATTTTTTTGTGTAGTTTCAATATACAAATTCAAGTTTAGGATTCGAGTTATTCGAATTTTGATCTTATTTTTATTTTTACTGTAAATTGGTGTTTACAGTACTTATCTTTCACTGCTACTAAAAAATATGTTACAAACCTTAATCTTAAACTTAAACTAATTTATTTAGTGATGTTACTACTTAGAGACAAGGATTTTGTATAAAAAGGTTTGATATAATCACTGTTTTGTTTTCTTTGCCTCAATAAAAAAAATGTTGGAACATGAAAGAACAACCATATACAGAACTTATAGTAAATAGTAAAGCATTCCAGAATATCACGCATTAGCATATCAATTTGTCATGAATCACTTATTTAAAGTTATATTTTGAATAAGTTTACTCACTCAAGATTGCAGTTGAACAGAGGATGGTTGTTGGATGAGAAACCTGCAGCTTGAATTTTTGTAAACTTTCTTGCTCCCTGACTTTTGAATATGAAATTTTGTTTATTATTTTTCTTTTGCTTTTCAGATTCTTGTTTAAGTTATGGAATGAACAAAATAGAATGATAAATACATCTATATATGGTTTTGAACAATGCTGTCTTCTGGAACAAGCCTTACCCTTGATATAATATTTGGCTTTATTTTTATTTTTTTGTACTAAGGCCAAAGATGATTCAACAATTTCGGCTGGAAGATTTGTTCCAGGCAGAAAGTTGTGCTAACTGAATGTGTATGTTTACTCATATGTTAACACATAATTAAATGCTAGCTGACACAAGGATTTGTATATAGATATTTGCAGTTTTTCTTTTGTACTAAAACGTTTTCATTTATGCTAACACACAATTAATGTTTGATGACACAAACATTTGTACAAAGATATATGCAGGCTTCCATTTATACTAATGTGTATTCATATTGATGCTCACTTATTATGTTTTATTTGACGGAATTTTTTTTTCTTATGCATAAAAAGTTTGCAGGTTTTCAATTTTTCCTTCATAGCTGAAGTTAACATATAAATAATGTTTGCTGAGTAGTTTTGCTTAATGATACATAATGACCTTTGCATTAGTCTATTGTGTACTTGTACAGTGATTTTTTTGTTTTTTTTTTTGATGTGAATACCTGTTCTCTTAAGCTCACAAGTAATTAATGTTTGCAGACAAGTTAAATTTGTTGAAAGATATTAGCTTCTTTCTTTGTTTAAAGATTTATATGTTTGTTTTTAACATAGTTAACATTTTCTATTTATATCTTACACAAATTATAGTTTGTACTAATGTTTGATACATATAAGCTTATTTTATTTTAATTATAAAATTGTTAGAAACATTCCTTAATCTTATTTTTATTTAAAGGTTTAATCGTTCCAATATTTGATTTGTGATGTATTTGCACTAATGTATTTTATATTTATATGAATATGATTGTGTTATTATACTTATTATTATTAACTGCATTCATATATCTGGTATTGCATATTATTCATACATAACTTTTAATTTAATTGAATAATACAGATTAAATTTTTGAATATTGTTAAAAGGGTCTACTTTATATTTTGAAGCTATCAATTCTTTTATAATACATATACAACCAATAATATCCAAAATATTATTTATTTCAAATGAAAATATTATATTTTATTTAAATTGGACCAAAAGCTTGTTATAATAATAGGGTCAAAATTGCGGGATGTCACAAAAATACTAAAAATTTGAATATACACCAAATCAATCCAAACCAAAATCAATTGCACAAGAATAAGTGTTAGGAATCCATACCTAACAAACGAAGATAATTATAGACTAAGATGTGAGATAAAAATCTCACCTTTGAACCCAAACAAATGAAGATGAAGCTTGAAAGCAAAGGAGAATCAACCACTCTTCAAATCTAACTCAAGAAGCTTGATTCTAAGCTTTAAAAGAAGAACATTCCCAAAGTTAGGTTTAGGAATTTCTGAAATTGATAAGAGAATGAGTTGGAGAAGAAGAAGAGAAGGCTTACCAATGGTTCTCTTGAATTTGGAGCTAGAAGTTGGATTTGCTAACGAAGACTAGGGCTTGGAGTTTTAATTTCCTCTTCCACTCTCCATGTTTATAAAATCTTGAGTATTAGGAAATGAGGAATGAAGTAATGAAGATGAGAAGGGGTTGGGACTGAATACATAAGTGGGGTTAATGGGCTCAGCCCTAACCAAAGCCCTAAGTGAAAAATTAGCAAAATACAACTAACTCCAAACATATCAAAGTTTACACTTAAAAAGATCGCAAACGGCGTTTTGAACTCAATGGAAGTGGTCTCGAGTCCAAATTCGACTGTTTGCAAAAAGTGCCTTTTCGGACTAAATTCCGAGTATCGACAAAATATTTAAATAAAATATTTAAATATAAAACCGATAAATATGCGGGTTGTTACAGGACTTGAAAACACAGAAATAATTGTACCGTAGAGATCAGAACAACGAGATGATCAAAACGATATATAAATGCTGGTGGTATGATTGAATTATAAAATTCGAATTTTTTGCTAGGGGAAAATGCAGCAAAAATGCAGAAAAAAAGATCGACTTAGCTAAAGTAGTCTGAATTTTGAAAAATGAAAGATGACGACTTGCTCAGTAGATGATTTAGAAATTTTCTATAGAAAAATATTCAAGTTTGGAAATAAATTTATTTTCATCAAATTCTAACTGATTTAAATTGAAATAAAATTACACAATAAAATTTTCTTCCATTTTATTTGACGAAAATTTACCAGCTACTATTTTTAAGAAGGCGTATTCCAAATATTAAATATTTATTTTCAAATTTTATTTTTTTAAATGTCACAAAATTCAATTAAATATATTATTAAAAAATTAAAATTTTGCGGGCCGTTACTCGACAATTGAAGCATAACGACTTCTGAACCATTGCAGAAATGGGCCTATTCTACTGTTGCTTTGGAGCTCCACCTCTAGGACACTATTTAGCTATATGACCTTCCTGCTGGCACACATAACATTTCCGAGCTGCATTGTTGCCTCCAGGTTTTCCGTTACCCTGCCTCTTCCAGTTCGGGTTGAATTTCCTTTTGTTCTGATCGGTAGAATTTCCACCCGGTGTTATCCCTATTGCCAATGGTTTCTTTTCCATAAGCTCTTCATATCTTTACGCCATATCTACCAGTTCCACAAATGATCCTTTTAGATGTGAAGTCATCCTCTCATGAAATTCGAGCCTTATTCCAAGCAAAAACATCTCTTTCTTCTTAAGCGGTGAGACAATAAGAGCAGGTTCATAGCGGAACAACTCGTTGAACCTGGTTTCATACTCCGATACCGAAAAACTTCCTTGCTTAAGCCCTAGAAAATTTCTATACAATCGAGTCTTCCCTATGGTGGGCATAAACTATTCTTCAAACACTTCCTTGAACTTGCTCCAAGAGATATCATCTTCGAAAATATTCATGGTGACTGCGTTCCACCATGCAGCTGCTCCCTCCTGAAGTTGCCATGATGCCATAACATGCTTCTTTTCATCCGTCAGACATAAACTCTTCAAAATCCGCTCACACGAGCGCAACCAAGCTTGCACTTCAATAATAGACTCTCTGCCCTTAAAAGGCTTTCCTTCGAGATTGGTAAAGTCTTTACACAGAGATGCAAAGCTCACTCAAGGTGGTATTGGGTTTACAGCCTCGTTAGTTACCCTTCCTCCTTCAGCATTCAGACCTCTCCCATTTGTGGTCATCGCGCTACTCACACCTCTGCCCCTTCATCCTATGGTACTCATGTTGCCAACCGGGACAGGTAACCAACAATCATGTAGGTGTATATAGATATAAAAATTTCAAGTACGCACTCTTAAGATAGGTATTAACCGTAAAACCCTAGGTATTATCTCAACATAGTGCTCTGATACCAACTTTGACGAGCCACCTTTCATTCCATTGAAAGACGTATCGTAAATTTAGAAAGAAACGGCTAGAAAATAAAATAGATAGAAAGAAAGAATTAAACAACATCAGAATCTCACAGTGGAACATAAATTTTTTTCACATCACATAAATATTACACAGTTGTCATTAATTCCATACACCAAAGTCATTCAGTTATACAACATTATATTAGACAGTCGTGATGACCTGCCTATCCATTACAACCCAAAATGCAAATAGAGATACTAATACAGTGAATAGATATATATAGATATGCCAAAGTCTCCTACTCTAAGTCTTCTTTAAAATACGTCAAGCCAACTTGAATCACTTAGCTACTCATAAAAATTTGAGTAACCATGATTTTGAGAAAACGGAAAATAAACTTTGGGTCAGACATGGGTCTGGTGTGAGTAAAAGGTTTAAGTTGTTTGACTTGAAAGATCTTTTAAAAACAAGGGTATCTCGTAAGACTCACCGCAAATAAACACGGTCAATTTTTTCCCTTACGGTAATCAAAACATTTGATAGGAAATCCAGTTATATAACAATAGTGTCTAGAGTTTTCAATATAAAATAGGAAATAGCTGGAATGCTTGCATCTCACGTTCCAACATAGTTGGGCATAATCAAAACTGTACGGGCACTTTTTGGATCTTGGATTCCATACAATTGCAGGGCTACTGGGGTACCGCCTGTTGCAGTAACTAGTCTAGATCAACGTACCGAGGATCCCCCCAGTTCCCCTGCAACACAAGACCAAAGCTATCCCTTATTGGACAGTTCGAATAAGACAACCCCACGGTGGTGGCCAACAACTGCCCACATAGCGGAATAAATGGGACATCTAGACAGGGGAAAACCTTGTCCTACATGGGTGCTACCCACTTAGCCTTGCTGCACCTCCCTTGTTTTATGCTTTCCCAGTATATGAGGCTTGAGGCTACGATTACCTTTATAGCACACATATCTTGGATTGCTCATTGTCCTCCAATGACGATGGTCTGATAGCATTCGTCCATACAAGTCCGTTCCGGATCCGAACGGAACCGAAGGCGCTATCTACGCTACACTCATTTTGGAATCACCCTCAGAGTTAACGACAAATAGCCCTTGCATTCTGAATCTTCATTCGAGATCTTCGCTTGAGATTTCACGACCTGTCGCTTATTTTGGACCGATGTGGATTTCGGATAATAATATGATACCCAATCTCGTTCTCATCGAAATCCAAACGCCGTCTTTTAAGGCTAAATTGTTTAAGTAAAACAATTCAATTTAATTCACAATGTCATTTTACACAGAAATTCATCACAGATATCTAAAACATCTACGTTGATCAATAGTTCAATTCAGGGATTTCATATCACTGAATACACAAATTATTATACTAGAGATGTTAAATAATCAAAATATTCAATACAATTTAACATTCACAGGCAAAATTAACTGGTCACACAATTTCTAACTAATTTAATTTAACACAAAATAAATTAGTTAGTTATAAATCCTGCTTAATTATACTTAATTAATTCGATGCCATTTATTATTATTTTAATTAATTATTGGAATTAATTAATTATCATTTGCAATTGCTTAAAACTTTATTTAATTAAAAGTTTAAAACATTTATCTTATCCATTTACTTAATTACATCATAAACTTTATTTGAAAACATTTAGGAATTAAATTAAATAATTAATCTAATATATAATTATCCTAAACCAAATCAATTTAATTTCAAACATTTAACTTCATAATTCATGGGCTTGAAACTTGCTTTGAAACTTATTCAAAAATTAGTTTGAAATCTTGTGCATAAATTTACTCTCTTTTTTAAAAAACTTGGTTAATTTTTTTTCTATAACACTCGGGCCCAACCCCAAAAATCCTGAGCCAAAACTCAATCTTCCTCGACTCTCTTCCGTCCTTAAAACTTGCTAAATCACTAGCGTTCAAACTCGATCCAAACCCATACGCAAACCTGGGCCCAACCCCTTCTTTTCCCTCTACTTCTCCTCTTCCCACTCTAGTCTAAAGCAAAACACTGATACGCATGCCCTCGTGCATAAGCACAAGGCAACGGAGCCACTCCGACCATCATCGACGGTCCCACCAAGTCTCCGTCGACCCTGCCGACTACCTTGACCACCAGAATCCACGTCGGCGAGAAAAATAAAAATCGAACGAAAATCGAATAGTAGTGCCATCACTGAACCAAAACCGACCCTTTCTCGCCCCTCGTTCCACCGCCACAGACCACCAGAATCCACGACCTAATGCCAAAAGCTTCATCTGACATCCCTCTACCTTTTCCTCCTCCTCTGATCCATTCAGATGCCACCACGACACCGCACTCGCCCAGAAACTAACCTCGACCTGAATGAGCTCTAAAGCCCTACATCTTCCTTGCCGTGCCACAACGGCAAACTAAACCCCTCCGAGCATTTTTCCCAAGCTCCTCGACCTGCGAGCTACCTTCAGCAACAACCCCGAGTTCCCCAGAAACTTCGATCGCTAGAAATCAAAAAAAACCCAATTCCCGTTCAACTCACAAAATCTCCACACATTCGAACTAAAAGGTTTTGTTATTATTATTAAAAACCATAGTTTTCGAAATGAAATCTAATTATAAAAGTGAAACTTGAAATTAAAATAGTCGATTGCTTTGATATATTACATTTCCACTGTAATTTCTATCTTTCCAATTAAACACTTACTAATTTTATTTAAAATTATTTTTAAAAATAAGATTTAGTTAATACAAACAAGTTTCCTTTAGACGTCATAAATTCAATTACTTAAATGAGGATAAATGAAATTTTTTGAATGAATTTTATGTCTGTTAAACAAAACAGAGGCATGGATGTATACACACAGGCATGCATACAGTAATTCACCTTATATTCCAACAAAAATATATTTCTACATCCATTCAAATCATACTCAAGCCATTTCTACAATCAATCTTTCATGCACAGGTCAATAAAGAGGATTTAGCTTTTTAAAAGTTAATTTTACCCACCTAGACTCTGAACGGAGAAACACAGATGTTTGAAGTTGAAAACTGCACTTGATACTGAAACTGCAACTTGATTTACTTGTTAAAGCTGAGTTGAACATGAATCGAATCTTGCTTTGCTTTAGTTTGAAACTTGAAAGAGTTTGATTGTTGTTTGGTTTTTAATTTGGTATTTCTTTGGTTTTTAGTTTGTTAAAAATGAAAGAAGGAAAAGAGTTGATACATATATATGTGTATAAATTGTACATCCCTTGTTTCTTATTTACATTATATTTTTATTTCTTTTTATTAACTTTTGAAAATGAAGAAAACAATAAATTTGACACTTGTACGTAACATCTCTTTCAAGCTTACAAATGTCAACAAGTGAATATTTTACATTTGTTTATGTTTTATATTTTTACTTTTACATTTACTTATTATTTATTTTATGTAACTTCAAAAGAAATAATATAAAACCTATCTATTTATTCAATTTTTATTTTTAACTTAATTTATTACTACTTAATTTATTACTACTTAAATTTAATAACTATATATATATATATACACATTAGTGTTTAAAATGTAGAGCTTTAAATCTAATTTATTTTTAAGATATATATTTTGAATTTCAATCATAGTTTCATTTACAATCTACATATATATGTATATATGTATATATATATGTATATATATATATTAGATAGCATGTTTATTGTTTAAAATATAAGTTTGGCAGATTTAAATAGTTATATAAGAAGATTATCAGTTTAAGATTTGCTACAAATCGGGTTGTCACATATATAATAACCTATTTTTATACAGAAGAATTTGTAGTTGTTTTATACTTACAGTCATCAGAGTACAACAATAAATACATCAATCTAGACAGTTATAATAACTTGTCCTCGTACGGTAGAAATATAAGTCATGTACGAAAATACGTCTCTGTCATCCAGCACATCTCTTGAGCTCCATAGCATCCTATCCTGAATCTGTAATACTCGGTCTGACCTGAGCATTATAATTAAATAACACCTGAGTCAGTCTGGAAAACCAGCGTGAGAAATCACACTCAATTTGAATTATTAAAGTTATCAAAATCTTAACAAGGGTATCTCATAAGACCGCGTCACACATGAACATGACGGGTTTTTCACTTACGATAACCAAAACATTTTATAGAAAATCCAGTAACATTATATAGTGTTTAAGTACAAGTACTTATTCAAATAGCTGAAATTGTTACATTAATTAAATTCTAGCATACTAGGCTCTACAAACAAAACCGTAAAGGCACATACTAGAGAATGGATTCCATACAACAAATGGCCTACTAGGGTACTTCCCATCATTTTACTCCTTTAGAAAAATGTACGGAGGACCTCATCGGGATACCCTATAACAAAAAACCGGCCTGCCACTAAGCCGGATAGTACCGAATATGTTATCACCATGGGTGCTCCCATCCTTAAAATCGAGCGCTCCCTTTTTCATGCACAACCATATCCATATTTTAAATATATTTCTAAGGGTATCTAGAAAAGTGATAACATACCCTAATTAGGTGTGCCCCACTTAGCCTTGCTGCATCTCCCATATTTAGTCATTCTCGGTTGATGAGGCTTGAGGCTAACGTTGCCTTTCAAAAACAATTCCACTTAGAATGCTCACTGTCCTTCAATGATGATGTTCTGACAACATTCGTACATACAAGTTGTCTTTGGTCTGGACAAACCGAATCAGTGTCTTCACTGTCTCCACTATATCCATTCGTAATGACCGAATCAGATCGAAGTGGTTTATGGATAACTAAATTTGATCCCGGTCTCTTCGAAATAATCAACAAATTTGGCCAAATTTGATAGTCGGTTATTTAACTATCAAATAACAACCATATGCGGTCGCTAGGCTTTATTATTAATCTTCAAACATTTATTTCAAAATATCCTTACAAAAATATAATTCAAATTTCTTTTAATATTTTAATATTTGGAAGCAAATTAAAATACTTTAATCCATAACAGGACATTCCTAAACCATCACAACATTTAGAAATATTTTCCCAATTTCATTTATAATTCAACACTTAGAAATTTATTTATTTAATAATAATCTCGTAGTTAAAATATTTCAAATCCATCCAAACCAATGCTTAGGAAATATCTTTAAGTATAACACTCCAAAATCATTTCATTTTCCAATACTTAGTAAATACTTCATTTATTTCCCATTTCTCAAATCCTTTACAATTCACCTGTAAATTTCTTATCTCCCTTTTAGTAAATTCTATAAGTTCCAGAAAAAATTAATTAATTTCCTTTAAAATCGATTTCACTATCATATAATTCCCACCACCCATTTCTAACTTCCTTTATGAATTCTAATTCATTCTTTTCGAAGTTCTCTTATTTCAATGGTTACCAAATTTCCACTAAATTTTCCAAAATTCCACCATAAGATTTCTCCTTTGAAAACCATTGAACACACTTTGTTTATGAATCTCGGGAGCATTTATAAATTAATTAAAATCACTCTTAAATCTCAGTATACATAAAATATTTTTTTTTAAAAGAATAGTATTTTGAAAAAACACGTTTAAGTAATTTATTTAAATATAAAAACATTCTAAATAAAACATCAAAACTCATTTCCCACTTATTTTACTATAACTAATCGGTTTACAAAGCGGATTATAAAATTTTGAATTTTATTTCAATTAATATTCTATATTTGAAAAATGCACTTCTAAATATTCCAATAATAACTAGCTTATAATTATATAGTTTAACAAATAAAAGTTCCTTTTAAAAAAACTTTGATTCTTAATAAAAATTTATTTTTTTCTTTAAAAATCCTAATAACCAATTTAACTTATCAACCTCCCTCGATTCAGAATATATCAATCCCATTTCGATTTCCAAAGCATTTTCACTTTTCAAAATAGAATCCATTATTTCCCCAAAACCAATTTTCATATCTCGACATAAACTCACACTGTTGAATTTATTCCAATTTATCAATTTTTATCCGTTTTTCTTATTTATAAACATTATTTATAAATTTATAAGCTCCTTAGAGTTTCACTTGTTTATAAAACTAATCCCATTTATAAAATCTTATTTCGTAAATCCATTTCTTAATAAATTCCATATATTTCACAAATATAATTAAAATATCGATTTCAAACTCCTTTTTGTATTATCCAACAATATCGTTTAAAAGTCCATCGTTTAAAAATCCTATATATAAATTATTTTTAAATCTCTATTTAAAATATATTTTTCTGAATAGTTAAGTAAAATCTAAAAATCAATTTATCGTTTAATCCAATCATTTTTCTTTTAAAATAACCAAACTTCAATATATATATATATATATATATATATATATATATATTTATATCCAAAATCTCCTTTCAATTCCTTCAAATTCAAAAATAATATTTATGGTATTTAAAATGCCGTAATTCAAGGCAGTGCTACTATAACATCCAATTAATTTACAACACAACTATGATCTATAACCGATTATTCTAACACATCAAATGTTACTATATATGAAAAACAATCAATATAAATTTGAGGAATCTAGTTGGATCCTTCCAACATGTTTCTTTGCATCCGGAGATGTTAATACAACATAAAAATATCCAATCCTACTTCTAGGATGATATCGCGGTATATACGGCCATTCGCTATTATGCGGGGCGCATATGGTCTTATCCGCTCCAAAAGGCGGGAATAATCAATCCAACTACTAATATATGTGCTGCTATGTATAATATCACATTTAACTGGTAATAACTTATCAATTCAATCACTCAATCAATTATTAACTTTAGCTATATAAAATTAACACCGATCATCCAAATGAGTGAGATTTACTCACCATGAAATTTTTTTGTAGTCCATTCCAATTTTAATTCTAGTTGAACAGCATTACATTTAATTATATATCCTAGCCATCTTCAGTAAATTTCGAGTCAATTTTTATTGCGAAATTTCGACCTTGTAAGAGATAGTTATACCTTTTATAAGCATTCGAATTTTTAATATATAATTATTTAAATTAACTATAAACATTAATAGTTAACTAACCTCAACCTAAAAACCTTACTCATCATGATAACATCTCCAGATCATGCTACGATCTTCCTTCCAATCGCAGAACCAACAACCCAAAAAAGCACGCTTTCCACTGCCTTATCCTAATGCCAACAATCGCCTATTCCTGGAACAACTCCGCCGTCACCGTACCTTTTCCGAGTTCACCCCTACTTTTCCCAACTCATACTGAAATGAGCTTGAAGTTTGCCATCCTCCATCTTTCACGCGTAGTCGTGCCTCCAACCTAGGTCTACCACCAAGCATGACTCGCGACCAAACCCCATATTGAGCAGCCCCCCAAATCGACTACGACATCTCCCTGCATTGCTGCATCTGCCCAAACATCGTGCTTTTGATCGATACGCAAGACCCCCTTTCCCAGTAATCATGACTCAATCGATTTACTATCTTCCCTGGTTGCTTCGTCCACCTCTCCTCGTTTGCTCCACACGACAAACTCCAAGTTGATATTGAATTTGATCGCCCTTCCTTTTTGTTTTAAAACAAATTTTGATTTCATCTTCGTTCAACTAAAAGAGTGAAAAGGGGATACGTGTTTTTATTCGATTTCATTCTTTTTTTTAATTTGAGAACGAGATCATGATTTTTAAAAGGAATTATTTCTAAAGTGGGAAAATGAAGGTGCACGTGATTTTAAAGAGGAAGGAGGCACAATCTAATTGAAATAATAGAGAGAAGAGCTTAAGTATAAATTTGGGCTTGCTTCAGAAGAAAGGAACGACTTTGAATTTTCCAATTTATAATACCATTTAATTATAAAATATCTTGTTATACATATCTTGAAATCTTAAACTCCTACGGAGGCATGCCACCTGGCGTTCCTAAAGTCATACCATTATTTCGAACACAATGGAACAAGTTTCGAGTCCTAATTTGGTCGTATGGAGAAGATTGCGTTTAAATTGACTATTTAAATTAATTTCAATTAAATTATTTCTAAGCGTTTCTATCCCGCTAACCAAATGGTAAATCCAAATACTACAAAATCTGATAATAATACACTAGTATGGATTCAATGGAATTAGTTTCATCAAATTTCGAGACCGTGCCCTGTATCGCAATTTTTAATCATTGATAAAATCGACGAATTCTAAAATTTACAAAATCGGTTGAAATTTTCAGTTTTAAAATTTTACTGATTAAATTATAATTCCAAATCCAATACATAAAACCATTTAAATATCCCAAATCAAACTTTGAAAATCCGAATAATTAATCCAGCAAGGGTTATGCTAGTCCTATATTAGCAAGATCGTTAAGTACGATCTCGGCACATTTTTCTAGAGGTGTACTATGATGGGTGGTACCCCAATAGCCCAATCACTGTAAGGAATCAAATATCCACTACGAGATTGTAATGTTTTAGTTGTATACCAAATACGCTGAAACGTGAGATGCAAGCATTTCAGCTTTTTTTTAGTTTATTTTCTATAGACACTATCATAACATCAGATGATTATATATAAAATGTTTTGGTTATCGTAAGGTAAAAACTCTCGTACTTATGTATGGCATGGTACTAAGACATACCTTTTATTTTCAAAGGATTTTGATAACAGAATCAATTCAAATTGAGTGCGTTTTCGCACGGTGGTTTTTCAAGACTAGCTAAGTTATTTTTTTTATAATACTCGGGTCAGACCAAGTGTTACAGATTCAGGTTAGGATGCTATGGACCACAAGAAACGAGCCGGAGGAGTCTCAAGCGTATTCCATGTACTTGATTATATTACGATGTGTATGTATGTTGTATTCAATATTTGTGAGGATAAGTTATTATAACTGTCAAGATTAATTATTGATTGTTGTACTCTGATGATTGTGTGCATATTAATACCTATAGATTCTTTTGTATAAAAAGTTTCTATTATCTATTATATATTATTCCGCTGCTATTTATGAGATTCTATGTGTTGTTTCCGCTTCTTCTTCTATCCACTTCTTTCTCATAGTTATATGTCTTTTCATACAATTTGTGTTGGACAAGTGTGATTTAATGTTAGCCCAAAAGGTATGGAATGGCAGGTTGATACACACGCTTAGATGGAATAAAGAAATAGCTCTATGAAGTTTCACTCCAAAAATATGCTAAATAGAGATGACGGTACCGATGTGATCATGCCGGTGGTGGCTTCTCCTGGTTTTGTATTTCTCACACAAATTTCATAGGAATCACTGTCTACCAATTCGAAGAGGGATTAAGAAATTTGGGCTCAAAATACATTAAAGGGAGAGGTTTACCCCGACCACTTATGTCCACCTCGACCTCTCATGTTAACTTCATTGATGTTGTGACTTCTTGGGACACCTCCATATGGAATTAGAAGAGAGATGTAAAAAGTACAAGCTACTCCGAGCTAAGGAAAAAGTTACACTAATGACCTCACATGCTAATAGGTTGATATCATATTGTTTAGGAGAGAAGTTGGTAAGGACTTATTTTGGATGACCAATGACCAATGGAAATAGAATGGAACGCCTTAAAATTAAGTAGGATGAAGGATGAAAGAAGAATCGAAGTGATTTGAATTATGGTGAGAAATCAACCCCCACATGATCAGGTCGATGCCGATACCTAGTGTTAGCTCAGGACATTCTACAAATTTGAACACTATTTCGGGTCGATATTTGGGCTCTGCCCTAGGTGGATTTCTATCCCAATACGACCGTTCCCTTAATAAATACTGGTTTACTAGCTACCAAAAGGAGGGAGAATTCTTTAACTGTACAAACCACTCATCTTCTTCACCTCTAACCTCTCCCCCATTAAAATCGCTTAGGAAACAACTATCTGTTGTTCTAAAACATAGATCGGTAAATTCTTAGTGCAAAAGATTCTCAAACTCTCCAGAGACATCAATGTAAATTTGAGATCTACTAGATTATGATTAGGCTTGAGAAGACTAGTTGTAATCCAGAGAGCGAGAGTAATTAATATAATGATTGAAGTGGACGTAGACTAGAGATTATGCCTAACCACTACGAAAGCTTATGTGGGTTCTTATTTATTTTTTGCCTTTTCAATTTACTTAATATGAACTTATGCTCTCATCTTGACTCTGGGTATTGATTCAGATTTTAGGTTACCATAGCACATTTCTATGTTATTAGGGAAAGCTTTCTTATTATAGTAGTTATTATAAAAAAAGATATTGACACATTTGTATTCTCATTTGGGCGATTCTACAGCTTGATAATACGTAGTTTATTTACATGTAGGTTTTTACTAGGTTTTTCCCGCTATTTTTATGCATTATTAGACATATGGTTAGTTATTAGACTTTTCATCAAATTTTGTGATACACCTTTGATGTGTTGGAACCTTAGTAATGTTGGAGAAACGTTCATAAGTATCAAATGTTGAAGGAATTTCATCATGGTCCTCCAAATATTTCTTCCATATTGCTTCCTGAAATTCCGTTGGAAACCATTTCAACATTAATTAATTATTTGTTAGAAAAGTGGTGGAGATATATGAAGTGACCTAAAAATAAGGTTTTGTGTGTTTGGGGGGGGGGATAAATAAGAAATGTTAGTAGGTTAGTTTGAATTAACTATCTCTAAATTACATTTCAAAATGCATATACATACATGCTTTAAGCTTTATTTGCTGCTGTATTTGGTTTATAAAATTTTCATGGATTAAATGAAAATTATGGTCTATTAATTGGCACCCTTTTAACAGACATAAGCCATCAGATTACTTTGGTTTCATTAACAATCAATAATTAAAAAATTTAGCGATGGTGTACACATTATACCCTCCATCTTTATCCATATTTGCTCAATTACATATAATTTTACACAACTAACCATGCATATATAAATACATAGCTTAACTGATATTTTAACATAATTCATCTATACAAAAAGTTACATGGTTGTAAATAATTCCTTTTAGAAGACAAGTGGCTAATTTCATTAACAAAAAAAAGTGTTTTTAGTTATAAAACAACATTTTTTTGGAAAAACAAGCTTTGTTATCTATCACTTGAAATAATGGAATTTAACATATATTATAAATTACATTAAGATTATTGTCTTTAATAACACGAAAGAAGTTTAATTTTCTTCCTTAAATAAAGGAAATGTGAACTTGCAACAATTATTCTATATACAAAGTTGCATATAATCTAAACAAATTTTAAGCGTGCATTTAGACAATAAAGACAAATCGCAAATCATTCTTTAGGCAAAAATTATCATGTTAAAAAAATAACTACTAAAAAAATGGATTTTTACAAATGCATAATGTCAGTTTTTATAAAGTTACGAAAATTATATTTTTTGTGTGTTCCAAGTAACTATAACCACACCAGAAAATCCAAAGTAAATAAATTTTAATATGAAGTGTATTTTAGAAGAACTAAAAAGTGTAGGGACCAAATTTTATATAGAAAAAATATTTTTTTTATTCAATATTCGTCTTATGTTAGATTCTCATTTTGGAAAATTATTCTCCCTAGATTAAGAAGGATACTGATTCAAAATAAATCATAATTTTGGTTTTAAAGTTTGAATACTATTTTTCTTACACGGTAAGAACCAAATCGTTATTTTGACACTAAATGGAACGTTATAATCTCATGAAAAAAGCACGAAACTTGTATATAAATTAGTATCAGTGACTTAAACTTGCATAATAATAATTTAACACTGTCCAGACGAACAAAAAAATCAAAGATAAATGATTTTTAATAGTCATGGTAACTTATTATAAAAAGTGCCATCGGCTTCATCATACAAAAAATAATCGATTATAGAAAAACATCAAAATTAATGATATTTTATATAAAATGTCTATTACTGTTGCATTTTATTTATGCCGACTTTTTTCCCATTAAGATTTCTTGTTAGTTTTAAACAATGAATATGCCAATACATGAATCATAATCTACTACTTTCTTTAGATTCATCCAATAAAGAATTAAAAAATAGCATTAATAAAGAATGTACATTAAAAATAATTGGAAGTTATAAATGTAAAACATATTGGAAAATAAGGAATGTTCGTAGGTTCGTTTTAACTAACTATCTCAAAATTACATTTCAAAATGCAAATACAATTCATGCTTTAAGCTTTATTTGCTGTTGTATTTGGTTCATAGATTTTTCATGGATTAAATGAAAATCGTGGTCTATTAATATGCACCCTTTTAGCCGACATAAGCCATCAGACTACTTTGGTTTCATTAACAATCAATAATTAAAAAAATTTAGCAAAGATGTACACATTATACCCTTCATCATTATCCACTTTTGCTCAATTACATATAATTTTACACAACTAATCAATCATACATAAATACATAGCTTAAATGATATTTTAACATAATTCATCTATACAAAAAGTTACATAGTTGTAAAGAATTCCTTTTGGAAGACAAGTCGCTAATTTCATTAACAAAAAAGATGTATTTTTAGTTATAAAACAACATTTTTTTGGAAAAACAAGCTTTGTTATCTATCACTTGAAATAATGGAATTTAACATATATTATAAATTAGATTAAGATTATTGTCTTTAATAACACGAAAGAAGTTTAATTTTATTCCTTAAATAAAGGAAATATGAACTTGCAACAATTATTCTATATACATCGAGTTGCAAATAATCTAAACAAATTTTAAGCATGTATTTAGACAATAAAGACAAATTGCAAATCATGCTTCAGGCAAAAATTATCATGTTCAAAAACTAACTACTAAAAAGTTGGATTTTAACGAATGCATAATGTCAATTTTTATAAAGTTACGAAAATTATAATTTTTCGCGTGTTTCTAGTAATTATAACCACATCAGAAAACCCAAAGGAAATAAATTTTAATACAATGGGCATTTTAGAAGAATTAAAAAGAGTAGGGACCAAATTTTATGGAAAAAATATTTTTTTATTCAATATTTGTCTTATGTTAGATTCTCGTTGTGGAAAATTATTCTCCCTAGATTAAGAAGGATATTGATTCAAAATAAATCATTATTTTGGTTTTAAAGTTTGAATATTATTTTTCTTACACAGTAATAACCAAATCGTTATTTTGATAATAAATGGAACGTTATAATCTCATGAAAAACGCACAAAACTTGTTATAAATTAGTATTAGTAACTGAAACTTACATAATAATAATTTATCAATGTCCAGAAGAACTAAAAAATCAAAGATAAATGTTTTTTAATAGTCATGGTAATTTATTATAAAAAGTGTCATCGGCTTTATCATATAAAAAATAATCGATTATAGACAAACATCAAAATTAATGATATTTTATATAAAATGTCAATTACTGTTGCACTTTATTTCTGCCAATTTTTTCCTCTTAAGATTTCTTGTTAGTTTTAAATAATGAATATGCCAATACATGAACCATAATCTATTACTTTCTTTAGATTCATCCAATAAAGAATTAAAAAATTAGTTGTTACAATATTATGAATGTACATTAAAAATAATTGGTAGTTATTAATATAAAATATATTGGAAAATATTATTGCAAATTATATCTAATTATCTTAATATATACATGTACAATATGATTCATGTATCAAATGTATTATATTAATCCCCATAATGAATTCTCTTTTGCTCAATTAATATGCAATAAATTTTATTGTCAGATTTCCTTCTCGACTTAACATTGACAAATACCAAATCAATAATATAAATACGGTGGGAATTTCACTCACAATTCCATTGTAGAATACAAAATTAAAAATGGATCTTCTAAAGAGTTTCTTTTTTTTAGTCCTTGCCATTACAATACTAAATGTAAAAACAATATTAGGTTTTTCTGATATTGATATTTTGTCAATGGAAGTTGGTGAGAAAGGATTGTCACAAGACCACCAAACAAACATTCAATCTACAATAGAAGGTGCGATGGAAGATACAGAGAAAGAAAAAATGGAATATATCTTTGAATCGGATCTTGATCATTTTGGTCCTCATGCTCCATCTTCGAAAGAACATCATGCTCCTGCTCCCTCTCCTCACAGTCACCATAATTACCAAAAGCACCATGGAAATGCTCCAGCACCACACCATCACCACAATCACCACGCTCATGCTCCAACTGCTCACCATCACCACAAACACCATTCTCACGCTCCAACTCATCACCATCGCCACAAACACCATCCTCACGCTCCAGCTCCTCACCATCGCCATAAACACCATGCTCATGCTCCAGCTCCTCACCATCGCCAGGAACACCATGCTCAAGCTCCAGCTCCTCACCATCGCCAGGAACACCATGCTCACGCTCCAGCTCCTCACCATCGCCAGGAACACCATGCTCACGCTCCAGCTCCTCACCATCGCCAGGAACACCATGCTCACGCTCCAGCTCCTCACCATCGCCAGGAACACCATGCTCACGCTCCAGCTCCTCACCATCGCCAGGAACACCATGCTCACGCTCCAGCTCCTCGCCATCGCCAGGAACACCATGCTCACGCTCCAGCTCCTCCCCATCGCCAGGAACACCATGCTCATGCTCCGGCTCCTCACCA
Organism: Allium cepa; assembly: GCA_030765085.1. Classification (NCBI taxonomy): domain Eukaryota; kingdom Viridiplantae; phylum Streptophyta; class Magnoliopsida; order Asparagales; family Amaryllidaceae; genus Allium; species Allium cepa. The sequence continues at coordinate 743,534,400 of CM060931.1, read as the reverse complement.
TCGCTAGGAACACCATGCTCATGCTCCCGCTCCTCACCATCGCCAGGAACACCATGGTCCTTCTCTTGCCCCTAACCATATTGTCCTTGCTGATCTTTACTACTAAGATTGATCATTATATCCTTAGTTATGAGTTCTTCGTTTTCCCCTTATGTACTAAAATCAAGTAGACATATCTCTTTATCGATCTCATAATGTATTTGGATTTCAATAAAGTTATTTTTGTTTAAAAGCTACAAACAATGACATATTTAGATTATTTTTACATTATTGTTTTAAATGATATTAATTAGATAATAGACAACATATAATGTATCATTATGTTACACTTAATGTAGCGGTTAATCATATCGAGAACTAATAATTATATGATTTTTTGGACGAAAACTTTGTGATCTACTTTAATTTATAAGTTCAATTTCTTCTCTTCCAATTTTTACTTCTGCAAAATAGTAAAAGTTATTTTGATATAGAACTTCCCAAAGCTCATTATTTTGACAATGAGCTTTGTATTAATTAAGTTGAAAAGGTTCTCTTTTAGTTTTGGCCTAAATTAGAACCTATAAACTAGAAACATAAAACCAAGAAAACCATACAAATTCATTATACAGACACAAATATGTTATTCTCGACATTTTCATCCTTAATTTTTCAGTGGAAAGAAATCTAAATATTCCTCACTCGAATTTCACTAATTGTGTTTAGATCAACCTCTCCCATACTATCAATCATTCCTATAACAATCGCCCTCATCTTCCAATCTAGTCCCCAAATCATTTAGATAATTTAGGTGGTTCTTCTTTATATAGTATGAGTAATCATTTTTAAGTTAATTTAACGTGTACTTAAGATGAATTGTAAATATTGGATCGGTAATTAGGTTGTTTGCGTTAGTGTAATTTTCAAATACAATGTCTTTGACCTAGTATGAAATCATCATTTACAAATTATCTTTTATCGAGGTCAATGTGACGACCTAGAATTTTTAGATAATTGAAATTAGGATATTTAATCGATTTTAAATATTTAAAATTTCGTTTAACTTCAATTCCAATTATCACTATTTATTTGGATAATTAAAATATTTGATTTAATAAAGGGAAGTTGGGTAAAATATTAAATCTGGAGTTTTAAGCTGGTTAAAAATAATTTAAAGGCTTATGAAATTTATGTTGATAATACTGAAGGTAAAAGAATTTTTGAAATTGAATTTAAAGGTGATTTGTTAAGTTATAAAATTATATCGTTTAAATTGATAATTAAAAATAGCCATCAGAGGCGCAGTCTCGAAATTCGAGAAACCAGTTCCATTGGATCCGTAAAGTGTTTTATTATCGGATTTCAATTTTTGTAGCATTTGGAGTTATCATGGGTAGCATAATAGATAAACACGATGAAATTTAAATCGAAATTCAATATGATAGCTGGGTTCAAAAATCTATCTTCTCCATACGATCGAGTTAGGACTTGAAATCTTTTCCATTGCATTCGAAATAGGGGTATAACATTAGGGACGCCTAGCAGCATGCATCGATAGGCGGTCGATATTTTGAGTTACGATTTCGAGATGATTCAAATCTAAATTTAATTATTATATATATACATATATATATATATATATATTGACTGGTCAAAATAATTCGTACGAGAGCTTTTTTCTTTTCTGCATCAATCTAGTGTAGCATGTTGAGTAAAGCACGCAACCATCTACACGTGTTTCTCCTTTTCTGGTTAAATCTCACGCAAGGAAGAAAGAAAAGTAAAAAGGTAACCGATAAAAATAAATATGCCCACTTTCAGTAAAAAAATAAAAATGAATCAGTTCTTCCTTTTACCCTTCCCAAATTTATTCACGAATCTCATCTCTTACCCTTCAATCGAATCTGCATCTTAGAAATAAAAAAATGTAGTCGTTCGAAATCAAATTCGAATCGAGTCTTGTGGAGGTTATCTTTGGGCAGCCGCGTTCGTGATATTCGAGGGTAGGGGAGCGAAGTCTAGCGTTCGCAAGTGCGTAGGAGAGAGATGAGGTCTCGCCTTCCATGTGACGAGGGGTCGGCTTCGATGTTTGGTCGAGGTCACATCTGGGAGACGGTCGTCTTGTTGGCAAAGCAATGCAGACATGCATGCGTGAGTAGAGGTGTGCATAGGGTGTGATGTCGCGATGTAGTGGTTGGAGCGAGCCAGGGTTCGGCAGCATGCATCGCGAGTCAGGCGTGATGACGTAAGCAAGTGGGGTTCTAATGACTTCGAGGTGGTCTGGCCAAAGGCGGGGCTAGGGGTATAGGCGCGACGTTCTGGTTGATGGTGCTTTTTTTTCAATTAAAAAAAATATGCATATATATAAAAAAATATACAGTGAAGTATAAAGATGCAGATTGTTTTCAAATGAATATATATATATATATATATATATATATGTATGTATGTATGTATATGTGCAGAAATAATAATATATACATGTAGTTTCAAAAGGGAAGAAGATAAATATGGATATACAAATTTTTAAATTATTAGTTATTTTGAAATAATGGAAGGGTAATTAGCTTGTTTAAATTAAATTTATTAAATGGAAATTGATCATTCAATTAGTTCAAATGTTAATAAACCGTGTAATGTGTATACAATGTCCGAAATCATGGAGAGACAAGTCAGTTTGGATCAGACTACAAATTAAAATCAAAGGCGAGTTAGTCTCACTCACTTGGATTACCGTTTAAATTAAAATATTTAAAATTTAAATAATTGGTTGATTGCATCAATTGATGATATACTATCAATCTGATGTGATATTATGTATAGTAGTTTATATACATATATTGGATTGATTGATATTTCCTCATTATATACCGGATCAGACCCTATGCACCCCGCTAATAACGGATGTCTCGTTATACCACGATGTCCCCTTAAAGTGGGATTTGGTACTAACATCTGTGGATGTAGAGGAAAATTGGTTGGGGGATGTAACTGGATTCCTCAAAATATTGAAATTTGATTTCATAATCCGTGATATGATTTATTGATTTATCTGTGATAGATTATATTGATTATATTGGGATTTGAAATATTGAATGCTATGGGTTGATTGAATATATTTTGGGTATATTGAGATATCAAAAATATAAAGATTGGATTTTTGAAGGAATTAAAAAGAGAAGTTTTAAGTAAAATAATTTTAGTTAATTTGGTAAATTTAAAGAACGAAATTGCGATGGAATAAAAGTTGATTTTTAAATCCTAATAACTAAATTCTGAGTATGGGAAAAGGGATTTTTGAATAAATAGGAATAAATTAATTTTGAAACTTATGTGGTATTGTTTAAAGAAATAAAGGATTTATTTTTGAATTCAGGGTTTAAAATAGTTTGGGAGGAACAAAGAAGAATTTTGGAAAAAAAATATATGAAATTGGTTTTTTCGGTTTAAATAAAAATTTAAATCATAATAAAGGAGTAAAATCTTTAATTAATGGGTTTTGAAATAAATTTGAGTAAGAAAGGAATTTATTTTAAAATGGAGTTAATTTCCAAAATCGAATTGAAAACAGACTAAGTGTTGATACTGTGATTAAAGGAGAATGAGATTATGGAATTTATAAATGGGGTTTGTAAATAAAGTGAATATAATATTAGTGGATATTTGAAAGTATAAATTCATGGTGGGAATTTATAAGAAAGGATAATTTGTTTTAAAAATAAAAATGGTGGTTTTATTTTTAAAGGCATGGAAAAGAAATTTTTGGGTTTGGGACGTAAATTAAACCAAAATAAATCGACAAGGATTTATAAATAGTTAGACGGATTATGTTGGAATGGAAGGTGTATTTCCTAAAAAGCTAAGTATATTTTTCAAAAGAAGATATCTAAGCATAAATTAAAGGATTTTTAAGTTGTTTTAAAAGTGTATTTTTAGAGAAATATATTTATTTTAAATTGTTAGAATTTTACTGTAAATATTTATTTAAAATTAATTATAGCGGTAATTATTTTAAAAGGTTAAATTAGTGTTATGATTTAAAAGATAATTATTAAATATTTATACTTTATACAATAATTTTATTCTAAAAATAGTTTGTGGCTAAAGTTTTACTTGGAAAATGATTTTAGAGTTTCATAACTATTATTTTGAGTACAGTGATTTAAGTAGTTTTATTTCAAAGGTTTCAAGCGTGTGTTTTTGGGTAAAGTGATTTAAATAATTAAAAATTTAATTTTAATAAGGCTTGGAGTTTTTCAGTGGAAATAAAATAATTGGTTGAACTGATTGTTTATTTGATCGTTAACTAACCGATTATCAAATCTAGACCCAAAATATAACTTCGGAAATATCTTGAAGAGGAATGGGACTTATATGGTATAGTTACCGTTCGAGGTGCTATACTATACGTATAAACTCGTTCGTTCTTCTAGGATGTTGATAATGAAATCCATCCACCAACGGTTAGGCGTTGAACTCCAATCAAATTTTCGTTTGTGTATTTCCTAAAGAACCGGGGTTGAGTTTACCGAGAAACAGCGAACGTTTTTTCGAAGAGACTGGTATCGAATTTGTGATTCGAAAACCACTTCGATCGGACGAGCATGTTTTCGTGAGGAAGACAAGAGTTTAGAGTCGAAGATGGAGAAGTGAAGTGCAAAGGATAATCGCTACTAACCGTGAGGGTGATTGTAAAATGGATGTAGTAGGAGTAGTGCCTTCGATTTCGTTCGGACCGGGAGCGGACTTGTATGGATGTACGCTATCAGAACATCGTTAGGAGGACAGTGAGCATTCTAAGTGAATGTGTTCTAAAAGGTAACGCTTAGCCTTGAGCCTCATCAACCGGGAATGACTGAAAATCATGGGATATGTGGCAAGGCTAAGTGGGTAGCACCCAATTAGGGTAATTCATCCCTGTCTAGATGTCCCTTCTTTGGCTCTGTGGGACGGTTGCTGGTCCCAACCGTTGGGTGATCTTATTCGGACTATCCAGTAAAGGGTAGCTCCGGTCTTGTGTTGCAGAGGATTGGGAGCGGTCCTCGGTATGCTGATCTAGACCAGGTACCGTGACAAGTGTACCCAAGTACCTAGTCATTAGTTGGAAATGCATTCTCTCTACGTGCCTTTACGATTTTGATTGCAAATCCTAGAATTTCTGGAATTTAATGAATGAATTAGTATTTGTACTTAAACACTATTATAATATCAGAGGATTTTGATAAGAAATGTTTTGGTTATCATAAGGCAAAACCCGACATGTTTATTTGTGGCATGGGCTTACGAGATACACTTTGATTTTCAAAGGATTTTGAAAACTCTAATAATCCAATTGATTGTGTTTTCTCACGCTGGTTTTTCAGACTGACTTGTATAATGCTCGGGTCAGACCGAGTATTATAGAATATTGGATAGGATGCTATGGAACTCAGAAGACGAGCTGGATGGCGAGACGTATCACATGTACTTGATGTGTATTCCGTTGTGTAGCATAAGCTGTATAATCAGCTTCTGTGAGGACAAGTTAATACAACAATCCAATATTCTGCTATTGATTGTGTTGTACCTTGATTATGTAATGTATAAAACAGTTACAGTTTCTTTTTGTATAAAGACCAGTCATTTATCTATTATATATTGTTCCGCCATGATTGTGAGATTCTGGTGTTTGTTTTCTGTTTCTTTTTCTACCACTTTCTTCTTTAACCCTAATGGTTTGTATTTCCGACCATTTTGAGATGAACTGAAGGGGTACGATTTTGCGGGCTGTTACAGTGGAATCAGAGCAGAAGGTTAAGCGAGAACCATGGCTCTAGTGGGAATTACTCATTGGAGATGGAGTCAATAATGCTCTAGAATGAGTTTGAGAGTATTAATAGATTTGAGCGATATTTGTTAGTGAATGTAAAATTGTTTTGTACTGTATTGATTAGTTTGTTGAGTGGTTTATGGATTCTGGTTAATACGAGTAATTAATGTAATTGATAGGGATCTCTAAACACATGTACAGAATAATTCGACACTTTATCGTTTTAAATAGGGTAAACGAAATAATTTTTCCCAAATTATTTACATATACGAAACAAATAATTTTGAGGAATTATTATAAGTATATATGGTTTCTTGTTTGTTAGGAAGTGATAATATTAAATTATTGTCATTTTGTGTGGAATTGAATAAGAAAATGAAATTATAACCAAAAGCTAAGGAATAAATTCATATAACAAAATGAGATTTATAAATGTGAATTAAAATTGTGATTTATAATTTGAAATAGAATAAAATTCCAAAGAATATTTGAATATAGATTGAAAGGATTTGAAATATGGAAATTTGGAAATTTATAATTTCGTTTGTGTTTGAAATGTATTTTCAAAGTTTTTGGAGGAATAATAGTAATATTATTCAGAAATATTTTTGAGTTGGATATGAAATCTGGTGGGATTTGGAATTAAAAATATTTGAAGCATTTTTGTAAAGAATAAAAGCACTAAACTCACTTCGGTCGCTGGAAAATAATTTCGATGATGACTGCAGCATAATCGATGCAGTCTGAGATCAATGTAGGAGTGGAGAAGTTTCATTCGGCAGCGAAATTCAACAGTGCTGATGCTTACAGTTACGTGGGCTTTTGTCGTGATGGCAACGTAAAACCTGGTGTAGCTGCGATCTGTGGCGGGTTCCATGGTGTAATCGAGGGTCGCGGAGGCCTACAATTTTTTATTGTTTTGCCGGGATGGCAACGTAATCATCTAGTTAACTACGACCATGAAAGGGATGATGAATTCCAGAGCATTCTCACCAAAAGTGTTTGCTATAATTTCAAAAATGTTTTCTAAGTGTTTTCACTGGATGTTGAAGACATGTCTGCCAAGTACGTATGGATTTTCAGTCCTGCGCCTGATCAACGTATGACCGAATTTCTATGAGAACTAGGATGGACTTGTTGAGACATCGAGTTAGAAAGGTATTTTTATAAAGCTATTTTGGCAATATTATATAGATTTTAAAAGTGTTTTAAAAATTTAAAATGAGTTAAGAGTTAAAAATGTTTAAAAATAATTTAACTTATAATTCACATTATAATTTAAAATTCTTTCTTCGTTCCTTCTCAAGGACGAAAAGATTAAAAGGGAAGGAATGTGATAACCCAGATTTTTGGACATCTATTAATTGGTAATTAACTGATTTTAACTACTGAAACACTGATTTATAAGTTGAACAAATATTTCTGATAATATATATATATATATATATATATATATATATATATATATATATATTTGTGTGTGTGTGTATCAAAATAAATATTTATGTGATAAACTTCTTTTATAATTATTTAAAGTGTGCCAAAGCTTATTCTTTTTCAAAACAAATAAAATATACATTTGTTTATGTACATATATATAAGTAGATTGTAAATAGAAATTGAATTTTGAAAATTCAATATGTATATCTTAAAAATAAATTAGATTTAAAAACTCTATATTTTAAAAACTAGTATATGTAAATATGGTAATTAATTTATTAAAAAAATTAAATAGTTTATTTTCTTTTAAAATGTTACATGAATAAATGTAGTCTATATATATTTACAAATATGTAAACATGATACGTATACTAATAAAATATAAGGAAACATTTAAATATTATTTTTGACATTTGTAGTTTGTGCACGCCATGCAAATAAAAAGTGGCAATTTTGTTTCTTTAAAATTTAATTTATAAATATAGTGTTAGAGAAAACTAGGTTAATACTTATTCTTCACAATCTTTTCATCTTTCATCATCTTCTAAAACCAAAACTAAAAGAGGATTTAAATCAAAACAACAACAGTTTTTTCAACTTTTCAATTTGAAGATCAAGCAAAGACCAACCAAACGTAGATTCATTTCAATATCAAGCTTCAAATTCATCTCAAAATCAAATTTCAAGATCAATAGAAAAGATTAAAGTTCGTCCCCTTTTTTCATTTTTTATGATTAAACGTTTATTTTAAAAGAAACTTAATCTGTGTTCGCACACTAATGCACGTGATAAATAACTGTTGTTATGTTGAGAATATAATTTACATGCATGAATTTATCCTAGAATATAGTTGGATAACTATGTATATATATGTGTGAATGTCTTTTTATTAATATCTTACCCTGTCTTTGTTTAAATAGACTAAATAAGTTTCAAAAAAATCTGTTAACGCTCAAATTTAAACGCTAACACCCTGGTGAATAGGATGTGATTGTGAAAGCACCACCCGTTCGTACGGGAATCAGAAATAAGCAGAAAGTATGCAGAAAAACAGTAAGAGACACAGTATTTATAGTGGTTCGGCTCATAATCCAGCCTACGTCCACTTTAATCTTTTTATCACTAGTTTGATTACAATCCTTTACAAGATCTTTCAATTACAACACACTTCAAGTTATAGGATATGTAAAACAAGTGGCTCAAGCTTTGATGTTGACGATCATCTTCAAATCCATGGTGAATGTGGATGATTCCTTCATGGAGTTCCTTTAGAAGTTTGTTGGATCTGAAAAGCTTTGAAGTAGTCTGGAATTCGGCAGAGTAATGGCGCTTGAAGAGAATCCCAAAAAAAAAGTCCTTTTAATGTTGAAGGTAGGGTGGTATTTATAGGCAAAGATTATGGACTTAGGCTCGGTCTTAACTCCTCACCGACCCAGTTAAGTCGCAGCCGGCTTATAGGAGCCCTCACATGATCAAGCTGCGTTGGATTTGCACAAGTCCAAAGTCGTTACCGGGTCAAGCTAGGTCGTAGGTCGCCCCCTCTCTCTGATGCATGGCCTCCGACTTAAATGGGAAGTGCATGTTTAAATAGGTCGTTACCGATTTAAAGAATTGACGAACTAAACGTGAACTAACTCCCCTTCACTTGCCCAGGTCGTGCACGTCCTAGCACAGACCATGGGTCGGTCACGACACAAGTGTAAGTCGCGAACTTGTTCCACTCAGTTAGGTCGGTAAGCATGTTAAGTCCTTAAGTCGGATCGAATTAGGTCGGCAGCTTCATTAGGCAGTTAGGTCGGCGTCACGTTAAGTCGGATCCCTTGTCATTTCTTGAGTCGTTAGGCCAGTTCCTTCTGAAGCACTAGGTCGGCACCTATGTGAGGGCATTGGGTCGGCAAGTCATGCGAATGGTTAGGTCGGCCTGCTTTTTAAGCCTTAAGCAGTTAGGTCGGTATGTCCTTTAGATCGGCAGACCCTGCACAATTCTTACTCAGTTAGGTCGGCATCTCTTGGGTCGGCGCCATCTCCACACACTAGACTTGCTGAGTCGTAACCGAGATAGGGTTAACATCTGCCCCTCGAAGTATACGCCTTAGACTTAAGTCGTGTGCTTCGAAATACCTTAGCTCGGCTTCTCTTAGGTCGGTAGATCGCGTACGACTTACCAGTTAGTGTTGTTTAACATTTCTTCACCATGAGATATAAATTAGCCCCCTTCCTCCTTTTTCTTTATTCAAACCCTTGCTCAATTCCGCCATTAAAGCACCCTCAGATCTTAAAGGCAACTTTATTCAATCGATCACAAATAATCTCTGCTACGCATCGTGTAAGTGGTTTTCCTGATTGTAATTTATTGCCGATTCACATTTCTTGTTTGTTAGAACTCGAATCGCCTCCTTGCACCGAATCGCCTCCTTGCACGACGCTTCATTATGAACCCCATCGTATTCATAGTTGATGAAACTTAGGTTATGAAGTTTTGGCTTCAGATTGGTCGTTGAGGCGATGAAGATGGTTTATCATCTTAAGCTCGATTCCGAATTGTTCAATTGGGTGATTCGGCAGCATGAGTAGAAGTGGGTGTTGAAGGAATGGCTATAGGGTTATCGGGTTTAATGCTGTGGGATGTTGGCTCGAAGGCGAGTTAGTGGGTTTAGGTGGCTTAGCCTTCGACCGATCTAGCTCTTACACGACCTTAAATCGTGGTTGAGATAATGCTTGAGAGAATTCCGCCGACCTAAACATTAAAGCTTAGATCGTGACCGAGTTAAGACTTGGAGAAATTCCTGCCCTTCGACTTAGAGCTTGCCCTCTTATCTCCCCCATGCGAACTAGAGGAAATGAGTCGCCAAGCTGAACCACCTAGATTCTGACCCGTTACCGACTTAGTCTTATCTCGCATGAGAATTTTTTGAACCGTAGCCGAGCTAACACTTGGGCTCTGGACGTATTGACACTTAGAAACATAGGCCTTCTTCAAGTATTTTGACCCGGACTTCCGACTAAGTTGTTTACATTTTGAACATTTTGAACTGTCCTAGCTTCAAGTTTGCTTGAATTCCATTGTGTTACTTTACAGATCATTCTCATTTTTAAGCTGTAAACCTGTCGAGAATAACAAACAAACAAAGAAAACCAAGGCGCATATACTGCCATTGACTGCCCGTATCGAATGACAGATTAGTCAAGACAAGATGAGAGACATGAATATATTGCATGAAACGCTGTGAATTAATTGATTATAGTAAAATATTAATGCAAAGTATCAACAATTTGAACTGATTTGTTTGCATCAACATTGTATTTGCATATTCAAACTCAAAACAAAGATTCCTGGTTTTTATAACTAACAAATGTTTGCTAGGTTTTATTCCAGTTACCTTTGCTTATTGTTTGATTGATACTTGTACAACACTTCACACACTTTAGGAAACGTGCACCTTCATGTTTGAATATCCAATTGCTTGTGTAGAATGACTTCCCATCAAGGAGAAGAAGCAGCAAGTCAAGAAGAAGAAACTTTCCCGATAGCTGTTCCTATACAGAATCCTCCGGAAAGAACTTCGACTATTCTATCTTCGAGAACATTTATTCAGTTGCGTACTCAATTCGGCTTTGCTGAAGATGATGTCATATTTCCTGGACCGAATGATACTGCTGACAGGCCTCCTTATGGTTTTGTCGCGGTTAATCGTCATATGTGCTTAAGTGGGGCGATCCCACCTTTCAATGACTTTCTTCGAATTCTTCTTCTTCGGATGTCAATTTCTCCGTTCCAACTTCATCCTAATGGTTACGCTATCTTGATGGGGTTGGGTGTTTTGTTCAGAAGAAATCTTGACCGACTGCCGAGCTTCGAAGAAATTCGCTACTTATGCTCGTTTGCAAAGAGCAAAGACCATCCTTCTCTTATCATTGTGAGAAGTGCAAGAAACCGCAAGCTCATTCTTGATCTTACTGAAAGTGTCCATGGATTTTTAAACCAATTTTTCTTTGCCCGCAGTCCCCCAGAGTTTTATGCTTCTTGGAGAGTAGGAAGTAAGATCATTTATTTCCGTCTTTCCACTTTCTTTTTTAACTCTTTTCGGGGTCCAAATTGCTGATCTCATTCTTTGCTTTTTTTCAGCACTTCCCCTTCCCTCTAGAGATCCGATACATAGGCAGACTTTTGATAGACTGAGCGCTGTAGCCGCAGAAGAGAGAAGTATCAAGTTTCTACTAAGCGACGAATTTCTACATCAATACGGACTTCTCCACCCTTCTCGCTATACTCAGCTTTGTGAAGCTCCGACTGAAGTTCCCGATTCCCCGACTGAAGCATCGGATGCCCCCGTTACTATCGAACAACCCTCATCAAAAGAGTCTAACATCGAAGCTTCATTGGTGAAATGTTCCACCCCTACCGACATTATGGGGTCATCTAGTAAGGCGGCACTTGCCCCGATTGAGGAAGAAGAAGAACCTTCACAGCCTCTCGGGGGATTAGCTGATGTAGGAACTGAGAAAACAAGTCTCACCGAGCATGATGGTGACGATGTTTATGATGGGTTGAGCGACATAATAGTGACCTCACAGGAGCTTTTTAGAGATGACGTGTCTAAAACTATCTCTCCTATAGTTGAGGCGACGTCCCTTCTTCGACTAACACCAACACAAACACCAACTCCTCATACCCAAGCTATCATCACCTCTACACCAATGAGTGGTTTGTAGCTTAATGCGCGTAGCTTGCACATCACACAACACTTAGGATTTTTTGGCGTTTGTTCACATTTAACTTCTTTTCTCCGGAAGTTTCTAAGACTTGCTATTTTTGCCTTTTCAGATTCCTCTATGGGGCGCAGTGGCAGCGGTTCTTATTATAAAGACTTTCGACGCTATGGAGGGCGTGGCAGCTATGATTACAAGCAATACTATACCGATCCCAGAGAGACCAATGAGCAGAGAGCTGCGCGAAAAGCTGAAGAGAGGAGAAGGTATGAAGAACGTCATGAGGGAGCGGGCACGCGACATGAATCCTTCCCAAGAGATGATGATTCCCATAAACGTAAAACGCACGATGATAGGGGGAAGAGCCATATTGAGGATTCGAGAAAGCGGACCAAACTTGGCGAGGAGCACGTGCCCGTGACATCTGAGAGACCTGGTGCCTCAGTTTCTATTGACATCCCTTCCAAATCTCCTGCTCTTGAAGGAAGTGCCATCCAAACACTTCTCAACAGGCCTTCATACCATGTTGAAAGGGGCCCCCCGACCTTGCAGAGCCGATTCCCGAATTGGTGTTTGAGGGGGGTACGCTTCGACCTCGATTTGGTCCCCATCGACAAAGAAGCTATGTACAGAAATCTCGATGCTGTCAAGCTTGATATCGATAGAATGTCTGGATGGCAAAAGTTGGTTGATGAACTTCAAAGAGTTAATCGGGCTAACATCGAAGCAATGCTGACCATGGAAAATGACAAATCAGAATGGCAGAAGATTCTTGATCAACACAACGCTGAGATGAAGGAGATAGCCGAATACAATGAAAAACTCGAAGCTGAAGTAAAGCAGCTCAAAGATGATCTTGTCTCTTCTACTAATACTTACACCCAAAGAGAAGAGGTATTGCAAAAACAAGTGCGAGATGCGCACGCCAGCCAGAGGGACGCTGAAGCTAAAGCTGAGAGGTTAGAACAAGCTGTAGAGAACCACCGCACTGATGTCACCCAGTTGCAGAATAAACTGAGCGCCCGGGACATGGAGATTGAAGCGCTAAAAGCCCAACTTGCTCAGACCGAAAAAGATCGAGATGAGGCCATGGCTGGCAAAATTGCAGCCGAAGAAACTGCTCAGACCATGGAAACCGATATCAATTCGACTTTATTCGATTTTTATTTACACTGTGTCTTGGGATGCGGCAGCCTCTCTTTTCTTGGTCCTAAGTATGAAATCACCCTGGCCGAGGTGTGGGAAGCTGCTCTTAACATGTTTAAAGACGCCGAGTATGGCGATGAAGATTTTGAGGCGCGTTACCTGGATGAGGGAGCTCGCGCTGCTCTTGCGAAGGGGCGAGAACAACTTGCCAGGATGAGAACTGGAATGGCGGAAGAGGAACGTTCTGGAAAGGAATTAACGCTTACTTCCTCTGTCCAACCTCCAGTTTCTCCTGTGGTTGACATCACGGGTTCTAGCTCCTCTACTCCGCCTGCAACTAAGACAGTAACTGAAACTACAAGTGCACAAGGCGGGGATGAAGGTGGTGAAAGCAACGAAGCACAGCGATATGAAATCAGCCTCAGAGATCCAACTGCCCCAGGTAAACTTGACACCGGACCAGCCCAAGTGGTGAACTGCTCGTTCGCTCCTTGTGAACTTGACGATCTTCTTGATTATTTTTCAAATGTCAATGAATTCCCGACTTTTGATTATTCCTCAAATGTCAATGAATTCCCGACTTTTGACGAGCCGTCATCCCCTCTCTTTTCGAAAGATACTGATATTTTAAGTTTTTTCTCCTTTGTAGAGAAAGCACCGAGTCAAACTCAAGCTTCTTCTCCCCCGGTGATCCTTCCTCCATCTCTTCAAGTGGCGCCTCCTTCTGCCTCGCAACCTGGGTCACAAGAAGAACAAATAGAGGCTCTCCATGGCCTGGATGATCCCATTGCTTCGCAAGAGCAAAAAGATGAAGGACTTGAGGGAGGTGACATATCTCCGGAGCGGACTCCTTCTGACGATATAACTTTATCTAAACTTGTCACTCCAGGAAGTGAGTCTTCCTCAAAGAGGAGAAGGAAGCAAGGAGCATCAAGGAGGAGAGGGAAGATAATCACTGCCACTGAAGAGGAGCCAGAAGTTGGGCCAGCTGCGCCTACCTCTCCTTCCTCCCTTATACCCACTGGCCGACCTGAAAAGCTGGTCATTCGGTCGGGTAAAGGGTCCAAAGGCAGTAAAAAGAAGTGAAGACTTTAGCTTTTTGTCTTTTGTATGAACTGGCCGAGAGTTGTGCGGGTATCGGCCCCCGCTTTTATTTTGAGAACCTGTATCTGCATTATAGTTGAATAAAATGATTCTTCGTTTGTACAAACTTCTGTTTGAATTTGAGAATGCATTTACTATTTATTTTATTTTTTGCACAAGTTTATTTACACGATATTGCAGCGGGCTTATGGTATGTTGTTTGAGTATTACTTTACTGATGCAACTATACTATTATACCATGTTGCCCCCATACCTTAAACTTGCTGCAATATTTTATACTTTGAGGGGACTTGCACTCTTATTTGTTAAAGAATAATTATTTTATTCTTTAAAGAAAATTTTGGTAGAGTACAACTCCCTTCGTATAAGTTTTTACGCTTTGTCGTTCGAAGAAATCACTTTTTTCGTTTGCTTATGTGCATATTTTATCAAGTGAATTCCTCTATGTGCTAAAGCGGACCTCTGAAGGGTACTTTAACTTCTTTTCCTTTTTTTTTTTTTTACAATCATTTTCCATAGTGGGCAAATTACTCTTCCTTTGAAAGTTAAAGTACGCTTTTGATGAGGATTTTTTTTTATACAAAATTGTACCTCTGAGGAGGGATTTTTCACGTTTCAACACTTAGAAGTTTTATTTCAATCTCGGTGAAACGTGTACCCCCAAAGAGTTGTGCCTTCGAAGAAAGCCTTTTCACGTTTCAACACTTGGAAGTTTTATTTCAATCTCGGTGAAACATGTGCTTCCAAAGAGGTCTTTTCTTTTTCTTGATTGTGCCTCCGAAGAGGTTCTTATTTTGCTTGTCTTTCAACTCCGGTGAAGTGAAATTCCGAAGAGCGGCTGTTACACTTCAACTCCTGGTGAAATATGCCTCCGAAGAGGTCTTTATTTTATTTGCATTTCAACCTTGGTGAAGTGAAACTCTGAAGAGTAACTACCCCAACTCTTGGTGAAATGTGCCTCCGAAGAGGGCTTTAGTTTTGTTTACATTTCAACTCTGGTGAAGTGAAATCCCGAAGAGCGGTCATAACACTTCAACTCCTGGTGAAATGGGCCTCCGAAGAGGGCTTTTATATTTTTTTTTTTTTTGCATTTCAACTCTGGTGAAGTGAAATCCCGAAGAGCGGTCATAACACTTCAACTCCTGGTGAAATGGGCCTCCGAAGAGGGCTTTTTTTTATTTTATTTTTTTTGCATTTCAACTCTGGTGAAGTGAAATCCCGAAGAGCGGTCATAACACTTCAACTCCTGGTGAAATGTGCCTCAGAGAGGGTTTTCATCGCCTGGAAGTTACTCTCTCATGGTTGGAGGGTCATGACTCCTCCAATCTTTTTTGCTGAGTAGAGAACTTTCTTTTTTGTGGCGTATGACCCATTAGAGGTCTTTTATCCTCCGAAGAGTTGCGCCTCCGAAGAGGACTTGTGCTGCTGATGGTAGCTTTGGTTGTTCCTCTGTTCACTTGCTTATGCCTTTTCAGCGATCCTCTTTTTTTTTTTTTTTTTTTTTTTTTTTTTCTTTTTCAAGTTTTCATTCCCCTTTTCTCGCAAGTGGCTTGTTTAATCCAAGGAAGCGTACTTCATTGTCAGGCAAGTTCGTGAGAACGGGCACTAGCTTCCTAGTTGGATGTTTGTTCGTTCAAACAATCTCAATTTATTAACAAGGGCTCGTTTCTATCGAAATCATAAGCCGTTCAATTGAAGCATTTCCTATCTAGGATTTGAATTCGGGGCCTTTATGACTTGAAATTTGTTTGCTGAATGATGGTGAGAATCACTCGGTCTTATTATGCGCAAGTTTCATTTCCATTGTCTGCAAAAATTTAAATTGACATTTCAGCAATACATTTTATGTATTTTTATATCGAAAACAAAGCAAACATATAATGATAATAAGGAACACAAGACTTATAGTGGTTCGGCCATGAAATTGGGCCTACATCCACTTTATATTCTTTCATTATTTACTTGCATCAGTTTCACAATTGCTTTCAATTACAAGAATCATACATTCATAATTCTTTTTACAATGTTTCAACAAAATTTTCAAGTAAAGTATGGACGCAAGTGGTTGCTGTTCCATGCCCTTGGAATTTGATCTCCATCAACAGTAGTGAGCTTGAATGTGCCGTCGAGAAGCTTCTGACCTATTACATATGGTCCTTCCCAATTTGGTCCAAACACACCTGTCGCGGTCATAATTCTTTTCAGGACTAGATCTCCAATTTCAAAGCTGCGTTGACGAACTTTGGAATTGAAATGTCTGGCTATCCTTTGCTGATGAGCTGCAACTCTGAGGTTAGCTTCATCTCTTTTTTCATCAAGGAGATCCAGCGCTTCAAGTTGCAGCTTTTCATTTTCTGCTTGATTGAAATGGATTCTTCTGTGTGAAGGGACCTCTGTTTCAACCGGGATCATTGCTTCCGATCCGTATGCTAACGAAAAAGGAGTATGCCCAGTTGCAGTTTTGTGAGTAGTTCTGTATGCCCATAGTGCAAGTGGTAGTTTATCGACCCAACCACCTTTTGCTCTTTCGAGTTGCTTTTTGATGGTTGATTTGATGATCTTGTTCACTGCTTCCACTTGCCCGTTTGCCTGCGGATGAGCTACTGCCGAAAAGCTTTTCTGGATTTTGAATCGTTTGCAAAAATCCTGGAATTCCTCACTTTCAAACTGAGTACCATTGTCTGTGATTATTTTCTGAGGCACACCGTATCTGCAAATGATATTCTTGGTCACAAAGCTTATCATTTTCTTAGAAGTGATAGTAGCCAATGGTTCAGCTTCAGCCCACTTAGTAAAATAATCAACCGCAACAATGGCATATTTAATCCCTGATTTAGCAGTTGGTAGCGGCCCAATGAGATCCATTCCCCAAATTGCAAATGGCCATGGACTGATCATCTGTGTGAGTTCGGTAGAAGGTGCTCTAGGAATTTTGGCATATCTTTGGCACTTGTCACATTTTCGGGAGTAATCTGCGGCATCCCGATTAATTTCTGGCCAAAAATATCCGTATCGGAGAATTTTCTTTGCTAATGTTTGACCACCTGAATGATCACCGCATTCTCCTCCATGCACTTCAGTTAGGATTGTTTTGGACTCTTCCCGGGATACACATCGAAGCAATGGCATTGAGAATCCTCGTCTGTATAATTGACCATCCTGGATTATATATCGAGAAGCTTTTCTCAGTAGCTTTTGTCGTTCTTTAGAGTTTTCTGGTAAAGAGCCATTGAGTAGATACTTTGTTATTGGAGTCATCCATGATTCTTGCTCTTGCGACATACTCATAACCCAATCGATATCCATTTCATCAATGCTTGGATTTGACAAAACTTCCACTGGAACTAACCCTAAGGATTGGGCTTCGCCAGAACTTGAGTATTTTGCGAGAGAATCTGCTTTCATGTTTTCTTCTCGAGGAATATGACTTATCGTGTAATGGTCGAATTCACATAAAAGTTCCCAAGCCTTTGACACATAAGCGGGCAGATTTCCTCCTTTCGTTTGAAACTCCTTCTTGACTTGGCATACTATAAGCTGAGAATCACTGAAGATCTGTAACGCTCGAATGTTTAGTTCTTTAGCAATTTTCAAACCAGCAATCAGAGCTTCATATTCTGCTTCATTGTTTGTTGAAGGAAATTCCAATCTTAGCGCATAGCATAATGACCGGCCTTCAGGAGTTTCAAGAACAATTCCAGCACCTGAACAGTAATCATTTCTTGCGCCATCTACAAATAACTTCCATTGGGTTGGGGAGTTCTCGATTGTTTCTTCCTCGCTGTTACCCTTGTCTGTAAATTCTGCAATAAAATCTGCCAAAGCTTGTCCGTTGATCGCTTTTCTAGGATGATAAGTGATGTCATATTGGCTCAATTCAATATTCCACTTTAAAAGGCGGCCCGAAGTCTCAGGGCGAAACAAGACTTGCTTTAAAGGTTGATCAGTGAGGACTTTGATAGGATGAGCCTGGAAATATTGCCTCAACTTTCTTGAGGCAATCAATAGACAATAGGCGAGTTTTTCCAACTTGGAGTAATTCATTTCTGCCCCAGTGAGTCTTTTGCTGATATAGTAAACTGGATGTTGAATCCTTTTGTCTTCCCGTACCAGCGCTGCACTTAAAGCATGAGATGAAACTGCCAAGTATATAAGAAGATCCTCGCCATCGCCGGGCCTAGAAAGTATTGGAGGCGTTTCCATATGTTGAATCAATTCTTCAAAGGCTTTCTGGCATTCGGGAATCCAGTCAAAGTTTTTCTTTCCTTTCTTTAGAGCGTCGAAGAATGGAATGCATTTATCAGTAGCTTTGGATATGAACCGACTTAAGGCGGCAATTTTTCCATTGAGACTTTGCAATTCCCTCTTTGTTTTAGGAGCTTTGACTTCTTTTAAAGCAGTGATTTGAGCTGGACTAGCTTCAATGCCCCTAGCGCTCACGATGAAACCCAAGAACTTTCCAGATTCTACCCCGAAAGAACATTTTAAAGGGTTAAGCTTCATTCCGTAACTTCGGAGGATTGCGAACATTTCTGCTAAGTGTTCGATGTGATCCACTGCTTTCTTAGATTTTACTAGCATGTCATCAACGTAAACTTCCATAGTCTTTCCCAACTGCGGTTTGAACATAGCATTGACCAGTCTTTGGTATGTTGCCCCCGCATTCTTCAACCCAAAAGGCATAACTCTGTAACAGTAAAGACCGACATCGGTGATAAAGCTTGTGTCCTCCTGATCTGGCTCATGCATCATGATCTGATTATATCCGGAGTAGGCATCCATAAAAGACAACAATTCATGACCCGCTGTTCCATCTACCAGTTGATCGATCCTGGGTAATGGGAAGCTGTCTTTGGGACAGGCCTTGTTTAGATCTGAAAAGTCGATGCACACTCTCCATTTACCATTGGCCTTCTTAACCAGCACTGGATTTGAAACCCAATTTGGATAGGTAGATTCTCTGATGAAATTATTCTCCATGAGCCGGTCAACTTCCTCTTTCAATGCTGTCGACCTTTCTGGACCTTGGATTCTTCTTTTCTGCTTTACTGGCGTGAACTTTGGGTCAATATTCAGAGCATGTACCGCAACTTCTGGGGATATTCCGCACATATCGGCATGGGTCCAAGCGAAAACATCCAGGTTTGCTTTCAAAAAAGATATCAAGGCATTCTGAACTGACACATTAAGTTGTGAACCCACATTCAGCATCTTGTTTGGGTCCTTCAGATCAACGGGCACCGGTATCGTTGTTTCTGCTGGTACCACCCTACTCTCCCCCGCACTGGCCTTTCTAGGATCCATTACTTTTCGTGCCCCGCTATGCTCGCCAGTGCAGGGTCCGCCCTGTAGTTGCTATAGGGTTGGTGTTTTGATGCGGATTGGGGTTGCCGCATCTTTTCCCATTTCTCTCTTCCTTGTTTCTCGCAGTTCTGTCATATAGCATTCTCGTCCAGCATTCTGGTCTCCTTTAATAACTCCTACTCCATTGTCGGTAGGGAATTTAATAGTAAGACACCATGGGGCAAGGACAGCTTTAAATGCTGCAAGAGTAGGACGACCAAAGAAAGCATTATAAGCAGAAAATTCATCTACTATCACAAAAGTCTGCTTGCGAACTACTTTTCTTTCTCCTTCTCCGAGTTCCACTAGCAAGTCAATGGTTCCTACTGGTTGCTTTGGCTCCCCGGCGAAGCCAGCAATTTTTTGCGATGATGCCTGCACTTCAACCATAGGAATCTTCATCTGGTCGAAGGTTTTCTTAAAGAGGATATTACAGGATGCGCCGCTGTCGATAAGAATCCTTCTGACGATGGCTGGCCCAATGCCGGCCGAGATGACCAAAGGATCCAAGGTTGGGGCTTCAATACCGATGGAATCCCTGGCTTTGAATACAATGTCATCGTTGAATGTCTTTCGTTGCTTCAAAGGCGTAGTGTCCTCTAGAACAAAAACATTTTCTTCCTCCGGTGCATATTTCAGGGCTCGGGAATACCTTTCCATCTCACCCCAGCTTTTGCCCGCTGGGTGAGGTCCGCCTGTAATGATATTGATAACAGGCCTTCCAGACTCAAAACCTGCGTCTTTGCCATTAGTCCCAGATTGATGAGCAGGAGTTTGCTGCCCCTGGTTCGACGAAGCAGGATTATTATTATCATTCTTCTTCACAAATTGTTGTAGTTTATTTTCCCTTAACAATTCTTCAATTAGATTCTTCAATTGACGGCAGTCATCAGTATCATGACCGGGCTGATTATGGAAGCGACAGAACCTCCCACTTTGCACAGCTTTTTTCCCGGTTCTCAAGACTGGGGGTTTAGGATAATTGACAGAATCTTTGGTAGCCAGGTAGATTCGTTCTGGAGTATCTGACAAAGGTGTGTATTCTGAAGGCTTGAAGGATCTATGCTTCTTCTGATTATTCTGTTGTTTTCCATTATTGTTCTCCCTCTTCTGTCCCACAGACTCATTTTTGCGTGGAGCATTGGCGTTCGCTTCAACCTTTTCCAATGCTGCTTTTGTCGATACAGGGCGACTCTCCAGACGCATGAACTCGTCTGCTTTCTTGTAGAATTTTTCGAGAGAGCTTGGTTCCTTCATATTCAACCATCTTCCAAACTCACTAGATTTATCTATGGCCCTCATCAAATAGGTCAAGACCATGCGAGGTTCCGCATTATCAACCTCAGCTAACGCTATATTGAAGCGATTTAAGAAAGACTTGATAGTTTCCCCCGGATTCTGCTCCAAACCGGATAACGACATGATGTCTTTTGCCTTTGAAGCATATAGCCTAAATTGCTCTTTAAATTTCCTGGTTAGGTCTGAAAACTGATCGATGGACCGGACAGGTAGCTTTGTGAACCAAAGCAGAGCTACGCTTTCCAAATATACGGGGAAGTATCTGCATTTTACTTCATCTGAGGCTCGGGCACCCGTCATATGCCAATCATATTTATACAGAAATTCGTTTGGATCACTTGTCCCCCTATAAGCTGGGATAGTTGGAGGAGCAAATTTTCGTGGGAATTCAGCCTTTAGAATTTTTTCAGTAAATGGAGTCTTGCTCGGAGCAAAGCCCCATTCTTTCTCATCTTCGACTCTTTGCATGCTCTCCTTCATAATTTGGCGAACCATTCCAGAGAGATATTCTTCATCATTACGAGCCCTAGATCCGCCTACCTCAGGAAGTATTTGCTCAGCGGGGTTAGTATCCCTTTCGGAAACATTCCTTTCTTCAGTTTCATGAATATTACCAGCGAAATTCCTTTCATTAGCTGTTGATTGACGGTTTGCCCCGAGCAAATCGTTCAACTTATTCAGGATTAAGGCATTTTGGGCATTCTGGGCTTCCATTTGCACATTTTGAGCATGTATCTGTCTGTTCAACCCCAAAATTGCGGCATCCAACTCTGCTTTCATAACCCCGACAGTTGGAGTGGCTTGATTTGGTGTTGGGGAAGCGGAGGTTCCCTCTTGAATGTTTGCAGATCTCATAGATTTACTTTTCCTTCCAGGAGCCATGATTTCGGATAGACTTCTGGTTCTTAAAGAAACTTTATTTACAAATCTTTCTGAAGCAATGATGATAGATGTCCTGAGTTCAGTTCTCAGTGAAAGCACCAAAATGTTAACGCTCAAATTTAAACGCTAACACCCTGGTGAATAGGATGTGATTGTGAAAGCACCACCCGTTCGTACGGGAATCAGAAATAAGCAGAAAGTATGCAGAAAAACAGTAAGAGACACAGTATTTATAGTGGTTCGGCTCATAATCCAGCCTACGTCCACTTTAATCTTTTTATCACTAGTTTGATTACAATCCTTTACAAGATCTTTCAATTACAACACACTTCAAGTTATAGGATATGTAAAACAAGTGGCTCAAGCTTTGATGTTGACGATCATCTTCAAATCCATGGTGAATGTGGATGATTCCTTCATGGAGTTCCTTTAGAAGTTTGTTGGATCTGAAAAGCTTTGAAGTAGTCTGGAATTCGGCAGAGTAATGGCGCTTGAAGAGAATCCCAAAAAAAAAGTCCTTTTAATGTTGAAGGTAGGGTGGTATTTATAGGCAAAGATTATGGACTTAGGCTCGGTCTTAACTCCTCACCGACCCAGTTAAGTCGCAGCCGGCTTATAGGAGCCCTCACATGATCAAGCTGCGTTGGATTTGCACAAGTCCAAAGTCGTTACCGGGTCAAGCTAGGTCGTAGGTCGCCCCCTCTCTCTGATGCATGGCCTCCGACTTAAATGGGAAGTGCATGTTTAAATAGGTCGTTACCGATTTAAAGAATTGACGAACTAAACGTGAACTAACTCCCCTTCACTTGCCCAGGTCGCGCACGTCCTAGCACAGACCATGGGTCGGTCACGACACAAGTGTAAGTCGCGAACTTGTTCCACTCAGTTAGGTCGGTAAGCATGTTAAGTCCTTAAGTCGGATCGAATTAGGTCGGCAGCTTCATTAGGCAGTTAGGTCGGCGTCACGTTAAGTCGGATCCCTTGTCATTTCTTGAGTCGTTAGGCCAGTTCCTTCTGAAGCACTAGGTCGGCACCTATGTGAGGGCATTGGGTCGGCAAGTCATGCGAATGGTTAGGTCGGCCTGCTTTTTAAGCCTTAAGCAGTTAGGTCGGTATGTCCTTTAGATCGGCAGACCCTGCACAATTCTTACTCAGTTAGGTCGGCATCTCTTGGGTCGGCGCCATCTCCACACACTAGACTTGCTGAGTCGTAACCGAGATAGGGTTAACAAAATCCTAATCTCCTTTCCTAATCTCTTTTAGGATTTGACCTTTAAAAGAAAAATGCTAGTACCAATCAGATCATATTTTTAAAAATATATTAAAATGAATATATTGTGTAATTATTTCAAAAACAAGGAAGAACAGTGGAAACTAGTTATAGTCAGAAAAATCGAATGTCTGAATTCTTCGTTTTGATTATGTAATCTGATTAGCACTTGAAAATGGTGATTTTTGATTTTAGTTTCATGGTTTTTAGTCTCGTGCTTGTCGAGATAACATAAGTTGAACGCAAATCGTTTGTTTGTCGATTCCTGGTGATCAAGGGGAAGATGAGCATCGCGATTAACGTTGAAGGTAGCTCGTGTGCAGGGGATCATGGTAAAAATAACCGGTGATTCTCTAGATCGCCATGGTGGCGCGGCGAGGTAGATTAACGATTTAGATTGTGTTTTTGGTCAGGGTTGTTTTCTGGGCAATCACATCGTCGTGGTGGCATCGAGATGGACCGGAGGTAGATGGAAGGAAAGATGTAGGTCAGGCGAAGGTCCAGGCTTAATGACAGGATCTCTGGTGAAAGGAGATGGCGATGTGTCTTGGCGAAGGGTTTCAGTGTCTGCTGTTGTTCGCTCGCTCGATTTGGATTTGTGGGTTTGTTTGGGGTTTCGGACAGTGGGGATCGAGGGCGAGGTCGTCACCGAATTGATGGTGGTCGGAGCCTAGGTTGGAGTTGATCTGGTCTCATGTGCATGTTCACGCATATCCTTGGAATCTTGGTTTGTTTTGCTGTGATGGGGAGAATACGTAGTTTGTGCTTGGGTTTGGACAAGGGTATTCATCGAGTTGGGCTTGGGATTGGCTCGAGTAAGTCGCTATAGTGTAGAGTGGGAAGAGAGAAAGGAAGGAGAATGAATTTGGGCCGGGTATTGGGCTGATTCAAGGATAAATAATAAAGGTTTAAACATAAACTGTTTAAGCTAAAGATAATTAAATGTATATTAGTCATTTAATTAATTACATAAGTGTATTAAAGTAAAGGAACAGTAACAAAGGTTGAAAGAGGAATAGTGAACGGGTTTCAAAGAAAAAGTATTGAAGCAAGCTTTCAAATATGCTTCAAAAATATAAATTATAAAGTCAATGTTTTGAATTTAAATTGTTTTGATTTGAACTAATTATATATTAGTTAATTAATTAAATCAATCCCCAAGTGTTTCAAAAATATATAGGATGTAATTAAGTAAGAATTAAAATAATTGTATTGAACTTTAGTTAATCAAAAGGTCTCAAATGATTTTGAATAAATTAATTTCAATCCTTTAATTTAAATATGATTTAAATGGTTTATTTAAGCATTAATTAAGATAATGGGTTATCTTAGATTAATTAAGGGCTTAAGAAATTAAGGGTTAATTAATTAACTTAAGTAATTATAGGATAATTAATTTAATTAAACGATAATTACTTAATGAAATTTATTAAAGGATCAATAATTCATGTAAGTAATTAAAAGGTTAAATAATTATGTGAATAATTAAATGATTAAAGAATAATTTACTAATTTCAATAATTAATTAAATTGTTTAATTGATGTAAATTAAGCAGGATTTAAAGATAATTTATTTATTTTGTGTTAATTAAACTAATTAGATTGGATGACAAATTAATCTTGCTTATGGATGATTAAATTGTATTGAATGTTTGGATTAATGTCTCTAATATGATATTTATGATGTTCTGAGGTACGATATGTTGGGTTGAACTGCGATAATGTTTGTTATCTATTGATAATGAATTGCTGTGTAAATGTAACATCATGTATTTAAAATTAATCGTATTCACTTAAATAACCTTGATTAAAGATGACATTGGATTCAAAGAGACCGGGGTCGAGTATCAGCAAATACCCGAAACCACTTCAATTTGTAATCTACAATAATTCTTTATGGATTTGATTTTAGAATCAAATAGGCTAGAATGGAATAAATTTAGTAACATGGCCATTTAAACTGAGTAACAATTCTTAAATATTGTTTTGTAATAAATGATTAACTATAATAAGTTAAGAACTCATAGTGAGGTACGAGTTACCCTTGTGTTCAAATAAGCTTTTTTTAACTTAGAATTTCAAATTATTTGAGTTTACTCACGCTAGTATCTACCCTAACCAGGGTGTTACTTTATTGTAATGCCTGGGTCAGACTGAGTATTACATATTTTTGTGTTGGGATGTTCTGGAGCTCAGGTGGTGAGTTGGATAGCAGGAACGTATATAGTATATACCGCTGTGTATTTGAGATTGTGTTGATAGTAGACCGGGACAGATTATTATATCTATCCATTCATTTATGATGATTGTACTCCGATATATTAAATGTGAACTGAAAGTTACAGCTTTCTTTGTATAAATGCTATTATTTGATATTTTATTTTAAATCCGCTATGAATGCGAGATTCTATGATGTTTTATGTTTCTTCTCTACCTCTTTCTTCTTTACCCCAACAATCTGGGATTTCCGACATTAGATTACTCGGCACTTTTACCGTGACTGTATTAGTGTCGAATTTTCAAGGTCAAAAATTCTGTGGCGTTACAATATTTCTATGTGTTGAAATAAGATATGGTTGGAAATATCTTATTATGGATTTAGGGATTTGAAATTGTTTCAAACGTTGGAAACTAAGAGAGATTTGAATATATATATATATATATATATATATATATATATATTTGTAAAGGTATTTGAAATGTATTTCTTGAAAAGATTTAATAAAATATGGGCCTAGTGACTGCTTATGTGTATAATTTGGTAGTTATATAACTGACTATCAAATCTGGCCAATTTCATTAATAGTTTCGAAGAGACTGGTATCCATTTAATTATCCGAAAACGACTTCGATCCGATTTGTGTGTTATGTTTTGTGATATCTCAAAGTTAATGGAGATGGTGATATTGAAGGAGATTCAGTTTGTTAAGACCCAGAACAACTTGTATTGATGAATACTGTCATTGGATTGTTGCTTGGAAGGTGATGTTAGCATTCCTAGTATATGAATGTTAAATCTAAAGTAATAAGCATCCTCAATCCTCATCAACCGGGAATGACTAAAACTGAGAAGATGCAGTAGGTCTAAGTGGGTCACACCCAAGTAGGGTATGTTATCATTTTTCGAGATACCCTTGGATATATTATAATTATGGATATGGTCGTGCATGAAAAAGAGAGCGTTCGATAGGGTGTGAACAACTGGGTGATAATAAACTTAGTACTATCCATATAGCGACCAACCATTCCGTACCCTTTGGGTTTATAATAATGCACTCTTGTCCAGCCTAAATTGTACGAAATAGCGAATAACTAGGGTAAAGAAGAAAAAGAGAAAGAAGAAAATAGAACAACCAAAAAGAATCTCACAGTCGCATCGGAACAAAATATAATATATAATAAAATAATTTTATACAAAAGAATCTATAGAAGTTTTATACTTACAATCATTAGAGTACAACAATCAATACATCAATCTAGATTGTGATAGTAACATGTCCTCACATAGCAGAAATATAAGTCAAGTACGGAAATACATCTCTGTCATTCAGCTCGTCTCCTCAGCTCCATAGCATCCTATTCTGAATATGTAATATTCGATCTGGACCAAGCATTATACTAAAATAACACCCGAGTCAGCCCGGAAAACCAGCGTGTGAAAAGACACTCAATCTGAATTATCAAAGTTATCAAAACCCTTTGGAAAATCGAAAGTATCTCGTAAGACCGCGTCACACACAAACACGATGAGTTTTTCCCTTACTATAACAAAAACATTTTATAGAAAATCCAGTGATATTATAATAGTGTCTAAGTATAAATACTTACTCAAATAGCAGAAGTTATTACATTAATTAAATTCCAGCATACTAGGCTCTGCAAACAAAACCATAAAGGCTCGCATTAAAAAATTCTATAAGTTTTGGAATCCATTAATTAATTTTCTTTAAAATTGATTTCACTAGTCTATAATTCCCACCACCCATTTCTAACTTTGTTTATGAATTCTAATTCATTTTTTTTGAAGTTCTCTTATTTCAATGGTTTGGAAATTTCCCTTAAATTTTCTGGAATTCCACTATAAGATCTTTCTTTTTAAAACCATAAACATTCAACACACTCCATTTATGAATCAAGTGAGCATTTATAAATCAATTCCAGTTACTTCCCAAATCTCAATATACATGAAAAAAAATCAAAAGAATAGTTATTTATTTCAAAACACGTTTAAGTAATTTATTTAAATATCAAAACATTCTAAATCAAACGTCAAAACTCATTTGCCGCTCATTTTGCTATAACTAATCAGTTTACAAAGCTGATTATAAAATTTTAAATTTTATTTCAATTAATATTTGGTATTTGAAAAATGCACTTCTGAATATTCTAACAATAACTAGCTTTTAATTATATAGCTTAATAAATAAAATTTCCTTTTAAAAAAAACTTAGTTACTTAATAAAAGTATTTTTTTCCTTTAAAAATCCCAATAACCAATTTAACTTATAAACCCCGCTATATTCACAACACATCAATCCCTTTCCTATTCCCTAACCATTTTCACTTTTCAAAATAGATTCCATTATTTTTCCCAAAACCTATTTTCATATCTCGATATAAATTCACACTTGGAATTTTTTTCCAATTTATCAAATGGCATCCTTATTTCTTATTTATAAAAATTATTTATAAATTTATAAACTCCTTAGTATTTCGTTTGTTTATAGAACTAATCCCTTTTGTAAAAATCTTATTTTATAAATCCATTTCTTAATAAATTCCATATATTTTCAAATATATTTAAAATATCGATTTCAAACCCATTTTCATATTTTTCCAACAATATCGTTTAAAAATCCATTTTTTAAAAATCGTTTATATAAATTATTTTTAAATCACTTTTTAAAATATATTTTTTCGAATAGTTAAGTACAACCCAAAAATAAATTTATCGTTTTATCCAATCAATTTTCTTTCAAAATAATCCAAACTTCGATATACATATTTTTACTCAAAATCTCCTTTTAATTCCTTTAAATTCAAAAATAATATTTACGGTATTTAAAATACTAAAATTCAGGCCACCGCTACTATAACATCTAATAAATTTAAAACATAACGATAATCTATAACAGATTATTCTAACACGTCACATATTACTTTATATGAAAAATAATCAATATAAATTTGAGGAATCCATTTGGATCCCTCTAGCCTATCTTCCTACATCCGCAAACGTTAATACAACATAAAAAATACCAATCCCACTTCAAGGAGGATACCACGGTATGTAGGATTATCCGCTATTATGCGGAGTGCATAGGGTTTCATCCGTTCCAACAGGCGGGAATTGTCAATCCAACTACTAATATATAAGATACTATATATAATATCACATTCAACTGATAATAATTTATCAATTCAATCAATCAATCAATAATTAATTTTAACTATTTAGAATTAATACTAATCATCCAAATGAGTGTGATTTACTCACCTTGATTTTTATTTGCAGTCCGTTCCAATTTTAAATTAAATTAAACAATGTTCAGTTTAATTTAAAATCCAAGCTATGTTTAATAAATTTTGAATCAATTTTTGTTGCGAAATTCCGACCTCGTAAGAGATAGTTATATCATTTATAAGCATTCGAATTCGTAACATATAATTATTTAAATTATTTATAAGCATTAACATTTAACTAACCTCAACCTAAATACCCTACTCATCGCAATAACATCTGCAGATCGTGATGCAATCCTCCTTCCAATCGCAAAACCAACACCTAAAAAAACACGCCTTCCACCGCCTCATCCAAATGCCAGCAACTACCTGTTCTTGGAACAACTCCACCATCACCGTACCTTTCCGAGTACGCCCATTCCTTTTCTTGAGTCAAACTGAAATGAGCTCGAAGTTTGCCATCCTTTAGTTTTCGAGCGTAGTTTTTCTTCCGACCTAGATCTGCTGTAAAGACCCGTGGTTTTGCACCAGTTAATTATCGTCATTAGACGATTAAATTTGCTAGCTATATTGCTACTGGGAGTTTTTAATCGGGTTGAGATTCTTTGAAAAATTGTTAAGGGTTATTTGGGCTTTAAATAAAATCTTGGCCCACGTTTTTTTTTCTTGGTGTTGTGTTGTATCAAAGAGATACCCATTTCCTCCTTCTCCATTCATTTTCTCTTCGCAGGCCCATAACAAAATAAACGGAAAAAAATGGCTGCTAGGGTTTCGAAATTTCCTGAAGCTTGGTCAGGCTGTGCAAAGGCGAGCTGAAGAGGGGGGAAAGGGAACTTCGGCTGTTGGATTTGCACTCTTTGAGATATGGTGAGTGATTTTCACTCACACCTCTAATTCAACATTTTGCTTCGGCCATTTGATTTCGTTTGAATGCTGATGATTTCTCTGACTTTTTTTCCAATTCACGCGGTTTTGAACTGTGACTTGGTTTGATTCCCTGATTGCATGGTTATCACGACACTGCTTGGTTTTTGTGGCCACCACGGCTTCATTTGACTTCGGTCATATGAGTTTGTGTATCGGCCTTGACTTTTTAAACTTGATTTTATTCTCTGATTTCATGAATATCATGACTTTGAGCTTTTTGCATTTGAACTCGACCTGGTTCTATTCTTTCTACCTGTTGACTTCAGCTTCTCTGTCTTTGGTTGTGAATTGAGTTGATTCGACTTGATATTGTTACTACTTTGCTTACATGATAGTGTTTGATGATGTTTAACAGTTTAATCTCTGTCGTTGTTGATTTTGACCACTTTAATTGGTTGCTTAATCATGTATACACTTTGATAATCATGTTGTATTGTTGACATGAGCCTGGTCTATATTTCTCTCTTTGCATTGGTGTTAGATTTGTGTCTGTTGTACATATGAACTTGGTTAATATGTATGTTGTGCACTAAGCATTGCCTCGAGTCAGTGTACTCGAGTGTGATCTGTGCATTTTTGCCATGCTGTAGCTTGATTGCTCTGGTTCATGTATTCATTGAGATGTTCAGGTTGCATAATGCTTGCTGCTTGGTCATTATTCTATGTTGTCACTGGCCTTGTGGTTTCGGACTTGTAGCCTTTGTGTTGACTCTGTTTTTGCTGAAAATATATATTTGATGTGCACAATTCATTTGTTGCCCATCTGTATTCTTTGTGCATTGTTGCTATTCCTTTATATGCTATGCTGGTTTGTACCTATAGTCTGATTTTCACATGTTCACTACCTATATATGTGCTATGTATGTTTGTATCCACTTGTCCTTCAAATCATGTTGAACTCTGTTTGTCGCTGTTGCAGTTGAGTTTGAGTTGCTTGTATAACTTGAGCTTCATCTCGAGTTGGTGCCATTTGCTTCTGATTCATTGATATTTTGCATGTTTCATCATTGTAGTGGCGAGGCTGTGCACGTGAGTGTGTACTGCAGCCAAATCAAAATTGACGTTTTAATTGATAATTTCAATTGCTTGAATTGTTTCGTGTGTCCAATTCAATATATTTTGAAATTGTATTTTTTTTGGTTTATTTGATTATTTTGTTGTTATCTAATTATCTATTAGGTAATTAGATTATGTGTTTATAATTATTTATTTAATAATTAGATTTTGCTGTTAATTGCTGTTTAGGTAACTCTGTTGTTTTCTAATTATCTTCATTGACAATCCTTCTAATTATCCTTGTTGATGACTTGGCATTGCCGATTCGCTGTTTAATCCTGTTACGTGTTATATTTACCGTTATCCGATTTCTTATTAAAGAATTGGATACGCGAGATTTATTGTGATTGTCGTTTATTTGTTATTTAATTGTTATTGCTTCCGTGCATTAATTACTGAGTTTGAATTAGACCCACCCGCGTATTATTTTCTTTTAAATTAATACTCGGGTCAGACCGAGTTATTACAGGCTGTTGATATTTCGCTTTGGGATGCAGTTTGAGCTATGAAGTCTCTTCATATCTTTTAGAGTTGTCAGTGTTATTTTATAGGATGATATGTATTCATGTATATTATTTACAATAATGTACTCGTACATGTAACTTCCAGTGTCGACAGTTGTTTTTGTATCACATGTATTGTAAATTACTTCAGTTATATATGAGATTTTATATTATCTATGTTATGTGTTTAGCCTACCTGAGTTATTATTATTATATATGTTGTCCTGAACTATTATGAACCGTCGTAGTTCGTTTAATACTGCAATTGAATATGTCGATGGGAGTAAATAAACAAAGAGATGAACAAAAAAAGAATATATACATATATATATACCACTCCTATCGCGATAACCAATACCAGCGTAAGGCCTAACTACGGATAGCCGCTCCTATCCAGCCTTATTCTTCGTAATAACAGACAGTATTTCCTTTTAATACTCTTTGTTATTGTGAGCATAGAGGTGGGGAGTGACAATTGGTATCAGAGCGAGGGGTTTATGGATATAATATATAACATAACTTAGATGGAACATGTGTTACAACTATTTGTTGATGTTTTTATTTGTGCCTTGAGTCAAAACTAAAGTTTTGAAATTATGATGAATTTTTTTAAATATCTTTATTTAAAAATAAAAGTGAAATTGTGTTTTGATGATTGATTAGATTTTTGCTGTTTTAAATTATCTTCATTGAAGGTATAATCGAGTGGTTTCTTTGTTCCTCTTATATTGCGCGTGCAAATATGAGTTGCACGTTACTGCATTAATTTTACGTTGAATCGGTGTTTGGTTTTAAAACGTAAAATGTCGCCGTTATTTTTATAATGGGATTTTTACACCGGTAATATATTTTGATGTGAATTATTTTGATGAGATTTTGACGTATAAAAATTACTATCGCTTTGACTTCAGTAACCATCAATTTAAAATGATTTTTCAAGCGGTTATTCCGCAACGTTGATTTGGTATCTGTTTTTACGTTGTTTTGGGAAGCGCAATTTCCTCGTCGAAATTGCTACAAATGTTGCATTTTTAATCACGTGTTTTAAAAATCGTTTTAAAATAAAATTGTCTTCAAAAAATTTACAGTTTGCGCTTTCAAAAGAATGAGGAAGCGATTTAAACGCTTCAGCAAAATTGAAGACTATGAACCCTTACTTTTACTGATTCGCTTAATTTCGGACTTGTCCGTTTGAGAACGTAAAATGTTATTTTTATAAAATACACAATTTTGCACTTTCAAGGAAACGATGAAGAGATTTAAATGATTTAGCAAAAGTGTGGAGTATGGAACCACACTTTTACTATGTAGGTTAATTCCGGACTCGTTAATTGAAACACATGCTGTTTGATGATTCTGATGATTTTGTTGGGCTTTCGAGCTACTATGATGGACCTTTGGGTCATCTGATGGACCTTCAGGTCAAATACCAATACTAAACCTTCGGGTCACTCTACGGACCTTCGGGTCATCTGATGGGTGCCAAAATTTATAGTACTTGGTACGCTTCGGCCATCTGAGATGCATGTGCTGCGCAGCGAAAACTCGCCATCTGCTGGGATCAATCCATCTTTTATGTTGATTCTAGTTATCTTAACTGATTTCTAGATATTTTTTGTTTCTGATTATCGTTTTTGGTAATTAAATATTTGTTGTTTTCTGATTATTGTTTTTGATAATTAGATATTTGTTGTTTTATGATTATTGTTTTTGGATAATTAGATATTTGTTGATTGAGTTCTAATTATCTTTGTTGATAATTAGATATTTGTTGTTTTCTGATTATCGTTTTTGGTAATTAGATATTTATTGATTGAGTTATAATTATCTTTGTTGATAATTAGATATTTGTTGTTTTCCGATTATCGTTTTTGGTAATTAGATATTTCTTGTTTTCAGATTATCGATTTTGATAGTTAGATATTTGTTGTTTTCTGATTATCGTTTTTCATAGTTAGATATTTGTTGTTTTCTGATTATCGTTTTTGATAATTAGATATTTGTTGATTGAGTTCTAATTATCTTTGTTGATAATTATATATTTGTTGTTTTCTGATTATCATTTTTGGTAATTAGATAATTGTTGTTTTCTGATTATCGTTTTTGGTAATTAGATATTTGTTGCTTTCTGATTATCGGTTTTGATAATTAGATATTTGTTGATTTGAGTTCTAATTATCATTGTGGATAATTAGTGTGACAACCCGGTATTTTCGAGCAACATCAATTTAGTAATCTGCATTAAATATTAAATTTATTTGATATATCTTTATTAATTAGATCTGAATTGATACTTTTCTTTTAATAAATATTTAATTGGAAAATGATATCTGTTAAAATTAATTGTTTGTTTTCTATTTATATATGTATATATTTTTATACATTGTAAATAGATGAGATTTGTTTTAAAGTTTAACAAATAAATTATGTTTCAGATTCTAATATATATTTTAGTGAATTGGAAATTATGTTTTATTTAATATAAACTTTTCAAAGCTAAATAAATAAATAAATAAATAAAGGGTTATAAATAAATAAGATAAATGCTTAAATAGTTTGAAACTTATTTTAACTTAAGTTTAAATTTAAATTTATTAATTAAAAGATTTGTTTTCTTTTCTTTTTAGTATAACTTGATTAAAATATGGATTTAAAAGTATATATGAGTTTTAATATAATTTTGTCAAATGATACTTTAACATATATTATAAAATATGTAGTTTATAATAAAAAGATAATTTAATTTATCTACCATGTCAAAGTGATAAATGTGTTTTTATAATATAAATAAAATAAAATGTACATATAAAAATACAAGACTATAAGATAAATTAGGGAAAATATAAAGTAAGTACATTGGTTAAATTACAATAACATAACAACTATAAAGTTCATTTAGTTTTCAAACAACAAAATAAAAGAAATAACATTCACAAACATTTCAAAATATAATAACAAGTCAACAATTAATCTAGAAACAAATAAATTTTCAAGTTTGTGAACAATCATAAGAAAAACTGTAGTGTGATAGGCTTGGACATGAAGCAAATGACAGTAACAAAGAATCTTCAAGTTGAAAACTGACTTAAGACATAGAGGAACAAATCAAATATGTGTGCAGGCCGAAATAAATAAAACAAATGTATATATGAAAGCTTGCTAAGAAAGACAGTGAAATGCATTCTTAAACATACAAACAAAAGTAATTAATGTAAAATATTTCTAGCACAGTAAACTGCATATTAGCCTCCACCCTAAACAAATATCTCTGATTAAAATCTATACAAACAAAGATTTGTATACTATATTGTCACAAGTGTATGAAACATAATAATAATATATCTGTATGTATAAACCTGTCTGCATATACCCTGTACAATTCTTTGCTTAATATCCCTGTCTTCTTTCTTTTATTTATACCTCAGTCTTACCTTTTCTAATTCGTTCATACAAACTAGAATCTGAAGTAAAACTATGTCAAACTAAAATAAATCTTCTACTTAAACAACAACCAAGATTTAATACAACTGGGAATCAAAAGGGAGAGTTCAACCTGATGTTTTTTTCAAACCTGTTGCAAAGCAAACTAGGCTGTTCTTTTTACATTTCAGGTGAGTAACTTTTTAAATCAAAACTAAATAAATAGGTTTCTGTTGCTTGTAAAGTTCTGTGATGAATGATACTTGTTTATGCATATATAGTGATAACTCAGTGTTATGAATAGTTGTAAACATGCATGTCTGGACTGTATATTTGGGCATTGACAACCTCTGTTTCTTCTGTTCCAAGCTAACAAATTCTAAACCAATTTATCTGTTCAACTGTGATTTATTTTGGTGAGTAACTTCATATTGAATAACTTATATTTCAATCTAGTTATATGATTAAAATCTGAGACTTTGCTTTGGGTGAAATAGATACAGGTATTGATGAATAAGCCTATGTATATATACAGGATCTTCAGGGTATAAATTGAAACTGGAAGTGTTTGTCTATGCTTGCTCTCTAATACTCTGGAAACAAAAACTTTACTTTCAAAAATCATTTACACCTTTGCTGATTGATGAATGAACATAAGATTTGAACAAAAGATGTTTGTAATATTATGAACTAAGTTTAAAAATTTAGATAAGATAAAAACAACTTAAAATTTTCTCTAGAAACCCAAAATTTAGAACAAACTTAAGATTGGTCAAATTTCAAACTTCACCGATCATTGTTTCAATTATCTATCTTGAATCCTCTCGGGAAATGAGGATTTTTAAAATACAAATCAGGATTTTAAGCTTTAGAATGATTGTGTAATTTGAGATTGTCTGAATTTGGATTTTTGAGCACCTGTGGATGGCCGGAAGGACTAGGGTGGTCGGAGCTTTGTCTGAAGGTGGATCAGTGTGCACTGAGGCCAGGAAAAATAGGGGATAGGGTGTCAGATGGCCGTGGCGTCGACGGCAATGGAATTAAGTGCCTAAACCCAATTTTTACTTTGCATGGAGTTTTGATCGCCGTGGCCTATACAAGGGTTCGAGTGGCACGTGGCTTTGAGGGGAGGTAGAGGGGAGATGAACGATGTCACGGCTGGAGTTTGGTGGCCTCTGCGGGCCGGAGCACCGCGCGCGTGACGTTGACAGGTTTGGAAGGGGAGGTGAAGTTGTGTTTCCAGGTTTTGTGTATTTTTCAATTTCATTTTCGCGCGCGCCTGGGGAAAACTCGAAGTAGGTTGCTGTTTCTCTCGGGGAACTTCGTATGTTTACTCGAAGTAGACAAGGGGGGTGCTCGGGTTATTGATATTCAGGTTTTAAAACCTGTAACAGGTTTTAACAGTTTTGAACTTTTGTTTTAAATTTAAAATCGAAGTTAAAACTAGTACTAAATTAAAGTTTAACAGTGAATTTAAGTAAGTTTTGAATAGGGTTGGAAATAATAAAGTTTCATAATTTAAATTATTTTAATAACTTAACAGTCTTTAATAATTAAAGTATTTTCAAACTAGAGCCGAGTTCATATGAAAATATAAACTGTTAAGGAAAGATTGACACAAGTTAACTCCAAAATTGAAACCAGGACTTAGATATTAAATTCTAGATTTGGAACTAAAATAAAGTTTTATAATTTAAATTGATTCAAATAAGTTTTAATGCTTTTAAACATGTAAGTTTAAAGGGTTTTTTTTTTAAAATAGTGTTAAAACTTTATTAAGGATAAATTGGTTTTTATTTAGAAAGTAAATTAAAATAAATGTTTAAAACATATTGGAAGCGAAAATTTAATCAATAATAAGATAGTTTACTTTAAGTAATGAAGATTTAGAATTTATATGCATTAACCTTTAAGTTAATTTAGTATGAATAATTAATGATTGATATTATTTAAATTAGTAATTATGAATTTAAATGTATTAATCAAAGTTGAATAATGAATTAAGAAATTCATATGTGATCAAGAACCATAGATTAGATTTTTTTATTTAAATTGATAAATTCTATAGTTAATCAAACTTATAATTAATAATGATTAATACAAGTTAATTATTTTAGAAGAAAATAATTAAATAAGTGTTAATAAAGGTCATTAACTAGATTATTGATAAATTAATTGGATTAATTAATTCAATAATAATCATTGTAATAGTTTAAATGTAATTATTTATTTGGAAAGTAATTAAGAAATTAATTACTTATTAATTGAGTAAATTGATTAATTTGAGTTAATTAATTTAGATTAATTAACTGATATTTTCGAATTAAATTACTTAGAGAAGTAATTGATGGATAATTACTGGAGGTAATTAACTGGATGATGTTGTTAACGGAAGTAATTGGAATATAATTACTTGAAATTAATCAAGGGATTTAGCGTGTTATTGAGAAGTAATTAATTAAGAACGATTAATTACTGTATGTTATTAATAAAGGGGGTTAATATTTGTGTTTTGAAGATTTGTATTCTTAATATAATTTAACAAATAAAAATGTAATTAGAAATCATTAATTAATATAATTAATGATGGGATTAGAGAATGGTTTATTTGAGAATAATAAATCAACAAGATAAATTAAATTATAATAAATCGATATAAATGTAATTAATTAATGGATTTATTCAAGTTTAATTTCTGTAAATAAATTAAGGAAAACTACTGGAAGATAGCAAAGGATATTTAAATCAAAGATGATCAATTGCAATATATAATTAACTGATGATAAGATTAAATTAAGTTAATTAAATTTAGAAATCATTTGATGATTTGGTATGTGTAATTACTTAGTGTAATTAATGGAGCGTAATTACTTAAGAAAGAAATTAGATGATAATTACTTGATGGAAATAATTAATCATGGGATGATTAATAAGTAATTAAGGGTAGTTAATTACTGTTTTGTTATTACTCAAGGGTCATTAATAATTGTGTTTAGTAAAGATTAATCAATTAATTTAAATAAAGCAAATTTAATATAAATTGGAGATCATTAATCAATGTAATTAATGATGTAATTAAGGAAGTAATTAAATGTTAATCTGGTACGAATGATTTAGAATAATTCATTTGAGAAATTAATTAAAGACTAAATTACTTCTTGTAATTAGAGAATGATTAATTAATTTGATTTATAATTAATTAATGATTGTGAGAGCAGGATTTATGGAATGAGTAATTTAATTTCTTTTAAATTAATTAAAGATAGAGGTAGTTAATTTAATTCATTTTAAATTAATTATAGCTTGTGATTCATAAATCATTGCTTATGGATGATATTAATATTTCATTGATTTATTGTGATCTCAGATATGAGATGGATAATATCTATGTGATATGGATGTATGGTTTAAGTATGATAATATTTAATTATCTGTTTGGATGATGATATTAATTATCTGTTTATGATGATGATGTGATTATCTATTATGAGATGTGAATTATCTATCTGTGTCTATTGATAATATTGAATTCACTTTTAAGACTAAATAGACAACTTGGCCTTAAAAGACACGTTTTGGATTTCGATGAGACCGGGATCGGTTTTCCTTATTTGGAACATCTAAAAACCACATCGATTCCAAATTTACGATAGGTCGTGAATCTGAAGTGAAGATGGAGGTTCAGAATGCAAGGATTATCGTCGTTAACTCTGAGGGTGATTCCAAAACGGGTGTAACGAGATGATGCCTTCGGCTTCGTTCGAACCCGGAACGAACTTGTATGGATTGAATGCTTTCAACACATCGTCAGGTGGACGATGAGCATTCTAAGAGATATGTTCTATAAAGGTAATCGTAACCTCAAGCCTCATCAACCGGGAATGGCTAAAACAGGGGAGGTGCAGCAAGGCTAGGTGGGTCATCCCCAAGCAGGAAAAGGATATTCCCCAGTCTAGATGTCCCTTTTTATTCGGCGGTATGGGCAGTTGGTCTGCAGCCAACTGCGGGGTTATCTTGTTCGGTACTGTTCAGTAAGGAATGGTTCCTGCCTTGTGTTGCAGGGGGTCGGGAGTGATCCTCGGTACGTTGATCTAGGCCACGTACTGTGATGGGCGGTACCCCAGTAGCCCTGCCATTGTATGGAATCCAAAATCCAATAAGAGCCAACGGTTTTGATTGTATTACCCACTTTTGTGGCTAGTAGCTGGAATTTAATAGATGTAACAATTTCGGCTATTTTCTATTTACTTGAAAACCCTAGACCTATTATAATATCACAGAATTTCATATCAAATGTTTTGGTTAGCGTAAGGTAAAAACTTTTCCATGTTTATGTGTGGGAAGTCTTACGTGATACCTTTTGTTTTCAAAGGATTTTCAAAATTAAGCAACTTTAACCTGTTATTCATACCAGACCCATGTCTGACCTGGAGTTTATTTTTATTTTTTCATAAACTCTCGGGTACCCAAATTTTTACGGGTAGCCAAGCGATTCAGATTAGCTTTGACGAATTCTGGAGGAGCAATGGAGCAGGAGGCTTCAGCGTTGTAGATATATATATAGTTCTGCTGTGTTGGTATCTCTGAGTCAAATTGTTTGAATTGTATTGTGTTGAGTTGTATTAACTAGACATGTGTTTATATCTGTCAAGTATGTGATGTATTATCTATATAACTCTGATTAAGGTTATATATTATGTACATACTTATGTGATTAATATAATTTATTCGTTCCGCTGTGAGATTCTGATGTTTTTGTTCTTTCTTCTCTATCTTTTCTATTTTCTCACCCTTTTCTTTCTTAAAAATGATACGTCTTCCTGGGCGTAGGAAGTCGAGGTCGTTACAATTAGATATTTATTGTTTTCTGATTATCGTTTTTGATAATTAGATATTTTTTGATTTGAGTTCTAATTATCTTTGTTAATAATTAGATATTTTTTGATTTGAGTTCTAAATATCTTTGTTGATAATTAGATATTTTGTTGTTTTTTTATTATCGTTTTTGGTAATTAGATATTTGTTGTTTTCTGATTATCGTTTTTGATAATTAGACAATTGTTGATTTGAGTTCTAATTATCTTTGTTGATAATTAGATATTTTTTGTTTTCTGATTATCGTATATGATAATTAAATATTTGCTAATTTTGCTGATTATGAGATTTTCTAGTCTCTAATTGATTCTAGATTATGTTGATTATATTGAATTGTTGTTTTCTAATTATCTCTATTGACAGTTAGAGTTTGTTGATTATGTAGTTCGTGTTTTCTAATTATCTGGTTGATAACTAGATATTCGCAGTTTTGCGATTTGTGACTTGTGTTTTCTAATTGTCTTTGTTGATAATTAGATTTTGTTGTTTTCTAATTATCGTATCGATAATTAGATATTGCTGCTTTGTGATTTCTGTATTCTAATTGTCTAATTGATAATTAAATATTGCTGATAATTGTATTTATTCAGTTTTGTTTTTTCTGATTATTTATTTAATAATTAGATTTTGTTGAGAATTTATGAATTTCTTTTATGAAATTAAAAGATTTCTTTGGCGTTTGTATTCTTGACCTTTATTTTTCTAGCTTAACCAGTTTATGTTAGAAAAATAATTGTTATTGACGACTTTAGTTATGAAAATTGCGGGGACGCAATTTTTATAAGGAGGCGAGTCTGTAACGACCCGGGGTTTTGCACCAGTTAATTATCGTCATTAGACGATTAAATTTGCTAGCTATATTGCTATTGTGAGTTTTTAATTGGGTTGAGATTCTTTTGAAAATTGTTAAGGGTTACGTGGGCTTCAAATAAAATCTTGGCCCACATTTTTTTTCTTGGTGCTGTGTTGTATCAAAGAGATACCCATTTCCTCTTCCTCCATTCATTTTCTCTTCACAGGCCCATAACAAAATAAACGAAAAAAATGGCTGCTAGGGTTTCGAAATTTCCCGAAGCTTGGTCAGGCCGTGCAAAGGCGAGCTGAAGGGGGGAAGGGAATTTCGGCTATTGGATTTGCGCTCTTTGAGATAAGGTGAGTGATTTTCACTCACACCTCTAATTCAACAATTTGCTTCTGCCATTTGATTTCGTTTGAATGTTGATGATTTCTCTGACTTTTTTTTCAATGCACGCGGTTTTGAACTGTGACTTGGTTTGATTCCTTGATTGCTTGGTTATCATGGCACTGCTTAGTTTTCGTGGCCACCACGGCTTCATTTGACTTCGGCCATATGATTTTGTGTATCGGGCTTGACTTTTTAAACTTGATTTTGTTCTCTAATTCCATGAATATCATGACTTTGAGCTTTTTGCATTTGAACTCGACCTGGTTCTATTATTTCTACTTGTCGACTTTGGCTTCTCTGTCTTTGGTTGTGAATTGAGTTTATTCGACTTGATATTGTTACTGCCTTGCTTACATGATAGTGTTTGGTGATGTTTAACAGTTTAATCTTTGTCCTTGTTGATTTCGACCACTTTAATTGGTTGCTTCATCATGTATACACTTTGATAATCATGTTGTATTTTTGACATGAGCCTAGTCTATATTGCTCTCTTTGTATTGCTGTTAGCTTTGTGTCTGTTGTACATATGAACTTGGTTCATATGTATGCTGTGCACTAAGCATTGCCTCAAGTCAGTGTACACGAGTGTGATCTGTGCATTTTTTCCATGTTGTAGCTCGATTGCTTTGGTTCATGTATTCATTGACATGTTCAGGTTGCATAATGCTTGTTGCCTGATCATTATTCTATGTTGTCACCGCCCTTGTGGTTTCAGACCTGTAGCCTTTGCGCTGACTCTGTTTTTGCTGAAAAAATATTTGATGTGCACAATTCATTTTTTGCCAACCTGAGTCCTTTGTGCATTGTTGCTATTCCTTTATATGCTATGCTGGTTTGTACCTATAGTCTGATTTTCACATGTTTACTACCTATATATGTGTTCATGTATGTTTGTATGAACTTGTCGTTAAAGTCATGCTGAACTCTGTTTGTCTCTGTTGCAGTTGAGTTTGAGTTGCTTGTATAACTTGAGCTTGATATCGAGTTGGTGCGATTTGCTTCTGATTCATTGATCATTTGCATATTTCATCACTGTAATGGCGAGGCAGTGCACGTGAGCGTGTACTGCAGCCAAATCAGAGTTGACGTTTTAATTGATAATTTCAATTGCTTGAATTGTTTCGTGTGTCCAATTCAATATATTTTGAAATTGTATTTTGATTTGGTTTAATTTGATTATTTTTTTGATATCTAATTATCTATTATGTGATTAGATTATATATTTCTAATTATTTATTTCATAATTAGATTTTGCTGTTAGTTGCTGTTTAGGTAACTCTGTTGTTTTCTAATTATCTTCATTGATAATCCTTATAATTATCCTTGTTGATAATTTGGCTTTGCTGATTCGCTGTTTAATGCTGTTACGTGTTATATTTACTGTTATCCGATTTCTTATTAAAGAATTGGATATACGAGATTTATTGTGATTGTCGTCTATTTGTTATTTAATTGTTATTGCTTCCGTGCATTAATTACTGAGCTTGAATTAGATTGACCTGCGTATTATTTTCTTTTTAATTAATACTCGAGTCAGACCGAGTTATTACAGGCTGTTGATATCTCACTTTGGGATGCAGTTTGAGCTATGAAGTCTCTCATATCTTTTGGATTTGTCAGTGTTATTTTAGAGGATGATATGTGTTCATGTATATTATTTACAATAATGTACTTGTATATGTAACTTCTAGTGTCGACAGTTGTAGTTGTATAACATGTATTGTAACTGACTTCAGTTATATATGAGATTTTATATTAACTGTGTTCTGTGTTTAGCTTGTCTGAGTTATTATTATTATATATGTTGTCCTGAACTATTATGAACCATCGTAGTTTGTTTTATACTGGAATTGAATATGTCGATGGGAGTGAATAAACAAAGAGGTGTAAAAAAAGAATATATACATATATATAACACCCCTATCGAGATAACCAATACTAACGTAAGGCCTAACTACGGATGGCCGCTTCTATCCAGCCTTATTCTTCGTAATAACAGACAGTATTTCCTTTTAATACTCTTTGTTATTGTGAGCATAGAGGTGGGGCGCGACATCTGCCGCTGAGCTCAACTTGTGACAAAACCCCTAAACGAGCAGTCCCCAAATCAACTATGACATCGCCCTACGTCACTGTCTTCTCCTAGACATCATGCTT
The DNA here is from genome assembly GCA_030765085.1 of Allium cepa. Lineage (NCBI taxonomy): Eukaryota > Viridiplantae > Streptophyta > Magnoliopsida > Asparagales > Amaryllidaceae > Allium > Allium cepa. The sequence continues at coordinate 743,491,831 of CM060931.1, read as the reverse complement.
TTGATCAACGCGAAGGACCCTTGTGCCCAAAAATCACGACTCAATCGCGTAACCATCTTCCTAGGTCGCTTCGTCCACCTCTCCTCATATGCTCCAAACGACAAAACACTAAGTCGTGATTGAATTCGATCACTCTTTTTTTTCTTTTCTTTAAAACGTATTTTGATTTCATCTTCGTTCAATTTAAAGAGAGAAGAGGGAGAATGTGTTTTTATTCGATTTCGTTCTTTTGTTTTTATTTAATTTGAGAATAAGATCGTGATTTTAAAGAGGAATTATTTATCAAGAGCAAAAAATAAAAAGTGTACGTTATTTTAAAGAGGAAGGAGGCACGATCTGAATGAATTGAAACAGGGGAGGGCTTGTGTCTAAATTTGGGCTTGCTTTAGAGGAAACAAACGACTTTGACTTTTCCAGTTTATAATATTATTTAATTATAAATTATCTCGTTATGCATTCTTGAAATTTTGAACTCCTATGGAGGCATGCCGCTTGGCATTCCTAATGTTATACCGCTATTCTGAACTCACTGGAACAAGTTTCAATTTTATAATATGGTTTGTATTGTAATATTGACAGCCAAACAGACCAATATATTATAATAATTCCTTGAAAATTATTTCTTCATATCAAATATATAATTGAGGTAAAATTATTCATTTACCCGCTTCAAAACCATATTGCGTCGGTTTAACGTGTTTAAGTGTTTAGAAACTCCAATCGATTTAGTGGCGTCCTACTATTTGAACAAAATTTATATGCCACTCGACAGATTGATCAACACAGTATAAAACCATTTCTATTCACTAATAAATACGCTCTCATATCTATTAATAGTCTAAACTCATTTTTGGGTACTACTATCCGTATTTCTAATGAGTAATTACCCCCAAAGCCAAGATTACCACTAAACCTTCAGCTTTGTACTAAATGTAGCGACCCGCCATTCCATACCCTTTGAGTTGATAACAATTCATTCTTATTCAACCCAAATTGTGTGGAAGAGCGAACAACTAGGGTAAAGAAGAAAAAGAGACGGAAGAAAATAGAACAACCAAACATAATTTCACATCGTAGCGGAACAAAATATAATATATTATGACGACTCGCCTTGCATTCCATAGAAAGACATATCGTAATTTAGAAAGATAAAGGTAGAAAAGAAAATAGAGAATCTCACCGTGGAAAGGAAAAATATATTACATCACATAAATATTACACGGTAGTCATTAATTCCATACATCAGAGTCATTCGATTATACAACATTATATAAGACATTCGTGATGACCTGCCTATCCGTTACAACCCAAAACGCAAATAGAGATACTAATGCAGTGGAATATATATATATATATATATATATATATATATATATATATATATATATATATATATATATATGCCAACGTCTCTTGCTCCAAGTCTTCTTCAAAGTACCGCAAGCCAACCTGAATCACTTAGCTACTCATAAAAATTTGAGTACCCAAGAGTTTAATAAAATAGAAAATAAACTCCGGGTCAGACATGGGTCTGGTGTGAGTAAATGGTTTAAGTTGTTTAATTTGAAAGATCGTTTGAAAATAAGGGTATCTCATAAGACTTACCGCAAATAAACATGATCAAGTTTTACCCATATGATAACTAAAACATTTGATAGAAAATCCAGTTATATTACAATAGTGTGTAGGGTTTTCAATATAAAATAGGAATTAGTTGGATGCTTATATCTCGTGTTCCAACATAGTTGGGCACAATCAAAACCATATGGGCACTTATTGGAGATTGGATTCCATACAATGGTAGTGCTAATGGAGTACGGCCCCTCACATCACCTAGTCTAGATCAGCATACCGAGGTTTCCCCCTAATCCCCTACAACACAAGACGGAAGCTATCCCTTACTGGATTGTTCGAATAAGACAACCCTGCAGTTGTGCCAACAACCGCCCACACAGACAAATAAAAGGGACACGTAGACAAGGGAAAATCTTATCCTACTTGGGTGCTAGCCACTTTGCCTTGCTACACCTCCCCTGTTTTGGCCATTCCCGGTTGATAAGGCTTGAAACTACGATTACCTTTATAGCACACATATCATCGAATGCTCATCGTCCTCCAATGACGATGGTCTGATAGCATTCGTCCATACAAGTCTGTTCTGGGTCCGAACGAAACCGAGGCACTATCTCCGCTACATTCATTTTGGAATCAACCTCAGAGTTAATGACAGATAGCCCTTGCATTCTGAATCTTCATTCCAGATCTTCACTTGAGATTTCACGACCTATCGCTTATTTTGGATCGATGTGGTTTTCAGATAACAATTTGATACTTGATCTCGGTCTCATCGAAATCTGAACGTCGTCTTTTAAGGCAAAGTTGTTTAAGTAAGACAAATCATTTTAATTTAGAATGTCATATTCATACAGAAATTCATCACAGATATCTAAAACATCTCACATTAGTCAATAGTTCAATTAAGACATTTCATACCACAGAACATCACAAATTATCATACTAATCAAAACATTTAATACAATTTAACATTCATAGGCAAAATTAACTGGTCACACCATTTCTAATTAATTTAATTTAACACAAAATAAATTAATTAGTTATAAATCCTGCTTAATTATCCTTAATTAATTCCATGCCATTTATTATAGTTTTAATTAATTTTTGAAACTAATTAATTATCATTTGCAATTACTTAAGACTTTATTTAATTAAAAGTTTAAAACATTTATCTTGACCATTTACTTAATTATGTTGTTAAATTTATTTGAAAACACTTACGAATTAAATTAAATAATTAATCTAATATATAATTATCCTAAACTAAATAAATTTAAGTTCAAACATTTAACTTCATAATTCTTGGGCTTGAAACCTGCTTTGAATTTTGTTCAAAAATTACTTTGAAAACTTGTTCATAAATTTATAATCTTTTTTAAAACTTGGTTAATTTATTTTTTTCTTAAAACACTCGGGCAAAAGCCCAAAAATCTCCAGCCACTCAATCTTCCCCGACTCTCTTCCTTCCTTAAAACTTTGCTAAATCACTTGCGTACAAACCCAATCCAAACCCTTATGCAAACCCGAGCCCAACCCCTTCTTTCCCCTCTCCTTCTCTTCTTCCCACTCTATTTTGTAGCAAAACACTGATAGGCTTGCCCAAGTGCACATGCACAAGGCAATGTAGCTGTTCGTCGACGGAAATTCTTTCGGTTTAGAAAACCGTCGAACGGATTTAGAAATAAAAATAACCGCAAGCGCACGGTGTACGAATGTAGCACGTGCCGAATACGGGTCGATCCACAGGGAATTGCTGATTTAAATTTCCTACTCAATTAAATTAACCCAATGTTGAGAGTGTGTTTAGCTAGAAAATGAGAAAATGAACTAACTAACAAAAAGAAAAGAAATGCAAATACGAGAGTTAAATGACAATTTAGAGAATAAATCCACTCTCTAGATCATGTAGTTCAACATATGAAATCATGATCCCTCTTTTATGGTCATTAGTGTTTTAATTGATGTGTTTATCATAAGTATGACATATTTGAGCTATTGATTAACCAACATAAGCCATCAAACTATAACACACCCCTTAAAACACTTACTAACTTTCATGAAACTTGACAAAGAAAATGAAAATGAAATCTATTTTAAGTATGGCCTATTAACTATTGATTAGAAACATAGACCATCAAATTTTAATTTCAAATCATTTTCTTATGCCATAATCATATATTCATGAGGAGGCATTTGTGTTAGTGATTGTTTAAGCATAGCCTATTTGGTGTCAACAATATAGGCTATCAAATTCAACACAAAAACAACAAATAAAACACTTCATTGATCATCATTAAGCATAAAAAGAGAGCATGAATTAACAAATAGTTAGAGCTACATAATTAGAGAGCTTCATTACCCCCTAAATTGAAGGGGTTTAGCTTCTCATATTTGTCATTTTATTAACAAATGTAGCTAACAACATAAAAGCAAAATAAAGAGGAAAAAGAGAGCAAAATGAAAATATAAGCTAATTAACTTGCATAAATGAAAAGAGATCTACACTACAACATTAAAAAGAGGGATGTAAGAGGATAGAGCATGTATTAATAACATAAAAAAAAGGAAAATTACATGAAAATAAAAATGGCTATGTAGCCATGAAAAGAGAAAGAGAGCTTTCTTTTATTTGATCTAAACTAATGAAGAGGAAGAGGAAGAGAGGAGGCCTAAGAGAGACTAAGAGAAGAGATAGGGTTACATGAAACATGGGTATTTATACATGTATGAAACCCTAATTTATATTTTTGGGGAATGCCCAAAATGCCCATGAGGTAGTGTGGACACCAAGTAATCATTAGCATGTCATAATTCCCATTTAAGTGTACATGAAGCCATTAATTCCATAAGCATGTGCATTAGCCTCTAGTTTGTACATTAAGGTGGTGGGTATGTGGGGTCCTCCATGATCTTCACTTTGAATTATTTCCATCTTCATTCCTTTATATTCTTTGTGCATGCATATTCCTTCATGAAACCACTCCTATTTGAGACCAAATTCCTACAAAAATACATATAAATTTCCAATTAATTTTTCTCAAAGAAATATATGAACACAAATGACCGTTTTACCCCTATATGAAGATGGATATGTGGCAATTTGGAATTAATATGGATTTTGGTTAAAACAAGTTAAAATACCCAATATGATCATTTATTTAATTTAAAAAGAATAAATATGGTGGTAAAAATATGCACATTTACGTGCACATCAGTAGCCACTCCAACCATCATCGATGCTCCCGCCAAGTCGTCATCGACCCTGCCGACTACCCTAACCACCCAGAATCCATGCCCAAACGCCAAAAGCTGCATCTAACATCCCTCTACCTTTCCCCCTCCTTCGGTCCATTCCGATGCCACCATGACACCGCACTTGCCCAGAAACTAACCTCGACCTGAACGAGCTCTAAAACCCTACATCTTCCTTGTCGTGCCACCATAGCAAACTAAAACCCTCCGACCATTTTTCCCAAGCTCCTCGACCTACGAGATAGCTCCAGCAATAGGCCTGACTTCCCCAGAACCTCATGTCGCCAGAAATCAAAAAAACCCAATTCCCGTTCAACTCACAAAATCTCTGCCTATTCTAACTTAAAAATCTTGACACTATTATTAAAAATCATAGTTTTCGAAATCAAATCTGATTATGAAAGTGAAACTTAAAATTAAAATAGTCATTTTCTTACATTTCCACTGTAATTTCTATCTTCCTAGTAAAATACATACTAGTTTCACTTATAATTATTTTTAGAAATTAGATTTAGTTAATACAAACAAGTTTCCTTTAGACATCATAAACTAAAATTCCTTAAATGTAGAGAAATGATTTTTTTTGAATAAATTTTTAGTCTGTTAATCAAAACAGAGGCATGTATGTTTACACAAAGGCATGCACACAGTAATTCATCTTATATTCCAACAAAAATGCATTTCTACATCCATGCAAACCTCATTCAAGCCATTTCTACAATCAATCTTACATGCATAGGTCAATAAAGAGGATTTATCTTTTAAAAAGTTAAGTTTACTCACCTAGACTTTGAATAGAAAAATTCGGATGTTTGAAGTTGAAAACTGTACTTGATATTGAAAATTCAACTCGATTTACTTGTTAAAACTGAGTTGAAGTTGAATTGAATCTTGCTTTGCTTCAATTTGAAACTTGAAAGAGTTTGATTGTTGTTTAGTTTTTAGTTTGTTTTTTCTTTGGTTTTGAGTTTGTTAGAAACGAAAGAAGGAAAAGAGTTTAGACATATATATATTGGTGGATAAACCGTACAGCCCTAGTTTCTTATTTACATTATATTTTTATTTCTTTTTATTAACTTTTGAAAATGAAGAGAACAATAAATTTGAACTTGTACACAAGATCTCTTTCTAGCTTACAAATGTCCACAAGTGAATATTTTATATTTTTTATGTCTTGTATTTTTGTTTTTATATTTACTTACAATTTATTTTATGTAACTTCAAAAGAAATGACATAAAACCTATTTATTTATTCTTATTTTATTTTACACTTAAGTTAATACTACTTAAATTTAATAACTATATATATATAGTGTTTAAAATGTAGAGTTTTAAATCTATTTCACTTTTAAGATACATATTTTGAATTTCAATCATAGTTTCATTTACAATCCACATATATGTATATATATTAGATAGCATATTTATTGCTTAAAAGATAAATTTTGTGGATTTAAATAATTATATAAGAAGATTATCAGTTTAATATTTGGCAAAACTCCCGTGTTATCGCATTCCTCCCCCTTAAAAGAATTTCATCCCCAAAAGTTTAAAGCTAAAGATAACCAAAAGTTTTTATATTCAAACAACCAAGCATACGCATCAGTCATATACTAACAATCAAAACTAACAATTCATTCAAACAAACAATCCTACCTATCCTAACAAAATTCCGAATAGGCCTTCCTAATACTATCTAGATTTTCCAAGTACAATCTCTAGGATCCTCGCTCCACTGAATCTTAACCAGCTTCACCACTTTGTTCCTGAGCTCCTTCTCATCTCGGTCTACAATCTGAACTGGATGTTTAGCCACAGCTAAGTCCAGTTAGACTTCCAAATCTTCTTGAACTGTTGGTTCTACAACTAGTGATGGGTCGTACACGTACTTCCTCAAATGAGATACGTGAAATACATTGTGAATCCCAGCCATCCGTTCTGGTAATTCAATTCTGTAGGCCAAAGCACCTATCCTCTAGAAAACACGAAAAGGTTCAATATACTTCGAGGCAAGCTTTCCCGTCTTACCAAATCTGATTCTCCTTTTATCGGGGAAACTTTGACAAATACCAAAACTCCAATTTAAAATTCCAAATTCCTTCATCTCTTATCCGCATAACCTTTCTGACGATCCTGGGCTATTTTCATCCCTTTTTTTATTAGCTCAACCTTCGCAGATGCCACTCGAATGAAGTCTGGACCAAGAGTAAGCCAATCTCTGGATCTACCCAACAAGATGGTGATCTACAAGGTCTTCCGTGGAAAGCTTCGTATGGTGCCATCTCAGTGCTTGCCTGATAGCTGTTGTTGTACGAGAAGTCTACCAAGTGTAGATGGTCCTCCCAAGCTCAACGAAAATCCAAGATACAAGCTCTCAACATATCTTCAAGAATGCGATTTAGCCTTTCCGTCGAACCGTCGTTTTGAGGATGATAAGATGTACTTAAGCTAAACCTCATTCCAAGAGTTGTTTGCAGAGCTTCCCTAATTTTTCTATCAAAAATTAGGTCATGATCACTCACTATGCTGAGGGGACTCCGTGCAGCCTGACAATCTCTTTCAAGAAAATTTATGCTAAAGAGGCTACAGTTCTGTTTGCCTTAACTGGAATAGAGTGGGCGCTCTTAGTCAGCTTACCTACGATTACCCACAATTCATTTCCTTTCCTGGTTCTTGGCTACCCTTCGATGAAGTCCATCGATATCATTTCCCATTTTCACTTTGGAACTTCCAAAGGTTGCAACAATCCCGCAGTTCTCTACTGATCACCCTTCGCTTGTTGACAGTTCGCACATCCATTTACAAAGGTAGCAATGTCGTTCTTCATTCCTGACCACCAGAAAACTCTTTTCAAATCCTTATACATCTTCGAGATCTCCGGATGGATACTAAATTTAGATTTGTGGCCTTCAAACAAAACTTCCTGCCCCAATCTATCCACATCCGTCACACACAATCGTCCATTAATTCTTAATGCTCCTTAACCATCTATCTTGAAATCTAAATACCGACCTTCCTTAGCCCTAAGATTTAATTCCTCTAGGTTTCTATCCTTCATTTGATTGCTTACGATACTTTCTTATAGAGACAGGGTAACTTAAATAATAGCTAAAATTGCATTTCTACTCAAAGCGTCTACCACCGTGTATGCTTTCCCCGTAGTATAGAGAATGTTCAGATCATAGGATGTGAAAAATTATACCCATCTCTACTGCCTCAAGTTCAGGTCTTTCTGGGAGAAAATATACTTTAAGGGTTTATGATCGGTGAAAAGCTCAAACTTCTCACCCAACGGATAATGCCTCCATATCTTCAGTGTAAAGACGATAGCCAGCAAATCCAAATCATGCGTAGCGTAGTTCTTCTCACGCGAGTGCAACCGCCTATTCGTGTATGCAATCTGTTAACGTAAAAATCTGATGCTAACACCCCGATGCAAGTAAAGCAAGTGTGAAAGCACCACCCAATGAAACGAGAATCAGAAATAAGCAGGAAAATCACATAAAAGCAGTAAAAGACAACAATTTTATAGTGGTTCGGCTTAAGATCGAGCCTACGTCCACTTTAAACTCTTTTGTTGATGATTTGATTACAATTCTTTACAATGTACTTCGATTACAACACACTTCGGACAAGTATCTCAAACTTCAAAGAAGAAGAATCTTTTCGGATTCATGTTGAATGACGTAGATTCTCTCTTGAAATTCATAGTAGCGTCCTTGGAGATTGGAGTGTTGAATGTATTGCACGGGTTGAAGAAAATGACAAGGCCTTGATGCTCTTTAGAAATGATCCAAAAAAAAAGTCCCTTCAATGTTGGAGCATATGCCGTATTTATAGGGTTATCTGGACGGGTTTTAGGTCGTGAGCGACCTAAAATAGGTCTTGAGTTGTTGGCGAGCTAAGGAATAACGAGCTACGACCTAAATGGTGTGCCCCTCTCTATATGAACTAACGGGTATGACTTACTACCTATGAGAAGCGGCATAGTAGTTACATAGTTTTTCCACTAAGTATTAGATTGCTGCCGACTTAAAATAGGTAGTCAAAGCGTTAGGTCGCTGCCGCTTTAACACCTTAGGTCGCAGAGAACTTTAGCCGTTAGGTCGTTCACCTTTAGGTCGTTAGGTCGTCCCATTCCTTTAAGCAGTTAGGTCATCTACCTTTAGGTCGTCCATTCCTTTAGGCAGTTAGGTCGTCTACCTTTAGGTCGTCCATTCTTTTAGGTAGTTAGGTCGTCTACCTTTAGGTCGTTAGGTCGTCCCATTCCTTTAGGCAGTTAGGTCATCTACCTTTAGGTCGTTAGATCGTCCATTCCTTTAGGCAGTTAGGTCGTTCATCTTTAGGCCGTTAGGTCGTCCATTCCTTTAGGCAGTTAGGACGTTCAACTTTAGGTCATTAGGTCATCCATTCCTTTAGGAAGTTAGGTCGTCTACCTTCAGGTCGTTTGGTCGTCCATTCATTTAGGTCGCGCTATATTTAGGTTGCTAGAAAAGGGGTGTTAACACTTGCCCCTCGAAGTACACGCCTAGATCGTAGGTCGTGTGCTTCGACCTAACTTTGTTAAGTCGCGGGCGACCTAAAAGATAGCTCAACCCGCACGTCCATTTGCTTTTGCCCTATATAACCATTAGCTCGCTTCTTCCTCTTCACTAGCTGCTTCCATATATTTTTCCACCATTAGCGACTTTTCGAGTTTCCAAAGGCGAATTCAAGCTAATCGACCAACAATTCAACCTTACTATTATATCGTGTAAGTGAACATGGTCCATAATCTAACCGTGCTATTGCTGAAACACGAATCTTTACCCCCTGACCCCAAATCAACTTCGTATGCCTTGCCTAACTTTCGAGTCAAGTTGCAATTGATTTTAATCATCATTGGCTATATAGTCATTGCGATTCATAAGATTATAGCATCGTGCTAGATTTATGGTAGCTCTATGATGATTTAGATCAATTTTTTGGGTGATTTGGTGTAACTTGGATCAGGGTTTGGGTTTTTGCTGAGAAGATGGTGGACTTTGTCGCTAATGGATGATAACGGGTTACCGGGTTGGAGAAGAGTTAGTGGGTTAAGGAGATAATCTGAAATTGCTAAGTAACACCAGAGGCGACCTTGGGGTTCTGAACGATCTTAAAATCCTTGTGACCTAACAAATTTGCATGACTTATGACTTGACCGACCTAAGAACTCTTGCGGCCTTAATTGCACATGGCTTAACTCTTCAGGCCGTATCAGCTTCATAACGACTTAGGGCTTAGCCAGATTCAAAATGGTCTTGATTTGAAGCTTGACGACTAAACTTTTAGGTCGTGTGACGACCTAAGCTTTAGGTCGTGTAACGACTTAGGACTTGGACAACTTTTCATTGTCAAACCATTTCTTATGACCTAGACCCACTTTGACCTTCCTGTTAGGTCGTCAACAACTTAGGACTTAGACGACCCGGGAGCTCCAAAATTTCTATGGAATTTGATTGCACTTCCAACTCAAACTTTGAACTACCGAGATAACTTGCATGACTTTGCTATGCTTACTTAATCAGATTATACCAATCTTTAATGCTAATAACCTGTTAAATATAACATTTGTAGAAAACTAGGGCGAATATACTGCCACTAATTGCCCACATCAAATGATAGATTAGTCGATAAAATATAATCAACTTAAACAAATCGTATGAAATGCTGCGAATCAACGAATTCAAGTGAAGTAGTAAAGCGATATTAATCAACTAGAGCTGATTTTTTTTTGCATCAATACAGCACTTGAATTCGAACAAGCCCTGAAATGTTTCATGTTTATTAATTTAATTTCATTCATGTTTGCTTGCCACTCTACTAGTTTTGCACAACACTTCACACATTTAGGAAACGTGCAACTTCATATTTGAATATACAATTCCTTATGTAGAATGTTTTCTCGTCAAGAGGGAGAAGCAGTACAAACTGGAGAGGCCCTCCCGATGGCTGGTCCACTGGTCAACCCACCAGAAAGAACTCCAACTACCCTGAGTTACCGGGTGTTCAACCAGTTACGCGCCCAATTTAGGATTGTAGAAGCAGATGCTATTTTCCCTGGGCCAAATGATTTTGCTGACAATCCTCCCTTCGGCTTTGTTGTCGTTAACCACCAAATGTGCCTTTGTGGTGCCATTCCTCCCTTCAACGATTTTCTCCGACAACTTCTTCGTCGATTGGCTATTTCTCCCTTTCAATTACACCCCAATGGCTATGCCATTTTGATGGGATTATGTGTTCTCTTCAGAAGGCGCTCGACCGCTCCCAAGCTTTGAAGAAATTTGCTACTTATGCACATTTGCGAGAAATAAAGACCATCCTTCCATCGTATATGTGAGAAGCGCCAGAAAACGCAAGCTTATCACTGATCTCTCTGATAGCGCTCATGGTTTCCTAAGCCAGTTCTTCTTTGTCCATTGCCTCCAGGGATTTTATGCTATATGGAGAGTAAAGGGTAAGCTTACTTATCCCCATTCTTTACTTTTCTGAGCTTTGCGAGATCCAAATTGCTAAATGTTAACCTCGCTCTCTACTTTTGCAGTCCTTCCTCCTCCTTGTAGAGATCCAAGCCACAAGCAGACTTTTGAAAGGCTTAACGCTGTGGCGGTTGAGGAGAGAAGTATCAAGTTTTTGTTAAGAGACGAGTTCCTTCATCAGTTCGGACTCTTACACCCTTGCCGCTCTACTCAGCCTTACGAAGTTCCTGATCCTCCGGCCGAGGCACCGGATGCCCCAGTTTCTTTTGAGGAGCCTACATTGAAAGATCCTTCTCCTGAGGCTTCTCTTGTGAAGTGCTCTACTTCTATTGATGTCGCGGGGTCATCTGGCAAATTTGCACTAGCCCCGGTCATTGAAGAAGAAGAGCTTCGAGAATCTCCCCAACATTCAGGGAAGTCCGGTGACGGTGAAGCCGGGAAAACAAGTCCTGCCAAGCAGAGCGGGGATGACACTTTTGAAGGGTTGAGCGACCTGTTTATCACCTCACAGGAGCTCTTTAAAGATGATCCTGTTACCACTAGGGTTTCTTCTTCAGTAGTTGAGGCAACTTCTATTTTGCAACAGATTCCATCGACTCAAGAGTTGACGTTAGCTACTACACCCATCATTTCTTCGCAACCGAGGAGTGGTTCGTAGTTTAACGCGCGTAGTTTGCACGTTACACACACTTAGGATTTTTCAGCAATTATATGTATCTATATACGCTTTTACTTCCAGGATTTTCAAGTTTTGCCTCTTTCTCATTTTCAGGTTCTCCAATAGGGCATAGCGGTTCCTATTATGACGACTTTCAACAGTATGGAAGGCGTGGTCAGTATGATTATAGGCGCTATCTTCCCACCCACAGGGAAACTGATGAAGAGAGAGCTGCTCGAAAGGATCAAGAGAGAAGAGCATATGAAGAAAGGTACGGAAGAAGGGATGAGCAACATGACTCTTCCTGTAGAGGCGATGACTCTCATAAAAGAAAAACTTATGACGATAGAGGAAAGAGTCATGACATCGGAGACCCAAGCAAGCGAGCCAGGCTTGATGAAAAGACTGCATCTACAACTTTAGAAAAGGCCGCGGCTCTCACTTCTCTTAAAATTCCTTCAAAGTCTCCTGCCCTTGAAGGAGCTGACATTCAGACACTTCTCGGCAGACCCTCGTACCAAGTTGAGAGAGGTCCACCAACCCTTCAAAGTCGGTTCCCGCATTGGTGCTTAAAGGGAGTTCTCTTTGACCTTGACTTGGTTCCCATCGACAAAGAGGCCATGCTACGAAATCTTGACACTGTTAAACTTGATATTGAGAGAATGCCAGCGTGGCAAAATCTCGTCGATGAGCTTCAGAGGGTTAATCGGGCCAACCTTGAAGCTATGCTGACGATGGAGAACAACAAGTCTGAATGGCAGAAAATTCTTGATTAGCACAACACCAAAATGAAAAACATCGCTGAGTACAACGAAAAGCTTGAGGAGGAGGTCGAGAAACTTAAGCACAAGCTTGCTACTTCTTCCACCTCTTACACTCAAAAAGAAGAAGTGCTTCAGAAGCAAGTTCGAGATGCTCATGCCACTCAACGGTATGTTGAAACCCGTCTTTAAGCTACACAGAAGACGATGGAAAAATATCATGCTGACTTTGTGGAGTTACGGGAGAAAGCTAACTCCCAGGACATAGAAATCATGAGGCTGAAAGCTCAATTATCAAAGACTGAGAAAGAACATGATGAGGCCATGGCTGGAAAGAGAGCCGCTGAACAATCTCATGAAGATACAAAAGCCAACATCAGCTCTACTTTGTTTGATTTTTACGTCCAAAGCGTCCTGGGGCGTGGCAGCCTTGCATTTTTAGGTCCTAAATACGAAATTACTTTGGCTGAAGTGTGGCAGGCTATAATTGATATGCTCAAACGTACCGGTTATTCCGAAGATGAACTTGAGGCACACTATTTTGATGACAAAACTCGTGCTGCTCTCGCCAGAGGAAAGGAGAAGCTTGTTAAAGTACGAGCCGAAACGATGGGAGGGGAGCATTCATAGAAAGAAGCACCTTTAATTGCCCCTGTCCCTCCTTCGACTTCGACCGACATTGATATCATCGGCTCCGGTTCCCATTCTCCGCCCACGGCTAAAGTCATAACTGAAATTACAAGTGCACGGGGTGGAGATGAAGGCGAAGAAAGTACTGAAGCACAAGCTTATGAAATTGACGTTAGAGAGCCAACTTCTCCAGGTAACCTTAACGCTGATCTTGCTCAAGTAAACTGCTCATTTGCTTTGTATGAATTTGATGAGCTTCTCGATTATTTCCTAAATCTCAATCAGCCTTTATCTCCTCTCTTTACTGACTTTAACTTCTTTTCTTCTGTAGAAAAAGTGCCGAGCATTATTCACACTTCCCCTCCTCCAGTTATTCCACCCCATCTCTGCGAGTCACTCCTCCTTCCGCCTCTCAATCGGGATCACAAGAGGAGCAAATAGAAGCTCTCCAAGACTTGGACGATCCCATCGCTTCTCAAGAACATAGGGGAGAAGAAACTGAGGAGGGCGAAAAGACTCCGGAACTAACTGGCTCCGATGATATGCCGTTGGCCATAATTTTTACTCCAGGAAGCAGGTCTTCTCCTAAGAAAAGGGGGAAACGCGGAGTCTCAAAGAAGAAAGAAGCTTCAGCTGGCGAGGAAAAAGCAGAAACAAGTCCGATTGTCCCCCTTCTCCTTCTTCTCCTACTCTTTCAAGCCGGCGCAGGAAGTTGGTCATCCGGCCAGGTGCAGGCTCAAAAGATTGAGGGAAGAAGAAATGACGGCTTCGGTGCTGTGCTTTTTATCTCGCTTTTTTCTTTTTGCTTGTATATAAGCTTATGTTGACTGGAGATTGTGCGGGTACCAGTCCCCGCTTTCTTTTACTTTGAAACCTGCATATGTATAAAACTCTCATAGTATGGAATAAAATGGTTCTTTTACTTATACAAATTTCTGTCTTTATTTGAGAACACTTTTATTTCCTGTTTTCATGCAAGTTTCTTTATCCCCTTCATGTGAAGTTGCAGTAAACCTATGGTATGTTTCTTGAGCATTGTTTTCATTTTAATGATGACTATATTGTATTGTCCCCATACCATGGTTTATTACAATCTCTTTCACATTGGCAAAGTTTCGGAGAACAACTCTTCTGTTTCGAGAAGACTTGTGCTCTTTCTTTAGAGAACAACTCTTCCATTTTGAAGGAAGTTTGCATTTGTACTTTATAGGATAATATTTCCGTTTTAAGGAAATATCTTTCTAATTTAGTAGAATGCACTTTATGTTGGAGGAGTTTTTCCTTTTCTTTTTTTTTGTCGCGAAGTTTTTACACTTCACTTTTTGAAAAAAGTCGCTTTTGCTTTGGCAAGTGAATTTTACTTCATAGTACAGTGGGCCTTCCGAAAAAGGGCTTCAACCTGCTTGAGCGTCCGAAGAGAGTTTTTTGTTTGATTGTGCCTCTGGGAAGAGGTCTTTTTGTTTGGTTGCGCCTCTGGGAAGAGGTCTTTTTGTTTGATTGTGCCTCTGGAAAGAGGTATTTTTGTTTCTGCCTCTTGGGAGAGGCTTTTATCGTTTTCCTGTTCGCTGGGAAGCGGGCCTCCGAAGAGGGCTTTTCACATTTTTACTCGTGTGAAGTTTTATTTCAGATCACGGTGAAATGTGTGCCTCTGTGTAGGGCTTTTGCCTGGAAGTTTGGAGCTTCTTTCTCTTAGTTGGATGGATTCACGGGGCAGACACAAGTGTTCTATGCAACCGATCAGTCTGCAGCTTTCTATCGAGAAAGAACTCTCTTTTTCTGGCGAGGCATTTCAACTATGGTGAAATGGGCCTCCGAAGAGGGCTTTTCACATTCCAGCACTTGTGAAGTTTTTTTTCAAATCTCGGTGAAATGCGCGCCTCCGAGTATACCTGGAAGTTTCTTCCTCATGGTTGGCCGGATTCACGGGGCGGACGCAAGTTACTTGGATGCTTATTTGCACAGATTGTCTCAACTAGTGAACAAGCGCCTTGCCTCCCACTTGGGAAGGTGCCTCCGATGATTGTATGGATTCACGGGGCGGACGCAAGTTACTTGGACGCTTGTCTGCGCAAACTATCTCAGCTAGTGAACAAGCGCCTTGCCTTCCAGTCGGGAAGGTGCTTCCGGTCATTCCATACCAATCTTTTTTGTTGAGAAAGTCTTCTGGCATGCCCCGTTTGAGGTCTTTATCCTCCGAAGAGTTGTGCCTCCGAAGAGGGCTTGTGCCTCCGAAGAGGTCTATTGTTGTCTGATGCTTGCTCGCCCATATCTCTTTGCCATCTGTTTATATCGGCGATCCCCATTATCTTTTCCAAATACACTTCCCTTTTAGTTGCCGACAATTTTCTTTATCCAAAGAAATATACTTCATAGTTAAGCGAGTTGGTGGTGGCAGACACAGGCTATTTAGCTGGATGCTCGCTTGATCAAACTTCCACAGTTGGTTAGCAAGGGCCCACTTCCAGCAAAATCACTTACTTTTTGTTTGAAGCACTTCTTCCGTAAGATTTTAGTACGGAAATTTTAAACGGCTTAGCGTTTTCTTGTTGGGTGATGTCGGGGATTGCCTGGTCTTACGATGGGTAAGCTTTGTTTTTATGGACTGCATTATTAAATCGATATTTTAGTAACACAATTGACGTATTTTATATGTCGAAATAACACAAAGAAATTTATAATAGTAAAGAACACAAGATTTATAGTGGTTCGGCCAAGAACTGGGCCTACATCCACTTTATAGTTCTTATTATTCACTTGCACTGGCTTTACAATGGCTTTCAATACAAGAATCATACATTCATCATTCTTTTACAATATTTCATTAAAGCCTTTAAGTAAAATATGGGCGCAAATGATTGTTGTTCCAAGCTCTTTGAATTGGGCCTCCTTCGACAGTTACAAGTTTGAATGTGCCATCAAGAAGTTTTTGGCCTATAACATACGGCCCCTCCCAGTTTGGTCCAAGTACACCTGTAGGTGTCATAATTCTTTTTAAGATTAGATCCCCTACTTCAAAGCTGCGTCGGCGAACTTTGGAATTAAAGTTCCTGGCTATTTTTTGCTGATGAGGCGCAATTTTGACTCAGCTTCTTCCCTTTTTTCATCAAGGAAGTCAAGGGCTTCAAGTTGCAGCTTTTCATTTTCGGTTTGATTGAAATGGATTCTTCTGTGCGAAGGGACTTCTGTTTCCACTGGAATCATTGCTTCCGATCCATATGCCAATGAAAATGGTGTGATCCCAGTCGCAGTTTTGTGGGTAGTTCTGTATGCCCATAGTGCTAGTGGCAGCTTATCAACCCAACCACCTTTTGCTTTTTCTAGCTGCTTTTTGATGGTTGACTTGATAATTTTATTCACTGGTTCCACTTGCCCGTTTGCCTGCGGATGAGCCACTGCTGAGAAACTTTTCTGGATGTTGAATTTCTTGTAAAAATCTTAGAACTCTTTGCTTTCAAATTGGGTTCCATTGTCTGTGATTATCTTTTGAGGCACACCATACCGGCAAATGATACTCTTAGTTACAAAGTTTATCATTTTCTTAGAGGTAATAGTAGCTAAGGGCTCAAATTCTACCCATTTAGTAAAATAATCAACAGCAACTATAGCATATCTGATTCCGAATTTTGCAGTTGGCAAAGGCCCGATGAGATCTATTCCCCAAATAGAAAACGGCCACGGACTAACCATCTGTGTTATCTCATTGGAGGGTGCTCTTGGGATTTTTGCAAATCTCTGGCATCGGTCACATTTTCGGGCGTAACTCGCGGCATCACGATTAATATCTGGCCAAAAATATCCATAACGGAGAATTTTCTTTGCTAAAGTTTGACCTTCTAAATTGTCTCCACACTTTCCTCTGTGTACCGCGGTTAGAATTGTTTCAGCTTCTTCCTTGGTCACACATCGGAGTAATGGCATTGAGAATCCCCGCCTATATAATCGGCCATCTTGAATTACAAATCTGGATGCTTTTCTTAACAACTTCTGCCTTTCTCTTGAGTTTTCTGGTAGAGAGCCGTCGCGCAGGTATTCCAATATCGGAGTCATCCATGATTCTCACTCCTGTGATATAGTCATGATCCAGTCAATATCCATTTCATCAATGCTTGGAGTTGACAGGACTTCCACAGGAACTAATCCCAATAATTGAGCTTCACTAGTGCTTGCATACTTTGCGAGGGAATCTGCCTTCATGTTTTCTTCCCGAGGTATATGGTTTATCGTATAATGGTCCAGGTCCTCGAGAAGCTCCCAAGCTCTTGACAAGTAAGCAGGCAGATTTTCTCCTTTGATTTGAAACTCTTTCGTGACTTGACACACAATAAGCTGTGAATCACTGAAGATCTGCATTGCCTTGATGTTCAGTTCTTTAGCAATCTTCAGGCCAGCAATGAGAGCTTCATATTCTGCCTCATTATTAGTCGAAGGAAATTCTAATCTTAATGCATAACACAGTGATCGTCCTTCAGGGGTTTCAAGCACAACCCCAGCCCTGGAACAGTAATCGTTTCTTGCTCCATCGACATACAATTTCCATAGAATTGGGGAATTATCGGTTACCACCTCCTCACTATCACCTTTGTCTGTACACTCTGCGATGATGTCTGCCAAAGCTTGTCCATTGATTTCTTTCCGGGGATGATAAGTGGTGTCATATTGACTGAGCTCAATATTCCACTTCAAAAGACGACCTGAAGTCTCAGGACGAAACAGGACTTGCTTAAAGGGCTGATCGGTGAGGACTTTGATGGGATGAGTTGGAAATATGGCCTCAATTTTCTTGATGCAATCAGTAGATAATAAGCGAGCTTTTCCAACTTTGAATAGTTCAATTCTGCCCCAGTGAATCTCTTGCTGATGTAGTAGACTGGGCGCTAAATTTTCGCATCCTCCCGTACCAAAGCTGCACTGAGGGCATGAGACGAGATTGCCAAATATACAAAAATAGCTTCACCATTGGCAGGCTTAGAAAGTATAGGAGGCGCTTCCATATGACGAATCAGCTCATCTAAAGCTCTCTGGCATTCAGGAGTCCAGTCAAAGTTTTTTCTTCCTTTCTTTAAAGCATCAAAGAATGGAATGAATTTATCAGTAGCTTTGGAAATGAACCAACTCAAGACAGCAACTTTTCCATTGAGACTTCGCAATTCCTTCTTCGTTCTAGGAGCTTTGACTTCTCTTAAGGCAGTTATCTTAGCAGGATTAGTTTCAATGCCCCTTGCACTCACAATGAAACCCAAAAACTTTCCAGATTCTACCCCAAATGAACACTTCAAAGGATTAAGCTTCGAACCATACTTTCAGAGGATTGAAAACATCTCTGCCAACTGATCCATGTGGTCCACTGCTTTCTTTGATTTTACCAGCATATCATCGACATAAACTTCCATAGTCTTGCCAATCTATGGTTTAAACATGGCATTAACAAGTCTTTGGTAAGTTTCCCCCGCATCCTTAAGTCCGAAAGGCATGACTCTGTAGCAGTAAAGACCAACATCGGTGATAAAGCTTGTGTCCTCCTCATCTTGCTCATGCATCATGATCTGGTTATATCTAGAGTAGGCATCCATAAAAGATAGCAATTCATGCCCCGCCGTTCCATCCACCAACTGGTCAATCCTGGGTAACAGGAAGCAGTCTTTGGGGCAGGCTTTGTTTAGATCTGGAAAGTCAATTCACACTCTCCATTTTCCATTAGCTTTTTTAACCAATACAGGATTTGAGACCCAATTCGGGTAAGTAGATTCTCTGATAAAGCCACTCTCCATGAGCCGATCAACTTCTTCTTTCAATGCTGCTGACCTTTCAGGACCTTGAGTTCTTCTTTTCTGCTTTGCTGGTGTAAACATTGGATCAATATTCAAGGTATGTACTGCAATTTCTGGAGATATTCCACACACATCAGCATGAGTCCAAGCGAATACATCCAGATTTGCTTTCAAAAATGATATCAAAACATTTTGAACCATTGCATTAAGCTGCGAACCCACATTCAACACTTTGTTCGGGTCTTTCGGGTCAATAGGTACCGGTACTGTCACTTCAACTGGTACGACTCTGTTCTCCCCTGCACTGGCTTTCCTGGGATCCATCTCTCTTCGTGCACCGCTATGTTCGCCTGTGCAGTGTCCACCCTGTAATTGCTACAAGGTTGATTCTTTGATGCAGACTGGGGCCCCTGCTACTTTTTCCATTTCTCTCTTCCTCGTTTCACGCAACTCTGTAAGATAACATTCTCGTCCGGCATTCTGATCCCCTTTCACCACACCGACTCCATTATCTGTGGGGAATTTTATGGTCAGACACCATAGGGCAAGAATAGCTTTGAATGCTGCCAGAGTTGGTCGAACTAGGAAGGCATTGTAGGAAGAAAATTCTTCAACAATAACAAAGGTCTGTTTTCGAGCCACCTTTCTCTGACCCTCTCTAAGCTCTACGAACAAATCGATAGTCCCAATTGGCTGTTTCGGCTCCCCAGTAAAACCAGCAATCTTTAGTGATGAAGCTTGAACGTCATCCATTGGAATCTTCATCTGATCAAAAGTCTTTTTGAAGAGAATGTTGCACGAAGCTCCACAGTCAACCAGAACTATTTTCACAGTAGCTGGCCCAATGCCAGCGGAGATGACCAAAGGATCAATGGTAGGAGCTTCAACACCCATCGAATCCCTAGAACTGAATATAATGTCATCATTAAAAGTTTTCTGCTGCTTCAGGGGTGCAGCATCTTCTAACACAAAAACACTTTCATCTGCCGGTGCATACTTCAAAGCACGGGCGTATCTTTCCATCTCACCCCAACTCCTGCCAGCTGGGTGAGGGCCCCCTATAACCACATTTATAACAGGCCTCTCTGATTCATGAGCTGCCGCCTTTTCACTTGAGCTCGGGCGATGAACAGGAACCCGTTGTCCTTGAGTTGATGAAGTTGGGCCATTCTTGTTCCTTTTTACATATTGCCGGAGCTTGTTTTCCTTCATAGTTCCTCAATTACCTCCTTCAAGTGACGGCACTCGTTAGTATCGTGCCAGGGTTGGTTATGGAACCGACAAAACCTTCCATTCTTCTCAGCTTTCCTATTAACTCTTTGCTTAGCTGGTGCAGGGAATTCGACCGTGTCTTTGTTTGCAAAGTAGATGTTTTCTGGGGTATCAGTCAGAGGGGTGAAGTTGAAGGGACGACCTTTCTTTGCATCTCCTTGCTTCTTCTGGCCATCGTTCCCCCTCTTCGGATTGCTAGATTCCTTCTTATTCAGAACCGCATTACTATTTCCAGCCCCTGTCGATACCATCTTAGCCGGTGCTTGGAGGCTTTCCAAGCGCATGAATTCATCGGCTTTCTTATAAAACTTGTCAAGCGAATTTGGTTCTTTCATTTTCAACCACCTTCCAAATTCACTTGATTTATCAATTGCCCTCATCATGTATGTCAGGATCATACGTGGCTCTGTGTTATCCACCTCGGCCAAAGCTATGTTAAAGCGATTCAAGAATGATCTGATAGATTCTCCAGGATTTTGTTCTAGGCTGGAGAGAAACATTATATCTGTTATCCCCGTTTTTCTTTAACGAGTTAAGATTCAGGCCGACTCAACTGGTTACGACTTAATTAGCTAACGAGTTAAGGTTCGCGGCGACTTAAAGGAATGGAATGACTCATGGGGATTAACGGTTCATGAGACAGGCCGACACAGTGAGTTACCGACTCAACGAGTTAATGCCTTAGAGGAGCAGAGTGGTTTAACTAATTAACGGTTCATGAGACAGACTGACTCATCTACTTAGAGGGATAGGACGACTCAAGGGGTTAATTGTTCACAAGGCAGGACGACTCAGTGGATCAACGACTCAATAAGTTAGCGACTCATCATATAAGACGACTCAGTGGAAGTAACGACATAAGAAGGTGGACCCTTGTGCCACTTTACCTATATACCGCTACCTGATAAGTCGTTAACGACTTAACGACTCATGACTCAGAATGACTCGTCCACGACTTAAAGCCATTGAGTCGTAGTCCATTGCCACAGTGCCGTTGCGAATAAGGCTTGACTCGTAAACGACTCAGAACTTAGCATAAAATCCAGCAGAGGAATAAGCCATGGAGAAATCAAGGGTTGGCTCAGTGAGTCGGCCACGACCTAATTTGACTCAGCCACGAGCGAAGCATGAGTCGAACACGACTCACGACTCTGGGCTGAAAACTCCTATAAATACATGGCCACCTCCAACATTCAAGGGACTTTTCGGTTCATTCATTCCAAGCGCCGTTACTCTGCTGCATTCCGAACTACTTCAACACTTAAAGCTTTTGAGATACAAAGAACGCCTCAAGGAACTTCACGAAGAAATCATACATGTCCAACATGAGTTCGAAGATTTTGATCGACATTGAAGTTTGAGCTATTTGTTCTAAGTCACTTGTAACTCGAAGTGTGTTGTAATCATAGTGTAATTGCATCGACTTGTAATCAAATCGTCAATAAAGATATTCAAAGTGGACGTAGGCTCTCTCTTAAGCCGAACCACTATAAAATTGCTATTGTTTACTGCTTTCCCACTATTATCTGCTTATAATCTGTTCCCGAGCTATCGGGTGGTGCTTTCACAATTACACTTCATACACCGGGGTGTTAGCGTTCAAATTTTAGCGTTAACATTTTTGGTGCTTTCACTGAGAAGACTGAACTCAGGCGAATCGTCATCATTGCTCCATGAAAGTTTGTTGAAGTAACCTCTCTGAAGACTAGAAGTTTATCCGAAATCATGGCTCCGGGGAGAAAGAGTAGATCTGTAAGATCTGGAAATGCTCAAGAGGGAACCTCCGCTTCCCCTGTCTCGAATCAAGCCACTCCACTCCACCTGTCGGAGTTACAAAGGCAGAGCTGGATGCTGCAATCTTAGGACTGAACCAGCAGATAAATGCCCAAAATGCACAATTCGAGGCTCAGAGTGCCCAAAATGCCCTAATTCTGAATAGTTGAACGATTTGCTTGGGGCAAACCGTCAACCGGCAGGTAATGAAAGGAACTTTGCCGGCAACATTCATGATGCTGAAGAAAGGAATGCTCCTGAAAGGGCTGCTAGCACCTTTGAACAAACACTTCCTGAGGTTGGTGGATCTAGAACTCGACATGTTGAGGAGTATCTTTCTGGAATGGTCCGATAAATCATGAAAGAGAGTATGCAGAGGGTTGAAGACGAGAAAGAATGGGGTTTTGCCCCAAGTAAAACTCCATTTACTGAGAAAATCTTAAAGGCTGAATTCTCAAGGAAGTTTGTCCCTCCAACCATTCCAGCTTACAAGGGGACAAGCGATCCGAACGAATTCTTATACAAGTATGATTGGCACATGACAGGTGCCAGAGCCTCTGATGAGATAAAGTGCCGATATTTTCCTGTATATCTAGAAGGTGTGGCTCTACTGTGGTTCACCAAGCTACCAGTCCGATCTATTGATCAGTTTTCGGACTTGACCCGGAAATTCAAGGAGCAGTTCAGACTATATGTTTCAAAAGCCAAGGACATCATGTCGTTGTCAAGTTTAGAACAGAATCCAGAGGAGACTCTCAGATCTTTCTTAAACCGCTTTAATATAGCACTGGCCGAGGTGGACAATGCAGAACCGCCAATGATATTGACTTATCTGATGAGGGCTATTGACAAGTCGAGCGAATTTGGGAAATGGCTAAACATGAAGGAACCAAATTCCCTTGAAAAATTTTATAAAAAAGCAGATGAATTCATACGCCTGGAAAGCCGTCCCGTACCGGTAAAGGCAGTGTTGGAAAAAGCTGAAGATAACACTGTTGCTCCACGCAAGAATGAATTTGTAGGGCAAAAAAGGGAAAATAACAATGGGAAGAAACAGAGTAATCTGAAGAAGCCTCGATCCTTCAAGCCATCAGAGTATACTCCTTTATCAGATACGCCGGAGCGTATCTACCTTGCCACTAAAGATTTTGTTGATTTTCCTAAACCTCTTCCTCTGAGGACCGAGAAAAAGGCTATACAGAGTGGCAAGTTCTGCCGCTTCCATAATCAACCCGGTCATGAGACCGACGAATGCCGCCAGCTGAAAAATCTGATTGAAGAGTTGCTAAGGGAAAACAAGCTGCAGCAATTTGTGAAAAGGAATAGCAACAATCCTGCTTCGTCTAGTCAGGGGCAACAAGCTCCTGCTCATCAGCCTAGGACAGGTGAGAAGGCTGCAGGGCATGAACCTGGAAGGCCCATTATCAATGTCATTACAGGAGGACCTCACCCAGCAGGCAGAAGCTGGGGTGAGATGGAAAGGTATACCCGAGCTTTGAAATATGTACCGACCGAGGAAGATGTATTCGTTTTGGAAGGTGCTATGCCCCTGAAGCAACAAAGAACTTTCAATGATGATATTGTGTTCAGAGCCAGGGATTCCGCAGGTATTGAAGCTCCTACTTTGGATCCCTTAGTCATCTCGGCTGGTATCGGGCCAGCTATTGTCAGAAGAGTTCTCATTGATTGTGGCGCATCCTGCAATATCCTCTTCAAGAAAACATTCGACCAAATGAAGATCCCTATGGCTGATGTGCAAGCCTCATCGCAGAAAATCACTGGCTTCACTGGGGAGCCAAAACAGCCGATAGGAACCGTTGATTTGTTTGTGGAACTTGGAGAAGGAGAGAGAAAAGTGGTCCGCAAGCAAACTTTTGTGATTGTCGACGAATTTTCTGCTTACAATGCTTTCCTTGGCCGTCCAACTCTCGCAGCATTCAAAGTTGTTCTGGCCCCATGGTGCCTCACCATTAAATTTCCCACAGATAATGGAGTAGGAGTTATAAAAGGGGATCAAAATGCGGGGCGGGAATGTTATCTAACAGAGCTACGAGAAACCAGAAAAAGAGAAATGGGAAAGGATGCGGCAGCCCCAGTCCGCATCAAAGAACCAGCCTTGTAGCAATTACAGGGCGGACCCTGCACTGGCGAGCACAGCGGAGCAAGGAAAGAGATAGATCATAGAAAAGTCAGTGCAGGGGATAATAGAGTGGTACAAGTGGAAACGACAATACCAGTACCTGTTGACCCAAAGGACCCAAACAAGGTGTTGAATGTGGGATCACAACTTAATGTGTCAATTCAGAATATCTTAATATCTTTTTTAAAGGCAAATTTGGATGTTTTTGCTTGGACTCATGCCGATATGTGCGGAATATCCCCAGAAGTGGCAGTACACACTCTAAATATTGATCCAAAATTTACACCTGTAAAGCAGAAAAGGAGAACTCAGGGTCCAGAAAGGTTAGCAGCGTTAAAAGAAGAAGTTGATCGGCTCATGGAGAATAACTTTATCAAAGAATCTACCTATCTGAATTGGGTTTCAAATCCAGTGCTGGTTAAGAAAGCCAACGGAAAATGGAGAGTGTGCATCGATTTTTCAGATCTAAACAAGGCCTGCCCCAAAGACTGCTTCCCATTACCCAGAATCGATCAACTGGTAGACGGAACAGCGGGACACGAATTGTTATCTTTTATGGATGCTTACTCCGGATATAACCAGATCATGATGCATGAGCCAGATCAGGAGGACACGAGCTTTATCACCGACGTTGGTCTTTACTGCTACAGAGTTATGCCCTTCGGGCTGAAGAATGCAGGGGCAACATACCAAAGACTTGTTAATGCTATGTTCAAACCGCAATTGGGCAAGACTATGGAAGTCTACGTCGATGACATGTTAGTAAAGTCTAAGAAAGCAGTGGATCACATAGAACACTTAGCAGACATGTTCGCAGTCCTTCGAAAATACGGAATGAAGCTCAATCCTTTAAAATGTTCATTTGGAGTGGAATCCGGCAAGTTTTTAGGTTTCATCGTGAGCGCTAGGGGCATTGAGGCTATTCCAGCTCAAATTACCACCTTAAAGGAAGTCAAAGCTCCTAGAACAAAGAAGGAATTGCAAAGTCTCAATGGAAAAGTCGCCGCCTTGAGTCGGTTTATTTCCAAAGCCACAGATAAATGCATCCCATTTTTGGACGCCCTAAAGAAAGGAAAGAAAAACTTCGATTGGACCCCCGAATGCCAAAAAGCCTTTGATGAATTGATTCGCCATATGGAAACGCCTCCAATACTTTCTAGGCCTGGCGATGGCGAGGATCTTCTTATATACTTGGCAGTATCATCTCATGCTTTAAGTGCAGCGCTGATACGAGAAAACAAGAGGATTCAACATCCAGTTTACTATATCAGCAAAAGACTCACTGGGGCAGAGATGAATTACTCGAAGTTGGAAAAACTCGCCTATTGCCTACTAATTGCATCTAGGAAGTTGAGGCAATATTTCCAAGCTCATCCTATCAGAGTCCTCACTGATCAACCTTTAAAGCAAGTCCTGTTTCGCCCTGAGACTTCGGGCCGTCTCCTAAAGTGGAATATTGAACTCAGTCAATATAACATCACTTATCATCCCCGAAAAGCAATCAACGGACAAGCTTTAGCGGACTTCATCGCAAAATTCACTGATAAGGGTAACAGTGAGGAGGAAATGATCGACGATTCCCCAATCCAGTGGAAGTTATATGTCGATGGCGCGAGAAACGACT
This sequence comes from Allium cepa, assembly GCA_030765085.1. Taxonomy (NCBI): domain Eukaryota; kingdom Viridiplantae; phylum Streptophyta; class Magnoliopsida; order Asparagales; family Amaryllidaceae; genus Allium; species Allium cepa. The sequence goes on along the minus strand of CM060931.1, from coordinate 743,465,878 downwards.
ACTGTTCTGGAGCCGAAATTGTACTTGAGACCCCTGAAGGTCGATCATTATGCTACGCACTAAGATTGTAATTTCCTTCAACAAACAATGAAGCAGAATACGAAGCCCTTATCGCCGGCTTAAGGATTGCTAAAGAACTAAACATCCGAGCGTTACAGATCTTCAGTGATTCTCAGCTTATTGTATGCCAAGTCAAAAAGGAATTCCAAGCAAAAAGGGGGAATCTGCCTGCCTACTTGTCAAAGGCATAGGAACTCCTGGGTGATTTCGATCATTACATGATAAGTCACATTCCTCGAGAAGAAAACATGAAAGCAGATTCTCTCGCAAAGTATTCAAGCACAGGCGAAGCTCAATTTCTGGGGTTAACTACAGTGGAGGTCCTGTCGACTCCGAGCATTGATGAGATGGATATTGATTGGATCATGAGCGTGTCTCAAGAGCAAGAATCATGGATGACTCCAATAACATAATATCTTCTCAATGGCACTTTACCGGAAAACTCAAAAGAACGAAAGAAACTACTGAGGAAAGCCTCTCGCTATATAGTCCAGGATGGCCAGTTATACAGACGGGGATTCTCAATGTCGTTACTTCGATGTGTATCCAGGGAAGAGTCCAAAACAATCCTAGCTGAGGTGCATGGGGGAGAATGTGGTGATCATTCAGGTGGTCAAACTTTAGCGAAAAAGAATCTCCGATACGGATATTTTTGGCCAGAAATTAATCGAGATGCGGCAGACTATTCCCGAAAATGTGACAGATGCCAAAGATTCGCCAAAATCCCTAGAGCTCCTTCCACTGAACTCACACAGATGGTCAGTCCGTGGCCGTTTGCAATATGGGGGATAGACCTCGTAGGACCGTTACCAACTGCCAAGTCTGGAATTAAATATGCCATTGTTGCTGTAGATTATTTTACTAAGTGGGCAGAAGCTGAACCACTGGCTACTATCACCTCAAAAAAGATGATAAGTTTTGTGACAAAAAGTATCATTTTGCAAATACGGTATGCCTCAAAAAATAATTACAGACAATGGTACTCAGTTCGAAAGTGAAGAATTCCAAGATTTTTGCAAACGATTCAAAATCCGAAAGAGCTTCTCAGCAGTAGCCCATCCGCCGGCAAACGGGCAAGTGGAAGCCGTAAATAAAATTATCAAGTCAACCATCAAGAAGCAACTTGAAAGAGCAAAAGGTGGTTGGGTCGATAAGCTACCGCTGGCACTATGGGCCTACAGAACTACCCACAAAACTGCGACTGGGCATACTCCGTTTTCATTGGCATACGGATCAGAGGCAATGATTCCGGTAGAAATAGAGGTCCCTTCACATAGAAGAATCCATTTCAATCAAGCGGAGAATGAGAAACTACAGCTTGAGGCACTAGATCTCCTTGATGAAAAAAGATAAGAGGCTGAGCTCAGAATCGCATCTCATCAGCAAAGGATAGCCAGACATTTCAATTCCAAAGTTCGCCAATGCAGCTTTGAAATTGGAGATTTAGTCCTAAAGAGAATTATGACAGCAACAGGTGTGTTTGGGCCAAATTGGGAAGGACCATATGTCATAGGTCAAAAGCTTCTGGACGGCACATACAAACTCACTGCTGTCGAAGGAGATCAAATTCCAAGAGCTTGGAACAGCAATCACTTGCGTCCATACTTTACTTAATAGCTTTGTTGAAATATTGTAAAGAGAATTATGAATGTATGATTCCTGTAATTGAAAGCAATTGTAAAACTGATGCAAGTGAATAATGAAAGACTATAAAGTGGATGTAGGCCCAAATTCTTGGCCGAACCACTATAAATCTTTTGTTCCTTATTATTGATACATGTTTGCTTTATTTTCGGTATGAAAAGTACATTGAATGTATTACTGAAATATCGATTTAAATTTTTGCAGGCAACGAAAATAAAACTTGCACATTACGAGGCCAAGTGATCCTTGTTATCATTCAACAAACAAATTCCAAGTCGCAAAATTCCCGAGCTTAAATCCTAGATAAGAAGTGCTTCAATTGAACGGTCAATGATTTCGCCGAAAACGGGCTTTAGCTAATAAATTGAGAAGTTTGAACAAACAAACATCCAATTAAGAAGCTTATGTCCGTTCTCGCGAACTGGCCTAGCAATGAAGTACACTTCTTTGGATTAAACAAGCTACTTGTTAGAGAAGGGAGTGCAAGCTTAAAAAAAAAAATAGAGGATCAGTGAAAAGGCGTAAGCAAGTGGACAAGGAACAACTAAAGTCCTCTTCGGAGGCACAACTCTTCGGAGGATAAAGACCTCTAACGAAGCATATGCCATAAAAAAGAAAGTTCTCTACTCAACCAAAAAAGATTGGAGGAGTCATGACCCTCCAACCATGAGAGAGTAACTTCCAGGCAATCTTCGGAGGCCCATTTCACCAGGAGTTGAAGTGTTACAACCGCTCTTTGGAATTTCACTTCACCAGAGTTGAAATGTAAAACAAAATAAAAGCCCTCTTCGAAGGCCCATTTCACCAGGAGTTGAAGTGTTACAACCGCTCTTCGGAATTTCACTTCACTAGAGTTGAAATGTAAAAAAAAATAAAAGCCCTCTTCGGAGGCCCATTTCACCAGGAGTTGAAGTGTTACAACCGCTCTTCGGAATTTCACTTCACCAGAGTTGAAATGTAAAACAAAATAAAAGCCCTCTTCGGAGGCCCATTTCACCGGGAGTTGAAGTGTTACGACCGCTCTTCGGAATTTCACTTCACCAGAGTTGAAATGCAAACAAAATAAAGACCTCTTCGGAAGCCCACGTTTCACCGAGATTGAAATAAAACTTCCAAGTGTTGAAATGTGAAAAGGCTTCCTTCAAAGGCACAACTCTTTGGAGGTACACGTTTCACCAAGATTGAAATAAAACTTCCAAGTGTTGAAACGTGAAAAAATCCCTCCTCAGAGGTACAACTTTCTATGTAAAAAAAAAATCCTCATCAAGAGCACACTTTAACTTTCAAAGGAAGAGTGATTTACCTATTCTGGAAAATAACCTTCCTCAAAAAAAAAAGAAAAAAAAAGAAAGTTAAAGTACCCTTCAGAGGCCCGCTTTACCTCATAGAAGAATTCACTTGGTAAAACGTGTACATAAGCAAAAGAAAAAGTGATTTCTTCGAAGGACAAAGCGTAAAAACTTATATGAAGGGAGTTGTACTCTACGAAGAATTTCTTCAAGAATGAAATAATTATTCTTCAGAAAATAAGAGTGCAAGTCCTCTCGAAGTATAAAATATTGCAGCAAGCTTATGGTATGGGGGCAACATGGTATAGTTATATATAACATGGTATAGCCACATCAGCGAAAGTAATGCTCAAACAACATGCCATAAGCCCGCTGCAATATCATATAAATAAACTTGTGCAAAAATGAATAATAAATGCATTCTCAAATTCAAACAGGAGTCTGTACAAATAAAGGATCATTTTATTCAACACTATTTTATATACAGGTACAGGTTCCAACAAAAGAAAAGCGGGGGGCCGGTACCCGCACAATTTCCGGTCATTGCATGCAAAAAGGGCAAAAAAGTGATATGAAAGCCACAGAACCAGAGCCATCATTTCTTCTTCCGCCCACCTTTTGAGCCCGCACCTGGCCGAATGACCAACTTTTTAGGTCGGCTTGTAAGGGTAGGGGATGAAGGAGAAAGAGGCTCGATCGGACTTTCTTCCGTCTCTTCTTCGCCAGTTAGAGATTCCTTCTTACCCTTCTTCTTGGAAACTCCCTGCTTCTCTCTCTTTTTGGAGGAAGGCCCACTCCCTGGAGAAAAAAGTTTGGATAACGGTTCAGCGTCGGAGCCAGTGGGTTCTGGCGTCCTATCGCTTCCTTCAGTTTCTTCTCCTTTCGGATCTTGAGAAGCAACGGGATCATCTAAGCCATGAAGGGCTTCTATTTGCTCTTCCTGTGACCCGGGTTGCGAGGCAGAAGGAGAAGTGACCTTAGGAAGTGGAGAAGGAATAATTGGAGGAGGATAACCCTGAACAATGCCCAATGTTTTCTCTGCAGAAGGAAAAAAGTTTAAGTCAGCAAAAAGCGGAGATAAAGGTTCGCCGATATTCAAGAAGTAGTCGAACAGCCCATCAAGTTCATAAGAAACAGATGAGCAGTCTACGCGGGCAAGATTGTCAGTAGGGTTACCTGCAGAAGTCGGTTCCCTGATGTCAACTTCGTAAGCCTGTGCCTCGGCACTCTCGCCGCCCTCATCTCCACCTTGTATGCTTGTAATATCAGTGGTGACTTAGTAGGAGAAGGGCAATGAGAACTAGAACCGATAATATCAATTTCGGCTTAAGGAGAAGGTTGTATTGGAGTAGTCGAGGTGATTTTTCCTGAATATTCTCCTGCCGCTGTTTCGGCTCTCAATCTTGCAAGCTGTTCTCTCCCCTTGGCAAGAGCGGCGCAGGCATCATCATCAAGATAATGCTCTTCAAGAGCTGACTCAGCATAGCCAGCGCCTTTACCACCGAGCATATCGAGTGCTGCCTCCCAAACTTCAGCTAGTGTAATTTCATACTTAGGACCTAGAAAGGCAAGGCTACCACGCCCCAAAATGCTGTGCAGATAGAAATCAAATAATGTTGAGCTAATGTTGGCTTTCGTTGCCTCGTGAGAATCTTCAGCTGCAATTTTGCCGGCAGCGGCCTCATCACGCTCCATTTCAGCTTTAGAAAGTTGAAGCTTAAGCATTTGAATCTCCGCCTCTTGGGAGCTGTTTTTCTTCTAAAGCTCTTCAATGTCAGCAACATAACCCTCGCTAATTCTTTTCTGCACTTCGAGCCTGTCTTCGGCATCCCTTTGGCTAGCGTGGGCATCTCTCACTTGTTTGAGGAGCACTTCTGCTTTTTGAGAATAAGAAGTAGAGGAAGCAACAAGCTCTTGTTTCAGTTCTTCAGCTTTCGCTTCAAGCTCGTCATTGTAAGAAGCAATGCTTCTCATCTCGGTGTCATGTTGCTCGAGCACCTTTTGCCATTCGGCTTTATCATTTTCCATGGTGAGCATGGCCTCTATGTTCGCACGATTAACCCTCTGAAGCTTGTCAACAAGTTTCTGCCAGTTCGACATCCTCTCAATGTCAAGCTTAACAGCGTCAAGGTTTTGTAACATGGCAGATTTGTCAATGGGGACCAAGTCAAGGTCAAACCTTACTCCCTTCAGACACTACTGAGGAAATCGGCTTTGCAAAGTGGAAGGACCCGGTCCAACTTGGAATTTGGGTCTGCTAATTATAGTTTGGATGTCCGACTTCCCGAGAGCGGGAGAGCCGGAAGGAATATCAAGCGATGCAGGGGCGGTGACCTTTTCAGGAGTTATAGTGGTGTGCTTCTCACCAAGTCGCGCTTGCTTGCTCGAATCTTCAACTACATGACCTTTTCCTCTGTCATCATGAGTTTTTCTTTTATGGGAATCGTCACCTCTCTGTGAAGAATCATGGCGCTCCTCCCTCTCCCTTCTTTCGTAGCGCTCCTCTTGAGCTCTCTTCTCTTGAGCCTTTCGGGCAGCTCTTTCTTCATCAGATTCTCTGTAAGAAGGGAGGTAACGCCTATAATCATATTGGCTACGCCTCCCGTAGCGCTGAAAATCATCGTAATATGAGCTGCTATGCCCCATCGGAGAATCTGAAATAAAAAAAATAAGCTTTAGAAATCTTTAAGGTATAAGAAGAAAAGTGCGTAGAAGTGCTGAAAAATCCTAAGTGTTGTGTAATGTGTAAACTACACGCATCAAGCTACAGACCACTCTGTGGAGTAGAGGTGGTGATAACTTGAGAAGGAGGAGTTGGCATTTGTTATAGAGAAGATGTCGCTTCGATTACAGAAGAGATAGTTTTGGAAACATCATATTTAAAAAGTTCTTGTGAAGTCACAATTAGGTCGCTCAACCCCTCAAAAACATCATCGCCATCATGCTTTTTGGGACTTGCTTTCTCAACTCCTTCGTCAGCAGATCTCCCGGAAGATCGTGGAGGTTCTTCCTCTTCGATAACTGGGGCAAGTACAGACTTGTCAGACGGCCCCGCAGCATCCTTCGGAGTTGAACACTTCACTAGTGAAGTTCCTATAGAGGTTCCTCCCCGCATGTGCTCTTTAGTAGAGACCGGGGCATCAAGAGTTTCCGTCGGAGAATCGGGAATTTTAGTTGGAACTTCATGAGGCTGAGTGAAGCGAGAGGAATGAAGAAGCCCATATTGATGTAAAAATTCATCATTTAACAAAAACTTTGTACTCCTCTCTTCTGCCGCCACGGCATTCTGTCTTTCAAAAATTTGCTTATAGCACGGATCTCTAGAGGGAGGAGGAAGTGCTAAAACAGGAAAACAAGAAGCGAAGTTAGCATTTAGCAACCCAGATTTCGAAAAGCTCAAGAATGGAGAAATAAAGACAGGAAATCTTACTTCCTACTCTCCAGATGGCATAAAACCCTAGAGGACAGCGAACAAAGAAAAATTGATTTAGAAATCCATGAACGCTTTCAGGAAGATCAGTGATGAGTTTGCGGTTTCGAGCACTCCTTATAACTACGATAGAGGGATGATCTTTAATTTTCGTGAATGAGCAGAAGTAGCAGATTTCCCCAAAGCTCGGTAATCGGTCCAAAACTCTCCTAAATAGCACACATAACCCCATCAGAATGGCATGGCCGTTGGGGTGCAATTGGAATGGAGAGATAGATAACCGAAGCAGGAACTGCTGAAGGAAGTCATTAAAAGGTGGGATGACACCGCTCAAGCACATTTGGCGATTGACAGCAATAAAGCCGAGAGGGGGCCTATCTGCAGTATCATTTGGCCCCGGCAGTAAGGCATCAGCTTCGGCAATGCCAAACTGGATGCGCAATTGGTCAAACACCCGCTGATTCAGAGTTGTGGAAGTTCTCTCCGGAGGGTTATCCAATGGGTTGGCTACTGGGAAGACATCTTCAGCCTGGCCCATCGGTTCTTGTTGAGAAGTCATTCTACACAAGCAACTGGATGTTCAAATGCGAAGGTGCACGTTTCCTAAAAGTGTGAAGTGTTGTGCAGAACTAATGAAGATAAACAAGTAAATATAACTGAAGTTAAGCTAGTTGGCAATTGATCAATTACTAAATTTCAGGACTTGTTAATTTAAAGTTTCAGGTATAGTGTTAGTGCAAACTGGTCAATTTCAGTTGACTATTTCAACATTGCTTTAGCACTCTACTTGGATTCGTTGGTTTAAAGTACTTCATTCATGGAATCTATTTAACATTTATCTTCTATTGACTAATTTGTCATTGGATGTGGGCAATCAATGGCAGTATATTCGTCCCGATTCTCTGTGATTATTGTATTAAACAGGTTGTATACTTGCAAACTGAAGCAATCTGCAAAACTAAAATATGCAACAAAGTTTAGCAGGTTAAAGTCCAAACAATTCAATATTCAGGCAGTTTATTTCAGCAACTCAAGTCAAAGATCGAGTCAGAATTATGCTTCAAAGCAGTACAATGTGATAACTCGACCACGTTTTAAAGGTTATGAAGCAAGTTAAGCTAGGTTGTTTATGCTCCAAGACATTGATGCCTTGAGTCATTGGTTCTCTAAGTCGTAAGGCACAGTAATGGGAGAAATTTTTTAGTTCAAAGCAGTGTGAAATTGTCGTAGTCCTGTGTCGGCCGCGACTCAAATCCTAGGTTGCATCTAATTGAGCCGGTCATAGGTTCAAACCACAAGGAGCAACTCGGTATGAAAAATAGTCCAAGTGCTGAGTCGTTCGTGACCTATGAGTTGAGTCGTTCACGACCTATGAGTTGCGTCGTTCATGGCCTATGGCTTAAGTCGTTCGCGGCAGATGGATTGAGTCGTTCGCGGTTCAAAGGATGAGTCGCGGTGAGGATCTAAAGGGCTGAGTCGCTCGTACGACCAAAAACCTAAGTCATCCAAAAAGCCAACTAGGTCATGAGAATCCTAGGTCATTTCCTCGACCGGTCATCTTCTCTCTAACCCTTTAACCCGTTAAGGATCAATTCATATCTTCCAAACTCGCAGACCAGATAATTCAAGGCACTATAATCCATTGTCTTCACCTCATGCCATCAGAAAATCACTCAAAGGGTCAATTCGAATCGCTTCAAGTTTGCGACGAATCTGACGCGCTGTTATGTTATCGCGAACAATAACAATAATATAATCGATGGCAGTTGTAAATCGATCAAAAAAGCATGAGTCGCGATGGAACATGGCACAAAGATTCGTCAGGGTCAGAAAAATAGGGAATCCGGATTCGTAATTCAATAACAGTAAGGAATCGAAAGAGAATCAAGCTCACTTACGCAACAAAGATTATTAGCAGGGAGTTGGAATAGAATTGCTTTCGAAAGCTTGGAGGAATGTTAATGGCAGAAAACGACTTACGGGATTGGTATGAGAAGAAGAAGATAAAAGTGACGATTCATGCCTTTTATACCAGGATAGTGGAACGTGAGTCGGCACATGCGAGTCAAGATGAGTCGAAGTACACGACCTACGACTTAGGCGTGTACTTCGAGGGGCAAATGTTATCCCCGTTTTTCTTTAACGAGTTAAGATTCAGGCCGACTCAACTGGTTACGACTTAATTAGCTAACGAGTTAAGGTTCGCGGCGAATTAAAGGAATGGAACGACTCATGGGGATTAACGGTTCATGAGACAGGCCGACACAGTGAGTTACCGACTCAACGAGTTAATGCCTTAGAGGAGCAGAGTGGTTTAACTAATTAACGGTTCATGAGACAGACCGACTCATCTACTTAGAGGGATAGGACGACTCAAGGGGTTAACGGTTCACAAGGCAGGACGACTCAGTGGATCAACGACTCAATAAGTTAGCGACTCATCATATGAGACGACTCAGTGGAAGTAACGACATAAGAAGGTGGACCCTTGTGCCGCTTCACCTATATACCGCTAACTGATAAGTCGTTAACGACTTAACGACTCATGACTCAGAATGACTCGTCCACGACTTAAAGCCATTGAGTCGTAGTCCATTGCCACAGTGCCGATGCCAATAAGGCTTGACTCGTAAACGACTCAGAACTTAGCATAAAATCCAGCAGAGGAACAAGCCATGGAGAAATCAAGGGTTGGCTCAGTGAGTCGGCCACGACCTAATTTGACTCGGCCACGAGCCAAGCATGAGTTGAACACGACTCACGACTCAGGGCTGAAAACTCCTATAAATACATGGCCACCTCCAACATTCAAGGGACTTTTCGATTCATTCATTCCAAGCGCCGTTACTCGGCTACATTCCGAACTACTTCAACACTTAAAGCTTTTGAGATACAAAGAACGCCTCAAGGAACTTCACGAAGAAATCATACATGTCCAATATGAGTTCGAAGATTTTGATCGACATTGAAGTTTGAGATATTTGTTCTAAGTCACTTGTAACTCGAAGTGTGTTGTAATCAAAGTGTAATTGCATCGACTTGTAATCAAATCGTCAATAAAGATATTCAAAGTGGACGTAGGCTCTCTCTTAAGCCGAACCACTATAAAATTGCTGTTGTTTACTGCTTTCCCGCTATTATCTGCTTATAATCTGTTCCCGAGCTATCGGGTGGTGCTTTCACAATTACACTTCATACACCGGGGTGTTAGCGTTCAAATTTTAGCGTTAACAATATCCATTGCCTTTGATGCATAAAATCGAAACTGTTCCTTGAATTTCCGAGTCAAATCAGAAAACTGGTCTGTCGATCGGACCGGCAGCTTTGTCAACTAAAGTAGAGCAACTCCTTCCAGGTATGCCGGAAAATACCGGCATTTGATTTCATCAGAGGCTCTGGCACCGTCATGTGCCAATCATATTTATACAGAAACTCATTAGGATCGCTCGTTCCCTTATAAGCCGGTATGGTAGGAAGAACAAACTTCCTAGGAAATTCTGCTTTCAAAATCCTTTCAGTGAATGGAGTCTTGCTCGGAGCAAAGCCCCATTCTTTTTCGTCTTCCTCCCTTTGCATACTTTCCTTCATGATTTGTCGAACCATCCCTGAGAAATATTCCTCATCATTAAGGGGCTCAGCAGGACAGGCATCAGCCATCTTTTCAGATGTTTGCCTTGACATGCGTTCACGGATAGTTGGCTGTTGTCCTGATCCTCCAACTTGGGGAGGTGTGCCTTTAACCGGGTTAGCTGCCCTTTGAGGAATATCTCTTTCTTCCACATCATGAACATTATCAGCAAAGGTTGGTTCATTATTCAACGGTTGACGGTTAGCCACAAGCAAAGTGTTCAACCTTTCCAACATCAGATTGTTTTGGGCTTCCATCTGCTGATATAGCCCAGAAACTACAGCATCGAATTCTGCTCGCATTACTCCAACAGTTGGAGTTGTTTGACTTAAAGGAGGAGAAGTGGCAGTAGTCTCGCGAACATCGTCGGATCTAACAGACTTGCGCTTTCTTCCGGGAGCCATTATTTCTGACAAACTTCTGGTTTTTAGAGAGATCCTTTCCACAAATTTCTGTGAAGCTATGATGACAGTATCCTGAGTTGGGTTCTCAGTGAAAGCACAAAAAATGTTAACGTAAAAATCTGACACTAACACCCCGATGCAAGTAAAGCAAGTGTGAAAGCACCACACGATGATGCGGGAATCAGAAATAAGCAGGAAAATCACAGAAAAGCAGTAAAAGACAACAATTTTATAGTGGTTCGGCTTAAGATCGAGCCTACGTCCACTTTAAACTCTTTTATTGATGATTTGATTATAATTCTTTACAATGTACTTCGATTACAACACACTTCGGACAAGTAGCTCAAACTTCAAGGAAGAATAATCTTTTCGGATTCATGTTGAATGACGTAGATTCACTCTTGAAATTCGTAGTAGCGTCCTTGGAGATTGGAGTGTTGAATGTATTGCACGGGTTGAAGAAAATGACAAGGCCTTGATGCTCTTTAGAAATGATCCAAAAAAAAGTCCCTTCAATGTTGGAGCATATGCCGTATTTATAGGGTTATCTGGACGGGTTTTAGGTCGTGAGCGACCTAAAATAGGTCTTGTGTCATTGGCGAGCTAAGGAATCACGAGCTATGACCTAAGTGGTGCGCCCCTCTCTATATGAACTAACGGGTATGACTTAACAACCTATGGGAAGCGGCATAGTTGATACATAGTTTTTCCACTAAGTATTAGATCGCTGCCGACTTAAAATAGGTTGTCAAAGCATTAGGTCGCTGCCTCTTTAACACCTTAGGTCACAGAGAACTTTAGTCGTTAGGTCGTTCACCTTTAGGTCGTTAGGTCGTCCCATTCCTTTAGGCAGTTAGGTCGTTTACCTTTAGGTCGTTAGGTCGTCCATTCCTTTAGGCAGTTAGGTCGTCTACCTTTAGGTCGTTAGGTCGTCCATTCCTTTAGGCAGTTTGGTCGTCTACCTTTAGGTCGTTAGGTCGTCCCACTCATTTAGACAGTTAGGTCGTCTACCTTTAGGTCGTTAGGTCTTCCATTCCTTTAGGCAGTTAGGTCGTTCATCTTTAGGTCGTTAGGTCGTCTATTCCTTTAGGCAGTTAGGTCGTTCATCTTTAGGTCGTTAGGTCGTCCATTCCTTTAGGCAGTTAGGTCGTCTACCTTTAGGTCGTTTGGTCATCCATTCATTTAGGTCGCACTATATTTAGGTTGCTAGAAAAGCGGTGTTAACACAATCACTCTTCCATTTTGCATCAAAACAGCACCAAGCCCTACTCCACAGGCATTAGTGTATACTTCGAACTTACTGCTCCCATCTGTAATAGCCAAAATAGGTGCACTAGTCAACCTCGCCTTCAGATCTAGAAAAGCTTCTTCACGCTCTAGAGTCCATTTAAATTTCGCTCCCTTCCTGGTCAGTTTGGTCATGTGAGAGGAAATGTTGGAGTAATCCCGGATGAATTTCCTGTAGTAACCCGCCAAGCTAAGAAAACTACGAAGTTCCATAGGAGTCTGCGGTGGCTTCCACTCTTGAACAGCTGCCACCTTGACCGGATCCACAGAGATAGTTTCTCCAGATATGATGTGTCCCAAAAATCTTACTTTTGATTTCCAGAAATGGAACTTCAAAAACTTTGCATTCAGGACATGCCTCCTTAAAGTTTCCAATACTATCTCCAAATGACGCTTATGCTTCTCCTTTGATTTGGAGTAGATGAGAATGTCATCTATGAACAAAAGCACAAACTTATTCAGCACATCTCGAAAGACATGGTTCATCAGATCCACAATATAAGCTGGGCGTTGGTTAGCCCAAAAGGGATAACCAGCCACTCATAACAACAGTGGTTCCTCTGAATGCAGTCAAGGGTATACTGTCTTTAGCTACCCTTAGCTGCTGAAAACTCGAAGCTCGATCCAATTGAAAAAACACTGTAGCCCCATCAAGTTGATCGAAAAGATTGTCAATACGAGGCAAGGGGGACTTATTCCTAATGGTCACCTTATTCAATTATCGATAGTCTATAAAAAATCTTAATGACCCATCAGATTTGGTTAAAAACACTACAGCAGAAACCCTGTTAGAACGACTAGGTCTAATCAATCCTTTCTCCAAGAAACCCAAGTCAGCTTCACCAATTCCTCTCTCTAGGATCCGTCCTTCTGCTTGGTTGAACCACTGGTATCGTTCCTGGAACTAAGTCGATATGGAACTCAATCTCACGATGCAAGGCAAACCTTTAACTTCTTCAAAGACATCTAGCAAATATCTGACAACTTCGATAGTTCCTACTTCTTCTTGAGATGCCTCGAGTCCAATGCAAAAGACTAACCAAGCGAATTCCTGAACTATCACAAATCACTCTTACAATCCTTCCTAGCTCGGTTTCCAATGATACGGTTATCTCTTCACAAACCAAAATAGCTTTATGCTTGTCTAACTAATCCATTCCCAAAATAAGGTCAAATTCTTTGAAGTCCAATACATATGGGTCGCACGAGAAACTATGGGATAGATAAGACTTCTTAGACCTTTGCAAATCATGTCTAGCTTCGTCACTCCCCCTATAGGATTAGATACAAAAATAGGGCAGTCCATGACACTAGGGGTAAGGTGAAATTTCTCTACCGTTTCCAAAGAAATAAAACAAAGGAAAGCACTAGAATAAAAAAAACTATAACACAAATGCCATGTAAAAGCAAAATGCCTTCAAGAACGCCTTTGCCTTTTCCGTTAGTAGAAGCTAAAGGTCCACCCTGAATAGCAAACACTTTGTTTGGTTGAGCTCTCTGGAGAAGTGGGAAATCTTGCACTATATCCCCTGGCTACTGACATGTAACAACCAGATATTTTCAACCATTCGCATCCACACATGCTGGACTTGAATTGTTCAAAATATCAGATTGTTAATTTAAATTTGGTAAAACTCAGCATGCACAGTAAATAAATCAATCACAGAATCATAAACACGGAGTACAGAGAAATATAATGTAGTGGAATGTACAATTAGTAGTTCATGAAGCTACTGTATAAACATCAGAGTTAGGAATAAAATACAACTCAAACACAATGAAGTCTCCAGTACGAACCGATGACTTCTCTGAACCAATCATCTGGAAGCTGAAAGCTGAATCGATAGTTGGATCTCCAAACGAAGCTCCAAACTACATAGGTGAGTCTAAAATGCTGTATCACTCAGTCTAAACAGAGGGTGAAGCAAAACACAAAACACTCGAGTCAGGATTAACATTCTTACATCAATAAATCCAACTCAAGTGAAATATCAACTGAATACAATTAACTTAAAGGATGTTTGGGATAACCATCCTCTAAGAATCCATGTAACCATCTACAATGTAGAAATATACATTGTAGCACTGTCACAACCCGAAATCCAATGTTCGAAAATTAACATCAAATACCTCACTTGTATTCGACTGCCAAAGATTCAAACATCGAACTTCAATCTGATGGAGCATATAACAAAATTAGATGAATATAAAACAACGGAAACAAAATGAACATCATGCATCACATCACAGATACAACATCCTCATAATATTCATTACAACATCAGAGTATCATAAAACATATATCACAAATCCAAATAGAACGTCATAATAGAGCAACAAGTGATCATATGCCAAAAAGTCTTCAAGGAAATAGAGTGATAGCGAACTTCCAAAAACTAAGCACCTTGAGATCCAAAAGCTTCCAAAATATCTGCAAGGTAAAAGCCTCCAAAAACCGATAATCTCCAAACCAAAAGTCTCTAAAATACTGCTAATACCAAAATATGAAAAACTTGCTACTAGGTTGCCCGTGTGGAAATGATGAACACCCAGAGTTTAGAAAGAAAACAATAAACTCCGGGTCAGTCATGGGACTGTTTTGAGTAAACAAAGATAGTTGCTTTCAAATAAAGCATATTTATAAAAGAAAACTGTTTATACTTTTGGCAAAATAAACTACCATAAGGACTTCCGACACACACACAATGCAATCGCACACTTGGGGGAAATTTCCCCTTATGATAGTCAAATATGCTTAATACGAGAAAAATTCTTTGATATTATTACTAGTGCATAGTGTGAAACCCTTTCTAGAATATAATATTAATCTTAGCCAGCATAGTTAGCATTATACTATGCCTACTATAGCTGCCATGTTAAATGGCAGGTTCTACAACTAAAACCGTACCTGGATTCGTATTGGGAATTGGATTTCCAACAAATGGTCAGGCTAAGCAACTTCCTATACCACATGGGTACGCCTCTGGCGGGACGTCCCGAGAACCTACCCGGCTCTCTGCCAAGACAAGACCGGGTTACCTCTGTAACTAGGTAACTACTACTCGAGTAGCCACCCCCGATCATTTGCGACCTTTATTCGAGGGCCATCCATCACAGAGCAACAACCACGCAGTATATGAGATTGCAGCAACCACATAGGTAAAGTATCTGGGCTCCATACCATGATACCACCTTTTTCCAAAAGGAAATGACATACCTTAATGGGTGCGACCCTCATAACCTTGCCGCATCTTTCCTGTTTTGACCATTTTCGGGGTGTGAAGTCCGATGAGGTATCGTCCACAAAGCTACACTTTACATGAAAGTCATGCTTTGATCATAAATGATCAATAAATGATCATCAACACACAACAACACTTAGCATGTCACACTACCAAATTAGGAATATATTGTTGATAACCTTCAACTACATAACCTCTGAGTTCGTACATCTCAGAGATGGGTGTTAAGCTAAGAGAATAAATTCTCCTCAACCAACAGATATTTATTTGAAAGAAATCTGCTTTATATCTCAAAGTGTACTGTCAGACACACAACCATACAAGTTTGTTCCGGGTTCGAAGAGAACCGAAGGCACTTTTTCCAATAAAGGAAGAAGCCCTTGCAAATCCGGGTGTCCATAATTCCGATCGGACTACCCATCACAGGTGGAGATCTCTATACCGAGGCAACTCAGTGCACAGACAGTCGATAAGTTATCCTATTGTTTTCGAAGACGCCGGTCTTCAACACCGTCTTCAAATGTTATTCATTTCATCGAATCACTATTCAGAATGGGTTATATGACACAAAGGTTCTCTCCTGGCTAATCCGAATAGTGAGCGCTCAATGTTAAACATGTAGGCGTATCAATTACAAGGATTCACATTCAGGGTTCAATGTGGATTTCGGATAACCAACTGACACCCGACTCCCTGTCGCATCGAAGTTTAAATGTCGTTTTACGGGAAAAGGGGTTTTCTCATACACAGAAACAAATCACAAATCACAGTTCAGCACAAAGCAATCACAGTATCACAACAGAAATATAATCCAGTACACAACATTTGATGATAGTCAATCATCTTCAATTAAGGTGAATGTGATTAAAGTGAATTAACCATATAATTATCCTTATTGATTATTTTAAATCAACGATTAATTTTACTTAACTATGAATTAATTAAATCTCAATTGGCTTTATTAATTATTTCTTCTTTAATTTATTATATTAATTTATTAATTATTAATCGTTAGTTAATTAAATCTTAATTACTTTTATTAATTAACTGTGATGTCCCGGGAATTTAGGCAATAATTATTTAATAATTATTTTAAAAAGGTGAAATATTGATTTAATAAATTAATTCAAACAGGAATTCTCTTTTGAAAATTAATAATTATTTAGTTTGTTAAATGATATTCTTTTCAAATGTTAAAAAAATTTAAGTAATAAATTATCTTTTTAAACTGATTTAAAAATATTTTATTTATGATGTATAAATGTTTATACATTGCAAATAGAGGACTTGGTTTTAATTTTAATTTATGTTAAATAAGGGATATTTCCTAATTATTATATATAAATGTATAAATTGTAAATTGATTTAAATTAATTTAAATTAGTATTGTAAACTTTTCAATGGTTTGTTTTAAAAATCTTTCTTATATTTTTATAGAAAGGTAAGTAAGAATTTGTTTGGTTTAAATTTTATTTTGTAATAAAAGTTTTTTTTTTTATTTTAAAATTGCTTTTCTTTGAAATAAGATTTAAATCATTCTTGTTAAAGTATAACAGTTAGTTTGAAACCTTTTAAAATAAAATGAATTCAACACTTCTTTTCTTCTTAAAATCTTTTCTTTTGAAATTTAGTTTGAAAAGAATATTATTTTGAAAAATAATTAAACAAACATTAAAATGTAAGTATATAGTTTTATAAAGAAACTTATATATATTTATTTAAAGGCTAATGTTAATAAATCATTTGTAACTTGCTAAAAACAAATTAGAAATGGTTTAGATAAATTTAAATACATTTATAATTTGGAATTCTCTTTTAAATTTTGAAATATACATGTGTTAGTCATTTAACTAATAAAATAGACACTTGTAAAATTATCTACACCTAAACATAACAAGTGGCATTTGTTTTCAAAGCTTTTTATTTTATTTTGATAAGAGAATATAACAAATATTTTTTCTTTGTTCAACCCATTTTTCTCATTTGAAATCTGAGAATCAAATTTCAGTAAATCTAAAACCAATCTTCAAACCTGCAAATAAATTTCTCAAAACAAATGCATGTTTTAGAATCTGCAAACAACAACTTATTTATCTATAATTTAGAATCTGCATGCCATTTTTCAACTTCTAATCTGAAACCTATCCGCAAATAAATCTTCAAACAAATCAAATCTAGAAAACCCAATTTCGAATCAAATCTGCAAATTGTAGAACAACCGCAAATCTGTGCATTTGAAATTGGAGTTGCATGCAATCTTCATCAACCAGAGGAGTAACTTCTGTAATCAAATGAGAGCCAGGATCATCATGCACTTCAATAGGCAGGATCCTGAAATCTGCATCAAGAAACTCAGCAATCAAAATACAAGTAAAGCAAGTTCAATTTCAAATTTGCACCCAGATTTCAAAATGCAGTTTCAAGTCAGGGTCCTGGAAATTGAAATCTGCAGCTAAATTGTTCTCTGTATTCTTCAAATTTAAGGTGAGTAAGCTTCTTATTTTTAAAAAGAGTTTCTTTAAAAATCAAAATTTAACATAACTTGCAGAACCTAAGTTTTTAATACACAGAAGTCAAAACATGTTTAGGCAAATTTGATCTGTTCTCTGTTTTAAGAAAAGATGAATTGAGTAACTTCATCATGCAAAAAGCCTGTGATCTCTGTGCATATAAAGTAGTAGAAAAATATCTGTTGCGATGGTTGCCTATTGATGACTGTTATATGTGAATATATATGAATGTGTATATATATAGCTGCAGATCTAATTTGCTTGTAAAATTAAGATTTTCTTTTATAAATTCTTTATCACTAGAATTGATTGCAGTTAGAAATTTGTGAGTAAACAATATTTGTTTGTTGAGTATAAATTTCAAGTTTGTAAATTATATTCAAGATAAATAAAACCTGTGTCTCTCTTATAAGTAGTACAGTATTGTTTTTTTTGGAAAAAAATATATAATAATAACAAAAGTATCAACATCATTAACTGTTTAAAACGAGATTTTAACATGAATATATGTTGGAAATCAGAAGGTATAAAACAAGTTTCATTTTATTTAGGTTGATTGTGTAAATTAGCATTCCTGTTTAAAACAGAAAATGGAAATTTTGGAATAATCTGTTATGCCAATGGATCTTAGGTGTTTAGATGCTTCATGTTAGTGGTGCATTGGTGTGAGAATGAAGGAGATGTTGGTAATGGATGATCAGAGAGAGAGAGTGGTGATATGAGTGTTTCCAGGTTTCAAAACACTTGCCTTTAGGTGTTGCAGTTCTCTGTTCTTCACTCGCTATCTGTTGCATCGAGTGGGGTTGGGATTTGAGAGGGTGCAGAGGGGTTGTAGATGGATCATTTGCCGGAGTCTCAAGGTTGATGATGGTCGGAGATGAGATTCGGTGATGTTGACAGGTTGGGTGTATGTAGTGTTGTTGAGATGTTTCAGGTTGCTGTTGATTCCCATTTTTGATTTCCAACTGTTTGGAAGGGTATGGATGGTTGAGGTAGTATAAGGAGATGGTAAGTGGCTTGTAGAAGGGGGTTAACGTGGCTGGAGTTCGCCGAGGCGATAGTGCATATGCACTGTACAGGTTATACTCAGGTGAACATTATTGGTAGGGTGCAGGGTTTTTGACTCGGAAATGACTTCGGGTAGTTTTGGTTTTGACTCGAAGGAAGGGGTTGGAGAAATCGAAGTAAAATAGTTGGGTTCTCGGGTTAGTGTAGTTGCAGAGGTAAAGTCTATAGTTTGCAGTTTTTATGAATTTGAATAAAATTTATAATTTAAAGATCTCAATTTGGTTTAAATATAAGTTAAGTCTGAATTCAAATGGAGTTTTGAGTTCAAGGTTTTAAAAATGAAATTTTTAAAATTTAAACAAGGTTTAAATTCTGTTTAAAATCAAGATTTAAAAACAAAACAGTTTCAGGTTTTTAAAAACCTATGATTTTGCAGTTTGTAGTTTAAATAAAATTCATATTTTAAATTTCAACTTGATTCAAGTATAAGTTAAAAACTGAATTCAAATGTAGTGTGAAATTCAAAGTTTTAAAAAAAAAATTGAAAACCTTAAATTTAAACCAGATTTAATTTTGATTTTAAATCAAGATTATAAAAAACTGTTTCAGGTTTTAAAACCAAAGAGTATTTTGCAGTTTTTAGTTTAAATGAATTCATATATTTTTTAGATAGAATCTGATTCAAATGGAAGTTAAATCTAAATTCGAATGTAGATTTGAATTCAAAGTTTTTAAAAATGAGAATCTTAAATAAAAAAAAGATTTAAATCTAGTTTTAAATCAAGAAATAAAATAGTTTTCAGGTTGCTCTTAAAACCATATTTTTGTTTCAAAACAGTTTTGTAAGTTTTTAAATTTTGAAACAGATTTAAATGTTTCAAACAAGATTTAAATTGGTTTTGAAATTAAGTTAAAAACTGTTTCAAGTTACTTTGAAAACCAGTTTTGAATTTCAAAACAGTTTATAAATTTAAAAAGTGATGAACATATTCAAATGTTTAAAAATAGATTTGAAATGAAAAACTGATTTCAAGTAAGTTTTAAAACTTGAAATAATTTAGTCCCTTTAGTATTGAATTAAATTATGAAGTGTTTAATGTAAATTGGAAAGTTGAAATAATCGATTTATTTTTCAAAGCTTAATTTATTTAAATCAAGTAAATTTGTTTTAAATCTTTCTTTATATTTAAGTAATGAATGTACTTTAAACATTCATTTTATTTTAAGAATTTTACTTATTTAAAATTTAGATCAATGTTTAAATAATTAAACAATTTAAATATCAAATTTTTAAATGGAATTTGAATTTAAGTTTTGAAATATATTGTTTTAATATATTTTGAATATAAAGGAGTCATTTGATTAGTAATTTAATTATTTTGAAAATATTTAAGATAATTAAGGATTTACTTAATTATTTGGCATTAATTAATGGTTTAGATTAATATTAACTAGAAATGATTATTGATATTTATTCTAAGAGAAATTTTTCTCAAGTATGTAATTATTGAAATGTTGTTAATTAATAAATGGTGATAATTAACTAAGGATAATCTAGTAATTAATTAATGTAATTAATTTTGATAATTAACTAGATTAATTAATTGAATCTAATTAATTGTAAATTGTTAAATATAATTAACTGTTAAAGTAATTAATGAATTAATTACTTATTGTAATTAATTTTGATATGTGATTTAACTAAGTTAATTAATTTAGTTTAATTAATTTAAATAAATCATCTAATGATTTTTAGAAAGTAATTACTTAATGTAATTAGTGTAGCAGGATTACTTAGAATAATAATAATGACAATTACTGGAATGTAATTAGTAATTTGGATAATTACTTTTGTAATTAATTAAGGAATTAATTAATGATTAATGATTTATTAATTAATTTATAAATAAGTAATTAAAGATAGTTAATTACTAAATTTAATATTAATCAAGGTGATTAATAATTAGATTAATTTATAAATGTAATTAATTTTAATTAAGTAATTTATTTATATATTAGAGATCATTAATTATTATAATTAATGATGTAATTAAGGATTATTTGATTAAGTTAATTTAAATTAGGTGATTAATTAATTGTAATTAATTAAGAATAAATATAATTAATTATAATTAATTAATAAATGAGTAATTAAATGTTAATTACTTATGATTAAGGTTAATTAATTTATGAAATTAATTAAAGACTAATTACTTATTGTAATTAGTGAATGATTAATCAAGGATGTTTAATCAAGTTAAATACTTAGTGAGTAATTAATTAACTGGTTAATTAATGGATGTTAAGTAGGATTTAAATGAGTAATTAATTTAATTTAATTTAAATTAATTAGAGATGATTGTAATTAATTTAATTCATTTTAAATTAATTGATGGTTAATAAATCATTGCTTATGGATGTTATTGATTGAAAGGTTGTGATCTCAGTAATGAGATGAGTCGTATCTGTATGATATGGATGGTTGGTTTAAGTATGATGGTTTGTGATGGATTATTTGGTTGTGATGATTATCTGTTTATGGATGATACAAATTATCTGCTTATGATATGAATGCAATTATCTTCTGTGATATATAGTTTATCTATCTATGTGAATTAGATAACAATGAAATAAGTTAATTGTTTAAAACCCTTAAGTATAACTTGGACATTAAGATGGCGTTTGGTTTCGATGAGACCGGGATCTGGTTTCCATATTTGGAATTCCGAAAAACACATCGATTCCAATTAAATGTTAGGTCATTAATCCAAGTGGAGCAAGTGAAGACTCGAGGTGTAAGGGCTATACGTCAGTATAACTCTGTGGGTGATTCCGTAATGAGTTTAACGGAATAGTACTTATAGATTCGAGATGGTGATATAGAGTGCAAGGGTTATCGTCGTTAACTCTGAGGGTGATTCCAATACGAGTATAACGAGATAATGCCTTCGGTTTCGTTCGAACCCGGAACGAACTTGTATGGATTGAATGCTTTCAGAACATCGTCAGGTGGACGATGAGCATTCTAAGAGATGTGTCCTCTAAAGGTAATCGTAGCCTCAAGCCTCATCAACCGGGAATGGCTAAAACAGGGGAGGTGCAGCAAGGCTTCATGGGTAGCACCCACTAGAGAGAAAGATTGATCCCTGTCTAGAGGTCCCTTTTTATTCGGCTTAGTGGGCAGTTGTTAGTGTACACCAACTGCGGGGTTGTATTGTTCGGAACTGTTCAGTAAGGAACGGGTCCGGCTTTGTGTTGCAGGGGAGTGGGAGTACTCCTCGGTACGTTGATCTAGGCCACGTACTGTGACGGGCGGTAACCCAGTAGTCCCGCCATTGATGGAATCCATAATCCAATAAGTGCCTGTACGGTTTTGATTGTGCCCAACTATGTTGGAACGTGAGATGTAAGCATTCCAGCTATTTCTGTATTTTATTTTGAAAACCCTAGACACTATTATAATATCACTGGATTTCCTATTAAATGTTTTGGTTAGCGTAAGGTAAAAACTTTTCCATGTTTATGTGTGGGAAGTCTTACGTGATACCTTTTGTTTTCAAAGGATTTTCTAAAGTTAAGCAACTTTTATCCCCGTTTACTCACACCAGACCCTTGTCTGACCTGAGTGTTTATTTTCTGTTTTATTAAACTCTTGGGTACTCATATTACATATGAGTAGTCAAGTGTTTCAGGATTGCTTTGACCAGTTCTGGAGGAGATAATGGAGCAGGAGGCTTCAGCGTGTAGATATATTTAGTGTTCCGCTGTGTTTGAGTTGAGTCTGTTCTCCCTGATGTATTTGAATTGTAATTGCTAGACAGATGTTTATAACTGTCTAGTTTGTGTTGTATTAGCTGTTTAACTCTGATGTATATGATACTATGTAAAGTTCTATGAGATATGTTATAATTTATTCGATTCCGCTGTGAGATTCTGATGTTGTCTGTTCTTTCTTTTGTTTCTCTTCTCTTTTCTATCCCTTTCTTTCTTCTTAGCGATGCGACTTCCTGGAGTTTGGAAGTTGGGTCGTTACATTAACTATTCTTTAATTAATTAATTATTAATCGTAAGGTAATTTCAAATCATTAGTTGTTTAATCATTAAAAATAAATTTGGTTTTAAGTTAACACTTGAATATTTGATTTCTCAATTCTTATTAAGTTAAATTTTAAAACAACTATTATTTAAAAGAAATTTGAAATATCTTTGAACTTCATAAATTTCAAATAATTGTTTCAATACCATTTACCTCACATTCCACCGAACAAACTATCATCTTTTATAAAGAATGCATTAAAAAATTTAATTAACTTAGATTGTTAAAGTTTGTACCAAAAAATCATGTTGCTCGATATACACTTCGGGTTCTACCCGAGAAAAACTCCTGCTTGCTTCTGGTTTTCTCAAAAACTTACCCGTATGCTCAAATTTTCAAAAGTTGAAATTTTTTTAAGTAAATTCTCTTTTACCCAGCGCATCAACATTCCACTCGAGTTAAAACTCGAGTTACCCCACGATTCCCTGATGCTCGCTTCGAGTTGCCACTTTCTTCCCCAAACCCATCAGCACTGACACATACAACAACCCCGTGCACGTGCACCGTTGAAGTCGTCGCCTCCGGCCTCCAAGATCACCACCGGCAGACCACCCTCGATTCCCCCTTGCTACCCAAACGCGAAGATACTCCTATTAACCACGAAAACGAAATCGAGCTATCTTGACCCAAATTAACACAGCGGCCATCACTAGAAAACAGCGTCGCCCCACCTCCTCTGGCCATCAGAGGTAACCAGAACTTTATTGATGATTTATAAATGAATGACGCCGCGATTCGCACTAGTGGCGTGATGTCCGATCGTCTAACGGCGACGCAGCACCATTTTTCCAAGCACGAGCAGAAACGGGTTCGTAACCCTAATACCTCGAATTAAAAATTTAAAGATTTATAAATTCCACTTGTATTTTTCTGGTGATCTCAAACACTCAATCTAACTGTGACGACGAACTCGAGACCCACCAACGTTTGGATCATTAGAATTTGGCAAAAGTTTAACTTTCTGAACAACCCCAATATCTCAGTGAAAACTTAATGAAAAATTCGAATTTTGGTTTCTAAATTCATTATTTTTAAAGGGGATTCAAAAAACATTACTGAAATAAAAATCTTTGAGGTTTGAATTTCTCGCTTATTTGGATTGTGACTGTGTTTTTCGCAGTTTCCACAAAAAAATATTGCCTTACTTTGATTAGTTACCGAAACATAGTGCATGTCCAATCAATACTTTAATTTGTTTATAATTCAGACTCAACAGAAACAGAGAGAGGGGGTTTGAGTTTGGTATGGTTTACTCTGTAAACTAGAACTTAGAGGAACAGGGAAGAAAATAACATTCCCAGGCAAAAGAAAACACAAGCACATCGATTCATTCTCATGCAAGGATTTTTCACCATCCATTCAGGCATGCATACAACAAATAATTGAATGAATCAGAGGTTAACTCACCTTTTTCCTGAAGACAGAAAGTTCCTGACAGTTTCGAAAGAAGGATGAAGCCTGGATTTTCCTACTTTAATTTTTGAAGCTTAGATCTGCAACTTGCAAGTAAAGATCGTTGATTACTCTTTGTTGTATTTATTTACTTAATTCATCAATAACAACAATTTTAAATTTACTTACAGTTTGAATTCTTTTTTTTAAATACAATAGAGAAGCATTTTATTTCCTGCTACTTGAAGTCTAGAAATGGGTTTAACCTTTGATCTTGATTCCTTCTACAACTGATTAATATAATTGTTTTAAATCTTTGCTTTATCATTGATTAATAACTTCAGATTCAATTTTTTTAAAAGAAATTTACTTGCCTTAAATTTTTTATTCCAAAGAATCCTTGTACTGTCTCTGGCCAAAATTGCAGCTGCCTTGTTCAATTAATCTGCAGTTTTGAATTGTTGTTAAAACTTGATTTTAAAACAACAAATCCATTAAAATGTAAAGTTTTAAAATTTACCTAAGAGATGGAGTGTAAATCCATAGCTTGATGTTTAAGGAGATTTTCAGATTTTTTTTTCAACTTTTAATTGAAAGAAAGTTGGCAGTTTTCTTTCTGGTTTTCTTTTTTTTCATTGGTGTTGGAGTTTGAAATGCTCAATCTTTTGTTACTGTGCTTTCAGATATTTGCTGAGACTAAATAATTTGAAAATGGAAGCTAAATTTTTTCTATGATTTTTAAATTTTATTATTTTATTCAAGCAATGATATTGAATGCCATTTGTAAAAAAATAATCATGAGATCTCAATGCATGTTTATTTCTTTACTCCATCTCCTTTGTGTATGTTTAGCATTTGAGATTTTACAAGACAAAAGAATTTTTAATAAATTTTTATATCATATTCACTTTATAAATAAATGTACCCATTTATTCATTTGTGTGTGTGCATATATACAATGTTAAAAGAATTGCTTTAACCAATATTTACATTATATACATTACACCTTAATGATTTTAAATGCCACTTATTTTTAAAAACATTTATTTTAAATTTAGATTCAAATTCCAATTCACTTGAATTATAACCATTTATGTCCATTTATGTCCATTTATATATTCACATATATCTTGAACAATTTAAATTCAATTTGAATATATTTCAATTCTACTCATATATGCAATATACATATATGTATATAATTTTAAATTCAAATGACTTTTTAAAACATTCCTTATTTCAAAATATTAACTCAAAAGAAATTGGAATTTATTCATATATGATTATTACTTATTTTATTTGTTTGAGATTTTCAATTTATTTCCAAATTAAATTCCAAGAGTATAAAATATATTATTAATTTAGATTGATAAATTTTTGGGATGTTACAAGCACCATGGTCATTTCAAACTATTTCATACTTCAAAACCAAAGTATCATTTCCATTTCAAAAATATGTATTTTCCAAAATAGTGTACATATTTTATAATTTACAAAGTAAAGTATTAGTAATTTCCTCAAACTTTACAGATCGCTTCAAAATCAACTCGGCTTTCCCATTCAAATTAAATTCAATCTCACTTTATCAGTTTTTATTCAATTCAGTTTTCTAAATAAAAAATTCAAAATATATTAATTTCAAATACAGATCTGAATCACAAATAAACCATTTGAATTCTAGTATATTTCAAAGCTTTAATATTCAACATTTTCAGAGTTAAATGTAACAGTTTCATATAGATCTCGATTAAAACTCATTATTATTTAGTCCTAAAATATTCACCTAATAATTTCAATATCATTTAAATAATCTAAAATTACAGTTTACTAAATATTTCCTTGAATTCATTTAAACAGGAAATATTCATTAACTTACTTAAATCATAATCACGTTACATCATATCTTTGGATCACAATTTCAAGAAGTTTCAAATCGATTTAATCAAGTTAAATTCTTACTTGATTACAATTTCAAATGTATTTCAGATTTACCTTCCAAACCTTAACTTATTCAAGTTATTACCAAAAGCTATTTGAAAATATAAATTGAAATGCTTAAACATATTATATGTATTAAATCAATCTTAATTAAGTTTAATATTATCATTTAACCTATATATATATATCATTACTATTTTATAATATATTTAATAATCAATATTTATTACAGCTATATATTTCTTTCCAAAATCATAGAGTTCATTTTCAAAATATATATAGACCAACGGCGTCGGTGTATAATTTTCTATTCTATGGTAAAGTTATATAGATATTATCATTTCAATCTGTAATTTAAATATATACAGGTAGATATCATTTCGACCCACAATCAAAAATTCAATTCAAATGAAAATCGCTTGGGTCAATTATTTCAACCGATAACGATTTTCCCCTATTCTAAAGTCCATTCGGGTATGTATCATTTCAACCCATCGTTATTTCTATACCAACAGGGAACTTACTGAGTGATAATAGATATGGTAATAATATAATAGATAATAATCTAATAGATAATAATATAATAGGCATATATCATCAGTAATTAAATGAAATATAAATAATAGGATATGGTGTCATATCCCACAGGTGAACAGATACAGATAATAGCCTATCTAACCATAATTAAGTAAATAACAATTCAAATTAGCGCCATATTTCAATTGTCGTTTCAATTGAAATCGGCTTTAATAAATATAAGAATGTTAGTCGTGAGTGATTGCTCACCTTTCAAGGCTAGAGAAGATATATAACACGACGAGCTACAATTGAATCACGATATAGACTATCGACCGATCCAACAAAAAATCTTTAACCAAAGTGAGCTTAACACGAATTTGACGGACAAGGCCGATAGATGGAGAATTGATGAAATAGATCAGGATCTGCATGACATAGACTAAAACGATATATATTATTCTATTATATTATTTTCTTAAACCAATATTAAATTTGGAACTTATATTTAGATATAAAATATGTACAATTTCAAATAAATACTAAATTCAAACCCCTTAAAATAAAATATCAAACACACTGTACATATGAAATTACAATTAAATGTACTCTCACATGCTATTATATAAAACAATTATATGCAGACTCTGCGAATCTATAGAAATATTCACCAATACATAATTATCTTCCAGGCAGTATGTAGACCTAACTTTTTTTCAAATATATAAGCAATGGACATACAAACAACAGTTCAAAAATATATACACTATATCAAACGTACCTTACATTATCTACACGTATATATTAATATATATATACACACACACTTTGAAATATACTTTATAAAATATGTTAATGCCCACATATTATAGTCTGTTAACAGACTAGTACTTATCCAAACCTATTACATAATAAGTATAATATTATAAACTATATACACTTTCCAATAGATTACTGCCAACCCAAACAAAAACAAAACTGTGACGCCTCACCTCTATACCCACGCTAGCCAATGACATTATGGAGTAATGTCGTCAACTAGCATAGAGAATAAGGCTGTTGAGGAGTGACCATCCATGTAATTGCTTTGTGCAAGCATCGATATGCCAGATAGTTTAAGATGCATTTCATTACAAGAGGAAATCCGACAGGCCGATACAAACTCAAAGCTACTACACATTGGCTATAATATCTTTGGAAACAAATATAGAAATAAGCATAAACACGAATCAATCACATATATCCATATCACAAAGGCGGAAATAGATATGAATATAACACTTAAAAGTGTACATTAGAGTAGTGGTCAAACAAGATCCACAATATCATAAAAGAATAGTTACAAGTGTAAGATAAAAGAATATGTATATATCAATGAGTTTATATCTCAAATGTATACAACCAAAAACTACTAATCTAAGTAGTTTGCCAAAAGTCAGGATAATAATAAGCCCAGACGAGGAGTCAAGCAGAAGCACCTGTAACATCTCGGTCTGACCCGAGTATTATTTAATAAGAAAATAATAAACGGATCAGTCTAGCTATAAATGTCAGATGAAATGATATAGAATAAGAGATATGACAAAATCATATAATAACCAAAATGCCATACTATGATAAGTATGTAATTGAAAATCAACAAGAGATTAATCAATATCACAAGAATCTTCTCAAAGATAAAAAGGAATGTCATACTCTATATTTTTATTCACAAAAAGTTAATGACACACAAATTCATCAATGCACAAATAATGATAAAGTTTATCAATGTAAATCACGAAAATTGGTGAAACACAAATTCTAGAAATCAATCAATAGAAATCCAGAAATTACAAAAGGGGAAAGAGGCCTGTCACTAGAACGGGAGCATTAGAACTCACCAACATGTGTATCACTAAAACGGAAAGCTATTCCATGGTTGCTAACCATTAATTTAGAGCTGAGGCTCCACTAAAAAGGCCCGAAGACCATAAGCCGAAGCTCCACTAAAACGGAAGACCATGGGTCTCTACCCCACCAAGCCGAATCTCCACTAAAAAAGGGGTTTGGTCTCCCTCGAAGACAAAGAGACATCGCACATTGCTAGTCTAAATCACAAAATGATCATCATCGATCACAAGAAGTGTCAATTACACTAAGCTAGTAAATATATGAGCTTAGCTTCATGTCCCATAACCACTAGCTTAACTTAAATATTTACGAACAAATTGTAGATCTCCACTTGAAAATTGTGACAAGAAGTTCAATCGAATAAGTCCAAGATTTAACCGACGAAGTAAACGCAAGCGTTTCATACTACTTTTTTACTAAGCTGTTTTATTAGATTTCACATACGAATGAGGTAAAGGTTTGTATATACTAATAGATTGGAAAACGGTTTAAGAAACGAGCTTTGTAATAAAACAAAGTTGAAATCATTTTGATGAAAGAATTTTGATATTTACTACTAGTATGGAAAACCTTTATATTTTGAAGTAACAAATCACAAAAATGATTGTAGAAACAATCAATCACTAAAATTCACATACGAAGACGTGAATAAAATCCAAAAAAATCGATACCGAATCCATCAAACTGCAAATACCCAAAAATTCCAAAAAAAAGAAGTTATCAAAGTTGACAAAGGTGATAACAACTAATCGGAGAAGAAGAATCGATTAACAATTGGAAAAACAAAGCAAAACGAGCATAAATAGGCAAACAGGGAAATAGGAGAATAGGAGCGGGTCGGTTGACCAGACTTCCTGAGTCGGTCGACCGAAAATAGGCCAGAAAGTCTTGGCTACTGCTTCGGTGGACCGACCCAGGGAGTTCGGTCGGCCGAACTGCAATTTCTGCAATTCCTACCCTATTTAATAGAAGTGCAAACTCTCACTCAATTTGCAACCGGTAGAGCACGGACGCTAGGAGATTACGCCCATCGGCTACTCGGTCCTATTAGCTCCTCGATGTATCACCAAAAACAAGTTCAAACATCAAAGTTAGGATCTTTAAAGATTTGAACCCAAAACAATAAAAATTGAAATATTGACCAATTCAATCCAAACCAAAAGTAAGTGCACAAGAATAAGTGTTAGGAATTCATACCCAACAATAAAAGATAGTTATAGACAAAGATGTGAGATAAAAATATCACCTTTTCACAAAATCAATGAAGGAAAAGCTTGAAAGCAAAGGAAGAATCAACCACACTTCAAAACAACCCAAATGAGCTTGAACCTAAGCTCAAAAGAAGAACATTCCCAAAGTTAGGTTTAGGAATTTCTGAAAATTAAAAGAAGAATGAGTTGGAGAAGAAGAAGGAGATGCTTACTAAAGGCTTCTATTGGAATTTGGAGTTAGAGCTTGGATTTTGCAAATGAACTAGGGCTTGGAATTCTATTTTCCAATCTTTTCCCCCATTATTGTCTTGAGCTTGAGAGAGTTAGAAATGAGGAATGAATGAAGAGAAGTGGAGAGGGGTTGGGTTGATATAAGCAGAATTGGGGAATGGGCTGAACCCAACCCAAAGCCCTATAGAAAAAGTAGCAAAAATCAACTTACTCCAAACATATCGAAGCTTATACTCAAAAAGGTTGCAAACGAAATTTCCAACTCAATGGAAGGGGTCTCGAGTCCCAATTCGACTGTTTGCAAAAAGTAACTTTTCAGACTCTAATCCGACTAACGATAAAATATTTAAATACTCAATCGTAAAATATGCAGGTTGTTACAGACTCCCCTCCTTAAAGAAATTGCATCCTCGCAATATTTAAGAAGAAAATATATAGTAACAACCATAAAAGCATATTTAACACAAAAGAAATTTGAAATAAGAAGTTCACCTCAAGGAGCATGAGAAAGTAAGTCTGGATGTGTTCGCTCGATGAGTTCTCTATATTTCCAAGAGCAATCCTTTGGATTTGAGGACCATTGAACTTTAACAAGTGGAACATCTTTATTTCGAAGGCGTTTGACCTCCGAAGCAATAATACGAATAGGATGTTGCTCATAAGTTAAATTAGGCGGAACTTCAATTTCTTCCACAACACCGGGCTTAAGAATAGAATCAGAATCTCGAAGTCATTTCCACAATTGAGAAACGTGAAAAACATCATGAATAGCAGAAAACTGAGCCGGTAATGAAAGGCGATAAGCCACGGAACCAATGCGTTCGGTGATGGGAAATGGACCAACATATCTCGGTGTTAATTTTCCCGATCGACTGAAATGCACAACACCCTTCATATGTGAAACACGAACAAACACAAAATCTCCCACAGAAAATTCCAATTTCCTTCTTCAGTTATCGACATAGGATTTTTGTCTACTTTGGGCTTCTTTCATCCTATGACGAATAAGGTCGATCTTTTCTACGGAATCACGAATAAAGTCTGGACCTAAACCCAGCTTCTTACCGGCCACAAGCCAATAAGAAGGAGATCGGCATGGCCTTCCATAGAGAGCCTCAAAAGGTGCCATATCAATAGTAGATTGGAAGCTATTATTATAGGAAAACTCAACAAGAGAAATATGATCTTCCCAACCTCCACTAAAATCAAGGACACATGCACGAAGAAGATCTTCAAGAGTTTGATTCACACGCTCAGTTTGTCCATCGGACCGAGGATGATAGGAAGTGCTAAAATTAAGCTTCGTTCCCAAAGCTTTTTTAAGACTCTTCCAAAATCCACTAGTAAACAATGGATCACGATCCCTAACAATAGAAGTAGGAATTCCATGCAATTTAACAATTTCTTTGATAAAAAGTTTGGCCAAAAGAGGTACGGTTCGATTGGACCGAACGGGAATAAAATGGGAGGATTCAGTAAGTCTACCAACTATCACCCATAAGCTATCATGAATCGAACGAGAACGGGGAAGGCCGTCTGTAAAATCCATGGAAATTTTGTCACGACCCGAACTCGATGTCCGACAAATAACATCAAATTCGTTTCGCGGAAGCTTGCAACACCATTAAATGAAAAATAACACAGTGGAAATAAAAGATGATATCACTGATATAACATGAATACAATATCCGATACATCAATTTGATACAATGATTATCATCAACATCAGAGAATATACAACACAAAATACAGCGGAATATGATACAATATGAGATATGTCTTCTTAGAATATAATACTGCAACTCTTATCCAAAAATCTCCAAAGACAAAGCTCCAAAACTCCTAGCTTGATCCACCATCAAGATTGCACCAAGATAAGCAAGTCTCGTCCATATCCAAAGACTGAACTAGCTCCAGATGATCTACTGAACCTAATTATCTGAAAAACCAAACTCTAGACTACCCGTGTGGAAAAAAATTGAGTACCCAGAGTTTATTTGCGGAACATTTAAAACATATGGATATGGGATTTCGATTAAGTCACAACTTAATAATTCCAAACTTTCTTTCAAATGGTTTAAACCAATTACCATTTCAAATCTTTTAAACAAAAAGATTTATTTCACAAAGTTCACTCAGTTTCACAAAGATTCATTTACAAATTTCAAAACAATTTCCGTTTCAATTGAATTAATTTATTTAAATCTTAAAATCAAGATTTATCTCATATCTTCCAAAGCTGTTTCCAAAGATTCATTCATAACTTGGAAAACTATTTTCAATTTAACTTGAAATCCCTTAAATACAATTTGAAATTCAATTCTCATAAGAAAGTTTTTTTATCATTTAGAAACAATACGATCTTGCACGGTTTTAGTTGTAGAACCTATCATTCACTTATGGCGGCGCCCCACCGTTTGGATGGTAGCTATAGTAGGCATAAGTGCGAAATGCCTATGCTGGCTAAGATTTATATCTTTACTTTCGAAATGTTTTCTACACTATGAACTAGTAATAATATCAAAAGTTTCTTTTTAATGCGTATCAAGCATCTTTGACTATCATAAGGAGAAATCTCCTCCGATTCTGTGTTTGCATTCTGTGTGTGTGCGGGAGGCCTTATGGTAGTCTCAATTTCTAAAAGAATTGCGAATCTATTTTAAAATTATCCTATTCTTTGTTTTAAAGATAAATAGCTGTTTTAAGTTCTCACACCAGTCACATGACTGACCTGGAGTTTATTGTTTCCCTTCCTAAACTCTGGGTGCCCACCAATTTCCACATGGGCAGTCTAGAGTTAAGGTTATCAGGTCATTCTGGATTCGGGAGTTGCTACAGAAATCTGGAGGCGAGCTAGATGGCGTAGCATATTACTAAGTATAGTATTTCTTTTCCGTTGTAGTTGTTGTTGTTGTTGTACAGTTCTTTTGTTTTAATGATTATTCATTTATCTATTATATGTTGTTCCATTGCGAATTGTGAGATTTTAATATTGTTCTGTTTCTTTTCTTTCTTTCTTCTTCTACCTCTTTCTTTTTCTTAAAACCCTAAGAATTCGGATTTCCGTTCATCTTGAGTTAATCAATGGAAATTAGTGTCTATTCAAGGAGTACGGATTTGCACGTTATTACAAATTTGGTCCCACTTCCAAATTGGAATTTCTAAAGGTTGCAATAACCCACCGGGCCTTTGATGCTCGGCCTTAATGAGTTGGCAAGTCATGCAACACTTAATAAGGTTAGCAATATCAGATTTCATTCCCTCCCAATAATAAAGACGCTTCATATCCGCGTACATTTTATTACTACTGGGATGAATCGTAAATTTAGAACGATGAGAATCTTCTAAAATGTCTTTACGAAGATCACTAATATTTGGCACGATAATCTACCAAATTTTCAATTACCTCCACGAGAATCAATATCAAAGTCTTTCAAACCTTCAATATCAATTTTATCCCTAAAATTTTGGCCAAGAAGAGCCAATTCGGGATCTAGTTTTTGAGCTTCAATAATGCGGTCTAAAAGAGAAGGATGAGCCTCAAGGCTACATAAAACAAGAGATGAACATAAATCGAAAACACGATCTCAAATCTCACAAGTGGATAAAAACCCCGAGATCATTCCATTCGGATACCATCATAGAAACAACCGCTTGTTGCTTGCGACTAAGTGCATCAGCAACACGATTTCCCTTTCTGGGAGTATAAAGAATATAAAGATCATAAGATGCAAGGAACTCGAGCCAACGCTGTTGACGCAAATTAAGTTCCTTTTGTGAAAAATAAATTCTTCAAAGATTTATAATCGGTATAGAAAACAAATTTTCTCCTAAAAAATAATGACGCCAAATTTAAAGGGTGAGAACAATAGCCGCGAGCTCTAAATCACGAGTGTCATATCTAGTCTCGACTGGCTTCAATTGCCTAGAAGCATAAGCAATAACACGTTCTCTTTGCATAAGAACGGCACCCAAACCAACACGACTAGCATCGGTATAAATAATAAAATCTTGGTTTCCTTCGGGAATCAAAAGAATAGGAGCATCGGAAAGGGTTCTTTTAATTTCTGAAATGAAGCTTCACATTTGTCCGACCAAATGTATTTAACACCTTTCTTTGTTAAGCTAGCAAGAGGCACGAAAATTTTAGAAAAGTCTTTAATAAAACAACGGTGATAACCCACCAATCCGAGAAAACTACAGATTTCCATCACACTCTCCAGTCTCTTCCAATTTTGAATCGCTTCGATTTTCGAAGGATCCACGGAAATTCCGGATTCGAAAATAATATGACCAAGAAACTTCACACGAGATTGCCAAAAGGGGAATTTAGAAAAATTTGCTTTCAATTGATTGCTCCTAAGAGTTTCCAACACAATCTGAAGATGTTTTTCATGTTCCTCCTTGATTTTTGAATACACAAGAATATCATCATTGAAGATGAGAACAAACCGATCGAGGAAGTCTTTGAAAACTCTATTCATAAGGTCAACGAAATAAGACGGAGCATTCGTTAAACCAAATGGCATAACAAGCCATTCATAAGATCCATAACGAGTACGGAACGATGTCAAAGGAATACTATCCTCTGCAATACGAAGCTGATGAAAACCGGTAGCCAGGTTCAATTGTGAAAAGTCTCTAGCACCACTAAGTTGATCGAATAGATCATCAATCCGAGGTAAAGGATATTTATTCTTAATAGTATGATCATTAAGCTTGCGGTAGTCAACGCAAAGCCTAAGTGTACCGTCGGATTTCTTTACAAAAATAGCCAAAGCTCCCCAAGGAGAGGAACTAGAGCAAATAAATTGCCCCGTCTCCAATTCGGATAATTGTTTGCGCATCTCCTCATTTTCTTTATTGGACATACGATAAGGAGGACGAGTATAGGTTCAGCTCCAGGGATGAGATTAATTTTGAACTCAACTGATCGCTTAGGTGGTAATCCTAAAACGATCTCAAATATGTCGTAAAATTCACGAACAACATGAATAAGAGAAATAAAATCTTGCTCATCATCATTATCGTCATCATGAGGATTTAAAGAATATAAAGATGCAACCAAGCTGGAATCCGAGTCTTTAAGATCAATAGAAATCTGCTTAATAGATTGAGGATTTCGAAGATGAATAGTTCGCTCAGGACATAGGATTTGAGCTTCATAGCGGTTAAGCCAATCCATTCCCAAAATCATTCCAAAGCCAAGGTAACGCATAACATGCAAATCGGCACGGAAAGGGTAATCACATAAAATAATTTCGACATCTTTACACAATAAACTGATTGTTGCAGATCCACCAACCGGATTCGCAATGCTCAAAGAAGTCATTAAACACATAACATCCAAAGAAAAAGTATCAACAAGTTCTTTTGAAATAAAAGAGTGGGACGCACCAGTATCAAAAAGAACTCGAGTAGGATGATCATGAACTAAAATAATGCCATCAAGGATAGAATGAGAAATAACTTGACCACGAGAAGTGTTACTAGGAGTTTGCACCACATTAAGCTTTCCCTCCTTCCTGTTTTGAAGTTTGGGACATGAAGATATATAATAGTCCGGGCTTTTGCAATAGCGACAAGCATGGGGTTTTGAACACTTATTTGCATAATAGTCCTTAGAACCACAGTTGTAACGTTGCCCACCACTTGAGGTAGAAGTCCTAGTTTCCGGAGAGGCTTGCTTCCCTTTCTTATTGTTGGGAAAGGACCTTTGAAATTATTAGGCCTTTTCTTGTTGGTGAAGTTTGGTTTAGCACTTCCAACCTCAACATCACTTACTCTATCAGCCTATTCAAGTCGAAGAGCGATATCAATGAGTTGATCAAAAGAAACTTCTAATTTTAGAAGTAATGGCTTCTTGAGATTTTTGTTCAAGCCATATACAAATATTTGGTTCTTCTTCAATGGGGTGTTTATGTATTCGACCTTGTATTTAGAAAGTGACTCGAATGATGCGACATAATCTGCCACAGAAGATTCACCTTGAACAAGGTCAATGAAGCGACGGGCCAATGTCACTTTCTCAGCTTCTGGCACAAACTTTAATTTGAATCGTTCCCTGAATTTCTCCCAAGCAAGATCCACTTCAATAATTTCAGAAATAAGAAGCTCATACCAATCTAATGCTCTTTCTTGGACCATACTAGAGGCCACCTGAACTCGGTGAAGATCAATAAGATTCATGCGAGAAAAGATTCGATCGCATGATCTTAGCCGAGCTTGGACTTTAATAATGGTTCAGAACCTTTGAATGGCCTCCCACCCAAATTGGTATAATCATTGCACAAACGTGCAAATCCGGACCTAGGGTGAGTAGACTCCGGATTAGAACCGGTTGCTTGAGCATTCTTTACTAAATCAAGAAGCTGCTGGGCAGACACAAATACTCCATCTTGGTGAGTAACACTATATTGACCGGTGCTAGGATGGCCAGGTCTAACCATTTCTCTTCATTAAGAAAGAAAGAAGAAGAAGAAAAAGGTTATTCACAAAATGAATATCAAACAATAATGATTGATAAAACAAGGAATCACAAAAGAAAGTAGGATAGGACGGTTCAAAGACCCGAATAAAATCCTAAGGCTCGACTCCTAAGATGGACTTAGGACGATGATCCTTATTAAATTATTCTACATTGTTCCGAAGTTTGGCTTTGATACCAAGCTGTGACGCCCCACCTCTATACCCACGCTAGCCAATGACACTACGGAGTAATGTCGTCAACTAGCACGAAGAATAAGGCTATTGAGGAGCGACCATCTGTGTAATTGCTTTGGCGAGCACCGATATGCGAGATAGTTTAAAATGCATTTCATTTCAAGAGGAAATTCGACATGCCGATACAAACTCAAAGCTACTACATAGTGGCTTTAATATCTTCGGAAACAAATATAGAAATAAGAATAACATAAATCAGTCACAGATATCCATATCACAAAGGCGGAAATAGATATGAATATAACACTTAAAAGTGTACATCAGAGTAGTGGTCAAACAAGATCCACAATTCCACAAAAGAATAGTTACAAGTGCAAGACAAAAGAATATGTATACATCAATGAGTTTATATCTCAAATGTATACAACCAAAAACTACTAATCTAAGTAGTTTGCCAAAAGTCAGAATAATAATAAGCCCAGACGTGGAGTTAAGCAGAAGCACCTGTAGCATCTTGGTCTGACCCGAGTATTGATTAGTAAGAAAATAATAAACAGATCAGTCAGCTATAAATATCAAATGAAATGATATAGAATAAGAGATATGACAAAATCGTATAACAACAAAAACGTCGTACTATGATAAGTATGTAATTGAAAATCAACAAGAGATTAATCAATATCACAAGAATCTTCTCAAAGATAAAAAGGGATGTCATACTCTATATTTTTATTCACAAAAAGTTATGACATAGAAATTCACCAATGCACAAATAATGATAAAGCTTATCAATGTAAATCACGAAAATTGGTGAAACACAAATTCCAGAAATCAATCAATAGAAATCCAGAAATCACAAAAAGGGGAAAGAGGCCTGTCACTAGAACGGGAGCATTAAAACTCACCAACACGTGTATCACTAAAACGGAAAGCTATTTCATGGTTGTTGACCATTAATTTTGAGCCAAGGCTCCACTAAAACAACCCGAAGACCATGAGCCGAAGCTCCACTAAAACGGCCCAAAGACCATGGATCGCTACCCTACCAAGCCGAAGCTCCACTAAAAACGGGGTTTAGTATCCCTCGCAGACAAAGAGACATTGCACATTGCTAGTCTAAATCACAAAATGATCATCATTGATCAAAAGAAGTGTCAATTATACTAAGCTAGTAAATATACGAGCTTAGCTTCATGTCCCATAACCACTAGCTTAACTTAAATATTTACGAACAAATTGTAGATCTCCTGTGACGCCCCACCTCTATACCCACGCTAGCCAAGAACATTACGGTGAATGCTATCAACAAGCATGGAGAATAAGGCTGTTGAGGAGCGACCATCCGTGTAATTGCTTTGCGCGAGCATCGATATGTCAGATAGTGTAACATGCATTTCTTTATCAAGAGGGAAATCCGACATACCGACACAAACTCAAAGCTACTACACAGTGGCTATAATATCTTCAGAAACAAATATAGAAATAAACATAACATAAATCAGTCACAGACAATTCATATCACAAAGGCGGAAATAGATATGAATATTACTCTAGGAAGTGTACATCAGAGTAGTGGTCTAAAAAGATCCATAATATCACAAAAGAATAGTTACACGAACTACACAAAAGAATAAGTATACATTATGGAGTCTATATCTCAAATGTATACAACAAAAACTACTAATCTAAGTAGTTAACCAAAAGTCAAGGAGGTAATCCCGGATGCAAAGTTAAGCAGAAGCACCTGCAACATCTCGGTTTGACCCGAGTATTATTTAAGAAGAAAATAATAAACGGATCAGTCTAACTATAAATATCAGATGAAAGGATATAGAGTAAGAGATATGACTAAACACATAATAATCACAATGCCAAGCTGTGATATATATATATATATATATATATATAAGTAATTGAAAATCAACAAGAGATTAATCAATATCACAAAATCTACACAAGAATCAAAGAAATGTCATACTCCTTATTTCGTTCACTGAACCATAAATATTGACGATTATATCAATGTCAATCACAAAAGTCAATGACACACAAATTCACCAATGCACAAATATTGATAAAACTTATCAATGGAAATCACGAAAATTGGTGAAACACAAATTCTAGAAATCATCTCAAGAAATCCAGAAATCACAAAAAGGGGGAGGCCTATCACAAACGGGAGCATAATGCTCGCCAACACGTGTATCACAAACGGAACGCTAATTCCATGGTTGCTAACCATCACAAATTGAGCCGAAGCTCCACAAACGGCCCGAAGACCATGGGTTGCTACCCCACCAATTTGAGTCGAAACTCCACAAAACGGGGTTTAGTCTCCCTCGCAAACAAAGAGACATCGCACATTGCTAGTCTAAATCACAAAGATGATCGTCATGATCAACGAGAAGTGTCAATTACACTAAGCTAGTAAATATACGAGTTTAGCTTCATGTCCCATAACCACTTGCTTAACTTAAATATTTATGAAGAAACTGTAGATCTCCACTATAAAATTGTCACAAGGGATTCAATCGAACAAGTCCAAGAATTAACCGACGAAGTAAACGCAAGTGTTTCATACCACTCGTTTTACTAAGTCGTTTAATTAGATTTCTCATGCGAGTGAGGTAAAGGTTTGTATATACTAATAGATTGGAAAACGGTTTATGAAGCGAGCTTTGTTCTAAAATAGTGTTGAAATCATTTGAAGAAAGAGTTTTGATATTTACTACTAGTATAGAAACCTTTATATTTTTAAAGTGACAAATCACGAAGAAGATTGTAGGAACAATCAATCACTAAAATTCACATACGAAGATGTGAATAAAAATCCAACGAAACCGATAAAGAATCCATCGAAATGGATATTCAAAAATCCCTAAAAAGGAGTCATCAAAGTCATAATAAATGATAACAACACATAGGAAACAACACGAATCGATTAAAGTTGGAAATTCAATCAACTAGGCGAAATAGGCAAAATTGCACCAGGTCGGTCGGCCGGCTACAGAGCTCGGCCGAGCGGACCCAAAAACAGAAATGCTCGGGGTAGCAGGTCGGTCGGCCGAACCCTGTAGTCGGTCGACCGGACCCTAAAACAGAAAGTGCTTATGCACTTGGAAGCAGGTCGGTCGGCCGGCAGCAGGGCTCGGTCGGCCGGAGCTGTTTCCTGTCCCTTCCCAGCCCATCCAAATGAGGTCCAACCTCGACTAAATTGCATTCTCTCGAGCAACGGCGCTAAGGGTTTGTGCCAATCGACTACCCGACCCTATAAGCTCTTCGATGCATAACCAAAACGCATTTAAACATCAAATTTTAGGATTTTTAAAGATTTGAACCCAAAACACTAAAAATTGGAATATTCACCAATTCAATCCAAACCAAAAGCAATTGCACAAGAATAAGTGTTAGGAATTCATACCTAACAATCGAAGATAAATATAAGCATAGATGTGAGATAAAAATCTCACCTTTGAACCCAAGAAATTGGAAAAAGAAGCTTGAAAGCAAAGGAGAATCAAGCACTCTTCAAATCCAACTCAATAAGCTTGATTCTAAGCTTTAAAAGAAGAACATTCCCAAAATTAGGTTTAGGAATTTCTGAAATGATAAGAGAATGAGTTGGAGAAGAAGAAGAGAAGCTTACCAATGGGTTCTTCTATTAGTTTGGAGCTAGAAATTGATTTGCAAATGGAAACTAGGGTTTTGAATTTCTATTTCCCATTCTCTTCCACCATTAATCTCTTTAGAACTGAAATTAGAGGAAGAGGGAGTGAATGAAGAGGGAGGTTTCAGTTTGGGGTATTAAGTTAGAACATTGGGCTGAACCCAACCTAAACCCAAAGCCCAAGTGAAAAGTAGCAAAATTCTACTTTCTCCAAACATATCAAAGCTTATACTCA
The DNA here is from genome assembly GCA_030765085.1 of Allium cepa. NCBI lineage: Eukaryota > Viridiplantae > Streptophyta > Magnoliopsida > Asparagales > Amaryllidaceae > Allium > Allium cepa. Next base: position 743,425,537 of record CM060931.1, on the reverse strand, counting down.
AAAAGGTCGCAAACGACATATTAAACTCAATGGGAGTGGTCCCGAGTCCTAATTCGACCGTATGCAAAAAGTAGCTTTTCGGACTAAATTTCGAATATCGATAAAATATTTAAATATAATATTTAAAGATAAAATCGACAAATATGCGGGTTGTTACAGACTCCCCTCCTTATAGAAATTACGTCCTCGCAATATTTAAGAAGAAGACAAATAGTAACAACCATAAAAGCATATTTAACACAAATGAAGTTTGAAATAAGAAGTTCACCTTAAAGAGCGCGAGAAAGTAAGTCTGGATGTGTTCGCTCGATGAACTCTCTCGACTCCCAAGAACAATCCTTAGGATTTAAAGACCATTGAACTTTCACAAGCGGAACATCTTTATTTTCGAAGACGTTTGACCTCCGAAGCAATAATTCGAATAGGATGCTGCTCATAAGTTAAATTAGGCGAAACTTCAATTTCTTCCACAACACCGGGCTCAAGAATAGAATCGGAATCTCGAAGAAACTTCCAAAGTTGAGAAACGTGAAACACGTCATGGATAGTAGAAAATTGAGCCAGTAATAAAAGGCGATAAGCCACAGAACCAATACGTTCAGTGATAGGAAATGGCCCAGTATATCGAGGCGCTAATTTTCCCGATCGACTGAAACGTACAACACCCTTCATAGGTGAAACACGAATGAACACAAGATCTCCAACAGAAAATTCTAATTTCCTTCTTCGGTTATCAACGTAGGATTTTTGTCTACTCTGGGCTTCTTTCATCCATTGTCGAATAAGTTCAATCTTCTCTGTGGAATCACGAATAAAGTCTGGACCTAAAACCAGCTTCTCACTGGCCTCAAGCCAACAAGAAGGAGATCGGCATGGCCTTCCATAGAGTGCCTCGAAAGGTGCCATACCAATACTAGATTGGAAGCTATTATTATAGGAGAATTCAACAAGTGAAATATGATTTTCCCAACTTCCACCGAAATCAAGCACACAAGCACGAAGAAGATCTTCAAGAGTTTGATTCACACGCTCGGTTTGTCCATCGGACTGGGGATGATAAGCGGTGCTAAAATTAAGCATCGTTCCCAAAGATTTTTGAAGACTCTTCCAAAATCCAATAGTAAACAATGGATCACGATCACTAACTATAAAGAGGAACTCCATGTAATTTAACAATCTCTTTAACAAAGAGTTTGGCCAAAAGTGGAATGGTTCGATTGGACCGAACGGGAATAAAATGGGCGGATTTAGTAAGCATATCAACGATCAACCATAAACTATCATGACCCGAACGAGAACGGGGAAGGCCGTCTATAAAATCCATGGAAATTTGGTCCCACTTCCAAATTGGAATTTCTAAAGGTTGCAATAACCCACCAGGCCTTTGATGCTCGGCCTTAACGAGTTGGCAAGTCATGCAACACTTAACGAAGTTAGCGATGTCAAGTTTCATTCCCTCCCAATAATAAAGTCGCTTCATATCCGCGTACATTTTACTACTACCGGGATGAATGGTAAATTTAGAATGATGGGAATCTTCTAAAATATCTTTACGAAGATCACCAATATTTGGTACGATAAGTCTACCAAATTTTCGAATGCCGCCACGAGAACCAACACAAAAGTCTTTCAAACTTTCAATATCAATCTTACCCTTAATATTCTGGCCAAGAAGAGCCAATTCGGGATCTAGCCTTTGAGCTTCAAGAATGCGGTCTAAAAGAGAAGGATGAGCCTCGAGGCTACATAAAACAAGAGATGAACATAAATCGGAAACACGGTCTCGAATTTCGCAAGTGGAAAAAATCTCGAGATCGTTACATTCGGATATCATCATAGAAACAACAGCTTGTTGTTTACGGCTAAGGGCATCGGTGACACGATTACCCTTACCGGGAGTATAAAGAATATCAAGATCATATGGTGCAAGAAATTCAAGCCAACGCTGTTGACGCAAATTAAGTTCCTTTTGAGAGAATAAATACTTCAAGGATTTATGATCGGTATAAAGAACAAATTTCTCTCCTAAAAGATAATGACGCCAAATCCGAAGAGCAAAAACAATAGCCGCGAGCTCTAAATCATGAGTGGCATATCTAGTCTCAGCAGGCTTCAATTGCCTGGAAGCATAAGCAATAACACGTTCTCTTTGCATAAGAACGGCACCCAAACCAACGCGACTAGCATCGGTATAAACAAAAAAATCTTGGTTTCCATAGGGAATCACAAGAATAGGAGCATCGAAAAGGAGTTCTTTTAATTTCTGAAAAGAAGCTTCACATTTGTCCGACCAAATGTATTTAACACCTTTCTTTGTTAAGCCAGTAAGAGGGACAACAATTTTAGAAAAGTCTTTAATGAACCGACGGTAATAACCCGCCACTCCGTGAAAACTACGAATCTCTGTCACATTCTCCGGTCTCTTCCAATCTCGAATCGCTTCAATCTTTGAAGGATCTACTGAAATTCCGGATTCGGATATAATATGACCGAGAAACTTCACACTAGATTTCCAAAAATGGCATTTAGAAAATTTTGCTTTCAATTGATTACTCCTAAGAGTTTCCAACACAATCCGAAGATGTTTTTCATGCTCCTCCTCGGTTTTAGAATACACAAGAATATCATCAATAAAGATGAGAACAAGCCGGTCGAGAAAATCTTTGAAAACTCGATTCATAAGGTCAACGAAATAAGCCGGAGCATTCGTTAGACCAAATGGCATAACAAGCCATTCATAAGATCCATAACGAGTACGGAACGATGTGAAAGGAATGCTATCCTCTGCAATACGAAACTGATGAAATCCAGTAGCTAAGTCTAATTGTGAATAGACTATAGCACCACAAAGCTGATCGAATAGATCATCAATCCATGGTAAAGGATATTTATTTTTGATAGTAAGATCATTAAGCTTGCGGTAATCAACGCAAAGCCTAAGTGTTCCATCCGATTTCTTCACAAAAATAGCTGAAGCTCCCCAAGGCGAGCAACTAGAGCGAATAAATTGCTTCGTCTCCAATTCGGATAATTGTTTACGCATCTCCTCGTTTTCTTTATTGGACATACGATAAGGAGGGCGAGTGATAGGTTGAGCTCCAGGAATGAGATTAATTCTGAACTCAATTGCTCGCTTAGGTGGTAATCCTAAAACGGGCTCGAATATGTCGGAAAATTCACGAACGACGTGAATAAGAGAAATAATATCACCCTCATCATCATCATCGTCATCACGAGGGTTTAAAGAATATAAAGATGCAACCAAAGCAGAATCCGAATCTTTAAGAATAACAGAAACCTAATTAACAGATTGAGGATGGCGAAGATGAATAGTCCGCTCAGGACATAGGATATGAGCTTCATAACGGTTTAGCCAATCCACTCCCAAAATCATTCCAAAGCCTAAATAACGCATGACATGCAAATTGGCTAGGAAAGGAAAATCACAATAAATAATCTCGACATCTTTACACAATAAACTGATTGTTCCGGATCCACCAACCGGATTCGTAATTCTCAAAGAAGTCATTAAACACATAACATCCAAAGAAAAGGTATCAACAAGTTATTTTGATATAAAAGAATGGGATGCTCCCGTATCAAAAAGAACTCGAATAGGTTGATCACGAAATAAAATAATGCCATCAAGGATAGAATGAGAAATACCTTGGCCACGAGATGTGTTGCCAGGGGCTTGAGCAACATTAAGCTTTCCCTCCTTCTTGCCCTGAAGCTTGGGGCATGAAGATATAACATGACCGGGAACCTTGCAGTAGCGACAAGAGAGAGACTTTGGGCACTTGTTCGCATAATGGTCCTTCGAACCACAATTATAGCATTCCCCACGACCAAATGAAGAAGTCTTTGCCACAGGGGTTGCTTGCTTCCCTTTCTTATTGGGATAAGGGCCTTCGAATTTGTTTGGCCTTTTCTTGTTGTTGAAGTTTGGTTTGGAACCCACCACTTCAACATCATTCTCCCTATCCGCCTCTTCAAGACGAAGAGCGATATCAATGAGTTTGTCGAAAGAAACTTCTAATTTTAGAAGTAATGGCTTCTTGAGATTTTTGTTCAAGCCATAGACGAACCTCTGGTTCTTCTTTAAAGGGGTGTTGATGTATTCAACCCCATATTTGGAAAGCGACTTGAAGGAGGCGACATAATCAGTCACGGAGGACTCACCTTGAACAAGGTCTATAAATCGTCGAGCCAATGTCACTTTCTCTGCTTCTGGTACAAATTTCAATTCGAAGCGTTCCCGGAATTGCTCCCAGGTGAGATCCGCTTCATTAATCTCAGAAATAAGAAGCTCATACCAGTCCAATGCTCTTTCTCGGAGCATACTAGAGGCCACCAGAACTCGGTGAAGGTCAATAAGATTCTTGCGAGAAAAGATTCGATCGCATGACCTTAGCCAAGCATGTACTTCAATAATAGTTTCAGAACCTTTGAATGGCTCCCCACCCAAATTAGTGTAATCGCTGCACAAGCGTGCAAATCCCGACTTTGGGTGAGTAGGTTCCGGGTTAGCTCCAGCTGCTTGAGCATTTGTCACTAAATCAAGAAGCTATTGAGCAGTCATAAAAACTCCATCCTGGGTTGTAGCACTAGATTGACCGGCGCTGGGACGGCCAGGTCTAACCATTTCTCTTCCTTTAGAAAGAAAGAAGAAGAAGAAAAAGGTTATTTACAAAATGAATATCAAGCAATCTTTATAGATAAAACAAGGAATCATAAGGAATATAGGATGAATCGGTACAAAGACTCGAATTAAATCCTAAAGCACGACTCCTAAGAAAGACTTAGGATGATGATCCTTGTTATAATATTCCATATTGTTCCAATGTTTGGCTCTGATACCAAGCTATGACGCCCCACCTCTATACCCACGCTAGCCAAGAACATTACGGTGAATGCTGTCAACTAGCACGGAGAATAAGGCTGTTGAGGAGCGACCATCCGTGTAATTGCTTTGCGCGAGCATCGATATGCCATATAGTGTAACATGCATTTCTTTATCAAGAGGGAAATCCGACATACCGACACAAAATCAAAGCTACTACACAATGGCTATAATATCTTCAGAAACAAATATAGAAATAAATATAACATAAATCAGTCACAGACAATTCATATCACAAAGGCGGAAATAGATATGAATATTACACTAGGAAGTGTACATCAGCGTAGTGGTCTAAAAAGATCCACAATATCACAAAAGAATAGTTACACGAACTACACAAAAGAATAAGTATACATTATGGAGTCTATAGCTCAAATGTATACAACAAAAACTAATAATCTAAGTAGTTAACCAAAAGTCAAGGAGGTAATCCCGGATGCAAAGTTAAGCAGAAGCACCTGTAACATCTCGGTCTGACCCGAGTATTATTTAAGAAGAAAATAATAAACGGATCAGTCTAACTATAAGTATCAGATGAAACGATATAGATTAAGAGATATGACTAAACATATAATAATCACAATGCCAAGCTGTGATATATATATATATAAGTAATTGAAAATCAACAAGAGATTAATCAATATCACAAAATCTACACAAGAATCAAAGAAATGTCATACTCCTTATTTCGTTCACCGAACCATAAATATTGACGATTATATCAATGTCAATCACAAAAGTCAATGACACACAAATTCACCAATGCACAAATATTGAAAAAACTTACCAATGGAAATCACGAAAATCGGTGAAACACAAATTCTAGAAATCATCTCAAGAAATCCAGAAATCACAAAAAGGGGGAGGCCTATCATAAACGGGAGCATAAAGCTCGCCAACACGTGTATCACAAACGGGACGCTAATTCCATGGTTGCTAACCATCACAAATTGAGCCGAAGCTCCACAAACGGCCCGAAGACCATGGGTTGCTGCCCCACCAATTTGAGTCGAAACTCCACAAAATGGGGTTTAGTCTCCCTCGCAGACAAAGAGACATCGCACATTGCTAGTCTAAATCACAAAGATGATCGTCATGATCAACGAGAAGTGTCAATTACACTAAGCTAGTAAAAATATGAGTTTAGCTTCATGTCCCATAACCACTTGCTTAACTTAAATATTTACGAACAAACTGTAGATCTCCACTATAAAATTGTCACAAGGGATTCAATCGAACAAGTCCAAGAATTAACCGACGAAGTAAACGCAAGCGTTTCATACCACTCGTTTTACTAAGTCGTTTAATTAGATTTCTCATGCGAGTGAGGTAAAGGTTTGTATATACTAATACGTTGGAAAACGGTTTAAGAAGCGAGCTTTGTACTAAAATAGTGTTGAAATCATTTGAAGAAAGAGTTTTGATATTTACTACTAGTATAGAAACCTTTATATTTTTAAAGTGACAAATCACGAAGAAGATTGTGGGAACAATCAATCACTAAAATTCACATACGAAGATGTGAATAAAAATCCAACGAAACCGATAAAGAATCCATCGAAATGGATATTCAAAAATCCCTAAAAAGGAGTCATCAAAGTCATAATAAATGATAACAACACATAGGAAACAACACGAATCGATTAAAGTTGGAAATTCAATCAACTAGGCGAAATAGGCAAAATTGCACCAGGTCGGTCGGCCGGCTACAGAGCTTGGTCGACCGGACCCAAAAATAGAAATGCTCGGGGTAGCAGGTCGGTCGGCCGAACCTATAGTCGTTCGACCGGACCCTAAAACAGAAAGTGCTTATGCACTTGGAAGCATGTCGGTCGGCCGACAGCAGGGCTCGGCCGGCCGGACCTGTTTCCTGTCCCTTCCCAGCCCTTCCAAATGAGGTCCAACCTCGACCAAATTGCATTCTCTCGAGGAACGGCGCTAAGAGTTTGTGCCAATCGACTACCCGGCCCTATAAGCTCTTCGATGCATAACCAAAACACATTCAAACATCAAAGTTTAGGATTTTTAAAGATTTGAACCCAAAATACTAAAAATTGGATTATTCACCAATTCAATCCAAACCAAAAGCAATTGCACAAGAATAAGTGTTAGGAATTCATACCTAACAATCGAAGATAAATATAAGCATAGATGTGAGATAAAAATCTCACCTTTGAACCCAAGAAATTGGAAAAAGAAGCTTGAAAGCAAAGGAGAATCAAGCACTCTTCAAATCCAACTCAATAAGCTTGATTCTAAGCTTTAAAAGAAGAACATTCCCAAAATTAGGTTTAGGAATTTCTAAAATGATAAGAGAATGAGTTGGAGAAGAAGAAGAGAAGCTTACCAATGGGTTCTTCTATTAGTTTGGAGCTAGAAATTGATTTGCAAATGGAAACTAGGGCTTTGGATTTCTATTTCCCATTGTCTTCCACCACTAATCTCTTTAGAACTGAAATTAGAGGAAGAGGGAGTGAATGAAGAGGGAGGTTTCAGTTTGGGGTATTAAGTTAGAACATTGGGCTGAACCCAACCTAAACCCAAAGCCCAAGTGAAAAGTAGCAAAATTCTACTTTCTCCAAACATATCAAAGCTTATACTCAAAAAGGTCGCAAACGGCATTTTAAACTCAATGGGATGGTCCCGAGTCCTAATTCGACCGTATGCAAAAAGTAACTTTTCGGACTAAATTTCGAGTATCGATAAAATATTTAAATAAAATATTTAAAGATAAAATCGACAAATATGCGGGTTGTTACATCTCCATTTGAAAATTGCCACAAGTGGTTCAATCGAAGAAGTCCAAGAATTAACCGACGAATTAAACGCAAGCGTTTCATACCACTTGTTTTACTAAGCCGTTTAATTAGATTTCTCATACGAGTGAGGTAAAGGTTTGTATATACTAATAGATTGGAAAATGGTTTAAGAAACGAGCTTTGTAATAAAAAAGAGTTGAAATCGTTTTGATGAAAGAATTTTGATATTTACTACTAGTATTAAAAACTTTTATATTTTGAAGTAACAAATCACAAAAATGATTGTAGGAACCATCGATCACTAAAATTCACGTGCGAAGACTTGAATAAAATCCAAAGAAATCGATACCGAATCCATCAAAGTGGAAATACCCAAAAACTCAAAAAATAGAAGTTATCAAAGTTGACAAAGGTGATAACAACTAATCGGAGAAGAAGAATCGATTAACAATTGGAAAAACAAAGAAAAACGAGCATAAATAGGCAAACAGAGAAATAGGAGAATAGAAGCAGGTCGGTTGACCGAACTTCCTAAGTCGGTCGATCGAAAATAAGCCAAAAAGTCTCGGCTACAGCTTCGGTCAATCGACCCAGGGGGTTCGGTCGGCCGAACTGCATTTTCTGCAATTCCTACCCTATTTAATAAAAGCGCAAACTCTCACTCAATTTGTAACCGGTCGAGCACGGACGCTAGGGGATTACGCCCATCGGCTACCCGATCCTATTGGCTCCTCGATGCATCACCAAAAACATGTTCAAACATCAAAGTTAGGATCTTTAAAGATTTGAACCCAAAACACTGAAAATTGGAACATTCACCAATTCAATCCAACCCAAAAGCAAGTGCACAAGAATAAGTGTTAGGAATTCATACCCAACAATCAAAGATAGTTAGAGACAAGGACGTGAGATAAAAATCTCACCTTTTCACAAAATCAATGAAGGAAAAGCTTGAAAGAAAAGGATGAATCAGCCACACTTCAACACAAGCCAAATGAGCTTGAACCTAAGCTGGGAAGAAGAACATTCCTAAAGTTAGGTTTAGGAATTTCTAAAAATTGAAAGGAGAATGAGTTGGAGAAGAAGAATGAGATGCTTACTAATGGCTTCTCTTAGAATTTGGAGCTAGAGCTTGGATTTTGCAAATGAACTAGGGCTTGGAATTCTAATTTCCAAACTTTTCTCCCATTATTCTCTTGAGCTTGAGAGAGTTAGGAAATGAGGAATGAATGAAGAGAAGTGGAGAGGGGTTGTGTTGATATAACGAGAATTGGGCAAATGGGCTGAGCCCAACCCAAAGCCCTATAGAAAAAGTAGAAAAAATCAACTTACTCCAAACATATCAAAGCTTATACTCAAAAAGGTTGCAAACGACATTTTGAACTCAATGGAAGGGGTCTCGAATCCCAATTCGACTGTTTGAAAAAAGTAACTTTTCGGACTATAATCCGACTAACGATAAAATATTTAAATACTCAATTGTAAAATATGCGGGTTGTTACAAAAACAATATATACCTATATACACAACGCAAATATACACACGCACACACACACCCCCATACCAGCAACATGAAATTAGCCCTGAAAACTGATATATTATATGTATACAAACCTTATGTGTGGCATATCTAAATTGTAAACAACTATAAAATAATATAAACTAAACCGTATAAACTTATATTCACAATTTAGACTTGCTTTTATAAAACTGTAAACGAACTGAAATTTGGCAAATTGTACTACATATCTGTAGCTGGCAAATAAAACCTTCACTGTAAGTTTCTTCCCAAAATTTCAGAGCAATATACAAGCAATACTACACCCGCTTATACACTATAAATATCAAGTACAAGCATGACATTGGAACAACTACAAAATACGAAAGTTTTTTTTTCTTCAAACTGCGGAAGCAACATATTTCAACTCATGTCATAACCAGATATATGCGAACAACTTGTTGGAAAGCGAAGTGTACATATCTCATCATAAAGCATTGACTTTGTTCATAATAGAGCCTATTATATGGTTATACTAAATACCTATCCATACTATAGTTTAAATAATATACAAAGTTGCATGCAGACCGTGACCATATGCTCAAAACCACATTATTTAGAACAACAGACAACAAACCCATTATATTTAAAACTGACTCAAATATAACTTCAAAAAAATAAGGATCAATATATATTAACAACTCCCTCACCTATATAAAAGAAGATGGGATCGAGATTGAGACAGAGGAGCTGACGCATGGCCATACTATGGGAGGTGGAGACGAGGCGTGTGTTGGCTAGGGCGGAGGCTATTATTTATGTGGTGGGAAGGCGTACATGGAAAGAGGGGGTGAGCAACTCGCGGCTTGCATGGAGGAAGGTGGTTGTGCTATCTAGTGGTGACGCAATCGCTTGTGTGGGCTGAGGTAAGCGGTGGTGCAGAGCTTCAGTGAGGCGATGATGGGTTAGGTTGTGAAGGAAGCAAGGTCGCTGGGAAGAGAACGACAGTAATGAAAGCACGTAGTGAGAGGAAATGGAGAGGTGCAGTGCTGATTTATGGCATGAGGTCGGTAGGCACGGCCAAGCGATGGGTGGAAGCTAGGTGGTGGAATTGGGTCGAAGGAGATGCATGCAGAGAGGAGGAAAAATTGGCTTGGAGGGGGAGGTAACAAACGGGAAGAAAGAAAGTAGATAGTTATATAAAACAGAGAAGGGAAAGAATAAACGAGCGCAAATAAAATAACTAAAATTTAACGGCAATATTTTGGGACGCTAAAAGTTAGCAGTCAATTCTGGAAAAGGAAAAGCCACGTTGAAAATTTTTTATAAATGCTAGTTGGCGCTAGAAATTTGAATGGACATCACAACGGTACCGGTACGAATCATTTTTTGGGGTTCCGTTGTGTACGAGACTTTAAAAAAAAAACAAATGTACCGTAGAGATCAACGCAACGAGACGATTAAAACGGTATGTAGATACTGGTGGTACGATTGAATTATAAAATTCGAATCTTTTGCTAACGGAAAATGCAGCAAAAATGGAGAAAATAAGATCGACTGAGCTAAAGAAGTCCGAGTTTTTTAAAAATGAAAGATGACATCTTGTTCAGAAGATGATGTAGAAATTTTCTATAGAAAAATATTCAGGTTTGGAAATAAATTTATTATCATTAAATTCTAACTGATTTAAATTGGAATAAAATTACACAATAAAATTTTCTTCCATATTATCTGATGAAAATTTACCGGCTGCTATGTTTAAGAAGGTGTATTCCAAATATTAAATTTTTATTTTCAAATTTTATTGTTTGAAATTTCATAAAATTAAATTAAATATATTATTATAAAAATTTAAATTTTACGGGTTGTTAACTCTCCCTCACTCAAAACTTTTCATCCTCGAAAAGGAAGTAAGTAGGAGAATAGAAACAGCCAGAAGAAAAATTGATTGAAGGTCAAGATTAAACAATTAATTTGAAACTATATAAAATTTACTTGAAATATTTATTTGAAAACATCATTTGCAAATCAATTATCTTCAATACATTAATACTTTTCAAATATCATTAATATGTCGATAATCATTTACTTTAATATTAATTAAAAGCTTCTAAAATATTTATAATACTAATAACTTTTTAATAGACCATGCAATATATAAATAGATAGTATTTTAAAAAGGATATATTCAAAAGGGAAAAGAAGGTAGATTCCGTAATAGAATATAGGTGAATAAATAAAGCTGAGCAGATATGGTAGACCCAAAAGAATATTATATGGCATGGATAATTTATTCAAACCATAAGAATTTCAATTTCAAATATTAATATAAAAATTCTCTGTTGAAAAATACTTTTATAATAAAATACCTTTATAATAAAATACTTTTATATTGAAACCAATTTTCCTTTTGAAAATACTTTTATAACTAGATGTTTCAATAAGTTTATTCTCGTTCCTGCAGACTCTGGCCATGCGTTGATCCGACGCAAAGCTAGAATTCCCTAGGTACTTAGTAGACTTGTTTCAACCCCCAGTGAAAATACTAGAAAACTTTTAAAACAGATATGGAAAGTATAATCCAAACAAATCAACCAAATCATTTTCTAACCACGGATCGCAGATACGCAATGGTTACGCCTGGATCCTCCAGGAAACATCCGTATCCATAAGCTATCTCAGCCCTACGAATTACGCCATGATGACTTATAGACCGCAGATACACAATGGTTACACTTGGATCCCCAAGGAGACATCTGTACCCTTAAGCTATCTCAGCCAGCGGATTTTGCTACTAATACGACCTACATAGATCGCAGGATACACAATGGTTACGGTTGGATCCCCCAGGAAACATCCGTACCCTAGACTATTTCAGCCAGGCAAATTATGCCATGCAATCACGACCATGGAGATCGCCATAGAATTCGATGGACACACAAGTATCATATCCAAAAAAACCAAATCAGAGAGAATAATATCGATAGAACGAATCCCAGTGTGGCCACAAAGCGGATATCAAGCAGAAGGCACTTTCCATATCTTTACTTTGAAAATATATATCATATAGTACCTTTTCAAATCACTTTCAAATATCATACTTATACAAAGTCCACCATATATAAGATTTTATTTTCAAATCGAATACTTTCCAAAATCAATAGTATATCAAATCATGCTTACATAGGCTTCGATTATATAAGATTTCACTTTTCAAATTGAGCATATTTCTAAATCAATAGTTTACAAATCAACATCATACTTATAGAAATCAATTTTACATAGGTTCGATAACTCCCAAATCAAAGTATTTAGTAAAATAAGGTTCTCGAATTTCAATTCATTTCAATATCAGTTTTGTTTCAATATCATATACGATTTCACCAAATCATTTCTTCCAAATTATACATATTTAGTTTCAAAGTTCCTCAAATCAATAGGTTTAGAAAATAATCCTCGTTTCCAAATCAACCAAATTTAGGTCAAACAAATTCATTTACCTAACAAAAAATTTCGAACTCATTTACCCTTTCAAATGAATTATACTTTTCAAAATCACAAAGCTTTGACAATTTAAACCTCGATTTGGAAGTGCTCGAACATTCAAATTAGTCGAAGAAATTAAATTTCCAATTCAGAGTAGGAAATCAACAACAATTAGTAAATCAATTTCAATATAGAGAATTATACCAAATCAAATCCGAAACTCGAGGACTGAACACCGGCTCACTTCAAATCGTTTCAAATATATATAAATGTACCTTTCAAATATCAAAATCATACTTCGGAATTTGAAATCAAAATTTGCTTCACACAATCACTCACATAACAAAGCCACTAGAGTGGCCTTTCCCCCACTCTGATACTCGAAAATCAATGTCGATGATGCGTGCACTCATGACCAAAATTATTCTCCAGCGAAATAAGTGAGTTCTGGACTTCTATTCCCTTGAAAATTTCTTTGAAATTCTTCGAAATCGTTGAAACTCGTTTGAAGTCATTTGAAACATTTCTTATTTGGAAAATACTTTCAGATCGTATAATTATATATTTTCGAAATTTCAAAACCAAATTTCAGAACACCAGACACTACACTTCAAAAGGCTTTTAACAGCGTTTGATAAACGCTGTAATATGATACAACAGCGTTATTTCAAACGCTGTATAACGACATGCTGTCGTATATACATAACTCACAACAGCTTTTCTATAAACGCTGTTGAAACATCTCTGTGACAGTGTTTATTACGAGCTGTCAATAATGTTTTTATAGCGTTTTCAGACGTGCTGTATTATGTTTCAACAGTGTTTATAATTTAGTTGTCGAAAATGTTCAAATTCTACTTTAACTGTTTACAACAGCTTTTTCTAAACGTTGTTATTGAATCATCAACAATTTCGACAGCATGTTCAAAACGCTGTTATTGAATCATCAACTATTTCGACAGCATGTAAAAAACGCTGTTATTGACAATCTCAAGATAATTACAGCACGAATTAAATGCTGTTGTTTCTTCATTGACAGCATTAATCAAACGATGTCTTCTATTTATATAACAGCTTTAATATTCCACTCTATTTTTGAATATTCCAAAACTATATTTTAAGTATATTCAAGCAACTAGTATATATAACAGGTTCTAATAACTATTAATTGGTTACATAAACTAGTTAAGACAATATTAATAAACAAAAGACATCCACAAACCAAGTTTCAATAATATCCATAAACAAAAATAACAAAGTAAACCAAGTTGCCACAAATTCTGTTAAACAAAGACACGTTATATGTTAAGTAAAAGTATAATATCAATACAGTAAGTCCACACCAAATGCCAACAACAAAACGTGCATCTAAAAAGTTTCATATGCTTGCTACTTGCTACTTGCTACGGAAGAAGAATGTGTCATCGCCATCTTTAATTACCTGCAATGAAGAAATTTGAAATGATCGGTGAGTAAACGCCATCTAAAAATTTGAAGTTTCATATGTTAAAATGCTTAACTGCGCCAAAAAATCACTATATGGATCTAAAAATTTGAAGTGATCAGTGAGTAAATGCTTAACAACCCACCACTATAATCAATACAAACCAGTGCACATCACCAGTGAACATCAAACCAAACTGCACCATATTCCATCCCCAACTACCCCCACTACCACCCTATTGCAAATTCCTCCATCATCACCATTTAAATACACTCTGCTACGGCCATAACAGCTGCAACATAATCCACTCAACTACACGACCAGACACCAAGCATTGTCATTACATTTACACCACCATTCATCTTCACTGCTTCTCCCCTGTTCAAACCCGGTCAGACCAAACCACCCACTTCTGCCACTTCTCCTCTCTGAACACATCCTTCATTACTGCCACATTCAAACTGTCACATTACTATTCATCTCGTCATCAGCATATCATGCATCACATTACCCACCATTTCTTCAAAGTACCGCACTACACTACTTCACAAACAAACCAATTACCTTACATATCAACAGCCTACCCTGCTACTGCTTTCATCACAACATCATCAACATCCTACCATCAACACTTCAACACATACAACCATATGTCCCCAACACCTCTGCATTTCACCCCTGACAACCAACTGACTGCTATCAGACATCATTTCCACCAACTATTCTACATTTTACCCCACTGCATACTCACCTTCATCCCCTTTCACAATCACTGCTATTCACAACTCCACAATCTTGCCATATAATTCAAAAACCACAACCATTCTCACTGACCACACTCTGACATCCATCTCTGCAATCACCCACATAAACTACCCTTTCACCACAAAAACTGTCACCGTCCTGCTATTCACCCTATACATTAACCACCAGCCCATACAAACTTCCACATACACACTGATAAACATCTACACACTGACAAATTACACAGCAATACCCTTCCATTGCATTAGCAGTTCCAGTGCTCCAACTTCTACAAACAGTTTCAATCAACTCCGACCAAACCACCCTGTTCACTGGCCATTTCCCAATACCACTACATCCATACATCAAGAACTGTTGTTTGTATCACAAAGTCTAAACTAGTGTGCTGTTTGTATTACAACTGCAACTGTGCTGCTACCCTTCACACAAATTCAACAAACAATTTAGACATCAAAACCAAGCAAGTCGATCACTTCTACAATCAAACCTTCATCGCCTGCAGTGCCTCAACCTGCCTACATCACCTCAACTGCCTTCCTTTGAAACCTGCTACATACATTGACTCAACCACACAATCATTCAAACTCCATTCTCCTTATCAAACTGACCAAATACCCACTGCATACATCTTCTACCATGACTGTGCTCGAGCTTCTGACCAACCACCAGAACAAACTGCAGCCAACATAAACAACCTGTAAACGGATTTACATTCGAATACCCATTGCATAAATCGAATACCCCCAACACCTGAATCAAACCATCGCCATCTACCAAATCACTACGCGACCACTCCTGAATACCCAATACCCAAATTGTGACAATTCCAATCACCAATCGCATGTACCACATCATCAAACACCAGCAGTCAATAACTTATAACCTACACCAGCAGTCACCTTTGCCTTGCAATCACCATTCAAACTCCCCTTACTCATTCAACACTCCCTACACCACCTCAGTTTCAAAACCTGAACACAACCACACAAACCTGAAACCAAGCCATTCCACTATTCTACCAACTTTATACCTCACTGCCGCCGCCATATTGCATTTTCCACAACCAAAACCACCGTACCCTACTTCTACCAATTTAGTTGCCTATCACTTCTCTGGCATACACACACCTGACAGTCCACATACCTCTGTCATCCACAACCTTTTCATCGCCTACATTACCACATCCTACAACCAGTTCCCCACTTCAACTCTACTTCCACATCACCAAACATTGCTACTCAATACTGCCTTATACTTCACTTCTCCAACACCATCTGTGCATACAAACTACAAACTCTTCCAACTGCTCACAACAGTCTCTGTTGCTAAATCACCCGCCTCCTCCCACATCAAATACTTCACTGCATTACCCTAAACAGTGCTAATCATCCACCACCATCTCAGAAAACACCTCTGCTGCAACCAAGCATACCCTCTGACCACACCATACTTCCCCTACCACCAGCATACAACACATCAACCTTTAGCAAACTTCATTTGCCTTCCCTCAACTTCACTATCACCATTTCCAAACTTCCCCCATCAAACTTCACTATCACCATAAGCTGGAAAATCATTTATCGTCCATAATAAAATAGCTCTCATATTAAAAAGTGTCTTACTAAATGCATCGTACGTCTCAACTCCACTACTACACAAGTAATGCAAATCCTCTACTAATGGCGCCATATATACATCAATATCATTCCCCGGTTGCTTTGGACATGGAATTAGAAGTGTTAGCATAATATTTTCCTTCTTCATGCACAACATAGGCGACAAATTATATGTCACAAGCATTACTGGCCAACAACTATATTTGGAACTCAACATGGAAAATGGATTAAACCCATCTGTAGCAAGACCAAGTCTGAGACTACGTGGATCGGCTGAAAATGATTCCCAATTTTCATCAATTGTGCTCCATGTTACAGAATCTACGGGATGTCGCATCTTTCCATCACTGCTTTTATTATTGAAATGCCACCTTAATGCTTCTGCCATCTTTTCAGATCTGAACATTCTTCTGAATCTTGGAATTATTGAAAAATATCTCAACATCTTAACCGGGATACCCTGCATTATCTCATTTGTATGCTGATTCATTTTCCATCTTGAGGAACCACATTTCGGACAGTCATTCAAATTTTTATACTCTTTACGAAAAAGACAACAATCATTCTCACATGCATGAATCTTTTCAAACCCCATATCAAATAGTTTGAGGAATTTCTTTACTTCATATAAAGTCTTAGGAAGTACATTATTCTTTGGCAAAAACAGTTGTTGCACATTAAGAAGCTTATCAAAACCAGAATCGGATAATCCAGTTTCGCATTTAAGGTTATACAAAATAGTGATGGCAGATAACTTTGTATGATCTATGCAACCAGGATATAATGGGGTTTCTGCATCTTCCAAGTTCTTAAGTAAATCATCGTGTCGTCTATGTGCATCATCCTTATCTTTATCATCATCAAAAAAATTAGGATTAAAGTAGTCTTCATCTTCATAGTGAATTGCTTTGAGTAAGTCGTACGCCTCACTCTTTTTATTATTATTTTCAACATCTACTTGCTCGCCATGATTATACCACCTACCATCTTTGTACTTAGGATCCATTCCCTTTATAATTAAATGCTCAATGACGGTTTCACCATAATGATGACTAAGATTTCGACAATCTAAACAAGGACACAAAATTTTCTCTACATCCCCTAACTTTTTCTTCGCAACACGTACAAAATTTTGAGCTCCTTTTCCATACTCTTTACTGGTTCTACGTTTAAAATTGAAAGCAACAAGAATGTTAGCTTTCATTTTCAAAACATGTTAAGTCTAAAGTTATGTGTAAATTTAGTTGTATATGATTACCTGTGTAGACGCAACCAGTCTTTCTCCATCATCATATATAATATGGAAGCAATCAAGTATCTAAAATTCAAAATAGTAATTGGAAATTAGACTATTTAAACAAGTAATGAATGCTAGAAGAGTTTCTGGGCCTTTTAGTTAGCTTGTTTAAATGTGAATACTCATTATGAGTTTCTTCTTGAGACGTATAGAAAATAATATACACATCAAGAAATACTTCATTAATATACACATCAAAAAATGGGGAGAAGAAGATGAAAAAAAGGACAGAAACCTACGTTCTTCAAGTCGTCATGAGCTTTAAATATATTTTGTAAAATATCGTCTTATCATTTTAACATTTTTTATAAATACAATCAACCGATGATGCAAGGATAAACACAAGAGCTCAGAGTACTAAAGTGTGTAGAATTTGTTTATTTGATCGAATTTAAGTAAAGCATAGTAATCAAAATTCGAGGATGCAATGTAATGTAGCAATTATTTGATACTATGTAACCAAAAATAAAGAACAAAAACTGAAAAAAGAAGTAACTGAGAAAATACGAGACCACAACCTTTTTAATTTATTTTTATTTATTTATTTCGAAAGGAACTCAACTAAAACAAATTCAAATTAAACAGGAATACCCCAAAAAATTGTAAGATTACACAGCAGTGCCAACCAGTTCACTTTTGTTGTATAATTGAAACAATGTTTTGTTAAGGCGATTAGGATAATGAATTATAAGATTTTTGGTGTCAGTTGGAATACAACTTTGTATGAAATGTTCTATTTCTAACAGTAATATATACCTAAGTTCTACGTCCCATTTAGTTTAAATTTTACAGCGTAAATATTGAACGACTTAAAGCTGTAAACATCTTTTATTTGCCAAGCGATATTATTCGAACCAAGAAACTCAATAATTAGCATCTCGTAGCCGGGCCAAGCAACCGAGTAACAATGTATAAAACTCTTTTACAAAATATTGTTTTTATAAATCCCCTTTACAAAATATCATTTGTAAATCTCCTTTATTAAATTAAATGATTACCTTTAAACATCATAAATGAACAATTAATTAACTTTAAACCATCGTTAAAGTAATTAAATATCTTTAAACAAGTCATTAATAAAATAATTAATTAACTAATTTCAACCATAACTAAAACGATTGATTTTTTTTGGCAAGGCCAGCCGTTTTTTATTGTGGACCGTCCACTTTTAGGTCGATTGTCTGAATGACTAAACTTACTCAAGCACCACGTATGGTGCAACATACAAACCAGATTGCAAAAGAAAACGCATATAAGCTCCACGCTGGAAGCAACTCGTAGAAACAAACGTATCTAACAAACTTAGATACGATAGGACACTACTATCTATGAAAATTGACCCAAACCAACTACAAATTTCCAACACAGCTAGCTAAAAAATATAGCCTAAGCTAGCATTCAGAAGACAACCAGATTGCCAACAAGCAACAGCACATATTTCATAGAGATGCAAATTTCAAAGATGGCCAGGGAAGACCATAACCAAATGTAGCAACAAAAAATTTGCAAAACAAAAGATTAAACCGTAATCATCACCTAGATCAAGTAGAGATTACCGATACCAAATCTAGTAAAAAAATGCATAAATTTCCAAAGCAGGCATCACCAACAAACGAGTGTAACACTGCGACATGACAATAGGAACATGAAGCCAGAAACATAAAACATACAAGTAACGAACAGAGGCATGACACAGTAATCCAAAGGAGAGATTGCTAGAAAAAACCCAATGAAGCATCACCAACAACTATTTTAATGAATACTCGTTGCAAGAGCAATCGCCAATTTTCATCTTCTTTACTCGCTGCACACCAGTGCCACCCACCTTTCTCTTTTAACTCTCTCTTACAAACTGTACATCACTATCCATTACCCCTGACACTGCATTCAACCATATCTCAAAACACTGCCTGCCATCAGTTCTTCACTTAAGTCATACAAACTTCAACATTCACCGTAGTGCTTCAAAAGTGCACCATTACAACCCATCTTAACATCCACAATCTTCCTTCATAACCTCTGTCATATTCATACTCCCTCACCTTTATTTCTACCACTGACCAACATCCCACATACTTCCTTCAAAACTGCCTTAGCTCTCTATTATGAAAAAGTCTTCAACAAATTGGAAAAGTGAGCGGGAACATATACAATGGCCGAACCCACAAGCGATAAATCACATGAACACCCACATGTGAAATTTGTTACGTGGATGGATGTCAGCCATTGATGGATTCAAGATAATGACACTAACTGGAGCAGATTTATGTAGAAGAACATGAGATGCTTATAGTTGAAATAAACACAGAACTCACACGTTCACGCCACAGAACCCTATTTCAATCATGTAATGATTAAATATTCATCCAGTTTTGAGCTGGGATCCGAAGGTAAACGTTAAAGTCAATTGCAATCCAGGCTACATGAACTTAGCTAGTTATATGGCAGTATGTATGCATATGTTGAAACTTATGTAACATAGATGACTATGTGCATAAGAACATATACGCACATTTACTTAAACGCATCAACCACACCATACTCCAAGCGACCCCACGAGAGAAACTGTGAGAAATAGACAAGGTGATATCCTATGCTGACCAATTTGAACATGACGCGTAAATACAGAGGGCTAACCATAATCATGACCCACGACACAGCACATGCTTAGTATCAAATCCCTATTATGGGACACCTTCCAAAATTAATTAGTAGATAATGCAATTACTAATATATATTTAACACTTTTCTACCAAGCTAAAAGTGGTCCACAAACAAGTTACAAACTTCAGTAGAACCATACATATGCACTGAATGCATTTAGTTGTGGACTTTTTTTACAGTCCTACATGATGCATGCAATGTGCTGCCAGACCATAACACCAAAATGAAATCTAGGTAACAATTTCAGAATGTCATTTTACAGACTTACATTGTCCTTTCTTGATATTTAATGGAAATCAAACTGGGTAAGTTTACGGCGAATATTGTTGTATCAAAAGATGATCCAATTAAATAGTAAAAATTGTTATTAGTAGGAGGAGTGTTTTGAGGGACACAACTATTGCCGATGTATAATAAAAACAAGCAGGATAATGTAACAATGTCCTATTACTGATATTTGATAAAAATCAAACAGAATAAAGTAACAATGTCTTATTATTAGTATTTAATAAAAATCAAGATAAGTTTTAAGGCTAACATTGTTATATCAAAGGATAATCTAAGACAGTACAAACTGTTAAAAGTTGGAGGCTTTTGAGGGACACAACTAAAATGCATATACAACGATTCAAAATGTATTGGTTAACGCGTTACCTTCTGACATTTAGTTGTTATGTATAAACATTGCAAAGCTACACTGGGAAACATCCACATGAATTTAGGCCACAAACCAAAAGGAATTCTATAAGCCAAACTGTTTCCAAAAAATTTGTCATTACAACGGCGCTATTTTGTAGCACCGGAGTAATGTCTATGCATTACCCCTCTCCTGATACTTGGCTTGCGCCATTAACAATAAATTTGGTTGCTGATAAATGGCCTCACTTTTAATGTTCTCCAAAGATAAAAAAATCGAAGCCGCCTCTATTGTTACAATTTTATGATGAAGCCTAAAAGATAGACATGCAACCTATAGTTAATGACGCAGAACTAGCAGTTCGGAGAGTAGATTGCTTACCACCAAAAGTATATTATTTTTCTCAACGTGGCTTTATTTTTTCAGTGATAGCCATACCTTTAACAAAAATTACTTAAAAGTACAAGAATCCACCTTGTATTTCCAGTTCCACCAAGTTTAGGGCAATCAATTCCAAATCGATGCTGATAGAAGAGCCGGCGACAGAGACACTTAATCAAAATCGACACGGAATATGAAGGATGCTGCAATCTAGTGGTAGGAGAATTGAAATCGAAATGGATTGGTAGAAAAATGAAAAACGATGGAGAGGGAAATGAATTATTAAGAGACGAGGGAAAATGAATTTTCTTTGGAAGTAAGCACGTGAGTTGGCGGCAAACCAAAAAAAACACAGCGATACTTTTTTCAGCGTTTATCCTCACGAATAACTCTCTCAAAAACTTTTACTACAGCATTCAATGTTTAAACGCTGATAATAAATGCTGTCAAAACAAACTTTTGTTGTAGTGAGAATTCAACTCCTCGAATTTTCAATTTAAAATCCTTCAGTTATGAATCATTTTTATATAAACCCATTTCTTATATAATCATCAAAATTTCAAATCCTTTCGGAACTTTTATATGTAGAATAAACATTTCTTATTCATTTTATATATAAGTATATAATCCTTATCGAAAATATTTTCACTTTTATATATAGAATAAAATCATAGTTATCAAAATAATAATTTCGATACATAAAACAATTTATAAAATACAAAAAAAACCCCGATTTTCGAAGGATGATTTAAGAATGTATTTCAAACAAAGATAGAGATTCAAATTAGAGGGGCTCTAATCAAATAGAATTATGATTCAAAGATAGGCTCGACCAACGATGAGATAACTAAATTTTAAAATAGAAGATGGATTTACTTATATAAATTGCAGGTGACCTTAACAGGGTTAACCGTGACCTCAGGAATATGATTGATGCGGAATTCTAAGGCAAATCGACATTCGATCAACCAGATAGAATTCAGCATGACAAAAGATCGCAGCATCTAACCCAAGGGATATATAAATCTCCGGTGAATCAATTCCAATTGTAAAGGAGTTCGCCCCTTTACACATTATTCAAAGATTGGCGGGGTCGCCTATTCTTCTAGAAATCATTCGATGTGGAGTTATGGGATACTCCAGAATTTGGAAAAACGAATAGGGAAGACAAGGATGGATTTTGGAACCGAAGGGAATGTTCCCAAAATTAAAAGTAAATTCAAATCAAAGAGGAAGGAATTCAAGCTCGAACAAAAGTGATTCTGTAATTAAACTTACCGTATATGCGAAGTTTTGCCTAGAGCCAAAGCGCCGATACCAACTGTAACTACTTGATATTTTCAACCATTTGCATCCACACATGCTGGACTTGAATTGTTCAAAATAACAGATTGTTAATTTAAATTTGGTAAAACTCAGCATGCACAGTAAATAAGTCAATCACAGAATCATAAACACAGAGTATAGAGAAATATAATGCAGTGGAATGTACAATTAGTAGTTCATGAAGCTACTGTATAGACATAAGAGTTTGGAATAAAATACAACGAAATATCTCAAACACAATGAAGTCTCCAGTATGAACTGATAACTTTTCTGCACCAATCATCTGGAAGCTAAAAGCTGAATCGATAGTTGGATCTCCAAACGAAGCTCCAAACTCCAAAGGTGAGTCTCAAATGCTATATCACTTAGTCTGACCCGAGCGTGAAGCAAAATACAAAGCACTCGAGTCAGGATTAACATTCTTATATCAATAAATCCAACTCAAGTGAAATATCAACTGAAATACAATTAACTTAAAGGATGTTTGCGATAACCATCCTCTAAGAATCCATATGACTATCTACAATGTAGAAATATATACTGTAGCGCCGCAGTCATTTCAAACTATTTCATACTTCGAAACCAAAGTATCAGTTCAATTTCGTATGTATCTATTTTCCAAAATAGTATATATATTTTATAATTTACAAAGTAAAGTATTTGTAATTTCCTCAAACTTTACAGATCGCTTCAAAATCAACTCGGCTTTCCAATTCAAATTAAATTCAATCTCACTTTATCAATTCTTATCCAATTCAGTTTTCTAAATAACAAATTCAAATTATATTGATTTCAAATACAAATCTGAATCACAGATAAATCAATTAAATTCCAGTACATTTCAAAGCTTTAATATTCAACATTTTCAGAGTTAAATTTAACAATTTCATATAGATCTCGATTGAACCTCATTATTATCTAGTCCTGAAATATTCACTTAATAATTTTAATATCATTTAAATAATCCAAAATTACAGTTTACTAAATATTTCCTTGAATTCATTTGAACGGGAAATATTCATTAACTTACTTAAATCAAAATCACATGATTCAATCATATATTTGGATCACAATTTCAAGAAGTTTAAATTGATTTAATCAAATTAAATTCTCACCTGATTACAATTTCAAATGTATTTCAGATTTACCTTCCCAACCTTAACTTATTCATGTTATTACCAAAAGCTATTTGAAAATATAAATTGAAATACATAAACCTATTATATGTACTAATTGAATCTTAATTAAGTTTAATATTATCATTTAACATATATATATATATATATATATATATATATATCATTACTATTTTATAGTATATTTAAGAATCAATATTTGTTACAGCTATATATCTCTTTTCAAAACCATATAGTTCATTTTCAAAATATTTATATAGACCATTTGCATCGGTGTATAATTTTCTATTATATGGTAAAGTGATACGGATATTATCATTTCAATCCATAATTTAAATATATACGGGTAGATATCATTTCGACCCGTAATCCCAAATTCAATCAAATGAAAATCGCTTGGGTCTATCATTTCAACTGATAACGATTTTCTCCTATTTTAAAGTCCATTCGGGTATGTATCATTTTAACCCATGGTGAATTCTATACTAACAGGGAACTTATTGCGTGATAACATATATGATAATAATATAACAAATAATAATATGACATGCATATATCATCAGTAATTAAATGAAATATAAATAATAGGATATGTTGTCATATCCCATAGGTGAACAGATTCAGATAATACCCTATCTAACCAAAATTAAATAAATAAAAATTTAAATTAGCGGCATATTTCAATTTCCATTTCAAATGAAATTAACTTTAATAAATATAAGAACCTTAATCGTGAGTGATTGCTCACCTTTCGAGGCTTGAGAAGATAGATAACACGATGAGCTACGATTAAATCACCATATGGACTATCGACCGATCCAACAACAAATCTCAATGCAAAGCAAGCTAAACACCGATTTGACAGATAAGGCTGATAGATAAAGAATTGATGAAATAGATCAGAATCTGCATGATATAGACTGAAACGATATATATTATTCTGTTATATTATTTTCTGAAACCAATATTAAATTTGGAACTTATATTTAAATATAAAATATATACATTTTCAAATAAATACTAAATTTAAACCCCTAAAAATAAAATCTCAGACACACTTTACATATGAAATTACAATTAAATATACTCTTGCATGCTACTATATAAAACAATTATATGCAGACTCTGCGAATATGTAGAAATATTCACCAAAACATAATTATCTTTCAGGCAGTACGTAAACCTAATATTTTTTCAAATATATAAGCAATGGACATACAAACAACAGTTCAAAAATTAATATACTATATCAGACGTATCTTACATTATCTATACGTATATATTAATATATACGTACTTTGAAATATACTTTATAAAATATGTCAATGCCAACGTATTATATTCTGTTAACAGACTAGTACTTATACAAACCTATTACATAATAAAATATAATATTATAAAATATATACACTTTCCAATAGATTACTGCCAACCAAAGCAAAAACCAAACAATATATACACACGGCCATAGCTAGGGGAGGCGAAGACGACGCGTGTGTTGGCCTGGGCGGAGGCTGTTAGTTATGTAGTGGGAAGGCATGCGCGGAAAGAGGGGGTAAGCAACTCGCGGCTTGCATAGAGGAAGTTGATTGTGCTATCTGGTGGTCACGCGATCGCTTGTGTGGGCTGAGGTAAGCGGTGGTGCAGAGCTTCAGTGAGGCGATGATGGGTTAGGCTGTGAAGGAAGCAAGTTTGTTGGGAAGAGAACAGTAGTAAGGAAAGCACGTAGAGAGAGGAAATGGAGAGGCACAGTGCTGATGCATGGCATGAGGACGGTAGGCACGACCAAGCGATGGGTGGAAGCTAGGTGTTGGAATTGGGTCGGAGGAGATGCATGCAGAGAGGAGGAAAAATTGGCTTAGAGGGGGAGGTAACAAACGGGAAGAAAGAAAGTAGATAGTTATATAAAACAGAGAAGGGAAATAATGAAGGAGCGCAAATAAAATAAATAAAGATGTAACGACAACATTTTGGGATGCTAAAAGTTAGTAGTCAATTCTAGAAAAGCAAAAGCCACATTGAAAATAAAACTATAAATGTTAGTTGCAGTTAGAAATTTGAATGGACATCACAACGGTACCGGTACGAATCATTTTTTTGGCGTTCCGCTGTGTACAGGACTTGAAAACATCGAAATAAATGTACCATAGAGATCAACACAGGGAGACGATCAAAACGGTATACAGACACTGGTGGTGCAATTGAATTATAAAATTCGAATTTTTTACTAGGGGAAAATGCAGCAAAAATGCAGAAAATAAGATCGACTGAGCTAAAGAAGTCCGAATTTTGAAAAATGAAAGATAACATCTTGCTCAGAAGATGATTTAGAAACTTTCTACAGAAAAATATTCACGTTTGGAAATAAATTTATTATCATCAAATTCTAACTGATTTAAATTGAAATAAAATTACATAATAAAATTTTCTTCCATATTGTCTAATGAAAATTAACCAGCTGCTATGTTTAAGAAGGTGTATTCCAAATATTAAATTTTTATTTTCAAATTTTATTGCTTAAAATTTCACAAACTTCAATTAAATATATTATCAAAACAATTAAAATTTTACGGGCCGTTGCACGACAATTGAAGCACAACGACTTTTGAACCATTGCGGAAATGGGTCCACTCCACTGTTGCTTTGGAGCTCCTTCTCTAGGACACTGTTTAGCTAGATGACCTTCCTGCTAGCACACATAACATTTTCGAGCTACATTGTTGCCTCCATGTTTTCCGTTACCCTGCCTCTTCCAGTTCGGGTTGAATTTCCTTTTGTTCTAATCGATAGAATTTCCACCAGGTGTTAACCCTATTGCCGGTTTCTTTTCCGTAAGCTCTTCATATCTCAACGCCATATCTACCAATTCCACAAATGATCCTTTGAGATGTGCAGTCTTCCTCTCATGAAATTCGAGCCTCATTCCAAGAAAAAACATCTCATTCTTCATAAGCGGTGAGACAATAAGACCAGGTTCATAGCGGAACAACTCATTGAACTTGGTTTCATACTCCGATACAGACAAACTTCGTTGCTTAAGCTCCAGAAAATTTCTATACAGTCGAGTCTTCCCTGCGATGGGCATAAACTGTTCTTCAAACACTTCCTTGAACTTGCTCCAAGAGATATCATCCTCAGAAATATTCATGGTGACTGCGTCCCACCATGCAGCTCCTCCCTCCTGAAGTTGCCATGATGCCATAACACGCTTCTTTTCATCCGTCAGACATAAACTCTTGAAAATCCGCTCACATGAGTGCAACCAAACTTGCACTTCAATAATAGACTCCGTACCCTTAAAAGGCTTTCCTTCGAGATTGGTAAAGTCTTTACATAGAGTTGCAAAGCTCACTCGAGGTGGTATTGGGTTTACAGCCTCGTTAGTTACCCTTCCTCCTTCAGCATTCGGACATCTTCCATTTGTGGTCGTGGTGCTACTCACACCTTTGCCTCTTCTTCCTCTGATACTCATGTTGCCAACCTGTTAAGGTAACCCAACAATCATGTAGGTGTATGTAGATATAAAATTCAAGTATGCTCTCTTAAGATAGGTATTAACCGTAAAAGCGTAGGTATTATCTCAACCTAGTGCTCTAATACCAACTTTGACAACCCACCTTTCACTCCATAGAAAGACGCATCGTAAATTTAGAAAGAAACAAGTAGAAAAGAAAAATAGATAGAAACAAAGAATTAAACAACATCAGAATCTCACAGTGGAATGTAAAAATTTGTTACATCACATAAATATTACACAGCAGTCATTAATTCCATACACCAGAGTCATTCAGTTATACAACATTATATTAGACAGTCGTGATGAATTGCCTATCCATTACGACCCAAATGCAAATAGAGATACTAATACAGCGGAATAGATATACATAGATATGTCAAAGTCTCCTGCTCTATCTTTAAAATACGTCAAGCCAACCTGAATCACTTAGCTACTCATAAAAATTTGAGTAACCAAGATTTTTAGAAAACAGAAAATAAACTCCGGGTCAGACATGGGTTTGGTGTGAGTAAACGGTTTAAGTTGTTTGACTTGAAAGATATTTTGAAAACAAGGGTACCTCGTAAGACTCACCGCAAATAAACACGGTCAAATTTTCCCTTACGGTAATCAAAATATTTAATTGGTAATCCAGTTATATAACAATAGTGTCTAGAGTTTTCAATATAAAATAGGAAATAGCTGGAATGCTTACATCTCACGTTCCAACATATTTGGGCATAATCAAAACGGTAGGGGCACTTATTGGATCTTAGATTCCATACAATAGTAGGACTACTGGGGTACCACCAGTCACAGTACTGGGTCTAGATCAGCGTACCAAGGTTCCTCCCAGATCCCCTACAACACAAGACTAGAGGTATCTCTTACTGGATAGTTCGAATAAAAAAACCCCGTGGTTGTGGCCAACAACCGCCCACACAGCGGAATAAAAGGGACATCTAGAAAAGGGGAAAATCTTGTGCTACATGGGTGCTACCCACATAGCCTTTCTACACCTCCCTTGTTTTACGCATTCCAAGTTGATGAGGCTTGAGGCAACGATTACCTTTATAGCACACATACCTTGGATTGCTCATCGTCCTCCAATGACGATGGTTTGATAGCATTCGTCCATACAACTCCGTTCCGGATCCGAATAGAACTGAAGACACTATCTACGCTGCACTCATTTTGGAATTACCCTTAGGGTCAACGACAAATAGCCCTTGCATTCTGAATCTTCATTCGAGATCTTCACTTGAGATTTCATGACCTATCGCTTATTTTGGACCGATGTGGCTTTCAAATAACAATTTGATACCCGATCCCGTTCTCATCGAAATCCAAACGCCGTCTTTTAAGGCCTAGTTGTTTAAGTAAAACAATTCAATTTAATTCAGAATGTCATTTTACAAAGAAATTCATCACAGATATCTAAAACATCTACGTTAATCAATAGTTCAATTCAGGGATTTCATATCACAGAATGCACAAATTATCATACTAGAGATATTGAATAATCAAAACATTCAATACAATTTAACATTCATAGGAAAAATTAACTGGTCACACCATTTCTAATTAATTTAATTTAACACAAAATAAATTAATTAGTTATAAATCCTGCTTAATTATCCTTAATTAATTCCATTCCATTTATTATTATTTTAATTAATTATTGGAATTAATTAATTATCATTTGCAATTAATTAAGACTCTATTTAATTAAAAGTTTAAAACATTTATTTTAACCGTTTACTTAATTACATTATTAGCTTTATTTGAAAACATTTAGGAATTAAATTAAATCTAATATATAATTATCCTAAACCAAATCAATTTAAGTTCAAACGTTTAACTTTATAATTCTTGGGCTTGAAACTTGCTTTTAAACTTATTCAAAAATTACTTTGAAAACTTGTTCATGAATTTACTCTTTTTTAAAAAACTTGGCTAATTTTTCTTTCTATACCACTCGGGCCCAAGCCTAAAAATCCTGAGCCAAAACTTAATCTTCCCCGACTCTCTTCATTCATAAAAACTTGCTAAATCACTAGCGTACAAACTCGATCCAAACCCTTATGCAAACTCGAGCCCAACCCCTTCTTTCCCATCTCCTTCTCTTATTCCCACTCCAGCCTATAGCAAAACACTGATACACATGCCCTCGTGCACAAGCACAAGGAAAAGGAGCCACTCCGACCATCATCGATGGTCCTACCAAGCCGCGGTCAACCCTGCCGACTACCCTAACCACTAGAATCCACGTCGACGATAAAAAAAATCAAACGGTAGTGCCATCGCCTGAACCAAAACCGAGTCCTTCTCGCCCCTCGTTCCACCGCCACAGACCACTAGAATCCACGCCCTAATGCCAAAAGCTTCATCTGACCTCCCTCTACCTTTTTCCCCTCCTCCGGTCCATTCAGATTCCACCACGACACTTCACTCGCCCAGAAACTAACCACGACCTGAACGAGCTCTAAATCCCAACATCTTCCTTGTGCCACCACGACAAACTAAAACCCCTTCGACCATTTTTCCCAAGCTCCTCGACCTACGACCTAGCTCCACCAACAACCCCGAGTTCCCTAGAACCTCTGATCACCAGAAATGAACAAAAACCCAATTCCCGTTCAACTCACAAAATCTCCACACATTCGAACTAAAAGTTTTGTTATTATTATTAAAAAATCATAGTTTTCGAAATCAAATCTGATTATAAAAGTGAAACTAGAAATTAAAATAGTTGATTTCTCTGATATATTACATTTCCACTGTAATTTCTATCTTTCCAATTAACCACTTAATAATTTCACATAAAATTATTTTTAAAAAGAAGATTTAGTTAATACAAACAAGTTTCCTTTAGACGTCATAAATTAAATTACTTAAATAAGGAGAAATGGAATTTTTTGAATGAATTTTAAGTCTGTTAAACAAAAAAGAGGCATGCACATATACACACAGGCATGCACGCAGTAATCCATCTTACATTCCAACAAAAATACATTTCTACATCCATGCAAATCACAGTCAAGCCATTTCTGCAATCAATCTTTCATGCACAGGTCAACAAATAGGATTTAGCTTTTTAAAAGTTAAATATACTCACCTAGACTCTAAACGAAGAAAATCATATGTTTAAAGTTGAAAATTATGCTCGATATTGAAACTGCAACTTGATTTACTTGTTAAAGCTGAGTTGAACATGAATCGAATCTTGCTTTGCTTTAGTTCGAAACTTGCAAGAGTATGATTTTTGTTTAGTTTTTAGCTTGGTTTTTCTTTGGTTTTTAATTTGTTAAAAATGAAAGAAGGAATAGAGTTGAGACATATATATAGGTGTATAAATTGTACACCCCTGGTTTCTTATTTACATTATAATTTTATTTCTTTTTATCAACGTTTGAAAATGAAGAAAACAATAAATTTGACACTTGTACACAACAACTCTTTCTAGCTTAAAAATGTCCACAAGTGAATATTTTACATTCCTTTATGTTTTATATTTTTATTTTTACATTTACTTATTATTTACTTTATTTAACTTCAAAAGTAATAATATAAAACCTGTCTATTTATTCTTTTTTTATTTTTAACTTAAGTTATTACTACTTAAATTTAACAACTATATATATACACTAGTGTCTAAAATGTAGAGTTTTAAATCTAATTTATTGTTAAGATATATATTTTGAATTTCAATCATAGTTTCATTTACAATCTACATATATATATATACATACATACATATATATATATATAGTAGATATCATATTTATTGTTTAAAAGATAAGTTTGGCAGATTTAAATAATTATATAAGAAGATTATCAGTTTAAGATTTGATAAAAATCCCAGGTTGTCACATATATAATAACCTATTTTTACACAAAAGAATCTGTAGTTGTTTTACACTTACAGTCATCAGAGTATAACAATCAATACATCAATCTAGACAGTTATAATAACTTGTCCTCGTATGGTAGAAATATAAGTCATGTACGAAATAACGTCTCTGTCATCCAGCACATCTCTTGAGCTTCATAGCATCCTATCATGAATCTGTAATACTCGGTCTGACCTGAGCATTATAATTGAATAACACCCGAGTCAGTCCAGATAACCAGCGTGAGAAATGACACTCAATTTGAATTATTAAAGTTATCAAAATCTTAACAAACGTATCTCATAAGACCGCATCACACATAAACATGATGGGTTTTTCCCTTACGATAACCAAAACATTTTATAGAAAATCCAGTGACATTATTATAGTGTTTAAGTACAAATACCTATTCAAATAGTTTAAATTGTTACATTAATTAAATTCTAGAATACTAAGCTCTACAAACAAATCAGTAAAGGTACATATTAGAGAATGGATTCCATACAACGAATGGGCTACTAGGGTACCGCCCATCATAGTACGCCTCTAGAAAAATGTACCGAGGACCCCGCTGGGATACCCTATAACAAAAAACCGGTCAACCACTAACCTGGATAGTACCGAATATTTGATCATCTTGGGTGCTCCCACCCTTAAAAACGAGCGCTCCCTTTTTCATGCACAACCATATCCATATTTTAAATATATTTCTGAGGGTATCTAGAAAAGTGATAACATACCCTAATTAGGTGTGACCCACTTAGCCTTGCTGTATCTCCCCTATTTTAGTCATTCCCGATTGATGAGGCTTGAGGCTAACGTTGCCTTTCAATCACAATTCTACTTAGAATGCTCACTATCCTTCAATGATGATGTTCTGACAGCATTCGTACATACAAGTTGTCTTGGGTCTGGACAAACCGAATCAACGTCTTTACTATCTCCACTATATCCACTCGTAATGCCCAAATTGGATCGAAGTGGTTTACGGATAATTAAATCTGATCCCGGCCTCTTCGAAACAATCAAAAAATTTGGCCAAATTTCATAGTCGGTTATTCAACTATCAAATAACATCCATATGCGGTCGATAGGCCTTATTTTAAATCTTCAAACATTTATTCAAAAAATCTTTACAAAAATATATATTCAAATTTCTTTCAATATTTTAATATTTAGAAGCAAATTCAAATACTTAAATCCATAATAGGACATTCCTAAAACATCACAACACTTAGAAATATTTTCCCAATTTCATTTATAGTTCAACACTTTGAAATTTATTTATATAATAACAATCTCATAGTTAAAATATTTCAAATCGTTCCAAACCAATACTTAGGAAATATCTTTAAGTATAATGCTCCAAAATCATTTCATTTTCCAATACTTAGTAAACATTTCATTTATTTCGTATTTCTCAAATCCTTTACGGTTCACTTGTAAATTTCTTATCTCCCTTTTAATAAATTCTATAAGTTCCAGAATCCATTAATTAATTTCCTTTAAAATCAATTTCACTATTCTATAGCTCCCACCACCCATTTCTAACTTCCTTTATGAATTCTAATTCATTTTTTAGAAGTTCTCTTATTTCAATGGTTAGCAAATTTCCCCCAAATTTTCCATAATTCCACCATAAGATTTCTCCTTTGAAAACCATTGAACACACTTTGTTTATGAATCTTGGGAGCATTTATAAATCAATTCAAATCACTCTCAAATCTCAATATACATAGAATATTTTTTTTAAAAAGAATAGTATTTATTACAAAACACGTTTAAGTAATTTATTAAAATATCAAAACATTCTAAATAAAAAATCAAAACTCATTTCCCCCTCATTTTACTATAACTAATCGATTTTCAAAGCGGATTATAAAATTTCGAATTTTATTTCAATTAATATTCTATATTTGAAAAATGCACTTCTAAATATTCCAATAATAACTAGCTTTTAATTATATAGTTTAATAAATAAAAGTTCCTTTTAAAAAAAACTTTGATTCTTAATAAAAAATTATTTTTTGCTTTAAAAATCGCAAGAACCAATTTAACTTATAAACCTCCCTCGATTCAGAATACATCAATCCTATTTCGATTTCCAAACCATTTTCACTTTTCAAAATAGAATCCATTATTTTCCCAAAACCAATTTTCATATCTCGACATAAGCTCACACTATGGAATTTTATTCCAATTTATTAATTGGTATCCTTTTTTCTTATTTATGAACATTATTTATAAATTTGTAAACTCCTTAGAGTTTCACTTGTTTATAAAACTAATCACATTTATAAAATCTTATTTCGTAAATCCATTTCTTAATAAATTCCGTATATTTCACAAATCTAATTAAAATATCGATTTCAAACTCCTTTTCATATTTTCCAACAATATCGTTTCAAAATCCATCGTTTAAAAATCCTATATATAAATTATTTTTAAATCTCTATTTAAAATATATTTTTCTGAATAGTTAAGTAAAACCCAAAAATCAGTTTATCGTTTAATCCAATCAATTTTCTTTCAAAATAATCCAAACTTCAATATATATATATGCACACATATATTTATATTCAAAATCTCCTTTTAATTCCTTCAAATTCAAAAATAATATTTATGGTATTTAAAATGCCAAAATTCAAGGCAGTGCTACTATAACTTCCAATTAATTTACAACACATCAATAATCTATAACGGATTATTCTAACACATCATATGTTACTATATATGAAAAACAATAAATATAAATTTGAGGAATCTAATTGGATCATTCCATCATGTTTCTCTGCATCCGCAGACGTTAATACAACATAAAAATATCCCATCCAACTTCGAGGATGATATCGTGGTATATACGACCATTCGCTATTAAAAATATCCCATCCAACTTCGAGGATGATATCGTGGTATATACGACCATTATTTTCATACTATAGTAATTAAATCCCATTAACCACATAAATAAATGTTGATACCCATCTATTTACATTATTTTACATTGGTGCTTCTATTTACGCTTAGCTTTGTATAAAGGTTTGAATGCGGAGTCTTGTCTATTAACGTATAAATTAAGCCTTAAAAATCAATTAATATCACTTTCTTAGTCTAACCTCTTTTTACCCATATTTAATTTAATGTAACCTTTGAATTCATTCCTAATTCACCAAATTCAATTAATTATCCTTTACAAACGTGTTTCCAGTATATAGGTATTTTACACAAATTGTTATCATACCCATAATTACACGCTTATAACTAGTTCCCACATTTGCACTAATTTGTTAAGTTAGAAAGTTTATTAAGGTTTATGCATTTCCAACTTGTGCTGATTTTACACAATTATTATGATTTCTCACAGAACGTTGAATTTATTAAATGACCATTTATTAAAATTTAACTCCCTTAATTGAATCAATTGCTTATTATTATATATATTCATTTCATTCTACCATTCCTTCCCATTATAAATTCATTAACGTATTTACACATCTCTATCTTTCAAATATTAATAACCAAACTTGATTACAAACACCGTCCTTATCAATCTTCATAAATTTGTTCAGATCTATACTCCTTTATAAAATTAGAGTTTATGTCTCTATTAGATTTCATTTTCACTACAGGCATAAATTATTACTATTTACACTAATTACATCTTTGTATTAATGAACACCATTCAAGTTAATATTTGTACTACATTCACAGATTCAACATTTGTTTGTTTCTTAAAATTAACTTTAAATCAAATTGTGACAATTTGCATTATCCATATTTATCGTCATAAATTTATATTTTTTTACACTAAATTTCAACTACTATACCCAATCTCTACATTTATTCCTCAACAAATTTGAAATTATATTAATTCAATTTATTAAATATCATAAATTTAACGGGTCGTTACAGAATATTTAATTGATTTTAACAATTTGGAAGTTAGTTTAACTTCAATTTCAAATATCACTATTTATTTGGATAATTAAATTATTGGATTTTAATAAATGGAAGTGGGGTAAAATATTAAATCTAGAGTTTTAGGCTGGTTAAAAATAATTTGAAGGCTTATGAAATTTATGTTGATAATACTGAAGGTAATAGAACTTTTGAAATTGAATTTAAAGGTTATTTTTTCAGTTATAAAAATATATCGTTTAAATTGATAATTAAAAATATCCTTCCGAGACACTGTCTCGGAATTCGACGAAACCAATTACATTGGATCCGTAACAGTGTTTTATTATCGGATTTCAATTTTGGTAGCGTTTGGAGT
Organism: Allium cepa; assembly: GCA_030765085.1. Lineage (NCBI taxonomy): Eukaryota > Viridiplantae > Streptophyta > Magnoliopsida > Asparagales > Amaryllidaceae > Allium > Allium cepa. Next base: position 743,389,960 of record CM060931.1, on the reverse strand, counting down.
TGTCATGGGTCGTATAATAGATAAACGCGTTGAAATTTAAATCGAAATTCAATATGATAACTGGGTTCAAAAAGCTATCTTCTCCATACGATCGAGTTAGGACTCAAAACCTTTTCCATTGCATTCGAAATAGGGGTATAACATTAGGGACGCCTAGCTGGTGCAACGATAGGCGGTCAAGATTTTGAGTTACAATTTTGAGATGATTCAAATCTAAATTTAAATATAATTGATGTGCACGTAAACGTGCATATTTTTACCACCATATTTAATCTATTCAAATTAAATAAATGATTATATTGGGTATTTTAACATGTTTTAACCAAAGTCCATATTAATTCCAAATTATCACATACCCATCTTTATATAAGGGCAAAACAGTCATTTGTGCGCATATATTTCTTTGAGAAAAATTAATTGGAAATATATATGTATTTGTGTAGGAATTTAATCTCAAATATGAGTGGTTTCATACATGCATAAATACCTATATGTTTCATGTAATCTCTCCCATTTTACTTAGTCTCTTCTCTTCCACTTCATTAGTTTAGGCTCAAAATAAAAGAAACCTCTCTTTCTCTTTTCATGGCTACTTAGCCATTTTTATTTTATGTAATCTCCTTTTCATTTTATGCAATGTTAAATATTGTTTCTTTTTAATTACATGTTCATTTCCTTTTATACAAGTAGTGTAGATCTCTCTTATTTCATGCAAGTAGACTAGTTTTGTTTCTTTGCTTTGCTCTCTTCTTCTTTTTCTTTTCGTTTAATGTTGCAAGCTATATTTGTTGTTTTGATAACAAATATGAGAGGCTAATCCCCTTAATTTAGGGGTAATGAAGCCTCTGATCGTGTAGCTTCAACATTTTGATAATTATAGCTCTCTTTTTGTGCTTAATGACAATGCTTGAAGTGGTTTTATTTGTTGTTTTTGCTTTGAATTTGATAGCCTATATTGTTGACACCAAATTGGCTATGCTTAAACAATCACTAACACAAATACCTCTTCATAAAAATATGATTATGGCATAAGAAAGTGATTTGAAACTAAAATTTGATGGTCTATATTTATAATAAATTGTTAATAAGCCATACTTAAAATAGATTTCATTTTCAACTTTGTTGTCATTTTCATGAGAGTTAGTAAGTGATTTGAAGGTTATGTTATACTTTGATGGCTTATGTTGAGCTAATTAATAGCAAAAATGTGTCATACTTATGATAAACACATTAATTAAATTCACTTATGACTAGAAAAGAGAGATCATAATTTGTTGAACTATATGATCTAGAGAGCGGAATTATCTCTAAATTGTCATTTAAATCTCATATTTTTATCACTTTCTTTCTAACATTTTTCTCATTTTCTAGCTAATCACACTCTTCAACTTTGGTTTAATTTGATTGAATAGATTTTTAAAATCACAATTCACTGCGGATCGACCCGTACTCGCCACGTACTTCAATAGTACGCCGTGCACTTGCGGTTATTTTTAATTTAAATTCGTTCGACGGTTTTCTAAACCGTTAGAATTTCCATCGACGAACAAGTTTTTGGCGCCGTTGCCGGGGAGTTGCTTTGAATTTTAATTTTCTATTGTTCGAATTATTTTTGTTTGATTTTTGTGTGATTTTATTTTGGGTGTGTGTTTGCTTATTTTTTTTAAAATAAAATATCGTGTTGTTTAGTTTTTGTGTGCATTTGTTTGTGTTCTTGTTTGTTTTACAATTTCTTTTGCATTTCCATATTTAAAAAAATAACATACACAATCTAAAAAAAAAATTATTTCATTTTCTTTACATTTTCTGTTTTACATTGCTTTTATTCACTGCTTTTCGAAAATATACACTCACTGACTCTCTGTTACTGTTCACAGCCAGCACTGTGCTTGCAGCACTATGCTTGTGCACATTCATCTCCCTACACATACCCATCCTTCCCCTGCCTTTACATTTCTCCGCAATTTCAACTTGCGACCTTCAACACTTCTGCAACCTTGCACTTGCCTCCTCATCTAATCTACAACTCAAACCCTCTGCCCAGTGATCACCACAACCATCAAAATTCTACTTTATTTCATTGCTCCACCACAACACTGTGACTCAACAGTCACTGCCCTTTGTTGCTTCTGTTACACTCACTTCTGCCATCCTCTTTCAAACCAATGCATAATTCAACTCCACTGCACATAACACTCTTACCATTCGAATACTGCATACCTCAAGTGTACATACTGCCTTCTACTGCATACAACTATTTCTCCTTCATCTTCAAATCTCAACTGCTCACAACTCTGATTCTAACTACATCATCTACCCACGACAACAAACACTTCAACAACCAAAAAGAAAGAAAAAAGAAAAAAAAAACAGAACTGTGAAACACCCTATTGCACAGACCACACTTCAACTCCTCAAACATCCTCACTTCATTGCAATCCCACAACTTCACATCTACAACACACTGCCGTTCTCCCAAACAACCAAAGAAAAAAGAAAAAAAGCTTACTGCTACCAAGAAATCCATTTCAACTGCTGCAACCTAGACATCTTCGCCTTCCCACATCAATATTTCTTCTTCCCCCAACCATTAGTTTCAGTTGCCACTACCTACTGCATACAACCACCCAACAACCCACAACAGCTCCCACTTAATCCCCTTACTTCTGCCATCATACAAACTTCTCTGAACTTCCACTAACCATACAAGCATCACTTCTACTGCTTTCTCCCTTTCTTTGTGCAAACCATCACCAGATTATACACCTCCACTTCAAAAAAAACTGACCTTCCATTCACCAGACACCAACTTCCTCACCATAACAGCTACAAGCACCACGTCGCTGACTTACTTCAACACCTTCTACAACCACCATACTCCAACCAACCCAACTGCCTTCTCCAATCTCCAATTATATCCACAAACACAATCACAATCCCATTTACTACATTCCACTTGCCAAACAACATTCGCATACAACCTCACATCGAAATACAACTTCCATCTTCCAGTCATCACTGTACAACTACACTTCACCGTCCACAATTCATCACCGATCCACAACTGTCACTTACGACTGCAACCGGTCACTGCTTCACTACAAACCTTCACCAGACATCTACTGCCTCCTCAACTACTCGTGACCCTCTCGCCTTGGAACTTCAACAGCAAACTTCCAGTCATCGCAGCCTCATCCTTCCACAAACATCGCCTTCACCCAAACACTACAAACACCATCAACTCACTGACATCGCCATCGCAAACACACTCCAGTCATTCCATTCTCGAACAACCACTCATCCCATCGCTGCACCCAAATTCGTGGATTTGGATGTGAATGCGTGAAATCGTGAATTGATTATTACCTATTTTGTTTTCTCGATAGAATGTGAAATTGGGATTGCGGTTTTGAAGTTAATCGCGGAGATTGTGAATTTGAGTCATGAATATATCTTTGTTTGGGCCGGGCTTTTTGTAAAATCGAGAAACAAGTAAAGTTGTATACAAATGTTGCTTTAGTTTGCAAAAGAGTCTGCTTTGTTTTAGTTTTAGTGCAGTCTTTTTATTTTTTGAAATAAAAATAAAATAAGAAATAAAATAACAATTTCAATTGTTTTGTTTCCATTGAAGAACAATGTCAATTTCATTTGTTTAAGTGGTAAGTTTCATTTTTTATCAAGTGTTAGTTGGGTCGGGTAGGTATAATATGGTTTATAAGGCTGATTTGCTTTTGTTTTGTTTGGCTTCCTTTTTATTTTCATCCTTAATAAAAAACAGGGTTTGCTTTTCTTTGGTTTTTCTTTATTTTATCTCCCACTCATTCACAAAATATTTTTTTCGTATATATCTCGTTTTTATTTCAGGTTGCCAAAGCAGAATTTCAGAAGGAGAAGAACTACTGCCAAAAATAATTTCTTCGCTTCGCTTGCTAAAAAAAAATAAATTGCTTGCTATATCTATTGTTTTTATTTGTCTTGCATTGTTAGCTGCTTGCATTTGCATTTTATAGAAAAAAACAAAAACAAAAATCCATTTGTAGTTGCATTGTTTAGTTTCTGCTTTGCATTTCATTCTAGTATTTGGTTTAGTAATAACGGTTAGACATCGATAACACTTAATTGTATAGAGGAAATTTGTCTTCTATGAACAATTTAATTTCTTGGTGTCTAGGCTACGGCAGAGTAATAACCATTTATAAATATTACGGTTATTCGTGAATATTATGGTGGTTGTTCCTCTAAAGGTACTTAAAACTTCGACTGCATTGCTACGGTGATTCGTGGTGCACCGATAAATCCTGCCCGTTACCTGGCTGAGAACTATATTGTTGATTTAAGACAATTTGTGATTATACAATTTTGGATTAACTTAGGATAAATCATTTGTAATTAAACCCTTGCATTCTTTTAGTTGCATTTAGTTCATGCATATTAGAAAAAATTTCAAAATCCAAAACTGAAAAAATTGTAAATACTCCTCCTTTGAAATTTTTAAATCCTTTTTCTTTGAAATTCCAAAAATCCAAAAAAATTTAGAAAAACCAAAATCCAAAAAAAATTTATTATAAAATCTTCTCGAAAACAAAGAAAAAATTTGAAAAAAAAAATTAATTTTCCATTTTGAAAAATAAATTCTATCTGTAAATATTTTTCCTTTATAAAAAAAACATTCTTGAAAATGTCCGAGTTTTCCCACTTACGTGAATTTTACGATAGTTGTGACAATCAATATAATCCATATAATTTCACTCAAAATTCTTATGGATATGTTAACGATAAATATTGTTTAAATAATTCAAACTTTGAACAACAAAGTTTTCAAAACGATGATCAACCCTCAAATCTCGAAAATAGCATTTCATTTTTACTTGAACTCTCTACACGACAAAATCAAAGTATAAATGATTTGTGTAACTCATATTTGTGCAATAGTTCAAGTCAAAATAACAAAAATTTGAATTCACTTCAAAATTAAAATGATTTCGAGTGTAACCCATGCCAATTAAATTTCGAGCTTCAAAATGAATTTAAAAATCAAGACAAAAATGTGAACCAATTTTCAAATAATTTTGGCAATGGGAATAGTTTCAATAACGATATGATTGAAAACTTTTGGTTATCAACAAACTCAAAATAAAAAAATTCAAATTAATAATCATGAATTTGATTTTGTTGACCAAATGGAAAAAGATAACGGGGATTTATTACTTGAAAAATACAAAACTTTTCGTGAACATCATAATCAAATCTCAACTTATGAAGAATTAATAATAATCTACCATTTATCGAAATTGACAATTCTTGTCTCGACAAGTCCAAATCGAAAATTTTCAAGTTAATAATTACAAATTTGACTTTGTTGAGCAACTGAATGAAATTTACGATGATTACACGAATTTGTTGATTAAAATATTGGAAAATTTTCGTGAGAAACAAAATCAAATTTCAACGTGCGATGAGCCAAGTGATAATCCCTCTTTTACCCAAACTGATGATTTTCAAACAACAACTTTTGAAACTGAAAATGATGATCTTAATGAAGTTGTTGAAAAGACGGCAATTGAGTTGCATTTCAATTCTTTTAAGGGTGAGAAACTCGATTTAAATTTCGATCTTCCTTTTTCCGAAAATTTGAATACAACAACTTTTGATTTTGAAATGGAAATATGCGATGAAGTTGTTGATAATCCAACGAAGGAAGATGAATTTAACAAACATGAGTTTTATGGACTTTTCAAAAATGAGTCATCAAATTCTGATGGGGAAGATTTCGATCACTATTTTGACTTTGAAATCGATAATTTGGAAGAAGTTTTCAATGACAAACTTGAATTTCAATTTGGTGAAAATAAATGTAAATTTCAATCAATTGTTTTACCAACCCCAAAAATCATTAAAAACAAAACAACTCGTTCAATGTTTGATAAAACAAAATTTGTATTTTCAAATCGACAATCAACTTCAAAATCTTTTACGATTTGGTTTTTCATGCTTAAGCCGTGTCTCGCACATTTGCGAGACAAATGAATTGGTCTTTGGAAGACCATTTCATTTACTTTTTGACGATATACTTTCTGATCTCGTGTTAATACATTTCATTTTCATGTAAATAATAATAAACATTCCTTTCAATTGGGTTGACTGTGGGGACACAGTTAAAATCAAGTATGAGGGGAGACTCATCTTCATTTTTTATTTTTCATGATTTATTTTTACTTTTTCTTTGCAGAAAAAATCTCAAAAAAAACAACAAAAAAAAACAATTTTATTTGAGCATTTTTGATTTATTTTTAAAGAAGCACTATAGGTTAAATATACGGTTTTGGCTTATTAAATTGAAATTTTTGAAAGTTTATTTATCTTAACAACAATGAAAATGAAGTTTGATTACAAATAACAATGGTTTAACTAGTATATAGGAAGATTCATACGTGTTAATTATGAAATATATCCTAATTGAAAATCTTTGCTTTAAAAAGTGGTTGATTTAAAATAAAGATATAACATTTTTTTGGTCTTCTAAGTTAAATGGTGCTAAGATGATTTTGCAGAACTCTCTCTCTCTCTCTCTCTCTTAAAAATAATAATAACAATAATAACGTCCAATGTATTCACTCTCATTTAAAAGTCCACACGGTTATGTATGGATGAATTACTTGGAATCTTTGATTATTTGCTTTCATACTCATTTAAAAGTCCTCACGGTTATGATGTATGGAACACATGTAAAAAAAAGAACAGACATAATAAAAACCGCCACGGTCGACGGTGTATGCATGAAAGTGTGTGCACTCCCCATGCTCTGTACTCCCATCACATAAGCCTAAAAGGCAGTGCATGAGTGGTATATCCGGCCTCAGTTTACCTGAGCAAGGTGTGTAATTTTTCTTGCAAATAATGAGAGAGCAAGCAATTGAAATCCTAGCACTATTTTTACTTATTTGATTTGATTTGTTATTGAAAAGAAATAAAAATACCACTTTAATAAACTTTGATAATCAATTAAGGATCCATTTTGTAACTACACTTTGTTATCAACCGAAACAACAACTTAAACTATAGTCTATTTGTTATGATAACTTGATTTTTGTTGGAAATTTTGACGAGTAAATGACATAAATTTTCAAGATAATAACCAAAACCTATATTTAACTTAATCGTGTCAATTTAAAAATAAATCCTTCATTTGTAAATATTTTCAAACTTGCATTGATCTCTTTGTAAATAAATTTTGCATTTTGTAAATATTTTCGTCCTGCATTTGGATTTTGTGTGTAGTATCCGCTGAACACCCTCACGAGACAACACTCGTCCTACTGGGGACACCTAGAGGTTTAACGGCTTGTTGCATACGCCAAATGCAATCGTGCTCCCTACGAAAATGGATTTATCTTAGTTTTAGTTTATTCAAGGACGAATAAAAAGATAAGTGTAGTCAAATCTAAATTTATCTTAGCTTTAGTTTATCTTAGTTTTAGTTTTAGTTTATCTTAGTTACGATTTCGAGATGAATCAAATCTAAATTTAAATATAATATATGTATATACATACATATATATATATATTGACTGGTAAAAATAATTCGTATAAGAACTTTGTTCTTTTCTGCATCATTCTAGGGTAGCATGTTGGGTAAAGCACACAACCATCTACACGTGTTTCCCCTTTTCTGGTTAAATCTCATGCAAGGAAGAAAGAAAAGTAAAAAGATAGTCGATAAATAAAATTTGGCTACTTTCAGTAAAAAAAATAAGAATGAATCAGTTCGTTCCTTTTACCCATCCTAAATTTATTCACGAATCCCATCTCTTACCATTCAATCGAATCCGCATCTTAGAAATAAAAAATATGTACTCGTTCGAAATCAAATTCGAATCGAGTCTCGCAGAGGTTATCTTTGGATAGTCGCGTTCGTGATATTCGAGGCTGAGGGAGCATATGCTTGCGTTCGCAATTTGCATAGGAGGGAGATGAGGTCTCGCCTTCCATGTGACGTGGGGTTGGCTTCGATGTTTTGTCGAGGTCACATCTGGGAGATGGTTGTCTTGTTGGCAAAGCTATGTAGATACACACACACGAGTAGAGGCGCGCATAGGGCTGTGATGTTGCGATGTAGTGTCGGAGCGAGCCAGGGTTCAGCAGCGTGCGTCGTGAGTCAGGCGTGATGACGTGAGCAAGTGGGGTTCTGATGACTTCGACATGGTATGGCCAAGGGGGAGGCTAGGGGTATAGGCGCGACGTTTTGGTCGATGGTGCTTTTTTTCAATTAAAATAAATATATGCATATACCAAAAATATATATATATATATATATATATATATATATATATATATATATATATATACAGTGAAGTATAAAGATGCAGATTGTTTCCAAATTAATATATATATGTATATGTGCAGAAATAAGAATATATACATGTAGTTTCAAAAGGGAAGAAAATATATATGGATATACAAAATTTTAAATTACTAGTTATTTTTAAATAATGGATTAGGGTAATTAGCTTGTTTAAATAAATTTTATTAAATGGAAATTGATCATTAGATTAGTTCAAATGTTAATAAACCGTATAATATGTATACAATGTCCGAAATCGTGGAGAGACAAGCCGGTTTGGATCAGACTGCAAATTAAAATCAAAGGTGAGTTAATCTCACTCACTTGTATTACCGTTTAAATTTAAATATTTAAAATTTAAATTATTGGTTGATTGCTTCAATTGATGATATACTATTAGTCTGATGTGATATTATGTATAGTAGTTTACATACATATATTGGATTGATTGATATTTCCTTATTATATAGCGGATGAGACTCTATGCACCCCGCATAAAAAAGGATGACCCTTTATAGCACGATGTCCCTCTTAAAGTGGGATTAGGTACTAAAATCTGTGGACATAGAGAAAAATAGGTTGGGGGAACCAACTGGATTGTTAAAAATATTGAAATTTGATATCATAATCTATGATATGTTTCATTGATTTATCTTTGATAGATTATATTAGGATTTGAAATATTGAATGCTATGGGTTGATTGAATATATTTTGGGTATATTGAGATATCAGAAATATAAAGATTGAATTTTTGAAGAAATTAAAAAGAGAATTTTTAAGTAAAATAATTTTAGTTAATTTGGATAAATTTAAAGAACGAAATTGGGAAGGAATAAAAGTTGATTTTTAAATCCTAATAAATAAATTCCGAGTATGGGAAAAGAGATTTTTGAATAAATGGGAATAAATGAATTTTGAAACTTAAGTGATATTGTTTAATGAAATAAAGGATTTATGTTTGAATTCAGGGTTTAAAATAGTTTGGGAGGAACAAAGAAGAACTTTGGAAGGAAATATGAAATTGGTGTTTTCAGTTTACATAAGATTCTAAATCATAATAAAGGAGTAAAATATGTAATTAATGGGTTTTGAATTAAATTTGAGTAAGAAAGTAATTTATTTAAAAATGGAGTTAATTTCGAAAATCGAGTTGAAAACCGACTAAGTGTTGAAACTGTGATTAAAGCGGAATGAGATTACGGAATTTATAAAAGGGGTTTGTAAATAAAGTGAATATAATATTAGTGGATATTTGAAAGTATAAATTCACGGTTGGAATTTATAAGAAAGGATAATTCGTTTTAAAAATAAAAAGGATGGTTTTATTTTTAAAGGCATGGAAAAGAATTTTTCCGGTTTGGGACGTAAATTAAACCAAAATAAATCGACAGGGATTTATAAATGGTTAGACGGATTATGTTGGAATGGAAGGTGTATTTCCTAAAAAACTAAGTATATTTTTCAAAAGAAGATATCTAAGTATAACTTAAAGAATTTTTAAGCTGTTTTAAAAGTGTATTTTTAGAGAAATTTATTTACTTTAAATTGTTAGAATTTTAATGTAAATATTTATTTAAAATTAATTATAGGAGTAATTATTTTAAAAGGTTAAATTAGTGTTATGATTTAAAAGATAATTATTAAATATTTATACTTTATACAATAATTTTATTTTAAAAATAGTTTTTGGCTAAAGTTTTACTTGGAAAATGATTTTAGAATTTTGTAACTATTATTTTGAGTATAGTTATTTTAGTAGTTTTACTTCATAGGTTTTAAGTGTGTGTTTTTGGGTAAAGTGATTTAAATAATTAATTTTAATAAGACTTGGAGTTTTTCAGTGGAAATAAAATAATTGGTTGAATTGATTATTTATTTGATAGTTAAATAACCGATTATCAAATCTGGACCCAAAATATAACTTTGGAAATATCTTGAAGAGGAATGGGACTTATATGGTACAGTTACCGTTCGAGGTGCTATACTGTACGTATAAACTCATTCATTCTTATAGGATGTTGATAAGGAAATCCATCCACCAATGGTTAGGCGGTGAACTCCAATCAAATTTTCGTCTGTGTATTTCCTAAAGAACAGGCGTTGAGTATACCGAGAAACATCGAACGTTGTTTCGAAGAAACTGGTATCCGATTTGTGATTCGAAAACCACTTCGATCCGACGAATACGTTTTCATGTGGAAGACAAGAGTTTAGAGTTGAATATGGAGACGTGAAGTGCAAAGGATAATCGCTACTACTCCTGAGGGTTATTGTAAAATGGATGAATAGGAGTAGTGCCTTCGGTTCCGTTCGGACCGGGAGCAGACTTGTATGGATGAACACTATCAGAACATCGTCAGGAGGACGGTGAGCATTCTAAGTGAATGTGTTCTAAAAGGTAACGCTTAGACTTGAGCCTCATCAACCGGGAATGACTGAAAATCATGGGATATGTGGCAAGGCTAAGTGGGTAGCACGCAATTAGGGTAAGTCATCCATGTATAGATGTCCCTTTTTACTTGCCTCTGTGGGGCGGTTGCTGATCCCAACCATTGGGTGATCTTATACATGCTATCCAATAAGGGGTAGCTCTGGTCTTGTGTTGCAGAGGATTGGGAGCGGTCCTCGGTATGCTGATCTAGACCAGGTACCGTGGCAAGTGGTACCCTAGTACCTAGTCATTAGTTGGAAATCCATTCTCTCTACGTGCCTTTACGGTTTTGGTTGCAGAGCCTAGAATTTCTGGAATTTAATGAATGAATAAGTATTTGTACTTAGACACTGCTATAATATCAGAGGATTTTGGTAAGAAACGTTTTGGTTATCATAAGGTAAAGCCCGACATGTTTATTTGTGGCATGGTCTTGCGAGATATCCTTTGATTTTCAAAGGATTTTGAAAACTTTAATAATCCAATTGAGTGTGTTTTCTCACGTTGGTTTTCCAGACTGACTTGGGTACTATTTTCTATAATGCTCGGGTCAGACCGAGTATTATAGAACATCGAATAGGATGCTATGAAACTCAGAAGATGAGCTGGATGGCGAGATGTATCACACGTACTTGATGTATATTCCGTTGTGTAGCATAAGCTGTATAATCAGCTCCTGTGAGGACACGTTAATACAATAGTCCAGTATTTTGCTATTGATTGTGTTGTACCCTAATTATGTGATGTATAACACAGTTACAGTTTCTTTTTGTATAAGATCAGTCATTTATCTATTACATATTATTCCGCCACGATTGTGAGATTCTGGTGTTTGTTTTCTATTTCTTTTTCTACCTCTTTCTTCTTTAACCCTAATGGTTTGTATTTTCGACCATTTTGAGATGAACTGAAGGGGTACGAATTTGCGGGATGTTACAGTGGTATCAAAGCGGAAGGTTAAGCGAGAACCATGGCTCTATTGGAATTACTCAGTAGAGATGGAGTCAATAGTGCTCTAGAATGAGTTTGAGAGTATTAATAGATTTGAGCGCGTATTTGTTGGTGAATATAAAATTGTTTTGTATTGTGTTGATTGGTTTTTAGATTCTAGTCAATACGAGTAATTAACGTTACTGATAGGGATCTGTAAACACATGTATAGAACAATTCAACACTTTATCGTTTTATGTATGGTAAATGAAATAATTTTTCCCAAATTATTTTCATATATGAAAGAATTAATTATGAGGAATTATTATAAGTATATACGGTTGCCTGTTTGTTAGGGAGTGATAATATTAAATTATTATCATTTTTGTGTGGAATTGAATAAGAAAATGAAATTATAAACAAAAGCTAAGGAATAAATTCATATAACAAAATGAGATTTGTAAATGTGAATTAAAAATGTGATTTATAATTTGAAATAGAATAAAATTCCAAATAATATTTGAATATAGATTGAAATGATTTTAAATTTGGAAATTTGGAAAATTTTAATTTCATTTGGGTTTGAAAATTATTTTCAAAGGTTTTGGAGGAATAATAGTAATATTATTCAGAAATATTTTTGAGTTGGATATGAAATCTAGTGGGATTTGGAATTAAAAATATTTGAAGAGTTTTTGAAAATAATAAAAGCACTGAACTCACTTAGGTCATTGGAAAATAATTTCGGTGATGACTGCAGCATAATCGATGTAGTCTGAGATCTATGTAGGGGTGGAGAAGTTTCATTCGGTAGCGAAATTCGAGGGCGTTGATGCTTATAGTTACATAGGTTTTTGTCATGATGGCAACGTAAAACCTGGGTGTAGCTGCGATCTGTGGAGGGTTCCATGGTGTAATCGAGGGGCGTGAAGGCCTATAGTTTTCTATGGTTTTGTCAGGATGGCAACGTAATCATCTGGTAAACTGCGACCATGGAGGGGGTGATGATTTCTAGAGCATTCTCACCAAAAGTGTTTCCTATAATTTCATCAATGTTTTCTAAGTATTTTCACTAGATGTTGAAGCAGGTCTGAAAGTCTATATGAGTGGATCGTGTAGAATATATACGCAAGTATAAGTAACTAACTATATAATATATCTACTAAAACTTAATAAATGATAGTAGCAAAGTAAATTAAAATAATCACACCAGGATTTTATACTGGTTCGGATCTCCCGTCCTTTGTCCAGTCCCGAAGCCCCTCTTCCGAATTTCCTTTCAACTTACCCTCACTTGAAACAGAGGAATAGGTTTACAATAGTAGAGTTTCTTCATCAAGAATGTGTTCTATAACACGGATGTTGACTATTAAGTACAAATGCTTCCAATGTATATTTATCTTGAGAATATTGAATAAAGAGTTCTGAATATATGGAAGAGATAAATACAGGTATTTGATTGCTTAGAGATCAGGTATAAATCAGAGTATAAGAGTTAAGAGCATGAGTAAGGTGAAATATTCCCTTTAATTCCCACTATTTGTAGTGGTGGAGAGATCCTTTGTGTAGTTGCAACTGTTAGTAAGTGCTCTAAGGTCGCATCTCACGGTGGTGAAGAGTTGCAGTGAAGAGTAGCGAACGTTTTTTTTCAGATGTGACAATTGTACTTCGATTTTACATAGCCGAGTTCAAAAACTTACGTCTGGAAAATAATTCAGACATCTGGTCTTCATGTATTTTTTGTATCTGGTTGCATTTCGGACATCTGGCTTCATTAACTAGACGTCTGATTCGTTCTTAGTTTCGAACTAGAGGAATCAATCAAACGTCTGGCTAGTGCACCCAGACGTCTAGATTTGTGCACGTTTCTTTTTCTGTGCCTGCTTCATCCCTCTTCCAATTTTATGGACTTTTAATCTCTTGATACTTCTTTTGAGTCTTGTTCTTGTCTCTTTGGTGATGTTACATTAACAACTGCCTGTAAATATATATATATATATATATATATATATATATGCAAATTCGATTTCCATTGTATAGTTGTTATCATCGAAACTATAGAATTGATTTCCTAACAATCTCTCCCTTTTTGATGATGACAACTATTCAATGTACTTATATATAGATTATAAATCTCCCTCTGAATATGTGCTTATGTTTAATGTTTTATGATTCTACCAATATATCTCCCCCTTTGGCATTATCAAAAAGAATTATAACATTGAAGCCAATCGTCAAATAAAAAGAAAATTTCATTAATAACTTGAAGTGGTTACAAACATAGATTTGTACAAATTTATAAAATATTTAAAAACTATGATTCCAAAATCTAGATTTCCTTTGGAGAAGCTTTATTTGGATCATCTTCCTTTGGTTCTTCTTTTTTAGAAGTGCTAGCCTTTGAAGGAGATGTCAAAGCTTCCTTGAGAGGTTCATCCTCAAGTAGTTCGGAATGTTTTGAGGGAGGAGAAGGTACTAGTGTTGCCCAATCTTCAAAAGGTGGTGTTGGACCGCGAACCCGTTGTAGTAACTCTTTAAGAACCGTCAAGATAGTGGAAAGGGAATCTTCAACTGTGGCTAGGCGTGTAACAAATGATATTTCGAAGTAGTCAATTCGCTTAGCCAAAAAATTTTGATTTTGAGATAGAATTTGTTGGTTTTGAAGAGTGAGATCTTGAACACTTCCATTTGGATTTGTATCCATTCGAGTCTCCATAATTTCATCCTGTCCCAGATATTCAAATGGTACGGGAGGAGGAGTGACTTCTCGATGTTGTACCTCCTCTTGGGATAGAACAATATGCGGTTGAGGAGGAGGCTCAACTCTTCTAGATTGATGATTATGCGTCCAATCTTCGAAGGACATGAATTTTGGAGGGATTTCAGGTAGGTTCATCAAAGAGAAGAATTTGGTGGAAGCATATTTAGGCGAGATTTCTTCGGATGTCAATAGGTAGGAAGGAATATTATGTGCATGAAGAAATCTCATAATATAGGTTGGGTAAATAATCGATGGCGGTGATCGAGTCCAAAAGTGCTTGAGTTCGTCGAAGATGAATTTGGCCCAATTTACCCGAGTTCCACTAAAGAGAGCATATAGAGCTTTGTGCCCCAATTTTGTTATTTGCTCGTGACTCCCCAAATGTGGGACAACTGTATTGATTATCATTCTTGTCAAGGGTCCAGCTTTTGGACGTAAATATTTCGAAGCAAATTTTGACATTTCGTCCTCCCAAATTTGATGAGTAATATTATTCCGTGGCTTAAGCGCATATCCGGAATGTTGTGTAAATCTTCCCTGGTGTCAGAGCATCCAAAGGTTCTACCTACTAAACCCGGAGTTAATCTAATCGTATTACCATAAACACTAGACCAGAGCCAGTTGTCCTCATCTTCAGTGTTCCATACTGAAGTACAATCTAGATTAACGTAGAATAAAAATATAGCTAATTGATCTATTTGAACATCATTAGGAGTAAAAGAGATTAGGGTTTCCAATCCAGCATTTTCACAAAGTTCATCTAGATCATACATAGGGAATTTAAGGAGATTATAGAATGGTCCTATGTGGAGTTTTTTCTTTTGAATATCTTGATACCTTTTAATGGAATGTGGTGCTTTATTCATCCACCTCTCGATCTGATCATCGGAGCACACCTGTGGGTTTGAAGATGAAGTGGGCTGGTCTTGTTTGCGTTATGAAACTTTGAGATTCTTAGTGCGAGGAGGCATTCTGACTTAATTTGGTGAAAGATGTTGATTTGAAAAAAAATCGTCACTAAGTGAATCGTAGATTGGAACAATTTTGAGATAAAGAGAAAAAAATGACGTTATCTAGGTGTATATAAATGGTCGATTGAATTCCAGATGTCTAGATTTGAAGGCAAACGTCTGGTTTGCCCTAAAAGTAGGACAGAAGGTACAAACATACATTTGATCTTTGGATTAGACGTCTGTTTTGGTCGAATTTGTAAGATTGAATAGGCAGAAAGTTTAATCAGACGTCTGGTTTTATATGTCAGACGTCTGGTTTAGTTAAATTTTGTAAGCCTTTGTGATAGAGAATCAAGTCAGACGTCTGGTTCATTTTTTGGACGTCCGAAATTCTCTGGTTTATATTTATAGGAGTCAGAGCTTAAGTTCAGACATCTGAGGGTTATATCAGATGTCTGACATATGCACAATGCGTAATCTTTAATAGTATATCATTGTGTCAGATGTTTGAAGGCTATCGTCAGACGTCTGAAGTGCGTAGTGTGGCTAAAAATAGCATAAAATTAATGGTTTTTGCTTATTTCTTAAATTGTTACAAGTAATTTTATTATCGTGAAATAAAATGAGCATAGATACATATAATAACAATATAAATTATTTAGAGGGGGATGGAGTTTTGTCATCTCCTGACTTGTTATCTGTCCATGGTTTAAGTGGAGACCATATATTTCCATGTTCATGGGATCTCGGAGAGCCAGAATATCGTCTCGGTGAAGGATCCAAAGGAGTACGATATGAGGAGGAGGGATCCAAAGAACTACATGGTTTTAGTAGTGGTTCATGGATATCTTTTTTCCATCATGAATAAAACTTCATTGGTACTTGTTCAAAAAAGCTTAGGCGAGGTGCCGTAACTTTTTGTTCGAAATATAGTTCTCGTTGAAGATCTATCTGTTGTTTCTAATAATGATGAATTTCATCAATTTTCTCCTTTGTGTTAGGAGAGACAAACAGAGATCTTTTGGATTTTTTATTGTCGGGAGTAAAACCCGTATGATACGAGGACCACCTATTCGTTGGCTCCTGCTTTGGTGTAGGCGTAGGAAGCCGTTGTGGCGTGTCAACCGAGCTGTCCGTCGACGGTGTTGAGATGGAGATATATATATAGGAGTCCCAAAAAGACATTTGCTGTATTTTATTATTTTAAAAAAAAAATTTGTATATAGTTTTTATTTAACTATGTATATATATAAGCTAAAAATATTATTTATAGACAAACAAATTGTCTAAAAATTTAAAGGTTCAGAAATAAGTATAATTTGTGGTAATAAAGTAGATAACTAAACTTAGCCTTAAATGAAATATTAATTTTTAAGGAAGAAGGTCATGAAGTGAACAGATACCTAAACTTCATCGGAGTTTAACGAAAGTTTGTTCATTTAATGGTTTTGTAAAAATATCGGCTACTAGATTTTTGATATTTACGTATTCTAATGAAATAGTTCCTTTTTCAACATTATCTCGTAGAAAATGATGTCGTATATCTATATGCTTTGTTCGTGGGTGATTAACAGGGTTTTTTGATGAATTTATAGCACTTGTTTTATCATAATATATTGGAGATTTTTTGATAATTTTACAGAAATCCGTTAGTGTTTCTTGCATGTATATCACTTGTGCACATGCTAGAGTTGCAGAGATGTATTCGGCTTCGCAGGTAGATAAAGAAAAACAATTTTGCTTTTTGCTGAACCATGAAACTAAAGATAGTCCGATAAAGTGACAAGTTCCACTAGTACTCTTACGATCTGTTCTACATCCATCGAAATCCGCATCGGTATATGAAACAAGTTCAAACGATGATCCTTTAGGGTAAATCAAACCATAATCTTTGGTACTAGATAGATAACGTAAAATACACTTAACGGCTCTTAGATGAGATTCTTTTGGTTTTGCTTGAAATCGAGCACAAAGACATACGCTCATCATAATATCAGGTCGACTAGCTGTTAAATAAAGTAAAGAGCCAATCATGCACGATATAACTTTTCATCAAAATCTTTTCTATTTTCATCTTTTTCTAAGTGAACAGTGGTACTCATTGGTGTTGGTTTGCTTGAGGTTTTATCCATTTCAAAGCGACGTAATAAATCATTACAATACTTTTCTTGGTGAATAAAAATTCCATTTTCAAGTTGTTTTATTTGTAAACCTAAAAAGAATTTTAATTCTCCCATGTGTGACATTTCAAATTCATTTTTCATAATATTTCAAAATTGATTACATAAATTTTCGTAGGTTGAACCAGAGATGATATCATTAACATAAATTTGTACAACTAAAATATTGTTATTTTCTCGTTTAATAAATAAAGTTGTATCTATTTTGCCTATATGAAAACAAGATGTTATTATGTGATTTTTAAGACGTTTGTACCATGCACGAGGGGCTTGTTTTAATCCATATAGTGCTTTATGTAATTTAAAAACATTATCCGGATATTTTTCATGATCAAATAATGGTGGTTGTTCGACGTATACATTTTCCTTAATAAAACCATTTAAAAAAGCACTTTTGACATCCATTTGAAATAGTTTAAAATTGTGATGAGTTGCAAAGGCAAGTAATGTACGAATGGCCTCTAATCTTGCTACTTGAGCAAAGGTATCATCGCAATCGATACCTTCTTCTTGATTATAGCCTTAAGTAACTAAACGAGTTGTATTTCTAACAATATTTCCATTCTCATCTGCTTTTTTTTTAAATACCCATTTTGTTCCTATAACAGATTGGTCTTCAGGTCTTGGTACTAATTCCCAAACATTATTATGTTCAAATTGATTTGATTCTTCTTGCATAGCTATTATCCAAAAGTTGTCATTTGCAGCTTCTTTATAATTTTTTGGTTCAAAATTTGACACAAATGCTAAATGGCTTATTTGATTGAGTTGATTTCTGTTACCCTAGAATTAAAATCTCCAATAATATTATCATTTGGATGATTCTTAAGTATTCTAGGAGATGATGTCACTGTGTTATTTTGCATATTTGTTTCATCACTAATGGAAGTTGTTGAATTTGTTAGTGGGATAATTTCTTCTTCATCATTAGTATTACGGTTAAAAAGATTTTCGTCGAAAGAGACATGTAAACTTTCTTCAATAGTATTATTTCTTTTATTAAAAATTCTATAAGCTTTGCTACGGTCCGAATATCCAACAAAAACACCTTTATCGGCCTTTGGGCCAAATTTTCCATAGTTATCTTTTGTATTTAGTATAAAACATTTTGAACCGAAAGTTTTAATGTATGATACTTTAGGTTTTTTACCAAAAAATATTTCAAAACAAGTTTGTTTTGTCATAGGACGTATGGTTACTCTATTTAATACATAACAAGATGTGGCAATAGCTTCAGCCCAAAAGTGTTCTGGTAGACCACTACTATTTAGTAATGTTCGTGCACATTCTTGTAATGTACGATTTTTCCTTTCCACAACACCATTCTGTTGAGGTGTGCGAGGAAAAGAAAAATTATGAATTATTCCTTTCTTATTACAAAAATTAGTAAAAAGACCGTTTTCGAATTCTCCTCCATGATCACTTCGTATATTTTTAATTTTTAAGTTCATTTGTGCTTTAATCCTTTTAGCAAATATCTTAAACATACCAAAAGTGTCACTTTTATGTTTTAAAAACAAAGTCCATGTATATCTTGAGAAATCATCAACTATGACGAAAACATATTTGTTGTGATTTATAGATCGTATTTGTGTTGGTCCAAATAAATCTAAATGTAATAATTCTAATGGTTGTTTTGTAGAAATATTATTTTTAGACTTAAAGAGCTTTTCTTTAATTTTCCGATTTGACAATCGTCGCATAAATTTTCTACTTTGTAATTTATTTTAGATAAACCTCTAACTAGTTCATATTTATCCAATTTATTAATATTCTTAAAATTGATATGACAAAATCGTTTATGCCATAACCATGGATCATCATGTTTGGCGGTTAAACATAAATTTGAATTTTTATTTATATTCATGTTTAATACATAAATATTTTTGTTTCTAAAACATTCAAAAATAAGTTGTTTGTTATTATCTAAAATATTACATTTGTCCTTTTCATAATTTATTTGAAAACCCTTATCACATAATTGACTAATACTTAGTAAGTTGTGTTTTAGATTTTCTATGAACAATACATTTGTAATAATAGGAGAGTTAGACATACCAGAATTGATGACGTCTCCAATACCTACGACATATCCTTTTGAATTATCTCCAAAGTTTAGCGTTCCACTACCGATGTATGTTATATTTAATAACATTTTTGAATTTCCGGTCTTGTGCTTGGAGCAACCGCTATCTAGTATCCATTTCTCCTTATTTTTTATTTTGGGTACCTGCAAAATAAAAGATGTTTTAATTGGTACCCATATATTTTGTTAGGGTCCTAATTGTTATGAGAAGGTAGCCATTCCCAAGATGGTTTGGTACCTTTATGAATATATTTTTTACTATAGACTACATTCTCTAAGCAATTATTAATATGCTTTTGTCGAATCAAAATATTATTTGTTTTAGGAATCCAAATTTTCATATTTTTGATATTCAACTTAGTTAAATCTTTTATATAACTAATATTTTTAGCATTATTTCCCTTTTGTTTAGAAGAGTTTTGAAATCATATTCCATTCCAATTGCCTGATGGTTTTGAAGTTTGTTTGACCTTTGTTGTACCTTCGTGTGTAATTTGTAAGGTACGCCAAATATCAAATGCAGTGGTGCATAACATGATACGTGAAAATTCATTTTTGTCCAACGAGCAAAATAAAACATTCATAGTTTTAGCATTGTTTGATGCTAATATCTTTTGTGCATCGGTCCAAGTGCTCATAGCAGTAGTAGGTGCTTTGTATTTATCTTGTGTGGCTGACCAATTTTCAAGACCATTAGCTTCCATAAAATTTCTCGTACGTGTTGACCATACATAGTTAGATCCATTAAAGAGTGGAGGTCGTGCTGTGGATTGTCCTTCTTAAAAAATACTTGTCATATTAAAGTGATTCAAAAACGTATTACTGTTATTTGATCAAAACCTTGCTCTGGTACCAATTGAAAGTCTATATGAGTAGATCGTTGTAACGACCCAGAAATTTCGATCTCGAAAATTCCAGATAGTTAGTGAAAAGAAGAAAGAGATAGAAGAAAAAGAAGAAACAAAAACACGAAAACATAGAAACCTCACATTCGCAGCGGATCAAAATATAATATCACATAACATAACAGTTTATAATGAAGAACTGTACCAGTACATTTACACTTTTACATACCTGAGTTACAACAATTACAATCATTGGACAGTTAAAATAACTTGTCCCAGATGAATATAAAAATATATATATCACAGCGGATAGACACTCTATACGTTCATGTCCTCCAGCTCTCCTCTTGAACTCTAGAACGTCCTTACCTGCAAATCGGTAATACTCAGGCTGACCCGAGCATTACATCAAAGTAACACCCGGGTCAGGTTGGAAACCAGTGTGAGTAAACCCATCTAACAAGAATACAAAAGAAAGCAACTTATATAAACCCGGGGTAACTTATCAATTACAACTTCACAAGCTGTTATAGACATTACTTCTTTCACACATCAATTTCTAAGTGCCAAACTTAGATTAGATGGACCAACTTACATAAATCATTTCATATCAGCCTATTTATTTCATATATCAATTTATAAAGAGTCGAAGTGGTTTTGGGTATTTACAAAAACCCAACTCCGGTCTCTTCGAAATTAATACCATCTTAATCAAAGTAAATCAAGCGAAAGACAATTTGACTATAAATAAAGGATGTCACTTTTATTAGACAACAAATTCATCATCGATAGATAACACATTATTATTGCCTACCCAAAACATATCATATCTCAAAACATTTCATACCACATATATCAATCAATTCGAGGCATTTAGTCATCATCCAATCATTCATAAGCAAGATAGACCATTTCCAAAATTAATTTAATTAATCTCTAATTAAATTTCAAATCTTCAATCACTTAGATTTCCTTTACTTAGCATTAATTGATTTCAAATAAACTAATAAATCATCCTTTAACCAATATTCTTAATTAACCATCCTTGGTTATTTATACTTTAATTACATTAAGTAATTTACCCTTAATTAATTACACAAATTAATTATCCTTAACCATTTACAGTAATTAACCTTTAGACACTCTCATTAATTAATTAATAATTAATTACATTAATTAATGATTCTTAACTAATTACTTCCATTTAGTAATCCCCTTATTACTTATATTAAATAATTAACATTTGAGTAAATAAAACTCCAATTTCTTACACTGATAACCTCTAATCACCAATGAATCAATTAATCTCTAACAAATCAATTTATTAATCCTAAATCAACAAATTAATTTTCATTCTTAATTAATTTCCTTGATTCTTTAACCTTGATTAATTTCATTGATTAGTTAATCCTCAATTAATTAATCACATTAGTTAATTATAAATAAATTAATTGCTCAATAATTAATCTTTGATTATTAAATTTATCAACCACAACCACAACCAACCCTTGATTACATTATCAATTAAGTAAGAATTAACTTACTAAGTTAAATAGATAATTCAATCTTAAATTACCAAACAGTTAAATGAAAACTTTCATATCAAAGAATAATTAAGTGTATTATTTAAAACTTAATTATGTTAACTTTAAAAAATTATGTTACTATTATTCTACCAAAGACAAATTCCTGGATTTCTCGAACTAAACCGAGATTGAAGTGGAACAAATCTCCTTTCCTCCTCTTTACTTACTTATTTTATTTCTTTTGTTCCCTTCCATAATTTACTCTAGGCCCAATCCCCTATTCTTCAGCCCGCTTCCCTTTCTTCCTCTTTTTTTTATTATTATTAAACTTAACACAAAACAGGGAAAGGAACACATCACCAACTCGAGCCCAACAAATAAAAACTCGAATCATCTTCTAGAAAAAGCTCAAGGAAACTCGAGTGAACTCCCGAATTAACATCAATACACTCACGCAACATCAGTTCATTCCCAACTTCGAGTCGTACACTAGAGCGCTACGAGATTTTCCCGGGTTGCTTCTTCTTCCTAAACCATGTCCAACGTGCACGTGCACAACCCATCCACGCCATCGCGACCACCCACGACCCCTTCCACAAGTCGACAATCAACCCTACTATCAATTCCGACCCTTGATCCATCGCCTCGGACCCCATAACAAAATCGAGTATTTCCAGGCGAGCCTGAACCTAAGTATCACCGGAAAATCCCTTCGAACCAGCGAAGCCGATCACCGAAGCTTCCCCAACTCCGTCCACACCTTCGCCTTTCTTACCCACTCCATTTCCCCCACCACCAATAACCTCCAGATCATCCAGGGCGTCATAATTTGCCCGATCTCGACATCGATCGGGAAATCACCTAAAACCCTAAATCACCCACACTTGCCAATCACGGCGATCTGAAAATTTATTTAGTATTTTTCCCGCCATCACCGATCTATGAGCTACCACCTCGCTGAAACTCCAACTTCCTAAAATTTCCTGTTGCCAGAGATCAAACAAAACTCAATTTCTGATCAACTCGCTCTAACTCGACAACCAAAAATTTAAAAATCAAGAAATTCAAACCAAAAATCATGATTTCGATGCTTGAGTCCACTCATGAAATCAAAACTCGCAATTTTAATACTTGATTATTTTGTCTATAAATAAACTTTACTTGGTTACTACTATTTTTTTCTGAAACTTTACCTATCAAATTAATCTTCAAAAATATTCTTTTTATAAAACCCAATCTAGTTATTACTAACAATTTATCTTCAAGGACCAAAATCTAAAATCATCTATACGAAGAGATATGAATTCATATCCTAAATCCTGAAACCTATTACACATCAGAACAGGTTTACACACACACACACACACACACACACATCCAAGCTCAGACATTCATTGATAAATAAATTTTTCTTATCATAGGATCATACCTATAACATTACTCAAAAACTACAGCGCCAGCATCAACATAAACAGGAATAAATTGGGTAGAAGGTGATGTTTACTCACTGTAAAAGTTGGGCAGAGGAGTCCAGGTTTGGGAATTTGCAACTGCACTTAACTTGAATTGATTAACATTCTGATATTTGAAATTCTTGAGTTAAATCCTTGAACTAACTCAGTTGAAATAGTTGTTTAGCTGGAATTTTTTTAGAGAAAAGATTCACACACTGTTTAAATCTGATCAAAGATTTATATTTCAAGTTCCTGTCAGGTAAAATTTTTAGCACACACACTCACATATGTATATATGTGCTTAAAATCAATTTTAGACAACATGCACAACAAAGTTCAGTTCATACTTATAAGATCATCAAATACTAGGTCACGATCTATCAGATTTATCATGTTTACTCACAATATATGCAAAACAGAGGTAAGATTTTAGATCCGAATCTGCTACTGATTTCAAACTGTTTAAGGAAGAAAGATTTACTCACTTTCTTCTCAGAGACTAGAAAACCAGGTTTGAATATTTGAATTTGATTTTTTTTCTTTTGGAAATTCGAATTTGCTCTTGGGTCTTGAACTTGAACAGCTGTTTCTTGAAGCTAAGTTGATTTCTCTTTTAACTTGTTTTCAGGTTGATTTCAATTTTGAAATTGCTTGATTAAATTTTCTTCTTTGATTTGTTTATAGTCCATTTCTCTGGTTGTTTTCGTTACAGACTTTTGTTTCTCCTTTGCCTTTTTTTTCTTTCTGGTTTGAGATATGAAGTTCATGTCTCTTTTTTTTCTTTGTTACTAGAAATGAAAATAGAGAAAAGAGTTGAAGAAGGAAAGTAAATGTTTATATGGATTAAATTAGAATTAATTTTAAAATGAAAAGAAAATAAAATAACTAATGACAATTGTCTCCACCCTAGCTAATTTCTTAACGCATGTTACTTTAAGGGTTCATATCTCAACACTTGTAACAATTTATATTTATATTATTTTTAAAAGATTTTTAAAGCTTTTATATTAATTTTCCAAATTAATGAATACCTTTGTAAATAAATAAATGCTCTTCTAAATTTATATAAATTAATTTTCTTTAAAGAAAAATAAAGTATAAACCAATTATAATTTAAATTAAACCATATATAATATATTTAATCCCTTTTAAATGTAAATATAAAGCTTTTGTGCTTATTTTGCTATTTAATAAACATTAACTTGATTTGTATAAATAATTTCTTTTTAAGGAAAACAAATCTTATCTTAAATTAAACTTATCCATATATTAAAATATCTTAAAGATGTATATATATATATATTTATATATTCATTGCAATTCAAATTTAAATCTAAATTCAAATCCAATTTAAAATCTAATTAAATATTAATTCAAATAAATTTAGGTTATCACATTCCTCCCCCCTTAGAACCTTTTCGTCCTCGAAAAGGAACGAAGCCAAAATTTATTAAATATTTTAAAACCAGTTAAAATATTCTTTAATCATTTCAAAAACACTTTTTAAATCTGTAATACTTCCAAAATAGTTTTATAAAAATACTTTTTATAACTCGATGTTTCAATAAGTCCATCCTCGTTCTCACAGAAATCCGGTCATACGTTGATCAAGCGTATGATTGAAAATCTATAAGTACTTAGCAAACCCATTTTCAACATTTAGTGAAAGTACTTGAAAAATAATTTTATTAAAAATATAGAAAACATTTTGAAAATAGAGGAAATATCTATGGTGAGAATGCTCTGGAAATCATCACCCTCATCCATGATCACAGTTACATTCCAGGGTTACGTTGCCATCGCAGCAAAAGTCCATGTAACTGTAGGCTCTCTGCGGCCTCTCGATTACGCCATGGAACCCACACAACAGATCACAGTTGCACTCCAGGGTTACGTTGCCGTCACAGCAATAATGCATGTAACTGCAGGCTCTCAGCGGCCTCTGATTTTGGCTGTCGAAATGAAACTTCTCCACTCCTACATAGGTCTTAGTCTACCGATATAAAATCAAATGCAGACTGTTGGCTCTCAGCGGCACGCACGACTTTCGCTATGTTATACCATAGGTCGCAGTCTACCGATATAAAATCAAACGCAGACTGTTGGCTCTCAGCGGAACATACGACTTTCGCTATGGTATACTCTAGTCATAATCCCCAGGAACTAGTTTTGTCCTAACTCCTCACATGTTCAACTTTAGAACCCCCCCTGGGGCTCAAGGCAGCCCCACCTAGTGGCACTCCTGAGAAGTTCATTTCAAGGGAGAGACTGTTTCCCCAGAGATATCATCAACACATTTTATACTATACACATATAGTATCTTCAAATCATACACCTAGTACGATCTCATACAAAGCTCCTTTACACAAAATCGATTATTCCAAAATCGATAATTCTCAAACTAGGCTTTTCAAATTCTCATATTGATTTTACACAAAAATCAAAAGTCCTTTCAAATCCAAAGGTTCCCAAAACCTTTTCTAAAATCCTCATAAGATCCTTTGTATATACACACACATACACACAGATATTTTTTTTTTTTAAACCTTGGATCATTTCAAACTTGTACAAAGCTTCTATTATACTCCAAAACACCTTCAAAATCCTTTTCTTCTGGCAAAAGATTCAACAAGGGAAGTTTCATTTTATAAAACAAAGATATTTAACTTTGTTTACTCAAAATCAGATATTCAAATTTGATTACTCTTTTCAATATCATTTTCATCCAAATCCGTACGATGTACACATATCATCCGTACGCTATACCAATCTGATCGCTCACTCGATCATACAATTTCACTTCCGAACTAGTATCGTCCACCCGACTTCCTAGTGCGGACACAGATCTGGTTTCTTGATCAGAAACTGTCATTCTCCTTGCATAGCCATAACTATGATAGAGAATATCCAGAACCAATCAACAACCCATATCCAGGTTCGCAGTCGAAAATCGAGTGAAAAATCCCACTCGGATCGATATAACTATCTCGAAATTTTGTGCTCGAATATGGATCAAATCACTATGCGAATAGAATAACATACATACACCCTACGTATTTATCTTTATTGGTTATTATACAAATCAATTCCATTCCTATTCACATTCACTTACTCACAATTGCTTCAATCCATTTGGATTATCACCTCTATTATTATTATCTTAATTGGATATTTATCCAATAACGGTTTGAACTCCAACTAGTTTATTCAGAAAATAGCTTGAAAATTTTTAAAATAGATAAGTAGTTGGAAAATAATTACTAGTTTGTAAAATAGGTGCAAAATAGTTAGAAAATAGTTAATATAATTATAGAAATTTTAGATAATTGCAAAATAATAGTAATATAGAAATTAGTTTGTAAAATAGTCAAAATATAGTAATTAGTTTATAAAACAGTTGGAAAATTTGTTAAACAGTTTTCAAAAATGTAAGTATAAGATAGTTTGGCTTTTAAAAGAAAAGTTGTATATATAATAAATAGCTTGGAAAAATAGGTTTATATTAAAACAATTTATACTAAAAACGGTCCAGAGTCAAAACTGTTCACTTCCCAATCTCCATTCTCATCAATTCAATTTAAATTTCCACTTCCATTTAAATTGACCCAATTCCAATTTAAATAACTTCAATTTCCATTGAAATTGATTCAACCCAATTCAAGTTGAATTATCCTCAGTTTCTTTCCAAATTTACTTTATTCAACCTTGATCTCAAATTCTACTTATTCAAATAAATTTCAATTGAGCTAGTGACAATTTCAATTCATTTCAACTCCAGTTTAAATTAATCTCAATTTCAAACTCCATTTCCAAATCAAGTTGAATAATTCTTGATTTCCTCCTAAATTCAATTCAAATTCCATTTGAATTTAAAACTATTCAACTTTAATTACAATTCCAAATAATTCAAATCAATCCAATTCAAATTTTCCATTTGAATCTTATACTCTTATATCTTTAATCACCATTTCAATTAATTCAAATCGAATTCAATTTAAATTAATTCGAATTTCAAATTTAAACCATCTCGAATTATATAAATTCGAGTTAATACTTCAAATATTGATTTAATTCCTTTAAATCAATTTACCTTTAAAGTTTTTAAAAAATTAAATTCTGAGTCCAAATTTCAAAATTCCATCTTAAATTATCTTTACTTAACTCATTACAGGGTTCAAGTAAGAGTTTCAAACAATTTTTAATTTACAAAATTTATTTTTCAACATTCAAATCTTACGTTCAAAGGAATTCTATATCTTAATTTTAATTTTAAGTTAAATTTTATTTATCCCTATAACGGATATATTACCACACTTCACTTCTCATTCATTTGAACAAATCCAGTTCACAATTTAAAGATTATTAATAACAATAGGATGATATCATCCAATTATTTCAAAACATCCATCCATTTCCAATTTTCAGATCTTAAACCCAATTTGAGATCACTCAAACTCTCAATTACAATCAACCATTTAATTTCCCAAGTTAAATCTTAATTTCATCTTAAAATTTACAAATCAGGTTGATCATTCCAAGTTATTTAATTTTTTCCCCCAGTTAAACTCAATTCCCTTGATCCAGTCAACCCTATCCAATTTGAACTTCCATTTCAAATTTTAAACTTCTCATAAATAATCTTCCCAATTATGAGTTCAAAAACTTATCACTTTGGGTATCATATCTCATTCCAAATTTAAAACTCAATATTTAGAGTTTATTTCAAACCATCTTTAATGTTATGTATATCCACGCATATACATAATTACTTCTTGGCTTACCAAGCCAAATTCTAAAATTTAAACCACCCTTGGTTTTAATTCAAACAAATTCTTTTAAAGTTTACAAACAACTTCTTATTCTAGAATAAGATTACATTCAAAATAGTTTGAATAATATTATTTCCCATAAAATTTTGAAAACAATTTTCAAATGTTTAAATTTAGAATTCAAAACTTCACAATTGGAAACCCACTTTAATTTTCATCCTTTCAAATTTACAAGTTTATTCTCCTTTTTAAATGTTTACTTCCTTAAAACATACAACAAACATTTATGATAATATCCAAGATTATCATATCTAAAACCATCCATTATCATCTTATTCTGAAATACTTCTCCAATTCAAGATTTCAATTTTAATTTGAATCCATTTCAAACTTATCTTTATTTAATTTCAGTTTGATTGTATTATATTACTTCTTAATTTAATTCCAATATTCAACATTCAATTACCTTAATATTTATTAGAAAGATTTATTGCTTTATATATCAAAATATATCCTTATATAAAATCATTTAAAATCTTTATATAAGATAAAATAACAAATACACTCTCTCATATATATACTCTCAACTCATGATAGGGTACCGCTTACCCTATCCTTAATGAGTAATCCCACTAGAGCCAAGGTTCTTGCTTAACCTTCTACTCAGATACCAAATGTAACGACCCAAAAATTTCGATCCCGAAAATTCCAGATAGTTAGTGAAAAGAAGAAAGGGATAGAAGAAAAAGAAGAAACAAAAACACTAAAACATAGAAACCTCACATTCGCAGCGGATCAAAATATAATATCACATAAAATAACAGTTTATAAAGAAGAACTGTACCAGTACATTTACACTTTTATATACCAGAGTTACAACAATTACAATTATTGGACAGTTAAAATAACTTGTCCAAGATGAATAACAATATATATATATATCACAGCGGATGGACACTCTATACGTTCCTGTCCTCCAGCTCTCCTCTTGAACTCCAAAATGTCCTTACCTGCAAATCTGTAATACTCGGTCTGACCTGAGCATAACATCAAAGTAACACCCGGGTCAGGCTGGAAACCGCATAAATAAACCCATCTAACAAGAATACAAAAGCAAGCAACTTATATAAACCCGGGGTAACTTATCAATTACAACTTCACAAGCTGGTATAGACTACTTCTTTCACACTTCAATTTCTAAGTGCCAAACTTAGATTAGATGGACCAACTTACATAAATCATTTCATATCAGCCTATTTATTTCACATATCAATTTATAAAGAGTCGAAGTGGTTTCGGGTATCTACAAATACCCGACTCCGGTCTCTTCGAAATCAATACCATCTTAATCAAAGTAAATCAAGGGAAAGACAATTTGACTATAGATAAAGGATGTCACTTTTAGTACACAGCAAATTCATCATCGATAGCTAACACATTATTATTGCCTACCCAAAACATATCATATCTCAAAACATTCATACCAGAGATATCAATCAATTCGAGGCATTTAGTCATCATAAGCAAGATAGATCATTTCCAAAATTAATTTAATTAATCTCTAATTAAATTTCAAATCTTCAACCACTTAGATTTCCTTTACTTAGCATTAATTGATTTCAAATCAATTAATAAATCATCCTTTAACCAATATTCTTGATTAATCATCCTTGGTTAATTATACTTTAATTACATTAAGTAATTTACCCTTAATTAATTACACAAATTAATTATCCTTAACCATTTACAGTAATTAACCTTTAGTTACTCTCATTAATTAATTAATAATTAATTACATTAATTAATGATTCTTGACTAATTACTTCCATTTAGTAATCCCCTTATTACTTATATTAAATAATTATCATTTGAGCAAATAAAACTCCAATTTCTTACATTGATAACCTCTAATCACCAATGAACCAATTAATCTCTAACAAATCAATTTATTAATCCTAAATCAACAAATTAATTTTCATTCTTAATAAATTTCCTTGATTTTTTAACCTTGATTAATTTCATTGATTAGTTAATCCTTAATTAATTAATCACATTAGTCAATTATAAATAAATTAATTGCTCAATAGTTAATCTTTGATTATTAAATTTATCAACCACAATCAACCCTTGATTACATTGTTAATTAAGTAAGAAAAAACTTACTAAGTTAAATAAATAATTCAAACTTAAATTACCAAACATTTAAATGAAAACTTTAATATCAAAGAATAATCAAGTGTATTATTTAAAACTTAATTATGTTAACTTTAAAACATTATGTTACTATTATTCTACCCAAGACAAATTCCTGGATTTCTCGAACTAAACCGAGATTGAAGTGGAACAAATCTCCTTTCCTCCTCTTTACTTACTTCTTTTGTTTCTTTTGTTCCCTTCCATAATTTGCTCTAGGCCCAATCCCCTATTCTTCAGCCCGCTTCCCTTTCTTCCTCTTTTTTTTATTATTATTAAACTTAACACAAAACTGGGAAAGGAACACATCACCAACTCGAGCCAACAAATCAAAACTCGAATCATCTTCGAGAAAAAGCTCAAGGAAACACGAGTGAACTCCCGAGTTAACATCACTACACTCACGCGACATTAGTTCATTCCCAACTTCGAGTCGTACACTGGAGCGCTACGAGATTTTTCCCAATTTGCTTCTTCTTCTTAAACCCAAAGATCAAACACCTGTCTAACGTGCACGTGCATAACCCATCAACGCTTTCGCGACCACCCACGATCCCTTCCACAAGTCGACGATCAACCCTACTGTAAATTCCGAACCTTGATCCATCGCCATAAACCCCATAACAAAATCGTGTATTTCCATGCGAGCCTGAACCTAAGCATCACCGAAAAATCCCTTCGAACCAGCGAAGTCGATCACCGGAGCTTCCCCAACTCCGTCCACACCTTTGCCTTGCTCACCCACTCCATTTCCCCAACCACTGATAACCCCCAGATCATCCAGGGCGTCGCAATTTGCCCGATCTCGACATCGACCGAGCAATCACCTAAAACCCTAAATCACCCACGCTTTCCAACCACGGCGATCAGAAAATTTATTCAGTATTTTTCCTGCCATCACCGATCCATGAGCTACCTCCTCGCTGAAACTCCAACTTCCCAAAATCTCCAGTTGCCAGAGATCAACCAAAACTCAGTTTCTGATCAACTCGCTCTTACTCGACAACCAAAAATTTAAAAATGAAGAAATTCATACCAAAAATCATGATTTCGATGCTTGAGTCCAATCATGAAATCAAAACCCGCAATTTTAATACTTGATTATTTTGTCTAGAAATAAACTTCACCGGGTTATTACTATTTTTTTCTGAAACTTTACCTATCAAATTAATCTTCAAAAATATTCTTTTTTAAAACCCAATCTAGTTATTTCTAACAATTTATCTTCAAGGACCAAAATCTAAAATCATCTATATGAAGAGATATGAATTTATATCCTAAATCCTGAAACATATCACACAGTAGAACAGGTTTTATATATATATCCAAGCTCAGACATTCATTGATAAATAAAATTTTCTTATCATAGGATCATACCTATAACATTACTCAAAAACTACAGCGCGAGCATCAACATAAACAGCAATAAATTCGGTAGAAGGTGATGTTTACTCACTGTAAAAGCTGGGCAGAGGAGACCAGGTTTGGGAATTTGCAACTGCACTTAACTTGAATTGATTAACGTTCTGAGATTTGAAATTATTGAATTAAATCCTTGAAATAACTCAGTTGAAATAGTCGTTTGGTTGGAATCTTTTTTTAGGGAAAAGATTCACTCACTGTTTAAATCTGATCAAAGATTTATATTTCAAGTTCCTGTCAGGTAAAATTTTTAGCACACACACTCACATATGTATATATGTGCTTAAAATCAATTTTAGACAACATGGACAGCAAAGTTCAGTTCATACTTATAAGATCATCAAATACTAGGTCACGATCTATCAGATTTATCAAGTTTACTCACAATATATGCAAAACAGAGGTAAGATTTTAGATCTGAATATGCTACTGATTTCAAACTGTTTAAGGAATAATGATTTACTCACTTGCTTCTCAGAGACCAGCAAACCAGGTTTGAATATTTGAATTTGATTTTTTTTCTTCTGGAAATTCGAATTTGCTCTTGGGTCTTGAACTTGAACAGCAGCTTCTTGAAGCTAAGTTGATTTCTCTTTTAACTTGTTTTTAGGTTGATTTCAGTTTTGAAATTGCTTGATTAAATTTTCTGCTTTGATTTGTTTACAGTCCATTTCTCTGGTTGTTTTTGTTACAGACTTTTGTTTCTCCTTTGCCTCCTTTTTTTTCTTTCTGGTTTGAGATTCGAAGTTCATATCTCTTTTTTTTTCTTTGTTATTAGAAATGAAAATAGAGAAAAGAGTTGAAGAAAGAAAGTAAATGTTTATATGGATTAAATTAGAAATAATTTTAAAATGAAAAGAAAATAAAATAACTAATGACACTTGTGTTAACGCTAAAATTTGAACGCTAACACCCCGATGTATGAGTTGTAGTTGTGAAAGCACCACCCGACGACTCGGGAACAGATTACAAGCAGATAATAGCAGAAAAGCGGTAAACAACAACAATTTTATAGTGGTTCGGCTTTAGGGTATAGCCTACGTCCACTTTAAGTACTTTTATTAATAATCTCGTTACAAGCTGATACAATTCTTCTCAAATACAATACACTTTGAATTACAAGAGACTTAGAACAAGTAGCTTAAACTTCGATGAAGATGAGAGTTTTCGAATCCATGGTGGATGTATGTGATCTCTTCTTGAAGTTGTTTGTAGCGTTCTTAATGTCTTGAGAGCTTCAAGTGTTGGATTGGATTAGTTTGGAATGCAGCAGAGTAACGGTGTTTGAAGGAAATCAGCCAAAAGTCCTCTTCTAGTTGGAGCTAGGGTCGTATTTATAGGCAATTCTAGGCAGGAAACATTACCAAGTCCTAAGTCGTAACCGACCTAAGTTGGGTCGTGGACGACTTAAATTAAGTCGTGGGTCAGTTGTCATTTAAATGCTGGGTCGAGACTTCTTCAAGGCATCCCTGCTGAACCCTAGATATATCACAAGTCCTAAGTCGCAAATGAGTCAACCGGTCCTCTCATAAGCGATGCGGCATTGAACCTTAACTTCGTAGTCTTAAGTCGTGTACGACTTACCATATGTCGTAGGTCGTGACCGACCTAAACTGATTCTCGGCTTGTGGCTTAACTGGGGTTAACGAGTCATGGTGCAGTATTGAATTTGCCTCTGTGGCCTTAGGTCGTGAACGACCTAGTAAAGGTCGTAAGTCGGTCACGATTTAGGCGCAGTCGTCTTAACTCCTCGTCCCTTGAGTTGTTAAGTCATAGTCCCTTTAAGTTGTTGGACCGTTATTCCCTTGGGTCATTTAGGTTGTGAAGGCCTTAAGTCGTAGACCTTATCTCGTAGACCCTTTAACCCGTGGAGGCCATAAGTCGTAGACTCCTTAACTCGTAGAGGCCTTAAGTCGTAGATCCTATCTCGTAGACTCTTTAACCCATGAAGGCCTTAAGTCGTAAACCTTAACTCGTAGAGGCCTTAAGTCGTAGATCCTATCTCGTAGACTCTTTAACCCGTGAAGGCCTTAAGTCGTAAACCTTAACTCGCAGAGGAAACTGGGTTAACACTTGCCCCTCGAAGCACATGCCTTAAGTCGTAAATCGTGTGCTTCGACTCATCATAACCCTGGTGTGCCGATTCGAGTTCCACTTCCCTGAGGTATAAAATGCTTGGGTCGTTCCTCCTATTTCCTTCTTCTCATTACTTACCTCTGAGCTATTTCTGCCATTAACACGTCCTCGAGCTTTCGGAAACAAATTCAACCAGTTCATCTTACCGTTGATTCAGTCCCTATAATCCTCATCATCGCATCGCGTAAGTAAATCCGCAGTTCATTTGATTCCGTGATAGCTATTAACTTGCGAATTTAATCCAGTTCCTTATACCACGCTTCATCACAATTGTTGCCACGATCGATTGCTGGTGAGCTCGAGGAAGTTTGATTAGGTTTTGGATAATTCGCGAGGAGAGGATAATGGGTTTCAATCTATTTATATTTTATTTTTATCAGGCTGTTAGGGGTTTGGAGAAGACGAGATAATAGTTAGAGGGTTCATCGGTTTAGGGGTGAGACGGTCTATGGGTTTAGGAATGGAGATAAGGTTATTCGTCTAGTTGGGGCATGAGTTTTAGGTCGTAATTGAGTTAAGACTTAGAAGAATTTGTATCTTTCTGACTTGAAGTCTTGTCTTTCTTTTATGACTCACGATTCAAAGGACTACCGACTCAAAGCCTCAACGACTCAAAAGTGAAGCGACCTATCCTGTTTCTCCTCATAATTCTTTAGGTCGTGGACGAGTCAACCAGAGAACCAACGACTTAACTTAAACCGAAGAAAAATTCTTAACTCGTAGACGAGTTAGCACTTAAGTTGTTGTCGAGTTATAACTTGAGTCGTTTACGACTTAGCTCTTGAGTCGTCTACGACTCAGCACTTGCATTTTTAAACTCTGTTTAGACCTTGAACTGTTGCATGGATTTTGATCTGTTGAACTTTGCTGCATTCTTTTACAGATTACTTTAACTTGTGGGTTAACAATCTGTTTAATATGATATTTACAGAAAATTGGGTCGAATATACTGCCATCGACCGCCCACATCAAATGACAGATTAGTTAATAACAGATAATTAACTTAAGTAAATTGTGTGAACGAAGTGCTATCGATTTCAAGTAGAATATTAAAGCGACACTGAAATAGTCAATTGAAACTGACCAGCCTGCACTAATATTATGCTTGAATTTAAATTAACAAGTTCTGAAATTACCGTAGTCGATCAATCGTCGACCAGTTTAATTCCAGTTATATTTACTTGCTATTTTTATCAGTTTTGCACGACACTTCACACTTTTAGGAAACGTGCACCTTCATATTTGAATATCCAGTTGCTTGTGTAGAATGACTTCTCAGGAAGAAGATGCAACAGTTCAGACGGGAGAGGCAACTGTTCTTCCAGCTCCACTAGTTAATCCTCCCGAAAGAGTTCCTACTACACTATCATATAAAGTTTTTCGCCAGCTGTGTGCTCAGTTTGGCATTGCTGAATCAGATGCCATTCTTCCTAAGAGAAGTAACACTGCTGACATAGCACCTTCTGGCTTTGTGACAGTTAACCGGCAAATGTGCCTAAGTGGGGGCGTTCCTCCTTTCAATGACTTTTTCCAACAACTTCTTCATCAATTGGCCATTGCTCCATCCCAACTACACCCCAATGGCTACGCCATTCTAATGGGGTTGTGTGTGCTATTTAGGAGAACACTTGATCGACTTCCGAGCTTTGATGAAATTTGTTACTTATGCTCCTTTAGCCGGACCAAAGATCATCCTTCTATTACTGTTGTGAGAAGCGCCCGAAACCGCAAATTAATTGTTGGCCTTCCCGACACTGCTCACGGGTTTCTAACCCAGTTCTTCTTCGTTCGTTGCCCCCCGGGGTTTTATGCTCTGTGGAGGGAAGGAAGTAAGATCACCCATCCTTGCTTCGTTTGTTATCTGGCCTTTGTGAGACTGACCTGCTAAGTGTTAACTCTGCTTCTTTTATTTTCAGCGCTGCCTCCTCCCTCTAGGAATCCCAGTCACAAGTCGACTTTCGAGAGGCTTAAGGCCGTGCCGGTTGAGGAGAGAGATATTCAATTTCTGTTGAAAGATGAGTTTCTGCATCAGTACGGACTTTTGCATACTTCTCGTTCTACGCGTCCTCATGAAATTCCAGACTCCCCAGCTAGAGTGTTGGATGCCTCAGTTTCTACTAGCACATCCATATCTAAAGGACCTGCTCCTGAGACTTCGCTAGTGAAGTGTTCCACTTCTGTTGATGCTGCAGGGCCGTCTGACAAACTTGCCCTGGTTATCGAGGAAGAAGAGCCTCAGGGATCTTCCCATCATTCATAAGAATCTGGTGAAAAAGCTGAGAAATCCAGTCCCGTTAAGCAGAGTAGGGACGATACTTTCGAAGGACTGAGCGACCTTTTTGCTACTTCACAAGAGATCTTTAAAGAAGATCCTATCACTGCCGGGATTTCTTCTTCAGTAGTTGAAGCTACTTCTACTTTGCAACAGTTGCCGTCGACTCAAGAGTTGACGCTATCTATTACACCCACAACTACTCCCCAATTAAAGAGTGGTTCGTAGACTGAAGCGCGTAGTTTGCACATCACACACACTTAGAATTCCTGGCACTTTTATGCTCTCTCTTTTCTTTTTTAAACATTTGAAGGATTCTCAAGTTTTATTTCTTCTTTTTAAATTTTTGGTTTACCAATGAGGCGAGGCAGTTCGTACTACGATGACTTTAAGCGATATGGGAAACGCAGCCAGTATGGCTATCAATCCTATCCTCCTATTCATAGAGAGACTGATGAAGAAAGGGCAGCCCGGAAGGCTCGGGAAAGACGTGATTATGAAGAACGCTTTGGAAAACCAGATAGTCGACATGATTCCTCCCACAGAGAGAGTGACTCCCTTAAACGCAAATCTCATGATGATAGAGGGAAGGTCACACAACTGATGACTCGAGCAAACGAGCCAAAGTTATTGAGGAGCCAATGCCTGTGCCTTCAGAGAAGATTACTGCTCCTACTTCTTCTCAATCTCCTGCCCCTTCCCCTACTGATATCCAAGCAATCATTAATAGGCCATCTTACCAAGTTGGACCAGGTCCAGCCACTCTTCAACGCCGATTTCCTAATTGGTGTTTAAAAGGAGTTCGCTTTGACCTCGATCTGGTTCCCATAGATAAAAATGCTATGCTACGGAACCTTGATGCAGTCAGAACCGATATTGAGAGGATGTCATCTTGGCAGAAACTCGTTGATGAGCTCCAAAGGGTGAATAGGGCCAATCTTGAAGCTATGCTTACCATGGAGAACGACAAAACTGAATGGCAAAAGATCCTTAAACAGCATGATGCAGAAATGAGGAGTATCGCCGATTATAATGAGAAACTTGAGGCAGAAGTTGGGAAACTTAAAGAGGAGCTTGCTACTTCTTCCACTTCTTATTCTCAAAGGGAAAGTGTGCTTCTTCAACAGGTGCGGGATGCTCATGCCGCGCAAAGGGATGCTGAGGCCAAGGCTGATGAGTTGGAGCAGATTATAGAGGGCAACCGTACTGACATTACTCAGTTGCGAGGACAAACTGGCCTTCAGGCTGCAGAGATTGAAAAATTGAAAGCCCAGTTATCCAAAGTCGAGAGAGAGCGGGATGAGGCTGTTGCGGGCAGAATTACCGCTGAAGAGGCCCATGAAGCTACCAAAGCTGATATTGGATCGACACTATTTGATTTCTACTTGCAATGTATATTAGGGCGTGGCAGTCTTGCATTCCTGGGCCCCAAGTATGAGATTACCCTGGCCGAAGTGTGGGAGGCCGCACTAGATATGTTTAAAGGGGCCGGGTACACTGAAGAGGAGTTGGAGGTGCACTACTTAGACTTTGAGGCTCGCGTAGCCCTTGCCAGAGGGAAAGAGCAACTCGCCAGATCGCGGGTTGAAATAGTGGGGAAAGAGCATCAAGAAAAAGAAACAAATTTGACTGTTCCTGTCCCTCCTTCAACTTCGGTCGATGCTGGCATTATTGGCTCTAGCTCTTATGTACCGATCCCTGCCCAAACTGATACCGGGGCCAAAATTACTCAAGTTACAGATGAATCGCAAGAGAGTGCTGAAGCCCCGGACTATGAAATTGATGTAATAAAGACAACTTCTGCAGGTAATTCCACTGTAAATTTCGCTCAAGTGGATTGCTCATTTACTTCACATGGGTTTAATGAGCTCCTTGACTATTTTCTCAACCTTGATGAGCCTTCATCTCCTCTCTTTACTGACTTTAACCTCTTTTCTTCTACAGAGAAAGTATCAAGCACCGCTCAGATTTCTCCTCCTCCGGTTATCCCTCCTCCGTCTCTCCAGGTGGCTCCTCCTTCTTCTTCTCAGCCCGGGTCGCAAGAGGAACAAATAGAAGCCCTCCATGGTTTAGACGATCCCATCGCTTCGCAAGAGCATAGAGACGAGGGACTTGTGGGAGGTGAGATATCCCCGGAGCGGACCCCTTCTGATGACATAACTTTGTCTAAACTTGCCACTCCGGGAAGTGAGTCTTCCTCAAAGAGGAGGAAAAAGCACGGAACGTCAAAGAGGAGGGGGAAGATAATCACTGTTACTGAAGGGGAGCCAGAAGTTGGACCAGCTGCACCAACCCCACCTTCTTCCCTTGTGCCAACTGACCGGCCTGAAAAGCTAATCATTCGGCCAGGAAAAGGGCCCAAAGGTAGTAAAAAGAAGTGAACATTTTAGCTTTTTGCCTTTTGTATGTACTGGTCGAGAATTGTGCGGGTACCGGCCCCCGCTTTTCTTTATTTTGAAACCTGTACCTGCATTTCAATTGAATAAAATGATCCTTTGTTTGTACAGACTTCTGTTTGAATGCATTTATTATTCATTTTTGCACAAGTTTATTTATATGATATTGCAGCGGGCTTATGGTATGTTGTTTGAGTATTACTTTACTGATGCGGCTATACTATTATACCATGTTGCCCACATACCTTAAGCTTGCTGCAATATCTTATACTTTGAGGGGACTTGCACTCTTATTTGCTAAAGAACAATTATTTTATTCTCTTTAAAGAAAATTTTTGTATAGTACAACTCCCTTCGTATAAGTTTCTACGCTTTGTCGTTCGAAGAAATCACTTTTTTTTTTTTACTTATGTGCATATTTTACCAAGTGAATTCTTCTATGTGGTAAAGCGGACCTCTGAAGGGCACTTTAACTTCTTTTTTTTTTATATACAAAGTTGTACCTCTGAGGAGGGATTTTTCACGTTTCAACACTTGGAAGTTTTATTTCAATCTCGGTGAAACGTGTACCTCCAAAGAGTTGTGCCTTTAAAGAAAGCCTTTTCACGTTTCAATACTTGGAAATTTTATTTCAATCTTGGTGAAACGTGGGCTTCCGAAGAGGTCTTTCTTCTTGATTGCGCCCTTGAAGAGATCTTTCCTTTGAACTGTGTCCCCGGGAGGGGGGTTGTACCTCTAAGGAGGGATTTTTCACGTTTCAACACTTGGAAGTTTTATTTCAATCTCGGTGAAACGTGTACCTCCAAAGAGTTGTGCCTTCGAAGAAAGCCTTTTCACGTTTCAACACTTGGAAGTTTTATTTCAATCTTGGTGAAACGTGGGCTTTCAGGAAGGTCTTTTATTTTGTCTCTGCATTCCAACTTTGGTGAAGTGAAATTCCGAAGAGCGGTTGTTACACTTCATCTCCTGGTGAAATGGGCCTCCGAAGAGGGCTTTTATTTTGTTTACATTTCAACTCTGGTGAAGTGAGCCTCCGAAGAGGGCTTTTATTTTGTTTACATTTCAACTCTGGTGAAGTGAAATTCCGAAGAGCGGTTGTTACACTTCATCTCCTGGTGAAATGGGCCTCCGAAGAGGGCTTTTATTTTGTTTACATTTCAACTCTGGTGAAGTGAAATTCCGAAGAGCGGTTGTTACACTTCAGCTCCTGGTGAAATGGGCCTCCGAAGAGGGCTTTTATTTTGTTTACATTTCAACTCTGGTGAAGTGAAATTCCGAAGAGCGGTTGTTACACTTCAACTCCTGGTGAAATGTGCCTCAAAAAGGGTTTTCATCGCCTG
Organism: Allium cepa; assembly: GCA_030765085.1. Classification (NCBI taxonomy): domain Eukaryota; kingdom Viridiplantae; phylum Streptophyta; class Magnoliopsida; order Asparagales; family Amaryllidaceae; genus Allium; species Allium cepa. Next base: position 743,349,924 of record CM060931.1, on the reverse strand, counting down.
GAAGTTACTCTCTCATGGTTGGAGGGTCATGACTCCTCCAATCTTTTTTGTTGAGTAGAGAACTTTCTTTTTGGTGGCGTATGACCCATTAGAGGTCTTTATCCTCCGAAGAGTTGTGCCTCCGAAGAGGATTTGTGCTGCCGATGATGGCCTTGGTTGTTCCTTTGTCCACTTGCTTATGCTTTTTCAGTGATCCTCTTTTTTTTTTTTTTTTTTTTTTTACAAGTGACTCGTTTAATCCAAGGAAATGTACTTCATTGCCAGGCCAGTTCGTGAGAACGAGCATCAGCTTCTTAATTGGATGTTTGTTTGTTCAAACGATCTCAATTTATTAGCAAAGGCCCGTTTCTATCGAAATCATAGGCTGTTCAATTGAAGTACTTCCTATCTAGGATTTGAATTCGGGGCTTTTGTGACTTGAAATTTGGCGAGAATCACTTGGTCTTTTTATGTGCAAGTTTCACTTCCACTGTCTGCAAAAATTTAAATCGACATTTCAGCAATACATTCTATGTACTTTTCATATCGAAAATAAAGCAAACATGTAATAATAATAAGGAACACAAGATTTATAGTGGTTCGGCCAGGAAATTGAGCCTACATCCACTTTATATTCTTTCATTATTTACTTGCATCAGTTTTACAATTGCTTTCAATTACAAGAATCATACATTCATAATTCTTTTTACAATATTTCAACAAAATTTTCAAGTAAAGTATGGACGCAAATGGTTGCTGTTCCATGCCCTTGGAATTTGATCTCCATCAACAGTGGTGAGTTTGAATGTGCCGTCAAGAAGCTTCTGACCTATTACATACGGTCCTTCCCAATTTGGCCTAAACACACCTGTCGCTGTCATGATTCTCTTCAGGACTAGGTCTCCAATCTCAAAGCTGCGTTGGCGAACTTTGGAATTAAAATGTCTGGCTATTCTTTGCTGATGAGCTGCAATTCTGAGATTAGCCTCATCTCTTTTTTCATCAAGGAAGTCTAGCGCTTCAAGCTGTAGCCTTTCATTTTCTGCTTGGTTGAAATGGATCCTTCTGTGTGAAGGAATCTCTGTTTCTACCGGGATCATTGCTTCCGACCCGTATGCTAATGAGAAAGGAGTGTGCCCAGTCGCAGTTTTGTGAGTGGTTCTGTATGCCCATAGTGCAAGTGGTAGCTTATCGACCCAACCACCTTTTGCTCTTTCAAGTTGCTTTTTGATGGTTGATTTGATGATCTTGTTTACTGCTTCCACTTGCCCGTTTGCCTGCGGATGAGCAACTGCTGAAAAGCTTTTCTGGATTTTGAATCGCCTGCAAAAATCTTGGAATTCCTCGCTTTCAAACTGAGTACCATTGTCTGTGATTATTTTCTGAGGCACTCCATACCTACAAATGATATTCTTGGTCACGAAACTTATCATCTTTTTAGAGGTGATAGTAGCCAATGGTTCAGCTTCAGCCCATTTAGTAAAACAATCAACTGCAACAATAGCATATTTAATCCCTGATTTGGCAGTCGGTAGCAGCCCAATGAGATCCATTCCCCAAATTGCAAATGGCCATGGACTGACCATTTGTGTGAGTTCAGTTGAAGGTGCTCTAGGAATTTTGGCAAATCTTTGGCATTTGTCGCACTTTCGGGAATAGCTTGCAGCATCATGATTAATTTCTGGCCAAAAGTATCCGTATCGGAGAATTTTCTTTGCTAATTTTTGACCACTTGAATGATCACCACATTCTCCTCCATGTACCTCAGCTAGGATCGTTTTGGACTCTTCCCTGGATACACATCGAAGCAATGGCATTGAGAATCCCCGTCTGTATAATCGGCCATCCTGAATTACATAGCGAGAGGCTTTCCTTAGTAGCTTCCGTCTCTCTATCGAATTTTCTGGCAGAGAACCTCTGAGTAGGTAGTCCAGTATTGGAGTCATCCATGACTCTTGTTCTTGAGATACATTCATAATCCAGTCAATATCCATCTCGTCTATACTTGGTGCTGAAAGGACTTCTACGGGGACCAATCCCAATAGTTGAGCTTCACCAGAACTTGAATACTTTGCGAGGGAATCTGCCTTCATATTCTCTTCCCGAGGAATATGGCTTATTGAATAGTGATCGAGCTCACACAGAAGTTCCCAAGCCTTTGACAAGTAAGCGGGCAGGTTTCCCCCTTTCGTTTGAAATTCCTTCTTGACTTGGCATACAATAAGCTGAGAATCGCTAAAGATCTGTAATGCTCGTATGTTTAGTTCTTTAGCGATTTTCAGTCCTGCGATAAGAGCTTCATATTCGGCTTCATTGTTTGTTGAAGGAAATTCCAATCTTAGTGCGTAGCATAATGACCGACCTTCAGGAGTCTCAAGTACAACTCCGGCTCCAGAACAGTAATCATTTCTTGCACCATCGACATATAACTTCCATTGGATAGGGGAATTGTCGAACGTTTCTTCCTCACTATTACCCTTATCTGTAAATTCTGCAATGAAATCAGCTAAAGCTTGTCCATTGATTGCTTTCCGGGGATGATAAGTGATGTCGTACTGACTGAGTTCAATATTCCACTTTAGAAGACGACCCGAAGTTTCAGGGCGAAATAGGACTTGCTTTAAAGGTTGATCAGTGAGGACTCTGATAGGATGAGCTTGAAAATATTGCCTCAATTTCCTAGACGCAATTAGTAAGCAATAGGCGAGTTTTTCCAACTTAGAGTAATTCATCTCTGCCCCAGTGAGTCTTTTGCTGATATAGTAAACTGGATGTTGAATCCTTTTGTCTTCCCGTATCAGCGCTGCACTTAAAGCATGAGATGACACTGCCAAGTATATAAGAAGATCCTCGCCATCGCCAGGCCTAGAAAGTATTGGAGGCGTCTCCATATGGCGAATCAATTCATCAAAGGCTTTTTGGCATTCGGGAGTCCAAACGAAGTTCTTCTTTCCTTTCTTTAGGGCGTCAAAGAATGGGATGCATTTATCTGTGGCTTTGGAAATGAACCGACTCAAGGCGGCAACTTTTCCATTGAGGCTTTGCAATTCCTTCTTTGTTCTAGGAGCTTTGACTTCTTTCAAGGCAGTAATTTGAGCTGGACTAGGCTCAATGCCCTAGCGCTGACGAAAAACCCTAAGAATTTTCCGGACTCGACCCCAAACGTGCATTTCAGAGGGTTAAGCTTCATTCTGTATTTTCGGAGGACTGCGAACATTTCTGCCAAGTGTTCAATGTGATCCGCTGCTTTCTTAGACTTTACTAACATGTCGTCGACGTAGACTTCCATAGTTTTGCCCAATTGCGGTTTGAACATAGCATTAACAAGTCTTTGGTAGGTTGCCCCTGCATTCTTCAATCCGAAGGGCATAACTCTGTAGCAATAAAGACCAACATCGGTGATAAAGCTTGTGTTCTCCTGATCCGGTTCATGCATCATGATCTGGTTATATCCGGAGTAGGCATCCATGAAAGATAACAATTCATGTCCCGCTGTTCCATCTACCAGTTGATCGATCCTGGGTAAAGGAAAGCAATCTTTGGGGCAGGCCTTGTTCAGATCTGAAAAATCGATGCACACTCTCCATTTTCCATTAGCTTTCTTAACCAACACAGGATTTGAAACCCAATTCGGATATGTAGATTCTTTGATGAAGTTATTTTCCATGAGTCGATCAATTTCCTCTTTTAATGCTGCTGATCTTTCTGGACCTTGGGTTCTTCTTTTCTGTTTTACTGGTGTAAACTTTGGGTCGATATTCAGAGCGTGTACTGCAACTTCTGGAGATATTCCACACATATCAGCATGAGTCCAAGCGAAGACATCCAGATTTGCTTTCAGGAAAGATATCAAGATATTCTGAATTGATACATTAAGTTGTGAACCCACATTCAACACCTTATTTGGGTCCTTCGGGTCAACAGGTACCGGTACCGTCGTTTCAACCGGCACCACTCTATTCTCCCCTGCACTGGCTTTTCTGGGATCCATCTCTTTCCGTGCCCTGCTATGCTCGCCAGTGCAGGGTCCGCCCCGTAATTGCTACAAGGCTGGCTCTTTGATGCGAACCGGGGTGGCCGCATCCTTTCCCATTTCCCTTTTTCTTGACTCTCACAACTCTGTCAAATAGCACTCTCGCGCAGCATTTTGATCCCCTTTTATAACTCCTACTCCATTGTCTGTAGGGAATTTAATAGTGAGGCACCATGGGGCTAGGATAGCTTTGAACGCTGCGAGCGTTGGACGGCCAAGGAAAGCATTATAAGCAGAAAATTCATCGACAATCACAAATGTCTGCTTGCGGACTACTTTCCTTTCTCCTTCCCCAAGTTCTACAAGCAGATCGATGGTTCCTATTGGTTGCTTTGGCTCCCCGATGAAGCCAGCGATCTTCTGCGATGAGGCTTGTACATCGACCATAGGGATTTTCATTTGGTCGAATGTCTTTTTGAAGAGGATATTACATGATGCTCCGCAGTCAATGAGAACTCTTCTGACAATGGCCGGTCCGATACCAGCTGAGATGACCAAGGGATCTAGGGTAGGAGCTTCGATACCTGAGGAATCTCTGGCTCTGAAAATAATATCATCACTGAAAGTTTTCTGTTGTTTCAGGGGCGTAGTGTCTTCTAAAACAAAGACGTCTTCTTCGGCTGGAACATATTTCAAAGCCCTGGCATATCTCTCCATCTCTCCCCAGCTCTTGCCAGCTGGGTGAGGCCCTCCTGTAACGACATTGATGATGGGCCTTCCAGATTCATGCCCCGTAGCTTTCTCACCTATCCTAGGCTGATGAACAGGAGCCTGTTGCCCCTGACTTGACGATGCAGGATTGTTGTTATTCTTTTTCACGAATTGCTGCAGCTTGTTTTCTCTTAGCAATTCTTCAATCAGATTTTTCAACTGGCGGCATTCATCGGTCTCATGACCGGGTTGATTATGGAAGCGGCAGAACTTCCCACTTTGTATAGCCTTTTTTCCGGTCCTCAAAGGGATAGGTTTAGGGAGGTCAACAGAATCTTTAATGGCAAGGTAGATATGCTCCGGCGTGTCTGATAAAGGAGTATACTCTGATGGTTTGAAGGATCGGGGCTTCTTCGGATTACTCTGTTTCTTCCCATTGTTATTTTCCCTTTTTTGCCCTACAGATTCATTCTTGCGTGGAGCAACAGTGTTATCTTCAGCTTTTTCCGACACTGCCTTCACCGGTACAGGACGGCTTTCCAGGCGTATGAATTCATCTGCCTTTTTGTAGAATTTTTCGAGGGAGGTTGGCTCCTTCATGTTTAACCATTTCCCAAATTCGCTCGACTTATCAATAGCCCTCATCAGATAAGTCAATATCATTCGCGGTTCAGCATTGTCCACCTCTGCCAGCGCTATATTAAAGCGGTTCAAGAAAGATCTGATAGATTCACCAGGATTCTGTTCTATACTTGACAATGACATGATGTCTTTGGCCTTTGAAGCATATAGTCTAAACTGTTCCTTGAACTTTCGGGTCAAGTCTGAAAACTGATCAATAGATCGGACTGGCAACTTGGTGAACCACAGTAGAGCCACACCTTCAAGGTATACGGGGAAATATCGGCACTTTATCTCGTCTGAGGCTCTGGCACCTGTCATGTGCCAATCATATTTATACAAGAATTCATTCGGATCACTTGTCCCTTTGTAAGCTGGGATAGTTGGAGGGACAAACTTCCTTGGAAATTCCGCCTTTAAGATTTTCTCAGTAAATGGAGTTTTACTTAGGGAGAAACCCCATTCCTTCTCATCTTCAACCCTTTGCATACTTTCTCTCATGATTTGCCGGACCATTCCAGAAAGATACTCCTCATCATGTCGAGTTCCAGATCCACCAACCTCAGGAAGCGTTTGCTCAAAGGGACTGGCAGCCCTTTCTGGAGCATTCCTCTCATTAGCATCATGAATGTTGCCAGCATAATTCCTTCCATTACCAGCCGGTTGATTGTTTGCCCCGAGCAAATCATTCAACTTATTCAGAATTAGAGCATTTTGGGCACTCTGAGCTTCTAATTGTGCATTCTAGGCGTTTATCTGCTGGTTCAGTCCTAATATTACAGCATCCAACTCCGCTTTCGTAACCCCAGCAGACGGAGTGGGTTGATTAGGTACAGGGGAAGCGGAGGTTCCCTCTTGAATATTCCCAGATCTGACAGATCTACTCTTCCTTCCAGGGGCCATTATCTCGGATAGACTTCTGGTTTTCAGGGAAATTCTCTCTACAAACCTCTGTGAAGCAATGATGATAACTTGCCTGAGTTCAATTCTCAGTGAAAGCACCAAAAATGTTAACGCTAAAATTTGAACGCTAACACCCCGATGTATGAGTTGTAGTTGTGAAAGCACCACCCGACGACTCGGGAACAGATTACAAGCAGATAATAGCAGAAAAGCGGTAAACAACAACAATTTTATAGTGGTTCGGCTTTAGGGTATAGCCCACGTCCACTTTAAGTACTTTTATTAATAATCTCATTACAAGCTGATACAATTCTTCTCAAATACAATACACTTTGAATTACAAGAGACTTAGAACAAGTAGCTTAAACTTCGATGAAGATGAGAGTTTTCGAATCCATGGTGGATGTATGTGATCTCTTCTTGAAGTTGTTTGTAGCGTTCTTAATGTCTTGAGAGCTTCAAGTGTTGGATTGGATTAGTTTGGAATGCAGCAGAGTAACGGTGTTTGAAGGAAATCAGCCAAAAGTCCTCTTCTAGTTGGAGCTAGGGTCGTATTTATAGGCAATTCTAGGCAGGAAACATTACCAAGTCCTAAGTCGTAACCGACCTAAGTTGGGTCGTGGACGACTTAAATTAAGTCGTGGGTCAGTTGTCATTTAAATGCTGGGTCGAGACTTCTTCAAGGCATCCCTGCTGAACCCTAGATATATCACAAGTCCTAAGTCGCAAATGAGTCAACCGGTCCTCTCATAAGCGATGCGGCATTGAACCTTAACTTCGTAGTCTTAAGTCGTGTATGACTTACCATATGTCGTAGGTCGTGACCGACCTAAACTGATTCTCGGCTTGTGGCTTAACTGGGGTTAACGAGTCATGGTGCAGTATTGAATTTGCCTCTGTGGCCTTAGGTCGTGAACGACCTAGTAAAGGTCGTAAGTCGGTCACGATTTAGGCGCAGTCGTCTTAACTCCTCGTCCCTTGAGTTGTTAAGTCATAGTCCCTTTAAGTTGTTGGACCGTTATTCCCTTGGGTCATTTAGGTTGTGAAGGCCTTAAGTCGTAGACCTTATCTCGTAGACCCTTTAACCCGTGGAGGCCTTAAGTCGTAGACTCCTTAACTCGTAAAGGCCTTAAGTCGTAGATCCTATCTCGTAGACTCTTTAACCCGTGAAGGCCTTAAGTCGTAAACCTTAACTCGTAGAGGCCTTAAGTCGTAGATCCTATCTCGTAGACTCTTTAACCCGTGAAGGCCTTAAGTCGTAAACCTTAACTCGCAGAGGAAACTGGGTTAACAACTTGTCTTCACCCTAGCTAATTTTTTAACACATGTTACTTCAAGGGTTCATATCTCAACACTTGTAACAATTTATATTTATATTATTTTTAAAAGATTTTTAAAGCTTTTATATTAATTTTCCTAATTAATGAATACCTTTGTAAATAAATAAATTCTTTTCTAGATTTATATAAATAAATTTTCTTTAAAGAAATATAAAGTATAAACCGATTGTAATTTAAATTAAACCATATATAATATATTTAATCCCCTTTAAATGTAAATATAACACTTTTGTGCTTATTTTGCTATTTAATAAACATTAACTTGATTTGTATAAATAATTTCTTTTTAAGGAAAAAAAATCTTATCTTAAATTAAACTTATCCATATATTAAAATATCTTAAAGATATATATATATATTCATTGCAATTCAAATTTAAATCTAAATTCAAATCCAATTTAAAATCTAATTAATATTTATTCAGATAAGTTCGGGTTATCACAATCGTGTAGAATATATATGCAAGTATAAGTAACTAACTATATAATATATCTACTAAAACTTAATAGATGATAGTAGCGAAGTAAATTAAAATAATCACATCGGGATTTTATACTGGTTTGGACCTCCCGTCCTACGTCCAGTCCCGAAGCTCCTCTTCGAAATTTCCTTTCAACTTACCCTGACTTGACACGGAGGAATAGGTTTACAATAACTGAGTTTCCTTGTCAAGAGTTTTTTCTATAACAAGGATGTTGACTATTAGGTATAAATGCTTCCAATATATATATATATATATATATATATATAGAGAGAGAGAGAGAGAGAGAATATTGAATGAAGAGTTCATAACATATGGAAGAATTAAATACAGGTATTTGATTGCTTGGAGATCAGGTATAAATCAGAGTATAAGAGTTAAGAGCGTAAGTGAGTAAGGTGAAGTCTTCTCTTGAATTCCCGATTCTCTTTGTAGTGGTGGAGAGATCCTTTGTGTAGTTGCAACTGTTAGTAAGTGGTCAAAGGTTGCTTCTCATGGTGATAAAGAGTCGCAGTGAAGAGTAGCAAACGTGTCTTTTCAATTGTGATAGTTGTACTTTGATTTTACACTGCTGAGTTCAAAAACAGATGTTTAGAAAATAATTCAGACAACTGGTCTTCATATTTTTTTTTTGTCCGGTTGCATTTCAGACGTCTGAGTTCATTAACCAGACGTCTGATTCTTTCTGAGTTTCGAACCAAAGGAATCAAACAGACGTCTGGTTAGTGCACCCAGACGTTTGGATTTGTGCAAGTTGCTTTTTTTGTACCTATTTCATCCCTCTTCCAATTTTATCGACTTGTAGTCTCTTGATACTTCTTTTGAGTCTTGTTCTGGTCTCTTTGGTGATGTTACTTTATCAACCACCTGTAAATATAGATATATATGAAAATTCGATTTCCATTGTATAGTTGTTATCATCGAAACCATAGAATTGACTTCCTAGCAAGGTCTGCCAAGTACTTATAGATTTTCAGTCCTACGCCTGATCAACGTATGACCGAATTTCTATAAGAACTAGGATGGACTTGTTGAGACATCGGGTTAGAAAGGTATTTTTATAAAGCTATTTTGGCAATATTATATAGATTTTAAAAGTGTATTAAAAATTTAAAATGAGTTAAGAGTTAAAAATGTTTAAAAATAAATTAACTTATAATTCACATTATAATTTAAAATTCTTGCTTCGTTCCTTTTCGAGGACGAAAAGATTTAAAGGGGGAGGAATGTGATAACCCAGATTTTTGGACATCTATTAATTGGTAATTAACTGATTTTAACTATTGAAACACTGATTTATAAGTTAAACAGATATTTCTGATAATAGATATAAATATCAAAATAAATTTTTATATGATAAACTTCTTTTATAATTAAAATGTTCCGAATCTTATTCTTTTTCAAAACAAATAAAATATGTATTTGTTAATGTACATATATATATATATATAAGTAGATTGTAAATAGAAATTGAATTTTGAAAATTCAATATGTATATCTTAAAAATAAATTGGATTTAAAAACTCTATATTTTAAAAACTAGTATATGTATATATGGTTATTAATTTATTAAAAAAATTAAATTAGTATATTTTCTTTTAAAATGTTACATGAATAAATGTAGTGTGTGTGTATTTACAAATATATAAACATGATACATATATTAATAAAAACATAAGGAAACATTTAAATGTTGTTTTTGACATTTGTAGTTTGTGCATGCCATGCAAATAACAAGTGGCAATTTTGTTTCTTTAAAATTTAATTTATAATATAGTGTTAGAGAAAACTAGGTTAATACTTATTCTTTACAATCTTTTCATCTTTCATCATGCTCTAAAACCAAAACTAAAAGGGGGTCTAAATCAAAACCACAACAAATTTTTTCAAGTTTTCAATCTGAAGATCAAGCAAAGACCAACCAAACATAGATTAAAATCAATACCAAGCTTCAAACTCATCTCAAAATCAAATTTCAAGATTAATTGAAAATATTAAACCCTGTACTCTTTTTTCATTTTCTATGAGTAAACATTTATTTTAAAAGAAACTTAATCTGTGTTCGTGCACTAATGCTGGTGATAAATAATTGTTGTTGTGTTGAGAATATAATTTACATGGATGAATGTTTCCTAGAATATAATTAGACAACTATGTGTGTGTGTATATATGTGTGTGTGTGTGTGTGAATGTTTGTATATTGATATCTTGCTCTGTCTTTGTTTAAACGGAATAATAAGTTTCAAAAAAGTCCTAATCTCCTTTCCCAATCTCTTTTAGAATTTGACCTTTAAAAGAAAAATGTTAGTACCAATCAGATCCTATTTTTAAAAATAATTTCAACTGAATATATTGTGTAATTATTTCAAAAACAAGGAAGAACAGTGGAAACTAGTAATAGTCAGAAAAATCAAATGTCTAAATTATTCGTTTTGATTATGTAATCTTATTAGCACTTGAAAATGGTAAATTTTTATTTTAGTTTCATGATTTCTAGGCTCGTGGTTTTCGAGATAACGTAAGTTGAACGAAAATCATTTGTTTGTCGATTCCTGTTGATCAAGGGGAAGATGAGCGCCGCGATTAACGCTGAAGGTAGCTCGTGTGGAGGGTATCACGGGAAAAATGTCCGACGATTCTCTGGATCGCCATGGTGGCGCGGTAGGGTAGATTAAGGGTTTAGATTGTGTTTTTGGTCAGGGTTGTTTTCTGGGCAATTCCGTCCTCGTGGTGGCATCGAGAAGAACTGGAGGTGGACGGAAGGAAAGATGGAGGTCAAGCGAAGGTCCGGGCTTAATGACAGGTTCTCTGGTGAACGGAGATGGCGATGCGTGGTGGGTCTTGGCAAAGGGTTCTGGTGTCTGTTGTTATTCGCTCCTGCAATTTTGATTTGTGGGTTCGTTTGGGGTTTTGGGTAGTGGCGATCGAGGGCGAGGCCGTCGCCGACTTGATGGTGGTCGGAGCCTTGGTTGGAGTTGATCTGGTCTTGCGTACACGTTCACGTGTATCTTTGGATGTTTTGTTTGTTTTGCTGTGATGTAAGGGGAGAATACGTAGTTTGTGCTTGGGTTTGGACAAGGGTATTCACCAGGTTGGGCTTGGGATTGGATCGTGTTGGTTTCTATAGTTTAGAGTGGGAAGAGAGAATGGAAGGAGAATGATTTTGGACTGGGAATTGGGCCGATTCAAGAATAAATTATAAAGGTTTAAACATAAATTATTTAAGCTAACGATAATTAAATGTATGTTAGACATTTAATTAATTACATAAGTTTATCAAAGTAAAGGAATAGTAATAAAGGTTCAAAGAGGAATAATGAATGGGTTTTCAAAGAAAAAGTATTGAAACAAGCTTTCAAATAAGCTTCAAAAATATAAATTATAAAGTCAATGTTTTGAATTTAAACTGTTTTGATTTGAACTAATTATATATTAGTTACTTAATTAAATCAATCCCCAAGCGTTTCAAAAATAAAAAGGATGTAATTAAGTAAGAATTAAGATAAATGTATTGAACTTTAGTTAATCAAAAGGTCCCAAGTGATTTTGTATAAATTAATTTCAATTCTTTAATTTAAATATGATTTACATGGTTTATTTAAGCATTGATTAAGATAATGGGTTATCTTAGATTAATTAAGGGCTTAAGTAATGACGCAGCGGATTAACAGAAAATCGATATAACGATGAAAGTGTAGCAATCGGTGGATTGATGAATACCAAAATGCCCAAATTCGTTGATCCGAAGATACCGAATTCTAGCTATCTCTAACACGTTGATCGCGCACGATACCGTGAAAGAAGATCTTCAATTCTTCAAGCGTTGATCAAGCGCACTTGATTCCGCGAATCGGCTTCAACAATCGTTGATTCGAGCGCACTCGAATAACCGAAAGTGGAGATAGGAGATTACACTAAACTACCAATTTAAAATGAAAGCACACAGCAATCAACAAGAAATTTTATTCAAAAATCAACCAAGTTCCAAATGACAACACATATCCCCTATTTATAGTATTTCAAACCTGGCCTTAAGTCGTATGCGACTCACGACTCTTCTTGACTCGGCAGCGACACAACAGGTACACACAACACACGACTCATTATTACAACACGCTCATAGGTCGGCAGCGACTCATCATTACGCGTCTCATTACAATAGTTACGAATTAACGACACACGGCCTACGACTTAAAATATTTACAACCTCAGACAACACAAACGACTCAAAATACAACACAGGGTACACGACCCACGACTTAGTACAAACATGACTGACTTGTGACCTACGACTCAGCTTACGTTGGCAGCAGCTTATCATAGGTTGGTGCCGAGATAAGGTAGATGCGACCTAAATATTAGCTTCTGAATATCTTCATATGGCTTAACCCCAAACGACTCATCTCCTGAACGACTCATCTCCTGAACGACTCATCTCCGAACGACCCACTTCTTCCACTTCTCTGCTCTTGTTAACTCGTACACGACTTATGGATGAGTCGTTGTGTCGTGTATGACTCATCACACTCGAACACCTCAAACTCCTGCTAAGTCGTAACTCCTTCTCTTCAGACCTGTTAGGTCGTACCCCCCCCCCCCCTTCACTCGACCTGTTAAGTCGTGGACGACTCATGTTAGGTCGTGGACGACTAATATTTGCTTCCTTATCTCGTGACAACTTAGGTCGTGACCATCTTCTGTTAAGTCGGAAATGACTTAAAATCCCTGAATGACTTAAGGTTGTGGCCTTCTCCAAACGACCTAAAGACTGTGAACACTTCAACGTTACTAATTTCGTAGATCGTTCTGCATCAAGTAATTAAGGGTTAATTAATTAACTTAAGTAATTATAGGATAATTAATTTAATTAAAGGATAATTAATTTAATTAAAGGATAATTACTTAATGAAATTTATTAACGGATCAATAATTAACGTAAGTAATTAAAAGGTTAATTAATTATGTGAATAATTAAATGATTAAAGAATAATGAATTAATTTCAATAATTAATTAAATTTTTTAATTGATGTAAATTAAGCAGGATTTAAAGGTAATTAATTTATTTTGTGTTATTAAATTAATTAGATTGGATGACAAATTAATCTTGCTTATGGATGATTAAATTGTATTAAATGTTTGGATTAATGTCTCTAGTATGATAATTTGTGATGTTCTAAGGTATGATATGTTGGGTTGAACTGTGATAATGTGGGTTATCTATTGATAATGAATAGCTGTATAAATGTGACATCCTGCATTTAAAATTTATTATATTCACTTAAATAACCTGGATTAAAGATGACATTGGATTCGAAGAGACCGGGGTCGAGTATCAGCAAATGCCCGAAAGCACTTCAATTTGTAATCTACAATAATTCTTTATAGATTTGATTTTAGAATCAAATAGGCTGGAATGGAATAAATTAAGTAAATGGCCATTTAAACTAAGTAACAATTCTTAAATATTGCTTTGCAATAAATGATTGACTATAATAAGTTAAGAACTTGTAGTGAGTTACAAGTTACCCTGGTAGTCAAATAAGCTTTTTTTAAAACTTAGAAATTTCAAAATATTTGAGTTTACTCATGCTGGTATCCAGCCTGACCTGGGTGTTACTTTATTATAATGCTCGGGTCAGACGTAGTATTACAGATTTTCAGGTTAGGATGCTCTGGAGCTCAGGTGGCAAGCTGGATGGCAGGAACGTATGGAGTATACACCGCTGTGTATTTGAGATTATGTTGATAGTAGACTGGGGCAGATTATTATGACTGTCCAGTCATTTATGATGATTGTACTCTGATATATTAAATGTGAACTAAAAGTTACAACTTTCTTTGTATAAATGCTATTATGTGATATTTTATTTCAAATCCGCTGCAAATGTGAGATTCTATGCTGTTTTTTTATGTTTCTTCTTCTACCTCTTTTCTTCTTTACCCTAACAATATGTGATTTCTGGCATTCAATTATTCGGCTCTTTTACAGTGAATGTATTTGTGTCGAATTTTCGAGGTTAAAAATTCCGTGTCGTTACAATATTTCTATGCGTTGAAATAAGATATTGTTGGAAATATCCTATTGTGGATTTAGGGATTTGAAATTGTTTCAAACGTTGGAATATTCAGAGAGATTTGAATATATATATTTGTAAAGGTATTTTAAATGAATTTTTTGAAAAGATTTAATAAAATATGGGCCCAGTGACTGCTTATGTGTATAACTTGGTAGTTAAATAACTGACTATCAAACCTGGCCAATTTCATTAATAGTTTCGAAGAGACTGGTGTCCATTTAATTATCCGAAAACCACTTTGATCTGATTTGTGTGTTACGTATTATGATGTCTCAAAGTTAATGGAGATGGTGATATTGAAGGAGATTCGGTTTGTTCAAACCCAGAACAACTTGTATGGATGAATATTGTCATTGCATTGTTGCTTGGAAGGCGATGTTAGCATTCCAAGTATATTTATGCTAAATCTAAGGTAATAAGCATCCTCAAGCCTCATCAACCGGGAATGACTAAAACTAAGAAGATGTAGTAGGTCTAAGTGGGTCACACCCAAGTAGGGTATGTTATCATTTTTCAAGATACCCTTGGATATATTATTATTATGGATATGGTTGTGCATGAAAAAGAGAGCGCTCGATAGGTTGTGAACAACTAGGTGATAACATACTCGGTACTATCCATATAGCGACCCACCATTCCGTACCCTTTGGGTTTATAATAATGCATTCTTATCAAGCCTAAATTGTACGAAATAGCGAATGACTAGGGTAAAGAAGAAAAAGAGAAAGAAGAAAATAGAACAACCAAAAAGAATCTCACAGTCGCATCGGAATAAAATATAATATATAATAAAAGAATTTTATACAAAAGAATCTATAGTAGATTTATATTTACAATCATTAGAGTACAACAGTCAATACATCAATCTGGATAGTTATAATAACTTGTCCTCATATAGCAGAAATATAAGTCATGTACGGAAATACATCACTGTCGTTCAGCTCGTCTCCTCATCTCCATAGCATCCTATTCTGAATCTGTAATACTCTGTCTGGACAAAGCATTATAATAAATAACACTCAAGTAAGTCCGGAAAACCAGCGTGAGAATACACACTCAATCTGAATTATCAAAGTTATCAAAACCCTTTGGAAAATCAAAAGTATCTCGTAAGACCGCGTCACACACAAACACGATGAGTTTTCCCTTACTATAACAAAAACATTTTTAGAAAATCCAGTGAAATTATAATATTGTCTAAGTACAAATACTTATTCAAATAGCAGAAGTTGTTACATTAATTAAATTCCAACATACTAGGCTCTGCAAACAAAACCATAAAGGCTCGCATTAAAAAATTCTATAAGTTCTGGAATCCATCAATTAATTTTCTTTAAAATCGATTTCACTAGTCTATAATTCCCACCACCCATTTCTAACTTCATTTATGAATTCTAATTCATTTTTTTCAAAGTTCTCTTATTTCAATGGTTGGGAAATTTCCCTTAAATTTTCGAGAATTCCACTATAAGATTTTTCTTTTTAAAAACATAAACATTCAACGCACTCCATTTATGAATCTTGTGCGCATTTATAAATCAATTCCAATTACTTCCCAAATCACAATATACATAAAAAAATTTCAAAAGAATAGTTATTTATTTCAAAACACGTTTAAGTAATTTATTTAAATATCAAAGCATTCTAAATCAAACGTCAAAACTCATTCCCGCTCATTTTTCTACAACTAATCGGTTTACTAAGCTGATTATAAAATTTTGAATTTTATTTCAATTAATATTTGGTACTTGAAAAATGCACTTCCGAATATTCCAATAATAACTAGCTTTTAATTATATAGCTTAATAAATAAAATTTCCTTTTAAAAAAAGTTAGTTTCTTAATAAAAGTATTTTTTTTCTTTATAAATCCCAATAACCAATTTAGCTTATAAACCCCCCTTGATTCACAACACATCAATCCCATTCCTATTCCCTAACCATTATCACTTTTCAAAATAGATTCCATTATTTTTCCCAAAACCTATTTTCATATCTCCATATAAATTCACACTTGGAATCTTTTCCACTTTATCAATTGGCATCCTTTTTACTTATTCATAAACATTATTTATAAATTTATAAACTCCTTAGGATTTCATTTGTTTATAAAAACTAATACCTTTTGTAATAATCTTATTTTATAAATCCATTTCTTAATAAATTACATATATTTGCAAATCTATTTAAAATATCGATTTCAAACTCCTTTTCATATTTTCCAACAATATCGTATAAATCCATTGTTTAAAAATCGTTTATATAAACTATTTTTAAATCTCTTTTTAAAATATATATTTCGAATATTTAAGTACAACCCAAAAATAAATTTATCTTTTTATCCAATCAATTTTCTTTTAAAATAATCCAAATTTCGATATACATATTTTTATATTCAAAATCTCCTTTTAATTCCTTCAAATTCAAAAAAAATATTTACGGTATTTAAAATACCAAAATTCATGCCGGTGCTACTATAGCATCCAATAAATTTACAACATAACAATAATCTATAACAGATTATTCTAACACATCACATATTACTATATATGAAAAATAATCAATATAAATTTGAGGAATCCATTTGGATCCCTCTAACCTATTTTCCTGCATCCGCAGACGTTAATACAACATAAAAATACCAATCCCACTTCAAGGAGGATATCACGATATGTAGGATTATCCGCTATTATGCGAGGTGCATAGGGTCTCATCCGCTCCAATAGGCGGGAATAGTCATCCAACTACTAATATATAAGCTACTATATATAATATCACCTTCAACTGATAATAATTGATCAATTCTATCAATCAATCAATAATTAATTTTAATTATTTAAAATTAATACTAATCATCCAAATGAGTGTGATTTACTCACCTTGATTTTTATTTGCTGTCCGTTCCAATTTTAAATCAAATTAAACAACGTTCAGTTTAATTTAAAATCCCAGCTATCTTCAATAAATTTCGAATCAATTTTTGTTGGGAAATTCTAACATCGTAAGAGATAGTTGTACCATTTATAAGCATTCAAATTTGTAACCTATAATTATTTAAATTATTTATAAGCATTAACAGTTAACTAACCTCAACCCAAATACCCCACTCATCGCAATAACATCTGCAGATCGTGCTGCAATCCTCCTTCCAATCGCAAAACCAACACCTAAAAAACACGCCTTCCACCGCCTGAACCAAACGCCAGCAACCGCCTGTTCCTGGAACAACTCCACCATCACTGTACCTTTCCGAGTACGCCCAATGCTTTTCTTGAGTCAAACTGAAATGAGCTCGAAGTTTGCCATCCTTTAGTTTTCGTGCGCAGTCTTGCCTCCGACCTAGCTCTCCCGCCGAGTTCAACTTGTGACAAAACCCCTAATTGAGCAGCCCTCCAATCGACTACGACATCACCCTACGTCACTGTCTTCGCCCAGACATTATGCTTCTGATCAACGCGCACGACCCTTGCGCCCAGAAATCATGACTCGATCGCGGAACCATCTTCCTAGGTCGCTTCGTCCACCTCTCCTTATATGATTCAGACGACAAACACCAATTTGCGATTGAACTTGATCACTCTTCTTTTTTTTCTTTAAAATGAATTTTTATTTCGTCTTCGTTCAATTTAAAGAGAGGAGAGGAGGAACGTGTTTTTATTCAATTTCTTTCTTTTGTTTTTACTTAATTTGAGAATAAGATCATGATTTTAAAGATGAATTATTTCTCAAGAGCAAAAAATAAAAGTGTACGTTATTTTAAAGAGGAAGGAGGCACGATCTGATTGAAATGAAAGAGGGGAGGGCTTGTGTATAAATTAGGGCTTGCTTCAGAAGAAACGAACGACATTGACTTTTCCAGTTTATAATATTATTTAATTACAAATTATCTCGTTATGAATATCTTGAAATTTTGAACTCCTAAGGAGGCATGCCGCTTGGCATTCCTAATGTTATACCGCTACTCTAAACTCATTGGAACAAATTTCGAATTTTATAATATGGTTTGTATTGTAATATTGACAGCCAAACACACCAGTATGTTATAATAATTTCTATAAAATTATTTCTTCATATCAAATATGTAATTTGGGTAAAATTATTTCATTTACCCGCTTTAAAACCATATTGCATCGCTTTATCGTGTTTAAATGTTTAGAAACTATAATCGATTTAATGGCGTCCTACTATTCGAGCCAAACCTATATGTCACTCAATAGATTAATCAACATGGTATAAAACCATTTCTATTCACTAATAAATGCGCTCTCATATCTATTAATAGTTTAAACTCATTTTAGGGTACTACTATCCCTATTTATAATGAGTAATTAACACCAAAGCCAAGGTTCCCACTAAACCTTCAGCACTGTACTAAATGTAGCGACCCGCCATTCCATACCCTTTGAGTTGATAACAATTCATTCTTATTCAACTCAAATTGTGTGGAAGAGCGAATAACTAGGGTAAAGAAGAAAAAGAGATGGAAGAAAATAGAATAACCAAACAAAATTTCACAATCGTAGCGGAACAAAATATAATATATTATGACGTCCCGCCTTGCATTCCATAGAAAGACGTATCGTAATTTAGAAAGAAATAGGTAGAAAATAAAATCGAGAATATCACAGTGGAACGGAAAAGTATATTACATCATGTTGACTCCGCCTCGACCATGACTTACCGACCTAACAGTTAGAAGCATGCCGACCTAAGGCCTAAGGGGTATGCCGACCTAACATTCAACGTAGATACCGACCTAACTGCCTTATCAGGGAGACCGACTTAAGGCTCAAAGGGTTACCGACTTAAGGATTTGATAGGCATACCGACTTAAGAAATACCGAGTTAAGGCTAAAACAGTGGACGACCTAATGTGGGTACTGGCTTAAGACTCAGAGGATGCCGACTTAATAGGAAGGCCGACCTAAGGCCTAAAAGAGATGCCAACTCAGTGACTTGACCGAGTTACCGATCTAATGTTTTACCATGTTGGCGACCTAGAATAGTTACCGACCCAAGTCACAACCGATTTAGGACCAATGTTAGCTCGTTCACGACTCAAGAAAAGGAAGATGAGTTCAGTGCAGCTACTCAGCACAGCAGCCTCTTAACTCGTGCACGATTCAGCTCCCAGTTATCTCGGTCACGACTCACGACCTAATTTGAGTCGTGAACGACTTAAAGCTATTAAATGCAAACCCGAGGCCGTATTACTAAGAAGGGGTAGTGTTGACTCGGAGGCGACCTAGGACTTGTGCAAGTGAACTCCTGTGAAGCCATGAAGGGGCCAGATGGACCGGCCACGACTCATATTAAGTCGGCTACGACTTAACTTAAATCGGCCACGACTTAGGACTTGGCAATAATTCCAGACCGAAACTCTCTATAAATAGGCAACTACCTCCAACATTCAAAGGACCTTTGGGGGGGGCACATTCTCTTGAGAGACCGTTACCTTGCTGCATCGAGAACTCCATCAACACTTAGAGCTTTCGAGATCAAAGGAATACTTCGAAGAACTTCACGAAGAAACTACACATCTTCAATTTGAATTCAAGGATTTTAATCGACATAGAAGCTTGAGCTACTTGTTCCAAAACTCTTGTAACTTGAAATATATTGTACTTGAGAAGAGTTGTATCAGCTTGTAACGAGATCATTAATAAAAGTACTTAAAGTGGACGTAGGCTATACCCTTAAGCCGAACCACTATAAAATTGTTGTCGTTTACCGCTTTTCTACTGTTTTCTGCTTGTAATATGTTCCCGAGCTTTCACAACTATAACTCATACACCGGGGTGTTAGCGTTCAAATTTTAGCGTTAACACATCACATAAATATTACACAGTAGTCATTGATTCCATACATCAGAGTCATTCAGTTGTACAACATTATATTAGACAGTTGTGATGACCTGCCTATCTGTTACAACCCAAAATGCAAATAAAGATGCTAATCAAGTGATATAGATATATATAGGTATGCCAAGTCTCCCACTCCAAGTCCTCTTCACAGTACCTCAAGCCAACCTGAATCACTTAGCTACTCATAAAAATTTGAGTACCCAAGAGTTTAAGAAAACAAAAAATAAACTCCGGGTCAGACATGGGTCTGGTGTGAGTAAATGGTTTAAGTTGTTTAACTTAAAAGATCATTTGAAAACAAGGGTATCTCGTAAGACTCGCCACAAATAAACATGGTCAAGTTTTACCCTTACGATAACCAAAACATTTGATAGGAAATCCGGTTATATTACAATAATGTCTAGGGTTTTCAATATAAAATAGAAAATAGTTGGAATGCTTACATCTCATGTTCCAACATAGTTGGGCACAATCAAAACCATATGGGCACTTATTGGAGATTGGATTCCATATAATGGTAGGGCTAATGGGGTACCGCCCGTCACAGTACCTGGTCTAGATCAGTATACCTAGGATTCCCCATGATCCCCTGCAACATAAGACAGAAGCTATCCCTTACTAGATAGTCCGAATAAGACAACCCCGCGGTTGTGCCAACTACCGCCCACACAGCCGAATAAAAGGGACATGTAGACAGGGGAAAATCTTATCCTACTTGGGTGCTGTCCTCTTAGCCTTGCTGCACCTCCCCTGTTTTAGCCATTCCTCGTTGATAAGGCTTGAAAATACGATTACCTCTATAGCATATATATCTTGGAATGCTCATCGTCCTCCAATGATGATGGTCTGATAGCATTTTCCATACGAGTCCGTTCTGGGTGCGTACGGAACCGAGGCACTATCTCCACTACACTTAATTTGGAATCACCCTCAGAGTTAACGACAAATGGCCCTTGCATTCTGAATCTTCATTCCATATCTTCCCTTAAGATTTCACGACCTATCGTTTATTTTGGATCGATGTGGTTTTCAGAAACAATTTGATACCTAATCCCGGTCTCACCGAAATACAAATGCCGTCTTTTAAGACCAAGTTGTTTAAGTAATACAATTCAATTTAATTCAAAATATCATATTCATACAGAAATTCATCATAGATATCTAAAACATCTCACATTCGTCAATAGTTCAATTAGGACATTTCATACCATAGAACATCACAAATTATCATACTAGAAATATTAAATAATCAAAACATTTAATACAATTTAACATTCATAGGCAAAATTAACTGGTCACGCCATTTTTAATTAATTAATTTAACAAAAAATAAATTAATTAGTTATAAAACCTGCTTATTTACCTTAATTAATTCCATGCCATTTATTATTATTTTAATTAATTATTGAAATTAATTAATTATCATTTGCAATTACTTAAGACTTTATTTAATTAGAAGTTCAAAACATTTATCTTGACCATCTACTTAATTATGTTATTAAATTTATTTGAAAACACTTAGGAATTAAATTAAATAATTAATCTAATATATAATTATCCTAAACTAAATAAATTTAAGTTCAAACATTTAACTTCATAATTCTTGGGCTTGAAACTTGCTTTGAAACTTGTTCAAAAATTACTTCGAAAACTTGTTCATAAACTTACACTTTTTTTTAAAACTTGGTTAATTTATTTTATTTTTCTAAAACATTCGGGCCAAAGCCCAAAAATCCCCAGCCAAAACTCAATCTTCCCCGACTCTCTTCCTTCCTTAAAATTTTGCTAAATCACTTGCGTACAAACCTAATCCAAACCCTTATAACCCGAGCCCAACCCCTTCTATCCCCTCTCCTTCTCTCCTTTCCACTCTAATCTGCAGCAAAACACTGATAGACAGGCCCTTCTGCACATGCGCAAGGCAACGTAGCCACTCCGACCATCATCGATGGTCCCATTAAGTCATCGTCAACCTTGTAGACTTCCCTAACCACCCAGAATCCATGCCCAAACGCTAAAATCTTCGTCTTACATCCCTCTACCTTTTTCCCCTCCTTCGGTCCATTCCGATGGCACCATGACACCGCACATGCCCAACCACTAACCTCGACCTGAACGAGATCTAAAACCCTATATCTTCCTTGTCGTGCCACCACAGCAAACTAAAAACCCTCCGGCCATTTTTCCCAAGCTCCTCGACCTGCAAGCTAGCTCCAACAATAGGTTTGACTTCCCCAGAACCTCCGATCGATAAAACTCAACAAAAACCCAATTCCCGTTCAACTCACAAAATCTCTACATGTTATAACTTAAAAAGCTTGATAATATTATTAAAAATCATAGTTTTCGAAATCAAATCTGATTATGAAATTGAAACTTAAAATTAAAATAGTCAATTCCTCTAATATATTACATTTCTACTATAATTTCTGTTTTCCCAGCAAAATACATACTAGTTTCACTTATAATTATTTTTCAAAATAAGATTTAGTTAATAGGAACAAGTTTCCTTTAGACATCGTAAACTAAAATTCCTTAAATGTAGAGAAATGAGTTTTTTTTGAATAAATTTTTAGTCTGTTAATCAAAACGGAGGCATGCATGTTTACACACTGGCATGCACACAGTAATTCATCTTATATTCCAACAAAAATGCAATTCTACATCCATGCAAATCACATTCAACCCATTTCTGCAATCAATGTTACATGCATAGGTCAATAAAGAGGATTTAGCTTTTAAAAAGTTAAGTTTGCTCACTTAGACTTTGAATAGAGAAACTCGGATGTTTGAAGTTGAAAACTGTAATTATATTGAAAATGCAACTTGATTTAGTTTTTAAAGCTGAGTTGAACTTGAATTGAATCTTGCTTTGCTTCAGTTTTGAAACTTGAGAGAGTTTGATTGTTGTTTGGTTTTTAGTTTGGTTTTTCTCTGGTTTTTAGTTTGTTAAAAATGAAAGAAGGAAAAGAGTTGAGACATATATATATATATATGTATGTATGTATGTATGTATGTATGTATGTATATTGGTGTATAAACTATACAACTCCGGTTTCTTATTTACATTATATTTTTATTTCTTTTTATTAATTTTTGAAAATGAGGAAAACAATAAATTTGACACTTGTACACAAGATCTCTTTCTAGCTTACAAATGGCCACAAGTGAATATTTTATATTTTTTTATGTCTTATATTTTTATTTTTATATTTACTTATTATTTATTTTATGTAACTTCAAAAGAAATGATATAAAACCTATTTATTTATTCTTATTTTATTTTAAACTTAAGTGATTACTACTTAAATTTAATAACTATATATATACTAGTGTCTAAAATATAGAGTTTTAAATCTTATTTACTTTTGAGATATATATTTTGAATTTCAATCATATTTTCATTTACGATACACACACACACACAATATATATATATATATATATTAGATAGCATATTTATTGCTTAAAAGATAAATTGGGAAGATTTAAATAATTGTATAAGAAGATTATTAGTTTAAGATTTGCCAAAAATCCCGTGATATTGCATTCCTCCCCCCTTAAAATAATTTCGTCCCCGAAATTTTAAAGCTAAAGATAACCAAAAGTTTTTGTATTCAAACAACCAAGCATACACATCAGTCATATACTAACAATCAAAATAAACAATTCATTCAAACAAACAATCCTAACTACAAACAAACAATCCTAACTATCCTAACACAATTCCAAACTGGCCTTCCTAATACTATCTAGAGTTTTCCAAGTACAATCTCTAGGATCCCCACTCCAATATATCTTAACTAGCTTCACCACTTTGTTCCTGAGCTCCTTCTCATCTCGGTCTACAATCTAAACTGGATGTCTGGCCATAGTTAAGTCTAGTTTGACTTCCAAGTCTTCCTGAACTACTGGTTCTACAACCAGTGATGGGTCGCATACGTACTTCCTTGAATGAGTATGTGAAATACATTGTGAATCCCAGCCAACCATTCCTGTAACGACCCGAAAATTTCGATCCCGAAATTTCCAGATAGTTAGTGGAAAGAAGAAAAAGAAAGAAGAAAGAGAAAGAAGAAAAAAACAGAAAAGAAACACATAATCTCACATTCGCAGCGGATCAAATATATTATCAAATAAAATAGCAGTTATACAAAGAAAACTATATCAGTTAATTTAAAATTTAAATACATCGGAGTTACACATATACATAAATACTGGAGAAAACAATCATGTCCAAAGACTACAATATCACAGTGAAAACTCTCCATACGTCCCTGCCATCCTGCTCGCCTCCTGAGTTCCAGAATGTCCTTACCTGAAAATTTGTAATACTCGGTCTGACCCGAGCATTACATAAAAGTAACACCCGGGTCAGGCTGGAAACCAGCGTGAGTAAACCCATTCAACAAGAATACAGAAGCAAGCAACACTTATAAACCCGGGGTACTTATGTCAATTTACAAATTTACAATTTGTCATCACACCTTAATTTCTAAGTACCAGACTTAGGTTAAATGGACCCATCCATTTCATTCTATTGATTCCATACATCAAATTATAAAGAATCGAAGTGGTTTCGGGTATTTACAAATACCCGACTCCGATCTCTTCGAATCCAATATCAACTTAAATTATTCAAGTGAGATACAATTCTACTTAAAATACAGGATGTCATAGTAACTCATTATCAATAAATAACCACATCCTCACAGTTAAATCAAACATTTCATGTCACATAGCATTACGAACCATATATTTGGGATAACAATAACTCAAAGGCTTCCACCATCATTCTATTTATTCTTTAATTACATTTAAGTAATTAACCCTTAATTAATTCCACAAATCAATTATCCTTAACCAAAAACAGTAATTAACCTTTAATTACTTTATTAATTAATTATTATTTATAATTATTAATCACCCTTGATTAACAATATCCAGTAATTAACTATCCTTAATTACTTCATCAAATAATTAAGTACTCCTTAATTAATTATCTCTAATTAATCCCTTGATTAATTATACAAGGTAATTTAATCCAAATTTCCCTCGTTAATAAATCACTTATTCAATTAATTACATCCAGTAATTATCCATTATTACTTACCTAAATAGTTCACTTATCTAATCATCAAGTGAATATTCCAAAATAATTAAACTGAATTAACTATCTTAAACTAAGCAGATTAAATTCAATTGATTACAATGAGTAATTAATCCTTTAATTACTTCCATTAAGTAATTATACTCTAATTACTTTATTAAGTAATCCCCGTTTAATTAATCACATCAAGTAATTATCCATTTATTGCTTCTCTAAGTAATCATACTGGATTAATTCATAAT
Organism: Allium cepa; assembly: GCA_030765085.1. Lineage (NCBI taxonomy): Eukaryota > Viridiplantae > Streptophyta > Magnoliopsida > Asparagales > Amaryllidaceae > Allium > Allium cepa. The sequence continues at coordinate 743,324,623 of CM060931.1, read as the reverse complement.
TTAATTATTATCTTTAACTAATTATGGTAATTAATTAAGATTAATCACCTTAATTAATTTATCAATCATTCATCACCCAAACTCTAGTTAATGATTTATCTCTTAATTATATTCATTAACTATCCAATAATTATCCCATTAAATAATCATTCTTAATTACAATAAGTAAATAAAAATTTTATTTTATTAATTACTCTTAATTTATCTCAACCTTAGTTAATTAAAACAAATTCTTTATTAAACTTAAACTTTATTGTAACATTAAACATTACTTTAAATTTGGAATTAATTACAAAATCAATTCTGATATAATTTTTTTAAATAAGACAAATTCAAAACAATTGATTTTAAAGTTAAACTTGAAAACTTGTTCAAATAACTTATTTAGAAACTTAGTTTATTTTTCTTTTAACCTAGAAACATTTCAAAGATCAAAGTGTCATCGTTTGCCCTTCAAAGCATTCCCTGTACAACAGAAATTGGACCATCATTAGAACCTGAGCCCAATCCCTTCAAACCCGATCCAAACATGGAACACAATCCCTTCTTTCCTGCTTCGAGCGAATATCTCTTTGTGTTAAACCCGAGATTTCCGCTACACAAACTCGAGTCAATCTTCGAGAAAACAAGCAAAAACCCGAGTCCCCAAACCCTATTCCCTGCTTCGAGAAATAACCCTGCAAACCCGAAGAGAACTTCGTGCTTCCCTCTTCTCCCCAGAACCCATACCTCCTGATGCACGCAGCCGTAGATGGTGCACGTGCACCATCGCTGTCGGCCACACAAGGTCGTCGCGACAATCGTCGCCGATCACTCTAACACTCGTGAGCACATCCATAAACCCAGAACAAACAAAACGTTATCATATCGAATTCGAGCATCACACCCGAACAACTGCAGAAAACATCGTCCACCAATTCCATCGCCGCCGGCCAATCCAACACCGATGAACATCGCTGTTCCTACCACAGAACTGCCATGTCTCGTACTCACTTAACCTCACGTCGCGATCGCCTCCAGTTCAACATACATGTCGCAAAATCCACTTCAGTCAGCCGAAACATAAACCAAAATAAACCCTAGATCGATCCATTCCCATTGATTCAACAATTAGAAAAATTCTTTTGCATTTTTCCCTTCATCCATGATACATAAGCAAGCTTCATCCAAAATTTCGACAACAATTAATGAGTAAATCATCGGCAATCGCCCAAATTCCCAATTTCGAACAAAACCAAATTTCTCATCAATTTGTCAACTAAAAATTATGATATTAACTCCTAAATTCATGATTTCCTGCCATGATTACAATCATGCAATCAAAACTCAAAATTTAATTAATTAATTTTTTTGACCCATACTTTGATTTTACTGTAAATTTTAAAAAATGAGCTAATTATTCACTTTTAAAACTTACAATTATTTTTAGATGATAGATTACTTGTTTACAAACAACCTTTGTTTACAATTCATAAGCCAAATTTAATTCATCAATTAGTTATTTAATTTATTATGAAAATTGAAACTGTTATTATCATACAGAGTGTATGCTTTACCACACAGGTATTCAAATGAAAGAAGATAAGCATGCATCCATTTAAATCCAAGAAATCAGGTAAATCATCATGGATTCATACGCATAACTAAATGGAATCCAAAATAAACTGTCTTTAAGAATTCATTTACTCACTTTGATTGTAGAAACAGAACAGTCCTCTCTTCTTCTTCTTTTTTCTTCTTCCAGGTTTGATCTCACTGCATTCTTCTAGAATTGATTTGCATGTTGAAGAATTCTCTGAGTTGTTTGATTCCAAATTGCATGTTGATAAATCCTGAATTGTTTGTTGATTTTGAACTGCTTGATTGCATTGATGAAGTTGCTTCTCTGATTTCATTTGAAAATCTTGCATTATGTTGGAATTTCCAGATTCTCTTTTGTTTCAGATTTCTACAGCTTTCTATTTTTTTTTAGATTTATTTCTCATATCTTTGGTTTGTATTACATTTTTTTTTAAGATGAGAAAGAATTTTTTTTATTTAGATGAAGATTAAGAGTAAACTCCTTCTTCATATTTTACAAATTTTAAATTTAAATTAAGTCACCAATAGAAATGCCACTTGTCCCCTTTAAGATTTAATTTTCTTACACCTAAGTCTTTATGTTGACAAGTGTTTTATTATTGATTTACAAGTGTTTTAGGTGTTTAATTAATGTTTTACAAATATTACTTTTCTTATTTACAAATTTATTTAAGTTATGAATAATTAAATATGTAATATTCACATGAATATAACGTGTATTTATTTTATATAAATAAGCATTAGATTTTTGTAAATATACATGTGAATTTATATAAACATTTATTTATACATAACTTATGTTTTTGATCAAATCAATATAACATATATTTAAATATACTCACTTTTTAAATTTCAAATTCAAATTCAATCCTTTAAATTCCATTAAAAATTCAGTTCAAGATCTATTCAAAATAAATACATATATAAACAATCTTGTCTAACTTAAATAATTTACTTATATAAACAATTATCATTACTTATTATGAAAAGAATACTTTGTCAATTTTAGGTTATTATATTAAGACATGATCAAATAAATATTTACGATTAGATTCATTCGTTAAATCTACAACTTAGTATTTCTATAAATTAACCCAATTATTATCAATTAATAGATACTCCAAAATCCGGGTTATTACATTCCTCCCCCCTTTGAATCTTTTAGTCCTCGAAAAGGAACGAAACCAGAGTTTATTAAGATGCTTACTTTTTAGAAAAAATTATTCTTTGAAGCACTTTTAAAATCTATATAATATTATAAGATAGCTTATAAAAATATCATTTTATAGCTCGATGTTTCAACAAGTCCATCCTCGTTCTTATAGAAATCGGTCATACGTTGATCAGGCGTAAGACTGAAAATCTATAAATACTTAGCACACTCATTTACAACACCCAGTGAAAATACTTGGAAAATAATTTTATTGAAAACATAGAAAACAATTTTTGAAAATAGAGGATATATCTTTGGTGAGAATGATCTGGAAATCATCACCCCCATCCATAGTCGCAGTTAACCCGATGGTTACGTTGCCATCCCGACAAAATCCACAGATAACTGTAGGCCTCCGCGCCCCTCGATTACACCATGGAAACCGCTACAGATCGCAGCTACAACTGGGGTTACGTGGCTATCACAGCAAAAACCCATATAACTGTAGGCATCAGCGCCCTCGAATTTCGCTGCCAAAAGAATGAAACTTCTCCACTCCACTTGACCATAGATCGCAGTCTACCGATGTTGCGTTGTCTTCCCGACAAAATCAAGTGTAGACCGTTGACACTCATCCTCCACACGATTTTCGCTATGGTCCCCACAGTAGATCGCGGTGACATCGAGTTCCACTGTCGTCACAGCATAACCCAAACGCCTCTGTAGGCATCAGCGCCTTCGACTTTCGCTACCCAATAATCCTCAGGAACTAGTTTCATCCGGACTCCTCACAGGATCAACTTTAGAACCCCCCTTGGGGCTCAAGGCAGCACCACCCGGCGGTACTCCTGAGAAGTCCATTCCAAGGGAGCGCCTTTTTCCCCAGAGCCATTATCAAAACACTTTATACTATACATATATAGTATCTTTAAATCATACACCTAGTATGATCTCATTCAAAGATCTTTTATATAAAATCGATTATTTCAAAATCGATAATTCTCAAACTAGGCTTTCCAAATTCAATATTGATTTTACCCAAAATCAAAAGCCTTTCCAAATCTAAAGGTTCCCAAAACCTTTTTCCAAAATCCTCATATGATCCTTTATATATATAGATATATATATACATAGATATATATAATTTTTAAAACTTTGGATCATTTCAAACTTGTATAAAACTCCTTTATACTTCAAACACTTACAAAAACCATTTTCTTCCGGCAAAAGATTCATCAAGGGGAGTTTTATCTTATATAACAAAGATATATAACTTTGTTTATTCATAATCAAATATTCAAATTTGATTACACTTTACAAAACCACTTACCATATCACTTGCTTCCATAAACAAAATTTCAACCATAGAAATATCCAATTTCCACTTTACTTCATCATATATTTCACAAAATATATATTTTTCATTTCAAAAACCATTTCACATTTCTTATCCACAAATTCCCGTATCAATTTTATTCGAATCCGTACGATGTACACATATCATCCGTACGCTATACCAATCTGATCGTTCACTCGATCACACAATTTCATTTCCGAACTAGTATTGTCCACCCGACTTCCTAGTGCGGACACAGATCTAGTTTCTTGATCAGAAACCGTCATTCTCCTTGCATAGCTTAACTATGATAGAGAATATTCCGAACCAATCAAAAATCCATATCCAGGTTCGCCGTCGAAAATCGAGTGAAAAATCCTACCCGGATCGATTTGACTATCTCGAAATTTTGTGCTCGAATCTGGATCAAATCACTATGCGTATAGAATAACATACGTACACCCTATGTATTTATCTTTATTGGTTATTAGCCAAATAAATTCCATTTCTACTCACATTCACTTTGATTTTCATTCACTTACTCACAATTGCTTTAATCCATTTGGATTATCACCTCTATTCTTATCTCGATTGGGTATTTAACCATTAACAGTTTGAACTCCGACCAGTTTATTTAGAAAATAGCTTGAATTTTTTTTAAAAAAAATAGATAAGTAGTTTGAAAACAATTACTAGTTTGTAAAATAGGTATAAAATAGTTAGAAAATAGCTAAAATAATTTTAGAAATTTTAGATAATTGCAAAATAATAGTAAGGTAATAATTAGTTTTGTAAAATAGTTGAAATAGTAATTGGTTTATAAAACAGTTGGAAAATAGTTAAACAGTTTCAAAAATAATTGTAAAACAAGTATAAGATAGTTTTGCTTTTTAAAAGAAAGGTTGTATATATATAATTAATAGCTTAGAAAATAGGTTTATATTAAAACAATTTATATTAAAAATAGTCTAGAGTCAAAACTGTTCACTTCCCAATCTCCATTCTCATTAATTCAATTTAAATTTCCCCTTCCATTTAAATTGACCCAGTCCCAATTTAAATAACTTCAATTTCTATTGAAATTGATTCAACCCCAATTCCAGTTGAATTAACAACAGTTTCTTCCCAAATTTAATTTTATTCAACCTTGATCTCAAATTCTACTAATTCAAATAAATTTCAATTGAACTAGTTCTAGTTTCAATTCATTTCATCTCCAGTCTGAACTAATCTCAATTTCAAACTCAATTTCCAAATCAACTTGAATTATTCTTGATTTCTTCCCAAATTCAATTCAAATTCCATTTGAATTTAAAACTTATTCAACTTTAATTACAATTCCAAATTATTCAAACCAATCCAATTCAAATTTTCCATCTGAATCTTATACTCATACATCTTCAATCAATTCAAATCAAATTCAATTTGAACTAATTTCAAATTTCAAATTTAAACCATCTCGAATTATATAAATTCTAGTTAAATTTACTAAGGTTAGTTTAACCCTTTAAACCAAGTTAACCTTTATTAAAAGCTTTTAAACAATTTAATTTCGAGTCAAATTCACAAAATTCCATTTTAAATTATCTCTATAATGGATATATTACCACACTTCACTTCTCATTCATTCAAACAAATCCAATTTATAATTTAAAGATTATTAATAACAATAGGATGATATCATCCAATTCATCTTAAGACATCCATCAATTTCTAATTTCCAGATCTCAAACCCATTTTGAGATCACACAAACTCCCAAATTCAAATTAACCATTAAACTTTCCAAGTTAAATTCCAATTCCATCTTGAAATTCCCAAATCATGTTGATCATTCCAACTTATTTAGCTTTTCCTCAAATTAAACTCAATTCACCAAATCCAGTCAACCTTACCCAATTTGAACCTCCATTTCAAATTTTAAACTTCACATTAATAATTATCCCAGTTATTAAGTTCAAAAGCTTATCACTTTGGGTTACACATCTTATTCCAAATTTAATACTCAACATTTAGAGTTTATTTTAAACCACCTTTAATATTATGTATATCTACATATATACATATTAATTTCTTTTACCAAGTTATACTTTAAAATTTTGTACCACCTTTGGTTTCCAAAACAAATTTCTTTTAAATTTTCGAACAACTCTTGCTTGCAATAGAACCATTTCATTCAAATTAAATAATATTATTTATTATTTCTTTAAATCATTAATAAATTCCAATTAATCACATTCAGTAATTAACTTATTTCTTAATTACCTTCATTTAGTAATTGTCCCTTAAATTACTTATCTCTAGTTACTTCATTAAGTAACTCCCTCTTTATTTATCATTTCCAATTATTATCCATAAATTAATCTCATTAAATAAGTTTAATTAATTACATAAATTAATTGATTATCCTTATCCTGAAACCTTTCCCAAATTCAAGATTTAATTTCAGCTTGGTTGTATTTTATTATTTATTAATTTAACTTAACAATTTAACAACCAATTCCTTTACTATTAGTTAAGAAGATATATTGCTTTATATATCAAAATATAATCTTATATAAAATCATTTAAAATTTTTATATAAGAAAATAACAAGTACGCTCTCATACACACACACACACACACACTCAACTCATTCTAGGGTACCACTTACCCTATCCTTAATGAGTAATCCGACCAGAGCCAAGGTTCTCGCTTAACCTGGCTCTGATACCAAATGTAACGACCCGAAAATTTCGATCCCGAAGTTTCCAGATAATTAGTGGAAAGAAGAAAAAGAAAGAAGAAAGAGATAGAAGAAAAAAACAGAAAAGAAACACACAATCTCACATTCACAGCGGATCAAATATATTATCAAATAAAATAGCAGTTATACAAAGAAAACTATATCAGTTAATTTAAAATCTAAATACATCAGAGTTACACATATACATAAATACTGGAGAAAACAATCATGTCCAGAGACTACAATATAACAGTGAAAACTCTCCATACGTCCCTGCCATCCTGCTCGCCTCCTGAGTTCCAGAACGTCCTTACCTGAAAATTTGTAGTACTCGGTCTGACCCGAGCATTACATCAAAGTAACACCCGGGTCAGGCTGGAAACCAGCGTGAGTAAACCCATTCAACAAGAATACAGAAGCAAGCAACACTTATAAACCCGGGGTACTTATGTCAATTTACAAATTTACAATTTGTCATCACACCTTAATTTCTAAGTACCAGACTTAGGTTAAATGGACCCATCCATTTCATTCTATTGATTCCATACATCAAATTATAAAGAATCGAAGTGGTTTCGGGTATTTACAAATACCCGACTCCGATCTCTTCGAATCCAATATCAACTTAAATTATTCAAGTGAGATACAATTCTACTTAAAATAGAGGATGTCATAGTAACTCATTATCAATAAATAACCACATCCTCACAGTTAAATCAAACATTTCATGTCACAAAGCATTACGAACCATATATTTGGGATAACAATAACTCAAAGGCTTCCACCATCATTCTATTTATTCTTTAATTACATTTATGTAATTAACCCTTAATTAATTCCACAAATCAATTATCCTTAACCAAAAACAGTAATTAACCTTTAATTACTTTATCAATTAATTATTATTTATAATTATTAATCACCCTTGATTAACAATATCCAGTAATTAACTATCCTTAATTACTTCATCAAATAATTAATTACTCCTTAATTAGTTATCTCTAATTAATCCCTTGATTAATTGTACCAGGTAATTTAATCCAAATTTCCCTCGTTAATAAATCACTTATTCAATTAATTACATCCAGTAATTATCCATTAATTACTTACCTAAATAGTTCACTTATCTAATCGTCAAGTGATTATTCCAAAATAATTAAACTGAATTAACTAGCTTAAACTAATCAGATTAAATTCAATTGATTACAATGAGTAATTAATCCTTTAATTACTTCCATTAAGTAATTATACTCTAATTACTTTATTAAGTAATCCCCGTTTAATTAATCACATCAAGTAATTATCCATTTATTGCTTCTCTAAGTAATCATACTGGATTAATTCATAATTTAATGATTATCTTTAATTAATTATGGTAATTAATTAAGATTAATCATCTTAATTAATTTATCAATCATTCATCACCCAAACTCTAGTTAATGATTCATCTCTTAATTATATTCATTAACTATCCAATAATTATCCCATTAAATAATCATTCTTAATTACAATAAGTAAATAAAAATTTTATTTTGTTAATTACTCTTAATTTATCTCAACCTTAGTTAATTAAAACAAATTCTTTATTAAACTTAAACTTTATTGTAACATTGAACATTACTTTAAATTTGGAATTAATTACAAAATCAATTCTGATATAATTATTTTAAATAAGACAAATTCAAAACATTTGATTTTAAAGTTAAAGTTGAAAACTTGTTCAAATAATTTATTTAGAAACTTAGTTTATTTTGCTTTTAACCTAGAAACATTTCAAAGATCAAAGTGTCATCGTTTGCCCTTCAAAACATTCCCTGTACAACAGAAATTGGACCATCATTAGAACCCGAGCCCAATCCCTTCAAACCCGATCCAAACACGGAACACAATCCCTTCTCTCCTGCTTCGAGCGAAAATCTCTTCGTGTTAAACCCGAGATTTCCACTGCACAAACTCGAGTCAATCTTCGAGAAAACAAGCAAAAACCCGAGTCCCCAAACCCTATTCCCTGCTTCGAGAAATAACCCTGCAAACCCGAAGAGAACTTCGAGCTTCCCTCTTCTCCACAGAACCCATACCTTCTGATGCACGCAGCCATACATGGTGCACGTGCACCATCGCTATCGGCCACCCAAGGTCGTCGCGACAATCGTCACTGATCACTCTGACACTCGTGAGCACATCCATAAACCCAGTACAAACAAAACATTATCACATCGAATTCGAGCATCACACTCGAACAACTGCAGAAAACATCGTCCACCAATTCCATCGCCGTCGGCCAATCCAACACTATGAACATCGCTGTTCCTACCACAGAACTGCCATGTCTCGTACTCACTTACTCTCACGTCGCGATCGCCTCCAGTTCAACATACATGTCGCAAAATCCACTTCAGTCAGCCGAAACATAAACCAAAATAAACCCTAGATCGATCCATTCCCATTGATTCAACAATTAGAAATTTTATTTTGCATTTTTCCCTTCATCCATGATACTCAAGCAAGCTTCGTCCAAAATTTCGACAACAATTAATGAGTAAATCATCGGCAATCGCCCAAATTCCCAATTTCGAACAAAACCAAATTTCTCATCAATTTGTCAACTAAAAATTATGATATTAACTCCTAAATTCATTATTTCCTGCCATGATTACAATCATGCAATCAAAACTCAAAATTTAATTAATTAATTTTTTGACCCACACTTTGATTTTACTGTAAATTTTAAAAAATGAGCTAATTATTCACTTTTAAAACTTACAATTATTTTTAGATGATAGATTACTTGTTTACAAACAACCTTTGTTTACAATTCATAAGCCAAATTTAATTCATCAATTAGTTATTTAATTTATTATGAAAATTGAAACTGTTATTATCATACAGAGTGTATGCTTTACCACACAGGTATTCAAATGAAAGAAGATAAGCATGCATCCATTTAAATCCAAGAAATCAGGTAAATCATCATGGATTCATACGCATAACTAAATGGAATCCAAAATAAACTGTCTTTAAGAATTCATTTACTCACTTTGATTGTAGAAACAGAACAGTCCTCTCTTCTTCTTCTTTTTTTCTTCTTCCAGGTTTGATCTCACTACATTCTTCTAGAATTGATTTGCATGTTGAAAAATTCTCTGAGTTGTTTGATTCCAAATTGCATATTGATAAATCCTGAATTGTTTGTTAATTTTGAACTGCTTGATTGCATTGATGAAGTTGCTTGTCTCTACTTTCATTTGAAAATCTTGCATTATGTTGGAATTTCCATATTCTCTTTTGTTTCGGATTTCTACAGCTTTCTATTTTTTTTTCAGATTTATTTCTCATATCTTTGGTTTGTATTACATTTTTTTGTTAAGATGAAGAAAGATTTTTTTTTATTTAGATGAAGATTAAGAGTAAACTCCTTCTTCATATTTTACAAATTTTAAATTTAAATTAAGTCACCAATAGAAATGCCACTTGTCCCCTTTAAGGTTTAATTTTCTTACACCTAAGTCTATATGTTGACAAGTGTTTTATTATTGATTTTCAAGTGTTTTAGGTGTTTAATTAATGTTTTACAAATATTACTTTTCTTATTTACAAATTTATTTAAGTTATGAATAATTAAGTATGTAATATTCACATGAATATAATGTGTATTTATTTTATATAAATAAGCTTTAGATTTTTGTAAATATACATGTGAATTTATATAAACATTTATTTATACATAACTTATGTTTTTGAACAAATCAATATAACATATATTTAAAATATACTCCCTTTTAAATTTCAAATTCAAATTCAATCCTTTAAATTCCATTAAAAATTCAATTCAAGATCTATTCAAAATAAATACATATATAAACAATCTTGTCTAACTTAAATAATTTACTTATATAAACAATTATCAATACTTATTATTAAAAGAATACTTTGTCAATTTTAAGTTATTATATTAAGACATGATCAAATAAATATTTACGATTAGATTCGTTTGTTAAATTTACAATTCAGTATTTCTATAAATTAACCCAATTATTATCAACTAATAGATACTCCAAAATCCGGGTTATTACAATTCCGGTAATTCAATTTTGTAGGCCAAATCACCTATCTTCTCGAGAACACGGGATGGTCAAATATAACTCGGGGCAAGCTTTCCCGTCTTACCAAACCTGATTCTCATTTTATCCGAGAAATTTTGACAAATCCAAATCTCCAATTTCAAATACCAAATTCTTTCGTCTCTTATCCGAATAGCCTTTCTAGCGATCCTGGGTTGTTTTCATCCTTTTCTTTATTAGCTCAACCTTCGCAGATGCCTCCCGAATCAATTCTGAACCAAGAATAAGATATTCTTCGAATTCTACCTAACAAGATGGTGATCTACAAGGTCTTCCGTACAAAGCTTCGTATGGTGCCATCTCAATGCTTGCCTGATAGCTGTTGTTGTACGAGAAGTCTACCAAGTGTAGATGGTCCTCCCAAGATCCATGAAAATCCAAGGTAAAAGCTCTCAACATATCTTCAAGAATACGATTCAGCCTTTCTGTAGGACCGTTGTTTTGAAGATGATAAGCTATACTTAAACTCAACCTTATTCCAAGAGTTGTTTGAGGTGCTTCCCAAAATTTTCTATCAAAATTAGGTTACACTCACTATGCTGATGGGGACTCCGTGCAGCCTAACAATCTCTTTAAAAAAAAATCTATGCTAAAGAGGCTGCAGTTCTGGTTGCCTTAACTGGAATAGAGTGGGCGCTCTTAGTCAGCCTACCTACGATTACCTACACTCCATTTCCTTTCCTGGTTCTTGGAAACCCATCGATGAAGTCCATCGATATCATTTCCCATTTCCACTTTGGAACTTTGAGAGGTTGCAACAATCCCGAAGTTCTCTACTGATCACCCTTCACTTGTTGACAGTTCGCACACCATTTACAAAGGTAGCAATGTCATTCTTCATTCTCGGCCATCAGAAAACTCTTTTGAAATCCTTATACATCTTCGAGATCCCTTGATGGATACTAAATCTAGATTTGTGGCCTTCCAACAAAATTTCCTGCCTCAATCCGTCCACATACGACACACACAATCGTCGATTAATTCTTAAAGCTCCTTGACCATCTATCTTGAAATCTAAATATCAACCTTCCTTAGCTCGAAGATTTAATTCCTCTAGGGTTCTATCCTTCATTTGATTTCTTACGATCCTTTCTTGTAGAGACGGGGTAACTTCAAGGATAGCCAAAATTGCATTTCTACTCAAAGCGTCTGCCACCACGTTTGCTTTCCCCGGAGTATAGAGAATGTTCAGATCATAGGATGTGAAAAATTCTACCCATCTCTGCTGCCTCAAATTCAGGTCTTTCTGGCAGAAAAGATACTTTAAGGGTCTATGATCGGCGAAAAGCTCAAACTTCTCACCCAATAGATAATGCCTCCATATTTTCAGTGCAAAGATGATAGCCAGCAATTCCAAATCATGCCTAGCATAGTTCTTCTCACGCGGCTTCAGCTGCCAACTCGCATACGCAATCACTCTTCTATTTTGCATCAAAACAGCGCCAAGCCCTACTCCACAGGCATTAGTGTATACTTCGAACTTACTGCTCCCATCTGGAATAGCCAAAATAGGTGTTGACGTGCACGTAAATGTGCATATTTTTACCATAATATTTATTATTTTTAAATTAAATAAATGATCATATTGGGTATTTTAACTTGTTTTAACCAAAATCCATATTAATTCCAAATTATCACACATCCATCTTCATATAGGGGAAAAACGTTCATTTGTGTGCATATATTTATTTGAGAAAAATTAATTGGAAATTTATATATATTTTTGTAGGAATTTATCTCAAATAGGAGTGGTTTCATGAAGATGCATGCATGCAGAACATGAATATAAAGGAATGAAGATTGAAATAATTCAAAGTGAAGATCATGGAGGACCCCACCTACCCACCACCTTAATGTACAAATTAAAGGCTAATGCACATGCTTATGGAATTAATGGCTTCATATACACTTAAATAATGATTAGTAGAAGCTAATGATTACTTGGCCTCCACACTTTCTCAAGGGTAGTTTGGTAATTCCCCAAATTATGGATTAGGGTTTTATGCATGTATAAATAACCCCTTATGTTTCACTTAACCTTCCTCTCTCACTTAGTCTCTTCCTCTTCATTAGTTTAGGCTCAAAATAAAAGAAAGCTCTCTTTCTCTTTTCATGGCTACTTAGCCATTTTTATTTCATGTAATTTTCTTTTCATTTTATGCAATGTTAATTATTGTTTGTTTTTAATTACATGTTCATTTCCTTTTATGCAAGTAGTGTAGATCTCTCTTATTTCATGCAAGTAGATTAGTTTTGTTTCTTTGCTTTGCTCTCTTTTTCTTTTTCTTTTCTTTTAATGTTGCAAGTTATATTTGTTGTTTTGATAACAAATATGAGAGACTAATCCCTTCAATTTAGGGGTAATGAAGCCTCTAATCATGTAGCTTCAACATTTTTATAATTATAGCTCTCCTTTTGTGTTTATGAGAATGATTGAAGTGGTTTAATGATGTTGTTTATCTTTGAATTTGATAGCCCATATTGTTGACACCAAATAGGCTATGCTTAAACAATCATTAACAAAAATGCCTCTTCATCAAATTATGATTATGCATAAGAAAGTGATTTGAAATTAAAATTTGATTGTCTATATTTCTAATTAATAGTTAATAGGCCATACTTAAAATAGGTTTCATTTTCAACTTTGTTGTCATTTTCATGAGAGTTAGTAAGTGATTTAAAGGTTGTGTTATAGTTTGATGGCTTATGTTGAGCTAATTAATAGAACAAATGAGTCATACTTATGATAAACACATCATTTAAATTCACTTATGACCAAAAAAAGAGAGATCATAATTTCATAATTTGTTGAACTATATGATCTAGAGAATGGAATTATCTCTAAATTGTCATTTAAATCTCATATTTATTTTCATTTTCTTTTGCTAGTTTTTGTTAGTTTCTTACATTTCTAGCTATTCACTCTCGACTTTGGTATAATTTGATTGAATAGAATTTTAAAATCATCAACTCCCTGTGGACAGACCCATATTCGCCATGTGCTACATTCATACACCGTGCACTTGCGGTTAATTTTTATTTCTAAATTTTTCGATGGTTTTCTAATCCGATAGAATTTCCTTCGACGAACAAGCGTACTATTCATCTTTGACATCCTCAATCTTTTAAGAAGATTTCTATTATTCTTAAAGATTCGAATTCCAACTTGGCTGCATCTTTATATTCTTTAATCCTCATGTTGACGATAATGATGATGAGGAAGATGTCATTTCTCTTATTCATGTTGTTTGTGAATTTTCCGACATATTTGAGCTCGTTTTGGGATTACCACCTAAGCGAGCAATTGAGTTCAGAATTAATCTACTTCCTGGAGCTTTACCTACCGAACTAGAGATCCCCGGACGAGAGAAGAAGGAAGACTACAATGACTCCGTTCCAGTCTATCTACCAGATAGTTCCTTGCGGGTACCCGTTGGGCAGGCCACAAAGACAAAGAAGAGCTAACTGGAGATTGGGACATGATCTAATAAGGCTAGTTTGCTTGCTATTCTTGCTTACAAAGGAAAAGCACTCGCCTTTCGTTGGTTATTAGGGTTATCCCGAAAACGCCCGGGTCGAAATATGGCTTTCAAATTAAGTTCCGAATTAGTAGATGCTGCCAAAGGGAGTGGCGATGCCATACGCAAAAAGGAAGAGACTCATAGAATGGCAGAGGCAAATAGAGCTTTTGCACATTTTCGTTACTCGACCTCCCTATCATATGTCCAATAAAGAAAATGAGGAGTTGCACAAACAATTATCCGAATTGGAGACGAAGCAATTTATTCGCTCTAGTTCCTCTCCTTGGGCAGCTTCAGCTATTTTTGTGAAGAAATCCGATGATACACTTAGGCTTTGCGTTGACTACTGTAAGTTTAATGATCTTACTATCAGGAATAAATATCCTTTACCTCGGATTGATGATTTATTCGACCAGCTTAGTGGTGCTAGAGTCTTTTCACAATTAGACTTAGCAACCAGTTTTCATCAACTTCATATTGTAGGGGATGGAATTCCTTTGACATCATTCCATACTCATTATAGATCGTATGAATGGCTTGTTACGCCATTTGGTTTAACGAATGCTCCGGCTTATTTCGTTGACCTTATGAATTGAGTTTTCAAAGACTTCCTCGATCGATTTGTACTCATCTTTATAGATGATATTCTTGTGTATTCTAAAATCGAGGAAGAACATGAGAAGCATCTTTGGATTGTGTTGGAAACTCTTAGGAGTAATCAATTAAAAGCAAAATTTTCTAAATGCCACTTTTGGCAATCTCGTGTGAAATTTCTCGGTCATATTATTTCCGAATCCGGAATTTCTGCGGATTCTTCAAGGATTGAAGCGATTCAAAATTTGAAGAGACCGGAGAGTGTGATGGAAATTCGTTGCTTTCTTGGATTGGCAGGTTATTACCGCCGGTTCATAAAAAACTTTTCTAAAATTATCGTGCCTCTTACTAGCTTGACAAAGAAGGGAGTTAAATACATAAGGTCGAACAAATGTGAAGCTTATTTTCAGAAATTAAAAGAACTCCTTTCCGATGCTCCTATCCTTGTAATTCCCGAAGGAAACCAAGATTTTATTATTTATACTGATGCTAGTCGTGTTGGTTTGGGTGCAGTTCTTATGCAAAGAGAACGTGTTATTGCTTATGCTTCTAGGCAATTGAAGCCAGTCAAGACTAGATATGCCACTCGTGATATAGAGCTCGCGGCTATTGTTTTCGCCCTTCGAATTTGGCGTCATTATCTCTTGGGAGAGAAATTTGTTCTCTATACTGATCATAAATGTTTGAAGTGTTTATTTTATCAAATGGAACTTAATTTGCGTCAATAACGTTGGCTCGAGTACCTTGCATCTTATGATCTTGATATTCTTTATACTCCCGGAAAGGAAAATCGTGTTGCCGATGCACTTAGTCGTACGCAATAAGCGGTTGTTTCCATAATGATATCTGAATGGAATGATCTCGAGACCTTAACCACTTATGAGATTCGAGACCGCGAATCCAATTTATTTGCATCTCTTGTTTTATGTAGCCTTGAGGCTCATCCTTCTCTTTTAGACCGCATCCTTGAAGCTCAAAGGCTAGATCCCGAATTGGCTCTCCTTAGCCAAAGTTGTAGGGATAAAATTGATATTGAAGGTTTGAAAGACTTCGATATTGATTCTCGTGGCAGTATTCGAAAATTTGGTAGACTTATCGTGCCAAATATTAGTGACCTTCGTAAAGATAGTTTAGAAGATTCTCATCGTTCTAAATTTAGCATTCATCCTGGCAGTAGCAAAATGTACGCGGATATGAAGCTACTTTATTATTGGGATGGAATGAAATATGATATTGCTAACTTTGTTAAGGTTGCATGACTTGCCAACTTGTCAAGGCCGAGCATCAAAGGCCCGGTGGGTTATTGCAACCTTGAGATATTCTAATTTGGAAGTGGGATCAAATTTTCATGGATTTTATTGACGTCCTTCCCCGTTCTCATTCGGGTCATGATAGCCTTTAGGTGATAGTTTATAGACTTACAAAATCCGCCCATTTTATTCCCATTTGTTCCAATCGGACCGTACCTCTTTTGGCCAAGCTTTTTATTAAAGAAATTGTGAAATTGCATGGAGTTCCTACTTATATTGTTAGTGATCATGATCCATTGTTTACTAGTGGATTTCGGAAGAGTCTTCAAAAATCTTTGGGAACGAAGCTTAATTTTAGCACCGCTTATCATCCACAGTCCGATGGACAAACCAAGTGTGTGAATCAAACTCTTGAAGATCTTCTTCGTGCATGTGTTCTTGATTTTGGTGGAAGTTGGGAAGATCATATTTCTCTTGTTGAGTTTTCCTATAATAATAGCTTCCAATCTAGTATTGGTATGGCACCTTTTGAGGCACTCTATGGAAGGCCATGCTGATCTCCTTCTTGTTGGCTTGAGGCTGGTGAGAAGCTGGTTTTAGGCCCAGACTTTATTCGTGATTCCACAGAAAAGATTGATCTTATCCTCCATAGGATGAAAGAATCTCAAAGTAGAAAAATTCCTATGCCGATAACCGTAGATGGAAATTAGAATTTTCTGTAGGAGATTTTGTGTTTATTCATGTTTCACCTATGAAGGGTGTTGTGCGTTTCAGTCGATCGGGAAAGTTAGCAGCTCGATATATTGGTTCATTTGCCATCACCGAACGTACTGGTCCAATGGATTATCGCCTCACATTACCGGCTCAATTCTCTGCTATTCATGACGTGTTTCACGTTTCTCAATTACGGAAATGCCTTCAAAATTCCGATTCAATTCTTGAGCCCAGTGTTGTTGAAGAAATTAAAGTTTCTCCTAATTTAACTTATGAGTAACATCCTATTCGAATCATTGCTTCGGAGGTTAAACGCCTTCGAAATAAAGATGTTCCTCTTGTGAAGGTTCAATGGTCTTCAAATCCTAAGGATTGTCCTTGGGAATCTAGAGAATTCATCGAGCGAACACATCCAGACTTACTTTCTTGTGCTCTTTGAGGTGAACTTTTTATTTCAAATTTCTTTTGTGTTGATATGCTTTTATGGTTGTTAATTTTTATTTTCTTCTTAAAATTGTGAGGATGTAATTTCTTTAAGGAGGGGAGTCTGTAACAACCCACATATTTTACGATTGAATATTTAAATATTTTATCGTTAGTCCGATTATTATCTGAAAAGCTACTTTTTGCAAACAGTCGAATTAGGACTCGAGACCACCCCCATTGAGTTCAAAATGACGTTTGCGACCTCTTTAAGTATAAACTTCGATATGTTTAGAGTAAGTCGTATTTTGCTATTTGCTAAGTGGGCTTTTGGGTTTGGGTTTCACCCAATCTATACACCAACTCAGTCCTTCTCTCCTTCCATTCATTAATTTTCATTCCAAAGCTCAAGCACAACTGAAAATGAGAGAAGGGAATGGAAAATAGAAATTCCAAGCCTGCAAACTCGAATTCTTGCTCCAAATTTAAAGAGAAGCTATTAGTAAGCATCCACTTCTTCTTCTCCAACTCTTTCTCCTTCCAATTTCATAAATTTCCTAAACCTAACTTAGGGAATGTTCTTATTTTGAGCTTAGATTCAAGCTCGTTTGGGTTGTGTTGAAGAGTGGTTGATCCTCCTTTTTTTTCAAGCTTCTCCTTCCTTGTTTTTGTGTTAAATGGTGAGATTTTATCTCACATCTAAGTCTATAACTATCTTTGCTTGCTAGGTATGAATTCCTAACACTTATTCATGTGCATTTGATTTTGATTTGGATTGATTTGGTGAGTATTCAAATTTTTGGTGTTTTGGTCTAATTTTATGAAGTCCTATTATGGATATTTGGACATTGATATTCGAGGTGTATCGAAGAGCCTTTAAGGCTGGGTCATCGCTTGGCATAAATCCTTAGTCGTCGTTGCTCGTCCGATCGCTTTCGATAATCGTTTTGGCCATCATTGGCCTGCGTTCAGGGAATGCCCTGAACTTCAATTTCAGACGTTTGAAACGTAGGATTCAGACGTTTGAATATTATACTTATCCCCTAGTATTCAGACGTCTAAATCAAAATTCCAGACGTCTGAATTTGCTCGTGAGCAACCAGAAAGGAAATAGGTGAAAAATGCCTATTTCAGACGTCTGAATTATATGGCTCAGATGTCTGAATTAGGTTTTGGAAAACTTTTATTTTTCCATATTCAGATGTCTGAATCCCTCATTTCAGACGTCTAAATCTGCTTGTTTTTGCCTGTTTTGCCTATTTAGCCTGAGTTTCCAAATTTAATCGATTCGTTTTGTTTCCCATTTGCTGTTATCATTTATTATCGACTTTGATGACATTTTATTCGGGATTATTTTTTGAACATCCACCTTGATAGATTCGGTATCGATTTCTTTGGATTCTATTCACATCTTCGAATGTGAATTTTGATGATTGATTTTTTCTACAATCATTTCTATGATTTGTCACTTTAAAAATATAAAGGTTTCAATACTAGTAGTAAATATCAAAACTCTTTCATCAAAATAATTTCAACACTATTTTATTACGAAGCTCGTTTCTTAAACTGTTTTCCATTCTACTAGTATATACAAACCTTTACCTCATTCGTATGAGAAATCTAATTAAACGACTTAGTAAAACAAGCGGTACGAAACGCTTGTGTTTATTTCGTTGGTTAATTCTTGGACTTGTTCGATTGAACCTCTTGTGACAATTTTCGAGTGGAGATCTACAATTTGTTCCTAAATATTTAAGTTAAGACTAGTGGTTGTGGGAAATGATGCTAAACTGGTATATTTACTAGCTTAGTGTAATTGACACTTCTTGATGATCATTGATGATCATTTCTGTGATTTAAACTAGCGATATGCTATGTTTCTTTTTCCACGTAGGTGAAGGTACCTCATTTTATGGAGCTTCATCTCATTTCTATTATAGGCTAACGACCTATTTATTATTTTGGAGTTTCGACTTAATTTTTCTGGGCAAGCGACCCATATTCTTTTATGGAGTTCGGTTGATCGAACGTACCTTTGTACTACGTTGTTGTTCTGGCTTATCAAGTTCATAGGGCGTACCATTGTACTACGTCGATGTTCCGATCTATTCGAGTTCTGGTTCCTCGGGCGTATCGATATTGTACTACGTCGTTGCATCGGCTCTATGGTTAGCGACCATGGGATAGCGTCCCTTTTGCGATACACATGTTGGCAAGTTTTCGTACTCCCATTTTGTGATAGGCCACCCCTTTTTGTGATTTCTGGATTTCTATTGATGATTTCTAGAATTTGTGTTTCACCAATTTTTATGATTGGCATCAATATGATGTCGATATTTGTGACTTGGCGAATAAAAATATAGAGTATGACATTCCTTTGATCTTTGAGAAGATTCTTGTGATATTGATTAATCTCTGGTTGATTTTCAATTACAAACTTATCATAGTATGGCTTTATGGTTATCATATGTTTTTGTAATATCTCTTATCCTATATCCTTTTATCTGATATTTATAGCTAGACTGATTCGTTTATTATTTTCTTATTAAATAATACTCGGGTCAGATCGAGACATTACAGGTGCGTTTGCTTGACTCCTCATCTGAGAGTATTATCTGACTTTTGGCTAACTACATTAGATTTGTAGTTGTTGTTGGTATACATTCGAGATAGAGACTCCTTGATATATACATATTCTTTTGCCTAGCACTTGTATCTATTCTTTTGTTATATTGTGGATCTTGTTTGACCACTACTCTGATAAACACTTCTTAATGTTATATTCATATATGTTTCCACCTTTGTGATATGGGTATCTGTGGCTGATTTGTGTTATGTTTATCTATATATTTGTTTTCCGAAGATATTATAGCCACTGTGTAGAAGCTTTGAGTTTGTATCGGTATGTCGGATTTCCACTCGAAATGATTATACTATCTGACATATCAGTGCTTGCACAAAGCAATTACACGGATGGTCACTCCTCAGCACCCTTATTCTTCGTGCTAGTTGACTGCATTACTCCGTAGTGTCCTTGGCTAGCGTGAGTATAGAGGTGGGGCGTCACATTTTATTACACGGTACTGATTGAGTATGTTAGGGATGAGCTAAAGTAAACTGAAATTGGAGAAGTATATTCATGGAAAGGTCCAATGAGTGGATGGAAATTGGTGAAAAGTGATGCAGATATGTGGGAATTGATGCAAATAAAAAATAATGGTGATTACATCGATTTCTATGTCGACACCGCGGTCGATGATAAAATTGAGCCAATGAAACAAATCCAGCCACATGTCATCGTAGGCCCAAGGAAGAATCTGCTATCTCCAGGTATAAAAATATCTTCTCATTTGTACTATTTTGATGAATTTGGTCATAAGAAAACTAACAATGAAATAACGTATTTATGACTGCTTTCAAATGAATTTAAATCAAGATCCAATTTTGAGCATCCGATTCGAAAATTCATAAATAAATCATAGAGAAGCTCGTCCAAAGTAAGTGATAAAAACTGTAAATTGTTAGCTTTTTGACTGGAAGGAGATAAAAATACCTTCTCATTTGTACTATTTTGATGAATTTGGTTCTCGCGTGGCTGAATTTGTTTTTCATTATGCTGCTTTTAGTGTACATAAATTTTTTGTGCATTTTCGTTTGGATATTAGGACTTGTTTTATTTTTAGTGCACTTAGTAGAATAATAAAGGAACTGGAATATTAGTGTACATGATCAATTCTTAATTTCTTTAATTAAGTTTAAATAATTATGTTTATGACATGATAAACTTGACTTTTATGTCGTTGTATGTTTGCAGCTGCGAAATCACAAAAACGACAATTTGTCACCACTCACCATCTGCAACAGGCAGCAAAAAACAAGAAGCAGATTGAAGTCTTTAATCCGATTCGAAAGTCGGCAAGGCTAAACAATCCACTTACCGACGAGACGCGGACTGATCAAGTCTTTAGTCTTAGAAAGTCGGCACGGCTAAACAATCCACTTACCTACGAGACGCAGACTGATCAAGTCTTTAGTCCTAGAAAGTTGGCACGACGAAACAATCCACAAGTGAGCGAAGCTGCTGTGAGTCCACGCATAGATAGGAAAAAGGTGATTAGCAAGAAGTCAACTGGAGTCGGCAGGTCTACAAAGTTACTAGAGAAAAATCCAACTAAAGTCAGTAGTTCTAAGAAGACACCAGAGAAGAAAAATCCAACTGAAGTCAGCGACACAACTTCGAATATCAACTCAGCAAGTGTCAGGAGTAAATTAGATTTCTATAATCCTCCAAATGAAGAGGAAAATATGGATGACAATGAGATTCTAGTAAGAAGACTACAATATGATCTTTTAATACGACGTTCTACATATTTTGCTTATATTTACAATAATGTCTTGTGAAATTACTTTCAAGATGATGATCTACCACCACCTCCACCGCTTAAAGAATACAAAAGGGATAGAGCTAAACATGTGTCACAGAAGAATAGTGTTTTTGAAGCTCTTGGGATGCCTACATTAGTTACTGGACTGATAAATGAATTGGAAAAAAATAAAGGAAAATCAAAGATGCAAGCTGAAAGCGAAGATTATGCTCCAGAACGAGAGGAACCTAGTGAAGATGATACTTCAAAAAATCCAGTAAAGGTGCGTTATAGCTGAAGATTTAATTTTATGTTGGTAATAATAGACTAGCTTCCTTATTTTTTTATTTTATTGTTTTTGTGTGCGTATTTTAGAGAACCAAAAAGGTTACGATTACAAAGCCTCCGTCTGGACCAACAACTCGTTTACGGGCCATTGTTGAATCTGCAACTAATAAGAGTGCAACTCCGATGGCAGGGGAAAATCCAGTTCCTACGCAAACTGTTGATCCACCATGTAGCGTTGAGTACCACACAATGAAGGAATAGAAACAATGGCTGCTTATTTGGCTATGCGAGAATGCCATAAGAATAACAGTAGTGGAAGTGGAAGTGCAAGGAAGAAGGCTGTTGTCGGAAATGTCTCGACAAATATTGAAAACGAAGAAGATGAAGTAGAAGAAGCTGAAGGTATTATCTAATTGAGTTCTGATTTTAGTAGTTTAAGTTCTCATTTATGTTATGTCTAGCCTTCTCATTACTATTCTATGCACTTTGTAACAATAGTGGGAGCTACCAGAAGGTTCAGGGGAAAAACAAAGATGGATAAAATTCAATTAAGATCATATGACAAAAGCGTTCTAATCCAAATGAATCATCGGGGCCAACCTGTTTCAGACGATGACCAAATGTCTGAACTAAGTGCTTTTTTAAGAACACGGAAGAGGAGTGTTCCACTTACTTACAATTCTTGGTTTGATGTTCCTTCAAGTTTAAAAGGCATGCTGTGGAACTATGTCAAGGTAATTTGCAAATTTAGCTGGATTTTACTTAAATATATGAAACTTGTCACAAAAGTAGCATGACTATTCTTTTTTATGTTTGATTTGCATTTAAAGAATGGTATATTATTCTGGATGAATGTGAATATTGGGTTTTGAAGTCAATTCGTGACTCTTGGAGAGGGTGCAAGAGTCGTATTAAAAAGGCACATTGTACGGCTTATGAAACTGATGAAGAGAGGCTTGAAAATAGGCTGGACGAAATTCCACTTGCGGATTTCAGAGTACTCTTGATGTATTGGGGAGATGAAAAAATCAGGTATAATTTTAAGTTTTATCACAGAATTTTTTCCCGTTTTTATTCATTCAAATCAGGCACATAAACATCTTTATTTCATGTTTTTGTAGTCCAAGGCCCTTACAAATTGTGCAAGTCGTAAATCGTATACAGACACACACTGCTGGTCCAAAACTTTTTTCCCAAATTCGGCATAAGATGGTATGTATTTTTCTTGTTTTTATGGTTGGCTGGAGGTATGCATTTTATTTTATCTGAAATCCCTTTCCTTATTTAGCAAAGCGATATATGTTCCAAAATAAAAATTAAAATAACTACATATATGTTCCAAAATAAAATAGCACCTCACTCAAACAAATAAGCAAAATAAATATTAATGATATATGTTCTGTTTATGATATAGAAGTTCGTAACTAAAAGAATAACAATGATGCAGCACGATCTACAAGTTGTCAAGTGTTAAGTCGGCCACAGGTTAACATAGGCCTAGGTCATGTGAAGGAAGCTACGGAGTTAGGTCGTTTGAAAGTGATAAGTCGTTGCCGACTTAGGGGAGATTGCTCACGACCTAAGGAAATGATTCTAAGTCGCCCGCGACTTAACTGGAGATTCGAAGGAACACGTGGGAAAAAGATGCAAGCTTATGAAGGAAGTTTGAGTCGTTTTCGAGCTAAATTGGAGACCAGAGGGATAAGTCGGCAACCGACTTAAAGCGCAGCATGTATGAGTCGTAAGTCGTAACCTTGATGAGTCGGCATGTACTGTGTTGTTAAGTCGCTCATAGTTGAGTCGTTGGTATGTTGATAAATCGGTTGCTTTGTTGAGTGAGTCGTTCTTGTATGTCGCTGCCGTGAGTCGTATGAAGTGTGGATGTGCTGGTATGATGAGTCGTGTAGTGTTGTTGAGTCGCGTATATGTTCTCTTGAGTCGCTGCCGACCTAAGCTAAGTCGCTGCCGACCTAAGGGTTGTGGCGTGAGTTGAAAACACTATAGATAGGGAGTGAGTTGTAATTTTTTTAGAGAGTTGAATATTGAATAAAATTTCCTTTTGTTAGCTTTGTGCTTTCATACAATTGGTAGTTGAGTGTGATCTCCTATCTCCTCTTTCGGTTAATCGAGTGCGCTCGATTCAACGATCGAAGAAGCCGATTCACGGAATCTAGTGCGCTAGATCAACGTGCGAAGAATCGTAGATCTTTGAACACGGTATAGTGCGCTATCAACGTGTTTGAGATAGCTAGAGTTCGGTATCTTTGGATCAACGAACTTGGGCATTTTTTGGTATCTTTAACTCACCGATTACTACATTTCATCGATTGAAGTTTGTTTGATTAATCCGCTGCGTCATTATTTGGTATCGGAGCCATACTTAGCCAATCATAGCTAAGTTGATTCTTGGAGCCAAGTTTTTGAAGTTTGAAGTTGGAAGGAGTTCATCGTGTTCATATTGAAGTTGTATCAAGTTTGGAGTGTTTGATCCATTTCATTTTGGATCGAGGAGTTGGACTTTGTTTGGATTTTTAATTGGTGTTTGCGCGCCAATTTTTGGAGGGTTTTGGAGTAAGTGTGAAGCCAAGTCGTATATAAGCATAGCCGAGTCAGTGTTGAGCCATAACTTGTTATTTTGTTGAAGCTTGAAGTCTTGAGAGTAAATTGTTGAAGTGTTTGTCAAATTTTCAACCATGCCACCAAGGAGAGCTAATCGTCATCAAACCGTTGAAGCTTTGTATCGTAGAGAAGAAGCTGAACTTATGGAACAACGTATTAATGATAAATTCGATGAAGGCATTGGAAAATTGGAGAAATTGATGATTGATATGAGTCAGAATAGAAGGAGAATTTCACCTGAATCAAACCGTGGAAATAGCAGAGTTTCATCACATTCGGAACGAGAGAGAAGAGAAAGTCAAGAGCATAGAAGTGTTGACAATCGAAGTAGGAGGAATGTTGATGATCACGATAGAAGGGATGTTGGTAGTAGAAGTGGTGTTAGAGATGTTGGAGGACGAGATCGACAACGCTATACACCTGACTTTGAGGATGAGTTTGACGGTGAAAGAGGAAGTGTTCATTACAGAGACAGAGATCAGGGACAACGTCAGTATCGGGTTATTGATGATGATCGACGTTGGGAATCGGGTATGAAGATGGAGATTCCGGAGTTTAAAGGCGGGATGGTTGCTGAAGAGTTCTTAGATTGGTTGTCTAATGTGGAGGAAATCTTTGATTTCAAGGAGGTGTCGGAGAATCGAAGGGTGAAGTTAGTTGCTACAAGGCTGAGGGGGAGAGCTTTGGCATGGTGGCAGCAAACTAAACTTACTCGTGAGCGATTGGAAAAGTCGAATGAGAAGTATAAGCGAGCTGCTGATTCGAAACGACGAAATGTTGAATTTAACGAAGGTGATTTAGTTTACGCCGTGTTGACAAAAGATCGATTTCCAATAGGAACTTATAACAAGTTGAAAGCCAGAAAAATTGGCCCAGTAGAAGTTGTGAAACGGATCAATGAAAATGCTTATAAGTTGAAGCTGCCGGAGGATGTGTACACTTCTGATGTGTTCAATGTTAAGCATCTTGTACCATATTATGGAAATGGACAATCTAATGTGGAAGAACTTACAAATTCGAGGACGAATTCCTCTCAACCAGGGGAGGATGATGCAACACGATCTACAAGTTGTCAAGTGTTAAGTCGGCCACAGGTTAACATAGGCCTAGGTCATGTGAAGGAAGCTACGGAGTTAGGTCGTTTGAAAGTGATAAGTCGTTGCCGACTTAGGGGAGATTGCTCACGACCTAAGGAAATGATTCTAAGTCGCCCGCGACTTAACTGGAGATTCGAAGGAACACGTGGGAAAAAGACGCAAGCTTATGAAGGAAGTTTGAGTCGTTTTCGAGCTAAATTGGAGACCAGAGGGATAAGTCGGCAACCGACTTAAAGCGCATCATGTATGAGTCGTAAGTCGTAACCTTGATGAGTCGGCATGTACTGTGTTGTTAAGTCGCTCATAGTTGAGTCGTTGGTATGTTGATAAATCGGTTGCTTTGTTGAGTGAGTCGTTCTTGTATGTCGCTGCCGTGAGTCGTATGAAGTGTGGATGTGCTGGTATGATGAGTCGTGTAGTGTTGTTGAGTCGCGTATATGTTCTCTTGAGTCGCTGCCGACCTAAGCTAAGCCGCTGCCGACCTAAGGGTTGTGGCGTGAGTTGAAAACACTATAAATAGGGAGTGAGTTGTAATTTTTTTAGAGAGTTGAATATTGAATAAAATTTCCTTTTGTTAGCTTTGTGCTTTCATACAATTGGTAGTTGAGTGTGATCTCCTATCTCCTCTTTCGGTTAATCGAGTGCGCTCGATTCAATGATCGAAAAAGCCGATTCACGGAATCTAGTGCGCTAGATCAACGTGCGAAGAATCGTAGATCTTTGAACACGGTATAGTGCGCTATCAACGTGTTTGAGATAGCTAGAGTTCGGTATCTTTGGATCAACGAACTTGGGCATTTTTTGGTATCTTTAACTCACCGATTACTACATTTCATCGATTGAAGTTTGTTTGATTAATCCGCTGCGTCAAACAAGCAGGCTATATAATCTGAAATGTCACATTAATCATCCAGCAAATGTTTTTATGTCAATTTTAATGTATTGATATTTTTTTAATTTGTTTATTATTTTTGCATTTTCACATTAATTTATGACTCAATGGCTATTAATAACATGTGCTAAAAAAGTACGTAAAATCTATAAAAATATAAATGAGCCTTTCTTTGCCGCCTTTGTCATAGAAAACTCAATTCTTCTTTTCCAAACCAGTGTCTGTCATGCTCATGCATTTGTACGCATTTGGTCAATATACGTCTGCAAGTTAGATGCATATTAAACATTAAATATGATTCCAATCCATCTCTGTGGAAATTAAGTAATTTGTAAACTATTGGATACACTCTTAACTCTTAAGCATATGGATGTCAAGTTGATGCCTGTCTTTTGTCTAATGTATGTTGATGGCTTTACTGCCTTGCTAAGCTTAATTCGTTTTAGTATTATATATATGTTCATGGCTCATGGGATAATCATGGGGTAATCTTTGTTTTGCATCAGAATCTAAGATGAATTGTGGGATATTTGTTATCTCTGTGCTTACAGTTAATAATCTGAAAGCATAGACATATGGGATATTTGCTATGCAAATTTTCCTTAGTTCATCCTTGAATTTTGCAAAACTAATACATCACTTGATACTATGCTTGAAAAAGCTCTGATATTGTTGCTATATGTGTTATGATTTTATACTTGTTGTTTCTTTACTTTTGCACTTGTAAGCTGCTTGAGAACATACTGTTGCTCCATTTTTGCATCTGTGAGTTGCTCGAGAGTTTTAGCTTGTGTGCACTTATGGTTTCTGTTCTTCATTTGAACCAAGATTTGTTTTTATGTAAAGGCGATCATATTTACCATAGTTTTTCCTTGACTTTGAGTATAATTTTGAATTGATTAGTGATATATGTCCTGGAAAAATTGGTTTGATATCCTTTTGCTGTCTAACTTTTTTTATTTAATTTGTATCAGTCCAACGAATCAGATGGAGAACTTTTTGTTAAAACTCGCAAGCGGAAAGAAGGAAAGGTGTACAAGACTGATACTTCAGTAATGAAGTACAGAATTCTAAGAATTTTATTTTCTCTTTAATCAGATGTCAAAAAAATGCTTCATTTTGCGCATCGACGTTTTTAAAGAATTAGATCCTGTTTTGTTCAAACCTATAGCAGGATATTTTCTGAATCCATTTTAAAACTGTTAATAGATATTGCAAAACAATTCTTGTTCAAGAAACTTGTTTCAGAATTGTTAATTTTATTTAATGTCACATTTTGAAACTGCTTTATTTTGCAGGATAAGATTGAAAAAACAATAGGAAAAGGAGGAAGTGATGGAGTCGTTCAAGAAATGATTTCTGATGGAAAGTCGCACGGTCCATCTTGGTTTATAGGACGTCACACAAAGTCTGCAGAAGTTTCAAAATATGCCCCAACAACAAGCACATACATCAGGAGCTGGCAGCGAAGATAAGGGAAAATATAGCTGACGAAGTCGAAGCAAAGGTGAACAAGAAGGTCCAAAATGAATTTGATGCAAAGGTAAACCAAAAAGTTAGGAAGAACTTGACATGGGTGCTTAAGAAATTTGGCGAAGCAAACCCTAACATGCAAATTGATGTTGGGGATCTTCGTGCGACTGCCTATAGTGATGGCACAGGAGGCACTGGAGGCACTAGAGGCATTGATGACAATAATGACACTGGATGCTCGCAAATATGGATTTACTGTTAATAAGTAGAATTTAGTATGTACTGGCAGTAACTATGAATACACTCGCTATGTTTTTAAATATGTTTGTCATTTTCTACCTGACTAAGTAAAACTTGTGTTGTTGGTTATTCTAAAATGAGAAGTTCTTTGTTGTGGTGTAATGTTGCCATTAGATATGATATAATGTTGCAGTATAATGTTGCCATAGATATGATATAATGTTGCAGTAGTATAATGTTGCGGTACATTTCCAATTTAAATTGCAAAAGGTGTTTCCATAGATATGATATAATGTTGCAGTATGTGAAGTTAAATGTGGTAATAAACTGGCAATGTGTTGCCATTGGATGGTAAAAGTGTTACCACAGATTAATGAATATGGGCCCCACAAAAGGGTTCCGTAAAGATGGGCCACAAAATTAGTGGGCCCCACAATGTGGGCCCACATATTGGTGCCCAGATTGTGGGGCCCACTTTTTAGTAAATTTGGTACATGTGGAAACAATAGAACCGATGTTGCCCTATGGCCGCAAAGTTGTCGCCTTTGACTCTAGGGCAACGAGCCAAAATGCATCACCGAGAAAGTGTTGCCTTTGCCCTTTTTTAGCCTACAACAACATTTTTTGGCACTTCCTGCATCACTTCTTGGGTGTTCAGTATGCAATCTATGGCGTAGTGACTTTTTAAAATAAGTAAGGAAAGCACCACCGGTATCAACCATGGATTACAGATCAGTGGTTACGTCTCTATCCCAGAGAAATCCAAAACTTAACTACAGGCACTCACTGCCTCC
Source organism: Allium cepa (assembly GCA_030765085.1). Taxonomy (NCBI): domain Eukaryota; kingdom Viridiplantae; phylum Streptophyta; class Magnoliopsida; order Asparagales; family Amaryllidaceae; genus Allium; species Allium cepa. The sequence continues at coordinate 743,295,440 of CM060931.1, read as the reverse complement.
GATTTCTCCATGAAAGTATACAATTACTTTCTGAAAACTTTATTAATTTTTTTTCAAAATAACACTTATAGAATTCCTATACAAATTTCCAAGTTTATTTTTAGGCAAATGCTCTTTTATAGAAGTTATTTTATAATATAATATTAATATTGAATAATTTTTTCTTTTAAAATGATAATACTATTTAATTCTTAAATAATAATTAACTTAATATCAACTCATTATAAACTAACTTAACTAATAATTAAGTAGACATTAAAAAAATTTAAAGTAATTATTCAACTCATTATAAACTAACTTAAATAATAATTAAGTAGACTTTAAAAAATTTAAAGTAATTGCATAACTTTGAAATAATAATTAATTCTGATGTACTAGTAAGATTCTAGTCAATTTACAAGACATATTCATAAACTAATAATTCCTTTTGACAAATTCAAAAATATTTAAATAATTTATTTTCTAGAATTTTTTTAACCCTTTTTAAACTTCATAGTTTAATAATTTAAAATCATCTTTTTAAAACAAACTTAACTTCTCACTAATATATATATATATATATATATATATATATATATATTTATATATTTCAATCCCAATATAGCCAGTCTAATATTTATAAATCTTTCTTGACTTATCAACCATTTTTATTTACGTCCAAATTTCATAAATCCTTTTTTTCACATTTTCAAAGGAAAAACTATATTTTCTTTTTAAATTGATTTAACCATCTCGTTATAAATTATCACCGTTAATTTATACCATTACATTATCTATTAATGATCACTTCATTTTATTTATAAACCTTGTTTATCAATCTCATAGTCTCATTTCTCATTTATAACGGTTCCACAGTACTTAATTGATTTCTGAATTAAATTCCATTTTTAAACAAATTTCTTAAAAAAAACCCAACTATATCCCAAACCTCACAAAGTTCCGATTCCACTTCACTTTCATAATTTAAATTATTATTTAATATCTAGTATAATAACTTTATATTTTATTTTTTTAAATTTCCTTTTTGTTTTCCCAACTATTTAAAATCTTAATTTTTAAAAAAATTTCTTTTACACCTAACAAATATCGCTTATGTTTTATAATTTAAAATTCTTTTATTTACATCATTCCAAAATCTCTAATTTAACACCACAGAATATTTAAGTACTAGTCCACCATTTATTATATCCCAATATATTTTCTTAATTAATCCAAATTTTAATATAAATATTTCACTTCCAAAATCCCTTTCAAAATTTCCTTTTCAAAATTCAATATTCATATTTATGATATTTTTTAAAATACCGAAAATCCCAAAAAATCTTACCATAACATCCAATAAATTCAATCACATAATAATCTATCATAGATTTCTCAAACAAATCATATATCAATATTTATGCATATGAAATTTAATTCAACATTTTGGAGGAATTTAGTTGGATCCCTCTAACTTGTTTGCAGGCATACACAGATGTTAGCATAGTATAAATAATACCGATCTCACTTCGAGGGGGTATCATGGTATATAAGTTCATCCGTTATTATGCAGGGCGCATAGCATCTCATCCACTCCAATAGGCGGGATTAATCAATCCAAAAACTATTATATATATTATAACAACCAACTGATAATAATTATTATCAAATCATCCAACGAACCAATAATTTAAATTTTCAACTTTTTAAATTAAACCATCCATCCAAAAATGAGTGAGATTAACTCACCATGAGTTTCAATTTTCCAATGTTCCAATTTTAAATTAAGCCGAACAACGTACGATTTAACCTTAAGTTTTAGCTAGCTTCGATCGAATTGAAACCAATTTCAGAATGTAGTATTTGCCGCTATGATTCCAACACCTCACATTTCGTCCGATTTCGACCTCATATGTTATAATTATGATATTTTAAAAATTATATAAATTTAAATATAAATAAATTTACAAAATTCAATTTTATTTTTACCCTCAATTAATCATGGTCGTTGCTTCCCAAAGACAAATCAGGGACACACCTTACATCTTCTCCTACGTATGCTGTTCGAAGGAGAATCTATGACAAACCAGAATTTTGAACATTTGAAATTGAGATATTTAATTGATTTTAAATAATTGGAAGTTATTTTAACTTGAATTTCAGTGATAACTATGATATTGGCAATTAAAGTTATTGAATTTAATTATTAAAGGTTGGGTAAAATTTTGAATGTTGATTTTTAAGCTTGTTAAAAATGTTTTCAAGGCTTAGAAAATTTATATTGATGATACTGAGGATAATGGAAGATTTAGAATTGGATTTGAAAATGATTTGTTCAGTTTTTAAAATTATATCGTTTAAATCGATATTTAAAAATAGCCTTTTGAGGCACATTCTCGGAATTCGACTAAACCAGTTCCATTAGATCCGTAATATTGTATTATTATCGGATTTCAATTTTTGTAGCATTCGAAGTTGTTGTGTGGTCGTATGATAAAAAAACTTGCTGAAATTTTCATTGAAAATTTAATGTTTTTACTGGTCCAAAAAGCTATCTTTTCCATACAATCGAATTTGGACTCGGAACTTAATAAGGGTATGTGAAATGGTGATTATGAATAAGTAAATGGAAATCAAAATAAATGTGAATAAAAAGAAAATTGATATAGTTAATAATCAATTGAGATAAATACGTAGGATGTACGTATATTATTCTATTCGCATAGCAATTTGATCCAGATTCGAGCATAGAATTTCGAGGCAGTTATACCGATACGAGTTGGGATTTTTAGCTCGATTTTCGATGGCGAACCCTGGTATGGATTTTTGATTGATTTTGAAAATTCTCTAGCATAATTATGGATATGCAAGGAGAATGTCGGTTTCGGATCAAGAAAACCAGATCTGAGTCCGCACTGGGAAGTCGGATGAATGATACTAGTTCGGAAGTGAAATTGTGTGATCGGGGGACGCAGCGCCCATGTCAAGAAATCGTAAAGCCAAGAAAGGAATTGCGAACGAACGACATACCTTAAGACGAGGCGAGATCCAAAGTCGTTCCAGATTTCAGCTTAGGTCGCTCCTCCTCCGTATGTCACAGCAAAACCCTAAATCGCTCCAGATAAGTCGCAAGTGACTCTTCCTTAAGTCGCGGCGATCCTTTTATCGTGAAATTATGCCGCTTCAATTTGAGTCGCCTCCAGTAAGTCGCGAAGCTTGTTAGGTCGCTCAGATTTCTTATGTCGCTGCCAAATCACGATCGAGCATCCAGTTAGGTCGTTGAATTTCCCTAGGTCGCTGATCGATATGTCGCGAGCACTTCGTTAAGTCGCTGTTGATTTTAGGTCGCTCCAGTTAGGTCGTGTACAGCATTTCCTTATGTCGCGAAGCTTTATGTCACTGCCGTGCTGAACCTGTTAAGTCGCAGTGTTTGTCAAGTCATTTGTATTCTTTTTCTTATGTCGTTTGTTTTATTTTCTTAAGTCGTTTGTGTGCTTTGTAAAGTCGTTGAACTGTTTGTGTTGTAAATTTTCTTAAGTCGTGTAAAGTGATGTAACAAGTGTTGAGCTGTAACTTTCCCCTATAAATAGGGGTGTGTAATCACTTGTAATGGGTTGTTGAATTTTGAATAAAATTTGGTTTGTGCGTTGTGCTTCCATTGAAATTGGTAGTTGAGTGTTATCTCCTATCTCCACCTTCGGCATTAGAGTGCGCTCGAATCAACGATTTTTGAAGCCAATTCACGGTATCAAGTGCGCTTGATTAATGTTCAAAGAATCGTAGATCTTCTCTCACGGTACCGTGCGTAATCAACGTGTCGAAGAAAGCTAGAATTGGGTATCTTTTGGAGATCAACGAATTTGGGCATTCGATATCTTTTAATCCATCGATTCATATTGTTTCATCTACTCGTTTCATCGATTAGTTTGACACGAAATCTTCATTTCGTCGTCAATCCATATTATCCGTTGCGTCGGTTTGGTATCAAAGCCAAGTTGCAAGGAGTTTCCGTCATTTGAAGTTTGGAGATCGGATTTGCAATTGTTGAGAAGTTTGGTGTTCATCGTGAAGTTGCAACAAGTTGGGAGTTTCGATCCATATCATTTTGGGTCAAAGTTCGGAAAGTGTTTGAATTTTTTGAATTTGTTTGAAGTTCAATCATGCCACTGAGACGAGCTCAACGTCATCGCAATATTAATGCTTTGTATGGAAGAGAAGAGGCCGATGAAATGGAGCAACGAATCAACGAGAGTTTCAATGAGAAGTTGAATGAAGGGATTGGTCGATTAGAGAGAATGATGCTTGAAATGAATCAAAGTAGAAGAAGGGTTTCACCTGAATCGAGTCATGGGGGAAACAAAGTTTCACCAGGTTAGATCGGGAGAGAAGAGGAGATCATGATCGTAGGAATTTTGACGCTCGTGAAAGGAATGTTGATGAACGAAATCGGAGAGACGTGGATTATCGTGATCAGAGGAATGTGGATCACAGAAATGGTGGTGGTAGAGATATTGGTGGTCATGATCGACAACGATATGCGTCAGATATCGATGAGGAGTTTGATGGCGATAGAGGAAGTGTTCATTACCGAAATCGAGGTCAAGTGTGGAGTCGAGCTAGAGAATATGAAGATGACGGGGATGAAAATGGAGCTTTCGGAATTCAAGGGTGGTATGGTCGCAGAGGAATTTTTGGATTGGGTTTCTTGAGGAAATTTTTGACTTCAAAGAAGTTCCCGAGAATCGTAGTGTTAAGTTGGTTGCTGCGAGATTGAGAGGGAGAGCTATGGCGTGGCGGTAGCAGACTAAACTTACACTAGAGAGAATGGGGAAGTCAAAGATTGTTTCATGGGAGAAGATGAAGAAGTTAATGAAATCTACTTTCTTACCTTACAATTATCAATCTCTAATGTACCAAAGTTTGCAAAACCTGAGGCAGGGGACAAAGACTGTTAATGATTTTGCTGATGAGTTTTATCAACTGATTGCTCGAAACGACATCATGGAGACGGAAGAACAGTTGACCGCTAGATTTGTTGGGGGGTTGAGGATCCAGATCCAGGAAATGGTAAATATGTTTGACCCTAGATCTGTAGCTGAAGCGCACCAAAAAGCGTTGGCTTGGGAGAAGCAGGGAAGACGAGGAGGTGATGTGTTTACAAATTCCAACAATCAAGTGAAAGGGGCTAGTAGCAATGCAAATGTTTCCAAGGCTGTTGGAAAATCGGTTGTCAATGAAGCTGTCAAGACCAAGGTCAACAATAATTTCAAATGCAATAACTGTCAGGAGTTTGGCCACAAGAGTAATGAATGTCCAAAGCCTACGAAGCGAACAATGGTTGTTGAGGTTGAGGATAAGGATGAAGAAGTAGAACATTCCAATTCACCACATGTTGAGGAGGAGGAAGAATTGTCGGGAGATGAGGGTTGTAATTTAATGATGAGGAAATCTTGTTTAACACCAAAGCAAGAGGATGAGTCTAGTTGGTTGAGGAGTAACATTTTTCAATCCACATGCACTATTCTGCGAAAGGTTTGCAAGTTTGTCATCGTTGCCGAGAGTTTTGATAACATCATTTCTACAGAGGTTGTGAAGAAGTTGACGTTAAAAACAGAGAAGCATCCCAAACCTTACAAGTTAGCCTGGTTGAGGAAAGGTGGGGAAGTGAAGGTTGGTAGAAGAGCTTATGTAACTTTTTCGATTGGGAAGAAATATAAAGATGAGATTTGGTGTGACGTTGTGGATATGGATGTATGTCATCTATTGTTGGGAAGACCGTTGCAGTATGATAGAGCTGTGCAACATGATGGTCGTACCAATAGCTATAGTTTCATGTTTGAAGGCACAAAAATCACTTTAGTTCCTAAGAAGCGACAACAAGGAAAAAACAAGTTGGAGGAGATTGAAGAACTAAAGACTCCATTGACTTTGAAGGAATTTGTCAAGGAAGTGGAGAAGGAACCTGATGTGTTTTTGTTCATCAGACGTGAAAATGGTGAAACTGTTGAAGTTCCTGAAGAAGTTAAGCCGGTATTGAAGGAGTTTGAAGATATATTTCCTGAAGAGTTGCCCAAAGAATTACCACCATTGAGGGACATACTGCATCAGATTGATCTTGTTCCGAGAGCCGTTTTACAACATAGACCTCACTATAGAATGAGTCCAAAGGAACACGAGGAGTTGAGAAGGCAGGTGGAAGAGTTGCTTGAACAAGGGCGCGTACAAGAAAGTTTAAGCCTTTGTGCAGTACTAGCATTGTTGGTGCCGAAGAAGGATGGGATGTGGAGGATGTGTACAAATAGTCGGGCACTGAAGAAGATTACAGTGAGGTACATATTTCCTATGCCCAGATTGGATGATTTGTTAGATCAGTTGAGCAGAGCTGTTATCTTTTCTAAGATTGATCTGAAGAGCGGGTATCATCAAATTAGACTTCGACTAGGGGATGAATGGAAAACAACGTTCATGACACGGGAGGGGTTGTATGAATGGCTGGTTATGCCATTTGGACTTTCGAATGCACCTAGTACGTTTATGCGGTGATGAATCAGATCTTTAGACCATTTATTGGGAAGTTCGTGGTGGTGTATTTTGATGATATACTGATATACAATGGAAGCCCAGAAGAACACTGGCATCATCTGAGAGAAGCGTTGATGATACTGCGACATGAACAATTTTATGCTGCAACGAAGAAATGCGTGTTCATGACGCATAACATTTTATTTTTGGGATATGTTGTATCAGAAGGAGGTACACCGGTGGATCAGAATAAAGTTGAAGCAATCAGAAATTGGTCACAACCCAGGATGATAACAGAAGTTAGAAGTTTTCATGGCTTAGCATCATTCTACCGAAGATTTATTCCACACTTCAGTAGCGTGATGGCACCAGTTACTGATTGTATGAAGGGGAAGAAATTTTCATGGTCAGAGGAAGCAGGATTTGCTTTTGAGCGAATCAAGGAACTTTTGACGTCATCGTTCATTCTAGTATTACCAGACTTTCAGTTATTTTTTGAGCTACATACTGATGCATCTAAGGTTGGAATTGGGGGTGTTAAGTCAGAGGGGCCGTCCTATTGCTTATTTTAGTGAGAAGCCTTCGGGAGCCGAGATAAGATATAATACTTATGATGTAGAATTTTATGCTGTTGTGCAAGCCGTGAAGCATTGGAGACACTATTTGTTCCATAAAGAATTTGTTATGTATACTGATCATGAAGCATTGAAACATTTACAGGGATAGGAAAAGATTGCAGCCAGACATGCTTCGTGGATCGCATACTTGCAACAATTTACATTTGTTTGAAACACAAATCGGGAGTTACAAACCGTGTGGCAGATGCATTAAGTAAAAGGAATCATTTGTTGACTACAATGAAGGTTGAAGTGACCGGGTTTGAAGTACTTCCAGAATTGTGTGTTGAAGATCCTTACTTTGCGAAATTTGTAAATGAAGTAAAGGAGGGAAAGACGGATGAGTTTGTGTTGGTGGATGGTTTTCTATTTAAAGGAAATCGATTGTGTGTACCAGATTGTAGTTTACGGATGAAAATTGTGAAGGAGTTACATGAAGAAGGCCATGTGGGTAGAGATCGTACATTGCAGTTGATTTCTCAATCTTATTTTTGGCCGTCAATGGGAAAAGAAGTTGAGAGATTTGTGGAGAGATGTCATATCTGTCAAGTTTCGAAGGGAACCGCTACAAATGCAGGATTATATATGCCGTTACCTGTGCCTACTAGACCGTGGGTTGATGTGATCATGGATTTTGTTTTGGGTTTGCCAAGAACTCAGCGAAGAAATGATTCTATATTTGTTGTGGTGGATAGGTTTTCGAAGATGGCACATTTCATAGCATGTAAGAAGACAGCGGATGTCGTCCGTGTGACTCAGTTATTCTTTAAAGAGATTTATCGATTACATGGGCTACCTGAATCCATTGTTTTTGACCGGGATACGCGATTTTTAAGTCATTTTTGGTTGAGTCTGTGGAAGATGGTTGGAACGAAGCTGAGTTTTAGTAGCGCTTATCATCCCAAAATAGATGGGCAAAAAGAGGTGGTGAATAGATCATTGGGAAACTTGCTGAGATGTCTTGTGAAAGAAATTTGAAGAGCTGGGATATAAAGTTATGTCAGGCGGAATTCGCACATATTCATGTTGTTAATCGAAGTACTGGTTTCAGTCCGTTTCAAGTTGTTTATTCGGCAATTCCAAAGGGACCGTTAGAATTGTCAACAGTGCCAATTCAGAAAGGAATTGTTAAACGAGCTTTTGATTTTGTTAATAAGTTGCAGAGTGCCACAGAACTGTTCATGAATGATTTCTTGCATCAAATGAGAAATATAAACAACTGGCAGAGAAAAAGCGAAGGAGTGTGAACTTCAGAGAAGGTGATTTTGTTTACGTAGTATTGACGAAAGATCGTTTTCCAGTTGGAACTTACAACAAGTTGAAAGCTCGAAAGATCGGTCCAGTAGAAATCTTGAAGAAGATCAACGATAATGCGTATTAGCTAAGGTTGTCGAAAAATGTTCATACCTACGATTTTTTCAATGTCAAATACTTAATTCTGTATGATGGGGAGAAACTTGTCGAAGAAGAGGAGAGCATGAATTCGAGGACGAATTCTTTTCAACCAGGGGAGGAAGATGCAGCACCCATGTCAAGAAATCACGAAGCCAAGAAAGGAATCGCGAACGAACGACATACCTTAAGAAGAGGCGAGATCCAAAGTCGCTGTAGATTTCAGCTTAGGTCGCTCCTCCTCCGTAAGTCACGGCAAAACCCTAAATCACTCCAGATAAGTCGCAAGCGACTCTTCCTTAAGTCGCGGCGATCCTTATGTCGCGAAATTATGCCGCTTCAATTTGAGTCGCCTCCAGTAAGTCACGAAGATTGTTAGGTCGCTCAGATTTCTTATGTCGCTGCCAAATCACGATCGAGCATCCAGTTAGGTCGCTGAATTTCCCTGGGTCGCCAATCGATATGTCGCGAGCACTTCGTTAAGTCGCTAAAGTTTCTTTAGGTCGCTGTTGATTTTAGGTCGCTCCAGTTAGGTCGTGTACAACATTTCCTTATGTCGCGAAGCTTTATGTCACTGCCATGCTGAACCTGTTAAGTCGCAGTGTTTGTCAAGTCGTTTATATTCTTTTTGTTATGTCATTTATTGTATTTTCTTAAGTCGTTTGTGTGCTTTGTAAATTCGTTGAACTGTTTGTGTTGTAAATTTTCTTAAGTCGTGTAAAGTGACGTAACAAGTGTTGAGTTTAACTTTCCCATATAAATAGGGGTGTGTGATCACTTGTAAATGGTTGTCGAATTTTGAATAAAATTTGGTTTGTGCTTTGTGCCTCCATTGAAATTGGTAGTTGAGTGTTATCTCTTTTCTCCACCTTCGGCATTCAAGTGCGCTCGAATCAACGATTGTTGAAGCCAATTCACGGTATCAAGTGCGCTTGATCAACATTCGAATAATTGTAGATCTTCTCTTACGGTATCGTGCGCGATCAACGTGTCGAAGATAGCTAGAATTTGGTATCTTTTGGAGATCAAAGAATTTGGGCATTCGGTATCTTTCCATCCATCGATTCATATTGTTTCATCTAATCGTTTCATCGATTAGTTTGACACCAAATCTTCATTTCGTCGTCAATCCGTATTATCCGTTGCGTCATCGGGTGAGCGATCAGATTTGATATTGCGTACGGATGATATATGTGCATCGTATGTCTTAAGCAAAGCAAATGATGAAAATTTTGTAAAGGAATGAATAAAATGATTTTAGAGACTGCGATTGGATACTATTGCTATGTAGGATATATAGTATTTAAAAGCAAAGGATAAATTGATTTTAGAAGGTAATTTTGAATTGCCAACAAAAGGTATGTATTTAAATTTCTATTTGAAATTTGAGGATTTTCTGATCTAGCCACTTGGCATTTTGTTTTCTTTCGAAATTTGAGGGCCCGCAGAGGCATTTTGTAGTTGTTTCGAGCTAGCAGTGCAAAGGAGACGCTGGTGAAATTTTTTAAATTTAAAGTGTTGGAAAATTTTAAAGAAATTTTGATAATTTAAAATTTGGTTTTAAATATAAATTTGAATTGTTGAGTAAGTAATATTTTTTGGAACTTATGGATGAGTTTGGGAAGTTAGTAGGACTGATAATGTGCCTTTAATAAAAGATGGTTTGGAAAGTTATTGAAACTATTTGGTTTAAAGGGTTGTGGATCATTCTTCTTAACTAGCAATTTCGGGAACGAAATTCTTTTAACGGTGAAGGAATGTGACGACCCAGGATTTTGAACATTTGAAATTGTAATATTTAATTGGTTTTGAATATTGAAAAGGTTAATTTCTAATTTGAATTTCAAATATCACCTTTTATTGGATAGTTTAAAAATTGAATTTAAAAATTGGAAGTTGGGCAAAATATTGAATCTTCGGTTTTAAGCTTGTTGAAAAAAATTAAAGGCTTAGAAAATTTATTGGTAATACTGAAGATAATAGTAGTGTAAAAATTGAATTTTAAGATAATCTGTTTAGTTTCAAAAAATTATATCATTTAAATTGATATTTAAAAATAGCCTTTCGAGGCACAGTCTCGGAAGTGGACGAAACCAGTTCCATTAGATCCGTAATATTGTATTATTATCGGGTTTCAATTTTCGTAGGGTTCGGAGTTGTCATGTGATCATATGGTATATAAACGTGCTAGATTTATATTGAAAATTTAATATAATAACCGGGCCTAAAAAGCTATCCTCTCCATACGATCAAGTTAGGACTCGAAACCTTTTCCAATGCGTTCGGAATAAGAGTATAACATTGTGAATGCCTGGCGGCATGCCTTTGTAGGGGTTCGCAATTTTAAGCTACGATAATCGAAACAATTTGAATTTGAATTTGAATAAAATTTAATATATCATATATCAACATCAGACATGTTTGGCCTTCGTCTAAAAGAAACACGTGTCCTACCCTTCCAAACACGTGTGCGTTTGGTATAACACGTGTTTGTATGGAAAAAGAAAGCCTTCTCGTTGAAAACAATTCTTCTTCCTCCCTCCTTTCAGTTACAATTAATTCGATTTTTAAAAAAGAAAAAAGAAAAGGGGGAAACGAAATCAACTTCAATTGATTCAAAAATATAAAGAATTGCAGACGAATTGAAAAACCGTTCACCCAAATCAGCTCGGGTTTGTGTCGCCATGATTAGAGCAACTCCGAGGGCATAACGTGAGTGAATCGCGCAAACTTGGGTGGGCAGTGGGAGACGCAGCTGTTGTTTTGGGAATCGAGTTCGAAGTTGTCAAACTAGGGTTCGAGATTTGGGTAGGTTGCGCGAGGAGGTGGGTTCGGCTTCATTTGCATTGAGTTCGGCAAGCAAAGGCGCGACATTGACCAAGTTTTGGAAGGGATCAGCCACATTTTGGTGGCATGATCACTGCGACGCCTGGAGGTAGAGGTTGTGACGCGTTTCCCTAGAGGGTTTGGGTCGTAGGTTCGCAGTAGGGAGCCAAGACTTAGGCTTTTGCTTTCAAGTTATTTCTGTGCAGTACGACATCAGTTTTTTTAATTTAATTTAATTTAATTCAATAAACTTATATATAGTTTGAAGAAAATGCATATGAACTTACCTGCTGTTTTGTTAAATATAGAAAAAAATAAAATAAAAATAAATCTTAATTGAACAATTCTGTTTTCATTTTAATACATAGGTTTGAAAGAAAATATTTTTATTTTATTAGGATTTAATATATATATATATATATATGATTTTGGAAAATATATATGAATTTTAAAATATTGAAGAGCTAATTAAAAGTCAAATTTTTGAATCTATATAAGTTATTTTATAAGTATATATGTGGTTTTAAATGAAAAAGAAAGAAAGTATATATGTGGTTTTAAATGAAAAAGAAAGAATAAATGTAAATGTATATTTTTTCACTTACTGCTAAATTTTTATAATAAGTATTAAGGTGGTTGACTTTTTTAATTTGCTCATTTAATTTTTTTGTCATTTAAAATAATTTATTAAAGGAAAATTAGTTTAAATAAAATTCATAGTTAATTAAATAAATAAATGGTAATTAATTATTCGATTAATTCAAATGATATTAAATCATATAATGTTTATTCAAGGTCAAAATCATGAAGAAAACAAGTGGAGATGGAAATGGATCCCAAACAATAAAATCAAAGGTGAGTTAAGCTCACTCATTGCCATTTAGATTTAAATAGTTAAATTTAACTTATTAGTTGAATGATTGAATTGACTGGATGTGATAATATATATAGTAGTATCTTTGTATATTGAAGTGATTTATTTCCCACATCATATAGCGGATGAGACTCTATGTGCCTCGCATAATAGTGGATGACCCTTTATACCAAGATCTCCCACCTTGAGGCGGGATTGGTATTTTAAATTGTTGTGCTAACATCTATGGGTGCAGGGAAATAGTTTGGTGGGATCCAACTGGATTCCTCAAATGTTGAATTTATTTCATATTCAGTAATGTGATTTATGTGATAATCTGTGATGGATTATATTCATTATATTTGGAATTGAAATATTGAATGCTGTAGGTTGACGGAGTGCATTTTAGGTATATTGAGATATAAAAAATATAAAGAATGTATTTTTAAAGGAACTAAAAAGAGAATTTTTAAGTAAAATAATTTAGCTGATAGGGATAAATTAAAGAATGAATTGGGAAACGATAAAAGTTGGCTTTTAAATTAAAATTAACAAATTTGGAGTTTGGGAAAAGTGATTTTTGAATAAAAAAAATAAAAGAATTTTAATGGCTTAAGGGGTATTGTTTAAAAATTAAAGAATTTATTTTTAAATTCAGGATCTAAATGGTTCGGGAATAAATAAAGGAAGAATTTTGAAATGAAGTATCAAATTAATATTTTCAGCTTGAATAAGATTTTAAATCATAATAAAGGAGAAAATTTGAAATTAATGGGTTTTGAAATAAATTGAGTAAGTAAAGTAATTTATTTTTAAAATGGAGTAAATTTTGAAATCGATTTAGTGTTTGAAACTGTGTTTTAAAAGGAAAATGAGACTATGGAATTTATAAACACGGTTTATAAAGTGAAATAAGATATCAGTGGATATTTGGAAGTATAAATTCACGGTGGGAATTCATAAAGGAATGGGTAATTTGTTTTAAAAAATGATGGTTTTATTTTTAAAGGTGGAGTGGATAATTTATGGGATTGAGACGTAAATTAAATTGGAATAAATCAAGAAGGATTTACAAACGATTAGACGGTTATATCGGAATTGAAAGTGAATTTCTTGAAAAGCCAGTGTATTTTCAAAGAAGGATTTTTAAGTATAAATTGGAAGTTTTTAAATGCTTTAAAGAAGAATGTTTACTTTTTAGAAGTTCATTATTTAAATATTTTTATGATTTTAAAGTAAATATTTATTAATTTTGTTATTGTAGTAATTATTTTAAAAGTTAAACTAGTATTATGATTTAAAAGATAGTGACTAAACATTTATACTTTGTATAAATAACTTTTTTTTTAAAGATAGTTTGGGCTAAGTTTTACTTGAAATTTTTTATGTAACACTATTATTTGGATTAAGGTGTTTTAAGTAGTTTTTATTTTAAATGTTTTAAAGTATATATATCTTTGGATAAAGTGATCTAAATTATTTTAAAATCTATAATATTAAGACTTGGTGATTTTCAATGGAAATAAAGCAGTTGGGTGGAAATTTATTCTATGAGAGAAAAAGTGATTTGAAAACTATTTTTCAAAGTGTTGAAATGTAGAAAATATCTTGCAAAGATATTTTGAAATAAATAGAAGTTTTGGAAATTATTAAGGCATGATGGTTGTTTGTGGATGTTATATGATATTTAAACAACCGACTATCAATATTGGCCAATGCACTGATCGTTTCGAAGAAACCGAGATCGGGATTAATTTCTCGAAAACTACTTCGATCCGGTTTGAACGTTTTCGTGAGGAAGACAAGAGCTTGGAGTCGAAGATAAGCGGTGAAGTGCAAGGGCTAATCTCTACTAATTCTGAGGGTGATTCCAAAATGGATGTAGTAGGAGTAGTTCCTTCGGTTCCATTCGGACGTGGCATGGACTTGTATGGACGAATGCAATCAGAACATCGTCAAGGGGTCGATGAGCATTCTTAGTGAGATCTCTTCTAAAAAGGTTACGCATAGCTTCGAGCCTCATCAACCGGGAATGGCTAAAATAGGGGAGGTGTGGCAAGGCTAAGTGGCTAACAAAAAATTAGGGTAAGCTCATCCTTGTCTAGAAGTCCCTTTTTATTCGGCTGTGTGGGCGGTTGCTGATCACAACCGCGGGGTGATCTTATTCGGACTATCCAGTAAGGGTTAGCTCTGGTTTTATGTAGCAAGGGATCAGGGTGGATCCTCGGTACTGTGATCTAGACCACGTACTGAGACGGGCAGTACCCCAGTAGCCCTATAATTGATGGAAATCCAATCTCCAATAAGTGCCTTTGGAGTTGTTTGTATACCTATTATGCTAGAATTTAATGAATGTAACAATTTCGGCTATTTGAATAAGTACTTGTATATAGACACTACTATAATATTAGAGGATTTGATATGGAATGATTTGGTTATCGTAAATTAAAAACCCGACATGTTTATTTGTGACGTGGTCTTACTAGATACCTTTGATTTCAAAAAGATTTTGAAAATTTTAATAATCCAATTGTGTAAAGATCCAGAATTTTGATCGTTACCTTTTGGTCATTTAATTCATTTAAATGTTGAATGTGGATTGATAATTGATTCCAAATATGAAAATTTTGTTTAAATCAATAAAATAACTTATAATTCCAAATATGACAATTTAATTGGGTTGGGATAATAATAATTTAATATTTTAAATCGACTTGAAAAGCTATCTTCCACATATGATTGAATTGGGCTCCGGAACACGTTCCATTGTGTTCGGAATACAGGTAAAACCTTATAAATGCCAGGCGGCATGTCTAATTTGGAGTTCGTTCGGAAATCAGGTGATTTGTGAGAATATTATTAAATTAATATACAAATCTATATATATATATATATATATATTAGCTTCACGGTAAAATAAAACCAAAATAGGTGCGCTACCACTACCATCGAAATGAATGGCCGGAAATCAATCGTCTTCCATATCAAAATATTCTTAATCCAGGCAGTATTATCCAAAGCTCCTAACTAAGCATTTGAAGAATGTGACGAGATCTCAACATCCATACGGTTATGATGTGCTAACTCATGATTTTGGTGCCGTAACCGACCCACTTAGGGTTTGCGGTTGTTTACGATTTTCAAGAAGGGGAAGTTGCCGAGCTCGCTGGAGTTTGGACCATGGATGGAGCGTGTCTGGCCGCACGTGTTGATGGTTTGGATCTGAGTCCAGTCGTCGTTTTGGGAGCGGGGCGGTCATCTTTTAGCGCTTTATTAGGTTCGTGTTTGTTTAGCTGGGGACGAATATGTATTAGAGGTAGTGTGACCTGGATTTTCTCGTTTCATTGTCAATAGCCCTGATCGTATTTGTGTGTATATAGAAAAAAAAGAAAGTGTTATATAAATTATATTCAACGATTAAAAATCCATAACTTTTGCATGAATGATCAAAATTCGACGAAATTGGTGGCGTAGGAACCGCAGCGAGGAGCTTTAAGCTGCAGTTCAGATCTGGGAACGAATGAAGCTCATGAAGGTTCTAGATTAAATCAAAGGTAGTCGATTTAATTTAAAATTGGAATGCTCGACTTACAAGGTGAGTTAATCTCACTCACATCTAGGATTCTAGTTAATTTAAATAGTTAGAAATTAAATTATTGACCGATTGTTTGAATGTGATATTATATATAGTAGTAATATATATATGTATGTATGTATGTATATATTGGAGTGATTGATTTCCAGCATTATATAGCGGATGAGACCTTATGCGCCCCGCATAATAGCGGATAACCCTTTATACCACGATATTCCACCTCGAAGTGGAATTGGTATTTTTATATTGTGCTAACATCTATGGATGCAGGGAAACAGGTTGGAGGAATCCAATTGGATTCCTCAAAATATTTATATTATTTCCATAATTGGTGATATGTTATTTGATATCCTGTGATAGAGTTGAATTAGACAGGAATTTTAAGTTATTCTATGCAATGGTTTGGATGAATAAAATTTGGTATTTTAAAGCACATAATAAATTGAATTGGGTTTGTAAATAAATGAAATGAAAATTTTTAAGTAAATAATAATTGAGAATTTGGATAAATCGAGTTATAAATTTTAATGGAATTTAAACTAGGATATCAGTTTGAAATTGATTAAGTGTTTTGAAAATTGTGATTTAAAGGAAAATAAATAATGGAAATTTGTAAAATGGATTTATAAATAAAGTGGAATATTTATCAACGGATAAATTTGGAAGTATTGATTCTGGTGGGAATTTATAAGAAAAGTTCTAATTCACATTAAAAATGAAAAGGTAATTTTATTTTTAAAAGTTGGAAAATATATTTTTCCTAGAAAACTAAGTATAATTTTAAAGAAATGATTTTAAAGTATAAACTATAAGTTTTAAAATGTTTTTAAGAATGTTTCGGGAAATTTATTATTTTAATTATTTTTAAGTGAAAAGTAAATATTTATTTAAGTTAACTATGGTAGTTAATTATTTTGAAGTTAGATTGGTATTGTGATCCATAAAAGGAAATTTTAACTTAAATATTTGATATAATAACTTTATTTTAAAGGGAATTTTGGTTTAAGTTTACTTGGAAACTCTTATAAAATTTCTTATGTATTATTTTTATATAAGTAATTTTAGTAGCTATATTATAAAATAATTTAAGTATATAGTTTTGAAAGTGATTATAAGGAGATGGAAATGTGTTTTAAAAATAAAAGTGATTTTATTTCTAGAATATTGAAAGAACTTACGGGATTGGGATGTAAATTAAATTTGGATAAATCGAGCAGGATTTGTAAAGTATTATATGGTTATATTGAAATGGAAGTGTATTTCTTAGAATGCCAAGTATGTTTTTAAAGTAGCTTTTAAGTATAAATTAAAGTTTTAAATTTTGTTTTAAAAAGAATGTTTAGGAGAAATTAATTTCTTAAAATTTTTTAAAATTTTTAAAAACAAATATTTGTTTTGTTAGTTATAGTAGTAATGATTTTAAAAGGATTAAATTAGTGTTATGATTAAAAATTAATTATTAAATAGTTATATTTTATAGAGTCGCTTTATTTAAAAAAAGTACATTTGGCTTAAGTTGTATCTGGAAATTTTAAAGATTTTCATAACTATCATTTTGAATAAAGTGTTTTAAGTAGTTTTATTTAGAATATTTTAAGTAAATAAAACTTTGGGTAAAGTGATTTAAATTTATTAAATCTAATTTTTATAAGACTTGAAATTTTCTAGTGGAAATAAAATAATTTGGTTGACTTGATTGTTTATTTGATAGTTAAATAACTGACTGTCAAATCTGGACCCAAATATAACTTTAGAATATCTAGAAGAGGTATGAAAA
This sequence comes from Allium cepa, assembly GCA_030765085.1. Classification (NCBI taxonomy): domain Eukaryota; kingdom Viridiplantae; phylum Streptophyta; class Magnoliopsida; order Asparagales; family Amaryllidaceae; genus Allium; species Allium cepa. The sequence goes on along the minus strand of CM060931.1, from coordinate 743,277,879 downwards.
TTATATGGTACAATTACCGTTCGAGGTGCTATACTGTGCATATAAACTTGTTCGATCTTCACAGACGTTTATAAGGAAATCTGTCCACTAACAGTTAGGAAGTGAACTTCGATCTTATTCTCGACTGAGTATTCCCAAAGAACCGGGGTTGAGTTTACCGAGAAAAAGCGAATGTTGTATCGAAGAGACCGGGATCGGATTTGAGATTCGAAAACCTCTTCGATCCAACGAGTACGTTTTCGTGATCAAGAGAAGAGCCTGGGGTCGAAGATGGAGCAGTGAAGTGAAAGAGCTAATCGCTACTAATCCTGAGAGTGACTCCAAAATGGGTGTAGTAGGAGTGGTGCCTTTGGTTCTTTTCAGACCCGGAACAGACTTGTATGGATGAATGCTTTCTGAGCATCATTAGGAGCATGGTGAGCATTCTAAGTGAAAATGTTCTAAAAAGGTAATGCTGAGCCTCGAACCTCATCAACTGGGAATGATTGAAAATCAAGGGATATACAGTAAGGCTAAGTGGGCAGCACCCAACTAGGGTAAGGTCATCCCTATCTAGAGATCCCTTATTATTCGGATGTGTGGGCGGTTGTTGATCCCAACCATGGGGTGATTTTACTCGGGCTATCTAGTAAGGGTAGTCTGGTCTTGTGTTGTAGAGGAAGGGAGGGGTCCTCGGTATGCTGATCTAGACTTGGTACTGTGACAGGTGGTACCCTAGTGCTTAGTCATTAGTTGGAAATCCATTCTCCCTATGTGCCTTTACAGTTTTGTTTGCACAACCCACTTTGTGGCTAGTATTGCTGGAATTTAATGAATGTAACAATTTCGGCTATTTGAATAAGTATTTGTATATAAAACTATTATAATATCAGAGGATTTGATAAGAAATGTTTTGGTTATCGTAAGGTAAAAACCTGACATGTTCATTTGTGATATGGTCTTACAAGATACCTTTGATTTTCAAAGGATTTTGAAAACTTTAATAATCCAATCGAGTGTATTATTTTTCTCACACTGGTTTTCCAGACTGACCCGGGTGTTATTTTAATATAATGCTCGGGTCAGACCGAGTATTATGTACAGGATAGGATGCTGTGGAGCTTAGGAAACCAGCTGGATGGTGAAACGTATCACACGTATTTGAAGTATATTCCACTGCGTTGTATACGCTGTATAGTTAGCTTTTGTGAGGGCAAGTTAACGTAACTGTCCAGTAATTGTTTGATTGTGTTGTATTCTGATGATGTAATGTATAAAAAAGCTATAGCTTCTTTTGTGTAAACATCGATTATTATCTATTATATTTTATTCCCCTGCGATTGTGAGACTCTGGTGTCGTTTTGTTTTTATCTCTTCTTCTACCCCCTTCTTTCTTCCCGTCAGTAATCTGTCTTTTCCGGCACTCTATCGTCGGCATAGTATACAGTGGAGTATTTGTGTCAACTTTTCTAGCCGAGAAGGGCTGGTCGTTACAGTGGTATCAAAGCTTTAGTTGGTGATGACCTTGGCTTTGGTTGAGAAACTTCTCATTAGAAATAGAGTCAATAACACTCTAGAATGAGTTTGAGTGTAATAATAGATAAGAGTGCGTGACTGGTAGTGAATATAGAAATGTTTTTAATCGTGTTGACTTATCGGTTGAGTGTTTATGTAACCTGGTCGGCACGGGAAGTACAACCGCATCGATTGGGGTTTCTAAACTCTTAAACAGGATAAACCGACATAGTATTGTTTTAAAAGTGGGTAAATGAAATAATTTTACCCAAAATTATATTTTGATATAAAAGAAATAATTTTCTGAAATTATAATATATATTTGGATGTTTGGTTGTTAATATTATAATCAAATAAGAATCTAAAATTTGAAACGGTTATATATATATATATATATATATATATAACCAAATAGAATTATGAAAGTATGAAGTAATACATGGAACATAACCAAAATTTGATTTAAACTAGAATTTAAATCCCCAGAATTTTGGAAAATGTTTTTAAATGAATTTGAACAAAAAGTTGAGGATTTTTAATCGTGAGAATTTTTGAAATGATTTCTAAAGTGTTTAAAGGAAATAATGGAGTATTATTTTGGTAAATATTTTTCAATATAAATTGTTTTAAAATGAATTTTTGGGAGTAAAGAAGCACTGAACTCACTTCATTCGTTGGAAAATAGTTCTGGTGATGATGGTTACATCATCAGTATTCATTTTTGATTTTCTCAGTGATGGATTGCTACGGGTGGTTTGGTATAAATTTTTGTTTGGACTTGGTAGATAAACAAGTTGTTTTAGAAATTTCAAAAAGGGAAAGTGTTTGTGAAACCAAGTTGTTTTGGAAATCTGGAGGTTTGATTTCATATATCAAGAGGATATGTGTTATTTATGATTTCAAAATAGTTTTGAAATAAAACCGGGCAACTGAATTTTGGGAATTCTATTTAAATGATGTGAACAGTTAAAAAGAAATTGGTATTGAATTTTCAAAGTAAGTTTGATATAGTTAAGAAGGGAAATTGAAAATTTTAATCCTAGAGTTAAAATTTTAACTTGAGTAAATCAAAGTGGATAAGATATATTGGAATTTAACCTAAGATAAGTTAAATAAAATTTAATTTGGATTTGAACTGAATTGGATATTATGCGGAAAGGTAGGATAATTGTATAAGTTACAATTATTGGATGGAATGAATACACTTAAGTCCTTAAGTGAAATAAATAATCCAGAATTATGGATATAAAATGTAAATAGACTCTTGTAAGCAATATAAGATTTTTAGTAAATAAGATTTTGGACTTAAAAATTGTTGGATAACTTAAGTAAGTTGTGAAATGGTTTTGAATAAACTTGTTGGATAATTGAATGCAAGTGAAAGGATTTAAATTAATAATGTGATGGAAATGAGAATGTTAGGTTGTGAATAATTCAGAATGTAATGAAATTAATATAAATTTGAGTTGGAATTATTTTAAAAGGGTTATAATCTTAAGAAATTGTTATTTTCATGAATAACGACAAATTTGCATAAGAAATGAATCATTTTGTCGTAAACGAAAGTAAATGAATTAAAAGAAGTGAATAAAATTGATTTTTGAATCAATTGGAATGGATTGTAAGTTAATTAAGCGGGATTGCATATAAATAGAGGTGAATCATAAATGTAATGCAAATATATGAATTTGGAAATTGGGAAAAAGTGAAATTATGTAAGTAAGGCTTATAAATCAATTTGATATGGATATGAGATTAGTTGGTGCAATGGTGAATTGAATATAGTGACTTGGTGGTGAATCTTTCCGAGTGGAATAAAATGAAATATGGATTTATGGAGGAAATTAAAATAGTGTTGAATCTTGTGATTTCTTAAAATATATGGTTAACATGTAGGATTAGGAAGTTTATGGTTTGGGCTATGTAATTGATGTGTAGGCTAGTAGGTAATTGTTAAAATTTCATATTGTTGAAACTTGCGTGCTTGTTTGAGTAAGTACAGTTACGTAAGGCAATGGAATTGTGTTTGGAGCGCGTTAATGCTTAATAAAAAAGCCGCTTGCCTAATAAATGCTAATGTGAGGTACGCCTACACAATAATTAAGAATGATAATATATTGCTATATATTTTGTTTTCCGACCGTGTGGGTCGATGTATATATATTTATATATCTTGTGATATTGTAAAAGGCTATGATAACCCAGATTTTGGAATATCTATTAATTGATAATTAACTGGGTAAGTTAATAGAAATAATGATTTATGGATTGACAAATAAATATGATAATAAATATTTATATCTGGATAAATATTTAAAATTGATAAATATTTAAAATTGATAAAATTTTCTTTTAAAACAAGTAATAATGATGGTTTATATATATGTAGATGTAAGTAGATTATAAATAGAAAAATTATTATTTTCAAACAAATTAAAAATGTGTTTTTTTAATTGTATATATATGTGTGGATTTTAAATTGAATTTGAATTTAAAATTTGAAACTCAAAAGATAGATGTTAGAAACAACAATATTTAGATTTTAAAAATATTTTAAATAAGAATTGAAGACAGTTTTAACTGGGATGTAAACATTACAATAAAAAGTCGTATATATCAAAATTCCAACTTGAATAATTTATGGATTCATGTATATAATCTGTTTGATCTTCGAAAACCATGATTTTTAAACAAAGAATCCTGATTTTTAGATTTGAAATTCGAGAGGAAATGCGTGTTGAATGGAAATCTTGTTTGAGTCGATTTTCGGTGATCAATGGAACTTAGGAGGTCGTGGTCGTAGCTGAAGAAGGCGGGGAGGTTTGGGGTTCACGAAAAAAATGGTCATTAGATTTTTAGACTACGATAGCTGCGAGACATCGACGAAGTTGGGTTTAGCCGGGTTTCTGGGTCGAGATTTGATTTCGGGTCGTCGCGCTAGTGAAAGTGCATCGGAATTGTCCAGTCGTGGGGGAAATGAAGCTTGAGATCATGGAGAAGCTTTGGGTGGAGGATCGTGATCTCTGATGTCCGGAATCGGTGTGTCGAGGTGGATTATGATCGTGGAGTTTTGTTTCAGGTGGGATCGATCGAGTTGAATTTCGTTTTCGTGATCGATCGAAGAATTTGGGTGATTTGATGGATCGAGGGAGTCAGCGCAGACTTATCGTGTGACAGCCCTAGTTAAGCAAGCATGTAGAAAATTTAAGCCATTCAAATTTTGTTTTTACTATGTGGAAAAAATATATATATGTAAATACAATTTTCTGGGAAATGCTTGCGTGAAAATGAGAATTCATTTCCTTGTGCATGTGCACACTGTTGTAGTGTACAGCCTGAGCAAGTAATCTAGTGAGGGTCTTGCGAGCAAATAAGAAATGAATTAGTGCATGGCCATTAAGTATGAATACACAATAGTTTGAATAAATGCATAAACAACCTAAGGAAGATTTTAATTCTAACTTTCATGGTAAAAAATACAAGCACAGTGGCTTGTGTGGGTAGAAAAAAAATCTATATACATATATAAATACACATGAGCATATATACATGTACCCAGCATGTAGTAGAAACACACATATAGCTGGCCGCACAAATAAACTTGTGTGCATGAATAAAACCAGAAAAGACAAGAAATGACTGAGCCAAAGAATTCATGCATATAGTGTGTAAAGAAATTTGCCAAAGATAGTTAAGACAGGGAAAAAAGGAAAAATGGCAGGGAAGGAAAGTGGAAAGGGTAAACAGTTGGGTGAGATCAGAAATAATGATGGGATTTCTGATGAAAATAAATTACCTAACTAACCTTAAAACCCTAACAACTCCACTATATACCACATCATCTCCTACGGGTATACATTAGAAAACCAAAAATCAAAATACAGAAAAGAAAGTAAGTAGCAGTGAGGAAAATAATGGCAGACCTGAATCAAGACTTGGGAAGAAGAAACTTGGTGAGTAAATCCTCACTTGGCAAGGCATTAAGACCTATTAAAGGCAGCCATTTACCCTTTAGTTTATCTTAACTTCTCTTTAATGTTTTGTATGTATTTTTAGTTTGACAATTTTCTGTTGTTTCTGAGATTTTGTGTCTTGCATTGCCTTGCTGTTATTTAAGCTATGCTTGACTATACATGATAATTTAATGATAAGATGATAATAACTGATTCATTTGTATGATTATAATTTTGAGAAAAATGTTTTGGTTTGAGCATAAATTAATAAGAAAAGTAGGGTGCAAGGCAGTAAGGGGAAGAGGGTCCTCTGGCTTATGTCTTGCATGTGAGAGGATGATTAAGATGCAGTGGAATTTCCATATGCTAAATCTTGATCCACCATTAAGTACTCTCTGAAATGAGGTTGAGCAATAAGTGAACACATTTCACTAAAAAAAATAATATATAAATTAACTGCAAGGACCATGTTACTGGGAAACCAGTGGTATTTAATTTACTAAGATATTTTTAGTCTATGCTTTAGTCAAAGGCCTGTCTCTGAACAAAACTGACTTGAAATGATGTACAGATGTGATTAATTGATTGTTGAAATGCATGAATGGATGAATGTTTGTTGGATGCATGAAAACTGCTTGCATTTATTGGTTAAGTACATAAAGACTTTTGGCATGACATAGTATAATTGATAAGTGCACACATGAAAGAAAAACTTAGTAATTAAACTAAGGAATTGGGTCATCTCTATCAGGTTGGGTATGAGGGAAGTGGGTATGACATGGTGGTTGGCTTGCATCAAGGATGGGGTGTGAGTTTGCACATGGCATGTTCATGTCCCAATAGCTTGTAGTGCACTGGAAATCAAACAGTAGTTCCAGGCAATGTGCACCAGTGCAACCATGAATGTGATATTGGACCCTTAAAAATTGACATGAAATGAACTTACAAGCAGAGGTGAATATGCTAGGGGTATGATGAGTTCTAGTGTGTAAACTCAGTTTTAATACCTTAGCTTAATGATAGGGGTTTTGCTTGTTCATAATTGTGGGATGCTTATGTGAATTGTGTGATGGTTGCTATAAATTCTTGAAATGAGAACTTCTGTTAAGAAATTATTTTTAAGCACATGTAAATGTATGTAGCAATTTACTCACTTCACTAGGAGGAAACAAAAGGTGTATATGAGGAAGTGGTTTAATCACCTGAGTAGAACATCTAATTTCTGTAATAAAAGTGCTGTGGATCTAGCTTCATAAATCTTATGTATGGTCAATTGAATTTACCCATACCAGATTTCAATCTGACCTGTTTGTTGCTTGCATCAAATGGGTGCTTCACTTGCATTGTGAAGCAGGCCATGAGATGGTTGTAGGAAAAGAGGATGCTAAGTAATAAGATGCAGACATATGATGCTAAGGAGAAATTGCAAATTAACTAGGCTAGGACTTTGTAGGAGGATGGCTCTTCTGTTTTATTTCAGTTGAAAAATTTTATATAATGATGTTTGAATTGTGCAAAAAAAAACTTGACTGTGATGTAATGGATGGCTTGCAAAGATTATGTTGAGATGCAACCATTTTTCAGAGAAAATGATGAAGGTCTTTAGCTTTATATTCCAAGCTGTGAGCATACAAAATTTTGTGAACCCAGAGTTGAAAATGTATTTGATAATTATTTGTATAAGTGAAACTTGTAGAGTATAACTAACTGATCCCAGAATCTTATCTAAACAAATTAGTCCACCTGAGAACTAAAGTGAAGCAAATTACTGTTGTGTATGATTATGTGCACACAGGTGCACAGGAGCATGCACAACCCCTGTTTAGCTGTTTGAAAAGCAAACCTTGATAAGTTTAAATGTTATAAGTTAGTTCATATATTTCATTAAATACACTAATGATAAGCACAAGAAAACAGATAGGAATTAGTCAAATGAATGGCATAGGGATTCAAATAGAAGGAATCTTCTTAATTCCTTTTGCTGTGAATAACTCAGTTTGATTTTTGGTTAAAATAGGCTGAGTTATTCAAAAAAAAAAATGAATAAAATATACTCTGATACTAAAAAAAAAAAACCATATGAACATTCAAATAGTTTGTATAAAGAAGTATATCAATATTTTTATATTGAACAGATTGGATCTTGGGAAACAAAAAAAAACAGTTGGTCTGTAAAAAGGGCAACCCTGAATTTAGCCCAGACTAAATTGTGTCATTCAATCAAAATGACAAGTTAGGAAAGGGGTTGTCTCAGTTGGTATCAGAGCTATGTTAATAAATACATAGCCAAGACAAATACTTGTTTGAATCTGTATGCTTTGTTTGCATTGTTTGGTACTTGCTTGAGTTGCTTTGCTTATTATGAATAAATAAGTTCACTATTAGTTTTAAAAAGCAAAAGTAGTGAATAAGAATCAGAACTAACTACATTAGAAATGTTCAATAGAGGCCCAGAGGAGTTAGAATCAATCCCCAGGCCACCGGAGAAAGAGAAAATGGTCAATCTTCTAACACTACTGAGCAAGCAACTAGAATGGCTGCTGGTCCCCCAATGATTAACATGCAAGATTTTGTTCAAATACTGAGGGATGGAATGGCACCAAGGGTAGATAATCCATATGAGGAGCTGTCCAAATTGCTTAAAACATATGCAAATCTGGGAGGCAGTAGCTTTGATGGCACAGAAAATGCCATAAGTGTCCAGTCATGATTAAGAACAGTAGAGAGGATCTTTGGAGACATGCAAGTCAATGATCAGAGAAGAAGGAAAATAGCATCAAGACAACTAAAAGGCATAGCTTTGGACTGGTGGGAAGTGATTATTGCAGGCAGGCAAGAACAAGAAATCACCTGGAATCATTTCAAAGAAATGCTAGAAGCCAAATTTGTCCCAGCATCAACAAAAGCTACATTGCTTGAGGAATTTATCAAGTTGACACAAGGATCAATGAGTGTTACTGAATGCACTCAGAAATTTGAAGGGTTGTCTAAATATGGGGCAGTATTAATCCCAGATGAAACATCAAGGAATGCTAGGTACATTCAGGGGTTGAATGCTGGATTGAGTAGAGCCATGTTACCATATAAAGACAGAACATTTGACCAAGTTATGGACTTGACCTTGTCATTTGAGCAACATGACAATGCCAGAGAAAAGTTCAAGAATTTCAAGAACAACAAGAAGGGAAAGAATAGAGCACACCCATATGAGAGGAAGAAGGGAGAAGCAATGAACAAAGAAGGAAGTAAAGTGGCAAACCTTGATAATAAGAAACCTAAAGTGATCTGTTATAACTGTGGGAAGGAAGGCCATATAAAGACCAAATTCCAAGCACCCAAGTCAACTGTCCTTAGGTGCTACAACTGTGGAAAAGAGGGGCACATGAAGAGGCAGTGTCCAGAGATGGCAAGGGTGGCTGTACTTGAAGGGAAAGGCAAGGCAATGGATGCACCTAGTCAGGTGGAAGGTATATTATTTATTAAAGGCATACCCATAACAGGAGCCACACACTCATTTATTTCATATGATATAATTCAGAAATTAGGGCTAACATGTATTCTTGTTGATAAGCCCCTGCATATTGATAGTCCTTTAGGTAGTTCCTGCATTACCCATATGAAATGCATGCAAGTAGAAATAAGCATGGGTGGTCACACCTTTATTTCAGAATTATATGTGTTGAATTACCCTAAGCTAGGTATCACATTGGGAATGGATTGGTTAAAAAGCTTTTGTGCTATTATTAACTTAGGAAATTCTACCATTTCACTACAACTTCCTGATGGAAAGAGGGTTGTGGTTATGTATGAAGCAGCCAAGGATAGGGGCATGGGAAAAGTATTCAACTTGGGCAGTGGTGAAGTTGAATTAAGTTTAAATAAGATACCCATAGTTAACCAATACCCTGATGTGTTTGGTGAAGTAAATGGCATTCCTCATAACAGACCAGTAGAATTTCAAATAAGACTTAAACCAGGAACAAGCCCTGTCATCAAAAAACCAAATAGAATGAGTCCTAAAGAACTGATTGAGTTGAAGAAACAACTAGAGGAATTGGATCAAAAGGGCTTTATTAGGCCTAGCAGTTCAAATTGGGGATCACCGGTAGTGTTTGTTAAGAAGCATGATGGTTCCTTGAGAATGTGCATAGACCATAGGGAATTAAACTCAGTCACCATCAAAAACAAATACCCTCTACCTAGAATTGATGATCTCTTTGATCAACTAAATGGTGCTAAAATATTTTCTAGACTTGATTTAGCAACTGGTTTTCACCAAATGAAAGTAGAAGAAGAAAGTATCAAATATACAGCTTTCAACACTAGGTATGGCTTGTATGAATACTTAGTAATGCCATTTGGTTTGACTAATGCACCATCCTATTTTGTGGATTTGATGAATAGAATTTTCAGAGATTACTTAGATAAATTTGTACTGATTTTCATTGATGATATACTAGTATATTCTAAGACAGATAGTGAATATGAAAAGCATTTGCATATGGTACTGAGTAGACTAGGGCAACAAGACCTTAAAGCCAAGTTTGCAAAGTGTTCTTTTTGGAAGAATGAAACAAAATTTTTGGGCCACATAATTTCTCAAGAAGGAATTTCAGTAGATCCAAGTAAAGTCATGGCAGTGCAAGCATGGAAAAGACCAAGCAATGTCACTGAAATCAGATCATTCATGGGCATGGCTGGATACTACAGGAGATTCATAAAAGATTTTGCTAAAAAAGCAATCCCACTAACCAAGTTAACAAGGAAAGACCAGCCTTTTATGTGGACTGAGAAATGTGAAGGGGCATTCAATCAATTGAAGAAGGCATTGATGGAAGCACCAGTGCTAAAAATCCTAGAAGGCAATGACAATTTAGTGGTATACACTGATGCATGTGGATCAGGCATAGGAGCTGTCCTTATGCAAGATGGTAGGGTAATAGCTTATGCATCAAGACAACTGAAACCCAGTGAAACCAAGTATGCAACACATGACTTAGAATTGGCAGCAGTGGCGTATGCACTAAAACTTTGGAGACACTACCTGTTAGGAGCAAAGTTTGAACTTTATACTGACCACAAGGCTTTGAAGTATTTATTTTCTCAAAAAGATTTAAACATGAGACAACATAGGTGGGTGGAATTCCTTGCTGCCTATGATTTAGACATTATGTACACACCAGGAAAAGCAAATAGAGTGGCAGATGCATTAAGTAGACAACATGCCAAGTTGGCTACACTGATGATAGAGGAGTTTAAAAGGTTATTAACATTGACAGATGTAGAAATGGAATACATGGGAGAACAACCAATGGAAGTGGGTAAGGATGTGGAGCACTATGGTAAGCTCAGCCTTATCACAATAAAATCAGATTTAGTGGAAGAAGTGAACCAGTCACAAGACACTGATGCATTCTTGAGAGAAAAGAAGGAGTTGTTAAAAAATGGTGCAAAGCCTGACAAATTTGAACTGGATGAAAAAGGATGTGTAAGATATAAAGGAAGGTTATGTGTGCCTAACACAGAAGCACTGAAGAGGAAGATCATGGATGTTCATCACAAGTCAAAGTACACCAAACATCCAGGTGGCACTAAAATGTATCATGACCTAAAAAGAAGTTATTGGTGGAAAGGAATGAAGAGAAGTGTGGGTGAATATGTGGCAAAGTGTATGACTTGCCAACAAGTCAAGGCTGAGTACCAAAAACCCAGTGGACTGCTGCAACCTCTGGAAGTTCCAAGGTGGAAATGGGAAAGCATATCAATGGATTTCATTGATCGCTTGCCAAGATCAAAGAGAGGAAATGACAGCATTTGGGTGGTGGTGGATAGATTAACTAAATCATCACACTTCATACCAGCAAAGAGTGACAGAAATGCACCAAAACTAGCACAAGTCTTCATGAAAGAGATAGTAAAGCTACATGGGGTTCCTACCACTATTATTAGTGACAGAGATACCATATTTACATCCAAGTTCTGGGGTAGCTTTCAACACGCAATGGGGGTTGAGTTGTGCTTGAGCACAGCCTACCATCCCCAAACTGATGGTCAAACAGAAGTAGTCAATAAATTTTTGGAGGATCTACTTAGGGCTTGTGTGCTGGATCATGGTGGGAATTGGGAAGACTACCTTCATTTGGCAGAATTTGCTTACAACAACAGCTACCAGAGTAGTATAGGAATGGCACCCTATGAGGCTCTATATGAAAGGCCTTGTTTGTCACCTGCTTACTGGTTAGAGGTGGGTGATAGGGTAATGTTAGGACCAGATCATGTGAAAGAGACAAATGCTAAAGTTACATTGATCAGACAGAGAATGAAGGCAGCACAAGACAGAATGAAATCATATGCAGATAGGAGAAGGAAGCCACTTGAATTTGAGTTAGGAGAATATGTGTACTTAAAAGTTTCACCAATGAGGAAGGTGTTGAGAGTTGGCAAGCCAGGGAAGCTAACCCCAAGGTATATAGGACCATATGAGATCATTGCAAGGATAGGAAAGATGGCTTACAAGTTGAAACTGCCAGAAGAGATGAGTGGGATACATAATGTGTTCCATGTATCACAATTGAGAAAATGCGTGCATGATGAAGCTTCAGTAGTTCAGTCACCAAGCAAAGTGGAAGTTAGACCAGATCTAGTGTATGAGAAGAAGCCAGTAGGCATTGTAGCTAAGGAAGATAAGAGATTGAGAAATAAAATAATTAAACTGGTGAAGGTGCAGTGGAGTTTAGACCCTAATGACTGCACATGGGAGGTTGAAGACAAGATAAGGGTCCAATACCTCAACTATTTGCAGCTGATAGTTAAGGCAGAGGTATTTTAATATTCATGCTTGAATTTACTTAGTTGAACATGATATTCAAAGTTGTGTGTGCTTGTTTGATATCTGTTTTGGTTGAATTAAGAATGTGTATTCATGTTTGATTTTGACATTTGATTTACATAGTAAGGAATGATAAATTGTGGGACACAATTTCTTAAAGGAGGGATGTATGTGACAGCCCTAGTTAAGCAAGCATGTAGAAAATTTAAGCCATTGAAATTTTATTTTTACTATGTGGAAAAAATATATATATGTAAATACAATTTTCTGGGAAATGCTTGCGTGAAAATGAGAATTCATTTCCTTGTGCATGTGCATACTGTTGTAGTGTACAGCCTGAGCAAGTAATCTAGTGAGGGTCTTGCAAGCAAATAAGAAATGAATTAGTGCATGACCATTAAGTATGAATACACAATAGTTTGAATAAATGCATAAACAACCTAAGGAAGATTTTAATTCTAACTTTCATGGTAAAAAATACAAGCACAGTGGCTTGTGTGGGTAGAAAAAAATCTATATACATATATAAATACACATGAGCATATATACATGTACCCAGCATGTAGTAGAAACACACATATAGCTGGCCGCACAAATAAACTTGTGTGCATGAATAAAACCAGAAAAGACAAGAAATGACTGAGCCAAAGAATTCATGCATATAGTGTGTAAAGAAATTTGCCAAAGATAGTTAAGACAGGGAAAAAAAGGAAAAATGGCAGGGAAGGAAAGTGGAGAGGGTAAACAGTTGGGTGAGATCAGAAATAATGATGGGATTTCTGATGAAAATAAATTACCTACCTAAACTTAAAACCCTGACAACTCCACTATATACCACATCATCTCCTACGGGTATACATTAGAAAACCAAAAATCAAAATACAGAAAAGAAAGTAAGTCGCAGTGAGGAAAATAATGGCAGACCTGAATCAAGACTTGGGAAGAAGAAACTTGGTGAGTAAATCCTCACTTGGCAAGGCATTAAGACCTATGAAAGGCAGCCATTTACCCTTTAGTTTATCTTAACTTCTCTTTGATGTTTTGTATGTATTTTTAGTTTGACAATTTTCTATTGTTTCTGAGATTTTGTGTCTTGCATTGCCTTGCTGTTATTTAAGCTATGCTTGACTATACATGATAATTTAATGATAGGATGATAATAACTGATTCATTTGTATGATTATAATTTTGAGAAAAATGTTTTGGTTTAAGCATAAATTAATAAGAAAAGTAGGGTGCAAGGCAGTAAGGGGAAGAGGGTCCTCTGGCTTATGTCTTGCATGTGAGAGGATGATTAAGATGCAGTGGAATTTCCATATGCTAAATCTTGATCCACCATTAAGTACTCTCTGAAATGAGGTTGAGCAATAAGTGAACACATTTCACTAAAAAATATATATATAAATTAACTGCAAGGACCATTTTACTGGGAAACCAGTGGTATTTAATTTACTAAGATATTTTTAGTCTATGCTTTAGTCAAAGGCCTGTCTCTGAACAAAACTGACTTGAAATGATGTACAGATGTGATTAATTGATTGTTGAAATGCATGAATGGATGAATGTTTCTTGGATGCATGAAAACTGCTTGCATTTATTGGTTAAGTACATAAAGACTTTGGGCATGACATAGTATAATTGATACCTACACACATGAAAGAAAAACTTAGTAATTAAACTAAGGAATTGGATCACCTCTATCAGGTTGGGTATGAGGGAAGTGGGTATGACATGGTGGTTGGCTTGCATCAAGGATGGGGTGTGAGTTTGCACATGGCATGTTCATGTCCCAATAGCTTGTAGTGCACTGGAAATCAAACAGTAGTTCCAGGCAATGTGCACCAGTGCAACCATGAATGTGATATTGGACCCTTAAAAATTGACATGAAATGAACTTACAAGCAGAGGTGAATATGCTAGGGGTATGATGAGTTCTAGTGTGTAAACTCAGTTTTAATACCTTAGCTTAATGATAGGGGTTTTGCTTGTTCATAATTGTGGGATGCTTATGTGAATTGTGTGATGGTTGCTATAAATTCTTGAAATGAGAACTTCTGTTAAGAAATTATTTTTAAGCACATGTAAATGTATGTAGCAATTTACTCACTTCACTAGGAGGAAACAAAAGGTGTATATGAGGAAGTGGTTTAATCACCTGAGTAGAACATCTAATTTCTGTAATAAAAGTGCTGTGGATCTAGCTTCATAAATCTTATGTATGGTCAATTGAATTTACCCATACCAGATTTCAATCTGACATGTTTGTTGCTTGCATCAAATGGGTGCTTCACTTGCATTGTGAAGCAGGCCATGAGATGGTTGTAGGAAAAGAGGATGCTAAGTAATAAGATGCAGACATATGATGCTAAGGAGAAATTGCAAATTAACTAGGCTAGGACTTTGTAGGAGGATGGCTCTTCTGTTTTATTTCAGTTGAAAAATTTTATATAATGATGTTTGAATTGTGCAAAAAAAAACTTGACTGTGATGTAATGGATGGCTTGCAAAGATTATGTTGAGATGCAACCATTTTTCAGAGAAAATGATGAAGGTCTTTAGCTTTATATTCCATGCTGTGAGCATACAAAATTTTGTGAACCCAGAGTTGAAAATGTATTTGATAATTATTTGTATAAGTGAAACTTGTAGAGTATAACTAACTGATCCCAGAATCTTATCTAAACAAATTAGTCCACCTGAGAACTAAAGTGAAGCAAATTACTGTTGTGTATGATTATGTGCACACAGGTGCACAGGAGCATGCACAACCCCTGTTTAGCTGTTTGAAAAGCAAACCTTGATAAGTTTAAATGTTATAAGTTAGTTCATATATTTCATTAAATACACTAATGATAAGCACAAGAAAACAGATAGGAATTAGTCAAATGAATGGCATAGGGATTCAAATAGAAGGAATCTTCTTAATTCCTTTTGCTGTGAATAACTCAGTTTGATTTTTGGTTAAAATAGGCTGAGTTATTCAAAAAAAAAAATGAATAAAATATACTCTGATACTAAAAAAAAAAAACCATATGAACATTCAAATAGTTTGTATAAAGAAGTATATCAATATTTTTATATTGAACAGATTGGATCTTGGGAAACAAAAAAAAACAGTTGGTCTGTAAAAAGGGCAACCCTGAATTTAGCCCAGACTAAATTGTGTCATTCAATCAAAATGACAAGTTAGGAAAGGGGTTGTCTCAGTTGGTATCAGAGCTATGTTAATAAATACATAGCCAAGACAAATACTTGTTTGAATCTGTATGCTTTGTTTGCATTGTTTGGTACTTGCTTGAGTTGCTTTGCTTATTATGAATAAATAAGTTCACTATTAGTTTTAAAAAGCAAAAGTAGTGAATAAGAATCAGAACTAACTACATTAGAAATGTTCAATAGAGGCCCAGAGGAGTTAGAATCAATCCCCAGGCCACCGGAGAAAGAGAAAATGGTCAATCTTCTAACACTACTGAGCAAGCAACTAGAATGGCTGCTGGTCCCCCAATGATTAACATGCAAGATTTTGTTCAAATACTGAGGGATGGAATGGCACCAAGGGTAGATAATCCATATGAGGAGCTGTCCAAATTGCTTAAAACATATGCAAATCTGGGAGGCAGTAGCTTTGATGGCACAGAAAATGCCATAAGTGTCCAGTCATGGTTAAGAACAGTAGAGAGGATCTTTGGAGACATGCAAGTCAATGATCAGAGAAGAAGGAAAATAGCATCAAGACAACTAAAAGGCATAGCTTTGGACTGGTGGGAAGTGATTATTGCAGGCAGGCAAGAACAAGAAATCACCTGGAATCATTTCAAAGAAATGCTAGAAGCCAAATTTGTCCCAGCATCAACAAAAGCTACATTGCTTGAGGAATTTATCAAGTTGAGACAAGGATCAATGAGTGTTACTGAATGCACTCAGAAATTTGAAGGGTTGTCTAAATATGGGGCAGTATTAATCCCAGATGAAACATCAAGGAATGCTAGGTACATTCAGGGGTTGAATGCTGGATTGAGTAGAGCCATGTTACCATATAAGCCGCTTGCCTAATAAATGCTAATGTGAGGTACGCCTACACAATAATTAAGAATGATAATATATTGCTATATATTTTGTTTTCCGACCGTGTGGGTCGATGTATATATATTTATATATCTTGTGATATTGTAAAAGGCTATGATAACCCAGATTTTGGAATATCTATTAATTGATAATTAACTGGGTAAGTTAATAGAAATACTGATTTATGGATTGACAAATAAATATGATAATAAATATTTATATCTGGATAAATATTTAAAATTGATAAATATTTAAAATTGATAAAATTTTCTTTTAAAACAAGTAATAATGATGGTTTATATATATGTAGATGTAAGTAGATTATAAATAGAAAAATTATTATTTTCAAACAAATTAAAAATGTGTTTTTTTAATTGTATATATATGTGTGGATTTTAAATTGAATTTGAATTTAAAATTTGAAACTCAAAAGATAGATGTTAGAAACAACAATATTTAGATTTTAAAAATATTTTAAATAAGAATTGAAGACAGTTTTAACTGGGATGTAAACATTACAATAAAAAGTCGTATATATCAAAATTCCAACTTGAATAATTTATGGATTCATGTATATAATCTGTTTGATCTTCGAAAACCATGATTTTTAAACAAAGAATCCTGATTTTTAGATTTGAAATTCGAGAGGAAATGCGTGTTGAATGGAAATCTTGTTTGAGTCGATTTTCGGTGATCAATGGAACTTAGGAGGTCGTGGTCGTAGCTGAAGAAGGCGGGGAGGTTTGGGGTTCACGAAAAAAATGGTCATTAGATTTTTAGACTACGATAACTGCGAGACATCGACGAAGTTGGGTTTAGCCGGGTTTCTGGGTCGAGATTTGATTTCGGGTCGTCGCGCTAGTGAAAGTGCATCGGAATTGTCCAGTCGTGGGGGAAATGAAGCTTGAGATCATGGAGAAGCTTTGGGTGGAGGATCGTGATCTCTGATGTCCGGAATCGGTGTGTCGAGGTGGATTATGATCGTGGAGTTTTGTTTCAGGTGGGATCGATCGAGTTGAATTTCGTTTTCGTGATCGATCGAAGAATTTGGGTGATTTGATGGATCGAGGGAGTCAGCGCAGACTTATCGTGTGACAGCCCTAGTTAAGCAAGCATGTAGAAAATTTAAGCCATTCAAATTTTGTTTTTACTATGTGGAAAAAATATATATATGTAAATACAATTTTCTGGGAAATGCTTGCGTGAAAATGAGAATTCATTTCCTTGTGCATGTGCACACTGTTGTAGTGTACAGCCTGAGCAAGTAATCTAGTGAGGGTCTTGCGAGCAAATAAGAAATGAATTAGTGCATGGCCATTAAGTATGAATACACAATAGTTTGAATAAATGCATAAACAACCTAAGGAAGATTTTAATTCTAACTTTCATGGTAAAAAATACAAGCACAGTGGCTTGTGTGGGTAGAAAAAAAATCTATATACATATATAAATACACATGAGCATATATACATGTACCCAGCATGTAGTAGAAACACACATATAGCTGGCCGCACAAATAAACTTGTGTGCATGAATAAAACCAGAAAAGACAAGAAATGACTGAGCCAAAGAATTCATGCATATAGTGTGTAAAGAAATTTGCCAAAGATAGTTAAGACAGGGAAAAAAGGAAAAATGGCAGGGAAGGAAAGTGGAAAGGGTAAACAGTTGGGTGAGATCAGAAATAATGATGGGATTTCTGATGAAAATAAATTACCTAACTAACCTTAAAACCCTAACAACTCCACTATATACCACATCATCTCCTACGGGTATACATTAGAAAACCAAAAATCAAAATACAGAAAAGAAAGTAAGTAGCAGTGAGGAAAATAATGGCAGACCTGAATCAAGACTTGGGAAGAAGAAACTTGGTGAGTAAATCCTCACTTGGCAAGGCATTAAGACCTATTAAAGGCAGCCATTTACCCTTTAGTTTATCTTAACTTCTCTTTAATGTTTTGTATGTATTTTTAGTTTGACAATTTTCTGTTGTTTC
This sequence comes from Allium cepa, assembly GCA_030765085.1. Classification (NCBI taxonomy): domain Eukaryota; kingdom Viridiplantae; phylum Streptophyta; class Magnoliopsida; order Asparagales; family Amaryllidaceae; genus Allium; species Allium cepa. The sequence continues at coordinate 743,259,539 of CM060931.1, read as the reverse complement.
TGAGATTTTGTGTCTTGCATTGCCTTGCTGTTATTTAAGCTATGCTTGACTATACATGATAATTTAATGATAAGATGATAATAACTGATTCATTTGTATGATTATAATTTTGAGAAAAATGTTTTGGTTTGAGCATAAATTAATAAGAAAAGTAGGGTGCAAGGCAGTAAGGGGAAGAGGGTCCTCTGGCTTATGTCTTGCATGTGAGAGGATGATTAAGATGCAGTGGAATTTCCATATGCTAAATCTTGATCCACCATTAAGTACTCTCTGAAATGAGGTTGAGCAATAAGTGAACACATTTCACTAAAAAAAATAATATATAAATTAACTGCAAGGACCATGTTACTGAGAAACCAGTGGTATTTAATTTACTAAGATATTTTTAGTCTATGCTTTAGTCAAAGGCCTGTCTCTGAACAAAACTGACTTGAAATGATGTACAGATGTGATTAATTGATTGTTGAAATGCATGAATGGATGAATGTTTGTTGGATGCATGAAAACTGCTTGCATTTATTGGTTAAGTACATAAAGACTTTTGGCATGACATAGTATAATTGATAAGTGCACACATGAAAGAAAAACTTAGTAATTAAACTAAGGAATTGGGTCATCTCTATCAGGTTGGGTATGAGGGAAGTGGGTATGACATGGTGGTTGGCTTGCATCAAGGATGGGGTGTGAGTTTGCACATGGCATGTTCATGTCCCAATAGCTTGTAGTGCACTGGAAATCAAACAGTAGTTCCAGGCAATGTGCACCAGTGCAACCATGAATGTGATATTGGACCCTTAAAAATTGACATGAAATGAACTTACAAGCAGAGGTGAATATGCTAGGGGTATGATGAGTTCTAGTGTGTAAACTCAGTTTTAATACCTTAGCTTAATGATAGGGGTTTTGCTTGTTCATAATTGTGGGATGCTTATGTGAATTGTGTGATGGTTGCTATAAATTCTTGAAATGAGAACTTCTGTTAAGAAATTATTTTTAAGCACATGTAAATGTATGTAGCAATTTACTCACTTCACTAGGAGGAAACAAAAGGTGTATATGAGGAAGTGGTTTAATCACCTGAGTAGAACATCTAATTTCTGGAATAAAGGTGCTGTGGATCTAGCTTCATAAATCTTATGTATTGTCAATTGAATTTACCCATACCAGATTTCAATCTGACCTGTTTGTTGCTTGCATCAAATGGGTGCTTCACTTGCATTGTGAAGCAGGCCATGAGATGGTTGCAGGAAAAGAGGATGCTAAGTAATAAGATGCAGACATATGATGCTAAGGAGAAATTGCAAATTAACTAGGCTAGGACTTTGTAGGAGGATGGCTCTTCTGTTTTATTTCAGTCGAAAAGTTTTATGTAATGATGTTTGAATTGTGCAAAAAAAAACTTGACTGTGATGTAATGGATGGCTTGAAAAGATTATGTTGAGATGCAACCATTTTTCAGAGAAAATGATGAAGGTCTTTAGCTTTATATTGCAAGCTGTGAGCATACAAAATTTTGTGAACCCAGAGTTAAAAATGTATTTGATAATTATTTGTATAAGTGAAACTTGTAGAGTATAACTAACTGATCCCAGAATCTTATCTAAACAAATTAGTCCACCTGAGAACTAAAGTGAAGCAAATTACAGTTGTGTATGATTATGTGCACACAGGTGCACAGGAGCATGCACAACCCCAGTTTAGCTGTTTGAAAAGCAAACCTTGATAAGTTTAAATGTTATAAGTTAGTTCATATATTTCATTAAATACACTAATGATAAGCACAAGAAAACAGATAGGAATTAGTCAAATGAATGGCATAGAGATTCAAATAGAAGGAATCTTCTTAATTCCTTTTGATGTGAATAACTCAGTTTGATTTTTGGTTAAAATAGGCTGAGTTATTCAAAAAAAAAATATGAATAAAATATACTCTGATACTAAAAAAAAAAACCATATGAACATTCAAATAGTTTTTACAAAGAAGTATATCAATATTTTTATATTGAACAGATTGGATCTTGGGAAACAAAAAAAAAAACAGTTGGTCTGTAAAAAGGGCAACCCTGAATTTAGCCCAGACTAAATTGTGTCATTCAATCAAAATGACAAGTTAGGAAAGGGGTTGTCTCATATCGGTGGTGGTCATGGATGTCGGAGCATCGCCGGCGATCAGTGCATGTGCACGAGGTAGGCTGGTGTGTCAGTGGTTTGGGTAGTGGTGGACTTGAAGAAATACTCGGGAAAATAAGGGGATAGATCGGGTACGTTTTCGAGTGTGTGTACAAGAGGTTATTAACTTATTATCAAGTTTAAAAACTTTAAACTAAAACCAGGTTTTAGAAAACACCCGGGGCATGACTCCAGTGAGAATCGGGTTAAACCCGAAGTAAAATTTAACAGTTTTTAATTTTTTTTAAAAAAGTAAGTTTAAAATTTAAAATAAATCTAGTTTTGAAACTATTTCTAAAATATATTCTTTATATAATAAATGTTTTAAAGTAAATGATTTAAGGAAGTTTTATAATGTGTTTAACTTGAATTTTTTAAGTTAAAATTCTTTGTAAGTTTAAAAAAAAAAAAAAATTTAGAAATAAAATTAAGTGTTAATCAAAGATAAAATGTTTTAAATTTTATAGGATAATGATAATTAAGTCATTAATAAAGATAATGGTTTATCTTAAAAGTTAATTAAGGTTTTGATGTTTTAAGATTAATTAAATTAATAAAGTAAATAAAGAGAGATTAATTAATTAATGATTTAAGAAATAATTAATTAATAATTATAAATTATTTAATTGGTAATTAAAGAATAATTAATTGGTGATTAGAGATTATTTAGTGATTATAAATTAATTAATGTAAGTGGTTTGAGATTAATTACTTAGATGATAATTACTTAATATAAGTAATTAAAGGGAGATTACTTAATGAATGAATTAAGGATTAATTACTAGTGTATTAGTTAAAGGATTGATTAATTAAGGAAATTAATTAAAGGGATAGTTAATTAATGAATGTGATTAATTAAAGGATAATTAATCAATGCAAGTAACTATAGAATAATTAATTTGAGTAATTAATTAAGGATCAATGTAATTAAATTATTGTTAATTAATTTATGAGAGTAAATAAAGGTTAATTAATGTGAATGGTTGAAGGTTAATTAATATAAATGGTTGAAGGTTAATTAATTTTTGTAACTAATTAAAGGCTATTTACTTAATGTAATTAAGATGATAATTAAGGATGATTAATTAATTAGTGTGTAATTAATTAATGATGAGTGAGCATGATCTAAAGATGATTGAAGTAATTAATTTAATTTACTAATAATGTGACAAATTAATCTTGTTTATCAATGATTGAATGATATTGTATGCCTTGGATTATTTGATATCTCTGATAAGTGACTTGTGATGCTATGTGATATAATATGTTTGGACTGAACTAAGATAATACGGTTTGTCTATTTGTGATGAATGGCTATGTAAATATGTAATTCCGGATATAAATGGAATAGTTTAAACTTAAGCAGCTTTGTTTTTAAGATGATATTGGATTCGATGGGACCGGGGTCAATTATCAGTACATACCCGAAACCACTTCGATTTGTAATCTACAATAATTCTTTATGGATTTGACTTTGGAATAAATGGACTGGAATGGAATAAATGATGTAAATTTAGTCATTTAGTTTGAGTAATGCTTAGATATGATTGTAAGACGTGTATTTGACTATAACAATTTATGAACTCGTAGTAAGGTACGAGTTAACCCAGGTTCTAAATAAGTTTTATATCTTAGTATTTCATGTAAGATTGGTTTACTCACGCTGGTTTCCAGCTTGACCTGAGTATTACTTTGATGTGATGCTGGGTCAGACCCAGTATTACATCTTTTCATGTTAGGACGTTCTGGAGCTCAGGAGGTGAGCTGGATGGCAGGAATGTATGGAGTGTATTCAGATATGTATTTGAGTTTGTTGTGATATTAGTGTGGATGGGATGAAAGAGCTGTCTAGTCTATTTTTAAATGGTTGTAGCATTGGTAAATTGTATATAACTTTGATGTATGGTTATAAAATTGATAGCTACAGCTTTTCTTTGTATATATGCTATTATGTGATATTATATTTTGATCCGCTGCGAATGTGAGAAGTTGTTGTTTTCTGTTCTTCCTCCTTCTATCTTCATTGTTTAGCAATCTGAAATTTCCGGCGTTCAATTTCTCGGCACTTCTACAGTGAACTTTTTAGTGTCGAATTCTCGAGGTCGAAATTTTGGGTCGTTACAAAGGCTCTCCGTACAAAGGAGACGCTTTCAAAAAAAATCGAAATTTTAGGAGTTTGAAATTTTTTGTAAATTTTGAAAATTTTGGATAACTAGAAAACATGATTTTTGGAATGATGTTAGGAATCAATGTTTTTGAGTTAGAAATGAAAGCTAATGGTTTGGATTAAAATAAAGGGTTTTGAGAAGTGAATGTAAATTTTAATAAAATGGATTTTGGGAAAGGTAGTGAGATTAGGAGCATTTTCCTACCTTAGCAAGGGACGAAATTTTTATAAGGGGGAGGAATGTAACGACCCGAAATTTTGGTCGTTAGCTTTTGGACATTTAATTCAATTAAATGTTGAATGTGGATTTATAATTGATTCCAAATTCAAAGATTTTGTTTAAATCAATAAATTAGTTATAATATCAAACATGACAATTTAATTGGGTTGGCATAATAATAATTTAATATTTTAAATCGATTTAAAAAGCTATCTTCCACATATGATTAAGTTAGGCTCCGGAACATGTTCCATTGTGTTCGGAATACGGGTAAAATCATATAAACGCCAGGTGGCATGTCTAATTTGGAGTTCGTCGGAAATTAGGTAATTTGTGAGAATATTATTAAACGAAAATAAATCTATATATATATATATATATATATATATTAGCTTCATAGTACAAGCAAACCTTAGTTGGTATGCTGCCGCCACCATAGAAATGAATGGCCGAAAATCTATTGTCTTCCACATAAAAATTCTCTTGATCCAGGCAGTAATATCCAAAGCTCCAAACTAAGCATTTGAAGAGTGTGACGAGACCTCAACATCTATATGGTAATGATGGGCTAACTCGTGATTTTGGTGCCGTAACCGACCCACTTAAGGTTTGCGGTTGTTTGCGATTTTCAAGAAGGGGAAGTCGTCGAGCACGCTGGAGTTTGGACCGTGGATGGAGCGTGTTTAGCCGCGTGTGTTGATGGTTTAGATCTGAGTCTGATCGTTGTTTGGAGGGCCCGCGATCATGTTTTGGCACGTTGTTGGGTTCATGTTCGTTTAGCTAGGGATGAAGATTTATTAGAGATAGTGCGGCCTGGATTTGCTCATTTCTTAGTCGACGACCCTGATGATATTTGTGTGTATATAAAGAAAGAAAAGAAATTGTTATATAAATTATATTCGACGATTAAAAATCCATAACTTTTGCATGCATGATCAGAATTCGACGAAATTGGCAGTGCCGGAACCGAAGCGAGGATCTCTATGGTGTTCATATTTGGGAATGATTGGAGCTTGTGAAGATTCTAGATTAAATCAAAGACAGTCGATTTAATTTAAAATTGGAATGCTCGACGAACAAGGTGAGTTAATCTCACTCACATCTGGGAATCCAATTATTTAAATATATAGAATTTAAATTATTGATTGATTGTTTGAATGTGATATTATATATAGTAGTAGTAGTGTGTGTGTGTGTGTTGGATGATTGATTCCCGCATTATATAGCGGATTAGGCCCTATGCGCCCTGCATAATAGCGGATGATCCTTTATAACGCGATATTCCACCTTGAAGTGGAATTGGTATTTTTATATTATGCTAACATCTGTGGATGTAGGGAAACAGGTTGGACGGATCCACCTAGATTCCTCCGAATATTGATATTATTTCCATAATCAGTGATATGTTATTTGATATCCTGTGATAGAATTGAATTTGATTGGAATTTTATGTTATTCGATGCTATGGTTTGGATGAATAAAATTTGGTACTTTAAAGTAAAGAATAGATTGAATTGGGTTTTTAAAGGAAATGAAAAGAAAAATTTTAAGTAAATAATAATTGAGAAGTTGGATAAATCAAGTTACATATTTTAAGGGAATTTAAACTAGGATATTAGTTTGAAATTGATTAAGTGTTTTAAAAACTATGATTTAAAGGAAATGAGGAATGGAAATTTGTAAAGAAGATTTATAAATGAAGTGGAATGTTTATCATTGGATAAATTTGGAAGTATAAATTCCGATGGGAATTTATAAGAAAAGTTGTAATTCATTTTAAAAATAAAAAGGTGATTTTATTTTTAAATGTTGGAAAATATATTTTTCGTAGAAAGCTAAGTATATTTTTAAAGAAATGATTTCAAAGTATAAACTAGAAGTTTAAAATGTTTTTAAGAATGTTTCAGGAAATTTATTATTTTAATTATTTTTAAGTGAAAAGTAAATATAAATTTAAGTTAATTATGGTAGTTAATTATTTTAAAGGTAGATTAGTATTATGATTTTTAAAATGAAATTTTAACAAAAATATTTGATATAATAACTTTATTTTAAAGGGAAATTTTGGTTTAAGTTTTCTTGGAAACTCTTAGAGAATTTCTTAAGTATTATTTTCATTTAAGTAATTTTAATAGCTTTATTTTAAATAATTTATGTATATATTTCTGAAAGTGATTATAAGGAGATGTAAATGTGTTTTAAAAATAAAAGTGATTTTATTTTTAGAGTATTGAGAGAATTTACGGGATTAGGACGTAAATTAAATTGGGATAAATCGAGCAGGATTTATATAGGATTATATGGGTTATATTGAAATGTAAGTGTATTTCCTAGAAAGCCAAGTATGTTTTCAAAGTAGCTTTTAAGTATAAATTAAAGTTTTAAAAAGAATGTTTTGGAGAAATTATTTTCTTAAATTATTTTAAAATTTTTAAAGTAAATATTTATTTAGTTAGTTATAGTAATAATGATTTTAAATTGACTAAATTGGTATTATGATTAAGAAGAAATTATTAAATAGTTATATATTATAGAGTAGCTTTATTTTAAAAAAAGTAGATTTGGCTTAAGTTGTATATGGAAATTTTAAAGATTTTCATAACTATCATTTTGAATAAAATGTTTTAGGTAGTTTTATTTAAAATATTTTAGGTATATAAAATTTTGGGTAAAGTGATTTAAATTTATAAAATCTAATTTTTATAAGACTTGAAATTTTCTAGTGGAAATAAAATAATTTGGTTGAATTGATTGTTTATTTGATAGTTAAATAACCGACTATCAAATCTTGACCTAAATATAACTTTGGAATTTCTAGAAGAGGTATGGGAATTATATGGTACAATTACCATTCGAGTTGCTATACTATACGTATAAACTCATTCGATCTTCTAGGACGTTTATAAGGAAATCCGTCCACCAATGGTCAGGAGAAACTCCGATCTTATTCTCGACCGAGTATTCCTAAAAAACCGGGGTTGAGTTTACCAAGAAAATAGCGAACGTTGTTTCGAAGAGACCGGGATCGGATTTGAGATCCGAAACCACTTCTATCCAATGAGCACGTTTTCAGGATGAAGACAAGAGCTTGGAGTCGAAGATGGAACAATGAAGTGCAAGGGATAATCGCCACAAACCCTGGGGGTGATTCCAAAATGGATGTAGTAGAAGTAGTGCCTTTGGTTCCGTAAGGACCCAGAATGGACTTGTATGGATGAATGCTTTCAGAGCATCGTCAGGAGTACGATTAGCGTTCTAAGTGAAAATGTTCTAAAAAAGGTAACGCTGAGCCTCAAACCTCATCAACCGAGAATGACTGAAAATCAAGGGATATGCTGCAAGGCTAAGTGGGTAGCACCCAATTAGTGTAAGGTCATCCCTGTCTAGAGGTCCCTTTTTATTCGGCTGGGTATGCGGTTGCTGATCTCTACAGTATGGTGATCTTACTCGGGCTATCCAGTAAGGGGTAGTCCGATCTTGTGTTCTAGAGGAACGGAGGGATCCTAGGTATATTGATCTAGAGCGGGTACCGTGATAGCTAGTACCCCAGTGCCTAGTCATTAGTTGGAAATCCATTCTCCCTACGTTCCTTTACGGTGTTGTTTGTTGAACCCACTTTGTGGCTAGTATTGCTGGAATTTAATGAATGTAACAATTTCGGCTATTTGAATCAGTATTGGTATATAGACACTATTATAATATCACAGGATTTGATAAGAAATGTTTTGGTTATGGTAAGGTAAAAACCCGACATGTTTATTTGTAGCGTGGTCTTACGAGATACGTTTGATTTTTAAAGGATTTTGCAAACTTTAATAATTCAACCGAGTGTATTTTTTTCTCACGCTGGTTTTCCAGACTTACTCAGTGTTATTTTATTATAACGCTCGGGTCAAACCGGGTATTATATATAGGATAAGATGATGTGGAGCTCAAGTGACGAGCTGGATGGTGAGACATATCACATGTATTTGAAGTATATTCCGCTGTGTTGTATAAGCTGTATAATCAGCTTTTGTGAGGGCAAGTTAAGATAACTCCAGTAATTCTCTTATTGTGATGCATTCTGATGATGTAATGTATAAAACTGATATAGTTTCTTTTGTGTAAACATCGATTATTATCTATTATATTTTATTCTGCTGCAATTGTGATATTCTGATGTTATTTTGTTTTTTCTCTTCTTCTATCTCCTTCTTTCTTTCCCTCGGAATCTTTCTTTTCTAGCACTCAATCGTCGACATAGTATATATTGGAGTACTTGTGTCTATTTTTAGAGGTCGAGAAGGGCGGGTTGTTACAAATTGAGTGTGTTTTCTCACGCTGGTTTTACAGACTGACTCGGGTGTTATTTCACTATAATGCTCAGGTCTGACAGAGTATTATAGAGTAGAGATTCCGGATGGACTATTGTGGAGCTCAAGAGACGAGCTGGAAGACGAGGAGTATTCCCATATATTTATATTTCGCTGTGTAGTGTAAGATGTATATTCAGCTTTGGGAGGACAAGTTATTATAACTATCTTGAAATGTGTTATTGATTTGTGTTGTAGTCTGATCCTGTAATGTAATAAACAGTTACAGATTCTTTTATATAAAATTCTGTTGTTATCTATTATATATTGTTCCGCTGCGCTTGTGAGATTCTGATGTTGCTTCCTATTTCTTCTTCTATTTCTTTCTTCTTTAACCCTAATGGTTGGTATTTTCGGCATTCGATCGTTCGGCATGTAATATCGTGGACGTATTGATGTCGAATTTCGAAGGTCGAAAAATCCGAGTCATTACAAAGGCGGCTCTACTTCTACCCACTTTATGAAGTAATCAATTGCTATCGTCGTGTATTAAGCTCCTCATTTGGATAGAGGAAATGGTCCAATAGGTCAATTTATCATACGTTGAAAGGTCATAGGCTTGAGATCGAAGTCAATTTGCTCGACGGCATATGTGGGATTTATGGAACCTTTGACATTTTCACACCTTGTTACATAATTAGTAGCATGGTTAGTCATCAGAGGCTAATAGAAACCTTGCCTCATAACTTTCTTAGGTAGCTTTACTCTGTTGGAATGATCAACAAAAAATCCCTTGTGGGCTTTATTTAGTAATTTTGCTCTTGTTTCTGGATTAACACGTCTCAAGTAAGGGGGTGGATACCCTTTCTTATAATGTATTCCAATTTCCATAATGAAGATTGTAGCCTGGCTTTTCATTTTTCTTGTCTCATTCTTATCTTCTTGCGGCTTTCCTTTTGTTATATATTCGACAATAGACATCATCCAATTATTCTTATATTGATCATTAGCTTCCGTGTAAGGAGACTCTTTCTGAACAATCTCAATTTCATATACTTTTTTTATGTGTTAAGGCTGAAGACCTAGTAATTACCAAGGACACATTCATTCGATTGGAGCTCTTCTCCTGTATACTAGATCGATTAGTAGCCGACTAGCATAATTTGAGCTTCTGACGCACCTCGTGAGCTAACCAATTTAGTTGAAGAATCGACTCAAGAGTTCTTGCTTCTCGGCATTTGGTGTATAGAGAAATCTTCACATTAAGTCAAAATTTTCAATGTATTTTTGACATATAATATCAATTATATACCTTTCATTTGATATCATTTAGCAAATTCACCATCAATTGTGAATCACTAAAAGAATCAATTCTAGAAATTTTCGATTGAATGGCCAGGGTGAGTCTTGCTATCATCGATTCATATTCCAGTACATTATTAGTAGTTGGAAACCCTAACTTCATTGCATAATTCAATTAGTGCCCATCAGGAGTAAGAATTACCTATCCTGCTCTAACTCCTTTTTAGTTTGAGGCTCTGTCAATGAACATCAGCCTTAGGTTTTAAGTCGTTTTCCTTCTCTGATTTCTCTTTAATAAATATTACACTCATTTAAAATCGTCTAGAGCTTTTCCTTTGATTGTTATTCGAGGTACAAATTCAATATCATATTTCCTAAGCTCTATCCCCCATTTTACTAGCCTTCACGATGCTTTAGGATTACTGAAAACTTGTTTGAGCAGAAAATTGGTTAGAACCTTAATTTTATGTGCTTGAAAATAATCTCTTAACTTTCCCGTTGCGAGAATTATGTAATATGCAAATTTTTCTATGGTCGAATATTAGGCCTCTACATCCTTAAGCCCTCTGCTTATATAGTATATTGAAAGTTGGATTCCCTTCTCGTCCCTAATTAGGATAGAGCTAACTGTATGTTTGTCCAAATAGCTTTTCAACTCGTCAAAAGCTTTTCAACAATCTTTACCCCATTTGAATTATTCTTTTTTATCACATAGCAAAACGAGATGAAATTTTTGGTAGCCTCAGAAATAAATCTGTTTAATGTTGTCACTCTTCCATTCAGGCTCAATGCATCTTTACTTGTCTTAGGTTCTGCCATATCTTTGATAGCTCGAATTTTATTAGGGTCTGCTTCGACTTTTTTAGCACTAACAGTGTAACCCAAGATTTGCCACACTAAATTATAAAAGAACATTTCACGGGTTAAGCTTCATTTGATATCTTCGAAGTACATCGAACATTTCCTCAAGAACTTTTTGACGATTGCTTCTTTCTTGGGACTTAACTAACATATCGCCCACATATACTTCCATGTTTAGTCAATTTTTTCTTTGCACATTCTATTCACCGATCTCTGATATGTTGCTCTGGCATTCATTAGCCTAAAGGGCATTAATTTTGAACATTGGAATTTATTGTATCCATAATAAGCACCCATGAAAGATAAAAGTTAGTGTACACTTGTTGCATTGACTAACTAGTTTATCTTAGGAGGGGCTAGCACTCTTTCGGGCTGCTTTATTCAGATCAATGTAGTCAACACACATCCTCAACTTCCCTTTAGATTTCATTGTTAGTACCGGATTGGCTAAACATTTTGGATAAAGCACTTCTCTAATAAATCCATTTTCGAGCAATCTTTTGACTTCTTCCAAAGCATCAGATCGAATTTCATCAAAATGTCTTTTTTTCTACTGGGTGTGACATTCGGGTCTATATTCAAAGCATGGCACATGACAATCGGATTTATTCTAACTATGTCCAACTTAGTACAGGAAAATACATCTTTGCGAGAATGAAGTGCCCGTTTTAGCTCACCTTCCAGTTTGCTATCTTGCTCTTTTCAGACCGTAACTATCATTATTGTATCGACTGGATCCAAGCATATTTCCTAAAGATCTTCTGTGGGTTTCATTCTTTATTGCTCTTATTTGTAGTCTAATTTAGTGATGATTTCTTCGCCTTCCATTTGAACTTTCTCTAAGTTTGCTTCCTTCCTCTTTCTTTTCTTTTTTATAGAAACCAAATTTTCATACTGCAGCTTTGCTTTCTAGATAAGCTTTGTTTTTACTTTGGATGACGATTTTGAAGATTTATAATCCAAAGGCATTCTAGTATCAGTTCTGATTAATTAATTCTCATGCAAATCTTAAAAAGAAAGATACCCTTGTTTATAATACTCAATAGTGGCAAAGTACATCTCATGAGCACTAAATTATTCACCCTTTATGAAGCCCCGTCTGCTTTTTGTTAGGATTCTCATCATCAGATATTTTGGTGAAACAAAAACATCAACCTCGTCCAAAGCTGGCCTTCCATAGAAGGTGTTATAATAAGAGGATTGATCCATGATGACAAAGGAAATTTCAAAGGTCCGAGAGGGTGGTGGAACTTCATTTGCACGAGAAGTCTTATCTGCTCAATAAGAGTTGACCCTTTATTATTTAACCAAAAAAGGCTTAACGCTTGGCTCTACTTTTTTCTACGGAATTCCTATTTGGTCAAACGCATGTTTAATGATTATGTTGACTACAATTTCGGTATCCACCAAAATTTTAGTACCACATAAATTCATATTTATGCAGCGATCATAAACGGGTCATTATGCAAACGACAAACTCCTCTTAGCTCTTACGAAGCGACGATCAAGTTATGCATTAGGATTTGAAACCTAGGATTTTCTAGTGGCAGCTCTGCTTAAATAGAGAAAATTCCATACTTTGCTTCTTTGATACAGCGACTCCTTGCCCCTTTGCTACTTCTAACTAGGAGTTAGCCTCCATGCATAACATCAACTCTATTTGAGGGGTGGAATGAAATTTAGGTAAATATCTCCTTCTACTAGATTGGTAGTGTTGTTTGGTAGTCTTTGGTTGCCATTTTCAAATGAATAGCTTTCTGATTAACTGTAACAAACTCCTTCAGGTATTCAAAGCAAATCATATGTTGAATTATGCCCGTCGGTGCTCTACACTCATCTATTTTTTGTCCATTTGCCTTACGGTAGGCACAATAACCTTCCCCTTTCCTTGGCTCGGGATTAGTTCTGGCTTTGTAGGAATCTTAAATATTGCCATTTTCTTTCATTGCAGCAAATATATAGGATATTGGCTTGTTCAAAGTGGCATGGTTGGTACTTTGGGTATCCTTCCATTTTTGTTTCTTATTGTCACAGCAATAACCCACTTCTCCTGCTTCCTTCTTCATTCGAGCTTTCTTCTTGGCGTGAAACATTTCATCCATATGGATGAATTTGTCAGCTTAAAAGTGGAAATCCTCGAAATCTTTGCTTCCATGTATATAAAGTTCTCTCCAAGATGAGGTTTTCTCAATCAACCCCAAATGTACTACCACTAGTTTGTCTCTATCAGCCATATGCTTTTCATTTAAGGTTTGTACGCTGAACCTATTAAGATAATCGTGCAATAACTTCCTTCATCTCTTCTTAATATTAGCTAGCACGGTGTAGTCAATTGTGGAATCCTTGCACATATGGAATTGCCCCGAGAATTCAATAAGAAAATTATTTCCAAGAATAGATAGTCTTCTTTAGGTACTGCCTATATCATTTTTTTACTGCTATCAGAAAAATGGTAGGGAAGTGTCTGCAACACACAGCTCCAAATGTGTTGTATAGATCCATCTAACTTTCAAAAGCTATTTAGTGACCACCTGGATCGGTTGTACCATTATGCCATATGGATGGAACCTTAACATAAGAAGGAATTTTTGTGAACATGAATTCATATATAAAAGGAGCTTACCGATGATTATTGTTGACTTTGTCATCGAGAGTTCTTTTCCCCTTGAGATTAAGCATATCACTTGCCATTTTTCCGCCATGTCTCTCAAGTAGGATTCATAGCTATGGTTGTTACTCCTATCAAGTCTGTACTTCTTGGAAAAAGAAATCCTAAATTGTTTATTGGACTCTTCCTCCAACCTTCTATAGTAATTTACTTTGATCGTGTTATTAGCCAATGACTTTAGAGAGCGATCGATTGCTTCAGCCTATTGGTTACCTTTTCGCCATTGAAGAGTTACAATAAGTTTTACTTTACTTTTGTTTTTAAGCAAAGAAGCATCCCTGCTCCTTGTTGGAAACTCTGCTTCATCTTCCCTCATAAACCATCGGGTTTTCAAAGAATTTTGAGCAATGATTCCTTCCAAAAGGTCTTTCATCATTGATGCTCGTTGTTCTAGGCTTTTTTTCTTGGCTTTGCTTTTGGTCGATTGTGCCGATCTTGATGATTGTTAGGCTCCACATTTTACGTTGAAGTTGGGAACTATATTTCTTTCTAAGTTTATCATTTGTATGACTTCTTCATTTAAAGCACTAAGTCGTCTTGATCTCATTTTACAAAAAAAAATTACACCATTAGCATGAGGAGAGAGTTAATTAAGGTTGGAGGTTCGAGCCCTCTTCCTAGAGCCAAAATGTTAGACCGAAAAATGATATAACACCCATGATGCTAATCATGATGGATTAATCCTTGAGTTGAGCATGGCTTAATTAAATTTTAATCATGTAGTGATATTAAGGGCAAACTAATCATTTGAGCCTATGAACAAGAAAATAACAATAAGGTATGGATTTCTTATGCCGATAGGCTTTTGAGGTTAAATATCTGAAAAGCCCATATGTTTTTTAGAATATAACATTCAAGATCTCTTAAGGTAACTTAGAATTGAATATTCGAGAGCCCTTAAAGTCACTTGGAACATATATTCAAGAATCCATTTCGCTTATTGGAATTCAATTCTCAAGGGCCCATGTCATGTCATATATTCAATCGAGATAGAGAAGACACATAAAAAATTTATGCAATAGCTCATCAAGCATGTCAATAGACTATGTAGAAAGTCCTTATATTCAAAGTCCAATGTCCATATGTAGTATGAAAAAATAATAATTATGCATATAAGCACTTGTCTAGATCGAAGCTCCTTTGAAATAAATCATATCAAACATTAGGCCTAAAGAGCTTTATTATTTGCAAGTCTATGTCGATAATGTTCAACAGGCAGAATCAAAATAAAATGAATGCCGAATTCCTTATTCGTATAAATTATGCATGATTATAATCAAGTAGAAACTTTCCCCACCTCGAAGTAGGGATTACAAGAGTTTTGTAACAACCTAAAAATTTTGGTCTTCGAATTTTAAGCATTTACTTTAAATCTTTAAATAATTGGATTTTGGAATTTAATAACTTATAATTAAAATATATAACATATTTAAGTAATTGGTTTGTGAAATAAATAATAATTAAATGGATTTGCTAATTCTATTTAACTCCATTTAAATTAATAAATAATATTGGTGAATCATTTGGCAAAACAATAACAAATGGTTTAAATATAACAAATAATAAGAAAAATCAAATTGTAATAAAACAACTTATTTTATGATAACATATTTTCAATTTAATATATATATGACTTCTCTCTAATTTTTAATTTGGAAAATATTGAAATTATTCATTTGATAATTGTTAACTCCGCCTTGACCATAACTCACTGATCTAGTGCATCAAGAGGTTCCGACCTAACAGTTAGAAGCGTGCCGACCTAAGGCTCAACAGGGGGTGCCGACCTAAGGCCTAAGGGTTATGCCGACTTAACACTTCAACAAGGCTACCGACTCAACATAAATACCGACCCAACAGCCTTAGCTCATTGCCGACCTAAGATGAATGGTGACTCAATGGTTACCGACTTAATGACTCAGAAGGGACAGCGACTCAAGGGAGATCGACTTAAGATTCAAAGGGTTACCAACCTAGTAGGATTGAGAGGCATACCGACTTGAGAAATACCGAGTCAAAGCTAAAACAGTTGCCGACCTAACGTGGGTACTGGCTTAAGACTCAGAAGATACCGACTCAGTGACTTGACCGAGTTACCGATCTAAGGCCCTACCAAGCTGGCGACCTAGAATAGTTGCCGACCCAAGTCACAACCGATCCAGCTCCCCAGTTATCTCGTTCACGATCCAGGACTTATCATTTGGACCGTGACTTGCGACCTACCAAGTCAACTCGTCCACGACCTAATATAAGCCCGATGCCATGTTACTGAGAAGAGGTGGTGTTGACTCGGAGGCGACCTTAGACCGGTCACGATTCACCTTAAGTCGGCTGCGGCTTAACTTGAGTCGGCCACGGTTTAGGACTTGGCAAAAATTTCAGAATCAGAACTCTCTATAAATAGGCACCCAACTCCAACATTCAAAGGGCTTTTGGCACATTCTCTTCAAACACCGTTACCTTGCTGCATT
The DNA here is from genome assembly GCA_030765085.1 of Allium cepa. Taxonomy (NCBI): domain Eukaryota; kingdom Viridiplantae; phylum Streptophyta; class Magnoliopsida; order Asparagales; family Amaryllidaceae; genus Allium; species Allium cepa. The sequence goes on along the minus strand of CM060931.1, from coordinate 743,243,386 downwards.
GAGAACTTCATCAACACTTAGAGCTTTCAAGATTAGAGGAATTCATCAAAGGACTCCACGAAGAAACCACACATCTTCAACATGGATTTAAGGACTTTAATCGACATTGAAGCTTAAGACTTGTTCCAAATCACTTGTAACTTGATGTATATTGTACTTGAGAAGAATTGTATCAGCTTGTAACGGGATTATTAATAAAAGTACTTAGAGTGGACGTAGGCTATACCCTTTAGCCGAACCACTATAAAATTGTTGTTGTTTGCCGCTTTTCTGCTATTACTTGCTTGTAATTCTTTCCCGATCTATCGGGTGGTGCTTTCACAACTACACTTCTCACACCGGGGTGTTAGCGTTCACATTTTAGCGTTAACATTTTTGGTGCTTTCACTGAGAATTGAACTCAGGAAAACTGTCATCATTGCTTCGTAGAGATTTGTAGAAAGAATTTCCTTAAAAACCGGAAGTCTATCTGAGATTATGGCTCCTGGAAGGAAAAGTAGATCTGTCAGATCTGGAAACATTCAAGAGGGAACCTCCGCTTCCCCTGTGCCTAATCAACCCACTCCGTCTGTTGGAGTTACGAAAGCGGAGTTGGATGCTGTGATTCTAGGGCTAAACCAGCAGATAAACGCCCAAAATGCACAATTAGAGGCTCAAAGTGCCCAGAATGCTCTGATTCTGAATAAGTTGAACGATTTACTTGGGGCAAACAATCAACCGGTTGGTAATGAAAGGAATTATGCTGGCAACGTTCATGATGTTAATGAAAGGAATGCTCCTGAAAGGGCTACTAGTTCCTTTGAGCAGGCAGTACCTGAGGCCGGTGGATCTAGAATTCGGCATGATGAGTAATATCTTTCTGGAATGGTCCGGCAGATCATGAAAGAAAGTATGCAAAGGGTTGAAGATGAGAAGGAATGGGGCTTCGCCCCAAGCAAAACTCCGTTTACTGAAAGAATCTTAAAGGCAGAATTTCCAAGGAAGTTTGTACCTCCGACTATCCCAGCTTATAAAGGGACAAGTGACCCGAATGAATTCTTGTATAAATATGATTGGCACATGACAGGTGCCAGAGCCTCGGACGAAATAAAGTGCCGATATTTCCCCGTATACCTGGAAGGTGTGGCTCTACTATGGTTCACCAAGTTGCCAGTCCGATCTATTGATCAGTTTTCAGACTTGACCAGAAAATTCAAGGAGCAGTTTAGACTATATGCTTCGAAGGCCAAGGACATCATGTCACTGTCAAGTTTAGAGCAGAATCCTGGTGAATCTATCAGATCATTCTTGAACCGCTTTAATATAGCGCTGGCCGAGGTGGACAATGCTGAACCACGAATGATATTGACTTATCTGATGAGAGCTATTGATAAGTCAAGCGAATTTGGGAAATGGTTGAATATGAAAGAGCCAACCTCCCTCGAAAAGTTTTGCAAAAAAGCAGATGAATTCATTCGCTTGGAAAGTCGTCCTTTGCCAGTAAAGACAGTGTTGGAGAAAGCAGAAGACAACACTGTCGCTCCACGCAAGAATGAATCGGTGGGGCAAAAAAGGGAGAATAATAGTGGGAAGAAACAGGGTAATCTGAAGAAGCCCCGATCCTTCAAGCCATCAGAATATACTCCATTATCACATACGCCGGAGCACATCTACCTTGCCACTAAAGATTCCGTCGATTTCCCTAAACCTATCCCTTTGAGGACCGGGAAAAAAGCCATACAGAGTGGGAAATTCTGCCGCTTCCACAATCAACCCGGTCATGAAACTGATGAATGCCGTCAGTTGAAAAATCTGATTGAAGAGTTTCTAAGAGAGGACAAACTGCAGCAATTTGTGAAGAAGAATAGCAACAATCCTGCATCGTCAAGTCAGGGGCAACAGGTTCCTGTTCATCAGCCCAGGACGGGTGAGAAAGCTACGGGACATGAATCTGGAAGGCCCGTTATCAATGTCATTACAAGAGGGCCTCACCCAGCTGGCAAGAGCTGGGGTGAGATGGAGAGATATTCCAGGGCTTTGAAATATGCCCCAGCCGAAGAAGATGTCTTTGTTTTAGAAGACACTACGCCCCTGAAACAACAGAAAACTTTCAGCGATGATATTGTTTTCAGAGCCAGAGATTCCACAGGTATAGAAGCTCCTACCCTAGATCCCATGGTCATCTCAGCTGGTATTGGACCGGCCATTGTCAGAAGAGTCCTCATCGACTGCGGAGCATCATGTAATATCCTCTTCAAGAAGACATTTGACCAGATGAAAATCCCTATGATCGATGTACAAGCCTCATCACAGAAGATCGCTGGCTTCACTGGGGAGCCAAAGCAACCAATTGGGACCATCGATCTGCTTGTAGAACTTGGGGAAGCAGAAAGGAAAGTGGTCCGCAAGCAAACATTTGTGATTGTCGATGAGTTTTCTGCTTATAATGCTTTTCTTGGCCGTCCAACACTCGCAGCATTCAAAGCTATCCTAGCCCCGTGGTGCCTCACTATTAAATTCCCTACTGACAATGGAGTAGGAGTTATAAAAGGGGATCAAAATGCTACGCGAGAGTGCTATTTGACAGAGCTGCGAGAGTCAAGAAAAAGTGAAATGGGAAAGGATGCGGCAACCCCAGTCCGTATCAAGGAACCAGCCTTGTAGCAATTACGGGGCGGACCCTGCACTGGCGAGCACAGCGGGGCACGGAAAGAAATGGATCCCAGAAAGGCTAGTGCAGGGGAGAATAGAGTAGTGCCGGTGGAAACGACAGTTCCGATACCTGTTGACCCGAAGGACCCAAATAAGGTGTTGAATGTGGGTTCACAGCTTAATGTGTCAATTCAGAATATCTTGATATCTTTCTTGAAAGCAAATTTGGATGTCTTTGCTTGGAATCATGCCGATATGTGTGGAATATCTCCAGAAGTTGCAGTACACGCTCTGAATATTGACCCAAAGTTTACGCCAGTTAAACAGAAAAGAAGAACCCAAGGTCCAGAAAGGTCAGCAGCATTAAAAGAAGAAGTTGATCGACTCATGGAAAATAACTTCATCAAAGAATCTACATATCCGAATTGGGTTTCAAATCCTGTGCTGGTCAAGAAAGCTAATGGAAAATGGAGAGTGTGTATCGATTTTTCTGATCTAAACAAGGCCTGCCCCAAAGATTGCTTCCCGTTACCTAGGATCGATCAACTGGTAGACGGAACTGCGGGACATGAATTGTTATCTTTCATGGATGCCTACTCCGGTTATAACCAAATCATGATGCACGAGCCGGATCAGGAGGATACAAGCTTTATCACAGATGTTGGACTTTATTGCTACAGAGTTATGCCCTTCGGATTGAAAAATGCAGGGGCAACTTACCAAAGACTTGTTAATGCTATGTTCAAACCGCAATTGGCCAAAACTATGGAAGTCTACGTCGACGACATATTAGTGAAGTCCAGGAAAGCAGCAGATCACATTGAACACTTAGCAGAAATGTTCGCAGTCCTTCGGAAATACAGAATGAAACTTAACGCTCTGAAATGTACATTTGGGGTCGAATCCGGAAAGTTCTTAGGTTTCATTGTTAGTGCTAGGGGCATTGAGGCTAGTCCAGCTCAAATTACTGCCTTAAAAGAAGTTAAAGCTCCTAGAACGAAAAAGGAATTGCAGAGTCTCAACGGAAAGGTCGCCGCCCTGAGTCGGTTCATTTCCAAAGCCACTGATAAATGCATCCCATTCTTTGACGCCCTGAAGAAAGGAAAGAAGAATTTTGAATGGACTTCCGAATGCCAAAAAGCCTTCGATGAGTTGATCCGTCATATGGAAACGCCTCCAATACTTTCTAGGCCAGGCAATGGTGAGGATCTTCTTATATACTTGGCAGTATCATCTCATGCTCTAAGTGCAGCGCTGATACGGGAAGACAAAAGGATTCAACATCCGGTTTACTATATCAGCAAAAGACTCACTGGGGCAGAGCTGAATTACTCCAAGTTGGAAAAACTCGCCTATTGCCTACTAGTTGCATCAAGGAAACTGAGGCAATATTTCCAAGCTCATCCTATCAAAGTACTCACTGATCAACCCCTAAAGCAAGTTCTATTTCGCCCTGAAACTTCGGGTCGCCTTCTAAAATGGAACATTGAACTCAGTCAATATGACATCACCTATCGCCCCCGAAAAGCAATCAACGGACAAGCTTTAGCTGATTTCATTACAGAGTTCATAGAGAAGGATAATGGTGAGGATGAAACGATCAATGATTCCCCAATCCAGTGGAAGATGTATGTTGATGGCGCAAGAAATGACTACTGTTCTGGAGCCGGAGTGGTACTTGAAACTCCTGAAGGTCGATCATTATGTTATGCACTAAGATTGGAATTTCCTTCAACAAACAATGAAGCAGAATATGAAGCTCTTATTGCAGGTCTGAAAATCGCTAAAGAGCTAAACATCCGAGCATTACAGATCTTCAGTGATTCTCAGCTTATTGTATGCCAAGTCAAGAAGGAATTTCAAACAAAAGGTGGAAACTTGCCTTCCTACTTGTCAAAGGCTTGGGAACTCCTATGTGAACTCGATCACTATTCAATAAGCCACATTCCTTGGGAAGAGAATATGAAGGCAGATTCCCTCGCAAAGTATTCAAGTTCTGGTGAAGCTCAACTATTGGGATTGGTCCCTGTAGAAGTCCTTTCAGCACCAAGTATAGACGAGATGGATGTTGACTGGATTATGAATGTATCTCAAGAACAAGAGTCATGGATGACTCCAATACTGGACTACCTACTCAGAGGTTCTCTGCCAGAAAATTCGATAGAAAGACGAAAGCTACTAAGGAAAGCCTCTCGCTATGTAATTCAGGATGGCCAATTGTATAGACGGGGATTCTCAATGCCATTGCTTCGATGTGTATCCCGGGAAGAGTCCAAAACAATCCTAGCTGAGGTGCATGGAGGAGAATGTGGTGATCATTCAGGTGGTCAAACATTAGCAAAGAAAATTCTCCGATACGGATATTTTTGGCCAGAAATTAATCGAGATGCTGCAGATTACTCCCGAAAATGTGACAGATGCCAAAGATTTGCCAAAATTCCTAGAGCACCTTCTACCGAACTCACACAGATGGTCAGTCCATGGCCGTTTGCGATTTGGGGAATGGATCTCATTGGGCCGCTACCAACTGCCAAATCAGGGATTAAATATGCTATTGTTGCAGTTGATTACTTTACTAAATGGGCTGAAGCTGAACCATTGGCTACTATCACTTCTAAGAAAATGATAAGCTTTGTGACCAAGAATATCATTTGCAGATACGGTGTGCCTCAGAAAATAATCACAGACAATGGTACTCAGTTTGAAAGCGAGGAATTCCAGGATTTTTGCAAACGATTCAAAATCCAGAAAAGCTTTTCGGCAGTAGCTCATCCGCAGGCAAACGGGCAAGTGGAAGCAGTGAACAAGATCATCAAATCAACCATCAAAAAGCAACTCGAAAGAGCAAAAGGTGGTTGGGTCGATAAACTACCAATTGCACTATGGGCATACAGAACTACTCACAAAACTGCAACTGGGCATACTCCTTTTTCGTTAGCATATGGATCGGAAGTAATGATCCCGGTTGAAACAGAGGTCCCTTCACACAGAAGAATCCATTTCAATCAAGCAGAAAATGAAAAGCTACAACTTGAAGCGCTGGATCTCCTTGATGAAAAGAGAGATGAAGCTAACCTCAGAGTTGCAGCTCATCAGCAAAGGATAGCTAGACATTTCAATTCCAAAGTTCGTCAACGCAGCTTTGAAATTGGAGATCTAGTCCTGAAAAGAATTGTGACCGCGACAGGTGTGTTTGGGCCAAATTGGGAAGGACCGTATGTAATAGGTCAGAAGCTTCTTGACGGCACATTCAAACTCACCACTGTTGATGGAGATCAAATTCCAAGGGCATGGAACAACAACCATTTGCGTCCATACTTTACTTGAAAATTTTGTTGAAACATTGTAAAAAGAATTATGGATGTATGATTCTTGTAATTGAAAGCAATTGTAGAACTGATGCAAGTAAATAATGAAAGAATGTAAAGTGGACGTAGGCCCAATTTCATGGACGAACCACTATAAATCTTGTGTTCCTTATTATTATTACATGTTTGCTTTATTTTCGATATAAAAGTACATAAAATGTATTGCTGAAATGTCGATTTAAATTTTTGCAGACAATGGAAATAAAACTTGCGCATAATAAGATCGAGTGATTCTCACCATCATTCAACAAACAAATTTCAAGTCATAAAGGCCCCGAATTCAAATCCTAGATAGGAAATACTTCAATTGAACGGCTTATGATTTCGATAGAAACGAGCCCTTGCTAATAAATTGAGATTGTTTGAACGAACAAACATCCAATTAAGAGGCTAGTGCCCGTTCTCACGAACTTGCCTGACAATGAAGTACACTTCCTTGGATTAAACAAGCTACTTGCGAGAAAAGGGGAATGAAAACTTGAAAAGAAAAAAGAAAAGGATCGCTGAAAAGGCATAAGCAAGAAGACAAGAATACAACCAAAAACCATCATTGGCGGCACAAGTCCTCTTCGGAGGCACAACTCTTCGGAGGATAAAGACCTCTAATGGGTCATATGCCACAAAAAGGAAAGTTCTCTACTCAACAAAAAAGATTGGAGGAGTCATGACCCTCCAACCATGAGAGAGTAACTTCCAGGCGATGAAAACCCTCTTTGAGGCACATTTCACCAGGAGTTGAAGTGTAACAGCCGCTCTTCGGAATTTCACTTCACCAGAGTTGAAATGCAAACAAAAGAAAGACCTCTTCTGAGGCACATTTCACCAGGAGTTGAAGTGTAACAACCGCTCTTCGGAATTTCACTTCACCAGAGTTGAAATGCAAACAAAAGAAAGACCTCTTCGGAGGCACATTTCACTAGGAGTTGAAGTGTAACAACCGCTCTTCGGAATTTCACTTCACCAGAGTTGAAATTCAAACAAAAGAAAGACCTCTTCGGAGGCACATTTCACCAGGAGTTGAAGTGTAACAGCCGCTCTTCGGAATTTCACTTCACCAGAGTTGAAATGCAAACAAAATAAAGACCTCTTCGGAGGCGCAATTAAGAAGAAAGACCTCTTCGGAAACCTACGTTTCACCGAGATTGAAATAAAACTTCCAAGTGTTGAAACGTGAAAAGGATTTCTAAGGCATAACTCTTTGGAGGTACACGTTTCACCGAGATTGAAATAAAACTTCCAAGTGTTGAAACGTGAAAAATCCCTCCTCAGAGGTACAACTTTCTATATATATAAAAAAAATCCTCATCAAGAGCATACTTTAACTTCCAAAGGAAGAGTAATTTACCTATTATGGAGAATGATCTTCCTCGAAAAAAAAAAGGGGGTTAAAGTACATTCAAAGGTCCGCTTTGCCACATAGAAGAATTCACTTGGCAAAATATATACATACGCAAAAGGAGAAAGTGATTTCTTCGAAGGACAAAGCGTAGAAACTTATATGAAGGAAGTTGCACTCTATGAAAATTCTTCTCGAGAATGAAGTAACTATTCTTTAGAAAACGAGAGTGCAAGTCCCCTTAAAGTATACGATATTGCAGTAAACTCATGGTATAGGGGCAACATGGTATAGTTACATACAAAGCGGTATAACTATGTCGGTAAAGTACGCTCAAACAACATACCACAAGCTCACCGCAACATCGTATAAATAAAACTTGTGCAAAAAAAAAAAGAACTTATGCAAAAATGAATAATAAATGCATTCTCAAATTCAAACAAAAATCTGTACAAATAAAGAATCACTTTATTCAATTGCAGATATTCCAGATACAGGTTTCAAAATAAAAAAGCAGGGGCCGGTGCCTGCACAACATCCGACCATTACACAAAAAAGGAATCAAAAAGCTCAACTCTTCATTTCTTCTTGCCGCCTTTAGACCCTTTACCCGACCGAGTGGTTAGCTTTTCGGGTCTTTCAGGTTGGTCTGAAGGCATAAGGGAAGAAGGGGAGGGAGGTGCAACTGGCGCAATTTCCGGTTCCTCTTCAGTGGTGATAATTTTCTTCCCCCTCCTCTTCGATGTCCCATGCTTCTTTCTTCTCTGCGAAGAAGACTCACTCCCCTGAGTAACGAGAGCGGACAAAACTACGTCGTCAGAAGGAGTCCGCTCCGGAGAGATCTCGCCTCCTTCGAGTCCCTCATCTTTTTGCTCCTGCGAGGCAACAGGGTCATCCAAACCATGAAGAGCCTCAATTTTCTCCTCTTGTGACCCAGGTTGTGAAGCAGAAGGAGGAGTCACCTGAAGAGATGGAGGAGGAATAACCAGAGAAGGCGAAGTCTGTACGGCACTTGTTGTTTCAACTGCAGAAGAAGAAAAATTGAAAATGTTAGTGTTTTCCCGAAAGAGGGGAGATATGGGTTCATCGAGATTCAAGAGGTAATCGAGAAGCTCGTCAAATTTTTGAGGAATAAGCAGGCAATCCACCTGAATCGGACCAATGTCGAAATTACCTGAAGATGTTGGCTTCGTCAGTTCAATCTCATAATTCTGAGCCCCAATGTCCTCCAAAGCCTCTTCATCAGTAGGGGTGATTACCCCAGTTCTTGTAGGAGGCGGCAAATGAGCACTAGGGCCTGTAATGTCCACCTCGGGAGAAACTAGAGGACGTTCGGAGATGGTAGGCGGTACTTCTTTTTCAGAACGCTCCTCTTCCGCCATCCCGGCCCGCGCTCTGGCAAGCTGCTCCTTACCCTTGGCAAGAGCGGCACGGGCTTCGTCATCAAGATAATGCTCTTCAAGGGCTGACTCAGCATATCCAGCACCTTTACCACCGAGCATATCAAGTGCTGCTTCCCAAACTTCAGCCAGTGTAATTTCATACTTGGGGCCTAGAAAGGCAAGGCTTCCACGCCCCAAGACGCTGTGCAAGTAGAAGTCGAATAATGTTGAGCTGATGCTGTTTTTGGTCGCCTCATGAGATTCTTCAGCTGCGATCCTGCCGGCGACAGCCTCATCACGCTCCCTTTCAGTTTTGGCAAGCTGAAGCTTAAGCATTTGTATCTCCGCCTCCTGGGAGTTGTTTTTCTTTCGGAGCTCAGCAATATCAGTAGCATAGCCTTCACTGATTCTTTTTTGTACTTCGAGCCTGTCTTCGGCATCCCTTTGGCTAGCGTGAGCATCTCTCACTTGTTTCAGGAGCACTTCTTCTTTTTGAGAATAGGAAGTAGAGGAAGCAGCAAGCTCATGTTTCAATTCCTCGACTTTTGCTTCAAGATCCTCATTCTAAGAAGCAATGTTCCTCATTTCGGTGTCGTGTTGCTCAACGACCTTTTGCCATTCGGCCTTATCGTTTTCCATAGTAAGCATGGCCTCTATGTTGGCACGGTTAACTCTTTGAAGCTCATCGACAAGCTTCTGCCAGTTTGACATCCTCTCGATATCAAGTTTGACGGCGTCGAGATTTCGTAGCATGGCAGACTTGTCGATGGGGACCAAGTCTAGGTCGAACCTCACTCCCTTAAGGCACCATTGAGGAAACCGGCTCTGTAGAGTGGCAGGACCCGGTCCAACTTGAAATTTGGACCTGCTAATTATCGTTTGAATGTCTGATTTCCCAAGAGCGGGAGAGTCAGAAGGAATGTCGAGCGAAGCAGGAGTAGTAACTTTCTCAGGAGTAGTAGAGGCCTGCTTTTCACTGTGACGGGCTCGTTTGCTTAAGTCTTCACCCATGTGACCTTTTCCTCGATCGTCATGAGATTTTCTCTTGTGGGAGTCATCGCCTTTTTGCCAAGAATCATGGCGCTCTTCTCTCTCCCTTCTTTCACGACGTTCTTCTTCAGTCCTCCTTTCAAGAGCCTTTCGGGCAGCCCTCTCTTCATCCGACTCTCTGTAAGAAGGAAGGTAACGCCTGTAATCATACTGGCTACGCCTCCCGTAGCGCTGGAAATCGTCATAGTACGAGCCGCTGCGCCCCATAGGAGAATCTGGAATTAAAATAATAAGCTTTAGAAATCTTTAAAGTACAAGAAGATAAGTGCATAGAAGTGATGAGAAATTCTAAGTGTGTGTGTTGTGCAAACTACGCGCATTAATCTACGAACCACTCTTTATTTGGGGAGTGGTTGTGGGTGTAATAGTTAACGTCAACTCTTGAGTCGACGACGACTGTTGCAAAATAGAAGTAGCTTCAACTACTGAAGAAGAAATCCCGGCAGTAGTAGGGTCATCTTTGAAGATCTCTTGTGAAGTAGCGAAGAGGTCGCTCAATCCTTCGAAGGTATCGTCCCTGCTTTGCTTGACAGGACTGGATTTCTTAACCTTTTCACCAGATTCTTGTGAATGGTGAGAGGATCCCTGAGGCTCTTCTTCCTCGATAACCGGGGCAAGTTTACCAGATGGCCCCGCAACATCAACAGAAGTGGAGCACTTCACCAGCGAAGATTCAGGAGTCTTTATCGGAGAATCGGGGACTTCCGTTGGAACTTCATGAGCATGCATAGAGCGAGAAGTGTGTAGAAGCCCATGTTGATGTAAAAATTCATCCCTCAACAGAAATTTTATGCTCCTCTCTTCTGTGGCCACGGCACTCAACCTCTCAAAAACTTGCTTATGAATTGGTTCTCTAGAAGGGAGAGGAAGTGCTGAAAGGAACAAAGAATGAAATTAGCAACTGAAAGTTTGGATCTCGAAAAAGTTTCAAAACGGAAAAAATAGAAACACTAATCTTACTTCCTACTCTCCAGATGGCATAAAACCCTGGGGGACAGCGGGCAAAGAAAAACTGGTTCAAAAATCCATGAACACTTTCAGTAAGATCGGAAATGAGCTTGCGGTTTCTGGCACTTCTCACAATAATGAGGGAAGGATGATCTTTACTCTTTGCAAACGAGCACAGATAACGAATTTCTTCAAAACTCGGTAGGCGATCAAGAGTTCTTCTAAACAAAACACATAACCCCGTCAAGATGGCATAGCCATTGGGATGAAGTTGAAATGGAGAGATTGTCAACCGAAGGAGAAGAGTTCGAAGGAAGTCGTTAAAAGGAGGAATCGCCCCACTTAAGCACATTTGGCAATTGACTGCAACAAAACCATAGGGAGGATTGTCAGCAGTATCACTTGGCCCAGGAAGAAGAACATCACTTTCAGCAAAGCCAAATTGAGTGCGCAACTGGATAAACGCTCTCGAAGTTAGAATAGTCGAGGTTCTCTCCGGAGGATTCTCTATGGGAACAGCTATCGGAAAAGTTTCTTCCTCTTGAGTTACCACTTCTTCTTCTCGGTGGGAAGTCATTCTACAAAAACAACTGGGTATTCAAACATGAAGGTGCACGTTTCCTAAAGTGTGTGAAGTGTTGTGTAAAATCAATCAAGCAGTGAACAAATATAACTGGAATGAAAAACTAGCAAGCATTTGTTAGTTATGAAATTCAGGGACTATTGTTTTAAGCCTAAATATGCAAGTAAGATGTTGATGCAGATAAATCAGTTCAGATTATTGATACTTTGCATTAATGTTTAACTTGAATTGATTGATTCACAAACATTTCATGCAATATAATTAAGTTGCTTGTCTTGTCTTGACTAATCTGTCATCTGACATGGGCAGTCAATGGCAGTATTTTCGCCTTGGTTTTCTTTGTTTGTTATTTTCAGCAGGTTAGCAGCTTATAAGTTAATGCGATCTGTGAAATAATACAATGAGATTCAAGCAAATTTAAAGTTGGGGCAGTTCAAAGTTTAGGCAACTTAGTTTGGCAGTTCAAATTAGAAACTCAAAGTGGATCTATGCTCTCAAAAAGTCAGCATGCCCAAAGCTTAAGTGTTAACTCGGTCACGGTTTAAGAGCCAACTCGGTCACGGTTTAAGAGCCAACTCGGTCACGGTTTAAGGGTTTAACTCGGCCACAGTTTTAAGGCTTAGATCGGCAGAAGGTTAGGTCGGTAGATCTCCCTCAAGTGCTAGCACGGCCACGATTTAAGGATTGGGTCAGCCAAAAGCCAAGCCCCCTAAAATCACCAGGTCGTATCTAAATCAATACCTCGCCCCGCTCAACCTGTTAACCCGTTAGCTACTCCCTCAACCAAAAAATTCTCACTTCATTTATCCTATCTCATGCATTCGAATCATCCAAGACATCAACTCGAAACCTCTGCAAAGTCAGCGCCTTGCAATCCTAGCACGAATCAAAATCAGCTAGCTTAAATCAGTAAACCATATTCATCGTCCCATCGATCAGTCGAAATCGAACCAAGCAACCTAAACTTCACCAATCACGAAAACAATGGTATTCTTGATGGAGCATCACGCAAAGAGGCGATTCGTGTTTGAGCGACAGGATTCATGAATCGACAGTAATCTACAATCGAAAGAGGGATAAAATCACTTACGCAATGGATGGTAAAGGTTATCGGTGATTAGTTGGAAGGAAATTGCTTCTAGGAATTTGAGAATACTTTAATGGCGGAATCAGGCAAGTGAGTAAGTGACGAAGAAAGAAGAAGAAAGTTAACTTATACCCTGCAGTGGAAAATTTGGAGCAACACATACGGTCTAACTGTTAGGTCGCATACGACCTACCGACATAAGAGGGGACGGGTTAAGGGCTATCGAAGCACACGACCTAATATTTAGGCGTATACTTCGAGGGGCAAATGTTAACTCCGCCTTGACCATAACTCACCGATCTAGTGCATCAAGAGGTTCCGACCTAACAATTAGAAGCGTGCCGACCTAAGGCTCAACAGGGGGTGCCGACCTAAGGCCTAAGGGTTATGCCGACTTAACACTTCAACAAGGCTACCGACTCAACATAAATACCGACCCAACAGCCTTAGCTCATTGCCGACCTAAGATGAATGGTGACTCAATGGTTACCGACTTAATGACTCAGAAGGGACAGCGACTCAAGGGAGATCGACTTAAGATTCAAAGGGTTACCAACCTAGTAGGATTGAGAGGCATACCGACTTGAGAAATACCGAGTCAAAGCTAAAACAGTTGCCGACCTAACGTGGGTACTGGCTTAAGACTCAGAAGATACCGACTCAGTGACTTGACCGAGTTACCGATCTAAGGCCCTACCAAGCTGGCGACCTAGAATAGTTGCCGACCCAAGTCACAACCGATCCAGCTCCCCAGTTATCTCGTTCACGATCCAGGACTTATCATTTGGACCGTGACTTGCGACCTACCAAGTCAACTCGTCCATGACCTAATATAAGCCTGATGCCATGTTACTGAGAAGAGGTGGTGTTGACTCGGAGGCGACCTTAGACCGGTCACGACTCACCTTAAGTCGGCTGCGGCTTAACTTGAGTCGGCCACGGTTTAGGACTTAGCAAAAATTTCAGAATCAGAACTCTCTATAAATAGGCACCCATCTCCAACATTCAAAGGGCTTTTGGCACATTCTCTTCATACACCGTTACCTTGCTGCATTGAGAACTTCATCAACACTTAGAGCTTTCAAGATTAGAGGAATTCATCAAAGGACTCCACGAAGAAACCACACATCTTCAACATGGATTTAAGGACTTTAATCGACATTGAAGCTTAAGACTTGTTCCAAATCACTTGTAACTTGATGTATATTGTACTTGAGAAGAATTGTATCAGCTTGTAACGGGATTATTAATAAAAGTACTTAGAGTGGACGTAGGCTATACCCTTTAGCCGAACCACTATAAAATTGTTGTTGTTTGCCGCTTTTCTGCTATTACTTGCTTGTAATTCTTTCCCGATCTATCGGGTGATGCTTTCACAACTACACTTCTCACACCGGGGTGTTAGCGTTCACATTTTAGCGTTAACAATAATTTCTCGACAAACGATGATATTGGGAAATTTCACAAAATAAAACAATTTGGGTAATTCGTTGTTGATTTATGATCGTGTCGCGTATTATTGCATGATTATATTTTATTTCAGTCACTCTCGGTTCGTACATGAAAGAAATATTGATTAGCTGGTTATTGTAAATAATTCATTTAAACACCATTGTAAAAAATCCAATCAAAATTCAATTTTTAAATGACGGCTTGACGTCTGGACATTTTGCCTGCTCAAGAAAATTTTTGCTACGGAGAAGATAAACATAATCATTTGACTTTTAATATATATTTTTGGCTATAAAATAGTTAGCTTATTGAACACACAAGAATTCTTCATTCCCCTATTTCAGCTTCCCTCTGCTCTTTTATTTTTTGTTCTCGAAGAATTTCAAAAGCAAGAGAAAAAAAACAACATTTTAAAAAATCGATATCAATTCACAAATTCAACGAAAAATTGTGATACAAGGCCACTTGTGGTCGTACCGACCAGATCTTCAATCTTATATGTGTTTGTTAGAGTTCGATTATGGTTTGGAAGATAGCCATTGCCATGGCCGAACTAGAGTTGGAGGTCGTGGAGCATGTGGTCATTGATTGTGGAAACGGAGGTTGGATTCAAGTTAGTCGTGGAGAATAGCATCTCTGGCCAAAGAATTGGGTCGATCGGATGTCGTTTATGAACGTAAAATAGGTTGTAGGCGACACCATGAGGTTGCATTTTTGTTTGGGGGGTTTTAGGCATCGTGGTGATGTTGATCGAGTCAAGATGAGAAGGTTAATGGTGGAACGGGTTCGACAAACGGAGGTACATAGCTTAGTGTTAGTGGATATTCGTGCATGCGTAAAGTTGGGTTTGGAGTCTTTGTGCATGTTTCTGTTATTAGTGGAAGGAAGAAGGTGATCGCATTGTTTTAATTTTTTTATAGTTGTTTAAATTTTTATTTAAATCTATCGATAACTTCTAGAATTCATATCTCGCTCATACGATGTTGGATTCGAAAGTCGTTTATTGCATTTGAATCGTGTCATTAGGAATTTCACGATGGAATTGGTTTTGTTAGATTTGGAGCAACTGAAAATTTAGGCTAAAATCGGACGACTATTCGGTTTTATCCCGAAATTAGAGCGTTTCAGCGAAAACGAAAACTAATGTGAGTTTAACTCACATTAAATTTTATTATATCATATCAATGACGTTGTAAATATTTATTAATTGTTTGGATATTAGTTAAAATTGTTAGATGGCTTGTTTGGTTGAATTTTCGTTTGGAAAATGGATGACTTATTAATTTGCTCATCATAAACTCATATGATTATCTATATAGTATCGATAACCGTTGTTTTGCAGGAAAAAAAATGTAGAGAGACCCGGGGGGTTTCTCGCCTATAAATTATTTGTAAACATTCGTATTGTAACGTTTCGATTTTTCGTTGCCAAAAAAAACCGAATAGTTAGGGTTTTAAAAAAAGAATTTAAGAAAAGAAAAGAGAAGAAAAAGAGAGAAAAAGGTAGATAGAGGGAAAAGAAAACAGAAAATATTAAAATAGAACGGAACAGAAAACAACAACAGAACACCATCAGAATCTCACAATTCGCAGCGGAACAACATATAATAATAAATGAATAATCTTTAAACAAAGAACTATATCAGTTATTACATTTCATTTCATTACATCAGAGTGTACAACAACAAACAACAACAACAATGCAACGAAAAAAGAAAGTACTATATAAGTAATACGCAATGCCATCCATCTTGCCTCCAGCAATTCCTGAATATCCAGAATATCCTGATAAACCTTAACTCTTGACTGCCCGTGTGGAAATTGGTGGGCACCCAGAGTTTAGGAAGGAAAACAATAAACTCCGAGTCAGTCATGTGACTGGTGTGCGAACTCAAAACAGTTTATTTAACTTTAAAATCAAAATAGAGAGATATTTTTAAATTCAATTCGCAATGCTTTTAAAAATGAGACTACCATAAGGCCTCCCGCACACACACACATGCAAACGCAGAATCGGAGGAGATTTCTCCTTATGATAGTCAAAGATGCTTGATACGCATTAAAAAGAAGCATTTGATATTATTACTAGTGCATAGTGTAGAAAATTATTTCGAAAATAAAGATATAAATCTTAGCCAACATAGACATTTCAAACTATGCCTACTATAGCTAACTATGTTCAATAGCAGGTTACCGCCACATTCCATAGCAGGTTATACAACTAAAACCGTACAAGTCACGTATTGTTTCTTTGGATTTCCAACAAATGGTCAGGCCAAGGAACTTCCCATTGCCACATGAGAATGCCTCTGGAAGGACATTCCCGAGAACCAAACCGGAACTCCGCCAACACAAGGCCGGGTTACCCCTAACTGGGTAACTACTGACACGAGCACGCCATTCCCCGATCGTAAACGACCTTTCTCACGGGATCCCGATAACCAACAACCACAAAGTAATAAATTCGCAGTAACCACATAGGTTAAATATCTGGGCTCCATACCATGATACCACCTCTATCCAGAAGGAAATGCACATACCCTAAAGGGAGCTACCCCTCATAACCTTGCCGCATCTTTCCTGTTTTGACCATTTCCGGGGTGTGAGGCTCGACGAAGTCACGTCCCCAAAAACATACTTTATACAAAAGCCATGCTTTGGGTCAACAAATGATCAACACAATGATCACCAAGATAGACGATCAAATAAATGATCCTATCACAAATAATCAACACAATGATCATTTACAGCAACACTCAGCATGTCACATTACCAAATTGGGAATATATCGCTGATAACATTCAACTACATAACCTCTAAGCTCGTACGTCTCAGAGAAGGGTGTTAAGCTAAAAGAATAAATTCTTTTCCACCAACAGAAATATATTTGAAAGAAATCTGCTTTATATCTCAATTTGTAACGTCAGACATACAATCCATACAAGTCTGTTCCGGGCTCGAACAAAACCGAAGGCACTTACAAAGAAGTCCTTGCAATCCGGATATTCACAATCCTGATCGGATTTCCCATCACTTAGGGAGTCTCTATACCGCTGCAACTCAGTGTAGAGACAATCGACAGGTCATCCTATCGCTCTCGCAAATACCGGGTCTTCAACACCGATCTTCAATGCAATTATAACGACGTATCACATATTCGGAATGGGTTATACGACCCCATGGTCCTTTCCCGGTTAACCCGAATAGTGAGCGCTTATTCAAAAATAAGTGTAGCATTCAAATTCAAACAAATCACATCAATTACCCATTCAAAGGGAAATATTTATAGTCGGTTATTGAACTATCACTGGATATGCACACATCACCAGATTCCAAATAATTTTCCAAATTATTTATTTTCCAAAAATATCTTTACAAGATATATTATTTCATACTTCAAAAATAAATCAATATTTATTTTTAAACCAATTCCACTATCTTTTATAAATTCCTTAGTGAATTTATAATCCAAAATATCTATGAATATTCGATTTCAATTATTCATTTCAATATTTCTTTTCAATTTATCTTCAAAAAGATAAATTCTCAAAATATTCACTTTATATTGGAAAACATTTCCATACTTATTTATTCATAAGTAATTCACAAATTTTATTTATTTTCAACACTTAGAAAATATTCAATATACTTAAATCGAGATTAAGTATATATTTCATTCTTTAAGGAAATCATTCTCTTAAACATATTTATTTGGGCCAAAACGAATGTTACGTAAAACATCGTTACGACAACCCAAAATCACTAGTATAGGGATTCGAAATTAAAATAGATATATAAATCCCAATATTATACAAAACATTTCCTTCCGGAAATCATTTACTATAACAACAGTGTTATAGTCCACTATTTCCTTTTCATTTCTCGAAAACGTCTATTTCAACAATTAATGTTGAAATCTATGGTTTCGAATCTCAACACAATTAAAACTTCGTTAGATCGTTTTAATTCTATTTCACATATCACATTCAAAACAATTTCTTTAACATCTTATTCACTATTCAAAAACGTGAATATACTACGTGAACACATTTCATCCTTTTATACATTTTATTTAAAAGAATTATTCACTATTCAAAAACGTGAATATACTACGTTAACACATTTCATCCTTTTATACATTTTATTTAAAAGAATTATTCACTATTCAAAAACGTGAATATAACTCCATTAATAGGTTTCAACAATTTACTTATCAAAATAAGTCATTTGCGAATTTATAAAACAACGTTTATAAATTTCATTTCTATTTAATTATAAAAACTTCCTTTTTATAAATTCTTTTATTAACCTATTCCAGTTTATAACTCAATTATAAACTAAAAGTTCATATTATAAGTTAAATACTTATAAAACGATTATTTTACAAAATCGTTCCTCTAAAGACTTTCCAAACCATAAATCTTATAACTTATAAGATTCATTTATTTAACCAAATCTATTCTTCAAATAACTTCACAAATTTATAATTCTTACTATTTATAAATTTCATTTATAACTTCACCGTTTATAATTCTATAAATTTCATTCTTTAATGAAATTCATTTTCACTTCATTCAAACACTTATAAAAACTCGTTTTATAATTTCAGTATCTCAATTTATAAATATCCATTTATAAATCTCTTATATAAATCAATTCATATTAATATTTTAAAAACGTCTTTAAACTCCTTTATAATTTCATCATTTTGATTTATAAAATAATCAAATTTTATAAATCCTATATTTAAACTTTTCACAATTATTTCAGAAATCCCAATTTAACTATTTTATAAAGTCATTAATTCCTTATTTTCAAAAAATCAGCTTTTAACTATATTTCTTAAAAATCATAATTTTTATAACTTTAAAAATTATAACGTTTATTTATTTATAATGGATCAATTCCAAAATATAGTATATTCTCAAAAATCACTTTAAAATCATTTTAAAATCCCAAAATTTGGTCCAATGATGCTACACACCAAATAGTCAATCACGACTACAACGATATCATATATCAATATGAAAATCCATCAAATATCAAAATATCTGAAATCAAATAAAAACTGTTGAGGAATCCAGTTGGATCCCTCCAACCTGTTTTCCTGCATCCACAAACATTAGCACAATACCAATTCCGTTCCAGTACGAAATTATCGCGGTATATGTTCTTATTAAATATTATCCGCTTAATAACGGCGTAATAGGGTCTCATCCGCTAAACAAATGCGGGAAATCAATAACTCCAATATATACATATGCCAATATATATATATATATATATTGCTATTATATATAATACCAATTTCACTGTTTATGAAATATTCGCGGTATATGTTTTTAATAAATAACATCCGCTTACTAACGGCGTATAATGTCTATTTTAACAATCAATAGATAACAATCATCATTCAAACATGCATTCAAATATTTTAAATCTAACTATTTAAAATAAAATCGAAACTGATTCGACTGAGTGAGAAGTTCTCACCTTGATTTTATTTCCGTTTTAGCGATTTATTTCGAATAAAATTAAACGGACGTTTAATTTTACCCAAAATTCTCACTAACTCCAAACGACTCCACACCAACTCCATCACGTAGTGCTCGACGATACGATTCCAACGCAACTGGTTTCGCGTGTTTTCGACCTCGTATGAAAAAGTTATGATTTTTTAAAGATTACACGTATTTATATTAACAAATTTACAACATTACTTTATATTTTCAACCTTCATCAATTCAGAGCCGTTAGATCTCAATCCAAGGCCTCTCCCCCTTCTTCCCAAATCACTCACGTTACTCCCAGTAACAAGAATGCGCACAAACCCAAACAAGCCCAAATTAGGGTTCCATCTCACCACCTCCTCGAGCACCCTAGCCTTGATCAGATTACTCCACTTCGAAGCCTAAACCAAGACCTATACTCGGCCCCAAGGCCATGAAACTCGGCCACCTACCTCACCTAGGAGTGCGTGTGCAACCTATGGCCGACGGCCCCCCTATCATCCTCCACGTTGCACCAAAATCCATCATCACCGTATAGATTTCTAGCTCTCGCCTTGCTCTACAATGTTGTAGTTGATCACTTTGCTTGATTGTGAATGGATTGAGAGATTTTGAGGAGGAAGTGAAATCAAATTCTGGCCATTCAATACTAAAGTGGCGGCTGCAGTTTATTTAGGGTTAGGGTTTTGTAATTTTTTTTTTTAATTATGTGAGAGGTAGGGGTCTATTTATAGGGAAAAACGAAACACTATTCATTCCGGAAATTCCGAACTCCGATTTACGCGCCGAAACTGACGTTCCTAGGGTTTATCCCGCGTTTCGGACACAATGGAACAGGTTTCGGAAGCTAATTCGTTCATCTGTGCGAGTTATGGCAACAAACGTTCAATTTAAATTAAACCGATTTAAATCGATTTCTAGGCGTTTTAATTTGTACAGGACAAACGGTAAATCGAATTGACTTGAAATTTGAAACCATACAATAATATCACGTTACGGATCCGATGAAACTGGTTTCGTCAAAATCCGAGACTTTTTGAAAAATGGCTATTTTAACTCGCTAAATTAAAATTAAAAATAAATCGATGCGTTTCGAGCTGCCACGATCAAACGATAACTCCGATTGACACGAAATTTGAAATCCGGTAACAACTAACTATTACGGATCCAATGGAACTGGTTTCGTTCAATTCTGAGACTGTTCAAAAATTGTCTATTTTTACTAGTCGATTTAAATATTAAAATATTCAATTTTCACAAATTAACTTTTAATTCGATTTTAAAAGTTCTAAAATATTGTTCTAACTCCCATATGATAAAATAAAATTTTACAAATCATTTTCAATCATATTTAACCCAATTTTCAATTATTTCCATAATTTAACGTATTAAATTATCGATTTAATTATTCAATTAATTCCAAAAATTCAAATAAAAATTTATTCGACCTATAAATTCACTTATTAATATTTAAAATTAATTAAATATTCATATTTTAATTAATAAAAATTCTGGGTCGTTACAATCTTCCCCACTTAAAAGAATTTCGTCCTCGAAATTAACTAGTAAGAAAAGTTATAGAATTTATTAATTTTCCAAAATCCATAGTCAAACTTCTTACAATAACTTACTAAGTTTTCAAATCATACTTAGTTATCTTTTCAAAAACAACTACTATTGTTTAACTTTCAATTCCAAAATCAAAGTTAAAGTTTTCAAAATTTTCCAGATTTTCTCAAATTTTTCTAACGCCTTAAATTTTCGAAAAAATTCGCCATAGTCTCCTTTGCGCGGCTCGATCCGAAAAAAAAATGACAGTATATATATCACAAATATACATCTCATCAAGTAATGAGGCATCCCGCAGGGAAAAAAGTATAAAAGTACGGTATGTAATCCGAGATATGTACCTTATATTTTATTAGCAAGCATATACGGCTAATATAGCGCGAAAGCGAGCTCCAAATGCGAAGCAAACGCGATCCGCACCTACTAATTACTCAACAAAAAACATGAGAACATGCATATAGACAATAGGATCGATATACAACATATAGCAACATAATAACTATATATGTCAACATAGCAAATGCAACTAAACAACAAATGCAATATCAATCCACTATCATCCAACTATCAAATCAATATTCATTTATATTCTCATTAATATTCAATGAAATAGGTTTTCAATTTAAATCACTTTTGATTCATATACAGTGGATGTTCTTATTAACATTCATTCTCAATTAGTTTATATTCACTAATTCATATTCAAGTTGGTTCACTTCCAAATCAAATTCAATTCATTTAAGATTCACTTAACTTCTAATTGAATTCCAATTACTTTAGCTTTCAATTTCATTAATACTTAATGAACTTATATTCAATCAATCAACTAACAATCATATAACAACCAATGTATATATAATTACAACCAAATTCCGTTGCTTATCAATTGGTTTAATTAAATTGATTTTCATTCAATTACAAAAGTTGAATTTCATTTACATAACTCAAGTTCACATCTATCACTTGGTTTTATTAATTTTCTTTGATACTAATATCAACTTCATTTTTTCTTACAACTCATATTCATAAATATATTCATATAGTTTCACTTGTTATATATATAAATTTATTTCATAATTGTAAATCACTTTAATTATAATTCAATTCTTATAATTCTTTTGCTTATACAATTATTCTTCCATTTAGATTATTCAAACAACTAAACAATCAACTTATATACTCTTTAATAATTCTGAAAAATTATTCCTTTATATATAAAATATACTCGAGGCAAAAATTATTTTATTTACCCAATTTAAACAATACTGTGCCGAATTGTTCTATTCAAGTGTTTAGAAACCCCTTCGGCATAGTCTTGCGGACCACGCTGGCGAAAGTTCATATGCCACTCAATAAACCAATCATCACAATATAAAACAATTTTATATATTCACTATCAAATACGCTCTCATAGCTATTATTACACTCAAACTCATTCTAGAGTAATGCTGACTCTATCTCTAATGATAATACCCAACAGAACCATGGTTGTCGCTTAACCATAAGCTCTGATACCAAATGTAACGTTTCGATTTTTCGTTGCCAAAAAAACCCGAATAGTTAGGGTTTTAAAAAAAGAATTTAAGAAAAGAAAAGAGAAGAAAAAGAGAGAAAAAGGTAGATAGAGGGAAAAGAAAATAGAAAATATTAAAATAGAACGGAACAGAAAACAACAACAGAACACCATCAGAATCTCACAATTCGCAGCGGAACAACATATAATAATAAATGAACAATCTTTAAACAAAGAACTATATCAGTTATTACTTTACATTACATTTCATTTCATTACATCAGAGTGTACAACAACAAACAACAACAACAGTGCAACGGAAAAA
Organism: Allium cepa; assembly: GCA_030765085.1. Classification (NCBI taxonomy): domain Eukaryota; kingdom Viridiplantae; phylum Streptophyta; class Magnoliopsida; order Asparagales; family Amaryllidaceae; genus Allium; species Allium cepa. Next base: position 743,220,632 of record CM060931.1, on the reverse strand, counting down.
GAAAGTACTATATAAGAAATACGCCATGCCATCCATCTTGCCTCCAGCAATTCCTGAATATCCAGAATATCCTGATAAACCTTAACTCTTGACTGCCCGTGTGGAAATTGGTGGGCATCCAGAGTTTAGGAAGGAAAACAATAAACTCCGAGTCAGTCATGTGACTGGTGTGAGAACTCAAAACAGTTTATTTAACTTTAAAATCAAAATAGAGAGATATTTTTAAATTCAATTTGCAATGCTTATAAAAATAAGACTACCATAAGGCCTTCCGCACACACACACACATGCAAACGCAGAATCGGAGGAGATTTCTCCTTATGATAGTCAAAGATGCTTGATACGCATTAAAAAGAAGCATCTGATATTATTACTAGTGCATAGTGTAGAAAATTATTTCGAAAATAAAGATATAAATCTTAGCCAACATAGACATTTCGAACTATGCCTACTATAACTAACTATGTTCAATAGCAGATTACCGCCACATTCCATAGCAGATTATACAACTAAAACCTTACAAGTCACGTATTGTTTCTTTGGATTTCCAACAAATGGTCAGGCCAAGGAACTTCCCATTGCCACATGAGAATGCCTCTGGAAGGACATTCCCGAGAACCAAACCGGAACTCTGCCAACACAAGGCCGGGTTACCCCTAACTGGGTAACTACTGACACGAGCACGCCATTCCCCGATCGTAAACGACCTTTCTCACGGGATCCCGATAACCAACAACCACAAAGTAATAAATTCGCAGTAACCACATAGGTTAAATATCTGGGCTCCATACCATGATACCACCTCTATCTAGAAGGAAATGCACATACCCTAAAGGGAGCTACCCCTCATAACCATGCCGCATCTTTCCTGTTTTGACCATTTCCGGGGTGTGAGGCTCGACGAAGTCACGTCCCCAAAAACATAATTTATACAAAATCCATGCTTTGGGTCAACAAATGATCAACACAATGATCACCAAGATAGACGATCAAATAAATGATCCTATCACAAATAATCAACACAATGATCATTTACAGCAACACTCAGCATGTCACATTACCAAATTGGGAATATATCGCTGATAACATTCAACTACATAACCTCTAAGCTCGTACGTCTCAGAGAAGGGTGTTAAGCTAAAAGAATAAATTCTTCGCCACCAACAGAAATATATTTGAAAGAAATCTGCTTTATATCTCAATTTGTAACGTCAGACATACAATCCATACAAGTCTGTTCCGGGCTCGAACAAAACCGAAGGCACTTACAAAGAAGTCCTTGCAATCCGGATATTCACAATCCTGATCGGATTTCCCATCACTTAGGGAGTCTCTATACCGCTGCAACTCAGTGTAGAGACAATCGACAGGTCATCCTATCGCTCTCGCAAATACCGGGTCTTCAACACCGATCTTCAATGCAATTATAACGACGTATCACATATTCGGAATGGGTTATACGACCCCATGGTCCTTTCCCGGTTAACCCGAATAGTGAGCGCTTATTCAAAAATAAGTGTAGCATTCAAATTCAAACAAATCACATCAATTACCCATTCAAAGGGAAATATTGATAATCGTTTATTGAACTATCTCTGGATATGCACACATCACCAGATTCCAAATAATTTTCAAAATTATTTATTTTCCAAAAATATCTTTACAAGATATATTATTTCATACTTCAAAAATAAATCAATATTTATTTTTAAACCAATTCCACTTTCTTTTATAAATTCCTTAGTGAATTTATAATCCAAAATATCTATGAATATTCGATTTCAATTATTCATTTCAATATTTCTTTTCAATTTATCTTCAAAAAGATAAATTCTCAAAATATTCACTTTATATTGGAAAACATTTCCATACTTATTTATTCATAAGTAATTCACAAATTTTATTTATTTTCAACACTTAGAAAATATTCAATATACTTAAATCGAGATTAAGTATATATTTCATTCTTTAAGGAAATCATTCTCTTAAACATATTTATTTGGGCCAAAACGAATGTTACGTAAAACATCGTTACGACAACCCAAAATCACTAGTATAGGGATTCGAAATTAAAATAGATATATAAATCCTAATACTATACAAAACATTTCCTTCCGGAAATCATTTACTATAACAACAGTGTTATAGTCCACTATTTCCTTTTCATTTCTCGAAAACGTCTATTTCAACAATTAATGTTGAAATCTATGGTTTCGAATCTCAACACAATTAAAACTTCGTTAGATCGTTTTAATTCTATTTCAAATATCACATTCAAAACAATTTCTTTAACATCTTATTCACTATTCAAAAACGTGAATATACTACGTTAACACATTTCATCCTTTTATACATTTTATTTAAAAGAATTATTCACTATTCAAAAACGTGAATATACTACGTTAACACATTTCATCCTTTTATACATTTTATTTAAAAGAATTATTTACTATTCAAAAACGTGAATATAACTCCATTAATAGGTTTCAACAATTTACTTATCAAAATAAGTCATTTGCGAATTTATAAAACAACGTTTATAAATTCCATTTCTATTTATTTATAAAAACTTCCTTTTTATAAATTCTTTTATTAACCTATTCCAGTTTATAACTCAATTATAAACTAAAAGTTCATATTATAAGTTAAATACTTATAAAACGATTATTTTACAAAATCGTTCCTCTAAAGACTTTCCAAACCATAAATCTTATAACTTATAAGATTCATTTATTTAACCAAATCTATTCTTCAAATAACTTCACAAATTTATAATTCTTACTATTTATAAATTTCATTTATAACTTCACCGTTTATAATTCTATAAATTTCATTCTTTAATGAAATTCATTTTCACTTCATTCAAACACTTATAAAAACTCGTTTTATAATTTCAATATCTCAATTTATAAATATCCATTTATAAATCTCTTATATAAATCAATTCATATTAATATTTTAAAAATGTCTTTAAACTCCTTTATAATTTCATCATTTTGATTTATAAAATAATCAAATTTTATAAATCATATATTTAAACTTTTCACAATTATTTCAGAAATCCCAATTTAACTACTTTATAAAGTCATTAATTCCTTATTTTCAAAAAATCAGCTTTTAACTATATTTCTTAAAAATCATAATTTTTATAACTTTAAAAATTATAACGTTTATTTATTTATAATGGATCAATTCCAAAATATAGTATATTCTCAAAAATCACTTTAAAATCATTTTAAAATCCCAAAATTTGGTCCAATGATGCTACACACCAAATAGTCAATCACGACTACAACGATATCATATATCAATATGAAAATCCATCAAATATCAAAATATCTAAAATCAAATAATAACTGTTGAGGAATCCAGTTGGATCCCTCCAACCTGTTTTCCTGCATCCACAAACATTAGCACAATACCAATTCCGTTCCAGTACGAAATTATCGCGGTATATGTTCTTATTAAATATTATCCGCTTAATAACGGCGTAATAGGGTCTCATCCGCTAAACAAATGCGGGAAATCAATAACTCCAATATATACATATGCCAAAATATATATTGCTATTATATATAATACCAATTTCACTGTTTATGAAATATTCGCGGTATATGTTTTTAATAAATAACATCCGCTTACTAACGGCGTATAATGTCTATTTTAACAATCAATAGATAACAATCATCATTCAAACATGCATTCAAATATTTTAAATCTAACTATTTAAAATAAAATCGAAACTGATTCGATTGAGTGAGAAGTTCTCACCTTGATTTTATTTCCGTTTTAGCGATTTATTTCGAATAAAATTAAACAGACGTTTAATTTTACCCGAAATTCTCACTAACTCCAAACGACTCCAAACCAACTCCATAGCGTAGTGCTCGACGATACGATTCCAACGCAACTGGTTTCGCGCGTTTTCGACCTCGTATGAAAAAGTTATGATTTTTTAAAGATTACACGTATTTATATTAACAAATTTACAACATTACTCTATATTTTCAACCTTCATCAATTCAGAGCCGTTAGATCTCAATCCAAGGCCTCTCCCCCTTCTTCCCAAATCACTCACGTTACTCCCAGTAACAAGAACGCGCACAAACCCAAACAAGCCCAAATTAGGGTTCCATCTCACCACCTCCTCGAGCACCCTGGCCTTGATCAGATTACTCCACTTCGAAGCCCAAACCAAGACCTATACTCGGCCCCAAGGCCATGAAACTCGGCCACCTACCTCACCTAGGAGTGTGTGCGCAACCTATGGCCGACGGCCCCCCTATCATCCTCCACGTTGCACCAAAATCCATCATCACCGTATAGATTTCTAGCTCTCGCCTTGCTCTACAATGTTGTAGTTGATCACTTTGCTTGATTGTGAATGGATTGAGAGATTTTGAGGAGGAAGTGAAATCAAATTCTGGCCATTCAATACTAAAGTGGCGGCTGCAGTTTATTTAGGGTTAGGGTTTTGTAATTTTTTTTTTAATTATGTGAGAGGTAGGCGTCTATTTATAGGGAAAAACGAAACACTATTCATTCCGGAAATTCCGAACTCCGATTTACGCGCCGAAACTGACGTTCCTAGGGTTTATCCCGCGTTCCGGACACAATGGAACAGGTTTCGGAAGCTAATTCGGTCATCTGTGCGAGTTATGGCAACAAACGTTCAATTTAAATTAAACCGATTTAAATCGATTTCTAGGCGTTTTAATTTGTACAGGACAAACGGTATATCCAATTGACTTGAAATTTGAAACCATACAATAATATCACGTTACGGATTCGATGAAACTGGTTTCGTCAAAATCCGAGACTTTTTGAAAAATGGCTATATTAACTCGCTAAATTAAAATTAAAAATAAATCGATGCGTTTCGAGCTGCCACGATCAAACGATAACTCCGATTGACACGAAATTTGAAATCCGGTAATAACTAACTATTACGGATCCAATGGAACTGGTTTCATTCAATTCTGAGACTGTTCAAAAATTGACTATTTTTACTAGTCGATTTAAATGTTAAAATATTCAATTTTCACAAATTAACTTTTAATTCGATTTTAAAAGTTCTAAAATATTGTTCTAACTCCCATATGATAAAATAAAATTTTACAAATCATTTTCAATCATATTTAACCCAATTTTCAATTATTTCCATAATTTAACGTATTAAATTATCGATTTAATTATTCAATTAATTCCAAAAATTCAAATAAAAATTTATTCGACCTATAAATTCACTTATTAATATTTAAAATTAATTAAATATTCATATTTTAATTAATAAAAATTCTGGGTCGTTACACGTATGTTGTTATATTGATCAAAATTGAATAAAATCATGATATTCCATTTAATAGTTTAAATGTTGTTATAGCGATTTTCGCTACACTGTCCTTTATTAAATTTCATCCCTAAAAGCCTGTCATATGAACTTGAGCTTGTGTTTCCGCTAAAAATAATATTGAAAATTGATTAGTCAGTTTGATTAATGAGATTTTAAATTAATTAATTAATTGTAGATTAGTTAACCAATTTAATAACTAATGATTAAAACTAGTTTATCTTTAGACTTAATTAATCATTTTTTCTACTAATGTTTTATACTTAATTAATCATTTTAACTAATGATTATTTGAGTTTAATTAATTCTTTTAATTAAGGATAATGGTTTTTAATTAATTTATTTAACTCAATTAATTATTTGAATTAGTGATGATGGAATTTAAATTAATTATTTTAATTTATGATAATTGAAATTAATAATCTTATAAATAATAATATTTAAAAATAATTAATATTTGAATTTAATTAATCATTTTAATTAATGGTTATTTTTAAACTTTATAGATTGTTTTAACGGATGATTTCTGGAATTTAGTTAAATCGTTTTAATTGATGATGCTCTATAATTAAATAAATCATTTTAAGAAATGTTGTTTTAATTAAAAAATTTAGCTAAGGAGTTGGAATTAAATTAAACCAATTAATTTATGATTATTTAAACTTAATTAATTGTTTTGATTAATGGAATTTAAAATTAATTTTCATTTTAATTAATGATGTTTCAGATTAATTACTCATTTAATTTATGATTACCTAAATTTCATAAATCTTTTTAGTTAATGATATTTAAGGTCAATTAATAGGTTTAATAAAGGTGATTAAAGTAAATTAACAAATATAATAAAAATTACTTTAGTAAACTGATTTAAAGTTAATAAACTGATTTAATGAAGATGTTAAAATTAATTTACCAATGGTATAAAAGTGTTTGGAAATAATTATCAATTTTTGTTTATTTAAAGGAATTTTAAATGGAATTAATTATCTTTCCGGATAATTAATATTGTTTTTAAAGTATAAAAGGTAATTGGAACTCGATTATTTGGATTATAAGTTGGATAATCTTCTAGGTATTCGGCATGCGGCCTTGGGGTCGCGCACACATAGAAAATTATTCTCTTAACATTTTAACAATCTGGAATTAATTCTAGAAGTGTTTTACCAATATAGAAATCAAGTCGAAAAGTTCTATTCGATTTTTTAAAAGAAAAGGTTTGATTCGTTAATGGAAATGAATTATTTCTACAAAGAGAATCACTTATATGGAAACAATTTAATTGTATAATTAGCATTAAACATCATAGAAGTGGACTTTTCGTTATTTCAAAAATTAAGAACAATCGTGTGACATGACTTTGAGGTAGCACTGCCTTGACTTGTCTGGTATTATTGTTAACCCAGAAATGGTACAAGTTTGAATTCAATGAGTGGTGATAAGTATACAAGACTTAATTTCCGTATACGATCGTTTTATATACTCTATAGTCGGTATCTCAGCTATCGGCTAGTTCTGCTACTTTATGAACGTCATTCTAAGACGATTTGTTGCTCAATTGATCTTTTCTATCCTTTGTCAGAAATGGCTGAACCAAAAGTTTGAGAGGGGGCCATGCTACATGGTGTTTCTCCCATTAGAGTATTTTCACATCCCATCTAGTTTGGATTCGATTGTGCATTTATATATGGAAATATTCAGATTCTCGGTAAGCCCTAGTAGGTCCGGCTTGGAGGGTCATGAGAAGTGTCACAGAATAAATATGCTTCTCAAGATACTCAAACGGCTTTGCACCCTCCGAGTCATTTGTTTTAAAAATTCCTTTCCATATTTGATTCATATCCCAGAATCTATTTTAGGTTTAAATTTCCACGAGTAGAGCCAACTCCTCGTCATGGCATTTAAGTATTTATTTAGTCCATTCTATCGAGTTTGGACTGTTACTTTATTTAGCGCATTCTATTAAGTTTGGATGTTACTTTTTTTAGCCCATTCTATCGAGTTTCGACTGTTACTATATTTAGTCCATTTATCAAGTAGGACTTGTCACGACCCGTCTTCCACTAACCAGAAAGACGTATCATGAATTAAGACAGAAAGAGAGAGAAAGAGAAAGAAAGAGAAGGAAGAAGAAACAACAACAGAATCTCAACAGCGGAACGAATAAATCATATTAATAACAAAAGTATTACATAGATATATAACAACTATCAGAGTTACAAAGATTATACATCTCACGCTAGACAGTTATAAACACCTATCTAGTTATTACAACACAGTACACAACAACTCAACAAACGACTCATAGATACCAACACAGTGGAAAACTAGATAACTACAACGCAGAATCCTCCTTCTCCATTTCTCCTCCATAATTCATCAAAGCTAACCTGAATCCCTTAGCTACTTGTAAAAATTTGAGAAACTAAGAGTTTAAGAAAATAGAAATAAACTCCGGGTCAGACATGGGTCTGGTGTGAGTAACAGGTTAAAGTTGCTTAACTTTTGAAAAACGTTTAAAAAGAAAGGTATCACGTAAGACTTCCCACACATAAACATGAAAAGTTTTTATCTTACCCTAACCAAAACATTTGAAAGGAAATCCGATGATATTATAATAGTGTCCAGGTTTTTCAAGTAAAATACAGAAATAGCTGGAATGCATACATCTCACGTTCCAACATAGTTGGGCAGAATCAATACGTACGGCACTTATAGGATTTTGGATTCCGTACAATTGCAGGGCTACCGGGGTACCGCTCGTCACAGTACGGGGCCTAGATCGCCGTATCGAGGATCACTCCCAATCCTCTACAACACAAGGCCAGAAACATCTCTTACTAGACAGTCCCGAACAAGACAACCCCGCAGTTGGCCGCGACCCAACCACCCACGCAGCCGAATAAAAAGGTACTTCTAGACAAGGGAAAATATCGTCCTACTTGGGCATGACACACTTAGCCTTGCTGCAACTCCCCTGTTTTAGCCATTCCCAGTTGATGAGGCACGAGGCTGCGATTACCTTTAGAGAACACATCTCTTAGAATGCTCATCGTTCACTTGACGATGTTCTGAAAGCATTCAGTCCATACAAGTTTGTTCCGAGTTCGAACAAAACCGAAGGCATTATCTCGCTACACTCATTTCGGAATCGCCCTCAAAGTTAACGACGATAACCCTTGCACTCTGAATCTTCATCTTCACTTGAGATTCACGACCTATCGTTAATTTGGATCGATGTGGTTTTCGGATATTCAAACATGGAAACCCGATCCCGGTCTCATCGAATCCAAAATGCCATCTTTTAGGTCCAAGTTGTTTTAAGTTTAAAACAATCCAATTAAACTATCTATATACACACAGATAGATAATTCACATCATTACAATAGATAATCATCACCACAGATAATCCCTATTATCATTATCAGAAGGTAATCCAAATCATCATCACAATGCAACCAACGCATCCATATCACACTTCGTCACTAATCTCATATCTGAGATTCAGACCATTCAAGGAAATCTATATCATCCATATATAAACAAGGATTAATAATCACACCATTTATAATTAATTTAAAATGAATTAAATTAATTACATCCTCTCTAATTAATTTAAAGTAAATTAAATTAATTACTTCAATCTATAAATCCTGCTTAAATAACCATTGATTACAAACCAATCAACTAATTAATTAACCACTAATTAATCATTCTTTCTTAATCACCCTTTAATTACATTCAAGTAATTAATTTCATAAATTAATTATTCTTAATCAAATACAGTAATTAACCTTTAATTACTTCATTAATTAATTAATTGTAATTAATTACATTAATCCTTAATTAATTACATTAATTAGTTACTTTAATCACTTATCATTGATTAATTAACCTCGATTAATTAATTCTTAACCACATCATTAATTATATTAATTAATGATTCCTAATTACATTTAGATTAATTAACTTCATTAAGTAATTAACCTTAATTATTAATCACCTTTGATTAATTAACTTCAGTAGTTAACTATTCCTAATTACTTCATTGAGTAAGTTGATTACTCCTAAATTAATTATATTTAATAATTAATTATATTTATTAATCATCCTTGATCAATTTTATTGGTAATTAATTACATTACTTAATTATTTTGCAAATGACTTAATCAATCAATGCTTAAATAAATTACACTATGTAATTAACTATTAATTACTTTCACAAAGTAATTATCTTCCATAATAATTACACAAGCAATTAACCCCAAACTCATTCATACTTCAATAAGTTACATTCAGTAATTACTCATTTTAATTACTTCCCTAAGTAATTATCCTTCATTAATTACTTATCAACCCATCAAATGATTATTCTAAATTAATTAAACTTAATTAATTAATTTAAACTAATCAAATAAATTAATTAATTATAATGAGTAATTAATACCTTTAGTTACTTTCATAAAGTAATCATACTTAACCAAATTCCATAATGGTTATCTAATTTGATTAACCTAATTAATTATCAAAATTAATAACTTTAATTAATTAATAAATAATCCCAAGTTAATGACCTTCATTAACTTATCAACAACTACCTTAATTACCTTCTTAAGTAATTAACTTAAATTAATCATTATTAATCACAAATTTATTGATCTTTTAATAATCATTTAATTAATCACTAATCATTTAATTCATTAAGTTTTAATTTAATTACTCTTAATGTCTTGATAAATTAATTTTTAATCATTAATTAAAATCTTAACTTATTTAATTAATGGACTTATTTCCAAATTAAATAATCTTAATTAATTAACTTCAACCTTAATTAATTAACTAAAAATCCTTACTTAATTAATTAAATAAATTAATTAATTATTCATCTAATCAGCCTACTAATTTAATAATCAAAAACATTAAATCTTTAATTTATTTTAAAATAAAAATATTTCTTATTAATGATTACATTATCATTAACAAGCAAATTTAAAACAACTTACTTTAAAATTCGTTTTCAAATTACAATTTAAATTTAAAATTTAAAATGAAATCAAACTTAACTTTAACAAAGTTTTAAAAACATTAGAAAAACCTTTTTAAAGCTTATACTAAATAATTTCTTATTATATAAAAGAAGTTTAAAGGAAATTTAAACCCACATTCATTTTAAAAATACAAATCCTATTTAGAATATGTTTCAACATCCAAAGTTGTATAAACATTTTAAATTTTTTAAAACTTCCTTTATTTTCAGAATATTGATTCAGATTGGATCTTGTTTCCAGATTTAAACTTATGTTTAAATCTTCTACTCTTTATTTTAAAACTTAACCTTTAAATCCAATTTATTTAAATTCTTTTATAGTTGTTTAAACATTTTAATCTATAAAGTTTGAATTAAATTTTAAAACTGGAATTCAAATCTAGTTTGAAATTCATACTTTAAATTTAGATTTTAAATTCTATTTCAAAACCTGTTCCAGGGATTTAAAACAAATTTGAATAGAGAAAAACATGTTTCTCAGGAAACCTATAACCATAATAATACCCAAGTCTCTCCTATTTGACTTCGAGTAAAACCCTAATCATCTTCGAGTAAAAACTCGAATTACTCGAGTATGGCTCGAGTACAAAATATCTGTAAAACCCAAACCTTCCCTAACACATTCCTCTGCACCGTGCATATGCATGGTGGTCTTGGCCACCTCCGGCCACTACCAAGGCAACAAACAAGTCGACGCTTGCCTACAGATCCATCCACGATCATCCAAAACTCAACTTCTACTCAAAATCAAATTCGAGTTCCCAAACCCAAAACCTGGAGGAAGAATACTGGAACAAGTTCACCAACAAACCCCAAACCTGGAAAACCCTCATTCACTCTACTTCAGCCATAGGAGGCTTTGGAACTCCGTCCAACGCTTCTTCAACACCCTAGCATCCATCTCCCCAAATATAGAAGCACTCGATTCCATGTAGCCACCATGCCGATCAAAACTACTCCACTGCCCAATAACTAGGTTTAGAAATCAATTCGAACAATCATCATCACCACGGTGAACTTCAACCACCACCACCACTTTTCTCATCACCACTGATCTCCCATCCATCACCAGAAGAAAGCCCGACCTTCCAGATACTCGGGACCATCAGAAATTCCTGCATTACATTTTCCAGTAGAAACAGCAATGTCCTCAAATCCCAACACTAAAAATTGAAATTTTTGTTTCAAAATCAAATTTAAACTTAAGCTTTTGATTCATGCACCTGAACTTAGAAAGAAATAAATTGAATTTTACCTGTTTTGAGTTTACTCTGTTGTTTTCCATATTTGCATTGAACTACAGGTTCTTTTTAACTTAACAAAATTTTAAACTAAAATTTATAATAAGTTAAACATACATTATTCAAGATTCATGTATTATTAGAGATTGATTCAAGAGTACTTAAGTTTTACTAGAATATGGATCCGGAACTTTGAAAAACTGTAAAAACATAAAACTGTACTTATGTTCAAAATCATTTCATATTCAGATGACACATATACATTTTTATCACAGAAAAACAAGCATGCACTCCATAACCATACTTATGTTTTTAAATTTATGAGGTTACTTTCAAACATACTAGTTTTTCATAGATGATTTGGCAACAAAAGTATTTACTTAAATTTTATACTGTAATGTTACTCCCAAACATACAAATCAACATGCTACCTGGTATATAAACACAAGGCATACTAATTTCAGTCATAAATCAAGCAACAGATTATACTTAAGTTTTTAAAAAAAAAAGGTTACTCACCTGATATTTTTGAAAGACGGAGCACTAAATTTCCAGAAAAGATTTCACTTCTTTGATTATAAACTGTGTTGCTATTGATTTAAACTTGAGTTGCTTTGCATTTAGATTTGCATGCAGGCTATTTGAAACTTGAACTTGCTTTAGATTTCACTTGCTATTGGATCTAGTTGAAGAGATGGTTTAAGGCTTGATTTCCAAGTTGAAGAAAAATGTATTTGCAGGCTTTGATTTATTGATGATGATATATAGGCTTTGTTCCAGGAAAAAAAATGTTTGCAGGCTTATTGAATTTCTATTCTCAGGTTTAGATTTTGGAAAGTTCTTGGTTTTGATATTGAAAATAAATTACGGGACATAGATTTTCAGATTAGAGAAGTATGCAGGCTGAAGTTTTCTTGTAATAGAATTAAAGAATAGAAAAGAAAAAAGAAGAGAAGGGGAGCATATTTTTATATAGGCTGAATTATATTTAGTAAAAATAAAAGAAAACTAGATAAAAAAACACTTGTTTAATATATCAACACTTGTCATATGTTACTACATTTGTCAAACTAGTTAGATTATTAGTTCACACTTGTCTTATTAGTTACTTAAGATATTAACACTTGTTATACAAAAAATTTACTAATTTTTTGTTTAATTTAAAAGTAAATAAAACCCTTTTCTTTATTTGTTAAATACTTATTTATATATAAATTATTTTCATATTTAAATGTCTATGTGCATTTCTTTTTAAAGAAAATGAAATGAAACAAATTATAAAACAACGGAAGCTTACTTATATAATTTAGATATGTTTATTCTTTTGAAATTTCAAAATTAAATTCAAATTCAAATTCTATTCATACGTTTAAAAATCCATTTCAAAACTAATTCATATTAACATATTTAATTTAACAATAATAATATTGTCATTTAAAATTTATCTATAATTAAACATTTATTATTATTTGAAAATAACATATTTATTAATTTAAATAATTTATAAAAGAAATTATAAATTACTTATCACTTGTCTAACTTGTTTAAATACATAAATGTTTTAATATATAAATGGTATTTTAAATTTTCATATATAATTCCAAATTATAATTATTAAGCTATATTCAAAAAGAAAATAAAATAAACTTTTGCTTATCTTATTTAAAATTTAAACTATGCTCTAAAATATATTTAAACAATTTAAAACTATTTCTTTAAGTATCTTAAAACCAAATAGTTATTTATTTAAATAGTTTTGAATAGTTATACATTAAATAAAATAATAATTTCCAAATTATCAAAATGAATTATTAGAATCTAAAAACAAAATTTTATTTGTTTATTAAACTTCAAGTCAAAACTTATCTATCTACAATATATATATATATATATATATATATATATATATATATATATATATAGACACACACACACACATTATAAATAGAAAGCATTTTATTAGCTTTTAAAAGATAAAATTCACCAATTAAACATTTATTTAATTGGATTATTAAATCAAGTTAATTTTTATTAACAGAATTTATCAAATTCATTTAATTTTAAATATAGACTATTAAATTGATATTGCCAAAATTTCTGGGATATCACATTCCTTCCCCTGAAAAGAATTTCGTCCTCGAAATTTAAAAGCAAAGGTAATTTAATAATCTCATTAAAGATTTAATTTTAAATCACAAGCATATATCAATCGTATGCTAACAACCAAAGCAACCAATATATCTAACCAAACAAATTTAATTATCCAGACAAAATTCTGGATAAAATTTCCTCGAGTTTTCCCAAGTATATATACACCGGGATACTCGCTCTATAGAATCCAAACAATCAAAACTACGAAGCTACAAAGCTCCTTCTCATCTAGACCTACAAAACTAGACAAAATATCAGACTACAAACGAGTCTGACTCAACAACCAAACCTTCCTGAACAGCTGGTTCCACTACCAGAGATAGCTCATACACGTACTCCCTCAGAGATATGTGAATCTCATTGAATCCAATTATCCAACTGGAAATTCAACTCCACTTTTCAAACATCAGAGGAACAAACTCACTTCTTCTAGGAAAAGACAAAACAAAAACGCTCCCAAACTGCTTCCGCTACACAACTTTGATTTGGGATAGAAGAAAAATGCTGATGATGAACACGAGCACAATCTGGACATCACATCCCAGATATGATTCAACAGATCCATAAAAGAAAACTCAAATGTTCCACCAAAACCCGAGCTGCTTCACCAAACTTTAACTCGAGAAACCATCCTTCTACTAGCTGATCCACCGGTAGCACTCCTGGAATCCGGTCGATAAGAAATCTCAATCTCCACATACAGACAAACCTCTGACTCCTTAGAAGACATCCAGAAAATCTCTAATAACCCAAGAGATCACTCAAACAATCGCAAGTCACTTTTACGATCAATCCAGACCAATTCCCAAAGAAAATTGTTCTCTGTTTACCAAATAGAACAACTTACACTTAATTAGCCAATCCAATGAAGAAACGGATCCACTCTGCTGCTTCTGAACTCCACCTTAGAAAAATGCTAAGCCAGAAAACTTCCTACCAACACAGAATACTTCGAGCCGCACTGCTGATACCAAAGCCAAAGACTTCCTATTCCATAAGCTCTTCGAGAAACTCGGACTTCAAAGCCAAACACAAACAACCAGCTGAACTCTGCCACATCACCGAAGCAGACACACTTCCTAAAACTTGTTCCAAAGAAACTTCTTCGGAAACATCCATATTCACTGCATCACATCACGCAACTACCATTTCCTGAGGTATCAAAATACGATTACACACTTCTGTCAAACCGACAGAACCAAACTCAACTCATCCAACATCAAAGATGAACTCTGAACCTTTACAGGTTACCTTCAGAGATCGATGAAATCCTTTCACCACAGCAAAGCTCACTCGAGACGGTATTAGGTCTACAGTCTCAACAGATACACTTCCAACCTCAGCATTTAAACTCCAACCATTGGTAGTAGTCGTGTTACACACACCACTACCTTATCTACCTTTATAACTTATATTGGAAAAACCCGAACAGGTAACCGAACAGATAGGTAGAAATAGCTATATATATATATATATATATATGTAATTACAAATACGCTCTCTCAAGATAGACACCACTCCAGAGCCTAGGTATTCACTCAACCTAATGCTCTGATACCAACTGTCACGACCCGTCTTCCGCTAACCAGAAAGACGTATCATGAATAAGAAAGAAAGAGATAGAAAGAGAAAGCAAGAGAAGAAAGAAGAAACAACAACAGAATCTCAACAGCGAAACAATTAAATCATATTAATAACAAAAGTATTACACAGATATACAACAACTATCAAAGTTACAAAGATTATACATATCACACTAGACAGTTATAAACAACTGTATAGTTATTACAACACAGTACACAACAACTAAACAAACGACTCAGAGATACCAACACAGCGGAAAACTAGATAACTACAACGCAGAAGCCCCCTACTTTATTGCTTCTCCACAATTCGTCAAAGCTAACTTGAATCTCTTGGCTACTCGCAAAAATTTGAGTACCCAAGAGTTTAAGAAAATAGAAATAAACTCTGGGTCATACATGGGTCTGGTGTAAGTAAAAGTTAAAGTTGCTTAACTTTTGAAAAACCTTTAAAAAGAAAGGTATCATGTAAGACTTCCCACACATAAACATGGAAAAGTTTTTATCTTACGCCAGCCAAAACATTTGATAGGAAATCCGGTGATATTATAATAGTGTCTAGGGTTTTCAAGAAAACTACAAAAATAGCTAGAATGCTTACATCTCACGTTCCAGCTTAGTTCGACACAATCAATACGTACGACACTTATTGGATTTTGGATTCCATACAATGGCAGGGCTACCGGGGTACTTCCCGTCACAGTACGGGGTCTAGATTGCCGTACCGAGGATCACTCCCAATCCCCTGCAATACAAGGCCTGAACCATCCCTTACTGGACAGTCCCGAACAAGACAACCCCGCAGTTGGCCACGACCCAACCTCCCACAAAGCCGAATAAAAAGGGACTTCTAGACAGAGGAAAATCTCGTCCTACTTGGGCATGACTCACTTAGCCTTGCTGCACCTCCCATGTTTTAACCATTCCCGGTTGATGAGGCTTGAGGCTACGATTACCTTTAGAGAACACATCTCTTAGAATGCTCATCGTCCACCTGACAATGTTCTGAAAGCATTCAGTCCATACAAGTTCGTTCCAAGTTCGAACGAAACCGAAGGCATTATCTCATTACTCTCATTTTGGAATCACACTCAGAGTTAACGACGATAACCCTTGCACTTTGAATCTTAATCTTCTCTTGAGATTCACGACCTATCGTTAATTTGGATCGATGTGGTTTTTGGATATCCAAATATGGAAACCCGATCCCGGTCTCATCGAATCCAAAACGCCAACTTTTAGGTCCAAGTTGCTTTAAGTTTAAAACAATCCAATTAAACTATCTATATACACACAGATAGATAATTCACATCATTACAATAGATAATCATCACCACTGATAGTCCCTATTATCATTATCAGAAGGTAATCCAAATCATCATCACAATGCAACCAACGCATCCATATCACACTTCATTACTAATCTCATATCTGAGATTCAAACCATTCAAGGAAATCTATATCATCCATATATAAACAAGGACTAATAATCACACCATATATAATTAATTTAAAATGAATTAAATTAATTACATCCTCTCTAATTAATTTAAAGTAAATTAAATTAATTACTTCAATCTATAAATCCTGCTTATATAACCATTGATTACAAACCAATCAACTAATTAATTAACCACTAATTAATCATTCTTGATTAATCACCCTTTAATTACATTCAAGTAATTAATTTCATAAATTAATTATTCTTAATCAAATACAGTAATTAACCTTTAATTACTTCATTAATTAATTAATTATAATTAATTACATTAATCCTTAATTAATTACATTAATTAGTTACTTTAATCACTTATCATTGATTAATTAATCTCGATTAATTAATTCTTAACCACATCATTAATTATATTAATTAATGATTCCTAATTACATTTAGATTAATTAACTTCATTAAGTAATTAACCTTAATTATTAATCACCTTTGATTAATTAACTTCGGTAGTTAACTATTCTTAATTACTTCATTGAGTAAGTTGAATACTCCTAAATTAATTATATTTAATAATTAATTATATTTATTAATCATCCTTGATCAATGTTATTGGTAATTAATTACCCTTAATTAATTACATTACTTAATTATTTTGCAAATGACTTAATCAATTAATGCTTAAATAAATTACACTAGGTAATTAATTATTAATTACTTTCACAAAGTAATTATCTTCCATAATATTTACACAAGCAATTAACCCCAAACTCATTCATACTTCAGTAAGTTACATTCAGTAATTACTCATTTTAATTACTTCCCTAAGTAATTATCCTTCATTAATTACTTATCAACCCATCAAATGATTATTCTAAATTAATTAAAATTAATTAATTAATTTAAACTAATCAAATAAATTAATTAATTATAATGATTAATTAATACCTTTAATTATTTTCATAAAGTAATCATACTTAACCAAATTCCATAATGGTTATCTAATTTGATTAACCTAATTAAATATCAAAATTAATAACTTTAATTAATTAATAAATAATCCCAAGTTATGACCTTCATTAACTTATCAACAACTACCTTAATTACCTTCTTAAGTAATTAACTTAAATTAATCATTATTAATCACAAATTTATTGATCATTTAATAATCATTTAATTAATCACTAATTATTTAATTCATTAAGTTTTAACTTAATTACTCTTAATCTCTTGATAAATTAATTTTTAATCATTAATTAAAATCTTAACTTATTTAATTAATGGAATTATTTCCAAATTAAATAATCTTAGTTAATTAACTTCAACCTTAATTAATTAACTAAAAATCCTTACTTAATTAATTAAATAAATAAATTAATTATTCATCTAATCAGCCTACTAATTTAATAAATCAAAAACATTAAATCTTTGATTTATTTTAAAATAAAAACATTTCTTATTAGTGATTACATTATCATTAACAAGCAAATTTAAAACAACTTACTTTAAAATTCGTTTTCAAATTACAATTTAAATTTAAAATTTAAAATGAAATCAAACTTAACTTTAACAAAGTTTTAAAAACATTAGAAAAACCTTTTTAAAGCTTATACTAAATAATTTCTTATTATATAAAAGAAGTTTAAAGGAAATTTAAACCCACATTCATTTTAAAAATACAAATCCTATTTAGAATATGTTTCAACATCCAAAGTTGTATAAACATTTTAAATTTTTTAAAACTTCCTTTATTTTCAGAACATTGGTTCAGATTGGATCTTGTTTCCAGATTTAAACTTATGTTGAAATCTTCTACTCTTTATTTTAAAACTTAACCTTTAAATCCAATTTATTTAAACTCTTTTATAGTTGTTTAAACATTTTAATCTATAAAGTTTGAATTAAATTTTAAAACTGGAATTCAAATCTAGTTTGAAATTCATACTTTAAATTTAGATTTTAAATTCTATTTCAAAACCTATTCCAGGGATTTAGAACAAATTTTCTCGTGATGGTCTCGTGAAGGGTTACACTTGGTATCAGAGCTTTGGCTCTAGGCAAATTTAGCATGTACGGAAAATTTAATTACGGAATCACTTTCGTTCGGGCTTGAACTCCTTTCTCTTGATTGGAAGTTCCATTGAATTTTGGAATGTCCCTCGGCTTCGAAATTTATTCTTGTCTCTCCATATTTATATTCGTTTGATTTTGGAGTATCCCATAACTCCATTGAATGATTTGTAAAGGTAGTGAAAAATTCTTTACAATTGGCATTGATTCACCGAAGATTTCTGTATCTTCGGTTTACGATGCTGTTATATCTTGATATGCCGAATTCTATCTCTGGCGATCGAATGTCGATTTGTTTTCGAATTCCACATCGATTTTATTCCTGAAGTCATGGTTGACCCGGTTAAGGTCGCCCGCGATTTATAGAAATATATCCATCTTCTATTTTGTAATTTAATCTCATCTTCGATCGATTCTATCTTCGAACCAGAATTCTATTTGATTAGAGTCCCTCTAATTTGTATCTCTATCTTTATTTGGAAATCCATTCTTAAATCATCCTTTGAAAATCGGCTTTTTTGTATTTTAGAAATTGTTTTATACCGAAATTAATATTTTGATAACTATGATTTTATTCTACATATAAAAGTGAAATATTTTCGATAAGGATTATGTATCTTTTAAAAAAACGAAAGTCTGAATTTTTGAAAGAATGTGAAATTTTGAAAATTTATAAGGAATTCGTTTATATGAAAGGATTTATAACTAAAGGGTTTTCAATTTGAATTTCATGGAAATGAACTCCGATATTTTGAAATTTGGTTTCGAGACTTCAAAAATATATATAATAATACGATTTGAAAGTATTTTCTGAATAAAAAGTGTTCAAATGACTTTAAATGGGTTCGAATGATTTCAAAGAAATTTCAAAGAAGTTTTAAGAAAATAGAAGTCCAGAACTCACTTTGTCGCTGGGAAATAATTTCGGCGATGAGTGCACGCACCATCGACATTGATTTTCGACTTTCAGGGTGGGGGAGAGGCCACTCTAGTAGCTTTGCTATGCGAGTGATATTGTGAAACAAATTTTGATTTCAAATTCCGAAGTATAATTCGATATTCAAAAGATATATGTATATATATTTAAAATAATTTAAAGGAAGCCGGTGTTCAATCATCTAGTTTTCGATTTAATTTAGTATAACTCTATCTATAAAAACTAATTTACTGATTTGTTGCTGATTTTCAAATCCTGGATTTGAAATTTGATTTCACCGACTATTTTGAAGGTTCGAGCACTTCCAAATCAAGGTTTAAAATTTTAAAACTAAGAAATTCCGAAGAGTATAAAATATTTGATCAAGAATATAAGTTTAGTTTTGTATGTTTAAAGTATAAAGAGTATGACTTAATTAAATTTGAAACTTTTGTTAAATAAATAATTTGAAAAAGGAAAAATTGGATTTTTCATATAGAAATAAATAGTTTAAAGGTTTTAAAGGGGTAGTTATAAATTTGGAAACCATTTTGAGTATAATTGATTTTGAGAAAAATATTTTCTTTTGAAATTAGATTGGAGTTAAAACCAGTACTTATAGGGTGATTTTGGAAATAAATTTTTTTGGCTTGAATTATGTTAATTTGGATACTGGGATTGTTTTCTAAACCTATTTTTTAGAAACTTTGAAACTGAAGATATTTAATTTAGAAGAAATTATTTGATGAAATCATATATGATTTTGAAACTGAATTGATATTGAAATATATTGAAATTTGAGAACCATATGTTACTAAATACTTGATTTGTAAGTTATCGAACTTATATAAAATGGATTTGTATAAGAAAGATACTCAATTTTGAAAGAGAAGTCTTATATAATCGAAGTCTATATAAGTATAATTTGATATACTATTGATTTTGGAAAGTATTGGACTTGATAATGAAATCCTATATAATGGACTTTATATAAGTATGACATTTGAAAGTGATTTGAAAGGTACTATATGATATATATTTCTGAAGTAAAGATATGGGAAGTGCCTTCTGCTTGATAACAGCTTTGTGGCCACATTGTGGATTCATTCTATCGATATTATTCTCTTTGATTTTTGGTTTTCTGGATGTGATACTCGAGTGTCCCACCATGGCGTCACCCATGGAGCGCGACTGCATAGCGCAACTGCCTGGCTGAGCTGGCCTAGTGGTATGGATTGTTTCCTGGGGGATCCAGGCGTAACCATTGTGTATCATGCAGTCTATGTCGGTCGCATTAGTAGCAAAACCGCCTGGCTGAGATGGCCTAGGGGTACGGATTATTTCCTGGGTGATCCAGGCGTAACTTTTGTGTATTTTGCACTCTACTAGTCATCATGCGTAACTCACAGGGCTGAGAAAGCTTACGGATATGGATTGTTCGTTGGGGGATCCAGGCGTAACCATTGTGTATCTGTGAACCATGGTTAGACAAAGGTTTTGGTTTGGTTGTTTTGTTTGGATTGTACTTTCCATATCTGTTTTAAAAGTTTTTCAAGTATTTTCACTAGGTGTTGAAACAGGTCTACTAAGTACTTGAAGAATTCTAGCTTTGCGCCTGATCAACGCATGGCCAGAGTCTCCAAGAACGAGGATAATCATGTTGAAACATCGAGTTATAAATGTATTTTCGAAAGGAAAATTGGTTTTGATATAAAAGTATTTTATTATAAAGTTATTTCCAACAAATAAAATTCTTAATTTAATACCATTTCAACTAAATCCCAATTTATCTACCTAACCTCAATTCATCCAAATTATTTGAAATATAAATTTTGTATTAATATTTGAAATTGAAATTCTTTTGGTTCGAAATTAACTACTTGAGCCCGATACTATTCTTTTGAATCTACATATCTGCCCTGCATTATTTATTCACCTATATTCTCTTTTCCGAATCTATCTTCTTTCCTTCTTTCCCTCTTTTGAATATATCATATAAAATATTGTTTATTTATATACGACCCGGTTTAATAGTAAAAAAAATTAGTGTTTTATAAGTAATTGATCTCATAATTAATTGAATGGATTTAATAAAATGAGTAATCTATTAAATATTAATTAAATTAAATAAATAAAAAGTATATGGTTTTAAATAAATTGTTTAATTTGTTTTTCAAAGTCTAATTTTTCATTTGGGTGTTTCTATTCTCCTACATTGTTCCTTTCGAGGACGAAAAGTTTTGAGTGGGGGAGAGTGTAACGACCCATAAAATTTTAGCAATTTTTAATTGGTTTATAAGGTATTGAATTGGATTTTTGAGAAATTATTAATACCAATTTTGAGAAATTATTAATAATAAAATTTAAAAAAAATTAATATTTGAATTACATATAATTATAATTGATTTAGAAATTTTCATGAAATCAAGAGAATCGACTATTACCATAAATTTTATTTCTTTCCCGTCCATTCCAATTTTACATCAGTTACAAATCAATCAATACCTTACTTTTATTACTCTCTGTATTCGTGTTGTAGCTCTTTAATCTTCTATCCGTTGATATTTCATTTCGGGTTTGTTCCTTCCCTAGTTATTCCATTTATTCCATTTATGTGTGGCTTTCCTTTTGCAACCTGTCCTATTTCTATTTCCTTCGTTTCAAAATTTGAAACGTTACAGCTGGACCACAATATTTATTCGCTTGAATAAGGAAGCTAAATCGGTGGATGACCGTTGCTAATAAAATTATTACTTTTCTAACATATATACTCATTGCTACTTTTCCTGACCTTTTATTTCTACTTTCTTTTTTTCACTATTTCGTTCCTGCTTTAAAATTTTAATATATATCTTATGTATGCATTAAAAGTCTTCACGTTACTTGGGCACTCAAGCCGTTCATTTTCTTTCCACTAAAACTGCTTATATTTAATTTCAAACGTTTCTTTATAACGTTTTATAATATTGCTTTCATCTTGAGACTGAAACAAAATGCACCGCATACATATGTTCGTTCAAAAGAAAGTGGATAGGCCTAAAACGTGCAGCTTTTCATTTACTTTTCAATTGATTTCCTCCCTTATATTTTTACTTTACATTTCAAATTTGAAACATAGTGCTCGAATAATAGAAATTTGCATTTATTATTCAGCTCAATTAAGGGTGACCGTTGCCATCACATAACCGGTAAAAGATTTGTATACGTTTGTTAACGCTAAAATTGAACGCTAACACCCCGGTGTAAGTAGTAAAAATGTGAAAGCGCCACCCGTTGGTACGGGAACAAGAGATAAGCAGAAGATAACAGAAAATCAAGTAAAGAGACAAGTTTTATTGTGGTTCGGCTTCAAGTTAAGCCTACATCCACTTTAATCTCCTTTATTGTTGATTCAATTACAACTTATACAACAATCTCCGATTACAACACCGCTTAGACAAATAGCTAGAACACCGATGTAGAAGAATTCTTCAAATTCATGTTGAATGTATTAGATCTCTTCTTGAAGTTCATTGAAGTGTCTTTCGTGTTTGAAGTGTCGGATGAGTCGAAAAAATAGAAAAGTGTAGGCATTCCAGAAGTGAGCCCCAAAGCCTTTTTCAGTTGGAGTAGGTGGGGTATTTATAGGGAGAAATCTGGACAAGTCGTAGGTCGTGAGCGACCTAGGTTTAGGTCGTAAGTCGTGAGCGACCTAGGGAGCATGGGTTACGGCTTAACAGGGTTGCACTTGGTCACTTGAACAAGTTGGTAGGTCGTAGCGACCTAGGGAGAAGCGGCATAGGAAGTTGCGGCATAAGGAGTTGTCTCGGTCGGCTTAGGTCGCAAGCGACCTAATGAAGAGGTAGTATGCACGCGGCCTTAATCTGTCTTAACCCGTTAGGTCGCTAGGTCGCTAGGTCGTTAGGTCGTTAGGGGTCTTTAGGTCGTTAGGTCATTAGGTCGCTTAACTTGCTGCTCTTGTTAGCTCATTGGATGCTTTATCTCATTAACTCGCTGGAATATTAGCTCGTTAGGTCGCAGTCCTTGCTGAGTCACTTTACGCTTTAGGCCGCTAGGTCGTATCCGTTAGCTCGCTCATGCTTTAGATCGCTAGGTCGTATCTGTTAGCTCGCTCATGTTTTAGGTCGTTAGGTTGTTTCCGCATTTAGCTCGTTAGATCCTTGAATCGTGGAAAAGAGGAGTTAACACTTGCCCCTCGAAGCATACCCCTAGAGACTAGGTCGTGTACTTCGATACTTCTTAACACGCTCCTTACTGAGTTGTTAGGCCGTGAGGGACTTAACGAGGGAGTTAGGTCGTGTGCACCGATTTAGATTCCACTGCCCCAGTATATAAGTCGCACATTGCCCCTTCTTCTCTTTACTTGCTATAACTCTCAAAACCGCCATTGAAGAACCTTCTGAACCTTCAAAGACAAGATCGAACTTACTGGTCGCCGATCATCTTTACTATTTCATTACATAAGTGGATCCATTTTCTGTCCAATCCACGATCACCATTAAATCACGAATCTGGATTCCCCATTTTTCTTCTCTGATCCAGTTTCGTATGCTGTGCTTCATCGCGAATCACATTACGATCAATTTCTGATGGACTTGAGGTGTCTTGATTCAGTTCCAGGTGATTTTTGATGATGCGAGGAGAAGATATGGGGTATAGTGTCTCAAGTTAACTGGTTTGTGAGTTTGGAGGAGATGAGGAGATCCTTAACGGGTTAATG
Organism: Allium cepa; assembly: GCA_030765085.1. Taxonomy (NCBI): domain Eukaryota; kingdom Viridiplantae; phylum Streptophyta; class Magnoliopsida; order Asparagales; family Amaryllidaceae; genus Allium; species Allium cepa. Next base: position 743,196,110 of record CM060931.1, on the reverse strand, counting down.
GGTTTTAGGTTATGCCGTTGTATTTCTGGTGAGGCAGGGGAGACAAACACGTGGCAATGTGTGAATGGAGTGTGAGACTTAGGATTTTTTATGGGAGATAACTTGAGATCGTTGAGCTACTCCATGAGTGATCTGGTGGATCAAACGACCTAAGAACCCTCGTGACTTAAGAGAAGCCGAACGACCTACTAATTTGCGACCTAAGCAACCGAACGACCTAAAAACCCTTGCGACCTAAGAGAATCCAAGTGACTTAACAAATCAACGACTTAACTCCTTGCATCATAAGTTTTAGGTCGCGGTCGAGCTAATACTTAGATAAAATGCACTGCCTTGTCTTGAAGCATAACTTTAACTTGTAGGAGCATGAATAATGAACTTTTTGACTTGAACAAAATGACTTAATGGAACTTCGACCCATGTTAAGTCGCTTGAGCTTGGTTACTTGCAAAAATATGACAGCACTTAACTTGAATCCTCAACTTGAACCGTCGAGATAACTTGCCTGAACTCGTTGCACTTCTTTATCGATTATATTAACTTTAATGCGAATAACCTGGTAAATACAATATTTGCAGAAAACTAGGGTGAATATACTGCCACTGATTGCGCACATCGAATGACAGATTAGTCGATAAAGAATAATTAACTTAAAGAAATTATACGAATGAAGTGCTATGAATCAACAAATTCAAGTGAAGTATTAAAGCAAAGCAAAAATTAATCAACTAAAGCTGATTTGTTTACATCATCACTACACTTGCACTTGGACCTAAAATAACAAGCCCTGAAATTTTATAATCGACAAATGCCTATTAATTTAATTCCAGTTATATTTTCTTGTCATTTTATTAGTTTTGCACAACACTCCACACATTTAGGAAACGTGCACCTTCATATTTGAATATCCAGTTCCTTGTGTAGAATGACTTCTCAAGAAGAGATAGTAGAATAAGCTAAAGAATTCTTCCCAATAGCTAACCCCTTGGATGATCCCCTGGAAAGAACTCCAACTACTCTGAATCAACGGGTGTTCAACCAATTATGTATTCAGTTTGGAATTGCTGAGGCTGACGCTTTGCTTCCTGGGGTAAACGATACTGCTGACAAACCACCTCTTGGTTTCATCGTAGTTAATCGTCAGATGTGCTTGAGTGGAGCCATTCCTCCTTTAACGATTTTCTTCGATAGCTCCTTCTGCGATTGACTATCTCTCCCTTTCAGTTGCACCCCAATAGCTACGCCATCTTGATGGGACTGTGTGTCCTGTTCAGGAGGACACTCGACCGACTTTCGAGTTTTGAAGAAATTTGTTACTTATGCACGTTTGCTAAGAACAAAGACCATCCATCCATCATGCTTGTGAGAAGCGCAAGGAAACGTAAATTGATCACCGATCTTCCCGAAAGCGCCCACGGGTTTCTGAACTAATTTTTCTTCGTCCGTTGCCCCCCAGGATTCTACAGCATTTGGAGAGTAGGAATTATTGTTCTTTCCATATCTGAACTTTCCAAAATCCGGGATGTTAAGTGCTAACTTCATTCTTTACTTTTACAGCACTTCCTCCTCTTTCTAAAGATTCCAGCCATAAGTCGACTTTTGAAAGACTAAGTGCTGTGGTGGTTGAGGAAAGAAGCATCAAATTTATGCTGAAGGACGGATTTTTGCATCAATTCAGACTTTTGCATTCTTCCCGATCTACCCAGCTTCATGATGCCCTTGGTTCTCGAGCAGAGACTCTAGATGCCCCAGTTTCCGCCGAAGAACTTACACCGAAGGAACCTACTGTTGAGGCTTCATTGGTGAAATGTTCTGCTTCCGCTGATGTTGCGGGGTCATCCACCAAATTTGCACTTCCCCCAGTTATTGAAGAAGAGGAAGCTCCTCAACCTTCCGGGAAGGCTGCTGATGCAGGAGCTGAGAGAAAGAGTTCCGCTAGGTGTGACGGTGACGACACTTTTGAGGGATTGAGCGACTTGATGGTTATTTCACATGAACTCTTCAAGGATGATTCTACCACTTCTAAACTTGCTTCTCCAGCAGTTGAAGTGACATCAGTTTTGCAAACAACTCCATCAACTCAAGCAATAACTCTTAAGCCGAAGAGTGGTTTGTAGCTTGACGCGCGTAGTTCACACGCCACACACTTAGGATTTCAGCAACTTTGTGCACTTAACTTCTTTGCTTTGAAGATTTCTGAACTTGTCTCTTCTTCATTTTCAGGTATTCCTCATCGTTTAAAGGCTCTGAGGGACAGACTTCAGCCATTTTCTCGAAAGTTTGCCTGGAAAAACGTTCGCGGAGAGTCGGTTGCGGTCTTGATCATCCAGCTTGGGGAGGTGATTCTTTGGTGGGGCTAGCTTCCTTTTGAGGAATATTCCTCTCTTCCGGATTATGAACATCATCAGCAAGGTTTTGTTCATTATTCACTGGTTGACGGTTAGCTCCGAGCAAAGCATTCAACCTATCAAGCAGTAAAGTGTTCTGGGCTTCCATTTGCTGATATAACATATTGAATTGTATTTTTGAGAAATTATTAATAATAAAATTAAAAAAAAATTAATATTTGGATTACGTATAATTATAATTGATTTAGAAATTTTCATGAAATCAAGAGAATCGACTATTACCATAAATTTTATTTCTTTCCTGTCCATTCAAATTTCACATCAGTTACAAACCAATCAATACCTTACCTTTATTACTCCCTGTATTCGTGTTGTAGCTGTTTAATTTTCTATCCGTTTCTATTTCATTTCGAGTTTGCTCCTTCCCTAATTATTCTATTTATGTGTGGCTTTCCTTTTGCAACCTGTCCCATTTCTGTTTCCTTCGTTTCAAAATTTGAAACGTTACAGCTGGACCACATTATTTATTCTCTTGAATAAGGAAGCTAAATCAGTGGATGACCGTTGCTGATAAAATTATTACTTTTCTAACATATATACTCATTGCTACTTTTCCTGACCTTTTATTTCTACTTTCTTTTTTTCACTGTTTCGTTCATGCTTTGAAATTTTAATATATATCTTATGTATGCATTAAAAGTCTTCACGTTACTTGGGCACTCAAGCCGTTCATTTTCTTTCCACTAAAACTGCTTATATTTAATTTCAAACGTTTCTTTATAACGTTTTATAATATTGCTTTCATCTAGAGACTGAAACAAAATGCACCGCATACACATGTTCGTTCAAAAGAAAGTGGATAGGCCTAAAACGTGCAGCTTTTCATTTACTTTTCAATTGATTTCCTCCCTTATATTTTTACTTTAAATTTCAAATTTGAAACGTGGTGCTCGAATAATAGAAATTTTCATTTATTATTCAACTCAATTAAGGGTGACCGTTGCCATCACATAACTGGTAAAAGATTTGTATACGTTTGTTAACGCTAAAATTGAACGCTAACACCCCGGTGTAAGTAGTAAAAATGTGAAAGCACCACCCATTGGTACGGGAACTACAAATAAGCAGAAGATGACAGAAAATCAAGTAAAGAGACAACAGTTTTATAGTGGTTCGACTTTAAGTTAAGCCTACGTCCACTTTAATCTCCTTTATTGCTGATTCAATTACAACTTATACAACAATCTCCGATTACAACACCGCTTACACAAATAGCTAGAACTCCGTTGTAGAAGAATTCTTCAAATTCATGTTGAATGTATTAGAACTCTTCTTGAAGTTCGTTGAAGTGTCTTTCGTGTTTGAAGTGTCGGATGAGTCGAAAAAGCAGCAAAGTGTAAGCGTTCCAGAAGTGAGCCCCAAAGTCCTTTTTCAGTTGGAGTAGGTGGGGTATTTATAGGGAGAAATCTGGACAAGTCGTAGGTCGTGAGCGACCTAGGGATAGGTCATAAGTCGTGAGCGACCTAGGCAGCATGGGTTACGGCTTAACAGGGTTGCACTTGGTCACTTGAATAAGTTGGTAGGTCGTAGTGACCTAGGGAGAAGCGGCATAGGAAGTTGCGGCATAAGGAGTTGTCTGGGTCGGCTAGGTCGCAAGCGACCTAATGAAGACGTAGTATGCACGCGGCCTTACTCTGTCTTAACCCGTTAGGTCGCTAGGTCGTTAGGTCCTTAGGGGTCTTTAGGTCGTTACGTCATTAGGTCGCTTAACTTGCTGCTCTTGTTAGCTCGTTGGATGCTTTATCTCATTTACTCGTTGGACCATTAACTCGTTAGGTCACAGTCCTTGCTGAGTCACTTTATACTTTAGGCCGCTAGGTCGTATCTGTTAGCTCGCTCATGCTTTAGGTCGCTAGGTCGTATCTGTTAGCTCGCTCATGCTTTAGGTCGTTAGGTCATTTCCGCATTTAGCTCGTTAGATCCTTGAGTCATGGAAAAGAGGAGTTGACAACGTTTTATTTGTTTATGTGGCAAGGATTCACATTTACACTATTATTGCCTTTTTAACTTCATTGGTTTTCATTTATTTGTGTATGTTTTGTTTCGTTTAGTGGCGCTTGAATTTTTCCATATTTGTTACTTTACATTTATATCGGTATGTTATTTTTGCGTTCATAAAACGTTATACGTTACTTTGCATTCATTAAATTTTAAATGGCCCACTTTATTCACTTTTATATTTATTCACTTTTGGCCTTGATATTCCCAATATAAATCTATACGTTTGTCTCTGTCCTTTCACTTTCTCTTCTCAGTCATCTGATGTTGCTTGTGAGAGAGTACAACAAAGGATATAACTGGCCTTCTTCTCCATTCAACTGCTCATTTTGTTCTCTTTGAAAAAAAAAATTATTTCGCATGCTTGTAGATAGCAGTCCCCTCCTCCTTTATTTTCCGAAACCCACCTTTCTCCTTTCCTCTGCAACCTTTGCAATTCTTTTATACAAGGTAATATCTATATTATAAATATATTGTGTTGTATTTACCTAAAAGTTAAAAGCTATTATCTGTTTACCTTTTTATACTTATATATGAATTCATATGAATTATTACAAGTTGTCTTATCCATATATATAGTACGCTGATGATTTGTAAATAGCTTATATATACAATTGTTATATACACACTTGTCAATATATAATTGGTTACATAAACAGGAGCATGTGTGCATATTTAGCCATATTTTACATATAGGGTCTGCATATTTGTTTATATATATAATTGTAAGAGCTGAATATATTTAGATTTATATCATTGTTTTTAAATCGATCATTTTTTTTGCAACAAGTCTTATATAAATAATATGTTCACATATATATAAGTATATGTATTTTACAGTTTTAATGTATGTGTTTTAACATATGGGTTTTTCATTCAGACCTTTTATTTATAATTTATATTAAAAAGTATGTTATAATCTCTTGGTTATATTCAAATTTATTATATATATTGTTTGCAGTAATAAATTTTATTATTGATAAAAATGTAAGTTACATATGTCACTGTAATTATGCGCATAACTGATACATAAAGATATATTAGTATATAAGTTTATATTTGTGTTATAGGCACGTTACTTTATATTTAAAATAATACATAGATAATCATATGTAGGTAGTTGCGTGTTGCAGTGGGTGGGTTAGTTTATAACAGTGAGGATTTGTAGATATTTGGAAATTTAAAAGGCTGTGCATATATTTTGTAAAGGCTGTGCATATATTCATAGTCTAAAACCTATTATATATATTTTATTATAAATAGTTACAGTTATATTTTAAAGTGTGAGTCATAACAGAATTATAAAGGTTACTATATAACTTATACGTGTATGTTGATGGGTCTGCATAGATTTATAATGGGTCTGTATACATTTGAGTAACATGAATGTAGTGGGTGGTATATATATAAATATCTTACATATATTTGTTTATACATATACATACTATTTTGGACTTAAGTTGATTTCGTCGATACTAAATTTATAACAAATATTTTTTTAATTATAGCATACAATTTATTTTATATGTTTGACTTTAGTATATAAATCCGCCTATATACCTTTTACCTTCATCGATCCAGTTCTGATTCGTTTTATCAATTCTTGATCATCAGCCTTGTTCGTCCAATTCGCGTTCAAATCTTACTTTGCTTTGAGTTGTTGTTTGGACTATTCGATGGTCTAGATCGTGATCCATTTCGTATCTTTTCGAGTCGTCAAAATCTCTAGCCTCGAAAGGTGAGCAATAACTCACGATTAACGTTCTTGTATTTTATTAAATTTGATTTCAATTGAAAGGACAATTGAAATATAATGCTATAGTTATTTTGTTATATATGCTATTATATGTAACTGTTCACCTGTGGGATATGACACCATATCATGTTGTTTATATTTTATTTAAATTATTGATGATATATGCATGTTATTATTTTATTATCTGCTATCACTCTACAAGTTTCCTGTTAGTATAGAATTCACTATGGGTTGAAATGATACATACCCGAATGGACTTTAGAATAGGAGAAAATCGTTATGGTTTGAAATGATAAACCCAAGCGATTTTCATTTGAACTGAATTGGGATTACGGGTCGAAATGATATCTACCAGTGTGTGTGTGTGTGTATATGTACACATACACTTAATTACGGATTGAAATGATAAATATCCGTATCACTTAACCATATGATAGAAGTATATACAGACGTCGTTGGTCCATTTATAAATATTTTCAAATGATTTTGTATGGTATTAGGAGAAATATAGGGTTTTAGTTAATATTGGAAATATTTATATATATAAATATGTTTAATGTAAAGTAGATTTAATAGTAAAATTTAATTTAATAAAGTTTGATTTAATTAATAGAATATGTTTAAGTATTTTATTTTAAATAGATTTCCAATGTTTGTATATGTTAAGGAACATAAAGCTGAATTGATTGGAATGGTATTTAATTAATAATTTTGTTTAATTAAATCAAATTCGAAACTTATTGAATTTGAAAACTTAAAATATAGTTCATAACGTAACTTTGACTTTAGTGATTTAATGAATATTCACGTTTAAATAAATTGAAGGCAAATATAATGAATTGTAATATAAGGCTATATAAGTAACATTGAGTGGATATTTCAAGAATAAATAACAGTAAAGTTAAATCCAGATCTGTATAAAACTGTTAGGTTTAGTTTGAAATGTTGAAGCTTTGAAATACGGGACTTAAATAGTTAAATTATGATTCAGATCTGTATTTGAAATTGATAAAATTTGAATTTGTTCTTTAGAAGACTAAATTGAATGGAAATTGAAATTTGAGATTTAATTTAATCTGAAGAGGAAAGTCGAGTTGATTTTTGAAGTGAGCGGTGCAACTTCACAAAATTATAAATACTACTTTATAAAATTTTCAAAATCTATATATATATATATCTCTATTTTTATATTGAAGTGAAGATGATATTTTGGTTTTGAAATATAAATTAATTTGAAACGACTACGGTGATATAGTGTATATTTCTACCTTGTAGATAGTTCTGTAGATCCTTAGGGGATTGTTATCTCAAACATCCTTTAAGTTACTTGTATTTCAGTTGATATTTCACTTGAGTTGGATTTATAGATATAAGAATGTTAATCCTAACTCGAGTATTTTTGTGTTTTTCTTTACGCTCGGTCAGACTGAGTGATACAGCATTTGAGACTCACCTTTGAAGTTGGAGCTTTGCTTGAAGATCCAGCTATCTATCCTTTCAGTCATCCAGTTGATTGGTTCAGAGAAGTCATCTGCTCGTACTGGAGAGTTCACTACATCTGAGATATTCTGTTGTATTTTATTTCTAACTCTGATGTTTATATAGTAGCTTCATGAACTACTATTCATTTATTCCGCTGCGTATTATTGTACTACTCTGTATCCGTGAATCTATGATTGATTTATTTACTGTATATGATGAGTTTTGTCGAATTTAAATTAACAATTCGGTATTTTTAATTATTCAAGTCGGACATGTATGGTTTTATTATCGATTTGAATGGTCCAAAATAGCGGGGCGTTACAATTTACATATGCCTAACTCAGATAAACTGAGACTAGATATATTACCCTTGCATTGTCTTGCGGACTTATGTGAGACGTATACAGAGCGTGGCGAGTGAACACCCGAGTGTGAACACCTATTGAATATAGGCATTATTAAAAAGAATTTTTATATATACACCCAGCTCAGGCAAACTGAGGCCAGATATATCGATCGTGCACTGCCTTTCAGGCTTACGTGGGAATGGTATAGAGCATGGCGAGTGTACACACATGTGTGTACACCTGTCGACTATAGGTGTTAGTAGAAAATATTTACATATATACAGAAGTTTTTTGTTGTTGTTTTTTTGAGAGAGTTTTGCAAAATAATCTTAGCACCACTTAACTTAGAAGACAAAAAAATGTTATATATTTACTTTGAATCAACCATTTTTAAAATAAAGATTTTCAGTTAGGATGTTTTTCATAATTAAAACATATGAATCTTCCTATGTACTAGTTAAACCATTGTTATTTGTAATTAAACTTCATTTCTGTTTTCGTTAAGACGAATAAATTTTCAAAGATTTTTATTTAATAAACCAAAACCATATAGTATCCTATAGTGTTTCTTTAAAGATAAATCAAACGAAAAGTTGATTTTGTTTTTTTTTAGTTTTTTTTTTGAGAATTTAAAAGAAAAAGCAAAATAAACCATGAAAATATATAAAATAACTCCCCCCACACTTTTTGACTGTGTCCCCATAGTCAACCCAAGTGGAAGGAGTAAAATAAAACCATAACTTTTATTTAAATGAAAATGAAAAGATAATTATTTACATAACATAGGATTTCCTCCATGTGGAAGGAGAAAAATAAAAACATATATGTTTCGAAAATCAAATCCATGTATTCATTATAGACTTCATCCATTTGTTCAATAAAATCCAATTTATAGTTATTAATTTGAGAAATTTCGATTTGGATTTGTTGAGAACAAAAAATTTCACTCATATCGTAGTCGAGATTATTCCCATTGCCAAATTCGTTTGAAAAGTCTTTTCCATTTTCATTTTGAGTTTGAAATTCATCTTGGAGTTTGAAATTTAATTGGCACGGGTTATAATCGAAATTGTTTGAATTTTGAATTGAATTCAAATTTTGAAATCCTTGACTCGAGTTATTGCGCAAATTTGAAATACACAACTCCTTTATCATTTGATTTTATTGAGTAGAGTGTTTGAGTAAAGATGAAACGCTATTTTGGAGATTAGAGGGTTGGTCATCATTTTGAAAACTTTGTTGTTCAAAATTCGAATTGTTTAAAGAATATTTGTTGTTAAAATATCCATACTAATCCGGAATGAATATGGATTATATTGATTTTCACAACTATTGTAAAATTCAAGTGGATATGGAAATTCAGACATTTTCAAGAATGTTTTGGTTTTTTTATAAATGAAAAATATTTACAGATAGAATTTATTTTTCAGAAAGGAAAATTGATTTTTTTTTTCATTTTTAATTTTTTTATTTTTTGAAAAGATTATATATTTGATTTGAAAATTTTTAAAGGAAAAGGAAAAAAAACTAAGTTAAGAAATATTTACAATTTTTTTATTTTTGGATTTTTTTTAAATATGCCTGAATTAATGTAACTAAATGAATGCAGTGGCTAATTACAAATGATCCTAAGTTAACTCAAAATTGTATAATCACACATTGTCTCAGATAAACAAGATAGTTCTCATCCAGGTAACGGACAGGATATATCGGTGCACCACGAATCACCGTAGCAATGCAGCCAAAGGTTTAAGTACCTTTAGAGAAACAACCACTATAATATTTATGAAATACCGTAATATTTATAAATGGTTATTGCTCTACCGCAGCCTAAACACCAAGAAATTAAATTGTTCAAAGAAGACAATTTGTCAATATACAATTAAGTGTTATCGATGTCTAACCGTTATTATTAATCAAAATCTAGGATGAAATGCAAAGCTGAAATTAAACGTGTATTAACAATGCAACTACGAATGGATTTTTTTTTTTTTTTGAATTTTGTTTAATATGCAAGCAACCAACAATGCAAGGCCAATAAAAAGAATAGATATAGTAAGCAAGCGGCTTATTTTTTTTTGGCAGCAGTTTTCTTTTGAGTCCCTGCTTCTGCAACTCGAAAATAAAGACAAGATATATGTACATGTTATATATATATATATATATATATATATATATACATATTCCTCTTTTCTTTTTTAATTGAAGATACAAAAAAAATTCAAAGAAAAATAGATAAAAAACAAAATAATGAAAACAAATTTCTCAACACAACTTAAAATTGTCTAGACCAGCCCAAAATCACTATCACTTCAAAATATACATCGCTAGACCACTTCCAATTTTTCTTTCATTTTTTTTTCGTTTCAGACGAAAGAAATCGTGGAAGAAATCCACCGAATTATTGAATCCAACCAAAATTTTCAAATCAAAATTCGTTATGATGCCGGTTTCCAAATTGAACAAAATTCTCAAGTCGTCGTTATACTTGATTGGAATTGCGGTATTGGTGTCGGCAGTTGGTTGTCAGGTCGTTTTCAGTCTGAAAAGTTGGGTTCTTTTTAGTTGAACGTTGGGTACTAATGATGGGAAGCGGTAGTTTGTAGTTTTGTGGCGATCTTTGGTATGGTCGAACTGGCGAGGTAGTGATGCAGTTTGTGGTTTTAGGTGACGCTGTTCGAATTGTCGATTGGGTTTGAAGTATGGTCGTGAGTTGTGGATGTTCGATTGTGAATTTGGGTTTCAGGTCGTGGTTCGTAGGGGTTGATGGGTGGTCGAAGCTGCAGTTTGTAGTGTTTGAGTTGAATGGAGGGGTGGAATTCGATTGAGGTGCGTGCTGTTTTGATCTAGGTTTAGATGAAGGCGAGCTTCATGGAGTTGCGGTGGTAGTTTGAGGCTCTAGCGAATGATGGTGAAGAAGAAGGTTAGTATGTCTTGTTTACCGTCTGCGAAGCGTTAGTGAATTTCGATTTTTATGGGTGGAGTTTCGATGTTTCTGGTTGTGGTGGGTTTCTAGTGATTGGGTTGATAGTGGAACGTGGTTGTTGTGAGGCAGTGGAGTTGATGCTCGAGTCGCTGTTAGTTTGTTATTGGTTGTTGTGGGGTGACAGTGGTGTAAGTTGTTGATGTAGGCTTGTGCGGGTGGTTTGGAGATGTTGATTGGTTGATGTATGGTTGGCAACAGTAAGGATATGATGGCAGTTCGTGGTTTGCATGCGGTAGCAGTTGATAGGGAGGGTGGTGAGGTGGTAGATGTTTGAGATTGTGAAGAGTGGTAGGCAGTTAAGAAGTAACAGCCGAGTTAGAAGTTGTAGGAGGGAAGTTTTGAGGAAGTAGGTGATTCGGCTTTATTGGTTGATGGTGTGTGAGGCTGTCGAAGTTGCGGAAGATTTGTAGGTTGATCGAGCTTGCCTGCTTGAAGCAGCTTGTTCGTCAGAGGAGAAGGTGTTTTGTTACTGCTGGTGGTTGAATTGCAGGGGGTAAGTTTGAATTGAAGTGGCTGTTGCAAAGGTCAATGATTGTGAGACAGTCAGTGAATCAATGAAGTGGTAACAGCAGATGCAGTGGGTCGATATTTGTTGATGGCAGCGGAGTATTTGATGTGTTGGGTTTGTGATGGTATTGGAAGGTGAATGAAGTATGGTAGACTATAGTGTAACAGAGAGGAGAAACTGTAGTTTTGTAACAGAGGGGGAAAAATGAAGAGGGAAGAAAGTCTTAACAAAGTAGAAAAGGAAGTTGTATTTTTTTTAAAGAAAAAGAAACTTGTAAATGAGCAAAAGAAAATGAATAAAAACAAAATTATTTTTGGAATGAAATTGTGAGTGCTATTTTTTTTAAATAGAAATGCAAATGCAATATGAAAAACTTCAAACACACAAACAAATGCAAGCATAAATCAAACACACACAACAATTTTTTTAAATGCACTCAACACACAAAACAAATACACAATATAATCAAAAGAGAATAATTTGAAGAATAGAAAATAAAATTAAACAAATCCCGGCAAGGGCGCCAAAAACTTGCTTATTCACGGAATTTCTATCGAGTTAGAAAGCCGTTGAAATGTATAGAAATAAAAATATACCGCAAGCGCACGACGTACTATTAAAGTACGTGGCGAATACGGGTCGATCCGCAGGGAATCGTTATTTCAAAAATCTATTCAGTCAAACTAAAGCAACATTGAAGAGTGTGATTAGCTAAGAAATGAGAAAAATGTCAAAAGGATAGTGATAAAAATATGAGAGTTAAATGACAATTTAGAGATAATTACACTCTTTAGATCATATAATTCAACAAATTATGAAATTATGATCTCTCTTTTTTGTTCATAAGTGAATTTAAATGATGTGTTTATCGTATAAGTATGGCTCATTTGTGCTATTATTTAGCTTAAATTAAGCCATCAAACTACAACACAACCTTTAAACCACTTACTAACTTTCATGAAAACGACGACAGAGTTGGAAATGAAATCTACTTTAAGTATGACCTATTAACTATTAATTAGAAATATAGACCATCAAATTTGAATTTCAAATCCATTTCTTATTCCATAATCATATTTTGATAAAGAGGCATTTGTGTTAGTGATTGTTTAAGCATGACCTATTTGGTGTCAACAATATAGGCTATCAAATTCAAAACAAAAACAACAAATTAAACCACTTCAAGCATTGTCATTAAGCACAAAAGGAGAGCTATAGTTATCAAAATGTTGAAGCTATATGATTAGAGACTTCATTACCTCTAAATTAAAGGGATTAGCCTCTCATATTTGTTATCAAAACAACAAATATAGCTTGCAACATGTAAGAAAAAGAAAAGAAAAAAGAGAGCAAAGTAAAGAAAAAACTATTCCACTTGCATGAAAAATAAATCAACACTACTAATATGAAAGTAAATAAACAAAAAAAGAATGTAAAAGAAAGAGAGCACTAATTAACATTGCATAGAAGAAAGAAAAAATACATGAAGTAACAATGGCTAAGTAGCCATGGATAAAAGAAAGAGGACTTGTCTTTTATTTTGAGCCTAAACTAATGAAGAGAGACTAAGGGAGAGGAGAGGGTTGTATGAAAAATAAGGGGTATATATACATGTGTTAAAACCTAATTCATATTTTCGGTGAATTGCCCAAAATGCCCTTGAGGTAACATGGAGGCCAAGTAATCATTATCTTCTACTAATCATCACTTAAGTGTACATGAAGCCATTAATTCCATAAGCATGTGCATTAGCCTCTAATTTGTATATGAAGGTATGTAGGTAGGTGGGGTTCTCCATAATCATGCCTTTGAATTATTTCCATCTTCATTTCTTTGTCTTCACTATGGTGCATGCATATATCATAATGAAACCACTTGTAAAATCCACTAAATTTCCTACAAAACAACATAGAAAATTCCAAGCAAAATTTTGCAATTTAATAAATGCACAATAATGACCAATTTGCCCCTATATGAAGACGGATACGTGACAATTTTAAAAAAAAAATTGAATTTGGTTTAAACAAGTAAAAATACCCCATACGATCATTTATTTAATTTAAATAGATTAAATATGGTGGTAAAAATATGCATATTTACGTGCACATCAGCAAGGGATTGCCATTTGATTCTTATGCACCTACATTTGCATAGAAGATAACAAGTTTACTTGCCAAAATATGAATCAAATGCAAAAAGGTACGTAATTACTTTAGAAAATAAAAATTATTGATAATTTTATGCCCTTGTTATAGGAGGCCTCTTGGCTTTTGTTTTCTTTGATTGGGTTGGAGCGTTTAGAGGCCATTTGTAGTTATATCGATCGAGCAGTGCAAAGGAGACACTACCGAAATTTTACAAAATTTAAGAGTTAGGAATTTTTTAAGAATTTTGGAAAATGTTTAAAAACTAAATTTGGTTTTCGTAGTTATATCTTGAAATAAATGAATAGAAGAAAAATTAGTTGGGATATGTGAATGAATTTGAAAGACTGGGAAGTTTTAAAATCTATTCAAGCTAATTGGTTTTACAAATAAGTGTGACAATTCATTTTAATTAATAGTTTTAAACTTAATGGTCTTGGAAACATTTTCTTCCTTAGGAATTTCACGGACGAAATTCATTTAGGGTGGGAATGTAACAACCCAAAAATATGGTCATTGAATTTTAAGTATTTAATTAATTTACATCTTTAAATAATTGGATTTTTGAATTTAATAACTTATAATTCAAATATATTGTATATTTAAATAATTGGATTGTGAATTAAATATTAATTAATGGATTTACTAATTCTATTTAACTCCATTTAAATTAATAAATGATAACGGTGAATCATTTGGCAATAAAAAAATCAAATTGTAATAAAACGACTTAATTTTTGATAATTTATTTTTAAATTTAATTTATATGACTATTCTTTAAATTTTTTTTAGGAAAATACCGAAATTATTCGTTTGAATATTTATCGACAAATGATGATATTTGGGAATTTTCATAAAATAAAACTATCCAGGTATTTCGTTGTTGGTGTATGATCATGACGCATATTAGTGCACGGTTATATTTTTATTTTAGTCCCCCGCGGTTCATGCATGAATGAAATATTATGTAGCAGGTTACCATAAATAATACATTCAAAAACCATTGTAAAAATCAAATCAAAATTCAATTTTTGAATGACGATTTGACTTCAGGGACATTTTGGCGGGTCGACAAAATTTTTGCTATGGAAAAGGTAAACATAATCATTTTCTTATATATATATATATATATATATATTGGCTATAAAATAGTTAGCATATTGAATACACAAGAATTTTTCATTCTCCTATTACAACTTCCCTCTGCTCTTTTATTTTTCATCCCTGAAGCATTTCAAAAACAAGAAAAAAATCCTATCTTCTTTAAAAATCGATAGCAATTCACAAACTCGATGAAAAATTGTGAAACAAGTCCCTTTATGTTCATATCAACTAGATCGTCAACCCTATATGTGTTTTTAGAGTTCGATCGTGGTTTGGAAGATGGTCGGTTGTCATGGCTAAACTAGGGTTGAAGGTTATGGAGCTTGTGGTCATTGATTAAGGAAACTTGCGTTGGATTCGAGTTAGTTGTGGAGAGTGGTACCTCTGGCCGAAGTGTTGGGTCGAGCAGATGTCATTTGTGAATCGTGTCGTA
Organism: Allium cepa; assembly: GCA_030765085.1. Taxonomy (NCBI): domain Eukaryota; kingdom Viridiplantae; phylum Streptophyta; class Magnoliopsida; order Asparagales; family Amaryllidaceae; genus Allium; species Allium cepa. The sequence goes on along the minus strand of CM060931.1, from coordinate 743,180,944 downwards.
TAGGGGTTTACATGTGACACGATCAGCTCGCGTTTACGTTGGGTTGTTTTGGGCATCGTGGTGATAATGATCGGGTCGAGGTCGAGGTGAGAAGCTCAACGACGAAATCGATTCGACAAACGGAGGTGCCTAGCTCCATGTCAATGGATATTCATGCACGCATGAAGTTGGGTTAGGAGTCTCTTTGCACATTTTTGTTAGGAGGGGAAAGAAGAAGAAGAAGGTGATGCATTGTTGTAATTTGTTATAGTTGCTTAATATTTTTTTTTTAAAATCTATCGATACTTCAAAAATTCAAATCTCGCTCATATGAGGTCTGATTCGAATTCCATTTATTGCATTGGAATAGTGTCATTGGGATCTTCATGATGAAATTGGTTTGGCTTGATTTTGAGCAAGGGAAAATATAGGCTAAAATTGGACGACCGTTCGATTTTGTCAAAAATCGGAGCGTTTCGGCAAAAATGATAACCAACGTGAGTTTAACTCACACTATGTTTTACTATATCATATCAATGAAGTTATAAATATTTATGGATTTTTTGGTGTTAGTTAAAAAAATTGACTGCTTGTTTGGTTGAATTTCCATTTGGAAAATGGATGACATATTAATTTGATCGTCATAAACTCATATGATAATCTATATAGTATCAATAACCAATTTTTTACAGGAAAAATATGTAGAGAGACCCAAAGAGGGTTTCTCGCCCATAAATTATTTGTAAACATTCATATGTTGTTATATTAATGCTAATTGAATAAAATCCTGATATTCCATTTAATTGTTTAAATGTTGTTATAGTGATTTTCACTATAACGTTGTTTGTTAAATTTCATCCCCAAAACCCTGACATATGAACTTAAGCTTGTGTTTCCGCTAAAAGCAATATTAGAAATTGATTAATCATTCTAATTAATGATAATTTAACTTAATTAATTATTTAAATTAATTAACCAGAGATTAATTAACCAATTGAATAACTAATGATTAAAATTGGGTTCTCATTAGATTTAAGTAATCATTTTTACTAGTAATGTTTTAGGCTTAATTAATCATTTTAACTAACTATTATTTAAGTTTAATTCGTTCTTTTAATTAAGGATAATGGATTTTAATTAATTTATCTAACTTAATTAATGATTTGAATTAATGATGATTGAATTAAATTAATTATTTCCATTTATGATAATTGAAATTAATAATCATTTTAATTAATGATATTTAAAAATAATTATCATTTTAATAATGTTATTTGAATTTAATTAATGATTTTAACTTATGGTTGTTTTTAAATTTAATTGATTATTTTAACTGATGGTTTTTGGAATTTAGTTATTCATTTTAATTAATGATATTTTATAATTAAATAAATCCTTTTTAACTAATGATGTTTTAATTAGTTGTTTCAGCTAATGGAGTTTGAATTTAATTAAACCAATTAATTTATGATTATTTGAACCTAATTAATTGTTTAGATTAATGGAATTTAACATTACTTATTATTTAAATTAATGATGTTTGAGATTAGTTATTCGTTTAATTTATGATTATTTGAATTAATTAATGATATTTAAGGTCAATTAATTGATATAGTAAAGGTGATTAAAGTAAATTAACTAATATGATAAAAATTTCTTTAACAAACTGATTCAAAGTTAAAAAACTAATTTAATGAAGATTTTAAAGTTAATTTACCAATATTATAAAAGGGTTTGGAAATAATTATCTAAATTGTTTATTTAAAGGGGTTTTAAATGTAATTAATTATCTTTCGGGATGTTTAATATTGTTTTCAAAGTATAAAAAGTAACTGGATCTCGATTATTTGGATGATAAGTTGGATAACCTTCTACGTGTTTTGCTTGATGTTGGCTTAGGCCTTTGGGGTCACGCACTAGAAAATTATTCTCTTAACTTTTTAACAATCTAGAACTAATTCTAAAAGTGTTTTACCAATATTGAAATTAAGCCGAAAGTTCAGTTCGTTGTTTTTTAAAGAAAATGTTCGATTCATTTATGGAAATGAATTATTTCATTAAAATAAATCACTTATATGGAAACGATTTATTTGTATAATTAGCATTGAACATCGAAGAAGCAGACTCGCCACTATGTCTAAAGTTAAGAATAATCGTGTGACATGACTTTGAGTTAACACTACCTTGACTTGTCTGGTATTATTGTTAACCCATAAATAGTAAAAATTTGAATTCAATGAGTGGTGATAAGTATAAAATACTTAATTTCCATATAAGATCATATCCTCGATAGTTGGTATCTCAACTATCCACTACTTCAGCTACTTTATAACGTATTTCTAAGAAGATTTGTTGCTCAATCGAGCTTAGTTATCCTTTATCGGAAATGACTAAACCAAAGTGCAAGAGGGGGCCATGCTATGTGGGGTTGCTCCTATTAGTGTATTTTCACATCTCATATAGTTTGGATTTGTTTGTGCACTTAGATGTGGAAATATTTGAATTCTTGGTAAGGTCCGACGGGATCCGGCTTGGAGGGTCCCAAGATATGTCATAGAGTAAATGTGCTTCTCATGAGTATATTACTGGAGGTATATTCCATTGGGATGCACCCTCTTTGTCATTTGTTAGAAAATTTCCTTTCCATATTTGGTTCGTATTTCAGAATCTGTTTTAGCTTTAAGTTGCCACATGTAGAGCCAACTCCTCATCACGACATTAAGTGTTTTTTGTTCCATTCTATTGAGTTTGGACCGTTACTTTATTTAGCCCATTCTATTGAGTTTGGACCATTACTTTATTTAGCCCATTCTATCGAGTTTGGACTATTACCTTATTTAGTCAATTCTATCAAGTTGGACTGTTTTCTCTTGTTCTAAACGTTATGTCCAGTTTGGATTTTACTTAGTTTATTTACATTCTGTCCAGTCTGGTTGATATTATTTATGCTCAATAATATTTGGTTCTGTTTCCTGATATTTTCTTCTCTTGCTTGTATGGATGTTATTCTTATGAGGAAAAAACCATTCCGCATTAGCGGCGCGGTATCACATAATTTTTATATATGTTTCCCCTTATTCAAGTTATCTCACACTAGTTTTGTCCAGACTGATTCTGGTGTTATTTATTTATAATGCTCAGGTCAGACTGAGTATTTTCCCAGGTCGACTTGGTGTTATGGATTTATGGAGGGGAGTTGAAGATTCACTTGTTTTAGTATTTTATTTTCTGATGTATTCTACAGTTTACCTATTGGCATTTGTAAGGTCAGTATTTTATAATTGTCCAGCTGATAAGGTTTGTTTTTAACTCTGGTTTACTCTGCTTGTTTGGAGTGACAGTTTCTTCTGTCCTCGTTATCTTATCTGTTGTTGATTCCATTGTGAGATTCTGTTTTTCTATATTCTCTGTTCTTTTCTGTTTATTTACCCCAAAATTCTGCTCTTTTGTTGATTGGATGCGCGACATTTAAGCACAATGGTAGTGTTTGGCGTCGACTTTTGATGATCAAAAAGGCGGATCGTTGCAAGTTTAATTTCAAGAGTAGAGAAAAGAAATGATCGCTCCTTCCTCCAACCCCTAGGTATGTATTTATTGGGGTAGATGGGTTGCACGACATTTTAGCATCGGTATTCCTTAGCTTCGGTGTGGTCAATGCAATGCAATGACTTTCGACATCTTTAGGTGCAAGGGGATGCTTCAACTTTGTTCCATTGGGGAGATACATGACACCAATGACTTATAACATGATTGTCTTCAATGACTTCTACGGACATTAACGATGTTCACCATTAACATTGCATGTACAGCTTTTGTAGAAATTTATGACTTTCGCCATCAACACTGTAAAATGGAGGCATTAGTTATTGGAATGGGTGGTTCTATTAGAAAGAGATCTTTAAGGTGCGACAACATTAGAATGGTGGGGACATCGAGATATGTCACCGTTACTTAACGACATCGATTACAGCTGGCATCAACGATAAGAAACATTGATGAAGAGCAATACTAATGGATTATACCCATAGGTAAAAGTCATAATAAATAGTATGCGAGATCTATGTAGCGTGATGTTAATTATGCTGTTATAACATCGATAACTTATGTTATCGATCGTGCACGATATAATTATTTTCACTGATAACTTATGATGCTGATTTCATTTGGCATTCCTTTTTGATGTGAGATCGTCTAATCCTACGGATGATAGGCGGTGCTGATGTTGTCTAGGGTTCTTTGCTATATTGATGTCATTCGATACCAAGGTTTATGGGGGTCGATACCATTGGTGTCGGCACTAACTCATTTCCATTCTTCGACATTGCTTATTGATGTGACGTTCATTTGTGTTAATAGTAGCATTCCTTTGAGGATAGTACTAGTAGTTACAGTGCCATTGATTCTGAGAAATGAACATAGCACTAATGGTTTACGATGTTGGTCACACTCTTCATCACTACTTCTTTGAAGAAATGTGTTATTGGTCAAATGCCGCACTAAAGTAATGCGGTACAGATTAATGGCAACACCATAGTCCTATGGCATTGGCCTACCTTTGAATCTTTATCATTGTACCTAATGGCATTGATTTCTTTGTGATGCCATCAATTATAACATTTCTTTTCGCATTGAAATTATATGGAAAATAAACAATTTTTTTGCAGATGTACACTTTTGTTCGATTTAAAGTTGATGTACTATATTTTATCTGAGGCAAAGTGTGTATATAAGCCTATAGCCATGAAATTAGGTAGGCAAGCTTGTGGCCCGTAAATCGAATAGTGTTGTAAAGCCTTTTCTCCAAGCGAATTCAACGTGTTAGTTAGTGAAAATCCAGAATAGATATTCTTGGATAAAATGTTGGATTGGTGGTTCGAACCGGTATAAAATTTACTTACATTTTATTTCTATTGCTATTTTATTTGTATATGCTGAAGTGATTACTACATTTCAATTCGATATTTATATATTTGGTCATCATTGATCCTGGACATAGTGACTTACATGTAATACTGATCGATGCTACACGACTAATAAGTGATATCATAGCCAGGAATTTTATCAATCATCGAAACATCGTATATAACGACCACAAAAGATCCAATCAAAATACAACTGGAGAAAACCCTGGTACTATCGAAGTAACCACTAATGAGAACTAAAAAAGTTACATTTGGATTTACAAATTTTAGTAGAAGACAATAAAGAATTAGTTAGTATATGTGATAAGATCTCAAAGCTGAATTTTGTTATTTTTGAAACGATGAAACATATCGAACTTGAAAATGAGAAATCAAAAATAAGAAACTAGATTGAGAGAACTAACACGTTGTTCTAAAAAATAATTTTGTAGCTATTAAAAATTTTCAAAATGAAAAAAATACTATGTTTGGAATAGAGAAAGAACGAGTTTTAAATGAAATTTTGGAATTGAGAAAAAAAATGATTTATTACAAATCTACTTAGTAATTCAGAATCTCGAATTATTTTTCTCAAAAATGAGAACTACGCTAATAACCAAGGGTTTTGAATTAAATAAAAAGATTGATATTTTGAAAAATATTAACATTTATTTTGAAAATAATAATTGCGACTTTAAAACCTAATTTGAAAAACCTAATTATGATTCCCCAAATTAAATAAAGATCAAGATGACTTAAACATGATTTTATCTAGTTTTAAACCATTCTCAAATAAAAGTGGACTTTGTTATAATAAGATGAATAAAAATAGTTGTAACGATCCCGTTTTTAAAACAAATTTAATTTATAAATTAATACAAATTTTTGGATTTATTTGTGAATTAATTTGAATATTTTTCTAAAAATAAATAAGATTTGTGTCGTTTACATATATGTAAATAAGATTGTAGTAGAATTTTGATTTGAAATTCAAATATAAATATTTTAAAAGTAAATTGGATTTAAAACTCTATATTTTAAATTTAATAAAAAAAATTGTTTCCTAATTATAATATATATATATATATATGTATATATTTTGGAAGTTATGTTTTCTAATTATAATATATATATATATGTATGTATATATGTATGTATATAGATTTTCAAAGGCTATTTAAAGGTTAGATTCTAATATACATATATATATACATGTTTATTTATTAATGTATGATTAGATTTTGAAATCATTTTCTTTAAGGTTATATAAATATTTATAGATAATTATTTATTTATTTAAAAATATAATAGCATTAGTCAAAATAAAATTTAATAATTTTTTTAAAATACTCTCTTTTGAAATTATATATGAATAAATATAGTTTGTATATATATAACATATGATAATATGAAAAAGGAAATGCATTAATTAATTTATAAAATATAAAGAGAAATATGCATACACATATAACAAATTGAAAATATAACATAAAAAATATATTTAAACATTAAATACATGCAAAGACGAGTGTAATCTATTTAACACATGAAATTAACAAGTGTAAGATAATTAGTTCATGTATTAAACATTTGTGACAATATTATGATGCAAATAAACAAGTGTCATTATTTCTTTTATTTTCAAAATAATAAATAAAATAAAAGCAAGTTATATATATACATATCTGATTCCTTCGTTCTCATTTCTTTGTTGATAAATTTAAAATAAAAAAACTAGAAAAGAAAAAGCAAAAGATAATCACATTCTAGAAACCAAAATTTGAAAAAAAAAACCAAGAAAAGAAAAAGCAAAGATACAAATTCAACTCAATATACATCAACTACCAACCTCTGTTCAAATTTCAGACCTAAAAAGTTTCATATTAAAGTTCTGTTGCAAAAACAAAGCAACAATCTGGATCTTAAATCATAAACATTTCAAAATCTTAAAAGCTGGAAGCAGTTCAACCTGAGGCTAAGCAAGATTATCTCAGCGAAAATTCAAACTCAACATAAAGTTTTCAAGATCAAACATCAAAGCAAAGTTTAAGATCAAAATTAGTTTCTAGTTGCAAGGATTCAAGAGCAAAACAATTTTCCAGTTTTCGAAGTTAAAATACAACTTCCAGTCTCAAAAATCGTCCTCTGTCATCTAAAAACATGTGAGTAAAATATTTCTTTTAAAACCATTAATTTATTTCACTAACCTGATGCATGTGATTAGTACTTGAAGTTTGGTTATGGAAAATGTTTATATGAATTTATATTATGCTTGTGTGTATATAAATGTGAAAAAAATATATGAGTGTGGTTGTCTAGTAGTAGACAAATATGCCTCTGCTTTGGATTACAAGTTTCAAAATATATTCATAATCCAAAACCACTTCCTCTAATTGTTTTTTGGCATTGATCTCTAAATGAAATTTGATTGTGAGACCATAACATCAATTGTAAAAATGGTTTCAAGAATTTATATTAAGTAACTATTTCAAAAATGATAAATTGCAGTAGAAATCAAATATAAGTCAAAATTCGATGATTATAAATTCGTTTTTTGATTTCATAATAGAGTTCGTCTTAGAAAATATTGATTTTAGAAAATGTTTTCATGATTTTTAAGTTCGTATATGTCGAGATTTCTTGAGATGATCAATTTTGGTTTTCCTTCAAATTCCGACGTTCGACGAGCTGATGTTCATCAAGCTTGAGTCTGGTGGTAGCTGGAAGGATGGCGATCATAGGAAAAATGATCGCAGGAATTTTAGATCATCGAGGTGGATGGCGTGGTCTCAGATGATCGGGATCGTCAATGTGAGGAGTTTTTGGTTGATAGGGTTTTTTGGGTTCCAGTTTGATCGAGTGCTCGATCTCGATTTTCAGACGAATTGATCGATCTGGGTGCTCGGGCTAATCGAGTAGATCTTGTAGATGGCAGTGAAGTCGATCGAAGATGATCGGTCGTTATGTGCACGTGCATGAAGTATCACTTGTATCTGGTGTTTTTGGGTGTTCGGGGAAGAAGGTAGATGCTCGGGTCGAGCTCGAAGTTTTCATGTGTATGTCTCAAAGGAAGGTGAGTTTGCGAGTGTCTCGAGTATTAGCTCGGGAAATATGAGAGTGGGCTCAAGTTTTTCCTTTGTAAGCTGATAAGTTTTCAAAAGAAAAGGAAAGTGTTAAAGTTTTAAAAGCAAAGAAAGTTTTAAATTAAGTTTTTAAAAGTATATTAAAATGAGCAAGTTTTTCAAAGGAAATGATAACCTGAGAGAAATGCAGAATATGGATCTTAAGGCTAGGATTAACACTAGAAGGGGGTGAATAGTGTTTAAAGGAATTATTAAATCTTTTTGAATTTATGTTAATTTGAACATAAATGTATACAATATTCAGACACAGATATGATCACAGAATCAAACACAGATGTAGAAATAAAGTAAAAGCAATAAAGGAAAGAACACACTGGATTTTATATTAGTTTGGAGTTACCCTACATCCAGTCCCGCACACAAGTACGGATTTCCTTTCAAAAGAAATTGTATAATTACACCCTCTGATGCAGCAAGGCATATAGGAATTCAGAAGTTAAACCATATTAAATCATGCACGAGTCAAGGAGCTTCGGATTTAACTCGTAAGGCGTACACAAGTTTAAAACATGCATGCTTGATGAGTCGGTCACGAGATAGGGGGAGCATGAGACGGTGCCGATTTAACAAAGCTTGGAGGAGTTCCTGCTTGATGAGTCGTCCACAATTTAAAGTGATGAGTCGTTTCCGGTTTAAGAGTTTACAAGGGGGAGATAACATAGGTCGAGCAAAGTGGGCTTCGGAGATGTGTCGTTTACGACTTAGTATGAGTCGTTCCCGATTCAATGGAACACAGGAAGGAAAGGTGCGAGTTAATGCAGAAAGGATGAGTCGGGACCGAGCTAAGGGGCTACGACCTAAGATGAGTCGGCAAGGAGATAAGCTGTGTATCTTGAGTCGGTCGTGTTGAGACGAGTCATGTATATACTATATGAGTCGGTCTTGTATGAGTCGTATGTCGCGAGTTTTTAAGTCGGTATATAATTGAGTCGTGGGTTGCTGGGTTTGATGAGTCGGTTGCATTTTTTGAGTCGTGTATTGTTGGGGCTGTACATGTGTTGAGTCGTGTGACCCGCTGTGTCTTTAAGTCGTGCCTTGTTGAGTCGGCAGCGACTTATGTTGAGTCGGCCGAGATGAGTCGTATTTGTTGAGTCGGTGCCGACCTAGGAGTCAGGTGAGAATTTGTGTGTGTCGAGTTGTGAAAGCTATAAATAGCGCGTGTGTTGTACATTGTAGGTTGTTGATGTTGAATAAAATTTCTCTTTTGTTAGCTTTGTGCTTTCATACCAATTGGTAGTTGAGTGTAATCTCCTATCTCCTCTTTCGGTTAATCGAGTGCGCTCGATTCAACGATCGTAGAAGCCGATTCACGGAATCTAGTGCGCTAGATCAACGTGCGAAGAATTGTAGATCTTTAAACACGGTATAGTGCGCTATCAACGTGTTTGAGATAGCTAGAGTTCGGTATCTTTGGATCAACGAACTTGGGCATTTTGGTATCTTCAACTCACCGATTGCTACATTTCATCGATTGAAGTTTTGTTTGATTAATCCGCTGCGTCAGTTTTGGTATCAGAGCCATACTTAGCCAATCATAGCTAAGTTGATTCTTGGAGCCAAGTTTTTGAAGTTTGAAGTTGTTCATTGTGTTCATATTGAAGTTGCATCAAGTTTGGAGTGTTTGATCTATTCCATTTTGGATCAAAAGGAGCAAAGAAGTTTGAATTTAGACTTGTGGAAGTTTTGCGCGCCAAGGGTTGAAGTGTAGAACCTTGCCGAGCTAAGTCTTTGCCGACTTAGTGGTGATAAGCCGTGAAGTGTCATGGCCGAGACATTGTTGAGCCGTGACTTGTTGATTGTTGTATTGTATTGAAAGTTTTGAAGTCTTGTGATTGAATTGTTGAAGTGTTGTGAAGTTTTAACCATGCCACCAAGGAGAGCCAATCGTCATCAAAACATTGAAGCTTTGTATCGTAGAGAAGAAGCTGAACTTATGGAACAACGTATTAATGAAAAGTTTGATGAAGGCATTGGTAAATTGGAGAGATTGATGAATGATTTGAATCAAAGAAGGAGATCACCAAACTCGAACCATGGAGGAAACCGAGTTTCGCCATCGGTTACGGAAGCGAGGAGGGTATCGCCACATTCTTGTAGAGATAGAAGAGAAACATCAATTTCATCACGAAGAGATCATCATGACTATGCACATGAAGAGAGAAGAAGTCAACGTGAATTTGACCATGAAGCATATAGAGATGAGGAGAGACATAGTCAAAGAAGCATGCATGAACGAAGGGATGATAATGGTCGAGATCGATGTAGACGCACTTTTGATTTTGTTGAAGAGGAAGATAGAGCTAGTATTCATTATCAAGATCGAGACCAAGTTCGAAATTCTTATCGAGAAGTTGAAGATGATAGACGATGGGAATCGGGTATGAAGGTGGAAATTCCGGAGTTTAAAGGCGGGATGGTTGCCGAGGAGTTTTTAGATTGGTTATCTAATGTGGAGGAAATCTTTGATTTCAAGGAGGTGCCGGAGAATCGAAGGGTGAAGTTAGTTGCTACAAGGCTGAGGGGGAGAGCTTTGGCATGGTGGCAGCAAACTAAACTTACTCGAGAACGAATGGGGAAGTCAAAGATAGAATCTTGGGAGAAGATGAAAAAGTTGATGAGATCTACTTTCTTACCTTATAATTACCAGTCACTTATGTATCAGAGGTTGCAGAATCTGAGGCAGGGGACAAAGTCTGTTAGTGATTATGCTGATGAATTTTACCAACTCATTGCCAGGAATGATATCATGGAGACAGAAGAGCAGTTAACTGCTAGATTCATTGGGGGATTGAGAATGCAGATCCAGGATATGGTTAATATGTTCGATCCTAGATCAGTTGCGGAGGCACATCAGAAAGCGTTAGCTTGGGAGAAGCAAGGAAGGCGTGGAGGTGGTGTGTTTACTAACTCTAATAATCAAGCAAGGGGTGCTGGTGGAAGTTCTAATGTTCCTAAACCAGTTACAAAACCAGTGGTGAAGGAGGTTGAGAAGGCGAAGGCTAGTAGTGTTTTCAAATGTTATAATTGTCAGGAGTTGGGTCACAAAAGCAACGAATGTCCAAAGCCGAAGAAGAGAACCATGGTTGCAGAAGTTGAGGAGGATGATGGTGAGGAGGCAGAATGTTCAAATACACCTTATGTTGAGGAGGAAGAAAAAGTGTCGGGTGATGAAGGTTGTAATCTTATGATGAGGAGAAGTTGTTTGACACCTAAGCAAGAGGAGGATTGTAGTTGGCTGAGAAGCAATATTTTTCAATCGACATGTACTATTCTGGGGAAAGTTTGCAAGTTCGTTATTGATGCGGGGAGTTGTGATAATATTATTTCTACAGAGGCAGTTAGGAAGTTGAATTTGAAGACCGAGAAGCATCTTAAACCATACAAGCTAGCATGGTTAAGGAAAGGAGGTGAAGTGAAAGTGTGTCGAAGAGCTTGTGTGAATTTTTCAATCGGAAAGAAGTACAAAGATGAAATCTGGTGTGATGTCGTAGATATGGATGTTTGTCACTTATTGTTGGGCAGACCATGGCAGTTTGATAGAGCAGTTCAGCATGACGGTCGTGCCAACAGTTACAGTTTCATGTTCGAGGGTACTAAAATCACTTTAGTTCCTAAGAGACAGCAGCAGAAGGAGAGCAAGCTAGAAGAGATTGAAGAATTGAAAACTCTGTTGACTTTGAAGGAGTTTGTTAAAGAAGTGGAGGAAGAACCGGAAGTGTTTTTGTTGATTGGGAGAGAGAGTAGTGAAGAAGTTGAGATTCCCGAAGAAGCAAAGCCAGTTTTGGAAGAGTTTGAAGATGTCTTTCCAGAGGAGTTGCCAAAGGAGTTACCACCACTTAGAGACATTCAACATCAGATTGATCTTGTTCCCGGAGCAGTGTTACCACACCGACCACATTACAGAATGAGTCCGAAGGAACATGAGGAGTTACGAAGGCAGGTGGAAGAATTACTTGAACAGGGTCGTATTCAGGAAAGTTTGAGTCCGTGTGCTGTACCTGCATTGTTAGTACCAAAGAAGGACGGAACTTGGAGGATGTGCACAGATAGTAGAGCTTTGAATAAGATCACTGTTCGTTACAGATTTCCTATGCCGAGGTTGGATGATTTGTTAGATCAATTGAGTGGGGCAACTATATTTTCAAAGATTGATTTGAAGAGTGGTTATCATCAAATTCGAATCAGACCTGGAGACGAATGGAAGACAGCTTTCAAGACAAGAGAGGGATTATACGAATGGTTGGTTATGCCATTTGGTTTGTCAAATGCACCTAGTACATTCATGCGGGTGATGAATCAAATCTTTAGACCATTCATTGGGAAGTTCGTCGTGGTTTACTTCGATGATATTCTGATTTACAGCAGGAGTATGGAGGAGCATATTCTACATCTGAGGGAAGTATTGATTATTCTTCGTGAGGAACAATTTTATGCTGCTACGAAGAAATGTGTGTTTATGACGCATACTGTTTTATTTCTGGGCTATGTTGTTTCAGAAAAAGGAATTCAGGTTGATCAAAGTAAAGTTGAAGCTATTAGAAATTGGCCACAGCCGAGAACTAACACTGAAGTTAGAAGTTTTCATGGATTAGCATCATTCTACCGAAGGTTCATTCCACACTTCAGTAGCGTGATGGCTCCAGTGACTGATTGCATGAAGGGTAAACAGTTTGTGTGGTCAGAGGAAGCGGGGGTTGCCTTTGAAAGGATCAAGGAATTGTTGACGTCTGCACCAATTCTTGTTCTACCTAATTTTCAGTTGTTGTTTGAATTGCATACTGATGCTTCGAAGGTTGGTATTGGAGGAGTTCTGAGCCAGAATGGGAAGCCAGTTGCTTATTTCAGCGAAAAGTTGTCAGGGGCAAAGATGAGATACAGTACATACGATGTTGAGTTTTATGCTGTTGTTCAGACGGTTAAGCATTGGAGACATTACTTATTTCAGAAGGAATTTGTTCTGTACACTGATCACGAAGCTTTGAAACATTTACAGGGGCAAGATAAGATTTCTGCGAGACATGCGTCATGGATTGCTTATTTGCAGCAGTTTACTTTTGTCGTTAAACACAAATCAGGGGTGACGAATCGAGTAGCAGATGCTTTGAGTAGGAGGAGTCATTTACTAACGACAATGAAGATTGAAGTGACGGGGTTTGAAATGTTGCCAGAGATGCTTGAAGAAGATCCTTACTTTGTGAAATATGTTGAAAAAGTGAAGGATGGGATTGCCGATGAATTCATGTTGGTTGATGGTTTTCTGTTTAAAGGAAATCGTTTATGTATTCCGGATTGTAGTTTGAGGATGAAGATTGTGAAGGAATTACATGAAGAAGGGCATGTGGGCCGTGATCGTACTTTACAGTTGATTTCGCAATCTTACTTTTGGCCATCGATGAGAAAAGAAGTTGAGAGATTTGTGGAGCGATGTCATATTTGCCAAGTTTCAAAAGGGACAGCAACGAATGCAGGGTTGTATATGCCATTACCAGTACCATCTAAGCCATGGGTTGATATCAGCATGGATTTCGTTTTGGGTTTGCCGAGAACTCAAAGGGGAAATGATTCGATATTTGTTGTGGTGGACAGATTTTCGAAGATGGCACATTTTGTTGCTTGCAAGAAGACAGCAGATGCAGTTCGAGTAGCACAGTTATTTTTCAAGGAGATTTATAGACTTCATGGTTTACCAGAATCTATTGTTTCTGATAGAGATACTCGTTTTCTGAGTCACTTTTGGTTGAGTTTGTGGAAGATGGTAGGAACGAAACTGAAATTTAGTAGTGCTTATCATCCGCAAACTGATGGGCAGACAGAAGTTGTTAATAGGTCATTGGGGAATTTGTTGCGTTGTCTTGTACAGGATAATTTGAGAAGTTGGGACATGAAGCTATGCCAGGCAGAATTTGCTCATAATCATGCAGTAAATCGAAGCACAGGATTCAGTCCGTTTCAGATTGTTTATTCAAATTTACCCAGGGGGCCGTTGGATTTAGCAGTTGTACCACAGTCAAAGAGAACAGTTAAACGAGCTACTGATTTTGTTGAAGAGCTGAATGAATGTCATAAAATCGTTCAGGAACGATTGGAGAAGTCGAATGAGAAGTATAAGAAGTCTGCAGATTTGAAACGTCGAAATGTTGAATTTAACGAAGGTGATTTGGTTTATGCTATATTGACAAAGGATCGTTTTCCAGTGGGTGCTTACAACAAGTTGAAAGCCAGAAAAATTGGTCCAGTGGAAGTTTTGAAGAAAATTAATGAGAATGCTTATCGATTAAAGCTACCAGATGATGTTTATACTTCTGATATTTTAAACGTTAAACATTTAATTCCGTATCATGGGGATGAACATTTTGATGAGAAAGAATTTGCAAATTCGAGGTCGAATTTTTCTCAACCTGGGAAGGATGATGCAGCAAGGCATATAGGAATTCAGAAGTTAAACCATATTAAATCATGCACGAGTCAAGGAGCTTCGGATTTAACTCGTAAGGCGTACACAAGTTTAAAACATGCATGCTTGATGAGTCGGTCACGAGATAGGGGGAGCATGAGACGGTGCCGATTTAACAAAGCTTGGAGGAGTTCCTGCTTGATGAGTCGTCCACAATTTAAAGTGATGAGTCGTTTCCGGTTTAAGAGTTTACAAGGGGGAGATAACATAGGTCGAGCAAAGTGCGCTTCGGAGATGTGTCGTTTACGACTTAGTATGAGTCGTTCCCGATTCAATGGAACACAGGAAGGAAAGGTGCGAGTTAATGCAGAAAGGATGAGTCGGGACCGAGCTAAGGGGCTACGACCTAAGATGAGTCGGCAAGGAGATAAGCTGTGTATCTTGAGTCGGTCGTGTTGAGACGAGTCATGTATATACTATATGAGTCGGTCTTGTATGAGTCGTATGTCGCGAGTTTTTAAGTCGGTATATAATTGAGTCGTGGGTTGCTGGGTTTGATGAGTCGGTTGCATTTTTTGAGTCGTGTATTGTTGGGGCTGTACATGTGTTGAGTCGTGTGACCCGCTGTGTCTTTAAGTCGTGCCTTGTTGAGTCGGCAGCGACTTATGTTGAGTCGGCCGAGATGAGTCGTATTTGTTGAGTCGGTGCCGACCTAGGAGTCATGTGAGAATTTGTGTGTGTCGAGTTGTGAAAGCTATAAATAGCGCGTGTGTTGTACATTGTAGGTTGTTGATGTTGAATAAAATTTCTCTTTTGTTAGCTTTGTGCTTTCATACCAATTGGTAGTTGAGTGTAATCTCCTATCTCCTCTTTCGGTTAATCGAGTGCGCTCGATTCAACGATCGTAGAAGCCGATTCACGGAATCTAGTGCGCTAGATCAACGTGCGAAGAATTGTAGATCTTTAAACACGGTATAGTGCGCTATCAACGTGTTTGAGATAGCTAGAGTTCGGTATCTTTGGATCAACGAACTTGGGCATTTTGGTATCTTCAACTCACCGATTGCTACATTTCATCGATTGAAGTTTTGTTTGATTAATCCGCTGCGTCACCCTCGATTTCAAGGCCACGAAGTACACCACTCCAGATTCACAATCCTTTGGGTAGAGATACTTGATTTTACGGGCAACAAGTTCACCCTTGATTACCTAGGCTACAATCACACCTTTTCTCACTTGATTGATTTAACAGGCTACAAACACACCTTTTCCCGCTTAGTTTATTACAAAGAAGCTTATAACTCGGAATAGCACAGAGATCTTGTTGAGATAGTGATAAAGAATCAAACCAGAGATGATCTAGTTTGATTCAATGGTGATTTCGGCTGAGTAATGGTAAAAATATATATAAAGAAATGTGGAAGAAGAAGAGGAGTGAAATCAGAGAAAACATGAATGAAAATTCGTTTAAAACTGCCTCTATTTATAGTAGAGTAACAACCATGTCCATTCGAGAAAGGCTATGATGAATAGACACTTCTTTTGAAATTCAAAATTTTGAATTCAACTGCCACCTTGTGGACAAGGGTTACTTGAGGTTGTCGACATGCCAAAGGAAATTTTGATAATTTGTTTTTCTTTGAAAATAAATTCTATCTTGTATTAAAACTATTTTTAAACTTTATAAATATACTTAACTATAGTTAAAAGACATAAATGAATATGGAGAATAATATTTTGATATATATATATGTAATTTTATATCTAAATCTAAGTTTAAATATTAAAAGTTAAATATATTATTTTTAAAATGATGGTTTACAACTAAGGATAATTTGAATATGAAGATAAAGATTATTTTGAGGCTAAAAGTATTTTAAAACTAGGATAGATGTTTTTGATTCTTTTAAAAGGAAGGTTTTGAAATCATTATGAAAACAAGATATAATTTTGTAAAAACATTTTGAATAAAAGTAGGTGGATACAAAACAATGTTCCACTAGAATTTTCATAGGTTCCATCCTACTTAGGGTTCCATCCCTTTAACAGGCTCGAAGTGGATTCCATTCCACGAATAAATTGGATTTTAAGATGCCAGAGCTTTTCTAGGAGTTTTAACAAAATTCCTAACTAAATTACAATCTTAAAATATTGAACTCTTGATAATCTTGATACTCATGAGTCTTCAATCTTGATATGTTGAATCTCTATAATGTACAGTCTTCATTCTTGGTACCTGCATGGTTAAATCCTGCATATACATATATATCTAAACTATATGTTAGTATTTATATTTTATAATAAGTCTTAAGGTTATTGTCATCAAAACCATCCTTCTATCTATATGGTTGGAGGGATCCAACTGGATTCCTCGCAAATGATAATTATTTGATGATTGATGATGCGTTCTATCTATATGTGTTGTGACAGATTAATCTGGAATGAAAATGTACCGTGTTATTGTTGGATAAACTATAAATCCAGAATTTAATTATAAATGGAATAAATTGGGTTTTTAAAGAAATAAGAGAAATTGATATATAACGAATTTTAAAGGAATAAAATTTGGGTTTGGTTTGGATGAAGAATGAAATGGGTAAATTTTAAATTTTAAATGAAGTGGGAAATTTATCAATATATAAATATGGAAGTATGCCTTCCGGTGAGAAATTTTATAAGAAGGGACTAAGTGATTTCCGAAAAATTAAATTATGTTTTCAACGATGCTTCTAAACATAAACTAGCGATTGTAAATGTAAATAAAACATTTTGAAATGCAGCTTTAACCATTTGAATTTTATTTAAGTAATTCATAAGCATTACTTTCCTTTAATAAATCCTCAAAGGTTAATTTAAACGAATTCTTAAACCCGAGCTTTGAAAGTAAATTTCCAGGAATGGTAAATTATGTTTAGGCTTCGAAAGAAGTTATTTTTAAAACCTGGAAAGGAAATTTATGTTATTAAAACATGAATTTGAATGGTAATAAATTGGCTGAATTTTTAAGACAGATTCTTTGGAGTGTTGGAAAGGAAAGTGTATTTCCCTGGGAAACCAAGTTCGAGTTTTAAATAGATTTTTTATTAAAAGGAAGTTTAAAGTTTAAACTTGTTTAAAGAGTATTTGAAAATTATTGTTTTAAAGTAACAAATTAATAAATTAACAATAGTAATGATTTAAGAATACATTTGTAATTATTTTTACAAATGGATTTATTTAAAGGCTGGTTTTGACTTAAGTTATTTTGAATTTAATATTAATTTTTTTAGAACACTACTTTTAAATTTAGTTTAGCAAAAGCCTTATTTAAAATCAAAGTTTATATCTTAATAAATGATTTTACTGTATATATTGGGATTATATTTTTGAGTAATAATTAGTAGTAAATTTCCACATTTGAAAATATATTTCAGAATAAAGTGTTTTAACTATTTTAAATCTATATTGTTTTGAACTTGGTTATTTCCAATGGGAATAAATGTTGATAATTTTCCTTGTAAAGGAAGAGATTTTGGGAATTGTTTCAAATGAGATTTGGAAATTTGAAAATATATCTTTTAAAGATATTTTAGGAAAATAAATAATGTGGAAAATTATTTATTGTGTGATGGTTGCTTATGAATATTAATTGATAGTTAAATCACCGGCTATCAATATTGGACAAACGCATTGATCGTTTCGAAGAGACCGGGGTCGGGATTTATTTCTCGAAAACCACTTCGATCCGGTTTGTACTTTTCGTGCGAAAAACGTGTTCGGAGTCGAAGATGGAGTAGTGAAGTGCAAGGGCTAGTCGCTACTAATCCTGAGGATATTTCCAAAATGGATATAGTAGGAGTAGTGCCTTCGGTTCCGTTCGAACCCAGGACGGACTTGTATGGATGAATGCTTGCGAAACATCGTCAGGTGGGCGATGGGCATTCTAAGTGAAACGTTCTAAAAGGTAGCGCTTAGCCTCTAGCCTCATCAAATGGGAATGACTGGAAATCAGGGGATATGCAGCAAGGCTTCATGGGTAGCCCCCACTGGAGAGTAAGGTCGTCCATGTCTAGATGTCCCTTTTTATTTCGGCTTAGTGGTGCAGTTGCTGATCCCAACCGCAGGGTGATCTTATTCAGAACTGTCCAGTAAGGGATGGGTCCGGCCTTTTGTTGCAGGGGATCGAGAGTGGTCCTCGGTACGGTGATCAAGGCCCCGTACCGTGACAGGTGGTACCCCAGTGCCTAGTCATTGTTGGAAATCCATTCTCCCTACGAGCTTTGTACGAGTTTTGTTTGTATTACCCACTTTTGTGGCTAGTAGCTGTAATTTAATAGATGTAACAATTTCGGCTATTTTATAAGTATTTGTAAATAGACCCTATTATAATATCAGAGGATTTCTCTAAAAAGTGTTTTAGCTATCGTAAGTTAAAAACCTGACATGTTTATTTGTGGCGTGGTCTTACGAGTTGCTCTTGTTTTCAAAAGAATTTTGAAACTTTAATAATCAATTTGGATGCATTATTATCAGCTGGTATTCCAGACTGACTCGGGTGTTATTTCATTATAACGCTCGGGTCAGACCGAGTATTATATGTACAGGACATGATGCTTTGGAGCAGCAGAGGAGCTGGAGTCCGAGACGTATTATCTATATATATATTCCGCTGCTGTGATTGTATGGTATGTCTGATTGGTTATTGATGATGTATGAGATACTCTGATTATGTGGTGTATAAAACTGATATAGTTTTCATTTTGTGTAAAGATCTATTATTTACTATTATATTTTATTCCGCTACGACTGTGAGATTCCGATATTGTTTAGTTTCTTTTTCTTCTATCTCTTCTTCTTTAACCCTAATGGTTCGTAATTCTGTGCCACTTGAGTTAATAGAGGTAGAATAGTGTTGATTCTAGGGGTATGGATTTGCGGGTCGTTACAGCTAGCATAAACAAGCTATTCAAAATATTATAAAATGTTTTCAGCCAAAACAAGAAGTATGTAAAAGCAAATGATTAAGTTAAACAAATAAATATAGGTAAGTAAAGGCTTGAGATAGAGGTCATAAAGTACCAAGGCATTAAATTCCATCTATTCGATTTTATATTTCAGCCTCCATAGGCAAGGATATCTCTGGTATATTGTACAAGATAATATCATTAACCCGTACAAATGTTTTTTTCACCTGTAAACTTCTTTCCACCTACATCAACCAATAAACTTGTTTTATAAATATCAACTTCACTTCAGTTCGTTTATTTTAGGCTGAGAAAATGTGAGTAAAACATCATCTTTTAACCAAAACAAATTTCAATTTAAAATAGCAACTTCTACTTGATTCAAAGATTGAAGGCTGGAACATTCAAAGTTGGAAACCTGGGAAGTAAGACATCAAACTGTGCTTATTTCAAATCCAGGAAACAACCCTCTGTGAATCAATTCATGTGAGTAAACATTTATGTTAGCTATAATCAGTGAATGACGCATGTTTAAATTGTATGTGTGTGTATCACCTTTGTTTCAACTCTGTGTGTATATGAATTTATATTTAATAGTGTTGAGTTATACATCTTCCTCTCTGTTTTAACTTCCCAGGGTAGAGTCAACCAAGAACTAAATTTTCTTATCATTTAATGTATCATGTTTTGATTTTCAAAACAAGTAGTTGTGTTTAGGCATGAACTATAATTTAAAAATAGGTTCAAGAAGGAAAAAATATATACACAGTGTTCAAGAAATTGGGTTTTTACAGTGAAAATATGATTTTTGATTTAATTTGAACCTAACGATTTACGAATTCAAATATATATCATGAATTATTATTGAAAAATAGGATTTTTAAATTCAAGTTTGACGATTTTAGTGTTGTGATTAGAGAGCGGTTCATAAATGATTGGAAATGATACCTTGACCAATTCCCGGCGATATGTTGAACTAGGGGTGACGAGGTTGCTCGTGGAGATGGAGGAGCCTACGGTGGTAGTAGGAAAAATGGTCGGAGGTGGCCTCGATCTTGGTGGCGTAAGCGGTGTTCATTCTTCTTTCGTAAACCTAAATTTTTAGAGTGTTTGAACTTTTGGTCGCCGCGCCTCCTCTCGTGCATCGAGCTGCACGAAATTCTGGGAGGAGATAGGTGAGAGTGTGTAGGGGACATGGCTGGAGGCATTAAGCTTCTGATGGTCGAGTTGTGGCGGCGTGTTGATTTTGTGATCGGATGTTGGGTCCGAGTAGCTCGAGCTTTGCTCGATTTTGATCAGCGACGTGATCGAGTTGATGGTTGGTCTGAGGACGATGTCGTAACCAATCGCCACTTGTTGGTGGCCGCGATGTCCACCTGAGCATCGGCGACGCACTGTTCACGCGCATAGTACAAGTTGTTTGGGTGAAGTTGTTGTGGGCTGAGGATTGTACTCGAGTCAAATTTTATTTGTTACAGGTTTTGTTATAAAACCTATCTGTTTAAATTTTTGAACAGAAATTGAAATTTAAATACAGATTTTCAACAAAGTTTAAATCTAATATGAAGTTAAATTCAAAAGGGAACTTTGAATCTTAAAGTTTTAAAATAAATAATTTTGATTTTAAATTAGTTTTAAACCTGAATGTCTTTTAAACAAGTTTAAATAAAAATAGCTTTTTTAAAAGTAAATTTGTTTCCAAACAAATATTTAAACTTGATTTTTGATAAAGTTCTTTTATAAAAGAATTTTAAATGGAAGGTTAAATGTTTTGTTTTAAACTTGAAATTGCAAGTTAAAATGTAATCTGATTTAGAAGCTTAAAATTTAAGTAATTGAATTCAAAGGCTTTCCTTATGTAAGTTTCCTATGTAAATAATAAATATTCTTTACATATATTTTAAGGTTTATAAATCGATATTTAAGTTGGTTAATATTTAAATACATGTTCATTTTGAATCTTAAATTCAAATGGAATTTAAATTGAAATTTAAAAGTGTAATGTTTAAAATACACTTAAATATTAATGAAGTCAATAATAAAGAAATTTATTATCTTAGAGATAATTAAATAAAATGATTTAATAAGTAAGGAAATTAAAGAATGATTCATTTAATTTATAAATTAATAATTTAGATTAATTTCTGATTAGAAATAATTAATAATGATTTAATCTGAGATAATTTCTTAAGAAGGTAATTAAAGAAATATTATTAATTAATGAAGATAATTAACTAGGAATTATTAAGTAATTAAATGAATGTGATTAATATTGATAATTAATTAGATAAATTAATTAAGATAATCAATTGTAAATTGTCAATTACTTAATGAAAGTAATTAAGGGGTTGATTACTAATTGTAATTAAATTTGGATATTTTGGTTAATTTAATAATAAAAATTAAATGGATATTAATGATTTATTGTTATGAGATAATTACGTTATGACAAGTAACTAAAGGTTTAATTTCTTAAAATAATTAATTAAAGGGTTAATTTATTATGTAAATTGGTTTGAAGGCTAATTTAATTAATATGATTAATTAAAAATAATTTAATTAATTAAGGTGATTGATTTATTAATTTATATCAAATGATTTGTAATTAATAAATCAAGATTGGATAAGTAAATTCATAAGTAATTAATTTACTTGGGAATAAATTGAATTGATTAGGATTAAACGATTAAATTAATCCTGCTTATGAATGATTGTATTGTATGAGATGCCTTGAAATGATTGTCCTATCTGATTTGTGATACTTTGTTCTGTGGAGTGTGATGTGCATA
Organism: Allium cepa; assembly: GCA_030765085.1. Classification (NCBI taxonomy): domain Eukaryota; kingdom Viridiplantae; phylum Streptophyta; class Magnoliopsida; order Asparagales; family Amaryllidaceae; genus Allium; species Allium cepa. The sequence goes on along the minus strand of CM060931.1, from coordinate 743,158,795 downwards.
ATTGATTCATTTATTTACATTTGTATAGTATCTGTGAATCTGTGAATGGACGATAAGCGTTATAGTTTATATCGCTTATCAACTATATTTCTGTGTTTTGATCTGTGGCGAAGATGTTGTTGTACTATTGTGTTTAACCCTTGGACCACACCATACACACACAAATATGGATTTCACGAGGAAATCGATTAAGCCACGGATTTTTAAAATGAATTTTTAAATAGACAATTTGAATTCAAATGGTTTGGAAAAAGAATCGGGTTAATTATGAGCAGCTTTTGAAATGAAATTTCAAAATAAAATTTATTTTTTGAATAACTTACGCCTTGAAGTTTAAATAATTTGATTTAAATTTAAATTCAAACTGAATCCTATGATTTGAAACTAGAGATTAAAGATGTTATACAAGTTATATATGAGTCAAACCATTTTAAATATATTAATTTGGGAATTTGAATTTAATTCAAAGGATTTAACTTGTGCAATTATAATTGGATTCTTCCAAAACGAAAACTATTTGTTTTCAAATATTAAAAGCTTTCACATAAGAAATGAACGTCCAATTTGTGTTAAAAAGGATTTCAAGTCCAAAATAGAAATAGATTTCCGAGTTATGGAAATGGTTTGAAAGCTATAAATTAAATATTTGATTTAAGGATTTAACGAGTAAATCTAATTGAAATGGGAATTGTTTTGAAACCCGTAAATGGATCTTTGTGAAACTGTGTGAACTTTGTGAAATAAATCTTTTTGTTTAAAAGATTTAAAATGGTAATTTTTTTAACCATTTGGAAGAAAAGTTTTGGATTTTATCAGTTGTGACTTAATTGAAATCCCATATCCATACGTTTTAAATGTTGCGCTCACTATTCAGTTTAGCCGGGAGAGGACCTTTGTGTCATATAGCCCATTCCGAATATGTGATACAATGTTATGGATAGCATTTGAAGACCGGTGGTGAAGACCGGGTATTTGCGAGAATGATAGGATGACCTATCGATTATCTCTGCACTGAGTTTCTCCGGTATAGAGATTCCCTAAGTGATGGGAAGTCCGATCGGGATTGTGAATATCCGGATTGCAAGGGCTTCTTTGGATGTTCTTTCGGTTCTGTTCGAACCCGGAACAGACTTGTATGGTTGTATGTCTGACACTACACTTTGAGATACAAAGCGGATTTTTTTTCAAATGCATATCTGTTGGTGATAGAGAATTTATTCTCTTAGTTAACACCCTTCTCCGAGACGTACGTGCTCAGAGGTTATGTAGTTGAAGGTTATCAGTGATATACTCCCAATTTGGTAGTGTGGCATGTTGTGTGTTGCTGTGTGTTGATGATCATTTGTTGACCATTTGTGATCAAAGCATGACTATTGTATAAAGCGTAGCTTTGTGGACGAGACTGCATCAGGACCTTACAACCCGGAAATGGTCGAAACAGGAAAGATGCGGCAAGGTTATGAGGGTCGCCCCCTTTAGGGTGTGTCATTCCCTTCTGGTAAAGGGTGGTATTATGGTATGGAGCCCAGATATTTACCTATGTGGTGGCTCCAATCTCATTTACTGTGTGGTTGTTGCTTTAGAGGCGCCTCGGATAAAGGTCCCAAAGGACCGGGGAGTGGCATGCTCGAGAAGTAGTTACCTAGTTACAGAGGTAACTCGGCCTTTTGTTGGCAGAGAGCTGGTTAAGTTCTCGGGACGTCCCGCCAGAGACGATCCCATGGACAGTGGGAAGTTCCTTAGCCCGACCATTTGTTGGAAATCCAAACGAAACAATACGCATCCTGTACGATTTTAGTTGTATTACATGCCATTCACTTATGGTGGCGCCCCACTGTTTGGATGGTAGCTATAGTAGGCATAGTTCAGAATGTCTATGCTGGCTAAAATTTATATTCTACATTCGAAATGCTTTTTTGCACTTTGCACTTATAGCAATAATATCAAAGAAATTTGCGTATCAAGCTTGTTTGACTATCATAAGGAGAAATCTCCTCCAATTCTGCATTTGCATTGTGTGTGTGGCGGGAGCCTTATGGTAGTTTCATTTCAAAAAAAAAAGCATTGCGGATCTATTTTAAAATATTTCTTTGTTTGTTTTTAAGATAAATTGTTTTTGTTACTCACACCAGTCTCACGACTGACTCGGAGTTTGTTGTTCTTTCCTAAACTCTAGGTGCTCACTGTTTTCCACACGAGTAGTCTAGAGTCGGGTTTTTCACATTCTCAGGTTTAGTAGATTATCTGGAGCTAGTTCAGTCTTTGGATGCTGACGGGACTTGCTTGTCTTAGTGTATCGTAATGTTGGTTCGAGCTGCTGCTGGAGTTCTACCTTGAAGACTATCTTAGAGTTATTTGTTCCACTGCTAGTGTTATCTATTTTCTTTCCGCTGCTATTTTATTGTATCATATCCCTGATGTATATCGATATCTATTGTATCATCTGTTGTATCGGTATGTTGTATATTGATATTCATTATTTCTTCTGCTGTGTTGTTATACTTAATTGTGTTATAAGCTCCGACGACTTGGATTTGAGCGGTCGAATCTGCGGCATTCGAGTACGATGTAAAGTATGGATGTCGATTTTCGAACGTGAAAAATTTGTATCGTCACATTTGGTATCAGAGCTAAGGTTGAACTTTAGCTCAGGAGTATAACACATTAACTAGCTCATTGGAGATAAGGTGAAGTATGCCCTAGAATGAGTAATCCCTAAGATATCCGTTCGAATGTCTCTGTAAATTCTCTTACTATTCATCAATGGTAAGTATGAGTGCAAGAAGAGAACGAGATGGGGGACAGGGAAGCACCACTATAAATGGTCAATACCCTGCAACAGTGGAAATAATTTTCTCTATCAATCTCCTTTGATTCGTCTTTCCAAATTCTTCTGATTGCTTCGTGGCAGCTCCAGAAAGAAGTTTCGATGTGGGGGAGACTCTACGAATCATTGTAGAAAATTCTTACTTCGTATCTTCATCGGTTTTTTATCAGCATTTCGATTTTGTTAACGTGAAATTCTGACGCTAACACCTCGATGTGTGTAGAAACAGTGTGAAAGCACCACCCGTGAGTGCGGGAATCAAGAAATAGCAGTAAGTAACAGAAAATGCAATAAATGAACACAGAGTTTATAGTGGTTCGGCTTATGATCAAGCCTACATCCACTTCAATCCTTTTATTGCTGATTGGATTACAACTTATTACAATCTCTTCCAATTACAATTCAACTCCGTTCAAAAGACAAGTAGCTAGAGAAAACTTCGATGCAACAAAGTTCTTCGAATCCATGATTGAATGTGTTGAATCTTTGTATGAAGTTTTATCTAAGCGTCTTGCGTGAACTTGAAGTGATGAAGTGTAGCTTGCATAGAAGATAGTAAAGTTCCAATGCCTTGAAGAAAAATGATTTTCCCCCTCCAAAAGTCCCCCGAATGTTGGAGGTGGTCATGTATTTATAGGTGTGATTCTGGACATGATTTATCTTCCAAGTCCTAGGTCGTCTACGACCTAAGTTAGGTCGTAGGTTGTAGGTCGGTGACGACCTAAGGAACCTTCCATATCTGTTGCATTTTAAACTTGTCTTTGCCTGCTTAGGTCGCGAGCGACCTATCATAGGTCGTAGGTCGCGAGCAGTGTAAGAATTTTAGTAGGACAAGGTTGCACTCTAGTTTGGAACGGGTTAGCAATTTATAGGTCATAGACGACCTATGAGAGTGGCTGGCGATCTTGTAGTGCTGAGGCATCCAATGTAGCGACCTAAGCTAAGTCGTTCACTCGTTAGGTCGCTAAGCCTTCTTATCTCGGTAGGTCGCTGAGTCTTCTGAGCTTGGTAGGTCGCGAGGCACTTAAGTCATTAGGTCGCGGCTTCCTGTAAGTCGCTTAATATGCTAGGTCGCTTACTCCTCTAAGTCGCTGAATCTATTAGGTCGCAAGGACCTTTAAATAATTAAGTCGTTGAACAGTTTTATTCCATAGGTCGTTAGCTTGGTAGGTCGTAGGTCATTGGACCTTCTAATCCTTTAGGTCGCTAGGTCTTCTTGTGATAGTTAGGTCGCTAGGTTGTTGAGTTCACTAGGTCGCTAGGTCTTCTGTGATAGTTAGGTCGCTAGGTTGTTGAGTTCACTAGGTCGCTAGGTCGCTTATTATTTAGGTCGTTAGGTCGCTCAAAAGAGGAGTTAACACTTGCCCCTCGAAGTACACGTCTAGGTCGTAGGTCGTGTGCTTCGACCTAATGCCGCTAGGTCGTGAGCGACCTAAGAAATTTGATAACTCGCGTGGCCATTCGGCTCCTTCTATACCTTGCCCTATATAAAGTGCTAACTCTCTCCTTCCTCCTTATCTAACTGCTTCAATAAACCTTTCTGCCATTAACGATCTTCTAAGCTTCTCAAAGGTGAATTTGAGCTAATCAGTCGACGATCCATTCTTGCTATCACATTGCGTAAGTGAATTCACCTTAGATCCAACTACGGTCTCCTTCGAACCACAATTCCCATCTCCTGACCCAGTCCAACTTCGTATGTCTCGATTCACTTTCAAATTGAGTTGCGATCAATTTTGATCGCGATTAGCTATGCTGCTATTGCGATTCACGAGAGCAAAGCAGTGCGATGGATTTGAGATGATTCGAATTGGGGTTGGTTGAGTCGGTGGTATAAATAGGTGACAGATTTAGGTGAGAGGATGATGGATTTTCGTTACTTAGGTAATATCGGGTTATCGGGTTGTAGGTTGATGAGTTAATGGGCTTCTGAGTGGAGAGGGAGGCAATTGGTGAAGGGAAGCGAGGTATTAGCTTGAGCAGAAGATAGCTCGAGTTTCCATTAGAGATGACCAAACGAATCTGAGCGACCCTTGAACCTTCGCGGCCTAGAACACTTGACCGACCTAACAGCTTGCAACTTGGACCACGTATGATTTAACTCCTTAGGTCGCTTCTTTATTCATACGACCTAGGACTTAGCCGAATGCATACTGCCTTGAACTGTTGGCTTGGATTGCGACCTATCGAATTAGCGGCTTAATCTTTTGCGGCATAAGCTTTAGGTCGTGGCCGAGCAAGGACTTGGATAAATCTACATTGCCTTTAACCTTCTAATCTTACACAGTGCGACCTAAAGAAGCTCCGACCTACACTAGGTCGCAGGACAACCTAGGACTTATGAAATTCTGAGAGAATTTGACTGAATTGCTTAGACTTGAATTTTGCTGTACTTCTTTGCAGACTATTTTAACCTTTAAAGCTGTCAACCTGTTAAATACAACATTTGCAGAAAAATGGGACGAATATACTGTCATTGACTGCCCACATCGAATGACAGATTAGTCGATAAAGAATAATCAACTTAAATGAACTGTGTGAATGAAATGTTGTGAACCAATGAATTCAAGTGAAGTATTGAAGCAAAACTAAAATATCCAATTAAAGCCGATTCGTTTGCATTAACACTACACTTGAGTTTTGTATTAACAAGTTCTGAAACCACATAGTCAACTAACTGTCAACTAGTTTAATTTCAGTTATGTTTGCTTTCTCTTTTTGTTAGTTCTGCACAACACTTCACACTTTTTAGGAAACGTGCACCTTCTTATTTGAATGTCTAGTTCCTTGTATAGAATGACTTCTCAACAAGGAGAAACAGAACCGGATGAAGAGACTTTCCCAATTGCTACTCCATTGGTTAATCCTCCAGAGAGAGTTTCAACCACACTAACATACAAAGTTTTCCGCCAACTGTGCGCTCTGTTTGGCATTGCTGAAGCAGATGCCATTCTTCCTGAGAGAAGTGATACTGCCGATATACCACCTTCTGGTTTTGTAGCAGTTAATCGTCAAATGTGCACGAGTGGAGCTATCCCTCCTTTTAACGACTTTCTTCAACGGCTCCTTCTCTAACTAGCTATCTCCCTCTTCCAGCTGCACCCCAATGGCTATGTTATTCTGATGGGGTTATGTGTGCTATTCGGAAGGACGCTGGATCGCCTTGCGAGTTTTGATGAAGTTTGTTATTTGTGCACATTTGCCAAGATCATCCTTCCATCATTCTTGTGAGGAGCGCTAGGAACCGTAAATTTATAATTGGCCTTCCCGAAAGTGCTCACGGTTTTCTAAGCCAATTTTTCTTCATTCGCTGTCCTCCGGGATTCTATGCTACCTGGAGAGTAGGAAGTAAGAGCATTTATCTTTGTTCCTGATGTTTTTCTCTGAGCTTTTCATAGCCTGAATTGTCAAATGTTAACTTCGCCTTTTACTTTTCAGCGCTTCCTCCTCCTTCTAGGGATTCTAGTCATAAACCAACTTTTGAGAGGCTTATGGCCGTGCCAGTTGAAGAGAGAAGCATTCAATTTCTGTTGAAAGACGAATTTTTGCATCAATACGGACTTTTGCATGCCTCTCGCTCTACACACCCTCATGAAGTCCCAGACTCCCCAACCCAAGCACTAGATGCCCCAGTTTTAACCGATGCACCCATACCTGCCTCTGAGGCTTCTCTAGTGAAGTGCTCCACTTCTGTTGATGTCGCGGGGTCATCTGGCAAACTTCCCCTGGTCACTGAAGAAAAAGAGCTTCAGGAATCTCCTCCTCATTCAAAGAAGTCTTATGACGAAGAAGGTGGGAAAACTAGCCCTGTTAAGCAGAGCAGGGACGACACTTTCGAAGGATTGAGCGACCTCTTTGCCACCTCACAAGAGATCTTTAAAGACGATCCTATCACTACCGGGGTTTCTTCTTCAGTGGTCGAGGCGACTTCTACTCTGCAACAGACTCCGTCGACTCAAGAGTTGACGCTAATTACTGCACCCACAACTACTCCACAATTAAAGAGTGGTTCGTAGTTTGCCGCGCGTAGCTTGCACATCACACACACTTAGAATCTTTCGGCACTTTTATGCTTCTGACTTTTTGTACTTTAAAGAATTCTAAAGTTGTGTTTTTTCCAATTTCAGGTTCTTCAATGAAGCGAGGTGGCTCGTATTATGATGACTTCCAGCGATACGGAAGGCGCGGCCAGTATGACTATAAGCGCTATCTTCCTGTTCACAGAGAGACTGATGAAGAGAGGGCCGCTCGGAAGGCTCGGGAGAGACGTGCCTATAAAGAGTGTTATGGAAGACCGGATGACCGATACGATTCTTCCCACAAAGAGGGTGACTCCCACAAATGCAAATCTCACGATGACAGAGGGAAGAGTCACATAACTGATGACCCAAGTAAACGGGCTAAAGTCAGTGAGCAACCAATGCATGCAACTTCTGAAAAGATTACCGCTCCTATTCCTTATCAGTCTCCCGCCCCTTCCCGTACTGATATCCAGGCAATCATTAACAGGCCTTCTTACCAAGTTGGACCAGGTCCAGCCACTCTCCAAAGTCGATTTCCAAATTGGTGCTTAAAAGGAGTTCGCTTTGACCTTGACCTGGTTCCCATAGATAAAAATGCCATGTTACGAAACCTTGATGCCGTTAGAATTGACATTAAGAGGATGTCAAATTGGCAAAAACTTGTTGATGAGCTCCAAAGGGTGAATCGGGCCAATCTCGAAGCTATGCTGACCATGGAGAATGACAAAACCGAATGGCAAAATACCCTTAAGCAGCATGATGCAGAAATGAGGAGCATTGCCGATTATAATGAAAAACTTGAAGCGGAAGTTGGGAAACTCAAAGAGGAGCTTGTCACTTCCTCCACTTCTTATTCTCAAAGGGAGAGTGTGCTCCAGCAGCAGGTGCGGGATGCTTATGCTTCGCAAAGGGATGCCGAGGCCAAGGCTGATGGGCTGGAGCAAATTGTAGAGGGCTACTGTACTAATATTACTCAGTTACGAGGGCAAACTAACTTTCAGGTTGCGGAAATTGAAAAATTGAAAGCTCAACTATCTAAAGTCGAAAGAGAGCGAGATGAGGCTATTGCTGGTAGAATTGCAGCCGAAGAAGCTCATGAAGCTACCAAAGCTGACATCGGCTCGACATTATTTGAATTCTATTTGCAAAGTGTGTTAGGGCGTGGCAGTCTTGCATTTCTGGGTCCCAAATATGAGGTTACCCTTGCTGAAGTATGGGAAGCCACGCTTGATATGTTTAATGGCACCGGGTACACTGAAGAGGAGCTAGAGGCGCACTATTTAGACTTCGAAGCTCGCGCAGCTCTTGCTAGAGGCAAGGAGCAACTTGCTAGATCGCGAGTTGAAATGATGGGGGAAGAGCATCAAGAAAAAGAAACAACTTTGACTGCCCCTGTCCCTCCTTCAACTTTAGTCGATGTTGATATTGCTGGTTCTAGCTCTCATACACTGATTCCTACTAAAGATGATACCGGAGCCATAATTACACAAGCCGTAGATGAGCCACAAGAGAGTGCTGAAGCTCTAGACTACGAAGTTGATGTGATACCGCCAACTTCTCCAGGTAACCCTAATAATACTCAGGGGGACAACTTGCTAGTTTCTTACAGATTTGACGAGCTTCTTGATTATTTCTTGAATCTCGACGAGCCATTGTCTCCTCTTTTTGCGGGAAATACTGACACTTTTAACTTTTCCTTTGTAGAGAAAGCGCCGAGCGTCATTCAAACTTCTCCACCTCCAGTTACTGTTCCTCTGCCTCCCCCAATCACTCCTACTCCTCATCTGGGATCACAGGAAGAAATAATAGGTGCCCTTCGGGGCTTGGATGACCCAGCTGCTTCACAAGAGCAAAAGGACGAAGGACTTGAGGGAGGTGAGATATCTCCGGAACGGACTCCTTCTGATGACATAATTTTGTCTAAACTTGTTACTCCAGGAAGTGAATCTTCTTCAAAGAGGAAAAAGAAGCGCGGAACATCAAAGAAGAGGAGGAAGAGCATCATTGCTACCGAAGAGGAACCGAAAGTTGAACCAGTTGTACCTCCCTCTCCTTCTTCCCTCATGCCTAAAGATCGACCCAAAAAGCTAACCATCCGGCCGGGTGAAGGTTCCAAAGGTGGCAAGAAGAAATTAAGATTCCAGTTTTTAGCTTCTTTTTTTTTTTTGCACGTACTGGTCGGGGATTGTGCGGGTACCGGCCCCCGCCTTCTTTATTTCGAAACTTGTATCTGTAAGAAATTGTAATAGGATTGAATAAAATGATCCTTTATTTGTACAAACTTCTTGTTTGTATTTGAGAATGCATTTATTTTTTATTTTTGTACAAGTTTCTTTATATAATATTGAAGTGGGCTTATGGTATGTTGTTCGAGCATTACTTTTGCCAATGTAGCTATACCATGTTGCCCCCATACCATAAGCTCGTTGCAATACTTTCAATTTCGAGGGGACTTGTACTCTTTTCTCTTTTTGGAGAATATTTATTCCGTTCTTGGAGGAATACTATTCTACCTGAAATAGAGTTCTCCTCGTTTCGTATGAGTTCTCACGCCCTACCCTTCGGAAATATCACTTTTTCTTTGCGCATATATATATATATATATATATATATATATATATATATATATATATATATATTTTACAAAGTGAATTCTCCTATGTAGTAGAGTGGGCCTCCGAAGAACACTCTAGTCTTTGTATGAAGGGTCTCTTTTTTTTTAAATATAGATGAACCGATCTTCCTTCAAAAGCTAAAGTGTAGCTTTAAAGAGGACTTTCTTCTTCTTCTTTTTTTTGTTTCGCATTTCTGATGAAATGCTTCTTTAGAAAGTTGTACCTCTGAGGTGGGATTTTTCACGTTTCAACACTTGGAAGTTTTATTTCAATCTTGGTGAAACGTGTACCTCCAAAGAGTTGTGCCTCTGAAGAGAGCCTTTTCACGTTTCGACGCTTGGAAGTTTTATTTCAATCTTGGTGAAACGTGGGCTCCCGAAGAGGTCTTTTTATCATTTCAGCTCCTGGTGAAGTGGACCTCCGAAGAGCGACTCTTACACTTCGGCTCCTGGTGAAATGGGCCTCCGAAGAGGGCTTTCCACGTTCCACCACTTGGAAGTTTCATTTCAATCTCGGTGAAACGTGTGCCTCCGAAGAGGTCTTTTTTATCATTTCAGCTCCTGGTGAAGTGGACCTCCGAAGAGCGACTCTTACACTTCAGCTCCTGGTGAAATGGGCCTCCGAAGAGGGCTTTTTCACGCTTCAACACTTGGAAGTTTTATTTCAATCTCGGTGAAACGTGTGCCTCTGAGTGGGGCTACTGCCTGGGAGTTACTCTCTCATGGTTGGATGGATTTACGGGACGGTCAGAAGTTACTTGGACGTTCGTTGTGCAAACTGTCTCAACTAGTGAACAAGTGCCTTGCCTCCCCGCGAGGAAGAAGGTGCCTCTGGTCGTCTTATGGACTCCCAGGGCGAACACAAGTTACTCGGACGTTCGTTGCACAAACTGTCTTAGCTAGTAAACAAGAGCCTCTCCTTCCCATAGGGAAGGTGGCTCCGATCGTCTCACCCTAGAGGAAGAAAACTCTCATTTTGCGGCTTGAGCCGTCAGGGGTCTTTATCCTCCGAAGAGTTGTGCCTCCGAAGAGGGCTTTTTCACGTTTCAACACTTGGAAGTTTTATTTCAATCTTGGTGAAACGTGGGCCTCCGAGAGGTCTTTTGTTGGTGCTGGTCAGCTTGCCCATTTCTTTTTGCTGGTTATCCATATTGGTAATCTCTTGGTACCATCTTTAAGCATGCGTCATTTTATTATTGGGTTGCTTTATCCAAAGGAATGTATTCCAGCGGAACTATGGTTTGCTTAAAGTACTTCTCAAAGGAATGTACTCCAGCGGAACCATCGTTTGCTTAAAGTACTTCCTATAAAGGACTGCGGCCTTAGAGTCTTTTGCTGCTTAAAGCTTGCTTGCTTTTGAGTGATGCCAAGGATTGCAATTGCTTGATATTGCGATGGGTAAGTCTGCCTTTTTTTTTTTTAGAATTGCCTGCGAATTTAAATCTATATTTCAGCAATATATTTGAAATACTTTACCTATCGAAATAAAATAAGCGGCTTGTAACAGTAAAGAACAGAAGATTTATCGTGGTTCGGCCAAAAGTCGGGCCTACATCCACTTTATAGTTCTCATTATTCACTCGCACTGGTTTTACATGAGCTTTCAATACAAGAATCATACATTCATAATTCTTTTACAACATTTCAGTAAAGCTTTGAAGTAAAATATGGACGCAAGTGATTGCTGTTCCAGGCTCTCGGGATTGAATCTCCTTCAACAGTTATGAGTTTGAATGTGCCATCAAGAAGTTTGCTGCCTATGACATATGGCCCTTCCCAGTTTGGCCCGAACACTCCTGTTGCTGTCATAATTCTTTTCAAGACTAAATCCCCAATTTCAAAGCTGCGATGGCGGACTTTGGAGTTGAAATGCCTGGCTATTTTTTGCTGATGAGACGCAACTCTGAGTTTAACCTCTTCTCTTTTTTCATCAAGGAGGTCAAGTGCCTCAAGTTGAAGTTTTTCATTATCAGCTTGATCGAAGTGAATTCTTCTATGTGAAGGGACTTTCATCTCTACTGGAATCATCTCTTCTGATCCATATGCCAATGAGAATGGAGTGTGCCCAGTTGCAATTTTATGAGTAGTTCTGTATGCCCATAGTGCCAGTGGTAGCTTATCGACCCAACTACCTTTTGCTTTTTCCAATTGCTTTTTGATGGTTGACTTGATGATTTTGTTTACTGCTTCCACTTGCCCGTTCGCTTGCGGATGAGCCACTACTGAAAAACTCTTCTGGATTTTGAATCGTTTGCAGAAGTCTTGGAATTCCTCGCTTTCAAATTAAGTACCATTGTCTGTGATTATTTTCTGTGGCACACCATACCTGCAAATGATATTTTTAGTCACAAAATTTATCATTTTCTTAGAGGTAATAGTAGCCAAAGGTTCAGCTTCAGGCCATTTAGTAAAATAATCAACTGCAACAATAGCATATCTAATCCCTGATTTGGCAGTCGGTAATGGCCCAATGAGATCCATTCCCCAAATGGCAAATGGCCACGGACTGACCTTCTGTGTTAGCTCAGTGGAAGGTGCTCTAGGAATTTTGGCGAATCTCTGGCACTTGTCACATTTCCGAGAATATGCAGCAGCATCTCGATTAATTTTCGGCCAAAAATATCCATAACGGAGAATTTTCTTTGCTAATGTCTGACCACCCATGTGATCTCCACATTCCCCTCCGTGTACTTCAGCTAGAATTGTCTTGGCTTCATCTTTAGTTACACATCGGAGTAATGGCATTGAAAAACCCCGCCTGTACAATCGGCCGTCTTGGACAATATATCTGGAGGCCTTCCTTAGAAGCTTCTTTCTTTCTCTCGAATTTTATGGCAAAGAACCTTTGAGTAGATAGTCCAGTATTGGAGTCATCCATGATTCTTGTTCCTGAGATACATTCATAATCCAGTCAACATCTATCTCGTCTGTACTTGGTGCTGACAGGAATTCTATGGGGACTAATCCCAATAGTTGAGCTTCACCAGTACTTGAATACTTTGCGAGGGAATCTGCCTTCATATTCTTTTCCCGGGGAATATGGCTTATTGAATAATGATCGAAATCCTCAAGAAGCTGCCAGGTCTTTGACAAATAAGCGGGTATATTTCCTCCTTTAGCTTGGAATTCCTTCTTGACTTGGCATACGATAAGCTGAGAGTCACTGAAGATCTGTAATATTCTGATATTTAGCTCTTTAGCGATTCTCAAACCTGCAATGAGAGCTTCATATTCTGCCTCATTATTCGTCAAAGGAAATTCCAGCCTCAGTGTATAACACAATGATCGTCCTTCAGGGGTTTCAAGGACAACCCCTGCCCCAGAACAGTAGTCATTCCTTACGCCATCAACGTATAATTTCCATCTCACCGGGACGTCATTAGTTTCCTCTTCCTCACCATCACCTTTATCTGTGCATTCTGCAATGAAATCTACTAAAGCTTGTCCGTTGATAGCTCTTCGGGGATGGTAAGTGATGTCATATTAACTGAGTTCAATATTCCACTTTAAAAGACGGCCCGAAGTCTCAGGGCGAAACAGGACTTGCTTCAGAGGTTGATCAGTGAGGACTTTGATGGGATGAGCTTGAAAATACGGCCTCAATTTCCGTGATGCAATCAATAGGCAATAGGCGAGTTTCTCCAGCTTCGAGTAATTCATCTCTGCCCCAGTGAATCTTTTACTAATGTAATAGACTGGTCGCTGGATTCTTGTATCTTCTCGAACCAATGTTGCACTCAGAGCGTGAGATGATATTGCCAGATATATGTAAAGATCTTCACCATTGTCGGGCTTTGAGAGTATTGGAGGCACTTCCATATGACGAACCAGCTCATCAAATGCGTTCTGGCACTCGGGAGTCCAATCAAAGTTTTTTCTTCCTTTCTTTAGAGCGTCAAAGAATGGAATGCATTTATCAGTGGCTTTAGAAATGAATCGGCTCAAAGCAGCAACTTTTCCGTTAAGACTCTGCAGTTCCTTCTTTGTTCCAGGAGCTTTGACCTCCTTCAAGGCAGTGATTTGAGCAGGATTAGCCTCAATGCCCCTAGCGCTCACAATAAATCCCAAAAACCTTCCGGACTCCACTCCGAATGAACATTTCAACGGGTTAAGCTTCATTCCGTATCTCCGGAGGACCGCGAACATTTCCGCCAAGTGATCCATGTGGTCCACTGCTTTCTTTGACTTTACCAACATATCATCGACATAGACTTCCATTGTCTTTCCGATCTGCGGTTTAAACATGGTGTTAACAAGCCTTTGGTCAGTTGCCCCCGCATTCTTGAGTCCGAAGGGCATAACTTTGTAGCAGTGAAGACCAACATCTGTTATGTAGCTCGTGTCCTCCTGATCTGGCTTATGCATCATGATCTGATTGTACCCGAAGTAAGCATCCATAAAAGACAACAATTCATGTCCCGCCATTCCGTCCACCAACTGATCAATTCTAGGCAGCGGGAAACAGTCTTTGGGGCAAACTTTATTCAGATCTGAGAAGTCAATGCATACTCTACACTTCCCTTTAGCCTTTTTAACCAAGACAGGATTTGAGACCCAATCCGGGTAAACAGATTCTCTGATGAAACCATTCTCCATGAGTCGGTCGACTTCTTCTTTCAGCGCTGCTGACCTCTCTGGACCCTGAGTTCTTCTTTTCTGTTTTACTGGCGTGAACTTTGGATCAATGTTGAGAGCGTGTACTGCAATCTCTGGTGATATTCCGCACATGTCAGCATGAGTCCATGCGAATACATCTAAATTTGCCTTCAAGAACGAGATCAGAATATTCTGAGCTATAGTGTTGAGTTGTGAACCCACATTCAGCACCTTGTTTGGGACCTTTAAGTCAACAGGTACCTGCACTGTCACCTCCACCGGCACTACTCTATTCTCCCCTACACTAGCTTTTCTTGGATCCATCTCTCTCCGGGTACCGCTATGTTCGCCAGTGCAGGGACCAACCTGTAGTTGCTACAAGGTTCGTTCTTTGATGCGGACTGAAGGCGCCGCATCTTTTCCCATTTCTCTCTTCTTTGTTTCACGTAGCTCTGCAAGATAGCACTCCCGTCCCACGTTCTGATCCCCTTTAATTATCCCAATTCCGTTATCAGTGGGAAATTTTATAGTTAGACACCATGGGGCGAGAACAGCTTTGAATGCAGCCAGGGTCGGTCGGCCCAAGAAAGGATTATAAGAAGAAAATTCTTCAACAATTATAAAGGTCTGCTTTCGAGCTACCTTTATCGGCCCCTTTCCGAGCTCTACAATCAAGTCTATAGTCCCAATTGGCTGCTTTGGCTCCCCAGCGAAGCCAGCAATTTTCAATGACGAAGCCTGAACATCAGCCATTGGTATCTTCATCTGGTCAAAAGTTTTCTTGAAGAGAATATTACACGAAGCCCCGCAATCGACCAGAATTCTTCTCACAGTGGCCGGGCCAATACCGGCAGAAATGACCAGAGGATCTATCGTAGGGGCTTCGGTACCCATAGAGTCCCTAGCGCTAAATATGATGTCATCAGGGAAAGTTTTCTGTTGTTTCAATGTCGCAGCATCCTCTAACACAAAAACACTTTCCTCTGTGGGTGCATGCTTCAGTGCACGAGCATACCTTTCCATCTCACCCCAGCTCCTACCTGTTGGGTGAGGACCTCCCGTTACCACATTAATGACAGGCCTGTCTGACACATGCTCTACGGCCTTCTCACTCGAGCTTGGATGGTGAGCGGGGACTTGTTGCCTTTGGACTGATGAGGTTGTTTTGTCCCTACCCCTTTTAACATACTGTTGGAGCTTGTTCTCTTTCAACAGTTGCTCAATTACTTCCTTCAAGTGTCGGCATTCGTTAGTGTCATGACCAGGCTGATTGTGAAACTGACAGAATCTTCCACTTTTCTCCATTTTACCTCCAACCCTCATCTTAGGTGGCGTAGGATAACTGATATTATCTTTGGTTGCAAAGAAGATATTTTCAGGGGTATCAGACAAGGGTGTGAAGTTGAAAGCTCGACCCTTCTTTGCATCCCCTTGTTTCTTTCCGCCGTCATCCCCCCTTTTCTGAGCATTGGATTCCTTTTTTTCTGGAGCGTTACTATCATTCTTAGTTTCTGCTGACGCCACCTTAGCCGATGCTTGAAGGCTTTCCAAGCGCATGAACTCATCGGCTTTTTTATAGAATTTATCGAGTGAATTTGGTTCTTTCATTTTCAACCATTCTCCAAACTTGCTCGATTTATCAATTGCCCTCATCAAGTATGTTAAGACCATGCATGGCTCAGCATTATCAAAATCGGCCAAAGCTATGTTGAATCGATTCAAAAACGATTTGATGGATTCTCTTGGGTTTTGCTCCAGACTTGACAATGACATTATATCCTTTTCTTTAGAGGCGTACAACCGAAACTGCTCCTTGAACTTCTTAGTTAAGTCCGAGAACTGATCAATGGATCTAACTGCCAGCTTGGTAAACCATAATAAAGCTACTCCTTCCAAATACACCGGGAAGTACCGGCACTTAATCTCATCGGATGCCCTGCCGCCAGTCATATGCCAGTCATACTTATACAGAAATTCGTTAGGATCACTTGTTCCTTTGTAAGCTGGAATAGTGGGCGGAACAAATTTTCTCGGGAATTCAGCTTTCAGAATCCTCTCGGTGAATGGAGTTTTGCTTGGAGCAAAGCCCCACTCTTTCTTATCCTCGTCCTTTCGCATACTTTCTTTCATGATTTGACGGACCATCCCTGAAAAATACTCTTCATCATCCACAGGCCCTGCGGGGAAAACGTCAGCCATTCTTTCAGAGTTCTGCCTTGACAGTCGTTCACGAAGGTTCGGTTGAGGTCCCGATCCTCCATCCTGAGGAAGTGGCCTTTCAACGGGGCTTACCGCCCTTTGAGAAGTATTCCCTCTAACATCCTGAGCTCTATCAGCAGAGTTTCCTTCTTTATTTGTTGGCTGACAATTAGCCTCGAGTAAATCATTTAGCTTATTCAATATCAAGGTATTCTGAGCATACTGAGCCTCTAATTGTGCATTTTGAGCATTTAACTGTTGATTCAATCCCAAAACCGCAGCGTCTAATTCCGCTCGCGTAACTCCCACAGTTGGAGTTGTCTGACTCAAAGGAGGAGAAGTGGCGGTGTTCTCTTGAACATCATCAGATTTGGCAGATCTACGTTTCCTTCCGGGAGCCATAATTTCTGTTAGACTTCTGGTCTTAACGGAGATTCTTTCCTCAAAGTTTGGTGAAGCAATGATGTAAATACCTTGAGATCGATGTTCTCAGTGAAAGCACCAAAAATGTTAACGTGAAATTCCGACGCTAACACCTCAGTGTGTGTAGAAACAGTGTGAAAGCACCACCCGTGAGTGCGGGAATCAAGAAATAGCAGTAAGTAACAGAAAATGCAGTAAATGAACACAGAGTTTATAGTGGTTCGGCTTATGATCAAGCCTACATCCACTTCAATCCTTTTATTGCTGATTGGATTACAACTTATTACAATCTCTTCCAATTACAATTCAATTCCGTTCAAAAGACAAGTAGCTAGAGAAAACTTCGATGCAACAAAGTTCTTCGAATCCATGATTGAATATGTTGAATCTTTGTATGAAGTTTTATCTAAGCGTCTTGCGTGAACTTGAAGTGATGAAGTGTAGCTTGCTTAGAAGATAGTAAAGTTCCAATGCCTTGAAGAAAAATGATTTCCCCCTCCAAAAGTCCCCCGAATGTTGGAGGTGGTCGTGTATTTATGGGCGTGATTCTGGACATGATTTATCTTCCAAGTCCTAGGTCGTCTACGACCTAAGTTAGGTCATAGGTTGTAGGTCGGTGACGACCGAAGGAACCTTCCATATCTGTTGCATTTTAAACTTGTCTTCGCCTGCTTAGGTCGCGAGCGACCTATCATAGGTCGTAGGTCGCGAGAAGTGTTAGAATTTTAGTAGGACAAGGTTGCACTCTAGTCTGGAACGGGTTAGCAAGTTATAGGTCGTAGACGACCTATGAGAGTGGCTGGCGATCTTGTAGTGTTGAGGCATCCAATGTAGCGACCTAAGCTAAGTCGTTCACTCGTTAGGTCGCTAAGCCTTCTTATCTCGGTAGGTCGCTGAGTCTTCTTAGCTTGGTAGGTTGCGAGGCACTTAAGTCATTAGGTCGCAGCTTCCTGTAAGTCGCTTCATATGTTAGGTCGCTTACTCCTCTAAGTCGCTGAATCTATTAGGTCGCAAGGACCTTTAAATAATTAAGTCGTTGAACAGTTTTATTCCATAGGCCGTTAGCTTGGTAGGTCGTAGGTCATTGGACCTTCTAATCCTTCAGGTCGCTAGGTCTTCTTATGATAGTTAGGTCGCTAGGTTGTTGAGTTCACTAGGTCGCTAGGTCTTCTGTGATAGTTAGGTCGCTAGGTTGTTGAGTTCACTAGGTCGCTAGGTCGCTTATTATTTAGGTCGTTAGGTCGCTCAAAAGAGGAGTTAACAGATTTAAACTTTAATAAATTGGAAGTTTTAAATTGAGTAAATTGGTTAATAGAATATAAAGCTAAATTTGAATTGAATCGATAAAACGATTTCGTTTAAAACCAAATTTGAAATTCTGTTGTAATTTCTTAGGAATATCGAAGTCCGAAGAGGGACAAATTATGTATATATACTTTGGGATGTTCCGACTAGAATTCGGAACCCATATCTTGTGTTTGAAAAATTAAAGAAAATTGAATCCACCTACCAATCTCTTTTGTTCAGCATCTCTTTCAATTCTTCGACGGTTCCTGATGGATCCAGGAAGAAGATTTGATATATATGCATGGGACATAGACTCCAAATAGGCCAAAATTATTTGTTTGGATGAATTTGTTGCTTTGATTGCTATGGTTGATAGATATACTTTGGTTTCTAAACTAAATTTTTTGAAATTATACCCAAAAGTAGACAGATATGTGAATACAATTTGAGTCCAAATATATTGTACGAATGGTTAGTTATCCATCGAACTAACTAGTGCCCTGCATATTTCGGAGATTTGATGACCCGAGTATCCTATGTAGTATTGAATGAGTTTGTTCTCATATTGTCGATATTCTGATTTGGTAAGCCAAATACAGAATAGATATCCAGTTTGATCTGGAAAACTATTTTTCTATCTTTGTCTATCTACCCTTGTCGTTTTCGTGCTTGGTAAATTTCGGGGACGAAATTTCTTTAAGGGGGGAAGTCTGTAACGATCCTGAATTTTAATTAATTTTAAATTGACGATTCAATTAATTTTTGATATAAAATTGTGAAATTAAATGATAAATTGATTTTAGTTTCTCTAAATTCAAGTAAAATACGTATTGAATCTCAAAACATTGTCTTTTAAATATTATGTATTTGATACAAACCAATTGTACATACAAGAGAAAGTATAGAAATAAATATGACATATAAATTATGGAAATAAATATGTATAAAGAATTGCAAGACAATTTGTATGTAAGGCAAATTAAATACTTAAGTTAGAAATACAATTATACACATAAGATAAACTATAAAATATAAAGTCAACAAACAAAGTAAACGTACTAAAATAAATTTTAACAACATATTAACTATAGAATGTCATTATATTACAAAGCATAAGGCAAAATAATGTGAACCCTTGAATAAGAAGAAATAAAACCAAAGCAAAGGAATATAAATAAGTATGCAGGCTTGAACAAGCAAGTAACTATATAGAGAAAATAAAATATATATGTATGTATAGGCTGAGAATACACTTGAAAAAATAATAATAAATATACGTGAAAGCTTGCTAAAGAAGTATAAGCAAGTATTCAACAAAAGAAGACAGCCAAATACAACAGATGTATGTATTCAAGTGTACAATATGGAAAGAAGATGTACAAAGCAATTAATGCAAGCATACAAAATAAAATTTGCATCCACAAGACAGTGCAAATAAATTCGCATACAAACAAATTAAAAGGAAAAATATGTTAAGTATTCAAAAATATAGAAGACATAAGTACTTGGCATTAAATGCTAGCCTAAACCATGTCACTTCAGCCACAAAAGAAAAAGAAAAAGTCTCTGATCAAAACATAAAAAAACCACCACAAAATCTTATCAACACATACAATATCATTATCAGCCGAGTAAAACAAAGCAAAAGAAAATATATATTCAAGCATAGATTGTACAATGCATTTAATGCCAGCATAAACAAGTTATTCAAAATATTATAAAATGTTTTCAGCCGAAACAAGAAGTATGTAAAAGCAAATGATTAAGTTAAATAAATATATATAGGTAATTAGAGGCTTGAGATAGAGGACATAAAGTACCAAGGCATTATATGCCATCTATTCAAATTTATATTTCAGCCTCCACAAGCAAGGATATCTCTAGTATATTGTACAAGATAATCTAATAAACCTGTACAAATGTTTTTATCACCTGTAAACTTCTTTCCACCTACATCAACCAGTAAACTTGTTTTATAAATATCAACTTCACTTCAGTTCGTTCATTTTAGGCTGAGAAATTGTGAGTAAAACATCATCTTTTAACCTAAACAAAAGTTCAATTTAAAATAGAAACTTCTACTTGATTCAAAGATTGAAGGCTGGAACATTCAAAGTTGGAAACCTGGGAAGCAAGAAATCAAACTGTGCTCATTTCAACAGGAAACAACCCTTTGTGAATCAATTCATGTGAGTAAACATTTATGTTAGCTATAATCAGTGAATGACGCATGTTTAAATTGTATGTGTGAGTATCTCCTTTTTTTCAACTCTGTGTGTATTTGAATTTATATTTAACAGTGCTGAGTTATACATCTTCCTCTCTGTTTTAACTTCCCAGGGTAGAGTCAACCAAGAATTAAATTTTCTTATCATTTAATGTATCAAGTTTTGATTTTCAAAACAAATAGTTGTGTTTAGGCATGAACCATAATTTAAAAATAGGTTCAAGAAAGAAAAAAAAATATACACAGTTTTCAAGAAATTGGGTTTTTACAGTGAAAATCTGATTTTTGATTAAATTTGAACCTAACGATTTACGAGTTCAAATATATATCTTGAATTCTTATTGAAAAATAGGATTTTTAAATGCAAGTTTGATGATTTTAGTGCTGTGATTAGAGAGCAGTTCATAAATGAGCGGAAATGATACTTGGACCAATTCCCAGCGATATGTTGAACTAGGGGTGACGAGGTTGCTCGTGGAGATAGGGAAGCCTACGGTGGTAGTAGGAAAAATGGTCGGAGGTGGCCTCGATCTCGGTGGCGTAAGCGGTGTTCGTTCTTCTTTCCCAAACCTAATTTTTTCGAGTGTTTGGATTTTTGGTCGTCGCGCCTCCTCTCGTGCATCGAGCTGCACGAATTTCCGAGAGGAGTTAGGTGAGAGTGTGTGAGGGACATGGCCGGAAGCATTAGGCTTCTGATGGTCGACATTGTGGCGGCGTGTTGATTTTGCGATCGGAGGTTGGGTTCGAGTAGCTCGAGCTTTGCTCGATTTTGATCAGCGACGTGATCGAGATGATGGTTGGTCTGAGGACGATGTCGTGACCAATCGCGACTTGCTGGTGGTCGCGACACACTGTTCACGCGCATAGTACAAGTTGTTTGGGTGAAGTTGTTGTGGGCTAAGGATTGTACTCGAGTCAAATTTTATTTGTTACAAGTTTTGTTATCAAACCTGTCTGTTTAAAATTTTAAACTGAAATTGAAATTTAAATACATATTTTTAACAAAGTTTAAATCTAGTATGAAGTTAAATTCAAAAGGAAACTTTGAATCTTAAAGTTTTAAAATAAATAATTTGGATTTTAAATTAGTTTTAAACCTGAATGTGTTTTAAACAAGTTTAAATAAAAATAGCTTTTTTAAAGTTAATTTGTTTCCAAACAAATATTTAAACTTGATTTTTGATAAAGTTCTTTTATAAAAGAATTTTAAATGGAAGGTTGAATGTTTTGTTTTAAACTTTAAATTGCAAGTTAAAATGTAATGTGATTTAAAAGCTTAAAATTTAAGTAAATGAATTCAAAGGCTTTCCTTATACTAGTTTCCTATGTAAATAATAAATATTCTTTACATTTATTTTAAGGCTTATAAATCGATATTTAAATTGATTATTATTTAAATACATGTTCATTTTGAATCTTAGATTCAAATAGAATTTAAATTGAAATTTAAAAGTGTAATGTTTAAAATACACTTAAATATTAATGAAGTCATTAATAAAGAAATTTATTATCTTAGAGATAATTAAATAAAATGATTTAATTAACAAGGAAATTAAGGAATGATTCATTTAATTTATAAATTAATAATTTAGATTAATTTATAATTAGAAATAATTAATAATGATTTAATCTGAGATAATTTCTTAAAAAGGTAATTAAAGTAATATCATTAATTAATGAAGATAATTAACTAGGAATTACTAAGTAATTAAATGAATGTGATTAATTTTGATAATTAATTAGATAAATTAATTAAGATAATCAATTGTAAATTGTTAATTACTTAATGAAAGTAATTAAGGGGTTGATTACTAATTGTAATTAAATTTGGATATTTTGATTAATTTAATAATAAAGATTAATTGGAAATTAATGATTTATTGTTACGAGATAATTACATTATGATAAGTAATTAAAGTTTGATTTCTTAAAATAATTAATAAAAGGGTTAATTTATTATGTAAATTGGTTTAAAGGCTAATTTAATTAATATGATTAATTAAGAATAACTTAGTTAATTAAGGTGATTGATTTATTAATTTATATCAAATGATTTGTAATTAATAATCAAGATTGGATAATTAAATTCATAAGAAATTAATTTACTTGGAAATAAATTGAATTGATTAGGATTAAACGATTAAATTAATCCTGCTTATGAATGATTGTATTTTATGAGATGCCTTGAATTGATTGTCCTATCTGATTTGTGATACTTTGTTCTGTGGATTGTGTTGTGCATAATTGATTCATTTACTTACATTTGTATAGTATCTGTGAATCTGTGAATGGACGATAAGCGTTATAGTTTATATCGCTTATCAACTATATTTCTGTGTTTTGATCTGTGGTGATGATGTTGTTGCACTATTGTGTTTAACCCTTGGACCACACCATACACACACAAATATGGATTTCATGAGGAAATCGATTAAGTCACAGATTTTTGAAATGAATTTTTAAATAGACAATTTGAATTCAAATGGTTTGGAAATAGAATCGGGTTAATTGTGAAAAGCTTTTGAAATGAAATTTCAAGATAAAATTTATTTTTGAATAACTTGATTACGCCTTGAAGTTTAAATAATTTGATTTAAATTTAAATTCAAACTGAATCCTATGATTTGAAACTAGAGATTGAAGATGTTATACAATTATATATGAGTCAACCCATTTTAAATATATTAATTTGGGAATTTGAATTTAATTCAAAGGCTTTAACTTGTGCAATTATAATTGGATTCTTCCAAAACGAAAACTATATGTTTTCAAATATTAAAAGCTTTCACATAAGAAATGAACGTCCAATTTGTGTCAAAAAGGATTTCAAGTCCAAAATAGAAATAAATTTCCGAGTTATGGAAACAGTTTGAAAGCTATAAATTAAATCTTTAATTTAAGGATTTAATGAATGAATCCAATTGAAATGGGAATTGTTTTAAAACTCGTAAATGGATCTTTGTGAAACCGTGTGAACTTTGTGAAATAAATCTTTTTGTTTAAAAGATTTAGAATGGTAATTTGATTAACCATTTGAAAGAAAAATTTTGGATTTTATCAGTTGTGACTTAATTGAAATCCCATACCATATGTTTTAAATGTTGCACTCACTATTCAGTTTAGCCGGGAGAGGACCTTTGTGTCATATAGCCCATTTTGAATTTGTGACGTTATGGATAGCATTTGAAGACCGGTGGTGAAGACCGGGTATTTGCGAGAACGATAGGATGACCTATCGATTATCTCTACACTGAGTTGCTCCGGTATAGAGATTCCCTAAGTGATGGGAAGTCCGATCGGGATTGTGAATACCCGGATTGCAAGGGCTTCTTTGGAAGTGCCTTCGGTTCTGTTCAAACCCGGAACAGACTTGTAAGGTTGTATGTCTGACACTACACTTTGAGATATAAAGCAGATTTTTTTTCAAATACATATCTGTTGGTGACGGAGAATTTATTCTCTAAGTTAACAACCTTCTCTGAGACGTACGAGCTCAGAGGTTGTGTAGTTGAAGATTATCAGTGATATACTCCCAATTTGGTAGTATGGCATGCTGTATGTTCTGTGTGTTGTTGATCATTTGTTGATCATTTGCGATCTAAGCATGACTTTTCTATAAAGCGTAGCTTTGTGGACGAGACTGTATCAGGACTTTACAACCCGGGAATGGTTGAAACAGGAAAGATGCGGCAAGGTTATGACGGTCGCTCCCTTTAGGGTGTGTCATTCCCCTCTGGTAAAGGGTGGTATCATGGTATGGAGCCTAGATATTTACCTATGTGGTGGCTCCAATCTCATTTACTGTTTGGTTGTTGCTTTAGAGGTGCCTCGGATAAAGGTCCCAAATGACCGGGGAGTGGAATGCTCGAGAAGTAGTCACCTAGTTACATAGGTAACCCGACCTTGTGTTGGCAGAGAGCTGGTTAAGTTCTCGGGACGTCCTGCCAGAGGTGATCCCATGGACAGTGGGAAGTTCCCTAGCTCGACTATTTGTTGGAACTCCAAACGAAACAATACGCGCCCTGTACGGTTTTAGGTTTATTACCTACCATTCACTTATGGTGGCACCCCACTGTTTGGATGGTAGCTATAGTAGGCATAGTTCGGAATATCTATGCTGGCTAAGATTTATATTCTACTTTCGAAATGCTTTTCTGCACTTTGCACTTATAGCAATAATATCAAAGAAATTTGCGTATCAAGCATGTTTGACTATCATAAGGAGAAATCTCCTCAAATTCTGCGTTTGCATTGTGTGTATGGCGGGAGGCCTTATGCTAGTTTCATTTCCAAAAAAAAGCATTGCGGATCTATTTTAAAATATTTCTTTGTTTGTTTTTAAAGATAAATTGTTTTTGTTACTCACACCAGTCTCACGACTGACTCGGAGTTTATTGATCCTTTCCTAAACCTTGGGTGCTCACTATTTTCCACACGAGTAGTCTAGAGTTAGGTTTTTCAGATAGTCAGGTTTAGTAGATTACCTGGACCTAGTTCAGTCTTTGGATGCGGACGAGACTTGCTTGTCTTAGTGTATTGTGATGTTGGTTCGAGCTGCTGCTGGAGTTCTTCCTTGAAGACTATCTTAGAGTTATTCGTTCCCCTGCTAGTGTTATCTATTTTCTTTCCGCTGCTATTTTATTGTATCATATCTCTGATGTATATCGATATCTATTGTATCATCTGTTGTATCGGGATGTTTTATATTGATATTCATTATTTCTTCCGCTGTGTTGTTATACTTAATTGTGTTATAAGCTCCGGCGACTCGGATTTGAACGGTCGAATCTGCGGCATTCGAGTACGATGTAAAGTATGGATGTCGATTTTCCAACGCGAAAAATTCGTATCGTCACACTATGCATGATATCAGTTATACTAGCAGTGATATAGAGTAGTAATCCAATCATTCCTCTATATAATTTTTGATCCACATCTTTCGAGAGATCTTCTTCACTTAGGTACTCATTGGTTGCCATGAGAGTGGGTTTTCACTCGTAGTAGTCAAACCAAATTTACTAACTAGGTCTTTAACATATTTTTCTTGACTAACAAAGATACCATTATCTAATTGTTTTATTTGTAATCCAAGAAAGAAGTTTAATTCATCCATGTGACTCATTTTAAACTCTTTTGTCATTATTTCAGAAAAATCTTTGTTCATTTCAAAATTAGTTGATCCAAAAATGATATCATCTACGTAAACTTGTACTAGTTGAATATCATTTTTATTTCTTTTAATAAAAAGAGTATTATCTACTTTACCAATTTCAAAGTTTGATTGTAATAAGTAAGATCTTAGTCTATCATACCAGGCTCTAGGAGCTTGTTTTCGACCAAATAGAGCTTTCTTAAGTTTGTAAACATGATTTGGTAATTTATCATTTTCAAAAAGTGGTGGTTGTTCAACATATACTTCCTCTTTTACAAATCCATTTAAAAAGACACTTTTAACATCCATTTGATAATTTGAAATTATTATGATTTACGAAAGCATGTAGAATCCTAATAGCTTCTAATCTTTCTACGGGAGCAAAGGTTTCATCAAAATCTATTCCTTCTTCTTGACAAAAACCTTGAGCAACTAACTGTGCTTTATTTCTAACAACCTCTCCATGTTCATTCATTTTATTTTCATGAACCCATTTATTTCCAATTGTAGTTTTATTTTCAGGTATACAAACAAGTTCACAAACATCATTTGTAGTAGATTGATTTAGTTCTTCTTGCATAGCCAAAATCCATGAATCATCAATTGATGCTTCTTTTGGATTTTTGGGTTCACTAGTTGATATAAAGGCTACATTGCTCATTTCACTTAGTTGATTTCTAGATTTAACAACAGATTGCATATCTCCAAGTACATTTTCTATAGGATGATCTTTTAAAGTTTAATCTTTTTATTAGGATGATTAATTTCAATATTACTTTCAGTTGACTGTTGATTTTAAGTGATTAAATCCTATCCATCATTTTTATCTTCAAAATTTTTGAGACTTTCATCGAAAGAAACATGCATTGTTTCTTCAATGGTGTTAGTTCTTAGATTAAACACTCTGTACGCTTTGCTTCTATTAGAATATCCGATAAAGATTCCTTTGTTGGATTTAGGATCAAATTTATCTAAGTTATCTTTTGTATTTAAAATCAAACATTTACTTCAAAAAATTCTAAAATAAGATACCTTAGGTTTCTTTAAGTGAAGAAGTTCATAAGATGTCATATCAGTTAAAGATCTAATTAAAATTCTATTTAAAATATAACGGGCGGTAGAAACTGCTTCTGCCCAAAAATACTTCGGTAATTTACTATCTGAAAGCATAGTTCTCTCACACTCTTGAATCGTCCTATTTTTACGTTCTACTACCCTGTTTTGTTGTGGAGTTCTTGAAAATGAAAATTGTGAGTTATTCCCTATTTATTGCAGAATTCCTCAAACATTTTCAAATTCACCACCGTGATCAATACTGATGGTTATAATTTTTAGAGAAAGTTGATTTTGAATCCTTTTTGTAAAGTTCTTAAAACATTCATAAGTATCACTTTTATGTTTCAAAAATATTGTCCATGTAAATCCAGAATAATTATCTACAATTACAAAATTATATTTACTATGATTTATTGACAGAATTTGAGATGGACCAAATAAATCAAGGTGAAGTAATTCTAGAGGTTTTGAAGTTGAAATCATATCTTTTAATTCAAAGGAACTTTTTCTAAGTTTTCCTAATTAGCATGCATCAAATAAACTATCTGCTTTAGAATTCATTTTAGGGGGACCTCTTACTAGATCATGTTTTGACAGTCTAGATAGAGTTTGAAATTCAAATGTCCAAATCTCTTATGCCAAATCCAAGGGTCACCTGTATTTGCCAAAAGACACAAGTTATCATTTGAAACTTTCATACTAAGAGCATAAATATTCTTTTTCCTAATTCCTTCAAATATTGTGGTTGAATTATTATCTTCAACGTGACAATTATCTTTTTCAAAATTAATTTTATATTCTTTATCGCAAAGTTTACTAATAGTTAGCGGATTATGTTTCAGATTCTTAACTAGCAAAACGTTAGTAATAATAGGAGTTTCAGAGTTACGACTTTGGCAATGCCAATCACATGTCCTTTTGAGTTGTCTCTAAAGTAAACCAGTCCTCCTTCTTTTTATATTATATCATTCAGCATATCTGGATTGCCAGTCATGTGTCTAGAGCATCCACTATCGAGTATCCATTTATTCTTTTTGATCTGCACAATTTGTCCATTGTGGATTGATTCCTCATCACCCATAAAGCATGTTTCCTGCAAATCATACAATTTTGGTAGACAACTTAAATTTGAATATTGATTGTATGCAGACTCATGAGACAATGATGATCTGAATATTTCTAAACTAGTATTAACAAGTTTTTTAAACATAGCCATTTTAAAAACTTTTTCAAAAATCATATTATGAAACTTTGAAAACCTTGCTCTAATACCAAATAAGAGAAATGCGGAATACGGATCTTAAGGCTAGGATTAACACTAGAGGGAGGGGGTGAATAGTGTTTAAAGGAATTATTAAATCCTTTTGAGTTTATGTTAATTTGAACACAAATGTATACAATATTCAGACACAGATATGACCACAGTATCAAACATAGATGTAGAAATAAATAAAAGCAATAAAGTAAAGAACACATTGGATTTTATGCTGGTTCAGAGTTAACCTACATCCAGTCCTTCATACAAGTATGGATTTCATTTCAAAAGTAGTTGTACAATTACACCCTCGATTTCAAGGCCACGAGGTGCACCACTCTAGATTCACAATCCTCCGGGTAGAGATACTTGATTTTATGGGCAACAAGTTTACCCAATTAATTTCCTAGGCTACAATCACACCTTTTATCACTTGATTGATTTCACATGCTATAATCACGCCTTTTCTCACTTAGTTTATTACAAAGAAGCCTATAACTCTGAATAGCACTGAGATCTTGTTGAGATAGTGATAGAGAATCAAACTAGAGATGATCTAGTTAGATTCAATGGTGATTTCGGTAGAGTAACGGTAAAAATATTTATAAATAAATGTGTAAGAAGAAGAGGAGTGAAATCAGAGAAAATATGAATGAAAATTTGATTAAAACTGCCCCTATTTATAGTAGAGTAACAGCTATGTCCATTCGAGAAAGGATATGATGAAGAGACACTTCTTTTCAAATTCAAATTTTTGAATCCAACTGCCACCTTGTCGACAAGGGTACTTGAGGTTGTCGACATGCCAAAGGAAATTTTGGTAATTTGTTTTTCTTTGAAAATAACTTCTATCTTGTATTAAAACTATTTTTAAACTTTATAAATATACTTAACTATAGATAAAATACATAAATGAATATAAAGAATAATATTTTGATATATGTACAAAATTTTACTATAATTTTATATTTAAATCTAAGTATAAATATTAAAAGTTAAATAATTTATTTTTAAAAGATAGTTTAAAACCAAGGATAATTTGAATTTGAAGATAAAGATTATTTTGAGGCTAAAAGTATTTTAAAACCAGGATAGATGTTTTTGATTCTTTTAAAAGGAAGGTTTTGAAATCATTTTGAAAACAATATATAAATTTATAAAATATTTTGAATAAAAGTTAGTGGATACAAAACAATGTTCCACTAGATTTTTCGTAGGTTTCATCCTACTTAGGATTCCATCCTTTAATAGGCTCGAAGTGGATTCCATTCCACGAATAAATTGGATTTTAAGATGCCAGTGCTTTTCTAGGAGTTTTAACAAAATTCCTAACAAAATTACGATCTTAAAATCTTGAACTCTTGGTAATCTTGATACTCATGCTTCTTCAATCTTGATATCTTGAATCTCTATACTGTACGGTCTTCATTCTTGATACTTGCATGGTTAAATCCTACATATACATATATATCTAAACTATAATGTTAGCATTTATATTTTATAATAAGTCCTAAGGTCATTGTCATCAAAACCATCCTTCTCAAGGACTAACATAATCAAGTTTCCAAAATGTATTTATTAAAACAAATTTTAAATAAGTTACAAGGATTTAACTTTAAAGTTATATATTTTTAAAAATTATTTTGGTTTGGATAAATAAATATTAGGTTGATTATTTAATCTTTGATTGTTTTCAAAAATAAAGTGATGCAATTAAGAAGTGATTATGGTAAGTGTATTAACCCTTAATTAATCGAAAAGTACTCAAAATATTTTGTATAAATTTACTTTCACATATCTAATTTGAGTAAGATATAAACGATAATTAAGTGATTGATTAAGGTTAATGATTTGTCTTTGATTTATTAAGGTCTTAATCAATTTAAAGATAATTAATTATTGTGATTAATATAAAAGATTTATCTTAAATAATGTTTTTAATTTGTCAGTTAACTTAAAATTCTTAAGTTAATTCATATGTTAATGATAAATTATTTCAAAGGTTTATTTAAGATTTAAGTGGTATAATTAAGTAATCAATTAAGATAAAAAGGTTTATCTTTAATTAATTAAGGTGGATAATTAAAGGATTAATTAATTGATTAATTAATTAAAGGATAGTTAATGTGATTAACTAAAGGGTTAGTTGATTAATGTAAGTAATTAAAAGAATAATTAGTTAATGTATTAAAAGATAATTACTTAATGGAAGTAATTAAAAGGATAATTACTCAATGGAATTAGTTAAAGGTTAACTACATAATGTAAGTAATTAAAAGATAATTAGTAATTAAAGGGTAATTAATTAATAATTTAAGGTTAATTAATTTTATGTGATTAATTAAGGGTTAATTAATTAATGTAATTAAATCTAGGTTAATTAATTTATGCGATTAATTAAGGGACAATTAATTGAGGATGGTTATTTAAGATGGATAATTAAGGTTGATTAATTAATTAAGATAACAACAAATGGGTTGCAATTAATTAATGTAAACCAGGGTTAGATAATTTATTCACAAACAATTAATTTATTCGGTTAATTTAATTATGTAATTGATTTATTTTTGTTATGGATGATTGGATTATATTAAATGTCTTGACTTGTTTGATATGTCTAATATGTGATGTTCTGTGATATGATTATTTTGGATTGAGCTGTGTACTGTGGTTTATTTATCTGTAATGAATTTACTTATTTATCTGTGAATGAAAGATAAGCGTTATAGGATTATACCGCTTATTGATATTGCTATGCTTAGATTTATGATGGTTGTTTATTATTGTATGCAAAACCCCTACACACAACACATACATAACATGGATTTCACGGGAAAGTTGTTAAGTCGCGGGTATTTCAAATTTAATGTTATTTTATTTAAAAGTTGATGGAATCCAAAATGGTTTGGAAGTGATATGGGTTAGCTATGAAAAACTTTTAAAAAGGGAATTTTGGGATTAAAATTATTTTGAATATAATATGGTTTGTTAAAATTTTGAAATTAAAATAATAATTTGGTTTAAAAAGGGTTATACAAGTTATATAAAGTATATATATATGGATTTTAAACCATTTAAAAGTATTCTAAAGGAATTATTTTGGGAATTTAAATTTAAGCAAATAGAACTTGCCAAGGATAAGGCAGTTCGCTGGTTTTTCGATTTATATTTTAAAAGGTTATAACTAGGGTAAAAGTTGATCGGATTTTGCTGAAATGAAAAGCCTTTGTTTTCAAAAGATAATAGCTTTTGTATAAAGAAAGAATTTCCAGTTTTGTTGAAAAGATTTCGAATTTGGAATGGAAATAATTTTGAAAGCTATGAATGAATCTTTGTTAAAGATTCAGTAAACCTTGTTTCAAATTTAAGAGGATCTTAAATATGTATCTTTTGTTCAAAAGATTCGAAATGGAAATTTGTTTAAACCATTCAAAAGAAAGGTTTTGGAAATAAGGGCTAAAGGTTATGAATTAACTAAGATCCTAATATATCCATATGTTTTTAAATAAGCGTTCATTATTCGGATTAGCCGGGAGAGGACAATAAGCCATAAAACCCATTCCGAATAAATGATACGACGAAACCGGATTGCATTTGAAGACGGTGGTTGAAGATGGTGTATTTTCGAAAGAGATAGGATTACCTGTTGAATGTCTCTGCACCGAATGGCCCAGGTAGGGATTTATATTACCATATGTGATGGGAAGTTCGAACGTGATTAAGGGATATCCTAATTTGCAAGGACTTTTTCCTTAATTGGATGAAGTGCCTTCATTCCATTCAGACCCAGGATGGGCTTGTATGGATGTATGTCTGACAATACACTTTGAGATATGAAGCTAGCTTCTATCAAATACATTTTTGTTTGGTGGCAGAGAATTTATTCTCCTAGATTAACACCCTTCTCTGCGACGAACGAGCTCAGAGGTTATGTTGCTAATATTTACTAGTGATATATTCCCAATTTGGTTATGTGGCATGCTAAATGCTGATCATTGGTTGATCGAAGCATGGCTTTTGTGAAAAGCGTAGCTTTGTAGGACGAGACTTCATCAAACGTCACACCTCGGAAATGGTCGAAACAGGAAGGATGGGGCAAGGTTACAGGGGTCGCGCCGCTAAGGGTATGTGCATTTCCTTTTGGATAAAAAGCGGTATCATGGTATGGAGCCCTGATATTGAACTTATGTGGTTGTTGGAATTTGCTGTTGGCGCCTCGGTAAAAGTCGGTAACGACCGAGGAATGGCATACTCGTGACAGTTAGTTACCTAGTTACAGAATTAACCCGGCCTTGTGTTGGCAAAGATCCGGTTAGGTTCTTGGGGCGTCCCTTCAGAGGCGTACCCATTAGGAAAGGAAGTTCCTTAGCCGTGACCATTTGTTGGAAATCCAATCACCCAATACGAGCCATGTACGGTTTTAGTTGTAGATCCTGGCATTTAACATGGTAGCTATAGTAGGTATACTATAATGGCAGTATGCTGGCTACGATTATTATTATACTTTCGAAATGTTTTTCTGTATTATGCACTAATAATAATATCAAAAGGATTTTCGCGTATCAAACATGTTTGACTATCATAAGGAGAAATCTTCCCCAAGTGTGCAATTGTGTGTATGGCGGGAGGCCTTATGGTAGTTTCATTTTCCAAAAAGCATAGAGAATTTCTTTTATTTCTTTTTGTTGTTTATTTGTTCAAACACCTATTTTTCGTTTGCTCACACCAGGCCCATAACTGACCAGGAGTTTATTGTACCCTTTCCAAACTCTAGGTGCCCATAATTTTCCATACAAGCAGCCTAGTATCAGGTTATCAGAAAGCCAACTTGTAGATATAGTCTTTGGAGTCTGTGGATTTGGGAATCACATTTCGCTATATTGCAGCATGATAGCTTTTGGGTTTGAGCTTTTGCTTGGAGATCTTTGGAGCTTTGGAGATGCAGCGTTGGATTCTCTCTCTCTCTCTTGAAGATATTATCTTTTCGCTGGTGTTGCTGTAGTTTTCCCACTGTTGTATATATCTCTGATAATGTTGATCACTTCATATTGTATCATTGTTGTATCTATTGTTGGGCATCAATAAAATTCCTTCTGTTTCCGCTGTGTTGTTTTCACCTAATGTGTTATAAGCACCGACGAACCGGACTCCGACGTTTGAATCTCCGGCATTCAAATACGAATGATGTATTGGATGTTTATTTCCGAAGGTTGAAGTGCAGGTCGTTACAAAAATAGTGATAGATATGCCTTTATTTATAAGAATTACGTTAATACTGGACTTCAATCCACTTTTCAAAGGAAAATAGTATTTCTACACGTTACATGCATAGCTTGGTGTTAGAAATATAAATATAATGGAAAAGAACATTTTCAAATATTTAATTATGTGGGTTCGGTAAAGTTGATGATTAGAAATAAATATATTCATGATTATTTCACTGTAGTAAATAATGAAAATTATATCTTCACAGCTTCTACCATACCATCTTGGTCATGGTTGCCTTTTATCTAAATTTGGGCCCTAATGTAGGAAGTGGAAACTATAATATATTTTCTATTTCCAGGTATGCCACATATTGAAAGGGAGATTGATTTCGAATTTACTGAAGCATGTGGAAATGATGCTCTAAATTATGAAAAATAATTGAAATTTAGGAACTACATAATACATTGCAAAATTAAGGGAGAGCTAAAGTTTACTAATACATACCCTATGCTTTGTCTCCTTCTATTGATGCGAAAAGGGCAGAGAAAACTATGAAACATATGATTATACTGGTAATGTGGTGCCCACCTCTATACTCAGACTAGCTAAGGACACAATGGAGTAATGCCATCGACTAGCAAGAAGAATAAGGATGTTGAGGAGCGACCATCTGTGTAATTGATTTGAGCTAGTACCGATATGCCAAATTGAATATCATGCATTTCATTTAAGAGGAAAGAGGACATATCAAATACAAACCTAAATCTACTACACAGTGGCTATGTGGCCTTCGGAAACAAATATAAAATAAGCATAACACAAAATCAATCACATATATGAATATCACTAGGCAGAAATAGATATGAATATAACACATTGAAGTGAACATCAAAGTAGTGGTCATACAAGATCCACTACATCACCAAAGAAAAAGTATGCATCAAGGAGTCTGTATCTCAAATGTATATAAACAAAAAAACTACTATGCTAAAGTTGTTAGCCAAAAATCAAAAGCTAGTCCCTACTACAAATTTAAGTGGAAGCATTTGAAACACCTTGGCCTGGACCGAGTACCATTTAAGAAGGAAAATAATAAAAAGATCAGTCTAACTATAAATGTCATATAAGATGAGATAGGAAAAGAGATATGAGAAAAAAAATATGATAGCAATTATGCTATACCATGACAAGTCTATATTTGGTAATATTGAAAATCATATAATATCTCAGGTTTTTTCAAGTACCCATAAAGAATATCATATTCCTCAGCTTATTCACCAAACCTAAAACATTGACAAAACATATCAATGCAAATTGCAAAAACTGGTGAAACATGAATTTCAAAAAATCATAGTTTAGAAATCCAAAAAACATAAAAGGTGGAAGGACTAACATAAACGGGAGCACAAAAACACACCAACACATGTATTATAAAATGGGCGCTATCCCCTTGGTCGCTAACCCATAGAGCCGGTGCAACGACATAGTCCAATAGTATGCCCGTGGAACTTGAAACTCAAATGAGCAGAAACGACGACGTAGTCCAATGGTACAGCCGAGCATCCAAATTCTATAAAACGTTTAAAAACCCATGGGCCGCTGGCCCATAAAAATGATCAACATTGATCAAAAAAATTTTAATTGTACCAAGCTAGAAAATAATTGAGTTAGGCTTCAGTCGCATAACCACTAGCTTAACTTAAATATTTATGAATAAATTTTAGGTCTCCACTCAAAAATTTTCATAAGATTTCAATCGAACAAGTCCAAGAATCAACCGACAAAGTAAACACAAGCATTTCATGCCACTTGTTTTGCTAAGTCGTTTAATTAAATTTCTCATACGAATGAGGTAAAGGTTTGTATATACTAATATATTGGAAAACAGTTTTAAAGACAAGCTTTATATTAAAAGTAGTGTTGAAATCAGTTTTGTGAAAGAGTTTGAGTGTTTACTACTAGTATTGAAACCTTTGTATTTTAAAGTGAAAAATCATAAAAATGATTATAAAACAATCTATCTCAAAAATCCACATTCGTCGACGTGAATTAAAACCATAAAGATATCAAATCGATCACATGTATATACCCAAAAATCTGGAAAAGTAGTCATCAAAGTAGATAATTAATGACAACAACTAACCGGATCAACCCAAAATCAATTAAAATTGAAATTCCACTCAATAGCCAAAGTAGGAAAAATTGCGCAGGACTAGACATCTGGTTGGTTTGGCTAGACGTCTGACTTGGGGTTTGGGAAATTTAATTTTCTTTTCCCCGTTTTCTTTTTAACTACAGAAGCCTCCCAAACGTCTAGTTGGTTTGGACCAGACGTTCGGTCCTAGGATCTGCCATTT
Organism: Allium cepa; assembly: GCA_030765085.1. Taxonomy (NCBI): domain Eukaryota; kingdom Viridiplantae; phylum Streptophyta; class Magnoliopsida; order Asparagales; family Amaryllidaceae; genus Allium; species Allium cepa. Next base: position 743,123,572 of record CM060931.1, on the reverse strand, counting down.
TTCTTTCTTCTACCGTATATTATTTTATTTATCTAGTGCCCTAACTAGATATCTGCACCTTCCAACCAAACGTATGTTTGCCTGTGCTTGGCAATAACTCGCGTAGTCCATTGATGGCCAAATCAATTTGAAAGCGATCGGGCAAGCGACGGAAGCTAGCGATTGATGCCAAGCGATAACACAGCCTTATAGGTTCTTCGATACACACCAAATTTCCAAACATCCAAGATAGGATCTTTAAAGATTTTTACTTCAAAACACCAAAATTTGGAAACTTGCTAAATCAATTCAAATCAAAAGCAAACGAACATGGAATAGATGTTAGTAATTGATACCTAACAACAATGAAAGCTACAGACATAGATGTGATTTCAAGAACTCACCTTTAAACTCAAAAACAAAGAAATGGGAAGCTCTAAAACAAAGCAAGACCAATTCCTCTTCACTACGCCACTATATTCTTCAATTTATTATCAAATGCAAAGTTTTTCCTTAGGTTAGGAAATTCTGAAAATTGAAGAGAGATTGAGATGGAGAAGATGAAGAGGACACTTACCTAAGCTTCTCCTTGATTTTTGAACTTGAATTTGGATTTCCTAAGAGAACAGTGTAACGACCCGTAATTTCGCTACTTCGAAAATGAGAGATTCGTTCGATCTAAATTTAAAAGGAGTTTAAATCTTAAATAAATATGTTATATATATAGATCATTATCTATTCTTATAGTTAATGTATTAAAATTATAAATTTGGATTTTAGAACAAATCGACAAAAGTTAAGTTTTGTTAAAAATACATTAGCGCTTAAATTAATGGATTTTAATATTCATCTAAAAAGATAAACCTTATTTAAAACATATAATAAAGATAATTAAAGTATGCTAAAAGATTTAAAAGTTTGTTAATAATCGTTTTACAAAAATAACCAAAAATTTGTCGCATTGTCAGTTTTACATACACTGTAAAATTAGAGATTTTGATATTAATTAAATATGATTTTAAAATATAAAGAGACTTGTTTTAATCTATTTAAAGAAGTAAAAGGTTCATTTTTAAATTTGGTTTACATAAATAGCTTAACTAAAACGTCAAATGTGACCGTAAAACATTTTGTTGAAAAAACAACGTTTTGTCGATTAAAAGTTGTCGCAACGTCGCACCACCTTTATTTTCTTATATAGGAACATATATTCTAATAGTGTAAGTATTAATTAGTTAACTAATCAAGTTTACTTTTACTAAACAAGGTTAGAAAACTTCTAGGAGTCATTAAGAAAAGTAAGTAAGAATTAATAAAAGTAAGTAAGAAAAGTCAAAAGTAAACATCAAATCAATATCACATCAAAAGCCAACATATTTATTGTTTTACTTAGCTTAGTTCTTAAGGGATTAAACATAAAGTAAGGATGTGAATGGTGATGTTAAGTTTTGAAAAAGTGGAGAATGCTTTAGGTTGAAGTAAGGTTAGTTTGGCAATTTGGTAAGGGGTTATTTTAGTAAATTACCACTTTCTTTCTTTTTTTATAAATATCCACCTCCTTCATCACTTTCATTCACATTTTCTTCTTTTCTTTTCTCAAGCTTCTTCATCTTCTTCTTCTCCTCTCTAGTGACTTCCATTCCATAGAAAAATATTATAAAGAAATAATGTCAAAATATTTACAAAATTTTCAAAAGAAATCAATGTTTATTTTCTTCAAAACAAACTCCTTTTTTCTCTATATCTCTTCTTCTTTCGGCCATAAGTTCTTCAATACAGAACCAAAATGTAAAATTCTTTTTTTAAATCATTTAATTTTTCAGCGGCTATAACATTCATGTTTATCACTTTGTTTCATTCCGAAGTTTACTATGTCAAAATTCCACTTATTTCAAGTGCATTTTCTGGCCCAGTTTTTAGGCCAGAAAATAGGCCGTTTTGTTTTGATCATAACATGATCATAGCAGATCCAAATTTAGAAATACTTTTATTATAACCATATGAAATTTCAGTGGCTACAACTTTTATGTTGAGCACTTTTTCTTATTTTGAGGTTTGCTATACCTGAAACTCAATTCTTTGAAGTGTATTTTCGGGCTTTATTTTTGTGAATCCGAAAATAGCACTTTTATTTTGAACATATCTTCCTCAAAACAACATGGATTCAAATGATTCTTTTTTGTCAAATTCAATAGAAAAGAATTTGCAACAACTTTTCTGTTAATAAGTTTTTCAAATTTTTTTAGTAAGAGAGTCAAAAACAAGAGAGAAAATGACCTATTTTTTGGATCTACATCTTGAGAATTCAAGTTCAAAGCTCTACCGCTTCATCTCTATATTTTCGGCCAACCTCCATCTCAAGCATCGAACAAGCTATTGGATAGGAGAGGGTGTTGTTTGCTAGTGTTTAGTGGAGTACGAATTAATTAGTGAAGTGTTGATTGATTAGAATGTTGGTAGGAAGATAATCGCTTTGGTTTATGGTGAGAAATTCTCATTGCTTTTGAATTTATATTTTGATTATGTTTTAAATCATATTTACACCCTTATGTCATATGAATATTTATACCAAATTGATTGCTCATATGGATGATTTGATAGTTTATAAATTAAGTGAATTGTGATAATATATCCCGTTATGATATTAATAGTGAATGCTAAATTTGAAATCATATGCATGTGATTGGTTGAATGGATGTTATGTTAGTGATAAATATAAATATTGGTATGTTCATTTTGATCAAGTAATCCTTTTATCTAAAAGACCATATTTTAGTAATATATATATTGTGGAAAAATAAGTCTCTTTTCATTTAGAAGTGAAATTAAAGTTAAAATGAAAGAGAATTTGAAATTTGAAGTGCGGATTTGAAAAGAATAGTTAATTTGAAATTGAAATTAAGATGAATAGTGAAATTGAAATCGATTTTGAAAAAGTGAAGTTTATTTGAGATTAAATTGAAGTTTAAATTGAAATTAGATTTGAAATCTAAGTTTTAAATGTGTTTAATTTGAGATCAGAAATGAAATTGAGTTGAAATTGGAATTTAAAATTTTAAAATAATCGGAATAAAATAATATTATAATATGGTAATAGTGAAAATATATTTTAAATACTTTAAAAAGTGAAAATATTGATTTAAAATGGTTTCTAATGAATTTATAAGTGTTGAAATCAAATTTGAATTGATTATTTCAAGTATTGAAAAAATAAGTTAAAACTAGACGCGTCGCGCAACGGTAGTTCGCGATTTCGCCCCGAAAAGTTCAAATGAGTTTATAGAGTGGAATATTGCTCGGAATTCTTCGAGGTAAGAAAATTTCGGACTATTATATCTATATCTTCTAAACAAAGAAAGAAAATCAAAGTTTCGATAAGTAAATTTTGAATTAAGTCCAAATCAATTTTCTAGAAAAATCGCGCTAGTGCAGTTAAGTGACCATAACAGGCAATTTGTTTAAATGAACGATTTTCATTATAGAAAAATATGAAATATGTTTAATAAATCTATTTAAATGATTTGGAAGAGGTTTGGATTGGAAAATATGAATTTTCCAATGTTTAAAAATTATTTAATGAAAATAAGCTTATTTAGCACTTTCTGCGGCACTTTTATGTTGTGAATTCTATAACTTTTGAAATATGAGTTTCAATGTAACGACGTTTCCCAGAATAAATTGTGGATGTTTTAAAAAGGATAATTAAGCATTTTGAAAGATAATTTGGAATATTTATAATAAATTCCAAAGTAAAGTTCAAAATCTGACTATGCGGAAACGACTAGTACATTTGTCCCGCCTGTGAGATCTACGAAGATAAAACTAGGTGTTTAACTAAGGTTAAGGATGGAGCAACCAGTGCCTTGAACTTACCCGACCTATTTTTTCTTTTCTGAGGCGAGGGGTGGAACAGATCGAAAGGAAAGCCCGGATGCTCTTAAATAAAAAGATTCTGTATTAAGTTTTTGAATTAAAAGAAGATTGGTATTATCCAAAAGTTAAGCAATCTCCAAGATGAATGATTTCTATGTTCCTATTTACTCAAAAACGTTTTTGTTAAGATTGATTTAGGGTTTATCGTAAACGATGTCTTAAATAACATTGTTTTTGACCCGCTTAAAAGTTAAAGGGTTTGATTGAAAGTTAAGTAAGGAAATTAGAGATATTTTCCAAAGCAAAAGAATGAATTTCTTAGAAATCACTCTAAGTCAAAAGAAAGAGAATTCGAAATCATTTGAAAAGAATTAAAGTGAAAAGGGACTTAATAAATCTTATATACTCATATTCACTTTTATCAATGATTGGAATTCGAAGGAACCGGAGATCGGATTTGTTTGATTATGTTCAGAATGATAGGGGTTTCTCGCTTTGTGAATAGTGACGAAACTTGGACTCTTGCCCCTACATGTCCTTAGAGTGAAAGGGTTAGTTGATATTCCAGAGGCTTGCCGTAAAAGCAGATCTGACGTACCACATGTAGTCACCTCCATGTTGAAAAGAAGGAGTGTCCCCATGTTGAAAAGCAAAAGGGTAGTGGGATGGTTTAAAAGCCTACTAAGGCGGGTCCAAAAAAACCCGTTCGTTACATTTGGTATCAAAGCTGAAGGTTAAGCGAGAATCTTAGCTCTATTATGGGTAAAATCTCTTTAGAGATAGGATTAGTAATATCCTAGGATGAGTATCTCATTAGAGATAGGGTTAGTAACACCCTAGAATGAGTTATGAGAGTATTATATATACGAGTGCGTATTTGTTAATTTTATAAAAATTATTTTGTTTTAAAGAAATTGGTAAATAAAATAATTTTACCTTGGGTTTATATTATAAATATTAAAGGGAATACTGTTACCTTTTGGGTAAGAAGTTAAGGATTGATTGTGACTTTGCTTAGTGAAACTAAAATACAAATATCTAGTGAAGTAGAATTCACAATTTGACTGTAAGATATTTGACGATAATACTGAAGCTAGAAGTGTAACTAGAGAAAGTGAAGAGAAAATGTACACTTAGAAATAATTCTTATCAATAAGATAGAAAAAGATAATCCAAGATTGAAATTTGGGGTAAATATAATATATAAAGATAAGTTGTATAACTTAAAAAGGAGTTAAGTTAAATTGAAATTTAGACACTTTGATTAGGTTAAATGTCAAAGTAAAATTTAGGAATAAGAGATGTAAAAAAATGTCATCCTAATATAAAAACTTTGAATTAGTGATACAGTTAGGGTAACCTTTGTAATTCAAAATGAAGTAAGATTCGAAGTGGATATTTTTTAATTATATGGTTAGTAGTTTAATTGTTAGATGAAAAAGGTTAACAACAAATACCATGTGAATTAAGTTTCACAATTTGACTATAAAGTATTTGATGGATTTAAGATCAAGAAATTTGATTTAGAAAATGGATAGGTAAATAAGTTAAGTAAGTTAATCATAGAATCAGTAAGAAAAAAAGTGTACACTTAGTAAAGTTATCTGATTAATATATGAATTGGATAAATAATAATAGCTAAATGGAAACCTTAGGTAAAGAAAACTAAGGATTGAGTTTTATAACTTATTACTTTGAGAATTCCACATTTGTTGAAGACCCTAATTGAAGTAATGATCGTTTGAAGATTAGGGATATGTATATATACTCTTAGGAAGTAAAGGTATATTATACAAGTTTAAGTCATATTTATGAGCTTAAGTAATAATGGATTTAGTAAAAGGTAAATGGTTGTGAAATAAAGTTGGATTAATAGAAGTTTTGAAAAAATGTTTTAGGTAAAGATGAATGTGAATAATTATATAAGTTAAACGTAGATCATTTTGGCACATAAATTTTGATCTAAGATTTGAGTACAAAACTTTGAGGTGTTTACACCAATCCGAAAAGGATTTATCACTCGATTTTTGATGGCGAATATTGATGAGAGTTTATGGTTATGTACAAAAGTTTTCTACCATAGTTGAGAGCTATGCAAGGAAAGCAAGGGTTTGTATTAAGAAATCTGATCAAAGTCCTCACCAGAAAATCGAGGGATCAATACTAGTTCAAAAGAAAAGTTGTGGATTTGAATAATAGATCAATCAAATCTCACATGTAGTCTGATGTTTTAGGTCTGTCTATATAGTAGTTAGACAGTTATCTTAAATAGTAGGCATTAAGATATAGTGGCTGGACTTATGTTTTGATATATATATATATATATATATATATGTATATATATGTATATATGTATATATATATATATACACCACATATATAGTACATGCTCTGGACAAAAGGATGAGTTATGTGGATGTATTCATTTATCTTGATATAGTATCAGTGTGGTTGTTTTGGATGCATAATCTTGTTTAGTTGTTGTATATATTATCTTAAATATGCAGTATGCACTAGGATGGGTAGAATAAAAATTTAACTTGATGTATGTATATATAACCTTAAGTACATGAAAAGTACTCAGGTTAGTGTGGAAAATCTTGGTATGTATGTTTGGCATCATCTTTTTTAGTGTTATTACGATATCGGCCTTCTTCTTTTCTATCATCGGTAGAAATAAGCCAAATTATTTGAGGAGATGAGTATGGGATAGATTCCTTTGTCTTTGACTTCATTTCAAGGACGAAATGCTTTTAAGTAGGGGAGAATGTAACGACCTGTAATTTCGCTACTTCGAAAATGAGAGATTTCGTTCGATCTAAATTTAAAAGAGTTCAAATCTTAAATATATATGTTATATATACACATAATTATCTATTCTTATAGTTAATGTATTAAAAAGTATAAATTTGGATTTTAGAACAAATCGACAAAAGTTAAGTTTTGTTAAAAATAAATAAAGGATTAAATAAATGGATTTTAATATTTGTCTAAAAAGATAAATCTTATTTAAAACATCGAATAAAGATAATAAAAGTATGTTAAAAGATTTAAAAGTTTGTTAATAATCGTTTTACAAAAATAACCAAAAATTTATCGCATTTTGTCAGTTTTACAAACGCTACAAAATTAGAGATTTTGATATTAATTAAATCTGATTTTAAAATATAAAGAGACTTGTTTTAATCTATTTAAAGAAGTAAAAAGTTCATTTTTAAATTTGGTTTACATAAATAAATAGTTTAACTAAAACGTCAAAAATGTGACCGTAAAACATTTTATCGAATAACAACGTTTTGTCGACTAAAACTTGTTGCAACGTCGTCGCACCTTTATTTTCTTATATAGTAACATATATTCTAATATTGTAAGTATTAATTAATTGATTAATCAAGTTTACTTTTACTAAACAAGGTTAGAAAACTTCTAGAAGTCATTAAGAAAAGTAAGTAAGAATTAACAAAAGTAAGTAAGAAAAGTCAAAAGTAAACATCAAATCAATATCACATCAAAAGCCAACATAATTATTATTTTGCTTAGCTTAGTTCTTAAGGGATTAAGACATAAATTAAGGATGTGAAAGGTGATGTTAAGTTTTGAAAAAGTAGAGATGGCTTTAGGTTGAAGTAAGGTTGGTTTGGCAATTTTGTAAGAGTTTATTTTGGTAAATTACCACTTTCTTTCTTTTTCTATAAATATCCACCTCATTCTTCACTTTCATTCACATTTTCTTCTTCTTCTTTTCTCAAGCTTCTTCATCTTCCTCCTCTCCTCTCTAATGGCTTCCATGCAATAGAAAAATATTATAAAGAAATAATGTCAAAATATTGACAAAATTTTCAAAAGAAATCAATGTTTATTTTCTTCAAAACAAACTCCTTTTTTCTCTATATTTTACCTCTTCTTCTTTCGGCCATAAGTTCTTCAATACAGAACCGAAATGCAAAATTCTTTTTATATAAATCATTTAATTTTCCAGTGGCTACGACTTTCATTTTTATCACTTTGTTTTATTCCAACGTTTACTATGTTAGAATTCCACTTATTTCAAGTGCATTTTCTGTCCTAGTTTTTAAGCCAGAAATATGCCGTTTTGTTTTGATCATAACTTGATCATAACAGATCCAAATTTAGAAATTATTTCTTTCGACCATATGAAACTTCAATGGGTATAACATTTATGATGAGCACTTTTTCCAGTTTTGAGCTTTGCTATACGTGAAACTCAATTCTTTGAAGTGTATTTTCGGGCTTTATTTTTGTGAATCCAAGAATAGCTCTGTTATTTTGAACATATCTCCTTCAAAAAAACTTGGATTCAAATGATTCTTTTTTTCGACATTCAATAGAAAAGAGTTTTCAAAAACTTTTCAGTTAATAAGTTTTTCAAATTATGTGAGTAAGAGAGTCAAAAACAAGAGAGAAGATGACCTATTTTTCGGATCTAAATCTTGGGAATTCAAGTTCAAAGCTCTACCGCTTCTTTTCTATATTTTCGGCCAACCTACATCTCAAGCCTCGACCAAGCTATTGGATGGGAGAGGGTGTTGTTTGCTAGTATTTAATGGGGTGGGAATTAATTAGTGAAGTGTTGGTTGATTAGAATGTTGATAGGGAGTTAATCGCTTTGGTTTATGGTGAGAAATTCTCATTGCTTTTGAATTTATATTTTGATTATGTTATAAATCATATTTACACCCTTATGGCATATGAATGTTTATACCAAATTGATTGTTAATATGGATGACTTGATAGTTAGTAAATTAAGTGAATTGTGATAATATATCCCGTTATGATATTAATAGTGAATGTTAGATTTGAAATCATATGCATATGATTGGTTGAATGGATGTTATATTAGTGATAAATGTGAATATTGGATATGTTCATTTTGATCAAATAATCCCTTTATCTAAAAAGACCATATTTTAGTAATATGAGATATTGTGGAAAAATAAGTCTATTTTCATTTAGAAGTGAAATTAAAGTTAAAATTAAAGAGAATTTGAAATTTTAAGTGAATCGGATTTGAAAAGAATAGTTAATTTGAAATTGAAATTAAGATGAATAGTGAAATTGAAATCGATTTTGAAAAAGTAAAGTTTAGTGTGAGATTGAATTGAAGTTTAAATTGAAATTAGATTTGAAACCTAAGTTTTAAATGTGTTTAATTTGAGATTAGAATTGAAATTGAGTTGAAATTGGAATTTAAAATTTTAAAATAATGGGAATAAAATAATATTATAATATGGTAATAGTGAAAATGTATTTTAAATACTTTAAAAAGTGAAAATATTGATTTAAAATAGTTTCTAATGATTTTATAAGTGTTGAAATCAAATTTGAATTGATTATTTCAAGTATTGAAAAATAAGTTAAAACTAGACGCGTCGAACAACGGTAGTTCGCGATTTCGCGCCGAAAAGTTCAAATGTGTGTATAGAGTGGAATATGGCTCGGAATTCTTCGAGATAAGAAAATTCCGGACTATTATATCTATATCTTCTAAACAAAGAAAGAAAATCAAAGTTTCGATAAGTAAATTTTGAGTTAAGTCCAAATCAATTTTCTAGAAAAATCGCGCTAGTGCAGTTAAGTGACCATAATAGGAAATTGGTTTAAATGAACGATTTTAATTATGGAAAAATATGAAATAAATTTAATAAATCTATTTGAATTATTTGGAAGAGGTTTGGATAGGAAAACATGAACTTTCAAATGTTTAAAAGTTGTTTAATGAAAATAAGCTTATTTAGCACTTTCCGCAGCACTTTTATGTTGTGAATTCTATGACTTTTGGAATATGAGTTTAAATGTTACGACGTTTTCCATAATAAATTGTGGATGTTTTAAAAAGGATAATTAAGCATTTTGAAAGATAATTTGGAATATTTATAAGAAATTCCAAAGTAAAGTTGAAAATCTGAGTATGCGGAAACGACTAGTACATTTGTCCCGCCTATGAGATCTAGGAAGATAAAACTAGGTGTTTAACTAAGGTTAGGGATGGAGCAACCAGTGCCCTGAACTTACCTGGCCTATGTTTTCTTTTCTTAGGCGAGGGGTGGAACAGATCGAAAGGAAAGCCCGGATGCTCCTAAATAAAAATATTCTGTATTAAGTTTTTGGATTAAAAGAAGATTGGTATTATCCAAAAGTTAAGCAGTCTCCAAGTTGAATGATTTCTATGATCCTATTTACTCAAAAATGTTTTTGTTAAGATTGATTTAGGGTTTATCGTAAATGATGTCTTAAATAACATTGTTTTTGACCCGCTTAAAAGTTAAAGGGTTTGATTGAAAGTTAAGTAAGGAAATTTGAGATATTATCCAAAGCAAAGGAATGAATTTCTTAGAAATCACTCTAAGTCAAAAGAAAGAGAATTCGAAATCATCCGAAAAGAATTAAAGTGAAAAGAGACTTAATAAATCCTATATAGTCATATTCACTTTTATCGATGATTGGAATTCGAAGGAACCGGAGTCGGATTTGGTTAATTCCTATCTGAAAACCACTTCGAAACAATGTATACGTTCGAACGTGAAGAAATGTTAAAGGCGATGATTATTAAAGACCGTGGATCTTCATAACGTAAGGACTGCTTGTTGATTTGCTCGCGGTCGCACCCATTATAGAGTTATATATAGTAGTCGTCTCCTCGTGATGGAGATTTTACGGATTGCAAGGGCTTCTCGCCTAGTAATGGCCGAGGAAAGTGGCTTCGGTTTGTCCTGTTCCTGGACAACTTGTATGGACGTTTGTCTGACTTTGCCTTTCTAACGATTACGTACATTGGTTTATACAAACGTATATCAGTGGTGGCGGAGAAGGCAACTTCTTTTAGCTTAACACCCTCCTTAAGAAACATGAGCTCAAGGGTTGTATTTTTGTGGAAGGCAATTAGTAGTTAAATGGAAATGGCAATGTAGCATTCAAAGATGTGATATGTGCTTTGCGAAAAGGTAATCGTAGCCTCAAGCCTCATCAAACCGGAAATGACCGAAACAGGATTAGATGCAGCAAGGCTAAGTGGGTCATTCCCAAGTAGGGTATGATCATCCCCTTTTAGATATATTTCTTCCCGTTATAATGTTCGGGATGTTAATTAATGAGGTTTCTGGAAAACAAGCGCTCGGTTAAAGGTCGATAACGACCGGGATGACATATTCGGTGCTATCTAGTTAAAGGGTAGGCCGGTCTTGTGTTGGTAGAGAAGCTTTGTGATGGTTTCTCAGGACATCCATCTAGAGGTGTATCCATTTCGAAAGGTAGATTATGCGCCTGGTCATTTGTATGGAAATCCATTCTCCAATAAGAACCTACGGTTTTGTTTGTAGAGCCTAGTATGCTGGTATTTAATAATGGTAGCAATTTCAGCTAAGATTAATAAGTTTATTTGCAAAGGTTTTCAAAGGATGTATAAAAGTGTTTTAGTTATCATAAGGTAAAAACCCGTCTGTGTTTATGTGTGGGCGTGGTCATATGAGATACTCTTTTTTCCAAGAATTTTATCCAAAGGCTGATATATGACACTATCATTTATTATTGAGTTTTTCTCACGCTGGTTTATCAAGCCTGATCCACGAATTTTCAATAGTCGGATCAGGTCCGAGTAGTTTCAGGATAGTCGAAGACAGTTGGAGTTTCCAGAGGAGAGCTAGAGATATTCGTGGACGTATGGAGATATGTTGTTATCCGCTTCGCTTAATGTATTTTATTTGATGTTTGTCAGCAATTGTAAGGGCAGGTTTTATAAATGTCCAAGCTGAATTTAGATTAGACTCTTATATATGTATTTAAAAGTTTTCCGCTGTAAAAATATTTGTTCAATATTATATGTTATTCCATTCATGTGAGATTCTGTTCTATCTACTTTTCTTCATCACCTTTAATGATCTGTCTTTTCGTGCAATTTGAGTTGGACATGTGTGGCTTATTGTCGATTCAAAGGGTAGGGGAAAACAGGTTCGCTACAACTAGGGCTTAGGAATTTATAATCTCCTTTCTTTCCCCCATTTTTCCTATAGCTTGAGTGTTGGAATCATTATGAGTAGAAAGAATAAAAGGGAGAGGACTTAGGGTATTTGATAGAGGAGTTTGGGTTCCCTTGTTGGGTTGGTGGGCGAGAACCAAACGCAAAGCCCAAATGAAAACAACAAAATCCTAATCAACCCAAACATATCGATGTTTATACTCAAAGAAGTTGTAAATGTCCTTTTAAACTCAATGAAAGTGGTCTTGATTCAGGATTCGACCGTTTTAAAAAATTCACATTTCAAACTTTAAATTCAACTAATAATGCTATATTTAAATAAAATATTTAAATATATAATCGTAAATATGTGGTTGCTACAGACTCCCATCCTTAAAGAAATTGTGTCCTCGCAATACTTAAGAAGAAACTAAAGAGTTACAACCGCACTAAGGCATAATAACTCAAACAAAATTTTTTAGAGTGAGAAGTTCACCCTAAGGAGCAAAAGAGAGTAAATCCGGATGTATTCGCTCGATGAATTCTCTAGATTCCCAAGACCAATCCTTAGGATTTGAGGACCATTGAACTTTCACAAGAAGGACATTTTTATTTCGAAGGCATTTAACCTCCATAGCAATGATACGAATAAGATGTTGCTCAAAAGTCAAATCAGGTGAAACTTCAGTTTCTTCAATAACACCGGGTTCAAGAATAGAATCAGAATCTCTAAGGCATTTCCATAGTTGAAAACGTGGAATAGGTCATGAATAGAAGAAACTTGAGCCGGTAATAAAAGACGATAAGCCACGGAACCAATGCGTTCGGTGATCGGAAATAGACCAATATATCGAGATGTTAATTTTCCCGATCGACTGAAAAGCACAACACGCTTCATCGGTGAAACATGAATGAAAACCAAGTCTCCATCAAAAAATTCTAAATTCCTTCTTTAATTGTTAGCATAGGATTTTTGTCTACTTTGAGCTTCTTTAATCCTGTGACAAATAAGTTCAATCTTTTCTGTGGAATCCGAATAAAATATGGACCTAAAATAAGCTTCTCACCGGCTTTAAGCCAACACGAAGGAGATCGGCATGGACTTCCGTAGAGTGCCTCCAAAGGTGCCATACCAATACTAGATTTGAAGCTATTATTATAAGAGAACCCAACAAGAGAAATATGATCTTTCCAACTTCCACCAAAACCAAGAACACATGCATGAAGATGATCTTCAAGAGTTTGATTCACACGCTCGGTTTGTCCATCAGACTGAGGTGATAAGCGGTTCTAAAATTAAGCTTCATTTATAAAGCTTTTTGAAGACCTCTCCAAAAATCCACTAGTAAATAATGGATCACGATCATTAACAATAGAAGTAGGAACTCCATGCAATTTAACAATTTCTTTAACATAGAGTTTAGCCAAAGAGGTATGACCCGATTGGACCGAACGGGAATAAAATGGGCGGATTTTGTAAGTCTATCTACTATCTCCCATGGACTGTCATGTCTCGAACGAGAATGGGGGAGACCGTCAATAAATTCCATGGGGACTTGATCCCACTACCAAGCTGGAATGTCCAAAGGTTGCAATAACCCACCGGGACTTTGATGCTCAGCCTTTACGAGTTGGCTAGTCATGCAACGCTTAATAAAGTTAGCAATATCGGATTTCATTCCACTTCAATAATAAAGTCTTTTCATGTCTGCATAGATTTTACTACTTCCGGAATGAATGGTAAATTAAGAACGATGAGAATCTTCTAAAATACAAAGATCACTAATATTTGGCACAATAAGTCTACCACACTTTCGAATGCCTCCACGAGCATCGATTTCGAAGTCTTTCAAACCATCAATATTTCTATCCCTACAACTTTGGCTAAGATGAGCCAATTCGATATCATGCTTTTGAGCTTCAAGAATGTAGTCTAAAAGAGAAGGATGAGCCATAAGGCTATATAAAACAAGAAATGAACATGAATTGGATTCTTGATTTTGAATCACAGAAGTAGACAAAGTCTCGAGATCATTCCATTCGGATATTATCATGGAAACAACCGCTTGTTGCTTACGACTAAGGGAGTCGGCAACACGATTTCCCCTTTCCGGGAGTATAGAGAATATCAAGATGATAAGGTGCAAGGAATTTGATCCAATGTTATTCATGCAAATTAAGTTCTTACTGAGAAAATAAATACTTCAAAGATTTATGATCGGTGTAGGGAACAAATTTCTTTCTCAAAAGATAACGACGCCAAATTCTAAGGGCGAAAAAATGTGTGATGGCCCGGAATTTTAAGCAATATCAATTTAATAATCTGAATTAAAAATTAAATTGATTTGATAATCTTTGTAATAAGATTGGAATTAATTTAATAATCCAATTGAAATAAATATTTAATTGATAGATTTTTATTTTTAAAAGCTAATAAATTGTTTTCTATTTATAATGTAAATATATGGTTTATATTGTAAATAGATTTGCTTTGTTTTAAATTTAATAAATAAATCTTGTTTTCTAAATATATATATCTTTGGTAAAATTGGGAATTATGATTTTATTTAAAGTTAAACTTTTAAAAGCTATTGAATAAATAAAATATGGTTTTAAATTATTAAGATAAAAGTTTAATTTGTTTAAATTTATTCTGAGTTTAAATTTAAATAAACTAATAATAAGGTTTATTTTGATTTCCTTTTTAAATATAGTATGATAAAATAAGTAATTTATTAATAAAGAAACAATTTCTTTTATAAATTATTTAAAGTTATCAAATTTGTTATTTTCGATATTAATAATATAATGTTTTTAACAAATGGATTTTAATAAAAAATAGTTTGTGTTTCGAATTGAATTTCAGAATTTGATTTGAATTTGAATTCAAAGCCTTGAAATTTAAAGTAATTTTTTTAATTGTTTTGGATTCTTAAATAATTGTATAAACTTTTATTTTATAAATATAATTGGATTTATTCATTTCAAAATTATTTACACGTAAATAAGTATATATTAACTAATTAATTAAATATAAGTTTACATTTATCTTATATTAACATCTAACTAAATACTAATTAACATTAAATTATAACTAATTAACCTTAAAAAGACAAGTGTATGTATATAAGGTTGTTTTAAACAAGTGTTAAGATAATAAACAAGGTAAGTGACAAATGTTAGTTTCTTTTACAAGAGTTATTTTTATTCGAAATTTTCTTTTATTTTAATAAAGTTAAATTTTACTCATATAAACATACATCTTTTCTTCTTCATTCCTTTTCACTATCTCATTTTCTAAAAGCAAAGAATAAAACTCAACTTTCCTCTCAAAATCCGGTAAAAGAAACATGAAATCAATGCTCAAAAATCCTGTAACAATTACTAGAGAATTTCCAAAACCTTTCAACAAATACTCAAAGCAATTTCTAAAAAAACTATAATCAATTCACCATCTCAAAATTCAAAGCCTGTCAACAAACTTTCAAAATAAACCTATAATAAGATAAAGCTATATGCAAACCTGGGATTTCCCAATACCTGCATTTTTCTTCAATCTGGAAGTCAAAAGCATGCATGCAGTTTCAAATTATAGAAGTAAGCATTCTAGTTTAAAAATAGGTAAGCAATTCAGTTTTCATCAAAGAAATTCAAAGTTCCTGGGTCAAAAGATTTTCAAATGAAGGCTCTATTTTTAAAATTCTTTCAGGTGAGTAAATCTTTCAAATAACATAAATTTGAATATAGTTGCATGTTAGTATCTTAAAGGTATGTTTGTGTGAGAATTTTTATATGCATTGCTCTGTGAAATTTCTGTGTATATATGATTATGATTACCTGCATGTTGAAATCTGTAACACCTCTGTATTTATGATTTAAAGCTCATACCTTACTTCATTTTTGATGGATCTAATTGTTGTTAGGGCCTAGCATCTTGTTTGATTTTAAAGTTCAGTTTAAAAAAAATCTTATTAAGTTAAAATAACTTTAAAACTGCTCCAGAAAAACTAAAAGAAACAGGATAGTTTGAATCTGTGTAAAATTCAATTATGTAAATTTAACAATTTAGTGACAAGAATTGAATCCCTCTACTAGATAATGAGTTTAGAAACTAAAATCTCATTTTTTTAGTTAAGTATAAAAGTGCAATTATGTGTCGATCAGTTTGGGGTTTTTAAAGGATCTCTGGCAATCCAGTTGATCTGGATGTTTGGGATCGAGGCTGTAGGTCAATGGATGACCGGAGTGTCTGGTAAAAATATAGGTGATGGATGATCAGAATAGGGTGGCGGTGGTGGTTGAAAATTTGGAATTTGTAAACCTAGTTTAGTCTGGGTTGATGAGTTTTCTCTATTTGATCACAATGGTAGATCGAGTTCAATAGGGTGTTGGGAGATGGTGGCTGAAGCATAGTCAAGGCTATGGCCGGTGGTGTTGGCGTTCTTGTGGCCGTCGAAGCTTGGTCGAAGCTTTGACAGGTTTTGGGGTTTGGGTTCTGTCTATGTTTCCAGGTTTTAGATTAGCTAACTCGAATTCGATTTCGAGTTACTATTGGATTTTCAGTGGTCGTGATCAAGTTTGGTGATGGTCGGCAATGTGGGGAAGGCCTGGAGGGTGGCCGGAGTTAGCCAGAGCCACGGTACATGTGCACCGTGCATTTTGAAAGTCCTGGCGAACTTTGTTTGTGCAGAAAATTTGAACTCGAATTTATTCGAGTAAATGTAGGGGATTACTCGAAGCAGGAATTGGGTAGACTCGGGCTGACTCTGTTTTGTTACAGGTTTTATAAAACCCGACTATAAATTTAATTTAAACCAAATTTAAATGAATTTAAAAGTTATGATGATAAATTTAAACAAGTTTAAATATAATATGAAGTATAGATTCAAATGGCTTTGAATCTTGATGGTTTTAAAATATTTAAAAGTGGATTTTCAGGTTTTTAAAAACCCGACAGTTTTCTAGATTTGAATTTTATTTTAAAATCTGAAAACATAATTTAAACAGTGTTTTAAATTCAAAGGTCAAGTTTAGTTTTCAAATAATTTTTGAATCTTAAGGTTTTAAAATGAAATTTGGATTTTTAATAAAAGGTTTTAAACAAGGCTTAAAACAAGTTTAAATCAAAGTTTAAAATCAAATGTTTAAAATAAATAGTGGATTCAAATTTCTTGAATTCAGATCTGGGCATTTGAATAAGTTTTTAAATTATGAATGTTTTTAAAACAAGTTAAACTAAAATAGGTTTTTAAAAGTAAATTTGTTTCCAAACAAATATTTAAACTTGATTTTTGATAAAATTCATTTATAAAAGGTTTTTAAATGGAAGTTAAATGATTTGTTAACTTGAATTTGCAAGTTAAATAGTAATGTATTTTAAAACTTAATTTTTAAATAAAGTTAAGTAAATTAATTTAAGGCTTTTCTTATAAGTTTCATATGTAAGTAATAAATGTTATTTATTTTTATTTAAAGGATTATAAATTGAATTAAAATTTTGGTTAATGTTTAAATAAATAATCATTAGTAAATAATCCATATCCATTAAAAGGTTATTGGATCTTAAATGTTCAATGTCCCTTGAACAAATAAAAGAGTTATGTTATACATGTTATAACATATGTATGTTTCATTTTTGATATTATATTATTTAATATATGTATGTGCCTTTTTCCAGTTAAATAATTAACTAAATTGAGAAAAAAGACTCAAAATTCAAAATACTACTTAGTTAAAAATACTACTTAATACTAATTAATAAAGACTAATAAAAAAATTATTAATTTTAATACTCTTTCATTTTCATATTCTATAGTATATTTTATAGTATTTTCTATAGTATTACATTACTAATACTAAGAAATTACACTTGGAATGGAGATAAAAATTGTCTTTATTGTTACTTCAATAACTTCAATAACAAGTATCTTTGATTTGATATAATAAAAACAAAAAATGAAGGCATTTGATCTATGAAATGATTGATTCATCATAAGTAATGTAATAACCCGGCCTGGTTAAGTACTGGCCGGGTGTATGGACTTTTCTTACAAATTGAAAATCAAGGAAGTAAGTTTTTTCAATTTAATTTTTTTTTACTTCGCCTCTCACACCACATAAAAAATTTGCAATTTGAATTGGGAGAGATGGCTGAGTGGACTAAAGCGACAGATTGCTAATCTGTTATACGAGTTATTTGTACCGAGGGTTCGAATCCCACTTTCTCCGCTCCACTAGATCGCTTCAGACTTTCAAAATCTTTTTTTATTCCTCACGTCCAGGATTACGGACCGAATCATTAGATAAGAATCCAAAGATGAAGAGAGAAACAAAAAATATGACTACTGTGTAAACAAAGAGTTTGAGAGTAAGCATCACACAATCACCAATATTTTTTTGAAAAGGGAAATAAATTGCCTATTTTTTGTCACATACACCATGTTGATATAGTGCCCCAAAGAAGCCAAAAAAAAAAGAAGTCTTTTCTTGAAAAAGGTAATTTTTACTAATTTTTTGTTTTTTTAATGTAATAATAATAAGAAAAGCAAGATTCTGATTCCTTCATTACCAAAAATTTGAATTTAAATTTAAAATTTAATGTTCTAAATACACTTTAATATTAATGAAGTCATTAGTAGGAATGGATTATCCTAGAGATTATTGAGGTATTAAAATGATTAAATGAATAAGATAATTAAGGAACGACTTATTTACTTAATTTATAATTAATAATTTAGATTAATTTATAATTAGAGATTAATTAAGAAGTAAAGTAATTAAAGAATCATTAATAGTTAATGAAGGTCATTAATTAAGGATTATTTAACAATTAACTTATGTGGTTAATTTTAATAAATTAATTAGATTAATTAATTTAAGATAATCATTTGAAAATTGGCTAAATATAATTACTTAATGAAAGTAATTAAGAAATTAATTACTTAATGTAATTAATGGAGTTTAATGTGATTGGTTTAAATTAATTAATTAAGTTTAATTAAATTTAAAAACTAAACGATTTACTGATAATTACTTAATGTAATTAATTGAGTTTAATGTAATTTGTTTAAGTTAATTAATTAAGTTTAATTAAGTTAAACATTGGATGCTTTGGTGAATAATCACTTAATGTAATTTAAAGATCGAAATTACTCAGTGGAGTAATTAAGTTATAGTTACCAGATGTAATTAGTGGAAGATGGGTTAATTTTGGGTGTAATTTGGACTAAATTACTTTATGATAAATCAAGGGATTTATTAAAGAAATTAATCAAGGAGTAATTAATCTAATGGAGTAATTAAGGTAATTAATTTCAGAATGTGATAAATCAAATGTGATTAATAATTATTATTTAACTGAGATTAGTTATTTAATGTAATTATTTTAAATAAGTAATTAATTTAAATTAACTGATATCATTAATTAATAATTAATGATGTAATTAAGACTTTAATTAAGACTAATTATTCAATAATAAGTGATTAAAGGTAATTAATTAATGTAATTAATTAAGGATCAATGTAATTAATTATAGTTAATAAATTAATGAAGTAATTAGAGGTTAATTACTATAATTATTTGAGGATAATTAATTTGTGAAATTAATTAAAGGATAATTGCTGGAATGTAATTAAAGGGTAATTAATCAAGGGTGCTTAATTAAGATGATTAATTAGAGGATTAATTAATTAATTTGTAATTAATTAATGAATATGTTAGCTAGATTTATATTGATGTTAGTAATTAATTTAATTCACTTTAAATTAATTAGAGATGGAAGTAATTAATTCAACTCATTTTAAATTAATTTTAAATGGTGATTATAGATCATTGCTTGTGTATGGATGGATGATATTTTTTGCCTTGATTGGTTTGAAATCCCAGAAGTGAGACAAGTAATGTTGTGTGATAAGGTTGCATTGGTTGCATTGCGATAATAATATGGATTATCTTTTGATAATGATAATATGGATTATATGTTGTGATGATTATCTATTGCGATATGTGAATTATCTATCTATGTATATATAGATAATAGAATTGAATTATTTTAACTTTAAAACAACTTGTCCTTAAAAGATACGCTTTGGATTTCGATGAGACCGGGATCGGGTTTCCCGATTTGGATATCCGAAAACCACATCGATCCAAATTAAAGATAGGTCGTGAATCTCAAGTGAAGAATCGAGGTGTTAGGGCCATTCGTCGTTAAACTCTGAGGGTGATTCCAATACGAGTTTAACAGGGTGGTAGTTTTAGATTCGAGATGAAGATTCATGGTGCAAGGGTTATCGTCGTTAACTCTGAGGGTGATTCCAAAATGATTGTAACGAGATAATGCCTTCGGTTTCGTTCGAACCCGGAACGAACTTGTATGAATTGAATGCTTTCAGAACATCGTCAGGTTGACGATGAGCATTCTAAGATAGATTTGTTCTATAAAGGTAATCGTAGCCTCAAGCCTCATCAACTGAGAATGGCTAAAACAGGGGAGGTGCAGCAAGGCTAAGTGGGTCATGCCCAAGTAGGACGAGATTTTCCCCTGTCTAGAGGCCCCTTTTATTTTCGGCTTAGTGGGCAATTGGATACGCACGCCAACTGTGGGGTTTTCTTGTTCGGAACTATTCAGTAAGGAATGGTTCCGGCCTTGTATTGTAGGGAATTTGGAGTGATCCTCGGTACGGTGATCTTGGCCACGTACTGTGACAGGCGGTACCCCAGTAGCCCTGCCATTTTATGGAATCCAAAATCCAATAAGTGCCAACGGTCTTGATTGTATTACCCACTTTTGTGACTAGTAGCTGAAATTTAATAATGTAACATTTTCGGCTATTTCATATTTACTTGAAAATCTTAGACCTATTATAATATCACTGGATTTCCTATCAAATGTTTTAGTTAGTGTAAGGTAAAAACTTTTCCATGTTTATGTGTGGGAAGTCTTACGTGATACCTTTCTTTTCAAAAGGTTTTTAAAGTTAGGCAACCTTAACCTGTTACTCACACCAGACCCATGTCTGACCTGGAGTTTATCTTCTGTTTTCTTAAACTCTTGGGTACTCAAATTTTTACGGTAGCCAAGGGATTCAGGTTAGCTTTTGACGAATTATGGAGGAGCAATGGAGCAGGAGGCTTCGGCGTTGTAGATATGTTTAGTGTTCCGCTGTGTTGGATATCTCTGTGTTTTCTCTGAGTCATTTTGAGTTGTAAAAACTAGACAAGTGTTTATAACTATTTAGTATGTGTTGCATTATCTGTGTAACTCTGATAGATGTTGAATATGATACTATGTAATATCTTATGTTATTAATATAATTTATTCGTTCCGCTGTTTAGATTCAAAATTTTCTCTCTTCTTTCTTCTCTTTCTTTCTCTTTTCTATCCCTTTATTTCTTATTAATGATGCGTCATTGTGTGGAGATGAATGGCGGGTCATCACAAAATGTCCATGAGCTCTAAATCATGAGTGGCATAGCTAGTCTTAATAGGCTTTAATTGCCTAGAAGCACAAGCTATAACATGTTCCCTTTGCATGAAAACGACTCCCAAACCAACACGACTAGCATTGGTGTAAATAATCAAGTCTTGGTTACCTTCGAGAATCACAAGAATAAGAACATCGGGAAGGAGTTCTTTTAATTTTTTTTAAAATAGCTTCTATGCTAAATCATTTATGTCATGATCCTCTTTCCCGAAAAGCTAATACAATCAAAATTATAATTAACTTTATGTAATCATCTGTTTAGAAAAATTTACATATTACAAGTCAATTTACTGTGCCTAACTGTCTCATCATAGCATTTAGGAGACTCTAATCGATAACGTTGATCAGGCGCATCGATCAGAATTCTTAAAGCACTCGATGGGCAATACAACACAAAATCATCTTCTATATGATTAACATGTCTCTTAAAAATTTAATGAATATTCTTTGTTTATTTTAAGAAAAAAATCCAATTATGCATTTAAATATATCTTATTAGAAATATTTGCAATTTTAAATTGTTGTTTTCACCCATAATCAATGAACACGAGGATGGACTCATTGAGATATTCATAGAATACTCGATTCATAAGATGGATGAAATAAGCTAAGGGGTTCGTCAAACCGAATGACATAATGAACCACTCATAAGAATAATAACGAGTGCGGAATGCGGTAAGTGTAATGCTATCCTCCGTAACTCGTAGCTGATGAAAACCGATGGCAAGGTTGAGCTGAAAAGACCTTAGCACCTCTCAATTGATCGTTTAGGTGGTACTCCTAAGACAGGCTCAAAAATATTGGGAAATTCATGATCTACTTGAATGAGGGAAATGATGTCTTCCTCATCATGTAGGTTTAAAGAATAAAATGATGCCACTTAATTGGAATTGAAATCATAAGAACAATAGAAATCTGCTTAACAGATGGAGGATGTCGAAGTTGGATAGTCCTCTTAGGATATAGGATATTGGATTCATAACGGTTAAGCCAATCCATTTCCAAAATCATTCTGAAACTTAAGTAGCACATAACATGCATATCGGATCGGAAAGCATAATCACACAAAACAATCTTGACATTTTTACAAAGTAAAATGGGTGTTGTGGATCCACTAACCAAATTCCCAATTCTCGATGAAGTCATCAAGCCCATAATATTTAAAGAAAAAGTGTCCATAATTTCTTTTATTATTAAAGAATAAGGTGCACTCGAATCAAACAGAATTCAAATAGGATAATCGCGAAACAAAATAATGCCATCAATGATAGAATAAGAAATACCTTGACCAAGAGAAGGGTTACTAGAAGCTTGCGCAACATTCAGCTTTCCTCCTTTCCTGCTTTAAAGTTTGGGACATGTAGTTATACGATGATCCGAACTTTTACAAAAGCGACAAGTAAGGGGTTTCAAACACCTGTTTGTATAGTGGTCCATAGAACTACAACTGTAGCATACTCCACGAACAGGGTTAGGAGTCTTTTGCTACCGAAGTTGCTTGCTTCCCTTTCTTGTTGGGATTAACCCTTTCTAACTTATTATGCCTCTTCTTGGAAAACCCAATGTCACCATCACTTCCTTTATCAGCCTCTTCAAGTTGAGTAGTGATATCTACAAGCTGGTCGAAAGGTACTTCTAATTTCAGAGGTAAAACCTTTTTAGGGTTCTTATTCAAAGAAAAGATAAAACTTTGATTCTTTACAAGATCCAAAAGTTGTTGGGCGGAAATGAATACACCATCTAGGGAAGAATCACTAGATTGACCAAAGATAGGACTACCAGGCCTAACCATTTCTCTACTTTAAGAAAGAAAGAAAGTAGAGGAAAAGGTTATTCTCAGAATTAATATCAAACAAACTTGATTGATAAGAAGGCATCATAAAAGGAAATAGGATAGAAGGTGTCCTACGACTTGAATTAAATCCAAAGGCACGATTCCTAAGGGAGACTTAGGACAATGATCCTTGTCATAATATTCTACGTTGGTTCGAAGTTTAGTTCTGATACAAAGCTATGATGCCCCATCACTGTACTCACGCTAGCCAAGGACACAACGGAGTAATGTCGTCAACTAGCACAAAGAATAAAGCCGTTGAGAAGCGATTATCTATGTAATTGATTTGAGCGAGTACCAATATGCCAGATAGAATATGATGCATTTCATTCAAGAGGAAATCTGACATATCAAATACAACTTTAAAGCTACTACAAAGTGGCTAAGTGGCCTTCGTAAACAAATATAAAATAAGCATAACAAAATATCAGTCACGGATATTCATATCACCAAGGCGGAAAGAAATATGAATATAACACATTGAAGTGAACATCAAAGTAGTGGTCATACAAGATCCACTACATCATAGAAGAATAAGTATACGTCAAGGTGTCCCCAAAAAGCTACTATACTAAAGTAGTTAGCCAAAAATCAAAAGCTAGGCCCTTCTAAGAAGTCAAGTGGAAGTACCTGAACCAGCTCGGTCTGACCCAAGTTTTATTTAAGAAGGAAAATGATAAACGGATCAGTCTTGCTATAAATATCATGTAAGGTGCGATAGGAAAAGAGATATGACAAAAATTTACGACGACAATTATACCATACCATGATAAGTGTATATTTGGTAACAATGAAAATCATATAATATCTCAAGTTTTTTCAAGTACTCATAAAGAATATCATATTCTTTAGCTTATTCACCGAACCACAAATATTGTCGAAACATATCGATGCAAATTGCAAAAACTGGTGCACAAATAAATATTTAGCAATCCAGAAAACATAAAAGGGAGAAGGCCTATCATAAATGGGAGCATGAAAACTCACCAGCACGTGTATCATAAACGGGACGCTATCCACGAGGTCGCTAAACCGTAGAGTCAGTGCAACGACGTAGTCCAATAGTATGCCCATGGAACCTGAAACTCAAATAAGCCGAAACAATGACGTAGTCTAACAGTACCCCCAAGGATCCGTATTCCATAAAACGGATAAAAACCCATGGGTCGCTAGCCCATAAAAATGATCGTCATTGTTCAATAAAAGTGTAAGTTACACTAAGCTAGTAAATAAATGAGTTAGGTTTCATGTCCATAACTACTGGCTTAACTTAAATATTTACGAACAAATTGTAGGTTTCCCCTTGAGAATTGTCACAAGATTTCAATCGGACAAGCCAAGAATTAACCAACGAAGTAAACGCAAGCATTTCATACCACTTGTTTTGCTAAGTCTTTTAATTAGATTTCTCACACGAATGAGTTAAAGGTTTGTATATACTAATATATTGAAAAACGATTTTGAAACAAGCTTTGTATTAAAAGTAGTGTTGAAATCGGTTTTGTGAAAGAGTTTGAGTATTTACTACTAGTATAGAAACCTTTGTTTTTTAAAGTGACAAATCATAAAAATGATTGTAAAAACAATCTATCTCCAAAAATCCACATTCGACGACATGAATTAAAACCATAAAATTCGATATCAAATCCATCAAATGGATATACCCAAAAATCAAGAAAAAAGTTATCAAAGTTGACAATAAACGAAAACGACTAACGAGATTAGCCAAAAATCGATTAAACTTGGAAATCCACTCAAAAACAGCCAAAATATGCAAAATTGCATAGGACCAGATGTCTGATTGGTTTGGCCAGACGTCTGACTTATGTTTGGGAAATTTATTTTTCTTTTCCCCATTTTCTTTTTAACTATAGAAGCCTCCCGTACGTCTAGTTGGTTTGGACCAGACGTCTGGTCCTAGGCTCTACCATATTTCTTTCTTTTGCCGTATATTTTTTTAACCGATGCCCTAACCAGACGTCTGGACCTTCCACACAAATGTCAGGATGCCTGTGTTGGGCAACAATTCGCCTAGGGCATTGATGGACAAATCGATTCGGAAGCGACTAGACAATCGTCAAAGGCTAGGGATTTATGCCAAGCGACAACCCAGCCATTAGGCTCTTTAATACAGCCCAAAAAAATTTCCAAACATCCCAGATACGATCTTTAAAGATTTTGACTTCAAAACACCAAAATGTGGAAAGTTCACCAAATCAATTCAAATCAAAAGCAAATGAACATGAAATAGATGTTAGGAATTCAAACCTAATAATAACGAAAGCTATGGACATAGATATGAGTTCAAGAACTCACTTTAAACTCAAAAAAAAAAAAATGAGAAGCTCTAAAACAAAGCAAGACCAATTCCTCTTTACTACACCCCTAGAATCTTCAATCTATTATCAAATGCAAAGTTTTTCCTAAGTTAGGTTATAGAAAATTCTGAAAATTGAAGAGTGATTGAGATGGAGAAGATGAAGAGGATGCTTACCTAAGCTTCTCCTTTATTTTGGAACATGAATTTGGATTTCCAAAGAGAACTAGGGCTTAGAAATTTCTAATCTCCTCTCTTTCCCCTAATTTTCCCATAGCTTGAATGTTAGGAATTATTACGAGCAGAATGAATCAAGAGCAGAGGAGTTAGTGTATTTGGTAAAGGAGTTTGGGTTCTCTTGTTGGGTTGGTGGGCTAGAACCAAACCTAAAGTCCAAATGAAAATACCAAAATCCTAATCAACTCCAAACATATCGATGTGTATACTCAAACAAGTTGTAAATGTTGTTTGAACTCAATGAAAGTGCTCCTGAGTCCGGATTCAACCGTTTATAAAATGTCACATTTTAGACTCTAAATTCAACTAACGGTGTTATATTCAAAAGATATATTTAAATATATAATCGTAAATACGCGGGTTGTTACAAGTAATATATATGGACCAAAATATAGGATATCGTTAGAGGGTGTTCTATTATTTTATATTTTATTTGTGTGTTTGTCATAAAAAAGGAGGGAGTACTGAAGAAACATATCTATGGCGGTTTGATGATAAGAGCCATATCATAACTTTTTGATGATAACAAATATATGGCAATGCCACTAATGTGTTACAGGAGTTATTATAGGTATAGTAGCTAAAGTAGTGAGGATATAATATACAAAATGGAGAAATATCGAAGCAAAAATCAAATGTGGAACATCAATAATAGTGGACTGGAGTACGTGTATTCAAAAATATATAATAAAGTAATCGAATCAATTGGAGTCAAATAGAGAATCGAAGGACAAAAAGGTTATAAGGTGTAAATGCGTCAATATTAGGTATTCTTAGTAATGATTTTTTAAAACCACCTAAGTAATCTCTAAATCTCACAAAACTTCACCACAACCTTCTAAACATTTCCTAGATTTATCATAAATCTTTTTCTGGATTTTTTGGAAGCTAATAATGATCATGAATCAGAAAATGTGCATGAAACACTGGCTACAAAATGTTGGCAAAGAACTGGCTTGGAGTATTATTTTAGATAAAAAGGAAACTCTTTATTTCAAATCTTTGCTCCTCTTCATCTAATCATTATTTCTCTTCAGTGATGATTGGAAATAAAATAGAAATAACTCTTCTTTATAGATTTATGATTTCCATATATAAACGTAAGCGAATACCATTGTAAAGGCAGTTTCATTCCTCTTCATATTCCTATGATCTCTACCTTAATACTCAAAGTTCTAATTTGTGATCCCTTGCCAACTTTAAAGAAAAAAATTATACTCAAACTCTACAATCCAAATCCAAAAGTTTCAAAATTTCGCTTTCTAAACCAAAACCACTCCATCAACTCAATTGTTTAAGTGGTTTCGGAACTTGTAAAAGTATTAGAAAGGAAAATCAGTGTTATAAACACATTGTCGCAAACTTCAATATAGGGTTGAAGTTCAATAACATACCTTAGGCATAGTGGGTAAGCTTGTGGTCTTCAAATCAAGTAGTGCTGCAAGGCATATTCCTCTGAGTGAAGTGAGGGTTAGTGAAAAGCCAGAAAAGAGGACTAGACATTGGATTCGAGATCTGAACTAAAATAGAATTGATTTTGTGATTTTATGTCCGATGCAATTATATTTATACTTAATACTGTGATTACAACGGTTCAATTCTATACTCATATTTGCTCATCATCGATCATGTACATAGCAACTTACAAGTGATATTTATTGCAGCTATGTGAAAAATAAGAATTTTTATTATAGATGATTTTTCTAGATATACATAGAAAATATTTTTAGAATATAAAGGTGATGCATTTGAGGTTTTTTTTTTGCAAAATGAACTCAAAAATTGAAAAATCTAGAACATTAAAATTGCTAAAAGTGATCATAGTGACGAATATGGAAATGAATTATTTAAGGATTTTTGTATTATGAAAGGAATAAGTCATAAATTCTCCTTTCCTAGAACATCTCACAAAATCAACGTTGTAGTATGGAAAAGCAGAACACTGTAAGAAGGTGTTAGAACATTATTAATTAGTGGTTAATTACGAGTGAATTTCTGGACTGAAGCAGGGTCTATGGCTTGTTGTGTCCTAAATCGTATCTCTATAAGATCATTAACTAAAAATACACCATATGACTTATTATTAATAGAACGCCAAACATTCCATAATCTAGAATTTTTTGTTAAAAATGTTTTACACTAAAAACAAAAGACAATTTAGGAAATTTGATCTGAAAGCCGATGAAAGTATGTTTGTCGGATATTCTGAAAGAAGTAAAGCTTATAGAATATTTAATAAAAAAATCAAATACTGTAGAAGAAACTCTATACGTGTCTTTTCATGAAAATTATAAGACAAGTAATGATGAAGATGAAGTGGTTTCAATAGACCAACCAACTAGTTTAGAAACATCCCCTCAAAACAAAAATGCGTTAATTAAAATCACCACCTCATATAATAAGAGATCATCTAGTCAAAAACGTAATAGGTGAAGTTAATATTAGAGTTAAAACAAGAATTAACCTAAAACAAACGTGACATGTTGCATTTACATCTAATGTAGAACGTGAAATATTAAAGAAGCATGTAAAGATAATTTTTGGATTTTAGCCGTGTAAGAAGAACTAAATTAATTTGCACGGAAAGACATTTAGGGAGTTGTTTTCAAGACCAAACCATCAAATCGTAATTGATACAAAATGGGTATTTAAATATAGAGTAGATAAAAAGGTAATATAATGTGAAATAATGCTAGATTAGTAGCTCGGCGGTATAATCAAGAAGAAGGAATAGATTATAAAGAAACTTTTGCCTCGGTCGCAATATTAGAAGCTATTGGAATTCTTTTAGACTTTGCATGTCACCATAATTTTAAGATTTTTCAAACGAATGTTAACATTGCATATATGGAGTTATAACCAAAAAACGTGATTGTAGAGTAACCACCTCATTTTGATTTCCATAGCATGTTTTTAAAGTTAAGAAAGCACTTTATAGTCTTAAACAAGCACTACATGCTTTGTATGATATATTGACAATTTATCTTTTTGAATCAGATTTTAAAATTGGTAAATTGATTCTGCTTTATTTATTAAAAGTGAAATGATGATATTTTTCACAATACAAATATATGTAAATGATATTATTTTTGGTTATACGAGTGAAACATTTTGAAACGAATTTTCAAATATTATAAAAAAAGAACTTGAAATGTCAAATATAGGTGAGTTAAATTATTTTCTTGGCTTACGAATTAAACAATTAAAAGGTATAATTTTTATTTATCAAGAAAATATTATAACGATTTATTAAGTTGACTTAGATTGGGTATAGTTTCTAGTAAGCAATCACAGATGAGTAAAAGTCTCCAGCTTGGAAAATATGAACCAAAAGTTATATAGAAGTATGATTGGTTCCCTATTATATTCGATGGCTAGTCGACCCGATGTAATTATGAGCATACATTTATATGCACGATTCCAAATGGATCTTCTAAAATCTCACTTAATTGTAGTAAAATGAATTCTACGTTACTTAACTACCACAAGAGATTATTGTTTTTACATCCAAAAGAATATCCTTTGAAAATATGTCCCACAACGTTGCATATTTCGGTTAATCAAAAATAGATCAAAAAATGTAGAAGGAAGGGAGTTGGTGATGACTTGTTGGAGATAACAAATGATAAAGTAAAGTGTTGGATTGAAAGAATATTGGGAGGAAGAATTAGTTAGAGGCAAAGGTGAGTACTCATACTTTCACTAATTAATCTTTAAAATTATTCCAAGTACAATGACATGCAAAGTTAATATATTAGATTTTTGATATGTTTGATAACTTGGATGATAATGTTGTTACTTATATGGAGGTTAAGATGGTTGATAAATGATAATGGAAATGGTTAGTAATTAATAATAGTTAATTTAATGAGAATAAAATCCTTATAAATATGTGTATGGAAATTATTTAGTCTCTTAATGATTTAAGATATCTAAAATGGTTGAAAATGATATTATAGTAATATAGTATGATAATATGAAATGAAATGAAAAATAAATTTGAAATATGATTATATTGTTTAAAATGAGTTTAAAATGGTTTAGAAATGTTTTATAAACATATAAAAGTGTTTCCATGAAGTTTTAAAAGAATTTGAAAAACAAAATTAGGTGCGTCAAATAACGGTAGTTCGCGATTTCTCGCTAAAGATTTCAAATGAGTATACGAAATAGAATATAGTTCGGAATTCTTCGAGAAACAAAGTTTACAAACTATTATATCCATATTTTTTAAATGGACAAAGAAAAATCAAAATTCCTTGTAAATTTTTGAATATTAGTAAAACAAGTTCTTAGAAAAATCACGGTCTTACAGTTTAAAACACATATTCGTAATTTATTCAAAATGAATAATTTGAAATGTTTAAAAAAATATCAAATAAATTTAAAAAATCTTCTAAAGTGTTTTAAAAGATATTTGAGTCATAAAAATGAATTTCCAAATGATAGAAAAGTCGGTTTTATCTAATAAGCCTTTAAAGCACTATTCGCAGTACTTTTTATAGCAGTTTTTATAACTTTTAAAATATGGATTTAAACTTAAGTATTCTTACCTAAATCTTTTATAAGTGTTTAAAATAATGATTTTGAAATTTTATAAATCTTTTCTAAAAATGAAAGGAGTATGTGGAAGCGACTAGTACATTTGTCCCGACAATAAGATCTAGAAAGGTAAAACTAGGTGTGTAATTATGGTAGGGGATAAAGCAACTAGTGACCTAAACTTACCTACCCTCTGTCTTCCCTTTATAGGATAGGGGTGGAATGAATCGAAAGGAAAGCCTGAATGCCCTAAAGTAATGTTTTGCAATACGAGATTTAAATATATTATTTGGAAATATTTTCCTTGTTAACAGGTGAATTGATTTAGAATTATTCCAAGTTTAAAAAGGTTTAAACTTACCAAATGATTTGATAAATGAGGCTTAATGGTTACATATACTTTGAAAAGGCTAAAGGAAGGGTTTGATGAATATATCTCTAAGAGAAATCGAATTTAAATAAAAAAATTAATAAATTGAATGATGTGTGATAATCGCCTATTTGCCTAATTGCATTTGTATTGATGATTGGCTCGAAGGAGCCAAGGTCGGATTGGTATTTAAAAACCACCTCAAAACAATGTATATGTTTGGAAGTGAAGAAATGTTAAAGAAGATGATTATTGAAGACTGGGGATTTTTAGAATGTAGGGATTGATGTGACGAGTCCTAGGGGTTTAACCGACATTATATTTTTATGGTAGTGGTATCTTCATTCTGGAAATCTTGGTTGTATTGAAGACCAAAGATCTTCATAGTGGAAGGACTCCTTGTTGAGATTCTTTGGGTCCCTCCCAATATAGAGATATTTATTTTGGCAGTGGTCCTATTTGTTTTATAATCTTCGTAATGCAAGGACTACTCCTACTGATCTTAAGGGTGATTCCCAAAAAAAGGATGTGGTAGGAGGAGTGCCTTTGGTTTAGTTTAGTCCCAAAACAAACTTATATGGACGAATGTCTGACATTGCATTTCTAGGATCATAATTTTGACTTTTACAAACATACATCTGCTAGGTGGAAGAGAAGGTATTCTTAGCTTAACATCATTCTCTAAGATGTATGAGCTTGGAGGTTATATGTTTTACGGAAGTCGATAGTGATCGAAGGAATGACAGTGTGGCATTCAAACTGGAATGTGCTTTGTGGAAGAGAAAAGCATGGCTTTGTGAATAGAATGTGTGGCTTTGTTAATATTTAGTGTAGCCTGATGAAACTCACATCCCGAAGATGATATCGATAATTGTGTGTTCTGTAGGACATATATTCACAGGCTATCGGTTGTACAAATATGGGGGTGTCCACTGGAATCTGGATCCTCAAGGGATTTACTTCAAAATAGCGGCTTTGTTATTTGAAGCAATATGGATATTGGATATTGGTAGTGTAGCAAGTGCAATTTCAAGTGACTTGTTTGAGAAAATCGATAAAGGCACCATGCGAACTATGTTGTTGTACATAGATCGAAGGAATATGCCACCAATTCCCTATCATGTTGGAAATCCAAGTGCAATACGAGCTTTACGAAACCAGTTCTTTTCCCAAACGAGCTCTAATGCTTTGCAAACATTTTAGCTACCCCTTTGGTATCATATATTCCATTTAGGTATTCAGTTGACCTAGAACAAATATATAACCATGGACTTAGTCCGAGTATTGATACTTTCATTGTGTATATATTTATTTGAAAAGTGTTTTAAAACTAATGTCATTAAGAATAATATCAAATGTTTTTGATATAAAGAATTTTAGTTATCATAAGATAAAAACATGTCCGTATTTATGTATGTCCATGGTCTTATGAAATACCCTACTTTTCAGAGGTTTTGATTGAAATCAGAATTAAAAATGTTGAGTATCTCATGCTGGTTCTGCAAGCCTGATCCGGGTATTTTTAATTCCTAGCAGATCAAAGTAGTTTCAGGTTTAGTTGAAGATGCTTGTGCTTTCCAGAGGAGAGCTGGAGATCTTCATTTATTTATGAATGTTATTGTAGTTGATTTTACCTTTATAGGGACAGAGGGTTTATAACATTCTAGGGTAAATCCAAATTAGACCCTTATATTTCATTCAAAATTTTCTAATATAAAGATTGTATATTGAAATAATATATGGTATTCCATTAATGCGAGATCTTTTTCTATCTTTATTTTCTTTTTCCCCTATCAACCAGGCTTTCCGGTGCTTAGATTTACATCACGAGAATGTATTAGTGCTGAATTTCGTGGTTCGAAAAACACATTCATTACAAGTATTCTTTCACAAATAGTTTATAAATATTTTTAAATAAATAATTAAGTATTTTTTAAATGATTTGGAGTTTTATAGTTTATTTTAAATGTTTTAAATAAATGATTTAAAGAATAGCTGTTAAAATCAAGTGATTTAAACTTGGCTCTAAAAGCCAATGAGTACATAGGATTTTTCTATTCATAAGATTAAGATGTGAGGTGCTAAATTAGGAAGATTTCTGGAGGAACCGATGCGTTGTCTCACCTGGCTAACTTCCTAGGCATGGAAAAGATACGGTTGAAAGTCGAAAATGAGACAAGTATAAAAGATTCAAATTTACAAATTTAATTTAATACAACATGGAATGTGGAGATGATCTTCTTATACTTGGTATCGAATTTCGAATAGGGAACATTATGCTACCAGTCTGTATTTAAAAGGTGATTTCACCATTATTCGACGGATGGTAAAGGTTGAATACGAAAATTGATGTTGAGTAGAATTAGTATAATTTCTATTGACCCTTTTTAACTCTTCCATTATGACTTACGAAACTGAATTGGTATTAACCAAAGTTAATTTGAGGTGTAATGATTCCATATATAAAAAAAAGAAATGCTTTAAAGATATATATCTCTAGAAGATGTTATTAGGGAAGTAATTAATCAAATGATAAGCACCTATTTGTTTAATATTATTTTATCAATGATTGATTCGAAGGAACCGGGGTAGGATTTGAGTGGCTCTTATCCGAAAACTACTTCGAACCAATTTACTTATTCGAAGTAAAAACATAGAATGATAATAAATAAAATGAAGGGCTGCTTGTCACTGACCCTCGGGGGTAATTTCATATATCATATAAATGTGGCAGTTGAATCTTCATTTGATATTTAATGAAAGGATTGCTTGCTACTAATCCTAGGGGTGATTCCCGACTGGATGTGGTAGGAGAGTTCCTTTAATTTATCTTGTTTCTGGATAAATTGTATGGACGAATGTCTGACATTGCATTTCGAGAATACATTAATTGATCTCTATAAGCATATTAAATTGTTATTGGTGGAGAAAGCAACTTCTCTTAGCTTAACACCCTTTCTTGAGACGTACGAGGTCAGGAATTATATGTTTTTTGAAATCAATTGTGTGATTATGGAAGGTATTCAAAAGTTAAATATGTGCTAATAATGGTAGACACTGCCTTAAGCCTCGCACCCCAAAAATGACAAAAATAAGGCAGAAGCTGCAGGGCTATATGGGTTGCGCCCAATAGGAGATGTCATCACCTTTCTAGATACCCTCTACAATATGAGTTGGTATGTATGATTTGGAATGTGGTAAGGGTTGGGAATGACCAGGGTGACGACATATTCGGTACTATCAAGAAAGTGGTGGGCCGGTCCTATGTTGGTTATGGCGCCCAATATCTAAATACTAGGTACATCACTCTGGAGGTGTACTGTATATAAGGTAGTGTCTTACCTTTTCATTGTGTGGAAACAGTTCTCCAATGAGTGCCTTCGGACATAGTTGCAAACCTATTATGCCGTTAAATATAAACAGTGTAACAATTCTGGCTATTTTAATATATTTATTTGAAAAATAAATTTTGTTGAAGGTCATTAAAATTAATATTACAAGACTTTACATAGTAAAGTTTTTGATTATCATAAGGTTAAAACCCGTTCGATGTTTATGTGTGACGTGATCTTATGTGATACCCTTGTTTTCAAAAATCCATATTTTGAGTTTCTCACACAAGTCCTATGACTGGTTCGGAGTTTATTTCCCTTTCCTTGAACTACAGGTGCCCTATTTTTCTAGGCAGCCTAGTAATTGTGTTTAGTTAGAAGAAATCAGAAAGAGCTTGGAGCATAGAGTTAGAAGACTCTTAAGTAGATTATTTCCTCTTTTTCAATATACTAGTGTACTATTGTATTCCACATTTACAAGGATAAATATTTATAACTTTCCATGTTTAACACAAATAAATGCATTTAAAATTTCCGTTGTAAAGTTCTATATATTGAAATAATATATGTGATTCCATTTATGTGAGATTCTATTGTTGTTGCATCTTCTATCTTTATTTTCTTTTTACCCCAAAGATCCGATTTCCAGCACTTGAATTTGTAGCATGTGAATTCCAAGGACGTATTTCTTCATAAACCTTTCGTCGTTACCCTGGATGTGCTTCAACTTGTTCAAAACTCTTATTATTCTTTCGAAAAGGTCATTAAGTACTTGCTCACACCTACTTTGACTTCTTCATCCCCTTCTGAAGGTAAGAACACTCTAGATACTAGAGACAGAACCTTCGACTCCTTCGAAAGGATTGATGCTAATGAAATTTGATGATTGTATCCCCTCGACTCTTTCGAAAGGTTTGGGCTGGGTTTCTCTTCACTTGGTCTTGCCGATAGACCTTTCGTCTAAGCTAAAAGGTTGATTTTTATTGTAATGGTGCTATCGAAACCAAACCTCCTTTTTCCTTGAGTGACTTAGATCCTGCAACCTTCTACTAATAGGTGTTTAGTTGTTTCCTAAGTGATGAAAGTGGCTCCAACCCTTATGAAAGGCTATGTATGCTTTTGAAAGTGGTTGATTTCTTGAAAAACTTCTCCGGCGTGTATGTATTGAGTCAGAAAAAAATGCTTGTGTGGTTTAGGATATATGGCTTCGAAAAATAGCCTTCAACCTTGTCGAAAGCTCCATTTAGGAAGCTATGATTATTTAGAACATATTGGTGCTTTCTGATATTTCCTGATGCTCTCGTGACCCTTCTTTCATACCTTCGCTCTTTTGAATATTTTATGGCTTAACATTTAGTGCATCCCTCCACCCGATATGAAAGAAGCTTTTCCTCTTTAGGACAAAACTCTAATGGATTCTCTTCTTTACTTTCTGTAAAATAGATGACAAACCCTATTAGTTATAACTTTGTTATAAGCCCTTAATGAGTAATCTTAAATTTATGAAGCTAATTTAAGATGTCGTTAAGGTAATATTTTTCAGATTAATTTCTCTGTAATGACCATAGTTAAACTTCCTTTAGAATGTGGAGTAATATCACCTAATTTGCAGATATCGGTTCAAATAAATGAACCATAGCGGAAAATCAATTACGGACCCATGATATTTCTTTCTTGAGTTAAACCTTTTCAACCCGTAGGAATCAATTTCATGCTATTAGGGACTTTTCCTTGTCCCTCTAAGTTTCCTTCGTTTTCAACCTTAAACAATTGATTGGTAATTCTCATTTAGTGAAAAAATAGAAAGTAGTTTAGTAATGTTTCCATTTGGTATCATGAAGATCTCTTATTGATATCAAATTTTAAATTCAATGGAAAATTCACAAGTCATCATAAAATTCAATAGGAAGATATAGAATTTATAAAGTTAGGTGTCCAGTAAAGGTCCCATAAGGAAATCGAAGATGTGAAATCCATAAATTGCCATCAAATTCCACAAATTAGTTTTAAAGTCCATGAAATTTATCAATTGACTGAAGATCGTTCAAAATTCAATGATAAATCCAGGCATAGAAAATCCATAAATCATCAGGGAAACCCGCAAGGAAATTTCAAAATTTATTCGATCAAAAATCCAAATACTGATCATCAAAAACCTCAATAATGGTAATATAAAATATGAAACTAATGAATCATAACAAAAATGATAAAGGAAACACAAGATTTTTGTATAATCAGGGACCTGAAAATCCAATAAAATAGTAGGGAATAGGAAACTCATAAACTCTCATCAACATCAAAAGGAAAATACAAGTCTCGGCAAATCACAAAATAGGCTAGAAACCATCCAAATTCTGCCATGGAAGTATACAGAACCAAATTTGTGAATTATTACGAAGACCGGCAAGGAAATTTGAAATTCGCTATATCAAAAATCCAATAAGAAATCATCCTAAATCCATTAAGAATGCAAAAATTCACAAACCACCATAAAGATTCACAAGGAAATCTCAAAAGTCATTATATCAGCAATCTTATAAAGGATTATCAATCACCTAATAAGGAAATAAAAAATTCATAAATTATCAAGTAATTTCAGAATTCGTCAATTCAAAATCGCAATAAATATCATCCAAGAATTCCAATAGGAAATATAAAAATATATAATTCGTCAATCGTCACAAAAATTAGTAAGGAAGCATAAATTCCATTAAATTAGGGAATTAAAAATTCAAAAATAAAAAATGTGATCTAAAACCCGTTCATTCTTATTCAAAACAAGATGATCAATGGAAAATTCGTAAATTATCATAAAAACTACATAAATGAGTTAAGAATTCACTAAACTCGAAAACTAATAAGATCGTCAAAAATTTAATACGGAAATCGTAAACACAAAATTCCAGAATCATTATAAGAATCGACAATGGAATTTTGAATTCACAAAACTAGAAGTCATAAATCCAATAAGCATATTAGAAATGGGATATCTTCGAATCATCATAAAAACTCATCAGGGAGATCAGGAACTCATTAAACCATGCAACTAGTAAGAAATCATCACGAAAATTCAATGGAAAGAAACTCAATATCAGGAATTCATAAACCATGATAAGTGACTAATAGGGAAATTCAAAATTCATGAAATCAGAAAATCAATTTAAAAAACTTCATGAAAATTCGACAAGAGAATCATGGGTATGAAATCTATAAATCATCATTGAAAGCAATATGGAAATTTAGACTTCACAAAATCCAGAATGAAAGTGCATCACTAGATTTGGTGAAACTCAAAATTCATGAAACCAAAAATTCATCCAAAGTCTCGTCGGGATCGCATCTGATGAATTAATTATTCAAAACTCCATTCAATATAAGTACGAAGCCATATATATGTCTAATAATAATATATTTAGAAGATATCAAATAAAAGATAGCTAAGTTTCTCTAACCTTAATTCTGAGGCTATTAACAGGAAAGTTTCCTGTTAAATAACATGTCACTCTTAAAGTGCCTATAATTTAGTAGTACACGTGTATATGTATTTACATATATAATAGACTCTTCAATCCAATCGGTCACTTTATCTCATAGACTCAGAAGTGGCTTTCTTAATCTGCTTTTGGAGTGAAGTACTTTATCTTAAATTTTTCATCCATTCCATTCCTTTGGTTTTCATGTCAGTCTTTATTTTTTTTTCCATGTTATGGATCCCTTCTTCCATTTTCTGGTCTCATGCTTTTTTGTGAAACGAAAGTTTCTAAATCCTTTGATGTAGGAATCATTTTTCTATGAATGGAAGTTATGTAATCATTAGGATATCCTTTACTGATGTGTGTATCCTTTTCTAGGTTTCCAACTTTCATTCATATGACAGATATATCCCTTTCCTTAACCCTTTATTCCCTTTGGTTTTGACTTTTGGTTTTGAGTTACAGACACCTTTATCGTTACTCCTTTACTTGGAGCCACCACTGGGCTCGGATGTCTTAGTTCATTCTATGATGAACCTATGTCTTGGCTTGGACGTCTTAGTCCTTAGTTAAATAGGCATCTCTCTGGGATTGGACATCTTAGTTCATAGTTTGATGAGCCTCTCTTTGGGCTTCCCTTGTCCTAGAGGGACATTGTGCATATTTA
This sequence comes from Allium cepa, assembly GCA_030765085.1. Lineage (NCBI taxonomy): Eukaryota > Viridiplantae > Streptophyta > Magnoliopsida > Asparagales > Amaryllidaceae > Allium > Allium cepa. The sequence continues at coordinate 743,085,490 of CM060931.1, read as the reverse complement.
GTTGTCCATCCTCTAGAAGGTTGTTGATGGGTGCTCATCCTGAACCTCCCCTAAGGGGTGATATGGACGTTAGGGGTTTTATCCCTCCCCTAAGGAGGGGCCTTTGGTAAGGGCTTAAGAAGATTTTTTTTCCTTTCCTCCAGAAGGTGCCTTTGGTATGGGCTTGAGAGGATTTTGGATTTTCCTCCTGAAGGTGCACTTGGTAAGGGCTTAAAATAGTTTTTTCTCATAGTGGAAATACGAGGCTCAAATAAAAGTCTAGGAGGTCATGATTCACGAACCTATAGTTTTTATGTAAGTACAGGATTTCCAAATATGAGTTTTTTTCAATAAGCTTTTGATGGCTCTTTAAAAACTTTTTCTTGAGAAAGTATGTGTAGGCTTCTCATTGCCGATAGTTTGTAGAAAACTTAAAATATTGAGATCGCTTGGTTGGAAATCATTTGTGTGCAATTACTAATGCTATATAGTATCTTTGGAAAGGATGCTTAAGGAAATCCTTGGAATAGATAAGTACTTATTTTCCCAAGTTGCACGTTGATTGAAATTATTTTTTCTTTGAAGACAGGTTTGGTAAATTTATTTTGGTGAAATAATTTGTCAAAAAATGGAATTGGAGTATACAGATTTCTTCTTCAAATAGATTACCATACCTTGGTAAGTATTTCTCTGTAGTAGAATGGTCTATTTATAGGTTTTTCCTCTGAAATTGGTGAAGGATTGATAGTAGGCTAAAGTTTCACGAGAACGGATCTTTGTATTATGTTGGCTCCAATATTGGTAATCACTTTGTATCAGGCATTAGAGCTATCTTTCCAAGTAGCTTATAGTTTGTCGTGCTCTAAGAGTGCGTTGGGTGCTTTGGACAGAATTTTTTTACCTGTAATTGCCCTTGAATTTCAATTAGTAAACGGTCAATGTATAACACAAATCTAAGCATGAATGAAAGTACAAATTGAGTTATAAAGATATGAAAAGAGAGAAAGAGTTCATTGTTGAACTAAAGCTATGAAACTTTATGACATGATATGATTCTGTATTTTGTATTTGCTATATTGATCTCCTCAAGGGGTCTTTCATGTGTTATTGATGAACTCTTTTAAAGCTCCTGACATGATCATCTTCAGAATCATTCTAGCCTACTCATGAAACTCATCGATCTTATGCCCATTTGCCTTGTGATAATCGCAATAAACTTCACCTTTCTCAGGCTCTGGTCGTATTTGTTTTCTTTATATAGTTGAGAAGCTTTCATCATCCTTTACTATTGTGAATATATGACAAAAGTGGTTCATTTAAGGTTACATAGTTACATTCTGGAATTTTCTTCCAAATCCTTTCACCGCTTTTAGGTTTATGTTCGGAGTGATCAGATTTAGATCTTTCTTCTTTCATGCCTTGTCGTGATCTTTTCCTATTATGGCCCATTTTATCTAGTCGGATAAATTTGTCTACATGTGAATAAAAGTATCATAGATCTTTGCATCAACTGATATAGAGGTCTTTCTAAAAAGGGATTTGTTCAATTAGCCTTGATCAGATTGATAGTAACTTGTTTCTATCGGTTGCATTTTATGCTTTTAATGCTTCAGTGTTGAACCTCTTTAAATACTTATTTATTGGTTCTCTCGGTTTTTGTTTCATTGTAGCTAACAGGTTAAAGCTCATAGTTTGATCCTTGAATACATAAATTTGTGTCACAAAGTCATAAGTAAATTGTTCCCAAGAATAAATTACCTTCTCGTGATAATTCCTACACCATTGATAGTTGCACCTAGAAAAGCAATTGGGAAAAGTTTGCATCGATCTGACCGAGGAGCATTATACAAGTTCATCCAATTTTCAAAAGCTGTAAGGTGATCATCTGGATCAGTGGTTCCATTATACTTCAGTGGGGGAATTTGAATGTGAGAAGCGATGTAAGCTGCCATAATTTTTTCGAAAAAGGAGCCTTTTATAGGATAACATATTTTCTTAATTCTTTAAATATATTTTTTATTGCATCTTCTATGATTTGGTTGTGAATGTTGTCTTGATGGCCTTTACTATTTTCTATTAATAAGCTATTCTGCTGCTCAATTGTTCTCTTAGCTGGACCTTCTTGATTCTCGTATTGATCTTCATATTGAAGTCGTGCTTCATCTTCTCCTTCCACAATCCTTAATGATTCTTGAGATAGAATCCTTTCGAGAAATTCTTGCATTGCTATCATTTGTTGTTGTATATTCTGAACTCTAATATCATTGTTTATCAGGGTTGAAGGCTACCCAATCATTGTATTTTCGAAGTCAAAGTTTAGGATTATATCATCCTCCAAAGTTAATTATACTGTATCTTTTTCACTGTTGTTATTCTTTGCGGTTTCCATTTTCTTCTTTCGAATGAAGAACCCTAAGCAATTAACATGTAATGAATGATTAACCACAAGATCGGAGGTTCGGGCCCCTTCTTCTAATGCCAAAATGTTAACAAGATTTCATGTCAACACCCTAAAATAATGCTATGAAGGATAGATTTCTTCTTTGGAGAACAACGGGCATGAAACCTTTAAGGATTACCTTTCAATCTAACCTCATTAGTTGATAAATCCTGCATCAAACCTTTCAAAGTCGTCGAAAGGTTTAAAACCGAGGCTAGGTGTGCTTCCGACTTTGTTGAATTTTCTTGAAGTCTTTCATACAGTCTTTCCTTTCTGATTAGGTTAAGTTTTCCTGAATTAAGTTCTCAAGAGATAGGCTTCAATCTTGTCGAAAGGTTATGGAGATAGCCTTCCTTGAAATAGGATAAGAAATTAGTTACTTCGGTGAAAAGGTAGTGCTTTCAACCTTGTCGAAAGGTTTGATCACTTATATTAAGTAGGTTTCAACCTTTTAGAAAGGTGTAAATAGTACAATCAATGGTTTTGGAAGGTTTAAGTAAATGCTAAGCCAATAAAACTGTCAGCCTGGCTGAACGGTTTAGATTGTAGAGTTGAGAGCTTCGAAGGATTGTAGTAGTTATTTGTAACAGAAGTCTTGTCGACCCTGTTGGCAAGAACCTTTCGATGAGGTGGGACGTGAAAAATTAAGGTTAAGCCAACAAAGGTTTAAGCGAACAGTAAAGTAATTAACAAAGTTTAAGACTTCTCTCCATATCCAATAAAGAGCTTAATTTTATTAAATTTCCTAAATTAGCACCCAATTAAGGTTACAATTCTTTTACTAAGATGTTGCGAGATTAGATTGAGAGAAATCGGATTCCCCAGCTGGACCCACTTGGATCTTATTTATAGATGCAAGAGGCCCTCCTTTTAATTTCATGCTCTTGACATCTCCCTTTTATATGCCGCCTTAAACCCTTATTCTTCATCAAAAGTTTACTTTTTTTATCTACTAGTATGAACCTTCCGCCTTTCCATCCATCTTTAACGAAGGGTTAGTCTTCTTTGTACAGTTATGAACCTTTCGACCTTGTTGCAAGGTTTCTCTTCTTTTGGTTATTGTAACGATCCTGAATTTTCAAGCTAGATTTAAATTAGTAATTAATTTAATTTTGAAAATTAAATTGTGAATTAATTTGATTTTTTCTAATTTAAGTGAGATATTCGTTTGTTTATTTACTTATGAATACAAATTGATTATAAATTGGATTCTTGAAATTGAAATGCAAAATGTAAAACAAAAACAATAAGTTATATTTAGACAATATTAACAATGTAAATTTTTACAAATAGATTTTTAATATAAATAGAAATTGTTATATATAAATTTTGGAAGAAACTATGATTTGTAAATTTGAAATAAAGTATTTCAAAATGTTTAAATTAAAATAAACCTTATAAATATTAAGCATAAGTATAAATAATGATTAAGCGTAGCATTTGATAGTTTAAGTTTTAAAATAAAAGAGAAATTAAAATATGCAATTGTGTTAGAAATAGAATTAAATACTTAAGTTTAAAATTTATAACAACAACAAGGCAAAAGTCTATCATATACACAAGCAAGACAAAGACAAAATAACAATACATAACATAAGTATGTAGGCTGTAAACAAGTTAAATATGCAAGTCTAGGACAAGCAAAAGAAAAGAAAGCACTTAGGCATGTAATGCCATTACGTCTAGTACACCATATAGTATGCATCAGCCATGCCTTGTATTGAACAAAACAATATCTTATCACCTGTACAACTCATTTTTTATATATATCAAGCTTCTCCTCATTTCAGTCGAGCTGACTAAAACCAGAGTAAACATCATTTCATATTTAAAAACAACAAGACAACTTGAACGACAATTCAACCGGACCAACCAGAGATCAAAGGAGCAAAATTTCAATGGGAAAATCAAAGCCTGTTTCAATAAAAAGCTCTGTCCATTGCATATACGGGTGAGTAACTGTAATGACCTAGAATTTCTGTAAATTAAAATTCGAATATTTAATTAATTTTAAATATTAATATGTGAAATTAAAAAGTCGAATAAATTTTATTTCGATTAATTGGATTTAATTGGACAACTAAATCGATAATTTAATATTTAAATTCCAGAAATAATTGAAAATTGGGTTTAAAATGATTAAAAATGATTTTTAAAATTTTATTTAATCATATTGGAGTTATACTGATGTTATAGAACTTTTAAAATTGAATTAAAAGTTAAATTGTGAAAATTAAATATTTTAATATTTAATTGACGAGTTAAAATAGCCATTTTTCAAACAGTCTCGGATTTTGACGAAACTAGTTTCATCGGATCAGTAATGTGATATTATTGTAAGATTTCAAATTTCGTATCAATTGGATTTACCGTTTGTCCGGGGCGAGCCAAAACGCAAAGAATATCGTTTAATCGGTTTAATTTAAAATGGATCGTTTGTTGTCGTAACTCGCACAGATGATCGAATTAGCTTTCGAAACCTATTCCATTGTGTTCGGAACGTGGGGTAAACCTTAGAAACGCCGGTCACTGCGTGAGTTTTGGAGTTTGGAAAAATTGGAAATGAATAGTGATTTGGAGAAATTTTCTATACAAAAGGAACCATTATCTTCTAATTGGCCAAACCCCTAATTTCAATTCAGAGCCGCCGTTTTCAAAATCGATGGCCAGAAACTTCCTTTCTTTCCTCCTCAATAACTTCCAATCCGTCGATAATTAGCAAAAATCTTCAGCTAACAAATTGAAGACCACGAAGAGAGCTTTCAATTCATACGGAGTTGACGGGGTATGGCGGGATGTGGAGTGAGTAAGGGGGCCGCGTTCTCTACGTGTTCGGACACGTTTTCCAAGGCGAATACGAGGCCGAGTTCGTCGTCCCTCTGGCCAAAGGTGGAGTGTTGGCATGCGCACGAAGTGGGGGTTTCTGATCGAAGTATCTGTCGTCGTAGAGGTCGCGTCAATTTAGGGTTAGGAATGCTTTTGGGTTCGGCTTCGTTCAACCTGGAAGAAGAAGGAAATTGTGCGCGTACGGCCTGATGGGGGAGGGAAGGCCAGATCCAACGGCCCAGAAAAGATTTAGGTTTAAAAAAAAATTGTAAATTATTATATTATAATTCGTGTAACTTTAAAATATTGTATCTCCTTCATACGAGGTCGAAAACGCACGAAACAAGTTGCGTTGGGCTCGTATGGACGAACACTACGCAATGTAGCTGGTTTGGAGTCGTTTGGAGCTAGTGAAAATTTCGGGTTAAATTAAACGTCCTTTTAATTTTATTCGAAATAAAACGCTGCAACTGAATTGAAACCAAGGTGAGAACTTCTCACTCAATCGAATAGTTTCGATTTAAATTTTAAATAGTTAGATTTAAAATTACTTGATTGTATGTTTGAATGTTGATTGTTATCTATTGATTGTTAAATAGACATTACGCACCATTAGTAAGCGGAGGTTATTTATTAAAAACATATACCGCGAATATTTTACTTTGAAGTGAAATTGGTATTATGTATGTATTTGGAGTTGATTTTCCCGCATTATATAGCGGATGAGACCCTATTGCGCCGCCTATTAAGCGGATAATATTTTATAAATCCCATATACCGCGATAATTCCGTACTGGAACAGAATTGGTATTGTGCTAATGTTTGTGGATGCAGGGAAACAGGTTGGAGGGATCCAACTGGATTCCTCAACTATATTGATTTATGTACAGATACTGTGATATTTGTTGATTGTCATATACTGATATATGATGTCTTTGTTATCGTGATTGACTATTTGGTGTGTTGCATTATCGGATCCAATTTTTAAAGTTTTAAAATAATGATTTTAATTTTTAAAAAGAATTTTAAAGTGATTTTTGAAAGTATATGTTTTGCTAAATTTTGAATTGTTAAAATAAATAAACATTATAATTTTATTGTTATAAAAGTTATATTTCTGGAAATAGTACTTAAGTATAATTTTGGAGTCATATAAGTTTTAAATAACGTTTTGTAAATTATTAAAAGGATTGGTTTATTTAAATTGATATTTTTGAATTATTATAAATGGTTTATATAAAAGATTTCTAAGATTAATATTTATAAACAAAAAATATAGGAATTGTGAAACGAGTTTTATTAAGTGTTAAAATGAAGTATAAATGGATTTCACAAGTGAATAAAATTTATAGATTTATAAATTGTGAAGTTATGAAATGAATAGATTTTGTAAAATAAAAGATTTATAAATAATTAACCTTTAAATCGGATTTTGGGTATAAAGTTGAGTTATAAATTGAATTGGTTTATAAAAAAGGATTTTTATAAATCGAAGTTTTTTTTATAAATAGAAATGGAATTTATAAACATTGTTTATAAATCCGAAGTCAATTGAATTTGATAAATTTAATATAGAAGGTTATTAAGGGAGATATATTCGCAATTTCGGATAGCGAATCATCCTTGAAATAAAATGTGTAGAAAATATTGAATTTGGTTAGTGAAGTATATTCACGATTTTGGACAGTGAATATATTATTAAAGAAAATAGACATGTTTTTGGGAAAGTGATATTAATAAAATGAAGTTAATTGTGTCAAAAATGTTTAAAATGTATTAAACATCGAAATCATGGATTTCAACAATAATTGTTGAAATAGACGTTTTCGAGAAATAGAAGGAAATGGTGGACTATAACACTGTTGTTATAGTAAATGATTTCCGAAAGGAAATGTTTTCGTATAGTATTGGGATTTATATATCTATCTAAATTTCGAATCCCTATACTAGTGATTTTGGGTGGTCGTAACGATGTTCTACGCAACATTCGTTTTGGCCCAAATAAATGTGTTTAAGTGAATGTTTTCCTTAAAGAATGAAAGATATACTTAATTTCGATTTACATATAATGAATATTTTCCGAGTGTTGAAAATAAGTGGATTTGTCAATTACTTATTATTAAATAAGTATGGAAATGTTTTCCAATATGAAGTGAATATTTTGAGATTTTATCTTTTAAAGATAAATTGAAAATGAATATTAGAAATCGATTTGGAAATCGTATATTCATAGATATTTTGGAATTGTAAATTCACTATGGAATTTATAAAAGAAAGGGAAATTTGTTTAAAAATAAACGTTGATTTATTTTTGAAGTGTGGGAATAAATTTACGGATTTGGAACGTAAATATAAAGTAAATCGGTAAGGATTTATTTAATGGGTTTAAATGAACCATTTTGAAATGAAAGTATTTCCGCGTAAGGAAAATGTTTGAAATTTGTTTTCAAAAGTTGTAAAGGTGAAAAGTGATTTGAAAATTTGTTTTCAAATGTTGAAGTGTGGAAAATGTATATCTTGTAAAGATATTTTTGGAAAGTAAATAATTTGGAAAATTATTAGGTATCTGGTGATGTTGAGCATGCCTATTGATAGTTAAATAATGGACTATCAATATTTACCTTTAAATAGGTATTTGTTGGGAATTGCTTGAATTTGAATGCCACACTTATTTTTGAATTAGCGCTCACTATTCGGGTTAGCCAGGAAAGGACCTTGGGGTCGTATAGCCCATTCCGAATATATGATGCGTCGTTATGGATTGCATTTGATGACCGATGTTGAAGACCGGATATTCGTGAAAACGGAAGGATTACCGTCGAAGTTTCCTCATCAGCTGATCTCCGATATAGAAATTTATTACCCTTTGTGATGGGAAGTCCAGTCGTGATTAGTGAATATCCGGATTGCAAGGACTTCTTTGTAAGTGCCTTCGGTTCCGTTCGATCCCGGAACGAACTTGTATGGATGTGTCTCTGACGTTACAGTTTGAGATGTAAAGCTGGCTTCTATCAAATATATTTCCGTTGGTGGCGGAGAATTTATTCTCTTAGCTTAACACCCTTAGAGGTTATGTAGTTGATGGTTACTAGTGATACATTCCCAAATTGGTAATGTGGCATACAAAGTGATGTTGAGCATTTGTTGAATTAAAGTACAGCTTTTGTATAAAGCGTAGCTTTGTGATTTAGACTTCGTCAAGCCTCACAACCCGAAAATGGTCGAAACAGGAATGTTGCGGCAAGGTTTTTTTAGGGGTCGCACCCCTAAGGTATGTCCATTTTCTTCTGGATAGAGGTTGTGTCGTGGTATGGAGCCTAGATATTTAACCAATGTGGTTGCTGAAAATTTATTACTTTGTGGTTGTTGGTATTGAGGGTCCTCGGATAAAGGTCGGTAACAACCAGGGGATGGCATACTTTTTGTGTGGAGTTATCAACTTACAGCTTCATTGCACCCAGAAGCGTGTGGTAACTCGACCTTGTGTCAGCAGAGATCCGGTTAGGTTCTCGGGGCGTCTTTCCAGAGGCATACCCATTTCGGTGTAGGAAGTTCCTTTGCCTGACCATTTGTTGGAAATCCAATGAAACAATACGAACCCTGTACGGTTTTAGTTGTATAACCTGCCATGGAATGTGGCGGTAACCTGCTATTGATCATGGTAGCTATAGTAAGCATACGATAATGGTCGTATGTTGGCTAAGATTTATATTATACTTTCGAAATGGTTTCTACACTATGCACTAAAAATAATAAAAATCAAAGGATTCTGCGTAGTAAGTATATTCGACTATCATAAGGAGAAATCTCCTCCAATTCTGCGTTTGCATTGTGTGTGTGGCGGGAGTCCTTATGGTAGTTTCATTTTTCAAAAGCATAGCGAAATTGTTTTGATTTTCATTGTGGAACTAACTGTTTTAGTTCTCACACCAGTCCCATGACCGTCCTGGAGTTTATTGTTTCCTTCCTAAACTCTGGGTGCCCACCAATTTCCACATGGGCAGTCTAGAGTTAGGTTATCAGGATATTCTGGACTTCGGGAGTTGCTGGAGAAATCTGGAGGCAAGCTGGATGGCATGTCGTATTCACTAGTATATATTATTTCTTTTCCGCTGTTTGTTGTTGTTTGTTGTTGTACACTCTGATGATGTAATGTAATGAAATATGATGTAATGTAATAACTGATATAATTCTTTTGTTTAAAGATTATTCATTTATCTATTATATAATGTTCCGCTGCGATTGTGAGATTCTGATATTGTTCTGTTGTTTCTGTCTGTTCTGTTCTATCTTTTTCTCTCTTCTTCTATCTTCTACCTCTTCTTTAACCCTAACAGTACGGATTTCCGGCTTCGATTGCTCGGCAGTTGATACAGTGGATGTATTGATATTGGTTTTCGAGCGTCAAAAAGTCACGACGTCACAGTAACTGTTAGTAATTTTAAACTCAAATATATGTTGCCATTGTTCTGTATGTGTATATATATATATATATATATATATATAGACACACACACATATGGTATCAGTGTGAACATCTTCTTCTCTGTTTCTTTACAGGGTATAGAACAAAAAAAATTCAAAATTCAATTTCTTGTTTTCTAATCTATATCAGACTTTGGATCCTAAACGAAATAGGTGTGTTTAGGCATAGATGGTAATTTAAAAATAGTTTCATGGAATAAAAATGTATATAGAATGAAAAATCCAATTTTTACAGTAAAAACTTTGTTTTCTGGAAATTTTGAATTTCATAAAATACTGATTCAAGTACATGGCTCGAATACTTATTGAAAGTTATGATTTTTAAGGTAGGTTTGGCGATTTTTAGTGATGGGAGTTAGAAGCAGTTTGTTTTTGTTTAAAAAATGGATTTTTACCAATTACTTGTGATCAATTGATTCGTGGATGTTGGGTTTGTTCGTGGAGATGGAGAAGCCTACGAAGATGCTTGGAAAAATGGTCGGAGGTGGCCTCGATCTCGGTGGCGAAAGCGGCGTTCGATTTTATTTAGTAAACCTAATTTTTCGAGGGGTTGAACATTTGGTCCCCGCGCCTCCTCTCATGCATCGAGCTGCATGAATTTTCGGGAGGAGTTAAGTAAGAGTGTGTCGAGTTCGTGGCCGGAGTCGTTAATTTTTTGTTGGTCGGCATTGGGTATACATGACGTTTTCAAGGTTTGTGGTGTGGTTCCATGCTTGTTCTAGGTTCTGATTTGAACTCGAATTCGATTCGAGCTATGGAGTGACGATCTGTTGATCGTGTTTAGATGTAAGGATGATCGTTGTCTTGAGATGATCATCATGGATGATCTGAAGTGGCGGCAATGTTGATGCAGGTGCACAATGATGAGGGTGCGTCAGCAGTTGTTTGGGTTTTGTATACTTGAGTTTCTCGAGTAATTCGAGTCTTAAACTCGAAGTAATTAGTTTTGGGCTCGAAGTCATCTGGTAGATGTCTCGAGTAAGTTAATTATAGGTTTTAAAACCTGCAAGTTTTAAAAAAAATTAAGCCTGGGTTTTAAAATGTGAAACAGATAATTAAACAAAGTTTGAAACAAAATTTAGTTTGGGTTCAAATGAAGTTTGAATTTCGGTTTTAAAATATAATATAAAGTTTTAAAATTTATATTATTTATAACAACTTTAAAAAGAGGTTTCAATATTTGAATTTAAAAAAAAAGTAAAGCATTAAATAAAACAGCGATTCAAACCTAAGTTTAAATCTGGGCTTAAAGCTAAATTTGAAATCTTAGTTTTGAAATAAAAGAAGATTTTGAATTGTTCTAAACAATTTTAAATGATGAAGTGAATTTTTAAATTGATTTAAATCTAAAATGAAATTGGGATTTTAAATTCTTTTAAAGCTTGATTTCTTTTAAAGAAATTAAGTTTGAACTTTTTCTTATATAAGTATCTTATATAAGAAATGAATGTTCTTTACATTTGTTTTAAGGTTTATAAATTTATTTAATTTTGGATAAATGTTTAAATGGTTAATCATTTTGAATCTTAAAATCAAAATGGAAATTAAATTTAAATTTAAAAGTGTAATGTTTTAAATATACACTTGAATGTTAATTAATCATAAGTAAAGGAAATGAATTATATAAGGGATAATTAAGGTTTTAAGTGATTTAATTAATAAGGTAATTAAAGATTGATTTATTCAATTCATAAATTAATTAATTAGATTAATTTATAACTAGAAATGATTAATTAATCTAAGGTAATTTTCTTAAGAAAGTAATTAAGGAAATGTTATTAGTTAATGAAGATAATTAACTAGAGATTATTAAGTAATTAATTTAATGTGATTATTTTTGATAATTTATTTGACTTATTAATTAAGATAATCAATTGTAAATTGTTAATTACTTAATGAAAGTAATTAAGGGGTTAGTTACTAATTGTAATTAATTTAGTATATTTTGATTAATTTAATGATAAAGATTAATTGGTAATTAGTGATTTATTGGTATAAGATGATTGCTTAATAGTAAGAAATTAAAGATTTAATTTCTTAAAATAATTCATTAAGGGGTTAATTAATTATGTAATTGGTCTAAAGGTTGATTTAATTAATATGATTAATTAAGAATAATTTAATTAATTAAGGTGATTGATAAATTAATTTATATCAAATGATTTGTAATTAATTAATCAAGATTGGATAATTAATTCATAAGTAATTAATTTACTTGGAAATAAATTGAGTTAATTAGGATTAAGTAATTAAATTAATCCTGCTTATAAATGATTATTGAATGCTTGATCTGACTTATGAATGATTGTATTGTATGAGATGCCTTGAATTGATTGTCCAATCTAATCTATGATATTTTGTCTTGTGGATTGAGCTGTGTATTTTATTCTTTTATTGATTATACATCTGTATATTATCGGTCAATCTGTGAATGTGCAATAAGCGTTATAATTTATACCGCTTATCAACTATATTTCTGTGTTTTGATCTGTGATGATAATGTTGTTGCACCATAGGGTTAAACCCCTGGACCACACCATACACACTTAAATATGGATTTCACAAGGAAATCGATTAAGTCACAGATTTTTGAAAGGATTTTAAATAGACTATTTGAATCCAAATAGTTTTGGAAATGGAGCTTGGTTAAATATGAAAATCTTTTGGAATGGAATTTCCAAGATAAAATTTGTTTTTTAAAAATTTGATAAAGTTTTGAAATTTAAATAATTTGATTTAAATTTGAATTCAATATTTGAAATAGAACTCTATGATTTAGAAACTAGGATACAAAGAAAAGTTATTCAACTTATAAATGAGTTATATGGGTTTTTAAACCATCTTAAATGTATTGATTTGGGAATTGGAATGTATATTTAAAGGCTTTAACTCGTGCAAATACAATTGGATCTTTTTGAAATGAAAACTATTTGTTTTCAAATAATAAATGTTTTCACATGAGTAATGAACTTCCAAATTGTGTTGAAAGGGATTTCAAGTTAAAAAATGAAATGATTTTCCAAGTTATGGAAACGGTTTGAAAGCTATAAGTTAAATCTTTAATTTAAAGATTTAACGAGTTAATCCAATTAAAATGAGAATTGTTTTAAAATCCGTGACTGGATCTTTGTGAAACTAGGCGAACTTAGTGAATTGAATCTTTTTGTTTAAAAGATTTGAAATGGTAACTTGTTTAAACCATTTGGAAGAAAGTTTTGGGTAAAAAGTTGTGACTTAACTGAGACCCCAATATCTATCTGTTTCTTGTAAATATTGCGCTCACTATTCGGTTTAGTCGGGAAAGGGCCTTTGTGTCATAGAGCCCATTTCGAATATGTGATACGACATTATGGATAACATTTGAAGACCGGTGGTGAAGAACGGATATTTTCGAAAGCAAAATGATAACGCGTCGAATGTCTTTGCATCGACTGGTCCCTGGTATAGATACTCCATATGTGATGGGAAGTTCGGACGTGATTAGTGATTATCCGAATTTGCAAAGGCTTCATTGGAAGTGCCTTCGGTTCTGTTCGAACCTAGAATAGACTTGTATGGATTGTATGTCTGACATTACATTTGAGATATAAAGAAGATTTCTTTCAAATACATTTCTGTTGATGTCGAAGAATTTATTCTCTTAGCTTAACACCCTTCTCTGAGACGTACGAGCTCATAGGTTATGTAGTTGAAGGTTATCAGTAATATAGTCCCAACTTGGTAATGTGGCATGCTGAGTGCTGCTGATCATTTGTGATCAAAGCATAGCTTTTGTGAAAAGCGTAGCTTTGTGGACGAGACTTCGTCGGACCTCACATCCCGAAAATGGTCGAAACAGAAAAGATGCGGCAAGGTTATTTGAGGGTAGCGCCCTCTTAGGGTATGTACATTTCCTTCCTGATAGAAGTGGTATCATGGTATGGAGCCCAGATACTTAACTTATGTGGATATCGCAAATATATATATTAATTTGTGATTGTTGTTGGGGCCCCGGATAAAGGTTGTTACAACCGGGGGATTTCATACTCGTGTCAGTAGTTACCCAGTTCGGGGTAACCCGGCCTTGTATTGGCAGAGATCCGGTTAGTTTCTCGGGGCGTCCTTCCAGAGGCGTACCCATGTGGCAATGGAAAGTTCGTTGGCCTGACCATTTGCTGTTAATCCAAAGAAACAATATGCACCTTGTACGGTTTTAGTTGTATAACCTGCCATTTACTTATGGTGGAGCCCCACTGTTTAGATGGTAGCTATAGTAGGCTTAGTTCGGAATGTCTATGTTGGCTAAGATTAATATTATACTTTCGAAATGTTTTCTACACTTTGCACTTATAGTAATAATATCAAAGAAATTTGCGTATCAAGCACGTTGATCTATCATAAGGAGAAATCTCCTCCGATTCTGCGTTTGCATTGTGTGTGTGCGGGAGACCTTATGGTAGTTTCATTTTCCAAAAGCGTTACATATCTATTTTAAAATATTTCTTTGTTTGTTTTTAAAGATAAACTATTTTTGTTACTCATACCAGTCCCACGACTGACATGGAGTTTATTGTTTCTTTCCTAAACTCTGGATGCTCACTATTTTCCACACGGGCAGTCTAGAGTTGGGTTTTTCAGATAATCAGGTTTGGTAGCTAGTTCTAGATTAATGTTTGGAGCTAGGGAGTGCAAGCATTGGAGTTCTCTTTTGAAGACTATTCTTTCTATGGGAGATCATAGTTATTCTTTCCGTTGCTATTTTCTTGTATCATATCTCTGATGTATATTGATATTCATTGTATATTGATCATTGTATCATATATTGTATCAATGTATTATTATTTTTTCTTCTGCTGTGTTATTATATTTAATTGTGTTATAAGTTCTGGTGACTCGTATTTGATGTTTGAATCTGTGGCATTTGAATATGAGTGTCGTATTAGGTGACCATTTGCGAAGTTCGAGTCAGGATGTTATAAGTGGTATCAAAGCTAAAGTTGAACTTTAGCTCAGGAGTATAACACATTAAGTAGCTCATTAGAGATAGGATGAAGTATACCATAGAATGAGTAATCCTTAAGATATCTGTTCGTATGCCTATGTAAATTCTCTTACTATTCACCAATAGTGAGTATGAGTGGGAGAAGAAGACGAGATAGGGGACAGGAAAGTATGACTATAAATGGTTAATACCCTACAACAGTGGAAATAATTTTCTCTTCTCAATCTCCTTTGATTCGATTTCAATTTTTTTATTTCTTCGTGACAGCTCCAGAAGAAGTTTCAGTGTGATGATGGCCCTACGAATCGTTGTAGGAAATTTTTACTTCGTATCTTCATCGATTTCTTATCAGTTTTTTATTTAAAACCTTAATGAATATGAATTAGAAATTTGGAATTAAATTTTTTAATAAATTGGAAATTTTAAATTGAGTTAACTTGATTAATAGAATATGAAGCTAAATTTGAATTATATCAATAAAACGATATCGGTTAAAACCAAATTCGAAATTCTATTGTAATTTCTTGTGTATATCGAAGTCCGAAGAGGGACAAGTTATCTATACTTTGGAATATTACGACTTGAGTTTTGAATCCATATCTTGTGCTTGAGAAATTGTAAAGATTGAATCTATCTATCCGGGGTCCGATATATTCTATGAATGGTTAGTTGTCCTTCGAACTAATCAGTGCCACTACATATTTCATAGATCTGGATAACCCGAGTATCTTGTGAAAAATTAAATAGATTTGTTCTTGTATCTATTATTGATAGTCTGATTTGGTGAGCCAAATGCAGAATGGATATCTAGTTTGACCTGGAGAACTGTTTCTTTGTCTTTGTGAATCTATCTTTGTTGTTTTCGTGCCTGCAAATTTCGGGGACGAAATTTCTTAAGGAGGGGAATTTATAACGATCCCGAATTTTAAGCTAGATTTAAATTAGTAATTAATTTAATTTTTAAAATTAAATTGTGAATTAATTTGATTTTTTCTAATTTAAGTGAGATATTCGTTTGTTTATTTACTTATGAATACAAATTGATTATAGATTGGATTCTTGAAATTGAAATGCAAAATGTAAAATAAAAACAATAAGTTATATTTAGACAATATTAACAATGTAAATTTTTACAAATAGATTTTTAATATAAATAGAAATTGTTATATATAAATTTTGGAAGAAACTATGATTTGTAAACTTGAAATAAAGTCTTTCAAAATGTTTAAATTAAAATAAACCTTATAAATATTAAGCATAAGTATAAACAATAATTAAGTGTAGCATTTGATAGTTTAAGTTTTAAAATAAAAGAGAAATTAAAATATGCAATTGTGTTAGAAATAGAATTAGATATTTAAATTTAAAATTTATAACAATAACAGGGCAAAAGTCTATAATATACACAAGCAAGACAAAGATAAAATAACAATACATAGCATAAGTATGTAGGCTGTAAACAAGTTAAATATGCAAGGCTAGGACAAGCAAAAGAAAAGAAAGGACTTAGGCATTTAATGCCATTCACTCTAGTACACCATATAGTATGCATCAGCCATGCCTTGTATTGAACAAAACAATATATTACCACATGTACAGCTCATTTTTTTATATATATCAAGCTTCTCCTCATTTCAGTCGAGCTGAGTAAAACCAGAGTAAACATCATTTCATATTTAAAACAACAATACAACTTGAACAACAATTTAACCAGACCAACCAGAGATCAAAGAAGCAAAGTTTCAATGGGAAAATCAAAGCCTGTTTCAATAAAAAGCTCTGTCCATTGCAAATACAGGCGAGTAACACTAAGTAATTTTAAACTCAAATATATGTTTCCATTGTCTGTATATATATATGGCATCAGTGTGAACATCTTCTTCTCTGTTTCTTTACAGGGTATAGAACAAAAAAAATTTCAAAATTCAGTTTCTTGTTTTCTAATCCATATCAGACTTTGGTTCCTAAACGAAATAGGTGTGTTTAGGCATAGATAATAATTTAAAAATAGTTTCATGGAATAAAAATTTATATAGAATGAAAAATCCAATTTTTACAGTAAAACTTTGTTTTCTGGAAATTTTGAATTTCATAAAATACCGATTCAAGTACATGGCGCGAATACTTATTGAAAGTTATGATTTTTAAGGTAGGTTTAGCGATTTCTAGTGATGGGTGTTAGGAGTAGTTTGTTTTTGTTTAAAAAGTGGATTTTTACCAATTACCGGTGATCAATTGATTCGTGGATGTTGGGGTTGTTCGTGGAGATGGAGAAGCCTACGGGGATGCTTGGAAAAATGGTCGGAGGTGGCCTCGACCTCGGTGGCGAAAGCGGCGTTCGATTTTCTTTAGTAAACCTAATTTTTCGAGGGGTTGAACATTTGGACGCCGCGCCTCCTCTTGTGCATCGGGTTGCACGAATTTCCAGGAGGAGTTATGTGAGAGTGCGTCAAGTTCGTGGCCGGAGTCGTTGATTTTCTGGTGGTCGGCATTGGGTATACGTGACATTTTCCAGGTTTGTGGTGTGGTTCCATGCTTGTTCGAGATTCTGATTTGAACTCGAATTCGATTCAAGCTTTGGAGTGACGATCTGCTGATCATGTTTAGATGTTAGGGTGATCGTTTTCTTGAGATGATCATCGTGGATGATCTGAAGTGGCGGTAGTGTTGGTGCAAGTGCACAATGATGAGGGTGTGTCAGTAGTTGTTTGGGTTTTGTATACTTGAGTTTCTCGAGTAATTCGAGTCTTAAAATCGAAGTAATTAGTTTTGGGCTCGAAGTCATCTGGTAGATGTCTCGAGTAAGTTAATTACAGTTTTAAAACCTGCAAGTTAAAAAAATATATTTTAAACCTGGGTTTTAAAATGTGAAACAGATAATTAAACTAAGTTTGAAACAAAATTTTGTTTGGGTTCAAATGAAGTTTGAATCTCAGTTTTAAAATATAATATGAAGTTTTAAAATTTAAATTATTTATAACAACTTTAAAAAGAGGTTTAAATATTTGAATTTAAAAAAAAAGTAAAGCATTAAATAAAACAGAGATTCAAACCTAAGTTTAAATCTGGGCTTAAAGCTAAATTTGAAATCTTAGTTTTTAATAAAAGAAGATTTTGAATTGTTTTAAACAATTTTAAATGATGAAGTGAATTTTTAAATTGATTTAAATCGAAAATGAAATTGGGATTTTAAATTCTTTTAAAGCTTGATTTCTTTTAAGGAAATTAAGTTTGAACTTTTTCTTATATAAGTAATGAATGTTCTTTATATTTGTTTTAAGGTTTATAAATTTATTAAATTTGGATAAATGTTTCAATGGTTAATCATTTTGAATCTTAAATTCAAAATGGAAATTAAATTTAAATTTAAAAGTGTAATGTTTTAAATATACACTTAAACGTTAATTAAATCATAAGTAAAGGAAATGAATTATATTAGGGATAATTATGGTTTTAAGTGATTTAATTAATAAGGTAATTAAAGAATGATTTATTTAATTTATAAATAAATAAATTAGATTAATTTATAATTAGAAATGATTAATAATGAATTAATCTAAGATAATTTTCTTAAGAAAGTAATTAAGGAAATGTTATTAGTTAATGAAGACAATTAACTAGAGATTATTAAGTAATTAAATTAATGTGATTAATTTTGATAATTTATTTGATTTATTAATTAAGATAATCAATTATAAATTGTTAATTACTTAATGAAAGTAATTAAGGGGTTAATTACTAATTGTAATTAATTTTGGATATTTTGATTAATTTAATGATAAAGATTAATTGGTAATTAATGATTTGTTGGTATGAGATGATTGCTTAATGGTAAGAAATTAAAGATTTAATTTCTTAAAATAATTAATTAAGGGGTTATTTAATTATGTAATTAGTCTAAAGGTTGATTTAATTAATATGATTAATTAAGAATAATTTAATTAATTAAGGTGATTGATAAATTAATTTATATCAAATGATTTGTAATTAATTAATCAGGATTGGATAACTAATTCATAAGTAATTAATATACTTGGAAATAAATTGAATTAATTATGATTAAGTAATTAAATTAATCCTACTTATAAATGATTATTGAATGCTTAATCTTACTTATGAATGATTGTATTGTATGAGATGCCTTGAATTGATTGTCCTATCTAATCTACAATATTTTGTCCTGTGGATTGAGCTGTGTATTTTAATCATTTATTGATTATACATCTGTATATTATCCGTGAATCTGTGAATGTGCAATAAGCATTATAATTTATACCGTTTATCAACTTTATTTCTATGTTTTGATCTGTGATGATGATGTTGTTGCACCATTGTGTTAAACCCCTGGACCACACCATACACAAATAAATATGGATTTCACTAGGAAATCGATTAAGTCACAAATTTTGAAAGGATTTTAAATAGACTATTTGAATCCAATTAGTTTTGGAAATGGAATTGGGTTAAATATGAAAAGCTTTTGGAATGGAATTTCCAAGATAAAATTTATTTTTGAAAAATTTGATAAAGTTTTGAAATTTAAATAATTTGATTTAAATTTGAATTCAATATTTGAAATAGAACTCTGCGATTTGGAAACTAGGATATAAAGAAAAGTTATTCAACTTATAAATGAGTTATATGGGTTTTTAAACCATTTTAAATGTATTGATTTGGGAATTGGAATGCATATTCAAAGGCTTTAAGTCGTGCAAATACAATTGGATCTTTTTGAAATGAAAACTATTTGTTTTCAAATAATAAAAGCTTTCACACAAGTAATGAACTTCCAAATTGTGTTAAAAGGGATTTCAAGTTAAAAAAATGAAAATGATTTTCCAAGTTATGGAAACGGTTTGAAAGCTATAAGTTAAATCTTTAATTTAAAGATTTAACGAGTTAATCCAATTAAAATGAGAATTTTTTTGAAATCCGTTACAGGATCTTTGTGAAACTTGGTGAACTTAGTGAAATGAATCTTTTTGTTTAAAAAAAATGAAATGGTAATTTTTTTAAACCATTTGGAAGAAAATTTTTGGGTAAAAAATTGTGACTCAACTGAGACCCCAATATCTATATGTTTCTTGTAAATATTGCGCTCACTATTCGGTTTAGCCGGGAAAGGAACTTTGTGTCATATAGCCCATTCCGAATATGTGATACGACGTTATGGATAGTATTTGAAGACCGGTGGTGAAGACCGGATATTTTCGAAAGCGAAAGGATAACCCTTCGAATGTCTTTGCATCGACTGGTCCCTGGTATAGACACTCCATATATGATGGGAAGTCTGGACGTGATTAGGGATTATCCAGATTTGCAAAGGCTTCTTCAGAAGAGCCTTCGATTCTGTTCGAACCTAGAACAGACTTGTATGGATTGTATGTCTAACATTACATTTGAGATATAATGCAGATTTCTTTCAAATACATTTCTGTTGGTGGTGGAGAATTTGTTCTCTTAGCTTAACACCCTTCTCTGAGACGTACGAGCTCAGAGGTTATGTAGTTGAAGGTTATCGGTAATATAGTCCCAACTTGGTAATGTGGCATGCTGAGTGCTGCTGATCATTTGTGATCAAAGCATAGCTTTTGTGAAAAGCGTGGCTTTGTGGACGAGACTTCGTTGGACCTCACATCCCGGAAATGGTCGAAACAGGAAAGATGCGGCAAGGTTATTTGAGTGTAGCGCCTTCTGAGGGTATATACATTTCCTTCTGGATAGAAGTGGTATCATGGTATGGAGCCCAGATACTTAACTTATGTGGATATCGCAGGTATATATATTACTTTGTGATTGTTGTTGGGGCCTCGGATAAAGGTTGGTTACAACCGGGGGATGGCATACTCGTGTCAGTTTTTACCCAGTTAGGGGTAACCCCGCCTTGTGTTGGCGGAGATCAGGTTAGGCTCTCGGGTCGTCCTTCCTGAGGCATACCCATGTGGCAATGGGAAGTTCCTTGGCCTGATCGTTTGTTGGAAATCCAAAGAAACAATATGCACCTTATACGGTTTTAGTTATATAACCTGCCATTTACTTATGGTGGCGCCCCACTGTTTAGATGGTAGCTATAGTAGGCATAGTTCGGAATGTCTATGTTGGCTAAGATTAATATTATACTTTCGAAATATTTTCTGTACTTTGCAATTATAGTAATAATATCAAGAAATTTGTGTATCAAGCATGTTTAACTATCATAAGGAGAAATCTCCTCCGATTCTGCGTTTGCATTGTGTGTGTGCGTGAGAGGCCTTATGGTAGTTTCATTTTCCAAATGCATTGCGTATCTATTTTAAAATATTTCTTTGTTTGTTTTTAAAGATAAACTATTTTTGTTACTCATACCAGTCCCACGACTAACCTGGAGTTTATTGTTTCTTTCCTAAACTCTAGGTTCTCACTATTTTCCATCGGGCAGTCTAGAGCTGGGTTTTTCAGATAATCTGGTTTGGTAGCTAGTTCTGGATTAATGTTTGGAGCTAGGGAGTGCAAGCATTGGAGTTCTCTTCTGAAGACTATTCTTTCTATTGGAGATCATAGTTATTCTTTCCGCTGCTATTTTCTTGTATCATATCACTGATGTATATTGATATTCATTGTATATTGATCATTGTATCAGATATTGTATCAATGTACTATTATTTTTTCTTCTTCTATGTTATTATATTTAATTGTGCTATAAGCTGCAAAGGCTCGGATTTGAGGTTTAATCTGCGGAATTTGAATACGAGTGTCGTATTCGGTGCCCATTTTCGAAGGTCGAGTCAGGAACGTTATAGTTATTGTGAGCCTTTCGACGTTGTCGGAAGGTTGCTTTTCTTAAATGTTATTGAATGTTTGTCTTTCATTCTTTGTGGACTTGTGAGTGCCACTTTCTTCTTAAACCTTTCGTCATTGTCGAATGGTACCCTGGTTATGCTTTAACCGGTTCGAAAGGCTTAATATGCGTTTGAAAAGGTGATTAAGTACTTTCTCATATTTGCTTTGACATTTTCATCCCCTTCTAAGGTACGAACACATTTAAGACTAGAAGTGGAACCTTTCAACTCCTTTGAAAGGTTTGATGCTAATGAAATTTTATGATTGTATCCCTTTGACTATTTCGAAAGGTTGATTTTTAGTGTAAAATTGTTATTGAAACAAAACCTCCTTTTTCCAAGAGTGACTTGGAGCACTGCAACCTTCTGCCAATAGGTGTTTAGCTCTTTCCTAATGGATGAAAGTGGATCCAACTATTTCGAAAGGCTTTGTATGCTTTTGAAAGTGGTTGGTTTCTTGCAAAGTTTCTCCAGCGTGCATATAACGAGTCAGAACCAATTGCCTTGTGTGGTTTGGGATATATGGACTTCGAAAGATAGCCTTCGACCACATTGAAAGCTCCTTAACGGAAGCTATGATTATCTAGAACATCTTGGAGCTTTCTGATCTTTCCTCATGCTCTCGTGTCCTTTCTTTCATACCTTCGCTCTTCTGAATATTTTTTGGTTAACAACTAGAATGTTCGATATTGATTAATCCACCTTATTTTACTTTGAGATCGATATTTTATGATACCACTCTGATGTTTGGTATCAATTAAGTTTTCTCTTTATCTATTATTCTAATAATCAATTCTGAAGTTTCGAAAACTTACTATAAAACCCTTATATCGTTAGTAACCAGAAAGAACTGCGATAACCTGTCTAGAAATATAAGAGTTATTTTCGTAAGAGAGTTCACGTCGATAACTAACCCCAATTTATAAGACACGTAATCCTCACAAAAGAACAAGACAAGAACATCCAAAAGCATCAACAAACTCCTCCGATATGAATCGGTGTTAAGCACCCATATTAAAGAAGACTTGAGTAAAATAATCATGATTAGGATTACTCTTGAGATAAGATATAATCAATTCAATTATGGAATACTACAAAATAAAATATATTCCAAGACATATCCCAAACTTCTATCTCAAAGGACACGATAAAATAAAGGGCACGATGATTAAGGAATTTGTAACACTTGTACTATACAAGGATATATCGTAATATATGCCTCTATATGTGTTTATCCTACTTTGTTCTGAATTCAGCTCTGATACCAAGCTGTGGTGCCCTTACCCGAGACCCACATTAATAAAGAGTATTACTAGGTAATACTGTCCACAAAAGCGGATAATAGGGATGGTTAGAAGCGACCAGCCATAACTTTGTCTTAAACATTGATTGAATACGTCGATTAGTGCAGTATATTCTTTCCTCTCTCAAGTGGATCGACATATCCAATAAATGCTTAATACAGAACTACAGGTGGCTATAGAATCTATTAGAATAAAATATAACAACCCAAATGCATAACATACCATAGAACAACAAACTGATATATATACACATATACTGGTACATCCCAATATAAAACAACATAAGTGGTATGACGACCACAATATACACTTGAGTAAAAACAATATACATATCAGAGTAGCGACAAAAAGACTACAATAAAAAGGGCTAGCAGATAAGTCCATACGAAAGCAGAATAGGCTAAGTCCATAAGGGTACCTAACCTCAAACACCTCAGTCTGACCCGACTATAAAATACACGGGTCAGTCTAGATAAAAAAATCAGTTCATAAGGATAAGTTATAATATGAGCATAATGCAAGATGATAAACTGCTCAATAGTGTTGATACAATTCAGCACATATGGTTACTTCAAGTGACATAGTCAAGTAGAGATAGTTACTTCATGTGGTATAAGGTATCACAAAGCATGAGCATAATCACAAAAGAAATGAAACTATAGAACAAATCTCTAATAGAAGTTCCCCTCATATAATTCACTTTTATCAAAACATCAAATAAGGTTTAGAGGTAAATCCCATACTCGCCATATTGGCAACTCAAAAACACATTCAAAGAGATCCCATCTCAAAATACTCCATAAGGCCAATATATCTCCAAAATAGAAGATTAAAAACTCAAATATACGCCGAAAGGAAAATCTCAAATAATGCAAGGTGTTGGCCAACCCAAATCTCAAATATAGAACTCGATAAAAAGCTCAATTTCTAAAGATGTAATCGCCATATATAATATCTCGAACGGCTCAAATGGCCAATAATGTAAAAAGGAGATACACTTGGAAAACCACAAAGAAATCAATTAAACCATCTCAAAGATATAGCACGTTTTTACGAGTGGCCGAAGCCAGTCAAGTATTGTTCTCCCAAAATAAGGCGCCACGCCTCTTAGGAAAACTTCTCGAAGGACAAATAAATATGTCTCTTAGACTAGCATCCTAAAGGACAACATCTCGAAGGACTAATGCATCATAATGACAAACGTCTCCTAGAAAAACATCTCAAAGGACAAATGACTCGAAGGTCCAATATTGACAAACATGTCTCTTAGACAAGTGCCATAAACTTTCGGATAGGAACGCGAACAATATTAATCTTTGTCTGATACCACGCGTTTGCACTAAACGGTTTACTAACCGTTAGTAAATTTCACACTCAATACAGTAATAAGTTTAGCTCATCTCATTGGTAAACTCGACACGAAGGTCAAAATGATCAAACAGACAAGTTGAGAATTAACCGATAAGATATACGCACATGTCCCACACCACTTGTTTTACCAAACTATTTAATTATCCTTCTCATTCACTCGAATAGTGGAAAAATGTGTGTTTTATATCGAAAATAATTTACTTGAGAAAACAAGCTTTTAAAACCATCTTTCGATAATGATTAATGAAAACGATATTATAAATTCCTTTATTATAGATAATAAATAGATTTTATAACTAGAAAATACTTTGAAAATATCATTTAATAATTATTTAAAATGCCCATTTATTTTAAAAATTATTTCAAAGCTGCTTGGAAAAATCCATGCTCAAAAACGAATAAAAACCCAAGGAATCACTCAAACTGATATTCGAATTCGATTCAAATTAAACTCAAATTTAATAAAAAAATTGAGTTTCAAAATCTCTAAAATTTGGCTATTTTATTGATAGACATCATGGCCATCAAGTACAATCAAAACCATCACAAAAAGATCATCAGAAACTAGCAAAATAGAGAACAAACCAAGTTAGATCAAGCATCAAGATACACACAACACGAGAGAAAATGCCCCAGGCAAAAATGCCTTACAGTTCGACATGCAGGTCGGCCTCAAGGTCGACCTTGCTCACCTCTAGGTTGACCTATTGGGCTTGAAGGTTGACCCCTAGGTCGACATGCATGTCGACCTAGGGCAGGGACTTAGCGCAGTCAATTTCTACACCTTCGACCTGATTTTGAAACAATATTTTGATAGCATATGATCTTATTTTGCAGTGAATTTTTGCAAAGAAAAAGTATAACATGAAATCTATCATCTGAAAGAAGTTCGATAGCATTTCGTTGTCGGAATCTAAAGACACAAGCCTCCAAAGAGGCAGTACAGAAACTTTTGAAGAAGAAGAAAACAAGTTTAGAAATCTATCTACTAAAGCAAATTTGTTTACAGTTTTTGCATTTTGAAGCATTTTTTTTGGTAGATTTCATGAGTTAATCAACTCACCTTGCTATTGAAATGCAAAACTAGCATTTGTGTAGAAAGTTTGAAGGTTTGAGGAGAACAGAGCACCCAATAATAGCAGAACTCAAAAACTCTACATGCAAGAAGGAGATAAATAATAAATTAGAAAAACCCATCTCTCAAATAAGAATTTGATGAAATTAATTTGTTTGGAGTTTGATTACATTTGAATCAATACTCTACTTTGGAAAAGATTTCTCCGGTGGTCGGAGATGGTGATGCGGAGCAAACTTTGGCGATGGTTCTGAAACCTGTGGTTGTTCGATGGTTCGATTTGGGATTACGAGATGGTTCGAACGATCTGTGTGGCCAGTCGACTCAAGGGAGGATGGTCGCCGTGTCAATGGTCGAAGCAAGGTTCGAAGTCGACCAGTCTAAGTGTGGATGTGCACATCTTTGGTGCACAGGAATCAATTTTTTTCGCCAAAGTTATTGCATTGAATTAAAGGAAGAAGATGGTGTGCATCGAGAAAGCACGATCTTGCCTCGATGCCGAGCTCGAGTCATACGAGTGAGTAATCGAGAAAGGTGAAGGCTGGTTGGCTCGAGTGTTTGTACGGGAAATCCTAGTTTGTGCTCGAGTTTTTCAGATGAGGTGAATCTATTGACAGTTATTGAAGCTAAGTAATTAAGCAAGTATTCAAAGAGACGATGCATAAGCTTTCAAAACCAATTATTAAATAAATTACGGGTAAAGGTGATTATCAAGTTTTTAAGTTAAAAACAAAATTAATGGTTAAACTAATTTTTCTTAAGCATTTCTTTAAAACAATAATGATTTATTTTAAATGATTAGTTAAGTAAAAGATTTGTAATTCATTTTAACTTAGATTAAGTCAAACCTTATGTTTAATTAAAACTTAACTAATGACAATAGTTAAGTACTAATTGAGAAGATGAAATGTTTATCATCAATTAAACTTGAGGATGTATATTAATTTGCAAGTTAATTAATTTCAAAGTTTATTAAATTTTGATGATGGTTAAGAAAGTGATTATGATAAATGACTTATTTTTCAACTAATTAAGGTTGAGTAATTTAGATTAAATAATTAATTTAAAGAGGTTAATTAATTTATTTATGAGATTAATTAATGATAATTAATTAAGGATAATCACTTGTGAAATGGGCTAAAGTATAAAAACTGAATGCAATTTATAAAGTATAATTACATAGCATAAGTGATTAATGGATAATTACTTAAAGGGAAATTACTTAAGAAAAGTAAATAGAGAATAATTACTTAATGGAAGTAATTAAGGATTAATTACTTGGTATAATTAATTAAAGGGTTAATGAATAGAATCAATTAAGAAGGTTAGTTAATTAATGTAATTAATTAAGGTTACTAGATCAATTAAGGTTAATAAATTAATTGAGAATGTTTTGACTATTAGTTTTGTCTATGGATGATAAACTTAATTTTATTACCTTGGTTTGTCTAAGTATCTCTGATATATGAGTTGTGATGTACCGTGATATGATATGATGGGTTGAACAGTAATATTGAGGGTTATCTATCAATAAAGAAAATTGTGAAAATATCATACCTGTATTTAAAAATCGAATTGTATTCACTTAAACATTTGGCTTAATGAATAACTTTGGATTCGAAGAGGCCAGGGTCGGGTATTAGCGAATACCCAAAACCACTTTGATTCTTCATAAATTTGAGTTTAGAACCCAACAGGATGGAACTGGAATAAATTAAGTAACTTGGCCTTTAACTGGGCAATAGATCTTGGATATTGTTTGTAATAAGTGAGGGACTTGAGAACTCGTAAAAGGTACAAGTTACCCTGGATTGCAAATAAGTTATATAGCTTGGTATTTCATATTATATGGGTTTACTCACGCTGGTTTCCAGCCTCAATCGGGTGTTACTTTGATGTAATGCTCGGTGCAGACGGAGTATTACAGGTGTTCAAGTAAGGATGTTTTGGAGCACAAGAGGCGAGCTGGATGGAAGGAACGTATGGAGTGTATCCGCTGTGACATTGTAGTTTATCTAGGGCATGTTGATTTTATATGCCCAGTGATTTGTGTAAATGTAGTAACTCTGATGTAAATAAACGCAAATTGACAGATACTGTTTTCTTTTGTATAACTGTTATTCACTACAAGAAAAGTTGTGTTTGATAGCGCCAATTGATAACGCATTATTTCATTGTTTTATTGTTTCTTGTAAATTGTATTATTTTCAAGTAGTGGACTATCTGACGCTTTGAAAGTAGGATCATCCGTTTATTTTCGTTGCCGCCTCATTGCTAAAATTACTTCCCTCCTTTATCCAAAAATCGGAGAATTACATATTTTTTGCCGCCTCTTTGTCAAAATTACTTCCCTGAATCACATAATTCCGTTTCAAATTTATTATCTCAAACCCTTAATCCCCAATTCCAGCCAAGTCAACTGAAGAGGTCGTTGTCGTCGCTCCTTCTACCATCATCGAAGACCAACCATCCTCTGATCCCGCTCCAACTACCACCATCAAAGTAGGCTCTCCTGCCAAAAAGGCAAAAGCTAAAACCAGTAGCAAGTCCAAAGCTCCTAGCAAACCTCGCGCTTCTTTGGCACGTCCTCCTTATGCCAGTCAAGTCGTATGCTAAAGTTAGCCCTAAGATCTGCGCAACAGTTAGGTCGTCAAGCATTCTCCATTACCACTGCGAGAATCTCTCTTCCTTTCTTATTTTGTATTGGAATCGCTGCTGTGCTTAGAAAAATTATTTCTGGTGCTGATGCTACTGGATATTTTTCTGATTTTTTTTTTTGCGTAGAATGTTTGCTAATTTTAACCTGAACAAAAAGTTGTAGTTTAGTTCGACATAGCTTATTACTATTTCAGTTTTGATTATGTTGTGACGGTTATACTCATAATGGTTTAATGATTAATATGCCAGAGTCAATATTAAGCAACTCTACAATCAATTAGCTCTGTTTATTTTTCATTTCGTAGCAAAACAACTATATAAATATAGTTCAAATTTGAAAGGTTGAGTTATGATTCTTATGAAGGCTATTGCCTTTTTTGGGTACAATGTCTGACTTACAAAATGTGATCATTCACGCTAAATTTCTAAATTTTCTATTTGGATTATTTTTACTAGGAGAAAATGGTTACTAACATATAGAAACAATTTTTGTTTTCTCTATTTCAACGATCTCTTCCTCTATTTTAATCGCTTAATATATTACATGTATTGAGTGAGAGGTTAAACTGGCTAGAGTGATTGTGAATATTTAATAATTAAACTCAGTTCAAGTATTAAACTCAGGAATTTAAAACGGCTAGATTCGTTTTGAATATTTAATATTCAAATCACAAGTTTTTTCCGGAAGTTATGGAACCGAATAATTCCTAGTTCAAGTATTATTCATTGACACTTTCTTATCATAATTCTAAGCATATATTGCATATGTACTAGTACTGTACATGGATATTATTTTGTATCTAAAGGCCGAATTTGTTTCAACTTTATTTGAAATTTTAGGTTCGATCTTAACCTTTCGTAAGAAAGCCGAATGAAAGTGGTCATGCGAAATGAAGTAGTCTCAAGAGGAGCAGGCATGAGAAGTTTTTTAATTATCAAACATTCTCTTCCTTGTATGTTATATAAGTCAATTATAGGATTTTCTTAGAGCAGCAGATTATAAAGTTGGACGGTCCTCGTTTTCTCAATAATTGGAACTTGTGTTTTGTCCCCTATGGTTTAAACGTAGGCTTTTAAAGTTCATGTAATCCTATTCTTTTCTCAGTTAATTTAAGGGTTGAATCTACTATTTATCTTACAAACCGAGTTTAACTCAGTTTAAAAATAAACTGAGTTTAACTCAGTTTTCATAAAGTGAGTTTACCTCGGTTTATTTTTAAACTGAGTTAGACTGAGTTAATCAGTCTTTCACTTATTGAGTTTGACACGGACTCAAGAGGACAAGATAATAATAACTCGTGCTTATGATGTGCTCGAAAATAGTAGGTAGCAATAGCCAATTATTGTCTAGAAGGTTAGAATTTACAATGTAGTACTATGACTTACTTCCGCAGAACCGTGAAAAACCACTTTAGGCCTGTAAACTCGTAGGGATATCTAACAAAAGCTTATAGTATTGAATTTTGTAAATCGATGGTCAAAAGCCTGGAAGGTGGATTTGTTTAAAAAATATTCTTGTATGAATTTTATTCAAAGGTTTAAGTAAAAAAATATCCAGTCAAAATAGAATATCTTTTGATGAATGTCATTCTCTGATTAATGCGAATCCTTATACAATTGGGGTTTATGGGGAAGGGGAACTATTCGCCGTTGAATCTGAAAATCATAATATCATTAAAATTGCTACTCCTCTCTCACAATTTATGGTTTTGTACTCCTGGTTGTGGTCATATCTGATGTCTCTATGAAAGTTCAGTTGATGAATGATTTTAGGTGTCTGCTAACGTTAGTTATGATATATATATATATATATATATATATATATATTGTTGTATTTGGAAAATATAACATATGTGTGTAGCATTGGACATTCTGCTCTTTTATGTGATTGCTTTAGAGGCTTCACACTTAGGCCACCCTTTCCTTTTCCTGATTCTAGACTTATCTGCAGTATGATCCTCTACCGTGTTAATATATCAGAGAATGGGCTCATCCACCTGCGTCAGAAATAATATTTATTAATTTAAAATATTTTCATATCGCCGGTTCGGAGCGATGCAGAGGATCATATTCCTTGAGTGGACTAATAATAGTCACCGATTGTATTGGGTTCACTCATGTCTGTTTATGACCTTTATATTAAAATTGTTTAAATATTTATATTACGGTACTTCATTATATATAAATGTATGAGGGTTCAAGTACGCATCAAAGGCATACTCCAGTATAAGGGAGCTAAACTCAAGGTAAATCTATAATTATAAAAAAGCATAGCATGTTGTTTAATTAATTAACGGATATAAACGCCTGGTTAGGAACCTTGATAAAATAAGAGTGTAGAGGCAGGAAAGGAACCTTGGGCCTTGGAACTCATATATCTGAGTTTACTTCAATGTTAGGTGACCAACTATATCATGGTCCATTAATGGTACGTATTGTTGTTTGGATTCTTAGAACACAATATGTGCAACGCCTTGTATTTATATTATACATTAAAAAAAGCAAGCCAAATATAAGCTGTAAGATAAAAATATTATGCATGTCAACCTTATCTATTTTTTATTTCTAGCATCAGATTAATTACTTGACAATCAATTTGAACCATATAAGTTTGATTTATATACAGTGGAGACAGATGCATTGCAAAAAAAATCGATATATTTTCTATATACCATGGTGATTATAGAATAATATCTTGTACGTTGCCTGTGTTTGCCAACATGTATTTGATTAATTTGGAGACCTAATATATGTGTGTGGTTGTGGTCGTATCATAATAAGATTAAGTGTTTGGAAAATTTAATAACACACACACACACATATATATATATAGCATTGGCCATTCTAGTCTTGTATGTGATTTCTTTATAATATACTAACATGCTATCCCATTGGATGCCTACATCTAGATTGGATGGGTGATGTAGCATATCTAATTATGGATGAGATAAGCATGTTCTGTTATAGGGCTTCTGATGAGGATGTTACATGTGCAAGAAATCAAATATGCTTCATGTCGTTACTTTTTCTTATAAGCCAGTCATTTCCTTATTACACAATAAAAGTTGAAAATTGAAAATCGTACTGTTATTAGGCATGAGAAGTTAGGCTACCAATTATGAGTTTAAACCCGGTACAATTAGCATTTTCAGTCAGCTATGCCATTAGTAAGTGATATGCATTTGGGTTTAAGGGATTTTGTTCACTTAATGTTTAACTTGTACAAACCTATGAATCACTTAATATGTACATTTGGGTCTCTTCCTCTATTTTAATCACATAATATATTACATGTACTGAGTGAGAGTTTAAACGTTGGTTGCACTTTTGCAGTACAAACTTATGAATCAATTGGGTTTAGCTTGTGAATCTGTTGTGTTTAATGGATTTTGTTTCTCATGTCTTTGGTAAGTTGTCAATTATATTATGAAGTTATTTTTCTTTTTTCCCTAATTCTACTCATTCCGTACAAAAGCAATCATATAGTCCAGTTCCAAATATAATCATAATGTAACAACCCGGTATTTCACATCAATTAATAATCGACATTTAAACGATAAATATTGTTGCAAATTACCAATTGAAGTTTTTAAATTATGTCAAAATTCTTTTATAAATGGTTAAAAAGATTTTTGGGCTTTGAATTCTCGGCCCACATTTTCATTTGCTTGGATCGTGAAAATTGCAAAGCAAATAAACCATTCCCTCCTCTTTTACCTTTTCATCCTCAACCCTAAAAAAACGAACGAAAATTAATGGCTGCTCTCGATTTCGTTCGTTCCTCCTCCATTTATTTTCGCATCACAAATAAAACAAGCGAACGATAATGGCGGCCTCTCTCGTTCTTCCTCCTTTCGAAGCTAGGGCTTCAAAATAAATGGCGTTCGTTCTCGTCTTCGTTCGTCTCCAGGATTAGGGTTTTTCAAAGTCGCTTGCTCGATCTAAAACAAGGGCGCGTTCAAAGTCGAAGATGCTGACTACTTCAATTCAGTAAAATTCAACTTCGTTGGTACTTGGAGTCTCCGCTCAGTTCAATCTTCAACAGCTAGGGCTTAACTTCGTTCGTTTTCTTCGATTGCTTCGGCCTCGACCTCGACAGCTCCATTCGTGGCAAAGGTGAGTAAATTTTATTACTCACATCTAACTGAAAATCGTTCGACCTTGTTTGTTTATTCTGTTTTTGTTGTCTTCGGTTTCGACTTGATTTTACTGACGTTGATTTGTTTCGACTTTGGCACTGACTTGTTTGATATCTGTCTTGGCATTTTTGTGACATTTGATTTCTGTTTTGCTCTAGTTCGTGCTTTTCTATGGTTAACTAATTGATGCTCACGGTTTTGATTTCTCTGGTTAAACTGTATTTTGATTCCGTGAATTTCTCCTATGACATCATTGATATCAGCACTCGACCTTGTCGAACATTTCTTTGGCTTCGTTTGAACTTGTTGCCACCTCTCTTGAACTTGTTTCACAGAAGCATCGAGCTCAGGTGGTCTTCACTTATATGCAGTCTGTATTTACATTGCCTCTGACCTTTTGACACATATACTATATTTCATGTTTATCTTCACTGTAACATGCCGCACTGTGTATGTTTAATTGCTTCTTGTATCACTTGATTCTGCAGTTGTAATGTTTTTGGCTTCAAGTATGGATGCCCAGACTGTCATAGGTGCACTCACTGTCACTTGTTGTTGTGGTTTTGTTACTTCACCAATACTTTGGTCTTGATTTGTATATGACACTCCATGGTGTCAGTTTTGTTATGTGAGTCATTTGAATTTGTAGATTGTTGAACTGTTAGCTTCAATCTGGAACACTGTTTTCTCAAGCCTGCATATATTTGTTGGACTCACACTGTGCTTGATGGACTGATTAATTCTAATTGCATTGGGTACAGCCGAAAATGCACACTGTCTTTGTCACTGTTTCTGTTGCAACTGCATTTTTCATTTGCAGCATACATTCTCTGCTACTCTAATTTATCACTTGTTGATGCTTGAGTTAGCCATCCACTTCATTTCAGTGTTGTAGTTGTTGCCATTGAATTGGTGCAGAAGTTTGCACTATGCATTTAGGTGTACTTCGTTCACTTGCAAACTGTCTGCTCCATACTGCATTTGCATTTGTTAGCTTGTAGTTCATGTGTTCACATTGATTATGCTTTGTCTTCGGTCGCTGCTGTGCATGGCTTGAAGTCTGGTTGTTATATATGTTGTTTTGAACCATTGTTTTCGTTGTGGCATTGATATTTGAATCTTCATTGATTTTGGTTCGTCGATCTTTTGGGTACATCATCACTGTAGTGGCAAGGCAGCGCACGCAAGCGTGAACTACAACCACTCGGTATGGTTTTTATGATATTCTATTTTGTTTTGATTTATTAATCTTTTGCATATTCCATATGCTGTAGTGGCGAGGCAGTACACGCGTGCGTGTACCGCAGCCCTACCCGGATTGTCGTTTTAATTGATATTTCAATTGCTTGAATTGTTTTGTGTGTTCAATTGAATATTTCAAAAATCGTATTTTGAATTGGTTTAATTTGATGAATTTGTTGGTATCTAATAATCGTTTTGATTATTAGATTATGAGTTTATAATTATTTATTTAATAATTAGATTTTGTTGTTATTTGTCGTTTTGGCAATTTTGATGTTTTCCAAATTATATTCGTTGATATTCTTTTTACTTATCTTTGTTGATGATTTGAATCTGCTGATTGTTGTTTAACACTGTTACGTGTTATATTTATCATTATCCGATTTCTTTATTTAAGGATCGGATAGACGAGATTTATTGTGACTGTCGTCTATTTGTTACTAAATTATTATTGCTTCTATGCTCTAATAACTGAGTTTGAATTAGACTGACCCGTGTATTATTTTCTTTGAATTTAATACTCGGGTCAGACCGACTTATTACAGGTTGTAGATATCCTGCTTTGGATTGCTGCTTGAGCTATGAAGTCTTTACATATCTTTTGGAGTAGTCGTTGTCATTTTTAGTAGTCGGTGTATTAGCGTAGGAAGATATGTATTCATGTATATTATTCACGATAATGTACTTGTATATGTAACTTCCAGTGTCGACAGTTGTAGTCGTATCATATGTATTGTATCACATGTATTGTAACTGACATCAGTTATTGTATATATGAGACTTTCCGTTTTATCTGTGTTTCGCATTTATATTTACTGTCCTAAACTATTATGAACCATCGTAGTTCGTTTTATACTGGAATTGGGGTATGTCGATGGGAGTAAATAAATCAGAGATGAAAAATGAAAGAATATATATACCACTCCTATCAAGATAACCAATACTAGTGTAAGGCCTAACTACGGATGGCCGCTCCTCAACAGCCTTATTCTCCGCGCTAGTTGACAACATTACACCGTACTGTTCTTGGCTAGTGTGGGTATAGAGGTGGGGAGTCACAGCTTGGTATCAGAGCCTGGGGTTTAGGACAAATATAAAACATAACTTAGATGAAACATGTGTTACAACTATTTGTCGATGTTTTATCTCACATCTTTGTCTATGATCATCTTTGATTGTTTGATATGAATTCCTAACGCTTATTCATGTGCATTTGATTTTGATTTCGTGAAAGTATTTTGGCTTCGTCCTCCGTTTGCTTTGCGAACTTAAGTTGGGCTTTTGATGATGAGGATTTTGTTCTTGTGTTTTCGGCTTTGAATTGATTTAGCCGACGTTGATTTTGTTTGAATTTGGCCAATTAAAGCTATTTTGACCTCTGGACTTTGTTCCACTTTTGTGCTATGCTATGGGTGTCATTGTGTACCTGTTACACTGTGATGAAAAATAGCTCGATTGGTTGCAAATTGAGTGATTTTGATTTTTCACTCATATCTAGTTCGAATCTCAGCGATTTTGAACTTGATATTTTGTGTTTTCCTTGGCTTGATTTCCATTCGACTTCGGTCACTTTGTTTTGGTGAAGTTCTTAATTTTTTGATTTCCAAGACTCTGACTTTGTTTGCCGTTGAGTTCTTTGATGATGATGTTGATTCGTTTTGTACTCGACTGTGGCCATTAATTGTTGACTTCGGCATTGACTTGATTTTTATTTTTGTTGAAGTCATTTATGCATTTATGCTCGTTTTGCTTTGTTTTTCCAATTGTTAATCGATTCTTCTTTTCTGATTAGTTGTTATCACCTTTGTCGACTTTGATAACTTCTATTTCTGGAATTTTCGAGTATTTCTACTTTTGATGGATTTGGAATTGAATTCTTTGGATTTTATTCACGTCTTCGAATGTGAATTTAGTGAATTGATTTGGTTTCCAAATTTAATCGATTCTTGTTAATTCCCCGATTTGTTCCTATCATTTATTAGCGACTTTGATGACATTTTCTTCGGTATCGATTTCTTTAGATTCTATTCACATCTTTGTATATGAATTCTTGTGATTGATTGTTTCTACAATCATTTTTGTGATTTGTCACTTTAAAAATATAAAGGTTTTCTATACTAGTAGTAAATATCGAAACCCTTTTCTCCAAACGATTTCATAACTATTTTACTACAAAGCTCTTTTCCTACCATTTTCCAATCTATTAGTATATACAAACCTTTACCTCACTCGTATGAGAAATTGAATTAAACGGCTTAGTAAAACAAGTGGTATGAAACGCTTGCGTTTGCTTCGTCGGTTAATTCTTGGACTTGTTCGATTGAATCTTTTGTGACAATTTTCTAGTGAAGATTTACAGTTTGTTCGTAAATATTTAAGTTAAGCAAGTTGTTATGGGACATGAAGCTAAACTTTTATATTTACTAACTTAGTGTAATTGACACTTCCTGATGATCATGACGATCACTTTTGTGATTTAGACTAGCAACTGTGCGATGTCTCTTTGTCTGCGAGGGAGACTAAACCCCGCTCTTGTGATGTTTCGCCATCGCATTTGTATGATGTTTCGCCATCACATATGTGGGGTAGCGTCCCATGGTCTTCGGACCTTTCGTGTGTCAAAATTTAATGGTTAGCCACCATGAGATAGCGTCTCGTTTTGTGATACCGGTTGGTGAGTTTTTGCTCCCATTTTGTGTTAGGCCTTCCCCTTTTTATGATTTAGACTAGCAATTGTACTACGTCTTTTTGTTTGCAAGGTTAGACTAGACCTCATGGGTGTGATTCCAACTCACACATATCTATTTTTCCGCAAGGTTAGTCTGGACACCATTTGTGCGATTCCACTCACATATACCTTTTTGTTGTGAGGTTAGGCTAGACACCATTTATGTGATTCCACTCACACATACCTTTTTGCTTTTTGGTTAGCCTAGACACCATTTGTGTGATTCCACTCACACATACCTTTTTGTTGCGCGGTTAGGCTAGACACCATTTGTGTGATTCCACTCACACATACCTTTTTGCTTTTTGGTTACCCTAGACACCATTTGTGTGATTCCACTCACACATACCTTTTTGTTTGCGAGGTTAGGTTAGACACCATTTGTGTGATTCCACAAACACATACCTTTTTGCTTTTTGGTTAGCCTAGACCTCATCTGGGTGATTCCGACTCTCCCATATGGGGTAGCTCCCCATGGTCTTCGGACCGTCATGTGATAGGCCTCTTTCCCTTTTTCTGTGATTTCTGGATTTCTTGTGTAGATTTCTAGAATTTGTGTTTTCTGGATTTCTTGTGATGATTTCTAGAATTTGTGCTTCACCAATTTTCGTGATTTCTATTGATAAGTTTTATCAATTTTTGTGCATTGGTGAATTCGTGTGTCATTGACTTGTTATGAATACAAGTTTAGGGTATGATATCCCTTTCTATCTTTGAGAAGATTCTTGTGACATTTTTTATGAATGAAAATTCATTGGTATTATATTTTGATGCCAATTATTTTGATGAGATTTTGACGTATTAACTTCAATAACCGTCAATCTTAAAATGGATTTTCAAGCGGTTATCCCGCGATGTTTATTTTGTTGTCCGTTTTACGGTATTTTAAGAAGTGCAATTTCCTTGTTGAAGTTGCTACTGATGTTGCTGTTTTAATCACGTGTTTTAAAAAAAATTGTTTCAAAAAAAAATCGTTTCCAAAATTTCAACGGTTTAAGTTTTCGAAAGAATGAGGAAGCGATTTAAACGTTTCAGCAAAATCGAGGACTATGACCCCTTTCTTTTGCTCGTTCGCTTAATTCCTGACTTGTTTGTTTGAGAATGTAAATTATTATTTTTATAAAATAAATGAAAATTGTTTTCATAAGTTTTGCACTTTGCGCTTTCGAAAGAATGAGGAAGCGATTTAAACGTTTCAGAAAAATCGAGGACTATGACCCCTTTCTTTTACTGATTCGCTTAATTCCGGACTTGTCCGTTTGAGAATGTGAAATGTTATTTTTAGAATAAACAATTTTGCACTTTCAAGGAAACGATGAAGTGAATTAACCGATTTAGTAAAACTCGTGGTTATGGGACATGTGCATTTGCTATTTTGGTTAATTCCGAACTCGTTAATTGAAATATTTGTGATTTCTGATTATCGTTTTTGATAATCGGATACTTGTGATTTCTGATTATCGTTTTTCGATAATTGGATATTTGTGATTTCTGATTATCGTTTTTGATAATCGGATATTTGTGATTTCGGATTATCATTTTTGATAATCGGATATTTGTGATTTCTGGTTATCGTTTTTGATAATCGAATATTTGTTGTTTCTAATTATCGTTTTTGGATAAACGGATATTTGTGATTTCAGATTATCGTTTTTGATAATCAGATATTTGTTGTTTCTGATTATCGCTGTGATAATTAAATATTTGAAGCTTAATTATCGTTTGTGATAATTAAATATTTGTGATTTAAGATTTGATTATCGTTTTGATAATTGAATATTTGTTGATTTGAGATTTCTAATTATCGTTCTTGGTAATTAGATATTTGCAATTTTGTGACTTGTGATTTTTGTTTTCTAATTATCTTTGTTGATAATTAGATTTTGCTGTCTTCTAATTATCGAATCGATGAGTAGATATTGCTGTTTTGTGATTTCTGTGTTCTGATTATCTATTTGATAATTAAATTTTGTAAAGAATTTGAGAATTTCTTTTATGAAATTAAAATATTTCTTTGGTGTTTATATTGTACTACGTCGGTGTACCGACTCAATTTTCTGCTATCATGACGTTTTCCACGTCTTCCAATTACGGAAATGCCTTAGGGATTTTCGATTTTTATTCTTGAGCCCAGTGTTATTGAAGAAATGGAAGTTTTGCCTATTTGACTTTTGAGCAACCTTCTATTCACATCTTTGCTTCGGGGGTGTAGCACCTTCAAAATAAAGATGTTTTTCTTGCGGAAGTTCAATGGTTATCAAATCCTAAGGATTGCACTTAGGAATCCTGAGAATTCATCGAGCAAACACGTTCAGGCTTACTCTTTCACGCTCTTTATGGTGAACTTCCTATTTCAAATTGCTTCATCTTGTGATGATGTTCTTTAAGGTTGTTACCGTTTGTTCATTTATTCCTTATGATTGCGAGGACGCAATTTCTTTAAGGAGGGGAGTCTGTAACAACCCGGTATTTAACATCAATTAATAATCGACATTTAAATGATAAATATTGTTGCAAATTGCCAATTGAAGTTTTTAAATTGTGTTAAAATTCTTTTATAAATGGTTAAAAGGATTTTTGGGCTTTGAATTCTCGGTCCACAATTTCATTTGCTTGGATCGTGAAAATTACAAAGCAAATAAACCATTCCCTCCTCTTTAACCTTTCATTCTCAACCCTAAAAACAAACGAATGAAAATTAATGGCTGCTCTCGATTTCGTTCGTTCCTCCTCCATTTATTTTCGCATCGCAAATAAAACAAGCAAACGATAATGGCGGCATCTCTCGTTCTTCCTCCTTTTGAAGCTAGGGCTTCAAATTAAATGGCGTTCGTTCTCGTCTTCGTTCGTCTCCAAAATTAGGGTTTTTCAAAGTCGCTTGCTCGATCTAAAACAAGGGCGCGTTCAAAGTCGAAGATGCTAACTTCTTCAAATCAATCAAATTCGACTTCGTTGGTACTTGGAGTCTCTGCTCGATTCAATCTTCAGCAGCTAGGGCTTAACTTCGTTCGTTTTCTTCGATTGCTTCGGCCTCAACCTCGATAGCTCCATTCGTGGGAAAGGTGAGTAAATTTTATTACTCACATCTAACTGAAAATCATTCGACCTTGTTTGCTTATTCTGTTTTTGTTGTCTTTGGTTTCGACTTGATTTTATTGACGTTGATTTGTTTCGACTTTGGCACTGACTTGTTTGATATATGTCTTGGCATTTTTGTGACATTTGATTTCTGTTTTGCTGTAGTTCATGCTTTTCTATGGTTAACTAATTGTTGCTCACGGTTTTGATTTCTCTGGTTAAACTGTATTTTGATTCCGTGAATTTCTCCTGTGACATCATTGATATCAACACTCGACCTTGTCGAACATTACTTTGGCTTCGTTCGAACTTGTTGCCACCTCTCTTGAACTTGTTTCACGGAAGCATCGAGCTCAGGTGGTCTTCACTTATGTGCAGTCTGTATTTACATTGCCTCTGACCTTTTAACACATATACTATATTTCATGTTAATCTTCACTGTAACATGTCGCACTATGTATGTTTAATTGCTTCTTGTATCACTTGAGTCTGTAGTTGTAATGTTTCTGGCTTCAAGTATGGATGCCCAGACTGTCATAGGTGCACTCACTATCACTTGCTGTTGTGGTTTTGTTGCTTCACCGATACTTTAGTCTTGATTTGTATATGACACTTCATGGTGTCAGTTTTGTTATGTGAGTCATTTGAATTTGTAGATTGTTGAACTGTTAGCTTCAATCTGGAACACTGTTTTCTCAAGCCAGCATATATTTGTTGGATTCACACTGTGTTAACTTAAGAAGTCAGACGCTAACACCCCGATGCAAATAGATATTTGAATGAAAGCACCATCCGTTAACACGGGAAACAGAGAAAGCAGTAATTCACTGAAAAAGCAGTAAGAGACACAGAGTTTATAGTGGTTCGGCTTATGATCAAGCCTACGTCCACTTCAATCCTTCTTTATTGCTAATATGATTACAATCCTTTACAATTTCCTTCAATTACAATTCACTTCAAAAGACAAGTAGCTAGAAAATCTTCGATGCAAGAGAATTCTCCGAATTCATAGTTGAATGTGTTGAATCTTATTTGAAGTTGATTGAAGCTTCTTGTGAGTTTCAAGTGTTGGAGTAAGGGTTGGTTTGAAGATGGCGGAGTCTCGATGCTTTGAAGAAAATGATTGGATAAGTCCCCCTCATGTTCGAGCTCATGCCGTATTTATAGAGAGTTTTGGATGGAGCTATAGGTCGCGCGCGACCTAGGACATACCATAACTCGTTTGCGAGTTAGGAAGATACGAGTCACGACTTAACAGGCTCGTACCTAATCATTTGGTAGATCTCCCCTGCCTCTGGGAAAGCGGCTCTATTTATTCTCTAAGTATTAGGTCGTGAGCGACTTAAGTCTGGTCATAGGTCGGTAGGTCGGGCGCGACTTCATGTCACAGTAGAACAGGGTAGCGTAGTTCCTGATCCTTTCTCAAATGAACCAAGGAGTTAGGCGACTTAGGGATAAGCCTGTTATAACTTAGGTCGTGGCCGACTTAAGTCGCGAGCGACTTAGTGGTTGTGGGACCTCGGTTTTTGCAGAAGATGTTAGGTCGTTGTTTCTTTAGCACTTTAGGTCGCAGAGTGTTTAGGCCGTTAGGTCGATAACTCCATGAGTCGCTTACTAGTTAAGTCGCTGCTCCCCTTAAGTCGCTCACCCCTCTTAAGTCGTTAAGTCCTTAAGTTGTCCAACCCTCTTAAGCCGTTAAGTCCTTAAGTCGTCCAACCCTTTGAGTCGTTAAGTCCTTAAGTCGTCCAACCCTTTGAGTTGCTGCTTCACTTCAGAAGTTAAGTCGCTTAGCCCGCTTCATATGTTAAGCCGCCAATTCCTTTGTGTCACTGAGTCGCTGAACATAGGAGTTAACATTTGCCCCTCGAAGTACATGCCTAGGTCGTAAGTCATGTGCTTCGATCTAGTCTCTAAGTCGTAGGCAACTCAAGAAGCTTGTTAACTCGCGCGTCCATCCATCTTCTCCTCTACTTCCAATATAAGCCGTTAGGTCGCTTCTCCCTCTTTACTTTATTGCTTATCATTCTGCCTCCATTGTTGCATTCGAGCTCAAAAGTTAACACAAAATCCTCCTCTTTGCATCCTTGACCGCTATTTCAACATCAGGTTTAGGTAATTCCGATCATCTTTCTATTGTGTTTGCCACCAACCCCTTCATAACCATTTCAATACAGTTTTTGTTTCCATGCTGTGAGATTACACCCTGATTCGTCCTCTGACCATCGTCGACTGTTGGCAATTGCCATAGAAAATGAATCGGCTTAGGATCTTATGGAGTTATTTGGAAAGTGTTTGAATTCGTTTAGTTAGCAATAGTTTCTGGAAATTTGGAGGATGTGATGGGATCCTAGATGTTTGGAGGAGACGAAGAAACACTTGGTTAACGGGTTAGTGGATTTTGGGTTTAGACATGGTGCTTCAAACGGCATAATGGTGGATAAACATGTGGCAAAGTGTAATTGGTGAGTAGCAGGGCTTATTGGTTCCAACGGGAGATAGCCTTGGATCGCTGCATCATCCAGAAACGACCTAAGGAACCCAGGCGACTTAAAGATCCCCGCGACTTAGCAGATTTGGCCGGTCTGACAATTTTTGCGACTTAACCTCTAAGTCGTATGAGCGACTTAGCCTCTAGGTCCTTAACGTGACTTCTCCTTTGGGTCGTGAACAAATTAAACTTTAGGTCATGGACGACTTAACCTTAGGTCGTGGACGACTTTAACCTTTAGGTCGTGGACGACTTTAACCTTTAGGTCGTGGACGACTCAGCACTTGGACAATTTTTCACTGCCGAATTGTTTCTTCCAGCCTAGATCAATCTCAACCCATCCTGTTAAGTCGTGAACGACTTAGGACTTAGAGAACTTCTGGACTGCGACTAAATGGCTTGAACAAAACTTGAAAACTTCGAGATGTTGATAGAACTTGATTGTACTTCCAACTCGAACTTTAAACTGCCGAAATAACTTGCATGACTTTGCTATGCTTTCTTAACAGATTATACCAAATTTGATGCTAATAACTTGTTAAATACAACATTTGCAGAAAACTAGGGCGAATATACTGCCACTGATTGCCCACATCAAATGACAGATTAGTCGATAATGGATAATTAACTTAAAGAAATTGCATGAAATGTTGTGAATCAATTAAACTCAAGTGAAGCATTAAAACAATGTTAATCAACTAAAGTCGATTTGTTTGCATTAATATTGCACTTGTATTTGGACTTAAAGCGACAAGTCTTGAAATATTGCAATTGACACATGTTTAATTTCCATTATATTTGCAAGTTGCTTTGTTAGCTCTACACAGCACTTCACACATTTAGGAAACGTGCACCTTCATGTTTGAATATCCAGTTGTTTATGTAGAATGGCTACAC
Organism: Allium cepa; assembly: GCA_030765085.1. Taxonomy (NCBI): domain Eukaryota; kingdom Viridiplantae; phylum Streptophyta; class Magnoliopsida; order Asparagales; family Amaryllidaceae; genus Allium; species Allium cepa. The sequence continues at coordinate 743,042,981 of CM060931.1, read as the reverse complement.
ATCAAGAAGAAGTGGTAGTTCAAGCTGGAGAGACTTTTCCGTCAGCTATTCCCGTAGTGAATCCTCCAGAAAGAACTCCGACTACCTTAACCCAGAGAGCATTTAACCGGTTACGCATTCAATTTGGCCTTGCTGAGAGTGATGCTCTACTTCCCAGGCTGAGTGATACTGCCGATATTCCACCTTATGGTTTTGTAGCAGTCAATCGCCAGATGTGCCTAAGTGGAGCAATTCCTCCTTTTAACGATTTTCTTCGAACGCTTCTCCTTTGGTTGACCATCTCTCCGTTTCTACTACATCCCAATGGCTATGATATCCTGATGGGGTTATGTGTTTTATTTAGGAGAACTCTTGATCGTTTGCCGAGCTTCGAAGAAATTTGCTACTTATGCTCATTTGCTAAGAATAAAGATCATCCCTCCATTACTGTTGTAAGTAGCGCTAGGAATCATAAACTCATTACCGATCTTTCCGAAAGCGCACATGGCTTCTTGAACCAGTTTTTCTTTGTTCGCTGCCCCCCAGGATTTTATGCTATCTGGAGAGTAGGAAGTAAGATTACCTGCTTCTTATTTTTTCCATTCTTGAGCTTTTTGAGATCCGAGTTGCTAAGTGCTAATTTTACTCTTTCTTTTTTCAACACTTCCTCCCCCCTCCAGAGATCCAAGCCACAAGCAAATTTTTGAAAGACTGAATGTCGTGGCTGCTGAGGAAAGGAGTATAAAATTTCTGTTGAAGGATGAGTTTCTACATCAGTTTGGACTTTTACATTCTTCCGCTCTACACAACCTCACGAAGTCCCTAATTCCCCAGCTAAGGCATTAGATGCCCCAGTTTCTACTAACGAATCCGTACCGAAGGAACTTACAACTGAGGCTTCGTTGGTAAAATGTTCTACTCCAACTGTCATTGCGGAACCATCTTGTAAACTTGCTCTTGCCCCAGTTATCGAAGAAGAAGAAGATCTTCAACAAACCGGGAAGACTACTGATGAAGGAGTTGAGGTGAAGAGCCCTGTTGAACACAGTGGTAATGACACTTTCGAAGGGTTGAGCGACTTTATGGTTACGTCTCAAGAACTCTTTAAAGATGATCTGTCCACTGCTAAAATTGTATCTCTAGTGGTTGAAGCGACGTCTGCTCTTCAACAAACTCCTCCAGCTCAAGAATCAACATTGGCTGTAAAATCTATCACCACCCCCTAACTGAGGAGCGGTTCGTAGTTCGGCGCGTGTAGTTTGCACACACCACACACACTTAGGATTTATTGGCACTGATATGCACTTAAATCCTTGCAATTTGAAAATTCTCAAGTTATGCTTCTTTTTCAATTTCAGTTTTTTCGATGGGGTGAAGTGGCTCGTATTATGATGACTTTAAGTAATATGGCAGGTGCGGTCAATATGATTACAGGCGCTATCTTCCCCCTCATAGGGAAACTGATGAGGAGAGGGCTGCTCGAAAAGCTCAGGAGAGAAGAGCGTACGAAGAACGGTACGGGAGAGGGGAAGAACGTCGTGACTCTTCCCACAGAGAGGATGATTCCCTTAAACGGAAATCCCATGACGACAAAGGAAAAAGCCACGCTGCCGAAAGCTCGAGCAAACGGACCAAGCACGATGAAAAGTCATCATCTAACATTCCTAAAGAGCCCATTGCTTCAGTGCCTCCTCAATCTCCCGCTCTCGCTCGTACCGACATTCAGACGATCATTGGCAGGCCCTCATATCAGGTCGGACCAGGCCCAGCTACTCTTCAAAGTCGATTTACAAACTGGTGCTTGAAGGGAGTTCGCTTTGATCTTGATCTGGTTCCAATCGACAAACCAGCCATGTTGCAAAATCTTGACGCTGTCAAGCTTGATATTGAGAGACTGTCGAATTGGCAGAAACTTGTTGACGAACTCCAGAGAGTGAATCGTGCGAACCTTGAGGCTATGTTGACCATGGAGAATGATAAATCCGAATGGCAAAAGACTCTTGATCAACATGACGCAGAGATGAGGAGCATCGCCACTTATAATGAAAAGCTTGAAGCGGAAGTTGGAAAGCTTAAAGAGGAGCTTGCTACATCCTCCACTTCCTATTTTCAAAGGGAAAGTGTGCTTCTGTAGCAAGTGCGGGATGCTCATGCTAGACACAACAGAGTTGTTATATTTTCTTCTGATAGATCCTATAGCCATTGTAGTTTTGCTTTAAATATTTATTGAATAGGTCGAATTCTAATGTGTTTCTACTTTTCGACTTATTTAGTGAATAGTTAAGGTGAGATTGCACATGGTCGCTTCCATTATACTCTATTGACCGCGTTAGCCGACAGTATTATCTATGTAATACTCTTTGTTAACGAGGCTCTCGGAGTGGGGCGTCACAGCGTGCCAAAGATAAACTCATGCGGCAGGAAAAGGATATAGAAGATTATCGCGCTGAAGTTGCACAGTTGCGACAACAGACCAGCTCTCAGAACCTCGAAATTGAGACGTTGAACACTCGACTTGCTACAGTTGAGAAAGAGCGCGATGAGGCTGTTTCTAGTAAAATTGCAGCTGAAGAAGCTCATCAAGCCCCCAAAGCCGATGTCAGTTCGACATTATTCGACTTCTACTTGCAAAGTGTCCTAGGGCGTGGCAGTCTAGCATTTTTGGGCCCCAAATATGAAATCACTTTGGCTGAAGTATGGGAAGCTGCGCTTGATATGCTTAAAGATGCTGGGTATGCCGAAGAAGAACTCGAGGCACATTACCTGGATGACGGAGCTCGTGCAGCCCTTGCCAGACGAAAAGAGCAACTCGCTAGAGAGCGTGCTGGGATGATGAAAGAAGCACCATCAATTACCCCTGTCCCTCCTTCGATTTCGGCCGACATTGACATCACAGGCTCCGGTTCCCATTCTCCGTCCCCTGCTAAAGTTATAACTGAGATTACAAGTGCAAAGGTTGGAGATTAAGGCGAAGAGAGCACCGAAGCACAAGCTTATGAAGTTGAAATTAGGAAGCCCACTTCTCCAGGTAATATTAACGTCGAACCAGGTCAAGTGGATTACACATTTTCTTCGACCGAGCTTGATGAACTTATTGATTATTACTTAAGACTCGATGAGCCGTTATCTCCACTCTTTGCGGGAGATACTAATATTTTTTGCTTCTCTTCTGCAGTGAAAACGCCCAGTGTCGTAGAAACTTCTCCTCCACCAGCTGCTCCTCCTCCAACCTTCTAAATTACTCCTACTTCCCAAACGGGATCGCAGGAAGAATTAATAGGAGCCCTTCAAGACTTGGACGATCCAGCCGCCTCGCAGGAGCAGAAGGCCGAAGGACTTGAAGGAGGCGAAGTACCTCCGGAGCGAACCCTTTCTGATGACATAAAATTGTCTGCTCTTGTCACCCCAGGAAGTGGGTCTTCTTCAAGAAGGAGGAGGAAGCGTACAACTTCAAAGAAGAAAGGGAGAAGCATTTCTGCTACTGAAAAGGAAACGGAAGTTGATCCAGCATTAGCTCTCTCTCCTTCTCCCCCAACTCTCCCAAGTCGGCTTGGAAAATTGCCTATTAAACCAGGTGAAGGCTCTAAAGGTGGTGGGAGAAAGAAGTGATGAGCCCCGCTTTCCCTACTTTGCTTTACTTTTTGCTTTTTTGCATGTACTGGTCGGAGATTGTGTGGGTACTGGCCCCCGCTTTTCATTATCCTGAAACATGTACCTGTATAAAATTTTCATAGTATTGAATAAAATGTTCCTTTTACCTATACAAACTTCTATCTGTATTTGAGAATACATTTATTCTTTATTTTATACAAGTTCCTCGTTTCCTTTGTGTGATATTGCAATAAGTCTATGGTATGTTGTTTGAGCATTGTTTCCATTCTTGTACTTATGGTGTGCTGCCCCATACCATGGTTTATTGCAATCTCTTTCACATTGGCAAAGTTTTTTAGAGAACAATTCCTCTATTTCGAGAAGACTTATACTCTTTCTTTAGAGAGCAGCTTTTCCATTTGAAGGAGGCTTGCATCTGTACTTTATAGGATAATATTTCCATTTTAAGGAAATATTTTTCGTATTTAGTAGGATGTGCCTCATTTTGGAGGATTTTTTTTTTCTCTTTTCTTTTTTTTTTGTTGCGAAGTTTTTACACTTCGCTTTTAGGAGAAAATCTCTTTTATTTTGAGTGAATTTTCTTTCGCGGTAAAGTGGGCTTTGACTTGCTTGTGCCTCTGGTAAGAGGGCTTTTTGCTTGATTGTGCCTTTGGGAAGAGGGCTTTTTGTTTGATTGTGCCTCTGGGAAGAGGGCTTTTTGTTTCTGCCTCTTGGGAGAGGCTTCTATCTTTTCCCTGTTCGCTGGGAAGCGGGCCTCCGAAGAGGGCTTTTCACATTTCGACTCGAGTGAAGTTTTATTTCAGATCACGGTGAAATGTGTGCCTCTGAGTAGGGCTTTTACCTGGAAGTTTGGAGTTTCTTTCTCTTAGTTGGATGGATTCACGGGGCGGACACAAGTGTCCTGTGCCACCGATCAGTCCACAACTTTATGTCGAGAAAGAACTCTCTTTTTCTGGCGAGGCCCGCTTGAGGTCTTTTGGCATTTCAACTATGGTGAAATGGGCCTCCGAAGAGGGCTTTTCACATCTCAGCACTTGTGAAGTTTTATTTCAGATCCTGGTGAGATGTGTGCCTCCGAAGATGCCTGGAAGTTTCTTCCTCATGGTTGGTTGGAATCACGGGGCGAGCGCAAGTTACTTGGACGTTTTTTACGTAGATTGTCTCAACTAGTGAACGAGCGCCTTGCCTTCCACTTAGGAAGGTGTCTCCGGTCGTCTCATGGACTCACGGGGCGGACGCAAGTTACTTGGACGCTTGTCTACGCAAACTGTCTCAACTAGTAAACAAGCGCTTTGCCTTCCTGTTGGGAAGGTGCTTCCGATCATTCCATACCATGTTGAGAAAGTCTTCTAGCATGCCCCATTTGAGGTGTTTATCCTCCGAAGAGTTGTGCCTCCGAAGAGGTCTTGTGCCTCCGAAAAGGTCTTTTGCTGTTTGATGCTTGCCCGCCCATGTCTCTTTGCCATCTATTCATTTCGACGATCCCCGTTATCTTTTCCAAATATCATCCCCTTTTAGTTGCCAACAATTTTCCATATCCAAAGAAATATACTTCATAGTTAAGTGAGTTGGTGGTGGTAGACACATGCTATTTAACCGAATGCTCATTTGTACAAACATTCGCAGTTAGTTAGAAATGGCCCACTTCTAGCCACATCGCTAACTTTTGTTCGAAGCACTTCTTTCGTAAGATTTGAGTATGGAAATTTTGAATGGTTTAGCGTTTGCTTGCTGGGTGATGTCGGAGATCGCTTGGTCTTGCGATGGGTAAGCTTTGTTTTTATGGCCTGCATTATTAAATCGACATTTTAGTAACACAACTAACGTATTTTATATGTCGAAATAAAACAAAGCAGTCTATAATAGTAAAGAACACAAGATTTATAGTGGTTCGGCCAAGAACTGGGCCTACATCCACTTTATAGCTCTAATTATTCACTTGCACTGACTTTACAACGGCTTTCATTACAAGAATCATACATTCATCATTCTTTTACAATATTTCATTAAAGCCTTTATGTGACGACCCATCCTTCTACTACCAGAAAGACGTATCATCATTAAGAAAGAAAGGGATAGAAATAAAAAAGAAAGAAAAGAAAGGAACAACAACATCAGAATCTCACAGCGGAACGGAACAAAATATAATATATCACATAAATATTTCATAGTTTTTACATATGTCAGAGTTGTACAATATCAATACATATGACTGTCATATACATACACCTATCACTACATACATCAGAAACACAGTACACATCAACTAACACTGCGACACTAGATAGATAGCTACATACGTCTGGAAACTCCTGCTCCAAGCTCCTCCAGAAATCAAAGTCCAAAACCTATCACTTGGCTACTCATAAAAATTTGAGTATCCAAGGGTTTATGAAAACACAAAATATGAACTCCGGGTCAGACATGGGTATGGTATGAGTAAACGGTTTAAAGTTGTTTAACTTTGAAAAACATTTGAAAATAAAGGTATCACGTAAGACTCCCCACAAATAAATACGGGTAAGTTTTTACCTTACGCTAACGAAAACATTTCATAGGAAATCCAGTGATATTATAATAGTGTCTAGGGTTTTCAAGTAAATAGAAAATAGCCGAAATTGTTACATTCATTAAATTCCAGCTACTAGCCACAAAAGTGGGTAATACAAATCAAAACCGTAGGGTCTCGTAGGGAAAATAGATTTCCAACAATGGAAGGGCTACTGGGGTACCGCCCGTCACAGTACGGGGCCTAGATCACTGTACCGAGGATCACTCCCGACCCCTTACAGCACAAGGCCGGAACCATTCCTTACTAAACAGTCCCGAACAAGATAAACCCCGCGGTTCTAGCTAGCAACCTCCCACACAACCGAAATAAAAAGGGACATCTAGACAGGGGTAATATCTTGTCCTGCTTGGGCATGACCCACCTAACCTTGCTGCATCTCCCCTGTTTTAGCCATTCCCGGTTGATGAGGCTTGAGGCTGCGATTACCTTTATAGAACAATATTCTTAGAATGCTCATTGCCCGCCTGACGATGTGTTGAAAGCATTCAATCCATACAAGTTCATTCCGGGTTCGAACGAAACCGAAGGCATTATCTCGTCACACTCATTTTGGAATCAACCTCAGAGTCAAGGACGATAACCCTTGCATTCTGAAAACACCATCTCGACCTTCATTCTAGGATTCACGACCTAATGTTTAAATTGGACCGATGTAGTTTTCAGAGAATCAAAATTGATTTTTCCGATCCCGGTCTCATCGAATCCAAACGCCATTTTAAGGGCCAAGTTGTCTAATTAACTTAAACAGTTTAAATACTTTAAATTCATCAATTGAATTAACATAGCATTTATCACAGACAAAACATATTCAAGCATCATAGATACAGCATAACACAGAGTAACATAGAATATCATTACATAAATATCCAAATCAGATATTCAATCACAACAATCCATAAGCAGTCACCATTAAGTCTTAGTTGTGATTAATGCAATTTAGAATCAATTACCCGAGAGTTAACCACTAAACTCTGTTTAATTAATCATTAATTAACAATCTCTTACTTATTTCATTTCAAATTGTTCAATTAATGATTTCTTAATTAATTATTAAATCTTAATTGTTCAATTAATTATTTATTTATTTCATTTATTTAATTAGTTACATTCCTTATTCATTAATTGATAAACTTAATTATTAATTAATGAAACTTACTTACTTAACTATGTAACTATTAATTACTTAATTTATCAATTATAAATTCTAATTCTTAACCATATAATTAATTAACTATTAATCCATAATTAAATTATTTGATTAGTTAACTATTAATAGTTCATTAATTAACTTTAAGTTGTTAATTACTCATTTAACAATCACTTAAACATCCTTAATTACTTCCTGCAAGTAATTAGGAGAAGATTCTTTAAAATTTTGAAGCTCAAATTACTACTAACTGCAAACTTAAACGTTAATCGGTTACGCTTCTATCTTAAAGTAATTACTTAATTTATACTGTAATCACTTGATTAATAATAAAAATAATTAAGGCTTAAACATCGTTAAGTATTAACGAAAACTAACTAAAACATGTAACCATCTTCTAACATACAATCATTTATCAATTATTTATATTCCTATCTTAATCTTAATGAAAAGGGTTTTCATTAGCTATATCTTGAAAATTTAATACTGCAATTTCAATAAAAACCCGGGTCTACTCCTATTACCCTCGGGTGCAACTTCGGTCTGCACGCCCTCTTCCCCGAGTCTTTCCCCACTGAAGCCATTCTTCTCCTCTCTTTCTTATTTGTTTATTTGCTGTAAGTTGTAAAAAACTTAAATATAAAGCAACAACAGGAAATAAAACAGGCCTCGATCAAACTCGAAGCGACCATCAGTGAGACTCGAGCATGACACGAGCACCCTCACGTTGACAGAAAAAAAACTAGAACTCCTCCTCCATCGCCACCGTGCACATGCACGGTGGTCCGCCGCACCTCCAGCGGCCCTCGCCAATACCCATAAACCACAATTCCCTTCCTCACCCATAATCGAAACCCAGGAAGACGAAATAAGGACATAAACGAAAAATCACCAGAAAATATGAACTCGCAACATCAGCTCTTCACCGAAAACCACCACATCCTGCACCCCACATCGCCAGAGACTAAACTGCTCCACCCACACCAAGTCCTGACCCTCAGCAACTGCCTCCTCGAAGCACAGGAAGCTCGATATCACAAAGATGCCAAAATCGAAAATTTACAGAGCATAAAAAAAAGCACTAAAACCCTACTTTAATCACAAACTCAAAATTTATGCATTTGAAAAATAATTTGACATTTTTCTAGTGTTAATACAACTTCAACCTTTCTTCATTCTAAATTTCAGAAATTACAATTAACTCGTTCTTCCAAAATTGACAAAAACTCAGTAAAGTTTCTTTTTAAAAACGCCCTGAATATCTTTGCTAATAAATCAAAAATTTTATGCTAAAAGTCCTAACTATGTATACGAAATCTGATTATGTTATTAAAATTTCGAAATTAAACATTCAAATTTTAAACTTTAATTCTCTTTTTCTTGATACTTAAATAAACAGTATGGATACAATACTGTTAAACCTCAAAACTATGTTGTAAGCCTTTGATTTTGATAACAACTTAAGTTGCATCAGTATCCAAGTATTAAAACATCTACATGAAGAATTTTTGCAATTTCCTTGCTACACTTTGTTCAGATATTCAAACCCCTGAAGAACAACCTCATACTTTACAAAACAACAGGAAGTACTCAAGACAAACTATTTTAAGCACACATCAAAGCACCATTCTTTGTAAGTTAAATATACAAAAATTTTAGATTGAAAAAAATAGTTTACTCACCAGAAAACTCTTTTGAACAGAAAGCTCTGATGTTTTCTTTTGAAACCTGGAGCTGAAACAGTTTTTAATCCATGTTTTTATCATTGATGAATTGAGATGGGGATTGTTCATTTCCTTTGTTTTATACAGTTCCCTTATATGATTGTTGAATGAACCATGACTAGAGAAAATAAATGGTCTCACATATATATATAGAAGAAAACAAATTGTAAAGAAGGTAGGTAGTAACTAGCCAAACACTTTCTCCACCTGACAGATTTAGTGTCTAGATGCATAAATTTGTAAATATTTGCATAAACCAAAAGGTAGGCTGAGTTGATAGAATTTAGTACTTAGGTTTCTAAAGATGTTCACATAGAATAATTATGTTTGCTGACATATACATTGCAGGTCAAAGGCTTGTGAATGAAGCTTCATGTAAAAAGATATTTGTATTTAAATGTTATGAATACTTTTTTTTTCTTTCTTTCTCAGTACAAATCTTTTTGCATATGCATAGTGTTAACCCCACCGAAACTTAGGCCGACTCAACAGATAAGGCAGTCAGCGACTCATAGGAATCAGCGACTCAACTGATGAAGCGACTCAGGGGTTGCCGACTCAATGGGTCAATGACTCATTGATAGCAACGACTCAGCGAGTTAGCGCCTTAAAGATACAGTATGGATCAACGACTCAGCGGTCTGCGACTCAAGGCCTAGACCGATCCAACGACTCATTCGAGTTCCGACTCATCAAGGACTGACTCATCTGATCACGACTCATCCACTCAAGGTCCTTAAGTATCTCATTGGGTTTACGACTCAAGAGATGAACGACTCAAGAGGCCGCTGCGACTTAAGGAACCTGACGGGTTAAGGAGATTCTGGGTTAAGGATGGCACGACTCAGGAAAGCCTACGACTCAAAGGATAGGTCGACACACGACACAAGACTCAGAGGCAAGTTCAAAATCATGTTGCAAAGGGGTGACTCGCAGACGACTCACGACTCATCATGAGTCGGTCACGACTCATCGTGAGTCGGTTACGGCTCATGACTTTGCAATTTCAGCCTAAACAGTTTGCCTATAAATACAAGGCCGCATTCAACATGAAAAGGACTTTTGGTTCATTCTCGAAGCGCCAAAACTCTGCCATTTTCTCGACTCAAGCAACACTTCAAGCACTCCAAACATCGAAGACATTACATCAAATTCAAGAGAGAGAATCCACATCATTTATCATGAGTTTGAAAGATAATTCTCCAAAAAAGTTTGTACTAACAGTCTAGAGTGGATTGTAATTGAAGAAAGTTGTATAAGTTGTACTTGTTCAGCAATAAAGAGATCAAAGTGGATGTAGGCTCGATTTTAGGCCGAACCACTATAAAACTGTCGTCTTTTACTGCTTTTCTGCAATTTCTTTACTTGTATCTTGTTCCCGTACCAACGGGTGGTGCTTTCACAACTACACTTCACACACCGGGGTGTTAGCGTTCAAATTTAAGCGTTAACATTTTTGGTGCTTTCACTGAGAATTGAACTCAGGACAGCTGTCATCATTGCTTCGCAGAGATTTGAAGAAAGAATTTCCTTAAAAACCAGAAGTATATCTGAGATTATGGCTCCTGGAAGGAAAAGTAGATCTATCAGATCTGGGAACATTCAAGAGGGAACCTCCGCTTCCCCTGTACCTAATCTACCCACTCCGTCTGTTGGAGTTACGAAAGCGGAATTGGATGCTGTGATTCTAGGGTTAAACCAGCAGATAAACGCCCAAAATGCACAACTAGAGGCTCAAAGTGCCCAGAATGCTCTGATTCTGAATAAGTTGAACGATTTACTCGGGGCAAACAATCAACCGGCTGGTAATGAAAGGAACCATGCTGGCAACATTCACGATGAAAGAAATGCTTCTGAAAGGCCTACTAGTCCCTTTGAGCAGGCAGCACCTGAGGCCGGTGGATCTAGAACTCGGCATGATGAAGAATATCTTTCTGGAATGGTCCGGCAGATCATGAAAGAAAGTATGCAAAGGGTTGAAGATGAGAAGGAATGGGGTTTCGCTCCAAGTAAAACTCCGTTTACTGAAAGAATCTTAAAGGCGGAATTTCCAAGGAAGTTTGTCCCTCCGACCATCCCAGCTTACAAAGGGACAAGTGATCCAAACGAATTTTTGTATAAATATGATTGGCACATGACAGGTGCCAGGGCCTCCGACGAAATAAAGTGCCGATATTTCCCCGTATACTTGGAAGGCGTGGCTTTACTGTGGTTCACCAAGTTGCCAGTCCGATCTATCGATCAGTTTTCAGACTTGACCAGAAAATTCAAGGAGCAGTTTAGACTATATGCTTCGAAGGCCAAGGACATTATGTCACTATCGAGTTTAGAGCAGAATCCTGGTGAGTCTATCAGATCCTTCTTGAACCGCTTCAATATAGCACTAGCTGAGGTGGACAATGCTGAACCACGAATGATATTGACTTATCTGATGAGGGCTATTGATAAGTCAAGCGAATTTGGGAAATGATTAAATATGAAGGAGCCAACCTCTCTCGAAAAGTTCTACAAAAAAGCAGACGAATTCATTCGCTTGGAAAGTCGTCCTTTGCCAATAAAGGCAGTGTTGGATAAAGCTGAAGACAATACTGTCGCTCCACGCAAGAATGAATCGGTGGGGCAGAAAAGGGAGAATAATAATGGAAAGAAACAGGGTAATCTGAAGAAGCCCCGGTCCTTCAAGCCATCAGAATATACTCCATTATCACATACACCGGAGCACATCTACCTGGCCACTAAAGATTCCGTCGATTTCCCTAAACCTATCCCTTTGAGAACCGGGAAAAAAGCCATACAGAGTGGAAAATTCTGCCGCTTCCACAATCAACCAGGTCATGAAACTGATGAATGCCGCCAGCTGAAAAATCTGATTGAAGAGTTGCTAAGAGAAAACAAGTTGCAGCAATTCGTGAAAAAGAATGGCAACAATCCTGCATCGTCGAGTCAGGGGCAGCGGGCTCCTGTTCATCAGCCTGGGGCAGGTGAGAAAGCTACGGGGCATGAATCTGGAAGGCCCGTTATCAATGTCATTTCAGGAGGACCTCACCCAGCTGGCAAGAGTTGGGGTGAGATGGAGAGATATTCCAGGGCTTTGAAATATGCTCCAGCCGAAGAAGACGTCTTTGTTCTAGAAGACACTACGCCCCTTAAACAACAGAAAACTTTCAGTGATGATATTATTTTCAGAGCCAGAGATTCTACAGGTATTGAAGCTCCTACTTTAGATCCCTTGGTCATCTCGGCTGGTATTGGACCAGCCATTGTCAGAAGAGTCCTCATTGACTGCGGAGCATCATGTAATATCCTCTTCAAAAAGACATTTGACCAGATGAAAATCCCTATGATCGATGTGCAAGCCTCATCGCAGAAAATCGTGGGCTTCACTGGGGAGCCAAAGCAACCAGTAGGAACCATCGATCTGTTTGTAGAACTTGGGGAAGGAGAAAAGAAAGTGGTCCGAAAGCAAACCTTTGTGATCGTCGATGAATATTCTGCTTATAATGCTTTTCTTGGCCTTCCAACACTCGCAGCATTCAAAGCTATCCTAGCCCCGTGGTGCCTCACTATTAAATTCCCTACTGACAATGGAGTAGGAGTTATAAAAGGGGATCAAAATGCTGCGCGAGAGTGCTATTTGACAGAGCTGCGAGAGTCAAGAAAAAGAGAAATGGGAAAGGATGCGGCAACTCTAGTCCGCATCAAGGAACCAGCATTGTAGCAATTACAGAGCGGACCCTGCACTGGCGAGCACAGCGGGGCACGGAAAGAAATGGATCCCAGAAAAGCCAGTACAGGGGAGAATAGAATAGTACCGGTGGAAACGACAGTTCCGGTACCTGTTGACCCGAAGGACCCAAATAAGGTGTTGAATGTGGGTTCACAGCTTAATGTGTCAATTCAGAATGTCTTGATATCTTTCCTGAAAGCAAATCTGGATGTCTTTGCTTGGACTCATGCCGATATGTGTGGGATATCCCCAGAAGTTGCAGTACACGCTCTGAATATTGACCCAAAGTTTACGCCAGTTAAACAGAAAAGAAGAACCCAAGGTCCAGAAAGGTCAGCAGCATTAAAAGAAGAAGTTGATCGACTCATGGAAAATAACTTCATCAAAGAATCTACATATCCGAATTGGGTTTCAAATCCTGTGTTGGTCAAGAAAGCTAATGGAAAATGGAGAGTGTGCATCGATTTTTCTGATCTAAACAAGGCTTGCCCCAAAGATTGCTTCCCATTACCCAGGATCGATCAACTGGTAGACGGAACTGCGGGACATGAATTGTTATCCTTCATGGATGCCTACTCCGGTTATAACCAAATCATGATGCATGAGCCGGATCAGGAGGATACAAGCTTTATTACAGATGTTGGACTTTATTGCTACAGAGTTATGCCCTTCGGATTGAAAAACGCAGGGGCAACCTACCAAAGACTTGTTAATGCTATGTTCAAACCGCAATTGGGCAAAACTATGGAAGTCTATGTCGACGACATGTTAGTAAAGTCCAGGAAAGCAGCGGATCACATTGAACACTTAGCAGAAATGTTCGCAGTCCTCCGGAAATACAGAATGACGCTTAACCCCCTGAAGTGTACATTTGGGGTTGAATCCGGAAAGTTCTTAGGTTTTATCGTCAGTGCTAGGGGCATAGAGGCTAGTCCAGCTCAAATTACTGCCTTGAAAGAAGTCAAAGCTCCTAGAACAAAGAAGGAATTGCAGAGTCTCAACGGAAAGATCGCCGCCCTGAGTCGGTTCATTTCCAAAGCTACTGATAAATGCATCCCATTCTTCGATGCCCTGAAAAAAGGAAAGAAGAACTTTGAATGGACTCCCGAATGCCAAAAAGCTTTTGAAGAGTTGATCCGTCATATGGAAACGCCTCCGATACTTTCTAGACCAGGCAATGGTGAGGATCTTCTTATATACTTGGCAGTATCATCTCATGCTCTAAGTGCAGCGCTGATACGGGAAGACAAAAGGACTCAACATCCAGTTTACTATATCAGCAAAAGACTCACTGGGGCAGAGCTGAATTACTCCAAGTTGGAAAAACTCGCCTATTGCCTACTAGTTGCATCGAGGAAACTGAGGCAATATTTCCAAGCTCATCCTATCAAAGTGCTCACTGATCAACCTCTAAAGCAAGTCCTATTTCGCCCAGAAACTTCGGGTCGCCTTCTAAAATGGAACATTGAACTCAGTCAATATGACATCACTTATCATCCCCGAAAAGCAATCAACGGACAAGCTTTAGCTGATTTCATTGCAGAATTCACAGAGAAAGATAATGGTGAGGAAAAAGCGATCAATGATTCTCCAATCCAGTGGAAGATGTATGTTGATGGCGCAAGAAATGACTACTGTTCTGGAGCCGGAGTGGTACTTGAAACTCCTGAAGGTCGATCATTATGTTATGCACTAAGACTGGAATTTCCTTCAACAAACAATGAAGCAGAATATGAAGCTCTTATTGCAGGTCTGAAAATCGCTAAAGAGCTAAACATTCGAGCATTACAAATTTTCAGTGATTCTCAGCTTATTGTATGCCAAGTCAAAAAGGAATTTCAAGCAAAAGGTGGAAACCTGCCTTCCTACTTGTCAAAGGCTTGGGAACTCCTATGTGAACTCGATCACTATTCAATAAGCCACATTCCTCGGGAAGAGAATATGAAGGCAGATTCCCTCGCAAAATATTCAAGTTCTGGTGAAGCTCAACTATTGGGATTGGTCCCTGTAGAAGTCCTTTCAGCGCCAAGTATAGACGAAATGGATATAGACTGGATTATGAATGTATCTCAAGAACAAGAGTCATGGATGACTCCAATACTGGATTACCTACTCAGAGGTTCTCTGCCGGAAAACTCGATAGAAAGACGAAAGCTACTAAGGAAGGCCTCTCGCTATGTAATTCAGGATGGCCGATTGTACAGACGGGGATTCTCAATGCCATTGCTTCGATGTGTATCCCAGGAAGAGTCCAAAACAATCCTAGCTGAAGTGCATGGAGGAGAATGTGGTGATCATTCAGGTGGTCAAACATTAGCAAAGAAAATTCTCCGATACGGATATTTTTGGCCGGAAATTAATCGGGATGCTGCAGATTACTCCCGAAAATGTGACAAATGCCAAAGATATGCCAAAATTCCTAGAGCACCTTCTACCGAACTCACACAAATGGTCAGTCCATGGCCATTTGCAATTTGGGGAATGGATCTCATTGGGCCGCTACCAACTGCTAAATCAGGGATTAAATATGCTATTGTTGCAGTTGATTATTTTACTAAGTGGGCTGAAGCTGAACCATTGGCTACTATCACTTCAAAGAAAATGATAAGCTTTGTGACCAAGAATATCATTTGCAGATACGGTGTGCCTCAGAAAATAATCACAGACAATGGTACTCAGTTTGAAAGCGAGGAATTCCATGATTTTTGCAAACGATTCAAAATCCAGAAAAGCTTTTCGGCAGTAGCTCATCCGCAGGCAAACGGGCAAGTGGAAGCAGTGAACAAGATCATCAAATCAACCATCAAAAAGCAACTCGAAAGAGCAAAAGGTGGTTGGATCGATAAACTACCACTTGCACTATGGGCATACAGAACTACTCACAAAACTGCAACTGGGCATACTCCTTTTTCGTTAGCATACGGATCGGAAGCAATGATCCCGGTTGAAACAGAGGTCCCTTCACACAGAAGAATCCATTTCAATCAAGCAGAAAATGAAAAGCTGCAACTTGAAGCGCTGGATCTCCTTGATGAAAAAAGAGATGAAGCTAACCTCAGAGTTGCAGCTCATCAGCAAAGGATAGCCAGACATTTCAATTCCAAAGTTCGTCAACGCAGCTTTGAAATTGGAGATCTAGTCCTGAAAAGAATTATGACCGCGACAGGTGTGTTTGGGCCAAATTGGGAAGGACCATATGTAATAGGTCAGAAGCTTCTTGACGGCACATTCAAGCTCACCACTGTTGATGGAGATCAAATTCCAAGGGCGTGGAACAGCAACCATTTGCGTCCATACTTTACTTGAAAATTTTGTTGAAACATTGTAAAAAGAATTATGAATGTATGATTCTTGTAATTGAAAGCAATTGTGAAACTGATGCAAGTAAATAATGAAAGAATATAAAGTGGATGTAGGCCCAATTTCATGGCCGAACCACTATAAATCTTGTGTTCCTTATTATCATTATATGTTTGCTTTGTTTTCGATATAAAAATACATAAAATGTATTGCTGAAATGTCGATTTAAATTCTTGCAGACAATGGAAATAGAACTTGCGCATAATAAGACCGAGCGATTCTCACCATCATTCAACAAACAAATTTCAAGTCACAAAGACCCCGAATTCAAATCCTAGATAGGAAATACTTCAATTGAACGGCTAATGATTTCGATAGAAACGAGCCCTTGCTGATAAATTGAGATTGTTTGAACAAACAAACATCCAATTAGGAAGTTAGTGCCCGTTCTCGCGAACTTGCCTGGCAATGAAGTACACTTCCTTGGATTAGACAAGCCACTTGTGAGAAAAAGGGGAATGAAAACTTGAAAAGAAGAAAAAAAAAAAGAGGATCGCTGAAAAGGCATAAGCAAGTGAACAGAGGAACAACCAAAGCTACCATCAGCGGCACAAGTCCTCTTCGGAGGCGCAACTCTTCGGAGGACAAAAGACCTCTAATGGGTCATACGCCACAAAAAAGAAAGTTCTCTACTCAACAAAAAAGATTGGAGGAGTCATGACCCTCCAACCATGAGAGAGTAACTTCCAGGCGATGAAAACCCTCTCTGAGGCACATTTCACCAGGAGTTGAAGTGTTATGACCGCTCTTCGGGATTTCACTTCACCAGAGTTGAAATGCCAAAAAATGAAAGCCCTCTTCGGAGGCCCATTTCACCAGGAGTTGAAGTGTTATGACCGCTTTTCGGGATTTCACTTCACCAGAGTTGAAATGCAAACAAAATAAAAGCCCTCTTCGGAGGCCCATTTCACCAGGAGTTGAAGTGTTATGACCGCTCTTCGGGATATTACTTCACCAGAGTTGAAATGTAAACAAAATAAAAGCCCTCTTCGGAGGCACATTTCGCCAGGAGTTGAAGTGTAATAACCGCTCTTCGGAATTTCGCTTCACCAAAGTTGAAATGCAAAAACAAAACAAAGACCTTCCTGAAAGCCCACGTTTCACCGAGATTGAAATAAAACTTCCAAGTGTTGAAACGTGAAAAGGCTTTCTTCAAAGGCACAACTCTTTGGGGGTACACGTTTCACCGAGATTGAAATAAAACTTCCAAGTGTTGAAACGTGAAAAATCCCTCCTCAGAGGTACAATTTTGTATAAAAAAAAATAAAAAAAAATCCTCATCAAAAGCGTACTTTAACTTTCAAAGGAAGAGTAATTTGCCTACTATGGAAAATGATCGTAAAAAAAAAAAGAAAGAAAAGAAGTTAAAGTACCCTTCAGAGGTCCGCTTTACCACATAGAGGAATTCACTTGGTAAAATATGCACATAAGCAAAAGAAAAAAGTGATTTCTTCGAATGACAAAGCGTAAAAACTTATACGAAGGGAGTTGTACTCTACAAAAATTTTCTTTAAAGAATAAAATAATTATTCTTTAACAAATAAGAGTGCAAGTCCCCTCGAAGTATAAAATATTGCAGCAAGCTTAAGGTATGGGGGCAACATGGTATAGTGGTATAGCTGCATCGGTAAAGCAATACTCAAACAACATACCATAAGCCCGCTGCAATATCATATAAATAAATTTGTGCAAAAATGAATAATAAATGCATACTCAAATTCAAACAGAAGTTTGTACAAACGAAGAATCATTTTATTCAACTATAATGCAGATACAGGTTTCAAAATAAAAGCGGGGGCCGGTACCCGCACAACTCTCGGCCAGTTCATACAAAAGGCAAAAAGCTAAAATCTTCACTTCTTCTTCCCTCCTTTGGACCCTTTACTCGGTCGAATAACCAGCTTTTCAGGTCGGCCAGTGGGTATAAGGGAAGTAGGAGAGGCAGGTGTAACCGGTTCAACTTCCGGCTCCTCTTCAGTGGCGGTGATTTTCTTCCCCCTCCTCTTTGATGTCCCACGCTTCTCTCTCCTTTGTGAGGAAGACTCACTCCCCGGAGTGACAAGTTTTGATAGAACAATGTCGTCAGAAGGAGTCCGTTCCGGGGATATGTCACCTCCCTCAGGTCTCTCATCTTTCTGCTCTTGCGAAGCAATGGGATCATCCAAGCCGTGAAGAGCCTCTATTTGTTCCTCCTGTGATCCAGGTTGCGAGGCAGAAGGAGGCGCCGCCTGAAGAGATGAAGGATGGATAACCGGAAGAGTAGAAGTTTGAGCAGTGCTTGGTACTTTATCTACAGAAGAAAAGAGGTTAAAGTAAGTAAAGAGAGGAGATGAAGGTACACCAATGAAGTCAGTAAAGAGAGGAGATGAAGGCTCATCAAGGTTGAGAAAATAGCCAAGGAGCTCATGAAACTCATGCGAAACAAATGAGTTACCCGCTTGAGCAGAATTGACAGTAGCGAGATTAACAGTGAAATTACCTGGAGAAGCTGGCTTCCGGATATCGACTTCATAAGCTTGCGCATCAGCGCTCTCTTCACCCTCATCTCCACCTTGCATGCTTGTAATCTCAGTGGTAACTTTGGTGGGAGATGCAAGATGGGAACTGGAACCAATAATGTCGACTTCAGACGAAGAAGGTGGCTGGACTAGAGTAGTTGAAGTGGTTTTCCCCAGCCGGTCCCCTTCCGTCACTTCAGTTCTTAGTTTGGCAAGTTGTTCCTTTCCCTTGGCAAGGGCAGCGCGAGCGTCATCATCAAAATAATGCCTTTCCAGGGCTGATTCGCCGTAACCGGCACCTTCAGCACCAAGCATCTCAAGAGCGGCCTCCCACACTTCAGCTAAAGTGATTTCATACTTAGGACCAAGAAAAGCGAGGCTTCCGCGCCCCAAGACGCTATGCAAGTAGAAGTCGAATAATGTTGAGCCGAAGCTGTTTTTGGTCGCCTCATGAGATTCTTCGGCTGCGATTTTGCCGGCGACAGCCTCATCGCGCTCCCTTTCAGTTTTGGCAAGCTGAAGCTTAAGCATTTGTATCTCCGCCTCCTGGGAGTTGTTTTTCTTTCGAAGCTCAGCAATATCGGAGACATAGCCGTCACTGATTCTTTTTTGTGCTTCAAGCCTGTCCTCAGCGTCCCTCTGACTGGCATGAGCATCTCTAACTTGTCTGAGAAGCACTTCTTCTTTTTGAGAGTATGAAGTAGAGGAAGCAGCAAGCTCATCTTTCAACTTCTCAACCTTTGCTTCGAGCTCCTCGTTGTAGGAAGTAATGCTCCTCATTTCGGTGTCATGCTGCTCAAGGACCTTTTGCCACTCAGCCTTATCGTTTTCCATGGTGAGCATGGCCTCTAAGTTGGCACGGTTAACTCTTTGAAGCTCATCAACAAGCTTCTGCCAGTTTGACATCCTCTCGATATCGAGCTTGACTGCATCAAGAGTGCACAACATAGCAGACTTGTCGATGGGGACCAAGTCTAGGTCGAATCTCACACCCTTTAAGCACCATTGTGGAAAACGACTTTGTAAAGTGGCTGGGCCAGGTCCCACTTGAAATTTAGGCCTGCTTATTATTGTCTGGATGTCTTCCTTCCCGAGAGCAGGGGAGTCGGAAGTAATGTCAAGAGGGGCAGGGGCAGTAGGCTTTTCGGGAATAGTGGAAGCATGTCTCTCACCATATCGGGCTCGTTTGCCTGAATCTTCAGCTACATGACCCTTTCCCCGGTCGTCGTGAGATTTCCTTTTGTAAGAGTCGTCACTTCTCTGCAGAGAATCATGGTGCTCATCCCTATCCCTTCTGTCATAACGCTCTTCTGCATCCCTCCTTTCACGAGCCTTTCGAGCAGCCCTCTCTTCGTCAGACTCTCTATAGGAGGGAAAGTAACGCCGATAATCATATTGACCACGCCCCCCGTAGCGTTGGAAATCCTGATAATATGATCCGCCGCGTGTCATTGAAGAATCTGAAATAAGAAAAGATAAGCTTTAGAAATCTTTAAAGTATAAGAAGATAAGTGCATAAATGTGCTGGAAAATCCTTAGTTGTGTGTGAAGTGCAAGCTACTCGCGTTGGACTAACGAACCACTCCTCTGTTGGGGGGAAGTGATAGATTTCACTGTTGATGACAATTCTTGAGATAAAGGAGTTAGAGTCTGTTGGAGGGCAGATGTTGCTTCAATCGTCGGAGGTATAGCTTTACCATGAGCAGGGTCTTCTTTAAAGAGCTCTTGGGAAGTAATAATTATGTCACTTAAATCCCCAAAGACGTCATCACCGTCATGCCCAACCTGATTCCCTCCATCAGCTCCTTTGTCAGCACTCTTCCTGGTTTGGGAAAGGGGCTCCTCTTCTTCTTCAATAATGGGAGCAAGTGCGGGCTTTTCGGAGGGTCCCGTATCGTCTCTTGGAGTAGAGCGCTTTACTAATAAGGTTTCTGCAGAAATTTCTCCTCGTATGTGCTCTTTAGTCGAGATCGGAAGATCAGGAGTTTTCACCGGAGAATCAGGAACCTCCGTTGGAGCTTCACGAGGCCGAGTAAAGCGAGAAGGATGGAGGAGTCCGTATTGATGTAAAAGTTCATCGTTTAGCAGAAACTTTATGCTCCTCTCTTCTACCGGCACGGCATTTAATCTTTCAAAAATTTGCTTAAGACTTGGGTCCCTAGCAGGGGGTGGAAGTGCTAAAAACAGGAAAAGAATGAAATTAGCAACTGAGAGTTCAGATCTCGAGAAAGTTTCAAAACGGAAAAAGTAAAGACAGGAAATCTTACTTCCCACTCTCCAGATGGCATAAAACCCTGGAGGGCAGCGAACAAAGAAAAACTGATTCAAAAATCCGTGAGCGCTTTCGGAGAGATCAGTAATAAGTTTGCGGTTTCGAGCGCTTCTTATAACCACGATGGAGGGATGGTCTTTAGTTTTCGTAAATGAGCAGAAATAGCAGATCTCCCCGAAGCTTGGTAATCGATCCAAAACTCTCCTGAATAGAACACATAACCCCATCAGAATGGCGTATCCATTGGGGTGTAATTGGAATGGAGAGATAGACAACCGAAGCAGGAACTGTTGGAGAAAGTCGTTAAAAGGAGGAATCGCCCCACTTAAGCACATTTGGCGATTGACTGCAACAAAGCCGTAGGGAGGATTGTCAGCAGTATCATTTGGCCCAGGGAAAAGAACATCGCTTTCAGCAAGGCCAAATTGAGTGCGCAGCTGGGCAAACGCTCTCGAAGTTAGAATAGTCGGGGTTCTCTCCGGAGGATTCTCTATGGGAACAGCTATTGGAAAAGTTTCTTCCTCTTGGGTTACCACTTCTTCTTCTCGGTGGGAGCTCATTCTACACAAGCAACTGGATGTTCAAATACGAAGGTGCGCGTTTCCTAAAAAGTGTGAAGTGTTGTGCAAGACTAATAAAAAGTGACAAGTATATATAACTGGAATTATACTAATCGATGCTTGATCGATTGTAAACATTTCAGAACTTGTTAATCTAAGAGTTCAAACATAATATTAGTGCAAGCAAGTCGATTTCAATTGACTATTTCAGTATTGCTTTGGTATTTTGTTTGAAATTGATATGTTAAAAGCACTTCATACATGCAGTTTATTCATCTATCATTAACTAATCTGTCGTTCGATGTGGGCAATCAATGACAGTATATTCGTCCCAGTTTTCTGTGAATGTTATATTGAACAGATTGTTAGATTGCAAGTCAAAATAACCTGTGAATGAGTGCAATGAAATTCAACAGTTCAAAGTTAATACAATGGTCCAGTGTTCAGACAGAATTCACAAGTCATAACCCATCAACGGTTCAAAAGTTCTGAGTCGGCAGTGCCAAGTCATGAGTCGTGAAAATAAGGAGATTATCTCCTAGTCCTGTCTCGGCAACGACTCAAAGGCTAGACCGTGGGGAATGTTAAAAGCGCTCAGGTTCAAAGTTTTATCTCGGCCACGACTCAAAAGTCTTGTCTCGGCCGCGACTCAAAGCTCAGGTCGAGGAGTATGATGAATCGTACCATGGCTAAATCATAGGAGTCACTGGGTCATACAGGAATAGCTAAGTCAAACCTACGGCAATGTTCGAATCACTCTGACCCACTAACCTTCTAGCTCCTAACCCATTAACCATCTAACCCGATAACCCAATAACATTGCAATGGATAACCACAGGGTCGTCACACTACACGATTGCCTCGAGTGATGAGTCGCCGTAGGTAAAATCAAGCAAACCTAAGTTCATCAGCAATCAAATCTAACCGGACTCGTAAGACACGAAGAGGCAAATCGGAGGCGAAGGATTAAGCGTGTAAGACAATAATGATCAACGATCGAAGAAAGGGAAGAAATCGCTTACGATTGTATGTTGCTAGAGAGGATTGGGTGCTAATTCGAGTTGAAATTATTTTTGGGAGCTTGGAGATGTGTTAATGGCGGAGCACGACTCAAGAGACTGATAAAGGAAGAAGAAAGTAGAAGTGACGGTTCATCCATTTTATACCAAGGAAGTAGGGCATGAGTCGGCACAAGCGAGTTAAGATAAGTCGAAGCACGCGACCTACGACTCAGGCGCGTGCTTCGAGGGGCAAATGTTAACCCCACCGAAACTTAGGCCGACTCAACAGATAAGGCAGTCAGCGACTCATAGGAATCAGCGACTCAACTGATGAAGCGACTCAGGGGTTGCCGACTCAATGGGTCAACGACTCATTGATAGCAACGACTCAGCGAGTTAGCGCCTTAAAGATACAGTATGGATCAACGACTCAGCGGTCTGCGACTCAAGGCCTAGACCGATCCAACGACTCATTCGAGTTCCGACTCATCAAGGACTGACTCATCTGATCACGACTCATCCACTCAAGGTCCTTAAGTATCTCATTGGGTTTACGACTCAAGAGATGAACGACTCAAGAGGCCGCTACGACTTAAGGAACCTGACGGGTTAAGGAGATTCTGGGTTAAGGATGGCACGACTCAGGAAAGCCTACGACTCAAAGGATAGGTCGACACACGACACAAGACTCGGAGGCAAGTTCAAAATCATGTTGCAAAGGGGTGACTCGCAGACGACTCACGACTCATCATGAGTCGGTCACGACTCATCGTGAGTCGGTTACGGCTCATGACTTTGCAATTTCAGCCTAAACAGTTTGCCTATAAATACAAGGCCGCATTCAACATGAAAAGGACTTTTGGTTCATTCTCGAAGCGCCAAAACTCTGCCATTTTCTCGACTCAAGCAACACTTCAAGCACTCCAAACATCGAAGACATTACATCAAATTCAAGAGAGAGAATCCACATCATTTATCATGAGTTTGAAAGATAATTCTCCAAAAAAGTTTGTACTAACAGTCTAGAGTGGATTGTAATTGAAGAAAGTTGTATAAGTTGTACTTGTTCAGCAATAAAGAGATCAAAGTGGACGTAGGCTCGATTTTAGGCCGAACCACTATAAAACTGTCGTCTTTTACTGCTTTTCTGCAATTTCTTTACTTGTATCTTGTTCCCGTACCAACGGGTGGTGCTTTCACAACTACACTTCACACACCGGGGTGTTAGCGTTCAAATTTAAGCGTTAACACATAGGTACATCTTGTAGTTAATTTATAAGTTTTGACTTCTCTGCACACATGATTACACAGCAACTCTCGATCAAATATACATATAAAGATATTTTATAAGTAATATTTGTTTTGTTATCATGCTATTTTCTAGCTTGCAAAAAGGTTCATACATATGTATCATATTTTACTTCACATTTAACTTAATCTATATTATGCTTTGTTCTTGTTCTACTCTTTGTTTACATAATTATTATTATGCTTATACTGTATAGATATTTGTAAGTGTACAACTTGCAGGAACATATTTGGCTTATGTATGAAGCTTTGAATAAAGATCTTTGTTTTGTTATTAAAATCTTGTCTTGTGCTATGTTAAACTTGTTTTTATTTCATTTTATACTTTGAGTTTGGATTGCATGTGAAGATATTGTATATAAAAGAACAGTTTTATTATTTGCTTGCTTACTTATTTATATTTGTATTTTATATTTTGATTATCAATATTTACATTATATTCTTAAGTTTTACTTATATTTAAAACTTATTTTTATATTTATTTCCAATTATAATTTATTCAAATTATATACATAAGTTTGACTCATATTTTACATTTATATTTTATATTACTAGAATTTGATTTTAAATTTTAAACATTATCAAGCATATGGATTTATTTAACCAATGTTAACAATGTATAGCATTCTAATATGACCAATTTACATTTTATTAGATTAAACATCAACAATATAAAATCTTTGATTTTAGTGTATAGAACAGATTTTGCTTTAAATGGTTTTGAAGCATTTTATTTTGAAATTTTCAAATCAAAACTTTTCTTTTATAAAACATATAACTGTTAAATATCAAAGATCTCATCAGTTTAAAAATTGAAAAGCTTGTATTTAATTTAGATTAGATTAAATTTTTATTAAAATATGCTGTCAAAAATTCCGGGTTGTTACATTCCTCCCCCTTAAAAGAATTTCGTCCCCGAAATTCAAAACAACAGTTAATTCAAAAGCTTTTATATTCACAATCCCAACATACACAATCAAACAGTCTATTCTAACAAACAACGCTAGCTATCTGAACACAAGTTCGGATAAGTTTCCCTAAAATTTATCGAGAGTTTGTCTCTCGATGATCAAAAATCCAAACTGGATTCCTAACCACAGTTAAATTTGATTCAATTTCCAAATTCCTGAATTACTGGTTTAACAACTAATGATGAATCATGAGCAAATTCCTAAGATGGGATATACGGAATACACAATAAAGTCAAGATATCCACTCTGGCAATTCAATTCTGAAATCTACAATATTAATTCTTTCTAAATCTTGTTGACCTCACTTCAGAATTTCAATTCCTATTAAATCAAGCCCGTACGATGTACATATATCATTCGTACGCAATATCAAATCTGATCGCTCGCTCGATCACACAATTTCACTTCCGAACTAGTATTGTCCACCCGGCTTCCTAGTACGGACTCAGAACTGGTTTCTAGATTAGAGACTGTCATTCTCCTTGCATAGTCATAACTATGATAGAGAATTTCCAGAATCAATCATAATCCAAATCCAAGGTTCGTCGTCGAAAATCGGGTGAAAAATCCCAACTCGGATCGATTTAACTATCTCGAAATTCTGTGCTCGAATCTGGATCAAATTGTTATGCGATTAAAATAATATACATACATCCTACGTATTCATATCCATTGATTTATCAACCATATCAATTTCTTTATTCACATTATACCGATTCTATCCACTTGGAATAATTTTCTCAATATCAAATTTTACTTAAGAATTTCACCATTCATTACTTAAGCTTAATATAAACATTATATATACTCTTATATTATTACTCTACCACTTTAGCCTTTATATTTTCTTATTTAAATCTGAATTACCAATTCCATATCAATTCAATTTTCTTAACTCTGAATATTGAACTTTTATTGACTATCTCCATTTATAACCGATTCATATTATTATTTTTAAATTAGTTTCATTCATTAGTTTACTTTAAATTTTCAATTTGAAATTGTTTTGTTGCTAATTTTTTTTTTTATATAGTTTTCAAATTCTGAAAAGCTTTGACATATTCTCCATTACATATTTCCATAAGCACATATGTAAGGTTCCAATCCTCAACACAATTAATTTCAATCAATTCTCAAACCATTTCCCTTTAAGTAAAAGGAATTTACAACTTACTTGCTTATATAATCCATTTAAGAAATACAAACTCATATTCAAAATCATCCTATTTTGCTTCCAATAATTCGTAGAATTTTATCTAATCCTCATTTACTTTAAACAACCCATTTTCTTATGCAATTAACAATATCATTGTGCATAAATGATTACTTAAGCTTTATAACGAATCTTAAATTGATTTCAACTCAATTTACACTTGAGTCCATCTCATTTAATTTATTCACAATCCTTTCATTGCATTTTCTTTCATTTCAACAGGTTTGATTTCAAACCATTTTATCAAACTCAACAACCAATATTTTAAACAACCATTTCACAATTTACTCATGCTACTATTTCCTTCAAACTATTCCACCTAACAACTTAAGTTTATTCTATTCCACCAACTTCCATTTAAATCTTTGATTTGATTTTCCTTTAATCAAATCCCAACTATTTACTAATCTATTTGATTAGTTTATTCTTTTATCCATCCTTAAATTTTTAATTTTCATTAACAATTCATTATTGAATTTATTCATAATAAATTATTCAATTTATACTTGAATTAAATTTGTTAACAACTCACACCATTTCTATTTAATTCCAATTCAATACTTACTTTGATTTGCATTTACTTATTTACATAAGAATTTTATTTCATTCAGTATTATTTATGACGCGATTGAATTCATCTAAATACAATCTTATTTCAACTCAACTTCAGCTAAATTTAGCTACTTACCAACCGTCAAATTTTATTTCTCAATATATGAGCTCAAAACTTATTTATCTACTTAACAGCTTATATTACTCATTTGGGTCATTTCATATTATAATCACAATTCCAGATTATTTATATATATAACACTTACTATCTTAAGGTATAAATTTTCACCTTACAATCACAATCATTTTTCCTTCAAATTTTATATTCAATTAAGTTCATTTTGAACTTCAATTCCATTCAACTTATCTCAGGTTAAACTCAAATATATTTTCTTCACCTTTATTTACTTAAATTAAATTTTAATTCCTGGATTAAAATTCCTGATTTGTTCTTATTAATATCAGCTTTACTGTATAAGTTCAATAGTTAATTCATTTAAACCTCCCACGTTATCTAAATAGAATTTCTTAGAATTCAATTGCCCGGTTTCATTTCCAAACCATTTTGAAATGATACTACACATACTCACTTGGTATGTCAAATCAAATTTTCAAATTCCAAACACTTGTTTTTACCAAAACAAATTTTCTCTATTTGAACATCTCTAAAACAACTTGTATACCCAACAAGTCCAAACAATATCATGATCAACTATCCTGATAGCAATCCATCACTTAATAAACTCGAAAATGAATACTGATGATGTGGCCATCATCATCAGGATTATTTTCCAGCGACTGAAGTGAGTTCAGTGCTTCCTTACTTCCACAAATTTTCCCAAATAATTTCCATTCAACCATATTTTCCAAAACAATGCTCCATTATTGCCCTCAAAACTTTGGAAAAACATTTCAATCATTCCTTAAATTCTCGAATCCTTTTGTTTAAATTTATTTAAGCGTCTTCCAAACTTCCGGGACTTAAATTCTAGTTTAATCAGATTTTAGTTATATTCCTTTTTATTTAAACCATACTTTGATAATTTAATTTGGTTATAAACCATTCAAATTTTAAATTTTATTCAATTATAGTATTAACAACCAAACATTCAAATATATATATAATTTCAGAAAAATATTTCCTTTATGTCAAAATATAATTTTGGGTAAAATTATTTCATTTACTCTACTTTAAAAACAATACTGTGTCGGTCTACCATGTTTAAGAGTTTAGAAATCCCTATCGTTGAAATGGCGTCCCACACATCGACTAGAATCCATAAACACCCAACAGATAAGACAACACAATATAAAAATAATTTTATATTCACTAACAAGTACGCGCTCATATCTATTAATACTCTCAAACTCATTTTAGAGTTCTACAAACTCTATTCTATGAGTAATTTCTACCAGAGCCAAGGTTATTACCAACCTATGCTCTGATACCAACTGTTACGACCCGTCCTTCTACTACCAGAAAGACGTATCATCATTAAGAAAGAAAGCGATAGAAATAGAAAAGAAAGAAAAGAAAGGAACAACAACATCAGAATCTCACAGCGGAACGGAAGAAAATATAATATATCACTTAAATATTTCATAGTTTTTACATATATCAGAGTTGTACAATATCAATACATATGACTATCATATACATACACCTATCACTACATACATCAGAGACACAGTACACATCAACTAACACAGCGACACTAGATAGATAGCTACATACGTCTGGAAACTCCTGCTCCAAGCTCCTCCAGAAATCAAAGTCCAAAACCTATCACTTGGCTACTCATAAAAATTTGAGTACCTAAGGGTTTATGAAAACACAAAATATAAACTCCGGGTCAGACATGGGTCTGGTATGAGTAAACGGTTTAAAGTTGTTTGACTTTGAAAAACATTTGAAAATAAAGGTATCACGTAAGACTCCCCACAAATAAATACGGGTAAGTTTTTACCTTACGCTAACCAAAACATTTCATAGGAAATCCAGTGATATTATAATAATGTCTAGGGTTTTCAAGTAAATAGAAAATAGCCGAAATTGTTACATTCATTAAATTCCAGCTACTAGCCACAAAAGTGGGTAATACAAATCAAAACTGTAGGGTCTCGTAGGGAAAATGGATTTCCAACAATGGCAGGGCTACTGGGGTACCGCCCATCACAGTACGGGGCCTAGATCACCGTACCGAGGATCACTCCCGACCCCCTACAACACAAGGCCGGAACCATTCCTTACTGAACAGTCCCGAACAAGATAAACCCCGCGGTTCTAGCTAGAAACCGCCCACACAACCGAAATAAAAAGGGACATCTAGACAGGAGTAATATCTTGTCCTGCTCGGGCATGACCCACCTAACCTTGCTGCATCTCCCCTGTTTTAGCCATTCTCGGTTGATGAGGCTTGAGGCTGCGATTACCTTTATAGAACAATATTCTTAGAATGCTCATCACCCGCCTGACGATGTGTTGAAAGCATTCAATCCATACAAGTTCGTTCCGGGTTCGAACGAAACCGAAGGCGTTATTTCGTCACACTCATTTTGGAATCACCCTCAGAGTCAACGACGATAACCCTTGCATTCTGAAAACACCATCTCGACCTTCATTCTAGGATTCACGACCTAACGTTTAAATTGGACCGATGTGGTTTTCGGAGAATCAAAATTGATTTTTCCGATCCCGGTCTGATCGAATCCAAACGCCATTTTAAGGGCCAAGTTGTCTAATTAACTTAAACAGTTTAAATACTTTAAATTCATCAATTGAATTAACATAGCATTTATCACAGACAAAACATATTCAAGCATCATAGATACAGCATAACACAGAGTAACATAGAATATCATTACATAAATATCCAAATAATATATTCAATCACAACAGTCCATTAGCAGTCACCATTAAGTCTTAGTTGTGATTAATGCAATTTAGAATCAATTACCCAAGAGTTAACCACTTAACTCTGTTTAATTAATCATTAATTAACAATCACTTACTTATTTCATTTCAAATTGTTTAATTAATGATTTCTTAATTAATTATTAAATCTTAATTGTTCAAATAATTATTTATTTATTTCATTTATTTAATTAGTTACATTCCTTATTCATTAATTGATAACCTTAATTATTAATTAATGAAACTTACTTACTTAACTATGTAACTATTAATTACTTAATTTATCAATTATAAATTCCTAATTCTTAATCACATAATTAATCAACTATTAATCCATAATTAAATTATTTGATTAGTTAACTATTAATAGTTCATTAATTAACTTTAAGTTGTTAATTACTCGTTTATCAATCACTTAAACATCCTTAATTACTTCCTGCAAGTAATTAGGAGAAGATTCTTTAAAATTTTGAAGCTCAAATTACTACTAACTGCAAACTTAAACGTTAATCGGTTACGCTTTTATCTTAAAGTAATTACTTAATTTATATTGTAATCACTTGATTAATAATTAAAATAATTAAGGCTTAAACATCGTTAAGTATTAACGAAAACTAACTAAAACATGTAACCAGCTTCTAACATACAATCATTTATCAATTATTTATATTCCTATCTTAATCTTAATGAAAAGGGTTTTCATTAGCTTTATCTTGAAAATTTAATACTGCAATTTCAATAAAAACCCGGGTCTACTCCTATTACCCTCGGGTGCAACTTCGGTCTGCACGCCCTCTTCCCCGAGTCTTTCCCCCCTGAAGCCATTCTTCTCCTCTCTTTCTTATTTGTTTATTTGCTGTAAGTTGTAAAAAAACTTAAATATAAAGCAACAACAGGAAATAAAACAGGCCTCGATCAAACTCGAAGCGACCATCAGTGAGACTTGGGCATGACACGGAGCACCCTCACGTTGACAGAAAAAACCAAAACTCCTCCTCCATCGCAACCGTGCACATGCACGGTGGTCCGTCGCACCTCCAGCGGCCCTCGCCAATACCCACAAACCACAATTCCCTTCCTCACGCACAATCAAAACCCAGGAAGACGAAATAAGGGCAGAAACGAAAAATCACCAGAAAACATGTACTCACAACATCAGCTCTTCACCGAAAACCACCACATCCTGCACCCCACATTGCCAGAGACTAAACTGCTCCACCCACACCAAGTCCTGACCCTCAGCAACTCCCTCCTCGAAGCACAGGAAGCTCGATATCACAAAGATGCCAAAATCGAAAATTTACAAAGCATCAAAAAAGCACTAAAACCCTACTTTAATCACAAAATCAAAATTTATGCATTTGAAAAATAATTTGACATTTTTCTATTGTTAATACAACTTCAACCTTGCTTCATTCTAAATTTCAAAAATTACAATTAACTCGTTCTTCCAAAATTGACAAAAACTCGGTAAAGTTTCTTTTTAAAACTGCCCTGAATATCTTTGCTAATAAATCAAAATTTTTATGCTAAAAATCCTAACTATGTATACGAAATCTGATTATGTTATTAAAATTTCGAATTTAAACATTCAAATTTTAAACTTTAGTTCTCTTTTTCTTGATACTTGAATAAACAGTATGGATACAATACTGTTAAACCTCAAAACTATATTGTAAGCCTTTGATTTTGATAACAACTTAAGTTGCATCAGTATCCAAGTTTTAAAACATCTACATGAAGAAATTTTGCAATTTCCTTGCTTCACTCTATTCAGATATTCAAACCCCTGAAGAACAACCTCATATTTTACAAAACAACAGGAAGTACTCAAGACAAACTATTTTAAGCACACATCAAAGCACCATTCTTTGTAAGTTAAATATACAAAAAATTTAGATTGAAAAAAATAGTTTACTCACCAGAAAACTCTTTTGAACAGAAAGCTCTGATGTTTTCTTTTGAAACCTGGAGCTGAAACAGTTTTTAATCCCTGTTTTTATCATTGATGAATTGAGATGGGGTTTGTTCATTTCCTTTGTTTTATACTGTTCCCTTATATGATTGTTGAACGGACCATGACTAGAGAAAATAAATGGTCTCACACATATATATATAGAAGACAACAAATTGTAAAGAAGGTAGGTAGTAACTAGCCAAACATTTTCTCCACCTGACAGATTTAGTGTCTAGATGCATAAATTTGTAAATATTTGCATAAACCAAAAGGTAGGCTGAGTTGATAGCATTTAGTACTTAGGTTTCTAAAGATGTTTACATAGAATAATTGTGTTTGCTGACATATACATTGCAGGTCAAAGGCTTGTGAATGAAGCTTCATGTAAAAAGATATTTGTATTTAAATGTTATGAATACTTTTTTTCTTTCTTTCTCAGTACAAATCTTTTTGCATATGCATAGGTACATCTTGTAGTTCATTTATAAATTTTGACTTCTCTGCACACATGATTACACAGCAACTCTCGATCAAATATACATATAAAGATATTTTATAAGTAATATTTGTTTTGTTATCATGCTATTTTCTAGCTTGCAAAAAGGTTCATACATATGTATCATATTTTACTTCACATTTAACTTAATCTATATTATGCTTTGTTCTTGTTCTACTCTTTGTTTACACAATTATTATTATGCTTATACTGTATAGATATTTGTAAGTGTACAACTTGCAGGTACATATTTGGCTTATGGATGAAGCTTTGAATAAAGATCTTTGTTTTGTTATTAAAATCTTGTCTTGTATTATGTTATACTTGTTTTTATTTCATTTTATACTTTGAGTTTGGATTGCATGTGATGATATTGTATATGAAAGAACAGTTTTATTATTTGCTTGCTTACTTATTTATATTTTTATTTTATATTTTGATTATCAATATTTACATTATATTCTTAAGTTTTACTTATATTTAATACTTATTTTTATATTTATTTCCAATTATAATTTATTCAAATTATATACATAAGTTTGACTCATATTTTACATTTATATTTTATATTACTAGAATTTGATTTTAAATTTTAAACATTATCAAGCATATGGATTTATTTAACCAATGTTAACAATGTATAGCATTTTAATATGATCAATTTACATTTTATTAGATTAAACATCAACAATATAAAATCTTTGATTTTAGTGTATAGAACAGATTTTGCTTTAAATGGTTTTGAAGCATTTTATTTTGAAATTTTCAAATCAAAACTTTTCTTTTATAAAACATATAACTGTTAAATATCAAAGATCTTATCAGTTTAAAAATTGAAAAGCTTGTATTTAATTTAAATTAGATTAAATTTTTATTAAAATATGCTGTCAAAAATTCCGGGTTGTTACACTTTAAGTAAA
Source organism: Allium cepa (assembly GCA_030765085.1). Lineage (NCBI taxonomy): Eukaryota > Viridiplantae > Streptophyta > Magnoliopsida > Asparagales > Amaryllidaceae > Allium > Allium cepa. Next base: position 743,010,198 of record CM060931.1, on the reverse strand, counting down.
ATATGGGCGCAAATGATTGTTGTTCCAAGCTCTTGGAATTGGGTCTCCTTCGACAGTTACAAGTTTGAATGTGCCATCAAGAAGTTTTTGGTCTATAACATACGACCCTTCCCAGTTTGGTCCAAGCACGCCTGTAAGTATCATAATTCTTTTTAAGATTAGATCCCCCACTTCAAAGCTGCGCCGGCGAACTTTGGAATTGAAGTGCATGGCTATTCTTTGCTGGTGAGCTGCAGTTCTGAGTTCAGTTTCTTCCCTTTTCTCATCAAGGAAGTCAAGGGCTTCAAGCTGCAGCTTTTCATTTTCGGCTTGACTAAAATGGATTCTTCTATGTGAAGGGACCTCTATTTCTACTGAAATCATTGCCTCTGATCCATATGCCAATGAAAATGGAGTGTGCCCCGTTGTAGTTTTATGCGTAGTTCTATATGCCCATAGTGCTAGCGGAAGTTTATCGACCCAACCACTTTTTGCTTTTTCCAACTGTTTTTTGATGGTTGATTTGATTATTTTGTTTACTGCTTCCACTTGCCTGTTTGCCTGCGGATGAGCCACCGCTGAGAAACTTTTCTGGATTTTGAATTTTTTGCAAAAATCTTGGGACTCTTCACTTTCAAATTGGGTTCCATTGTCCGTGATTATCTTTTGAGGCACTCCATACCTGCAAATGATATTCTTAGTTACAAAGTTTATCATTTTTTTAGAGGTAACAGTAGCCAAGGGTTCAGATTCAGCCCATTTAGTAAAATAATCCACAGCAACAATAGCATATCTGATTCCGGATTTTGCAGTTGGCAAAGGCCCGATGAGATCCATTCCCCAAATAGCAAATGGCCATGGACTGACCATCTGCGTTATCTCAGTGGAAGGTGCTCTTGGGATTTTTGCAAATCTCTGGCATCGGTCACATTTTCGGGCGTAACTCGCGGCATCACGATTAATATCCGGCCAAAAATATCCATAACGGAGAATTTTCTTCGCTAAAGTTTGACCTCCTGAACGGTCTCCACACTCTCCTTCGCATACCTCAGTTAGAATTGTTTCAGCTTCTTCCTTGGTCACACATCGGAGTAATGGCATTGAGAATCCCCGCCTATAAAACCGGCCATCTTGAATTACAAATTTGGATGCTTTTCTTAACAACTTCTGCCATTCTCTTGGGTTTTCTGGTAGAGAGCCGTCGCGCAGGTATTCCAATATCGGAGTCATCCATGATTCTCGCTCCTGTGATACAGTCATGATCCAGTCAATATCCATTTCATCAATGCTTGGAGTTGACAGGACTTCTACAGGAACTAATCCTAATAATTGAGCTTCCCCGGTGCTCGCATATTTTGCGAGGGAATCTTCCTTCGTATTCTCTTCCCAGGGAAGATGGCTTATTGTGTAATGGTCGAAATCATCAAGAAGCTCCCAGGCCTTGGAAAAATATGTGGGTTGGTTCCCCCCTTTGGCTTGAAACTCTTTCTTGACTTGACACACGATAAGATGTGAATCACTGAAGATCTGTAATGCCTTGATGTTCAGTTCTTTAGCAATTCTTAAACCAACAATAAGAGCTTCATACTCCGCTTCATTGTTTGTCGAAGGGAATTCCAATCTTAAAGCATAACACAGTGACCGTCCTTCAGGGGTTTCGAGTACAACCCCGGCCCCAGAACAGTAATCGTTTCTTGCGCCATCAACATACAATTTCCACCGGATTGAAGGATTATCGGTCACCACATCCTCACTATCGCCTTTGTCTGTACACTCTGCAATGAAGTCTGCCAAAACTTGTCCATTGATTTCTCTTCGGGGGTGATAAGTGATATCATATTGGCTAAGTTCGATATTCCATTTCAAAAGACGACCCGAACTTTCAGGACGAAACAGGACTTGCTTCAAGGGCTGATCGATGGGGACTTTGATGGGATGAGCTTGGAAATATAGCCTCAATTTTCTTGATGCAATTAATAGACAATAGGCGAGCTTTTCCAACTTTGAAAAGTTCAATTCTGCCCCAGTGAATCTCTTGCTGATGTAGTAGACTGGGCGCTGAATTTTCGCATCCTCCTGTATCAAAGCTGCGCTGAGGGCATGAGACGAGATTGCCAAATATACAAAAAGATCTTCGCCATTGTCAGGCTTAGAAAGTATAGGAGGCGTTTCCATTCACACTCTCCATTTTCCATTAGCTTTTTTAACCAATACAGGATTTGAGACCCAATTCGGGTAAGTAGATTCCCTGATAAAGCCACTCTCCATGAGCCGATCAACTTCTTCTTTCAATGTTGCTGACCTTTCAGGACCTTGAGTTCTTCTTTTCTGCTTTACCGGTGTAAACTTTGGATCAATATTCAAGGTATGCACCGCAATTTCTGGAGATATTCCACACATATCGGCATGAGTCCAGGCGAATACATCCAGATTTGCTTTCAAAAACGATATCAAAACATTTCGAACCATTGCATTAAGCTACAAACCCACATTCAACACTTTATTCGGGTCTTTCGGGTCAACAGGTACCGGGACTGTCACTTCAACTGGTACCACTCTATTTTTCCCTGCACTGGCTTTTCTTGGATCCATCTCTCTTCGTGCACCACTATGTTCGCCTGTTCAGGGTCCACCCTGTAATTGCTACAAGGTTGATTCTTTGATGCGGACTGGGGCTGCCGCATCTTTTCTCATTTTTCTCTTCCTTGATTCACGCAACTCTGTAAGATAACATTCTCATCCAGCATTCTGATCCCCTTTCACCACACCGACTCCATTTTCTGTGGGGAATTTTATGGTCAGACACCATGAGGCAAGAATTGCTTTAAACGCTGCCAGAGTTGGTCGGCCTAGGAAGGCATTGTAGGCAGAAAATTCTTCAACAATAACAAAGGTCTGTTTTCGAGCCACTTTTCTCTGCCCCTCTCCAAGCTCTACGAACAAGTCAATAGTCCCAATTGGCTGTTTCGGCTTACCAGTAAAACCAGCAATCTTTAGTGATGAAGCTTGAACATCAGCCATAGGAATCTTCATTTGATCAAAAGTCTTCTTGAAGAGAATGTTGCATGAAGCTTCACAATCAACCAGAACTCTTTTCACAGTAGCTGGCCCAATACCAGCGGAGATGACCAAAGGATCAATGGTAGGATCTTCAACACCCATCGAATCCCTAGTACTGAATATAATGTCATCATTAAAGGTTTTCTGCTGCTTCAGGGGCGCAGCATCTTATAACACAAAGACACTTTCATCTGCCGGTGCATACTTCAAAGCACGGGCGTATCTTTCCATCTCGCCCCAACTCCTGCCAGCTGGGTGAGGGCCTCCTGTAACCACATTCATAACAGGCCTCTCTGATTCATGAGCTGTCGCCTTCTCATTTGATCCAGGACAATGAATAGGAACTTGTTGTCCTTGAGTTGACGAGGTTGGGCCATTTTTGTTCCTTCTTACATATTGTTGGAGCTTGTTTTGCTTCAATAGTTCCTCAATTACCTCCTTTAAGTGACGGCACTCGTTAGTATCGTGCCCGGGCTGGTTATGGAACCGGCAAAACCTTCCATTCTTTTCAGCTCTTCTATTAACTCTTTGCTTAGCTGGTGTGTGGAATTCAACCTTATCTTTGTTTGCAAAGTAGATGTTTTCCGGGGTATCAGTCAGAGGGGTAAAGTTGAAGGGACGTCCTTTCTTTGCATCTCCTTGCTTCTTCTGGGCATCGTTCCTCCTCTTTTGGTTGCTAGATTCCTTCTTATTCGTAGCAGCATTACTATTTCCAGCCCCTGTCGATACCACCTTAGTCGGTGCTTGGAGGCTCTCCATACGCATGAATTCATCGGCTTTCTTATAAAATTTGTCAAGTGAATTTGGTTCCTTCATTTTCAACCATCTCCCAAACTCACTTGTCTTATCAATAGCCTTCATCAGGTACGTCAAAATCATTCTCGGATCCGCATTGTCCACTTCAGCCAGAGCTATATTGAAGCGATTCAGGAAAGCTCTAATGGATTCTCCAGGATTCTGCTCCAAGCTAGATAACGACATTATATCCTTCGCCTTTGACGCATATAATCGAAACTGTTCCTTGAATTTCCGGGTCAAATCAGAAAATTGGTCTATCAATCGGACCGGCAGCTTTGTGAACCAAAGTAAAGCAACTCCTTCCAGGTATACCGGAAAATATCGGCATTTGATTTCATCAGAGGCTCTGGCACCCGTCATGTGCCAATCATACTTATACAGAAACTCATTAGGATCGCTCGTTCCCTTGTAAGCAGGAATAGTTGGAGGGACAAACTTCCTTGGGAATTCTGCCTTCAGGATTTTTTCCGTGAATGGAGTCTTGCTCGGAGCGAAACCCCATCGTTTCTCATCTTCATTTCTCTGCATACTTTCTTTCATAATCTGACGAACCATGCCTGATAAATACTCTTCATCAATCTGAGGCTCAGCGGGACAAACATCATCCATTCTCTCCGAATTTTGCCTTGACAGTCGCTCACGGAGAGTCGGTTGCGGTCCCGATCCTCCGGCTTGGGGAGGTGTCCTTTCCACTGAATCAGCCGCCCTTTGAGGGATATTTCTTCCTTCCACATTCTGCACTTCATCAGCAAGATTACCCTCTTTAGACACCGGTTGACGGTTTGCCTCAAATAAAGCATTCAACCTTTCCATCATTAGGTTATTCTAGGCTTCCATTTGCCGATGTAGCCCGGATACAACGACATCTAGCTCTGCTCGTGTAACTCTGACAGTTGGAGTTGTTTGACTTAAAGGAGGAGAGGTTGTAGTAGTCTCGCGAACATCGTCAGATCTAACAGACTTGCGCTTCCTTCCTGGAGCCATTATTTCAGATAAACTCCTGGTTTTTAGAGAGACCTTTTCTACAAATTTTTGTGAAGCTATGATGACAGTATCCTGAGTTGGTTTCTTAGTGAAAGAACCAAAAATGTTAACGTAAAAAGTCAGACGCTAACACCCCGATGCAAATAGAGATTTGAATGAAAGCACCACCCGTTAACACGGGAAATAGAAAAAGCAGTAATTCACCGAGAAAGTAGTAAGAGACACAGAGTTTATAGTGGTTCGGCTTATGATCAAGCCTACGTCCACTTCAATCCTTCATTATTGCTAATACGACTATAATCCTTTACAATTTCCTTCAATTACAATTCACTTCAAAAGACAAGTAGCTAGAAAAACTTCGATGCAAGAGAATTCTCCGAATTCATGGTTGAATGTGTTGAATCTTATTTGAAGTTGATTGAAGCTTCTTGTGAGTTTCAAGTGTTGGAGTAAGGCTTGGTTTGAAGATGGCAAAGTCTCGATGCTTTGAAGAAAATGATCGGAAAAGTCCCCCTCATGTTCGCGCTCATGCTGTATTTATAGAGAGTTTTGGATGGAGCTATAGGTCGCGCGCGACCTAGGATATACCATAACTCGTTCGCGAGTTAGGAAGATACGAGTCACGACTTAACAGGCTCATACCTAATCATTTGGTAGATCTCCCCTACCGCTGGGAAAGCGGCTCTATTTATTCTCTAAGTATTAGGTCATGAGCGACTTAAGTCAGTCATAGGTCGGTTGGTCGAGCACGACTTCATGTCACGGTAGAACAGGGTAGCATAGTTCCTGATCCTTTCTCAAATGAACAAAGGAGTTAGGCGACTTAGGGATAAGCCTGTTATAACTGAGGTCGTGGCCGACTTAAGTCGCTAGCGACTTAGTGGTTGTGGGACCCCGGTTTTTGCAGAAGATGTTAGGTCGTTGTTGCTTTAGCACTTTAGGTCGCAGAGTGTTTAGGCCGTTAGGTTGATAACTCCATGAGTCGCTTACTAGTTAAGTCGCTGCTCCCCTTAAGTCACTCACCCCTCTTAAGTCGTTAAGTCCTTAAGTCGTCCAACCCTCTTAAGCCGTTATGTCCTTAAGTTGTCCAACCCTTTGAGTCGTTAAGTCCTTAAGTCGTCCAACCCTTTGAGTCGCTGCTTCACTTCAGAAGTTAAGTCGCTTAGCCCGCTTCATATGTTAAGCCGCCAATTCCTTTGTGTCACTGAGTCGCTGAACATAGGAGTTAACACACTGTACTTGATGGGCTGATTAATTCTAGTTGCATCGAGTACAGCCGAAAATGCACACTATCTTTGTCATTGTACCTGTTGCAACTGCAATTTTCATTTGCAGCATACATTCTCTACTACTCTGATTTATCACTTGCTGATGCTTGAGTTAGCCATCCACTTCACTTCAGTGTTGTAGTTGTCTCCATTGAATTGGTGCAGAAGTTTGCACTATGCATTTAGGTGTACTTCGTTCACTTGCAAACTGTTTGCTCCATACTGCATTTGCATTTGTTAACTTGTAGTTCATGTGTTCACATTGATTATGCTTTGTCTTCGGTCGCTACTATGCATGGCTTGAAGTCTAGTTGTTTGATATGTTGTTTTGAACCATTGTTCGATGTGGCATTGATATTTGAATCTTCATTGATTTTGGTTCGTCGATCTTTTGGGTACATCATCACTGTAGTGGCAAGGCAGTGCACACAAGCGTGAACTGCAGCCACACGGTATGGTTTTTATGATATTCTATTTTGATTTATTGATCTTTTGCTTATTCCATATGCTGTAGTGGCGAGGCAGTACACGCGTGCGTGTACTGCAGCCCTACCCGGATTGTCGTTTTAATTGATATTTCAATTGCTTGAATTGTTTTGTGTGTTCAATTCATTATTTTAAAAATCGTATTTTGAATTGGTTTAATTTGATGAATTTGTTGGTATCTAATTATCGTTTTGATAATTAGATTATGAATTTATAATTATTATTTAATAATTAGATTTTGTTGTTAATTGTCATTTTGGCAATTTTGATGTTTTCCAAATTATATTCGTTGATATTCTTTTTACTTATCTTTGTTGATGATTTAAATCTGCTGATTGTTGTTTAACACTGTTACGTGTTATATTTATCATTATCCGATTTCTTTATTTAAGGATCGGATAGACGAGATTTATTGTGACTGTCGTCTATTTGTTACTAAATTATTATTGCTTCTGTGCTCTAGTAACTGAGTTTGAATTAGACTGACCCGTGTATTATTTTCTTTGAATTTAATACTCGGGTCACATCGAGTTATTACAAGTTGTAGATATCCTGCTTTGGATTGCTGCTTGAGCTATGAAGTCTTTTCATATCTTTTGGAGTAGTCGTTGTCATTTTTAGTAGTCGGTGTATTAGTGTAGGAAGATATGTATTCATGTATATTATTCACGATAATGTACTTGTATATGTAACTTCCAGTGTCGACAGTTGTAGTTGTATCACATGTATTGTATCACATGTATTGTAACTGACATCAGTTATTGTATATATGAGACTTTCCGTTTTATCTGTGTTTCGCATTTATATTTACTGTCCTAAACTATTATGAACCATCGTAGTTCGTTTTATACTAGAATTGGGGTATGTCGATGGGAGTAAATAAATCAGAGATGAAAAATGAAAGAATATATATACCACTCCTATCGAGATAACCAATACTAGTGTAAGGCCTAACTACGGATGGCCGCTCCTCAACAGCCTTATTCTCCACGCTAGTTGACAACGTTACACCGTACTGTTCTTGGCTAGCGTGGGTATAGAGGTGGGGCATCACACACAAGTTAAGAGCGGATCTTATATAAATAAGACTACATAAAAAAACTGAATATTTTCTTGCTAACACATCAAATTCTAGAAGCACGTTTAGATTCTCCACATTAATTGCCAGCGCTATCCAGGAATGTTAAACTGAAATGCAAGCTATGCATCATCTACATCTAACATAACCAAAGTAATGTGAAGCTATATGTTTTTGTCATTGTTATTCAATTAAATTTGAGTTTTCCATTATTTAAGTAATTTTCATTTCAGTTTACTTTACACCATCAACTAGTAAACATTTTTCTCAATGTTGCTACTTTAGTGAAATGCGAAATAGGTCTTCATTATCTTATATTCATTTCAGATATCAACTGTCACTTACGATGGTCTATATTAATATGTGTTATTCTACTTTTATTAGTATCGGTGGGAATTACCAAAAACAATTAAATTTCTTTTACAAATTCAAAACCTTCGTCTACTAATATTATCAAATCCCTGATATCACTTAAAAACAGGATCTAACGAATACATAAAGTTGTTTTACAACTTCAAAACACCCATTTCTAATTTACTCACAATATTTCTGTAGAGTCGGGATAGAATATCCAATCAATTTCAACAACAAGTAACAAAAAAAAGGGTTATGTTGACTCAATTCGTAGTGTAGCTGATCCAGATTTATCTACATTCATTCTTTATATCACACTGTAGTATGTTGTACTCCATTTATATCTATATATTGAATAATATATAATTTTTTATGTTATAGATACTTTCATTTCTTATGCAGTTGTAGAGAATATTATTTAATTGGATAATAACTTTGTTCTCATTTTGAGATGTGCTTTATTTTAATTATTTTAACCAAAAATCTAAGCATAAGGTTATATCTTTTGTATAACTTAAGTTAATAATTATATAAATGTCAGTTTTGTTGTTGTGAGTAGAGCGGGATGTTGAAATCTACATTTAGAATAATGGATTGGAAAAAAGGATGTTTAGAATATGGAATTATGCTAAATGGATTATGCAACTAGAATTTTGTGTAGATCAATCTGGTCATACAATGGTTATTTGGTTTTCTAAAATTTTCTATTGATGAACCATTGGAAGATTGGTTCCAATTGTGTCTTGATGTACATTGACATGATCTCTGGCATATTTGTGTGATAACTTACATTTGAAATCTGATATTGCATATGAGAATCCACTAGCATTTGTTTTGTATTCAATGCAGCCTTTATTGCTTGATTCCCCATACGTATGTCTAAACTAATTTATCGATGCTCTCCTATTAGCTGAATGTTTCTCAAACAATTCTTTGTTTATTACAATGAACTACATGCAATTTGTTTCTAGAACAACTTGAAGGGTACAGACCTCAAGAGCTTTATCATGCTACATTAGACAAATTTTGAGGATTGCTAAGTAAAATTTCATATAAAATTAAATAACCAGAAGGTGATGGCCTCTAACAGAAATTTAGGCGCTTCTATTAAAATCTATGCATATATTTTGAATTCCCTTGGCAAAACTTGACTAAATTAGTCTTCTTCAAATAAAGTGCTTCTAAAAATTACTTATTTGATTATATGTCCTTTATAGATCAAGATTAGTTGGGAATAATCTGAATGCTGGAAATAGTAACCAAAAAGTCGATCGTTAAAAACAGAGCAGAAGTCGATAAATGACCAGTTTGTAGAGTGGAAGAAAGCACTCGGTAAGCTCGCATTTAACACGATCAGAAAGATTTTTTTTTGCTTTGGCATATATCTACCAAACTTGCTATTGCTAATCTATTTGCAGACTCTGAATCGTCCAAAGAATTACAAAGCAATCATTCGTATAGAAACCACTCATATGTTAATGGACTTGTGTAACATCCCGCCTTTTCACACGCTTTAAATCGACATACGTGTCAATTCAAACCATATGAAAGGGCGGATTGATATGGGGTAAATAAGAAAAATAGAGAAGAGAAAGAAAACTAAACAGAATCTCACAACGGAAAGATAAAATATAATAATAAATATACAGTTCATAAAACTGTTTACAAAACATTTGATTCTTCTTCATACAATAAATATCAGAGCTCACATACCAATAAATACCAATGCAGTGGAATTAAATAGTGTAGTGGAATAATATAGTAGATAGCCGTATTATAAATCTTCGTCTTCGTCCTCCAGAATAAAATCTTCAAATCCTGAAATGCTCGGACTGACCCGAGCGAATTGAAAAGACTAAACACTCGAGTCAGAACTTAAAGATCTTATGTAAGTTAAATCAACAGGGATAAATATGAGTGCAGTAACTTAAAAGATGCTCGGGATTCACATCTCTTAAGGATCCATTAAACTATTTACTATGTAGTATATTTAGCTATTATAATAGTGTCTAATTGTAAAATAAACTTACTTTTAAATAGCGTTAAGGAGTTACCTAATCTCCCCCTTAGCACAATAATAGTCCTAGTAGTCCATCCAATATTATAGTCCCTCCTGATCGGGAAGCCACCAGAGGATACCACACGGGCTACGGGAGAAATCCAAGCTCGTACAAGGCGCGATAGGGTAGGTGACACGGCATAACTAGGCAATGCCAGTGTAGATATACCAATTACGCTTCCAGGTCGTTGGTAACGCGTAGCGCGCAGCTACCGCCCACCTCGAACAAACTCCCCCAAATCAAAGAAATCAAAAGTGAAGGTGGCCACTGAATTAATCCAAAGTCAAAGTATAGCATCGAAGGGAAGTGTCCGATCAAAGGTGCTACCTTACTAACCCGTCAATCGCTCCTGTTTTAGCCACCTTATGCCAACTCACGGGAGTGGAGTCCACGTATTTACCTTACAGGAAACGCCGCCACCAACCTACTTCATTCTGGAATCTCCACCGCATACACGGTTGCTAAAGTGGTTTTCGGAGTTGGCAGAGAGTATGACAACTTCCGATCCCAGTCTCTTTAACAACCAAACGTTATTATAACACCGCGGTCATTTAAAAATAATTTTACTTTCAAAACCAGAATAAAATATCTATTTCAAAACCGTATAAATACGATATCCTCTCCATTACAAAAAAACTCATTTGATATTATTTTTATAAACCCCAAATTAATATAATATCATTTTATTTCAAATATATTTCTTTACAAAATCATATTACTTTAAAATTTATAATAATTGAAAACTAAACATTTGAATTATAACTTTCAAACATAAAACTACGAAATTTGTAGCTTTAAAACCATAACTTTCAAAACTTGGATGGTTTGGATATTCAAACGGTATATAGAATAAAATAGTTTGCAATTAAAATTTCTTTATAAAATAAAATAATTTCCGCGACTAACAATTTATTTCATTTAAAATTAAGTCAAAATCCATAAATTTCAAAATCGCTTTAAGTTTCAATAATCACTTCAGTTTCAGTATATTTCAAACTTTGAATACTAAACAATTGGAACTAAGGTAGCAAATTTCTATTCAACAAGCTAAAGTCCTATTATTTAGTTTGAAATATTTACAAAATAAACTCGTAATGATTTAAGTAAAACTCAACATACTGTTATCTAAAAAAATTCCTTCAATTTATTTATACTAGAAATATCCATTTAATTCATCTTGAAATAAAATTCAGTTATAAATATCATACCCTTTTTTTTTAAATCCTAAGTTAATAAATTCTACATCAACTTATGAAGTTAAATTCTTAATTAAGCTCAATTCCAAATAAAATTTTCAATTTAACTCCCAATATTAATTGGTTTAAATCATTTAAAACTCTATATATTCTCAATATCTTAACATGTACTTAACCATATAATATAAAATTATCAAACTCCAATATTCATCTTATTTATTTTATTTAACAAATTTATACACAACTTAAATTCAATAATTTAACTATAGATGATTATAAAATAGGATTTTATATAAGATCAAAAATTAATATTTATTAAACCGTATCCTATCCAAAACCATAAATCCTTTCAAAAATAATTTTATATATATACCGCAATGCCTGTATATTATTTTTTATCCTATGGTCAAGTAATACGGATATTTATCATTTCAATCCGCAATTTAATAATAAAATGCGGTTGTATATCATTTCAAACCGCAATCCCGAATGAAATGAAATGCATAACAACTTGCAGTTAATATAAATAATCATCCATCCATCCAAATATCAATCATCAACCATTTATTACAAACCATCATCCAATTTAAACAAACATCAATATAGAGCATATAAAATATAACAGGTACTAAATAACAGGTATTAACTAACAGTTTATATTCAATAATAAATTTAATAACTGTTTAACTAGCAGTTTATATGCAAATAAATAAATTCAACTGTCAAATTTATATCCAATAATAAAATTAATTAATAGTTAAATTAAAAAAATGCGATGTAACTGAGATGATGAACAAAACATGCCAAACAGTCATAAATAAATTTCTACTCATATCTTAAATCAATTTAACAAACATAAGAAACGTTAGAAGTTGTGAGTGGGTTAAAACACTCACCTTTGATTTTAGCCCATAAAAATCCAAACAGAAGCGCAGAACTCAACAATATTCAAATTCAACTAAATTAATTTCATGTTGTCCGGAATATAAATTTTAATCCAACAGAAGAAATCGCGCGTGAATCAAAGTTTATATGCAAAAGGTAATCATGTTACAAGAAGTGTTATTAAAATAAAAATTAGTACGCATTAAAAAAAATATAAATAAACAAATTTTAATACTTACGTTTTCTCAAGATGAGGCTTCAAGAAAAGACTGAAGAACAACTAAGATGAGGACAGGAAGTGTACGAAAAATGAAAAAGAATCATTTTTGTAAAGGAATGCTTTTGGATTTGCAAGAATAAGAGCTTTTGAATATGAGGTGTTAAAAGAAACAAAATGTAAAAGAAGAAATAAGATGTAGATTATTTATAATTAGGAAATGAATGTGGAGGGACAAAAATAAATGTCCCACTTTATTTTTAAAGCTTCAGGCATTAATAATGCATAAGGAAATATACGTAGGAATGGAAAAGTTTGCAAACGAAAGTAAAACTTTGTATACGTGAAAATGAGGTGGCAAGAAATAAATACAATCTAAGAGTCTAGGCTCAGGTATTAAATAGAAGGAGAAAAGAAAAAAAACGGATCAACTATTAATAATAAGGTAACTATTTTAAAGCGTTCATGCAACAACTAATAAAAAAAATGAAGGGACCATGTACCTCGCACAACCTTTTGAAATTTAATTTTTTTGTAACGTAACCAAGTTAAATTCATTAACTCAAATAATATTCAAATTTGTATGCATTTAATTTTTTATCTACGCATAATAAAATATTTATACTTATCTTAAAAATGAAAACGTTCAATTTTGTTTTCTCAAAATGATCTTTTATTTCCATTAAAACACCCTTTTTGTTTAACACAAAACGTGCGTTTCTTTTGTTAAATCTATTAATTGCAATCAACGTTTCCTTTCCTTTTAATTGAAATATTTGAATTACATTAATTGCAGTTACTTACAAAGTTAAATTTTAAAACAGACAATTAGAGTGGATAAAAAAATAGAACAATTGTTTATTTAAACACTTTTATAAATTTATTGTTTATACACTGTTAACGCTAAAATGTGAACGCTAACACCCCAGTGTGTAAAGTGTAGTTGTGAAAGCACCACCCGATAGATCGGGAAAGAATTACAAACAAGTAATAGCAGAAAAGCAGTAAACAACAACGATTTTATAGTGGTTCGGCTTAAGGGTATAGCCTACGTCCACTTTAAGTACTTTTATTAATAATCCCGTTACAAACTGATACAATTCTTCTCAAGTACAATACACTTCAAGTTACAAGTGATTTGGAACAAGTCTTAAGCTTCAATGTCGATTAAAGTTCTTAGATTCATGTTGAAGATGTATGGTTTCTTCGTGAATCTCTTTGATGTATTCCTCTAATCTTGGAAGCTCTAAGTGTTGATGAAGTTCTCAATGCAGCAAGGTAACGGTGTGTGAAGAGAATGTGCCAAAAGTCCCTTGAATGTTGGAGATGGGTGCCTATTTATAGAGAGTTCTGATTCTGAAATTTGCCAAGTCCTAAACCGCGGCCGATCTAAGTTAAGTCGTAGCCGACTTAATATGAGTCGTGGCTGGTCCATCCGGCCCCCTTATGGCTTCACAGGAGTTCACTTGCACAATTCCTAGGTCGCCTCCGAGTCAACACTACTCCTTCTTAGTAATATGACATCGGGCTTATACTTAGGTCGTGGACGAGTTAACTTGGTAAGTCGCAAATCACGGTCTGAACGAGATAACTGGGGAGCTCGATCGGTTGTGACTTGGGTCGTTGCTGAGTTATCATGCGCGTGTTAAGTAGCTGCATTGAACTTACCTCCCTTTGCTTAGGTCGTGACCGACTTAACATTGGTCATAGGTCGGTAGCTATCTTGGGTCGGCGTTCCTTAAGTCTTAGGTTGGTATACATGCTAGAGCATTGGGTCGGCACCTCTCTTAAGTCGGTATCCCTTTTCGTCCTTAGGTCGGCATTCCTGTTAAGGCAGTTAGGTCGGCAACCAGTTAAGTCGGCAATCTCCCTAGACTGTTAAGTCGGTATCTATGTTGAGTCAGTAGCCTCATTGAAGTGTTAGGTCGGCAACCCTTTGAATCTTAGGTCGGCACCCCTGTTGAGCCTTAGGTCGGCGCCCTTGTTGAGCCTTAGGTCGGCACACTTGTTGAGCCTTAGGTCGGCACACTTGTTGAGCCTTAGGTCGGCATCTCCTTGAGTCGCAGAGTCTAAACCGAGGCGGAGTTAACAATTGCCCCTCGAAGTATACGCCTACTGGTTAGGTCGTGTGCTTCGATAGTCCTTAACCCGTCCCCTCTTAGGTCGGTAGGTCGTGTACGACCTAACAGTTTGGTCACACGCGCCGCTTCAGGTCTCTCTACTATAAGTTGCATATTCTCTCTTCTCTTCTCATTACTTACTCTCTTGCTTCTGCCATTAAAAACTTTCTCAAGCTCCAAAAGGCGATTCCATTCCAAACAATCACCAATAATCTTTGTTGTTCATCACGTAAGTAAAACCTGCTCTTCTCTTGATTCCTTATTGTCATCGATTCACGAATTCCATTCAAACCGAACCCACCCCTTGCGCGCTGCTTTACTGCGAACCTCATTGCACCAGCAGTTTGTGAGCTCGAGTTTGCTTGGTTTTGGCTTTAAATGATCGACGAGACGATGGAGATGGTTTACTGCTTCTGGCTAGTTGATTTTTGATTTGCGATAGGATGGTTAAGCATTGAATTTGGGTGATTTGATAGCATGAATGAAGGCTATTGTTGAAGGAATGGTTATCGGGTTAATGGGTAGATGGAGTGTGATGTTGGTTCGGGAGCGAGTCAGTGATTTTGGGTGGCTTATCCTTTAGCCGACCTGGCTCTTAGCAACCTTAAGTCGTGGCTGAGATAGTGCTTGAAGAACACTTGCCGATTTAAACTTTAAGGCCTGAATCGTGACCGAGTTAATACTTGGAAAAGTTCCTGTCTTTCGGACCGGAGCTTACATTCTTATCTCTCTCTTGCGACCTAGAGGACTGAGTTGCCAAATAAAAATGCTTAGGCTCTGACCCGCTACCGACCTAGCCTTATCTCGCGAAAAACTCTTGAACCGTAGCCGACTTAATACTTGGGGAAATCTGCCGATTTAACCTTCTACTGATTTAACCTTGAACCGCAGCCAAGTTAACCCCTAAGTCTTGACCGAGCTAAGCCCTTAAACCGCTGCCGAGTTAACACTTAGGCTTTGGGCATGCTGACTTTTTGAGAGCATAGATCCACTTTGAATTTCTGACTCGAACTGCCTAACTAAGTTGCCTGAATTTTGAACTGCCCCAACTTTAAATTTGCTTGAATCTCATTGTATTATTTCACAGGCCGCATTAACTTATAAGCTGCTAACCTGCTGAAAATGACAAACAAAGAAAACCAAGGCGAAAATACTGCCATTGACTGCCCACGTCAGATGACAGATTAGTCAAGACAAGACGAGCAACTTAACTATATTGCATGAAATGTTTGTGAATCAATCAATTAAAGTTAAACATTAATGCAAAGTATCAATAATCTGAACTGATTTATCTGCATCAACATCTTACTTGCATATTTAGGCTTAAAACAATAGTCCCTGAATTTCATAACTAACGAATGCTTGCTAGTTTTCATTCCAGTTATATTTGTTCACTGCTTGATTGATTTTACACAACACTTCACACACTTTAGGAAACGTGCACCTTCATGTTTGAATACCCAGTTGTTTATGTAGAATGACTTCCCACCGAGAAGAAGAAGTGGTAACTCCAGAGGAAGAAACTTTTCCGATAGCTGTTCCCATAGAGAATCCTCCGGAGAGAACCCCGACTATTCTAACTTCGAGGGCGTTTGTCCAGCTGCGCACTCAATTTGGCTTTGCTGAAAGTGATGTTCTTCTCCCTGGGCCAAGTGATACTGCTGACAATCCTCCCTATGGCTTTGTTGCAGTCAATCGCCAATGTGCTTAAGTGGGGCGATTCCTCCTTTTAACGACTTCCTTCGAACTCTTCTCCTTCGGTTGACAATCTCTCCGTTTCAACTTCATCCCAATGGCTATGCCATCTTGACGGGGTTATGTGTTTTGTTCAGAAGAACCCTTGATCGCCTACCGAGTTTTGAAGAAATTCGTTATCTGTGCTCGTTTGCAAAGAGTAAAGATCATCCTTCCCTTATTATTGTGAGAAGTGCCAGGAACCGCAAGCTCATTTCCGATCTTACTGAAAGCGTTCATGGATTCTTGAACCAGTTTTTCTTTGCCCGCTGTCCCTCAGGCTTTTATGCCATCTGGAGAGTAGGAAGTAAGATTAGTGTTTCTATTTTCTCCGTTTTGAAACTTTTTCGAGATCCGAACTTTCAGTTGCTAATTTCATTCTTTATTCTTTTCAGCACTTCCTCTCCCCTCTAGAGACCCAATTCACAAGCAAGTTTTTGAGAGGTTGAGTGTCGTGGCCTCAGAAGAGAGGAGCATAAAATTTCTGTTGAGGGATGAATTTTTACATCAACATGGGCTTCTACACACTTCTCGCTCTATGCATGCTCATGAAGTTCCAACGGAAGTTCCCGATTCTCCGATAAAGACTCCTGAATCTTCGCTGGTGAAGTGCTCCACTTCTGTCGATGTTGCGGGGCCATCTGGTAAACTTGCCCCGGTTATCGAGGAAGAAGAGCCTCAGGGATCCTCTCACCATTCACAAGAATCTGGTGAAAAGGCTAAGAAATCCAGCCCTGTCAAGCAAAGCAGGGACGATACCTTCGAAGGATTAAGCGACCTCTTCGCTACTTCACAAGAGATCTTCAAAGATGACCCTACTACCACCGGGATTTCTACTTCAGTAGTTGAAGCTACTTCTACTCTGCAACAGTCGTCGTCGACTCAAGAGTTGACGTTAACTATTACACCCACAACCACTCCCCAAATAAAGAGTGGTTCGTAGATTAATGCGCGTAGTTTGCACGACACACACACTTAGAATTTCTCATCACTTCTATGCACTTATCTTCTTGCACTTTAAAGATTTCTAAAGCTTATTATTTTAATTCCAGATTCTCCTATGGGGCGCAGCGGCTCGTATTATGACGATTTCCAGCGCTACGGGAGGCGTAGCCAGTATGATTACAGGCGTTACCTTCCTTCCTACAGAGAGTCGGATGAAGAGAGGGCTGCCCGAAAGGCTCATGAAAGGAGAACTGAAGAAGAACATCATGAAAGAAGGGAGAGAGAAGAGCGCCATGATTCTTGGCAAAAAGGCGATGACTCTCACAAGAGAAAATCTCATGACGATCGAGGAAAGGGTCACATGAGTGAAGACTTAAGCAAACGAGCTCGTCACAGTGAAAAGCAGGCCTCTACTACTCCTGAGAAAGTTACTATTCCTGCCTCACTCGACATCCCTTCTGACTCTCCCGCTCTTGGGAAATCAGATATTCAAACGATAATTAACAGGCCCAAATTTCAAGTTGGACCGGGTCCTGCCACTCTGCAGAGCCGATTTCCTCAATGGTGCCTTAAGGGGGTGAGGTTCGACCTAGACTTGGTCCCCATCGACAAGTCTGCTATGTTGCGCAATCTTGATGCAGTCAAGCTCGATATCGAGAGGATGTCAAACTGGCAGAAGCTTGTCGATGAGCTTCAAAGAGTTAACCGTGCCAACATAGAGGCCATGCTTACCATGGAAAACGATAAGGCCGAATGGCAAAAGGTCGTTGAGCAACACGACACCGAGATGAGGAACATTGCTTCTTACAATGAGGAGCTTGAAGCAAAAGTCGAGGAATTGAAACATGAACTTGCTGCTTCCTCTACTTCCTATTCTCAAAAAGAAGAAGTGCTCCTGAAACAAGTGAGAGACGCTCACGCTAGCCAAAGGGATGCCGAAGACAGGCTAGAAGTACAAAAAAGAATCAGTGAAGGCTATGCTACTGATATTGCTGAGCTCCGAAAGAAAAACAACTCCCAGGAGGCGGAGATACAAATGCTTAAGCTTCAGCTTGCCAAAACTGAAAGGGAGCGTGATGAGGCTGTCGCCGGCAGAATCGCAGCTGAAGAATCTCATGAGGCGACTAAAAACAGCATCAGCTCAACATTATTCGACTTCTACTTGCACAGCGTCTTGGGGCGTGGAAGCCTTGCCTTTCTAGGCCCCAAGTATGAAATCACACTGGCTGAAGTTTGGGAGACAGCACTTGATATGCTCGGTGGTAAAGGTGCTGGATATGCTGAGTCAGCCCTTGAAGAGCATTATCTTGATGACGAAGCCCGTGCCGCTCTTGCCAAGGGTAAGGAGCAGCTTGCCAGAGCGCGGGCCAGGATGGCGGAAGAGGAGCGTTCTGAGAAAGAAGTACCGCCTACCATCTCCGAACGTCCTCTAGTTTCTCCCGAGGTGGACATTACAGGCCCTAGTGCTCATTTGCCGCCTCCTACAAGAACTGGGGTAATCACTCCTACTGATGAAGAGGCTTTGGAGGACATTGGGGCTCAGAATTATGAGATTGAACTGACAAAGCCAATATCTTCAGGTAATTTCGACATTGGTCCGATTCAGGTGGATTGCCTGCTTATTCCTCAAAAATTTGATGAGCTTCTCGATTACCTCCTGAATCTCGATGAACCCATATCTCCCTTCTTTCGGGAAGATACTAACATTTTCAATTTTTCTTCTTCTGCAGTTGAAACAACAAGTGCCGTGCAGACTTCGCCTTCTCTGGTTATTCCTCCTCCATCTCTTCAGGTGACTCCTCCTTCTGCTTCACAACCTGGGTCACAAGAGGAGAAAATTGAGGCTCTTCACGGTTTGGATGACCCTATTGCCTCGCAGGAGCAAAAAGATGAGGGACTCGAAGGAGGCGAAATCTCTCCGGAGCGGACTCCTTCTGACGACGTAGTTTTGTCCGCTCTCGTTACTCCGGGGAGTGAGTCTTCTTCACAGAGAAGAAAGAAGCTTGGGACATCGAAGAGGAGGGGGAAGAAAATTATCACCGCTGAAGAGGAACCGGCAATTGCGCCAGTTGTACCTCCCTCCCCTTCTTCCCTCATGCCTTCAGACCAACCTGGAAGACCCGAAAAGCTAACCACTCGGCCGGGTAAAGGGTCTAAAGGCGGCAAGAAGAAATGAAGAGTTGAGCTTTTTGATTCCTCTTTTGTGTAATGGTCGGATGTTGTGCAGGCACCGGCCCCTGCTTCTTATTTTGAAACCTGTATCTGCAATATCTGCAATTGAATAAAATGATTCTTTATTTGTACATACTTCTGTTTGAATTTGAGTATGCATTTATTATTCATTTTTGCACAAGTTTATTTATATGATATTGCAGCGGGCTTATGGTATGTTGTTTGAGTATTACTTTACTGATGCAGCTATACTATTATACCATGTTGCCCCCATACCTTAAGCTTGCTGCAATATTTTATACTTCGAGGGGACTTGCACTCTTATTTGCTAAAGAATAATTATTTTATTTTTTAAAGAAAATTTTTGTAGAGTACAACTCCCTTCGTATAAGTTTCTACGCTTTGTCGTTCGAAGAAATCACTTTTTTTTCTTTTGCTTATGTGCATATTTTACCAAGTGAATTCCTCTATGTGGTAAAGCGGACCTCTGAAGGGTACTTTAACTTCTCTTCTTTTTCTTTTTTTTTTTTTTTTTTTTTTGACGATCATTTTCCATAGTAGGTAAATTACTCTTCCTTTGAAAGTTAAAGTACGCCTTTGATGAGGATTTTTTTTATACAAAGTTGTACCTCTGAGGAGGGATTTTTCACGTTTCAACACTTGGAAGTTTTATTTCAATCTCGGTGAAACGTGTACCTCCAAAGAGTTATGCCTTAGAAATCCTTTTCACGTTTCAACACTTGGAAGTTTTATTTCAATCTCGGTGAAACGTAGGTTTCCGAAGAGGTCTTTCTTCTTAATTGTGTCCCCGGGAGGGGGTTGTAGCTCTGAGGAGGGATTTCTCACGTTTCAACACTTGGAAGTTTTATTTCAATCTTGGTGAAACGTGTACCTCCAAAGAGTTGTGCCTTCGAGGAAAGCCTTTTCACGCTTCAACACTTGGAAGTTTTATTTCAATCTCGGTGAAACGTGGACTTTCAGAAAGGTCTTTATTTTGTTTTGCATTTCAACTTTGGTGAAGTGAAATTCCGAAGAGCGGTTGTTACACTTCAACTCCTGGCGAAATGTGCCTCCGAAGAGGGCTTTTATTTTGTTTGCATTTCAACTCTGGTGAAGTGAAATTCTGAAGAGCAGTCATAACACTTCAACTCCTGGTGAAATGTGCCCCCGAAGAGGTCTTTTATTTTGTTTGCATTTCAACTCTGGTGAAGTGAAATTCCGAAGAGCGGTCATAACACTTCAACTCCTTCCTTAGATGGCGACATTGGTTAGTTTCATGGCCAGGTTGATTGTGAAATTGGCAGAATTTCCCATTGTCTGTCGCGCTTCTCCTCATCAGAGACGGTTTGGGGTAAACAACAACATCCTTTGTTGCCAAGAAGATACTTTCCGGAGTGTCGGTCAAGGGAGTGAAGTTGGAGGGTATGAAGCGTCGAGCTTTTTTCAAGAGTTTCTGTTTTCTCCTTCCCCCATTCTTCTCTTTCTGTTCAATCATTTCCGGTATGTATTCTTCATCGTTACCAGGACTTAATGGGTAATCATCAACTATTCTTTCAAAAGTTCGCCTTGACAAACGTTCGTGGATAGTTGGTCGTGGCCATGAATTCTCTGTTTGGGGGAATGTTCCAATAGTAATGCCAGTTGCTCGTTGAGGAGCATTCCATTCTTCTGAAACCTGGGCCTCTTTGACAATGGTTTTTATATCACTTTCTAGTCGATGGACTTCTTCCTGCAATGCGTTCATCTTATCCAGTATCCTATTGCTTTGAACTTCCATGTGTTGATATATTCCATATATCACGGCATTTAATTCAGCCCTTGTGACTCCAATACTTGAAGCTGTTTCACTTAGCGTGGGAAGAGCAATGGCATTGCTGCAAGTACCTTCAAACCTTAACAACTTCCGTTTCCTTTCTGAAGCCATGATTTCTGTTAGAATTTTGTTTAACAATGGTTGAAGTTTGCCCCTGAGTTCAATTCTCAGTGAAAGCACCAAAAATGTTAACGCTAAAATGTGAACGCTAACACCCAGTGTGTAAAGTGTAGTTGTGAAAGCACCACCCGATAGATCGGGAAAGAATTACAAACAAGTAATAGCAGAAAAGCAGTAAACAACAACGATTTTATAGTGGTTCGGCTTAAGGGTATAGCCTACGTCCACTTTAAGTACTTTTATTAATAATCCCGTTACAAACTGATACAATTCTTCTCAAGTACAATACACTTCAAGTTACAAGTGATTTGGAACAAGTCTTAAGCTTCAATGTCGATTAAAGTTCTTAGATTCATGTTGAAGATGTATGGTTTCTTCGTGAATCTCTTTGATGTATTCCTCTAATCTTGGAAGCTCTAAGTGTTGATGAAGTTCTCAATGCAGCAAGGTAACGGTGTGTGAAGAGAATGTGCCAAAAGTCCCTTGAATGTTGGAGATGGGTGCCTATTTATAGAGAGTTCTGATTCTGAAATTTGCCAAGTCCTAAACCGCGGCCGATCTAAGTTAAGTCGTAGCCGACTTAATATGAGTCGTGGCCGGTCCATCTGGCCCCCTTCTGGCTTCACAGGAGTTCACTTGCACAAGTCCTAGGTCGCCTCCGAGTCAACACTACTCCTTCTTAGTAATATGACATCGGGCTTATACTTAGGTCGTGGACGAGTTAACTTGGTAAGTCGCAAATCACGGTCTGAACGAGATAACTGGGGAGCTGGATCGGTTGTGACTTGGGTCGTTGCTGAGTTATCATGCGCGTGTTAAGTAGCTGCATTGAACTTACCTCCCTTTGCTTAGGTCGTGACCGACTTAACATTGGTCATAGGTCGGTAGCTATCTTGGGTCGGCGTTCCTTAAGTCTTAGGTTGGTATACATGCTAGAGCATTGGGTCGGCACCTCTCTTAAGTCGGTATCCCTTTTCGTCCTTAGGTCGGCATTCCTGTTAAGGCAGTTAGGTCGGCAACCAGTTAAGTCGGCAATCTCCCTAGACTGTTAAGTCGGTATCTATGTTGAGTCAGTAGCCTCATTGAAGTGTTAGGTCGGCAACCCTTTGAATCTTAGGTCGGCACCCCTGTTGAGCCTTAGGTCGGCGCCCTTATTGAGCCTTAGGTCGGCACACTTGTTGAGCCTTAGGTCGGCACACTTGTTGAGCCTTAGGTCGGCATCTCCTTGAGTCGCAGAGTCTAAACCGAGGCGGAGTTAACATACACAAGAGTAATAATAGATTATTTTCCTATTCTTGAAATCAGTCTGTAAGCTAAAACACAGTTAAAATAAACATATATTTCTTTCTTTAAAATCAATCTTTCTATTCTTTATTTTAATGAAATTAAACCTACATTTACAAATGAAACATTCATTTTATTTGGTGTAAATTTTCTTTTTATTAAATCAAACTTTCCTTATATTTTCATAAAACATATGTTGCATTTATTTACACCTATTAATTTACAATTAGTATTCTCTCTCCTATTAATTGAAAATTTTCAATTACATCAATTTCAGTTGATTAAGTTTCAAAATGGACTAAATGAATGTAATGATAAGTATACCAATTATTTCCTATCTAATAGTAATTTAAACATATTAATACAATATTGGATACAAACAGTAATTATATTTGACATATTATGTACATATATTTATTTATCTCTAAATGGTTTAAAGGGAATCAGAAATTTAATTCTTAAATTTTATCTTGAAGAATAAATTTCAATTATAAAAAGAAAATCAAAATTTTGAAAAAATGATTCAAACATGAGATATTGAATTTGAAAGTTTTATTTGTATAATACTCAATTGCATTTCTATATAACTTACCTTGATTTTCAGAAGTTAACAGTGTAATTGGATAATATACAATATAAAAAGATATTATAAATAAAATTTTAGTGGTTACAATAAATGTTATACACTTAAATTCTAGTTATAAAAAGATTAACAAAGGTAATGGAATAATTTACAATATAAAATGATGTTAAAGGAACTAAGAATAAATTTAAACAGTTGTAATAAGTGTAAACAGATTTAACATAGATGATAAAAATATATTGAGAGAAATAAATTTAGTTATAAAAAAAAGATATTAATTTATTGAACATATTTTTGAGTATAACAAATGATTTTCAAACTTATGATTTTAGAAATTTTTATTTTAAGATAATTGGAAGATGAAGTAACGAAATTTGAAATACTAAAATTTAACTTAAGAGAAATTAAATGGATCAAATCAACTATTAATTTAAAATTGAATTTGTATGTTTTAGATTAATGATTCTATTTTCAGTTTCGAAGGGGAAGGCCATTGTAGTAGTTTTACTGCAGATTCATTTTTGATAAAAAATACAAATATATATTCTTTGAGTTGTTTTAAATATAAAGGGATATATATAGGTGGTAAGTATATTTATCTATTATTTAAAATGATTTCAAATTAAACTCGGGATTTGGTTCTTAAGTTTCAGTTAATTAATAGTTCAATTAATGTAGTAAATTGAATTATGACTAATTAACAATTGGAACTTTTAATTAAAATAAAAAATTAATATAATAGAAATGTAAGCATTAAATAAATTAATGGAATTCTTTAATAAATAAGAATTGATGTGTAGTTGTATAAACTTAAGTATAATTGAATGCTACTAATTAACTATCATGGAAAGTAGGTATTGTAAGTAAGCAATTATAAACTTAAGTGAATAGGTGAAGAATTCTGAATAAAATAAGAATAAAAGATGAATGCTGGAAAAGAGAAATTTTGACTATGAACTTAGGTTAATAAATTTACCCACTAAGAAGTTCGGTTAAATATGAATAAAATAAATGAATGAATAAAAAGAAATAAAGAAAAAAATCAAACAACAAATGTATGAAATGAAATAAATAATAAATAAATTTGATTTGTTGTTAGTGATTGAAACCACTTAAATATTTCACTTTATATAAATTGTTAACCCTTTGGATTTTATAAGTGAAACGCAGGTTATGAAAGCAATTGCTACTGCTTTAGGTTTCATAAAATAAACGTAAATTGCCCGACAATTAGGTACGTTTTCGGATTTCGGTTTACAGCGCTATTTTATATATTTTCCCGTGTTGGGATATAATATTTTCGCTATTATATGTGATATTTTGTTATATTAAATATTTTATTTTCTCCCAAGCCTCTTCGTACAAAAGAGACTCTGCCAAAAAATTTCGGTAAATTTTGGACATAGAAAAATTTGAAAATGTTTTACAAACTTTAATAATTTATGTATAAAAGATTAAATGGGTATAAATTGGTATATTTTATTTTAAATTATTTTATTTTGTAAACTTATTTGTTTATAAATTTAATATTTAAGAAAGATATATAATCTCTCATTTCTTCTTTTCCCTTCTTTTCCTTTTCGGGGACGAAAAGTTTTGAGTGGGGGAGATTGTAACGACCCGTAAATTTCATTAATTAAATTGGTCATATTTGTAAGATTTTGGAACTAAATTATAACAAAATATAATTGTTATAATTGGTAACGAAGAAAATGCTAATAATTAACCAATGAAATATTTCATTGGTTGTAATAGACTTAATTATAAAAATTGAATTTAATAAATCCTACTTATTTGGAACCTTGTTAATTGATATGCAAAAGTATAATAAATGAGTTATTACCAGAGATTGAAATTTTAAATAGAATTCTAATAAATGAATAGTGGAAAGGATTATACAGGTGTATAATTTAATACGAGAAAGGAAAGTATTTAATTGATTTTGTAATAAAAAAAAACATTGTAACGGTAATTGGAATAAATTAAGGAATATGTTAGTATAAGTTAATTATTAATAACTTGAAAGGAAATCCAACCAATTCAAGTTAAAAGTTACACTTGGTTATAAATATAATATAAGAGAACTAATAAATATTGAATAAATTTTGGAATAGTTTGTAATAAATGTTAATTGAGTAAAACCAGTGTTATGTAAGTAATTACAATATTTGGGGTGTAAATAATGAACCTCTAAAAGTGTAATTAAGAGTTAATGACAATATTTATTGTATGTTACTTATTTTATTAGGTTGTCAAGTTAATTTGTAATCAATTTCAATTAATTCACTAAATTATGGCAGTTAATGTGAAATAAATGATAATTCCATTCATACCTGTAAGCAGTTATTACAAGTTGCATGTTGAAAGGGTTGATTGAATTGGAATTTTAAATTTAATTTAAAATAAATATGTATATAGGTTTACAATAACGGAAATTTAGGAAATAAGGTTAGAACAAGTTGATAAGTAATAACCAAAATACGGGAATAATATCAATGTAAATAAAGTTGAAACAAATTGGATATAGAGAAATAAATGTAAGCATTTAATATACTAATTAATGTTGGTTTGATGATAACGTTACTTGGTGATTAATTATAGAGTAACAGAAGTGTGAACGTAAAGTAATAAAGCGTAGATTTATGTTAAGTAATAATTTGTGGATTTGGGGAATAAGTTGAAATTTTGATAATTAAGAAATTATTACGAAAAAGTGTGTAAAGTAAGTTATAGAATGTAGAGTATGTTATAGAATGTAAAGTATTTGAAGACCGTAATTTATGTGTTCAATATATAGAAATACACATTTAAAAAACATAATATTCCTTCAAATTTAAAATGTAAATTGGTGTATATTTAGGTAATGAAATAAAACTTGCATGGAAGATGAAATTGAGTATATCAATGGAATGAAATATGAGACAAGTGTTAATTGTGGTATAGAGTTATAATAGACTCAATTTAAGGGTTGGAATTAAACCAAATCCGTTTAATTGGAAACTTATTAAAATAAATTGGATTCAATTTATAATAAATGTGTTACCTTAAGAAATTGAAATAAATTCTATAATGGATGAATTAAGCTACTTTAAATTGAGATGGAATTGGGTTTAAAGAATTATAAATTTATAAGTAAATCATGATGAGAAACTATTATTATAGTAAGAAATATATAATTACTTTATATTCTGAGATTTGCCAAATTTTATTTACAACGCGGTATTTTGAACAATTCAAGTGCGACATGTGCGGATGCGAATGGTTGAAAATACCGGGTCGTTACAACTTGACTTCTCAATTGAGACAACTGAAAACAGAACATTCATTCTTATTCCAAGAATCCCATGAAGTACCATAAATTCCAAGAAATGGGTTTTGAATTTTTAACTAGCATTATATTGCATAGTAAGTTTACTTTTGAAAGAGCTCAAGATGTAACTGATTGGTCACAAAAATTCAATTCATTTTACAAGTATAAATATCTATATCTAGGCGCATCAATGTGGTAAATGCAAAACGCTAAAATCTCATCTATATAGTTTATCTTATTTTACCATGATGTGTACACGATTCTCAATTGAGCTCAGATGAATTTCGACCATAGTATATGATGGTTTGATATGTTCAATTTGTCATGATTCTAAGTCTACTATTTTTGTCATGATTCAATTATGACGACATAGCCATAATTTTTATTTTATATATATATATATATATATATATTTACACAAATATTTGTTTGACAATTAGGATCTTATCCATTTCGAGTTTGTCATGGCAGTTGGAAATCATCATTGTTCTATTGTTTTGCAGGTCATGACACCCAGTAGTTTGAAATTACGTTTAATTTATTGGGTACCCTTCGTTTTCTTTAGGTCAATGATTCAATAATATGTTCAGGTCTCTTGTATGCTTTAGTCCAGCAATTAACTATTTTACCATCAATTTCATTCCCTTGAGAAAGCATTTGATTATTTTTTTCCCGAAAGCTTAGAGGAACTTCATAGTATTTCATTGTGTCTTCATGATCAGTAAAAACTACATTGTCAATTAAATTATGGTTAATTGATGCTAGTGAGATGTCTATTTAGAGGCATACCACTATCTCATAGGGATATCCGTTAATAAAATTCTTCGTTACTCTTATATTTGATTTAACTGTTTAACTTGAGTACCAGTGTTAAATAAACATTTTTAACAATAAATATAAATTACTATCACAATGTTCTCAAGAACAGGACTTCAAAAATGCTAACTTCGGTTCAATTTTATTCCATATCATTGCTTTTAGATGGCAGAAGATTATTCTCATTGTGAATTCGCACCGCAGCTTCCAAGATATTTCCCAAATATGCTGGTAACGAATCAGTATGGTTTTTTTAGTTTCTCTCTATCACATTACATGTTTACTATACGATGACTGTAAAATTTGTGATATTTTAATGCCTGCTTTTCATGATGTAGTCAATGTTCCCTTATTGGTCAAAAAGCTAAACAAATCTTGGTCAGGGTACAACATGTAAACTAGAGCTACTATGCATTTTATCACGACATTTTAAATTTCATATTTAACCTAATGACCCTGAAGATGTGGTCAGTGTTTCCTTTTCCCTTTAATCGTGGATAATCTTAGTGGACTTTTTTTTCAACGCCATCCCGTTGCATTTAATTTTCATGTAGCATGTAATGGACTCATGTATTTTGCTTTTATGGTAGAAAGAGGCTATGTGCAAAAAGGTACAAGCTTCAAATCGAAATCTTGTTTTGAGAAACTTGAAGTTGTGCAAGATAAGTGGCAAAATGCTTGGCAGTAGTTTTAAATAAAGGTAAAGTTCAACATTTTTATTTTTTTCTGCATTCTTTCACAATGGCCTTTTCCATTCATGAATGATTTTGTACTCTGTTATACATGTTGCATGGTTTTAAAAATATACCATTAGTTCGACTAAAAGTTGACATTTCGATCCTATCATCACAAAGGAGATTATAGCATTATGCTTTCATAAACCGGTTACAGTATTATACTTTATATCAAGCATCATTACTCCACTTGATTATTATACTTGCTTTGTTTGTATTTTGGGATATACCATGCTAATTAAATTAACTAAGATTTGTAATAATCATAATGAAGTGATGAATTATAAAATATTAACCAAGTTAACGAGTAATTTATAAAAATTAAATAAGTTAACTATAAGTTTTACAAAAATTAATTAAGTTTATTATTATAATAATAATAAATTATAAAATATTAACTAATTTAACTAAGTATTATGAAAATTAACCATGTTTACATAAAAATGATAATCAAAATATATTAACTAAGATTATAATAATTAACTTTGTCAATTTTGTTTTGAAAAGGTTAAATAAGTTAATAAAAATTAAGTTTATAACAACAACAGTAACAACTTATCTAATTTTTATGATAAATCACTACGTTTATAAGAATAATAATTTAACTAATGTTTATGAAATACTTATATGTATTATAAATACTTGTACGGGTAATTGACTGTAGACATGAAAACAATTGAAATATGAGTCTTTACATTTTCGATTTACATTTTTTTGAATTACATCTGTATATTTAGGCCAAGTGGGTAATACCATTATTGTTGCAAAGAGTATTAACGCTTAACTTTGATTATTGATTTATTTAAATTATTGAACAGGTGTAGGTGCGATGTTGTTTGTGCTTGTGCAAGTTTGGGTGTGCTTGTAGTTTGGTGCATGTGTGTATATGCACTTGTATTATTAAGAAAAAGCAATTTATGTTTTATTCAATGGTTATGCACTTGCTTTAATGTTTGTACACTGTAATGAAAAATATATCACATTTCTTTCTGAGCATGCTCTTGTGTTATATTTGTTGATTATAATCTTTATTCGTTTATGAAGATTTAGTTTGATTGCCATTATTAAAATGTAATATATAGGCATAGCTCTTGAAAAGTGTATCTACGATTTTTATAGCGTCATATATGAGCTGTAAAAGAATTTATCAATACTATAACATGTTGGTTTAATAGCGTGAAATGACCGCTATAGAATAAATATTTTATAGCGGCAAAATGGTGTTATAAAATTTCCAATTCCGTTGAAATTTAGATTTATTATAGCGGCTACAATGAGCTATTAAGTAAATATTTTATAGCAGCAAAATGGTGTTATAAAGATTTCCAGTTCCGTTGAGATTTAGGTGTATTATAGCGGCTATAATGAGCTATTGAATTAACGTACCATAGCGGCGAATTTGCGTTATAAAATTAAGCTCCACCATAGCGGCATATTTTGTGTTATAAATATTCAACAGTTTTTTCTAACATGTCGATATACAGCGCTTATCAAACCGCTATGGTTGTGATTAATAGCGGTTATATGCCGCTATAAAAGACACTTTTTGTTGTAGTGATTATTTGATATTATATTTTGGTCCGCTGCGAATGTGAGATTCTATGTTTTTTTTTTTGTTTCTTCTTCCATCACTTTCTTCTTTACCCTAACAATATGGAATTTTCGAGACCGAAAATTTCATTTCGTTACAATCGTCAATCTTTGGAACTTATTATAAGTTGAGGCAATTCCAACCTTCCTACTCCTACTTCCTTAATTGGTCAAGAAAAGTTCTATGCCAATTAAACCCTCCTTTAGGCTTGGATGATAATGATACTGCAAAATAAAGTAAATGAGTTTCATTTGAATGCATACAATTTATGAGTGAACGCTGAAGGAATATGGTTTCTACTGATCTTAATGCTTTGGAAGCCAACGTTAAGAAACTTGAGGGAGAAAGATACAACGCCTGATCAAGCGATTTAAAAATTGAAAGACGGATTCAATATTTTGAAGGAAGAAAATAAGACTCAGGACCATGTGTTGAATATTCAGGTTGCAACGGTTGATGATATAAATTCTATTCAATAATTGAAAGGATGCTTAAATAGCTTTTGAATTTGTAAATTCTTCATATTACCCATTCTTCCATGGTCGTTGAAGATTAAGGGAGGTTGGCTCAAAGATTTGACTAGTAGCTTGTAGTCCTTTTAGTTAGATTACTTTGTTATCCGATCTTTTTTTTTCTACAACTTTTGTGCACAATAAATTAAATTTAAATGAATTTATACTAGAATCAACTCTAGCTCGAATGTATCGTATGTACTTTCTCTTTTGAGCTTGCTGAATTATATATATAACTGGCTTTCCAATAACATGATATATGGACTTGAACCGAACGTTTGTTTTTTTTTTGAAATTGTTTAAAGATTGAGATCCTACTTTAAGGTACAATCCCCCTTCAACTTTGATATAGTCCATCATGGATGAAAGAACAGTGAACCACTTGGCTGAATAACGTCCCATGAATTGAAGACTGGAAATCCATTGTGGCAATAATATGAAATAAGAAAATTCATCTGGGAATAACAGAAGACCGAAAAATCCATCTAGCAATAAAAAAAGACTAGAAAATCCATCTACAAAAATTAGAAGACCAGAAAGCACAACTGGAAAAAATGGAAGGAAGAATGTCCATCCAGTAAAAATAGGAGATAAGAAAATCCTTCTCGGTAGAAGACTAGAAAACCCATCTAGTAGCGACAGTATCTCGAGTAAGAATACACTAGAATATTATCTATTAATAATAATCCTTCTGGGTAGAAGACTAGAAAACCCATCTGGTAGCGGTATTAACTTGAGTAAGAATAGACTAGGAAATTATATATTAATAATAATTGCTGAAATAGAAGAGAAGGTAATTATTTGGAAATGATATCTAGATATATGTTTATTCTTCCACCAAAAGAAGCCTCGATTCTACCTTTGGATCATGTCAGATTAGCTTTTATATTTGATTTATATTCCTCTACAAGGCTGCCTCAATTCCTTTTTCGAATCGTGTTTATTTTTGAGTTTGATTGATCTTCCACAATGAGATTACCTCGAGCCGAGTATTATTTGTTTTGTTACAATAATAGGTAATGATTTTGATTGAATCTCCAATTCCATAATTGGTAATGGATTCTGGTTGATTTTTGTCCAATGCATTTGGTTTGATATCCTTAGCCGAACCAAAGACTTATCAAACCTTTCTCTAGGAGGCGCATCATCAGGCCTTTTGAGTCGTACGAAGGACTAATTCGTTGTTTTGGCCAGGTACCCAAGGCTTACTCCATCCTCCCTCAAGGAGGCACTTCAGTCAAACTTTATAGGTGGTATTTTAGGATTGTCCGAGGTCTTGGCCATGTAACTAAGGATTACTCTGTCCTACATCTAGGAGTGTAACGTCCCGAAAATTTTCGACTTTCGAAAATTCAACATCGATACTCACTTTATCGACTGCCGAGAAATCGAAGGTCAAAAACCGAAATGTTATGGGTTTTAAAAAGAATTTAAGAAAAGAAAAAGAAAGAAGAAGAGAGAAGAAGATAGAAAAATAGGGAGGAGAGAAAATAGAAATTTTTAAAATTGAAGAAAAAGAGAATAGAGAACATAGAAAATAGAAAATTGGAGAATAGAACGGAATAGAAAACAACAGAACAACAACAGAATCTCACTATTCGCAGCGGAACAACATATAATAATAAATGAATAATCTTTAAACAAAGAACTATATCAGTTATTACATTACATCACATTACATTACATCATATCATCAGAGTGTGCAACAACAACAAATAGTGCAGCGGAAAAAGAAATACTATATACTAGTAATACGCCATGCCATCCAGCTTGCCTCCAGCAACTCCAGAATATCCAGAATATCCTGATAAACCTAACTCTTGACTGCCCGTGTGGAAATTGGTGGGCACCCAGAGTTTAGGAAGGAAAACAATAAACTCCGAGTCAGTCATGTGACTGGTGTGAGAACTCAAAACAGTTTATTTATCTTTAAAATCAAAATAGAGGAATATTTTTATTTCAATTCGCAATGCTTTTAAAAATGAGACAACCATAAGAACTCCCGCACACACACACAATGCAAACGCAAAATCGGAGGAGATTTCTCCTTATGATAGTCAAAGATGCTTGATACGCATTTAAAAGAACATTTGATATTATTACTAGTGTATAGTGTAGGAAAAATTCATTTCGAAAGTAGAATATAAATCTTAGCCAACATACGACCATTATCGTATGCCTACTATAGCTACCATCCAAACAGTGTTGCGACACCATAAGTGAATGATAGGTCCTACAACTAAAACCGTACAAGTCACGTATTGTTTCTTTGGATTTCCAACGAATGATCAGGCCAAGGAACTTCCCATTGCCACATGAGAATGCCTCTGGATGGACATCCCCGAGAACCAAACCGGATCTCTACCAACACAAGGCCGGGTTACCCCTAACTGAGTAACAACTGACCGAATATGCCATCCCCCGGTCCTTTGGGACCTTTATCACCGAGCGCTCGTAATCAATTCACACAATCATAACAAAGTGTTTTCCACATGAGTAAGTATCTGGGCTCCATACCATGATACCACCCTTTTCCAGAAGGAAATGGACACATCCTAAAGGGTGCTACCCCTCATAACCTTGCTGCTTCTTTCCTGTTTTGACCATTCACGGGGTGTGAGGCTCGACGAAGTCACGTCCACAAAAACATACTTTATACAAAAGCCATGCTTTGGGTCAACAAATGATCAACACAATGATCACAATGATAGACGATCAAATAAACGATCCTATCACAAATAATCAACACAATGATCATTTCAGCATCATTCAGCACGTCACATTACCAAATTGGGAATATATCGCTGATAACATTCAACTACATAACCTCTGAGCTCGTACGTCTCAGAGAAGGGTGTTAAGCTAAAAGAATAAATTCTCCGCCACCAACAGAAATATATTTGAAAGAAATCGGCTTTATATCTCAACTTGTAATGTCAGACATACAATCCATACAAGTCTGTTCCGGGCTCGAACAAAACCGAAGGCACTTCTTACGAAGCCCTTGCAAATCCGGGTATTCACAATCTCGATCGAATTTCCCATCACTTAGGAGATCTCTATACCAGGAGCTACCCAGTGCAGAAACAATCGATAGGTCATCCTATCGCTTTTGCAAATACTCGGTCTTCAACACCGATCTTCAATGCAATTATAACGACGTATCACATATTCGGAATGGGTTATACGACCCCATGGTCCTTTCCCGGTTAACCCGAATAGTGAGCGCTTATTCAAAAATAAGTGTGGCATTCACATTCAAACAAATCACATCAAATACCCATTCAAAGGGAAATATTGATAGTCGATTATTGAACTATCAATGGATATGCATACATCACCAGATTCCAAATAATTTTCCAAATTATTTATCTTCCAAAATATCTTTACAAGATATATAATTTCAACACTTCAAAAATAAATCAACATTTATTTTCAACAAATTCCACTTTCTTTTATAAATTCCTTAGTGAATTCA
This sequence comes from Allium cepa, assembly GCA_030765085.1. Lineage (NCBI taxonomy): Eukaryota > Viridiplantae > Streptophyta > Magnoliopsida > Asparagales > Amaryllidaceae > Allium > Allium cepa. Next base: position 742,976,621 of record CM060931.1, on the reverse strand, counting down.
TATTCAAAAATATTCATGCATATACGATTTCAACTATCCATTTTCAATTTATCTTCAAAAGATAAATTCTAAATATTCACTTCATATTGGAAAACATTTCCATACTTATTTATTCATAAGTAATTCACAAATCTTTTTATTTTCAACCTTGGAAAATATTCAATATACTTAAATCGAATTAAGTATATTTTTCATTCTTTAAGGAAATCATTCTCTTAAACATATTTATTTGGGCCAAAACGAATGTTACGTAAAACATCGTTACGACAACCCAAAATCACTAGTATAGGGATTCGAAATTAAAATAGATATATAAATCCCAATACTATTCAAAACATTTCCTTTCGGAAATCATTTACTATAACAACAGTGTTATAGTCCATTATTTCCTTCTATTTCTCGAAAACGTCTATTCCAACAATAAATGTTGAAATCTATGGTTTCGAATCTCAACACATTTTAAAACATCGTTAGATCGTTTTAATTCAGCTCAAAATATCACATTCTAAACAATCTCTTTAACATACTATTCACTATTCCAAAACGTGAATATACTATGTTAACTAATCTCATCAATTCTATTCTTTTTAAATTTAAAGGATTATTCACTATTCAAAAATGTGAATATATTTTGTTAACAGATTCCATCAATTCTATACATTTTATTTTAAAGGATTATTCACAGTCTAAAACGTGAATATAACTCCATTTATAAGTTATAACAATTAACTTATCAAAATAAGTCATTTGCGAATTTATAAAACAACGTTTATAAATTCCATTTCTATTTATTTATAAAAACTTCCTTTTTATAAATTCTTTTATAAATCTATTCCAGTTTATAACTAAATTATGAACTAAACATTCATATTATAATTTAAATACTTATAAAACGATTATTTTACAAAATCGTTCTTTTAAAGACTTTCCAATTTATGAAACTTATAACTTATAAGATCCATTTATTTTACCTAACTATTCTTCAAATAATTTCACCAAATTTATAAATCTTACTATTTATAAATTTCATTTATAACTTCACAGTTTATAATTCTATAAATTTCATTCATTTATGAAATTCATTTTCACTTCATTCAAACACTTATAAAAACTCGTTTTATAATGTCAATATTTCAATTTATAAATATCTATTTATAAATCTCTTAATATAAATCAATTTATATTATTCTTTTAAACGTCTTTAAATTCCTTTAAAAACTTCATCATTCTCTTGATTTATAAAATAATTAAATTTTATAAATCCCATATTTAAACTTTCAATAATAAATTCAAAAAATTCCGATTTAACTATTTTATAAAATCATTAGCATCATATTCTCAAAAATCAGTTTTTAACTATTTTTCTCAAAAATCATAATTTTTATAACATTAAAAATGATATCGTTATTTATTTAAAATGAATCAATTCCAAAAATATTTAATATTTTCAAAGATCACTTTAAAAATCATTTTAAAATCCCAAAATCTGGGTCCAATGATGCTACACACCAACTAGTCAATCACGACTACAACGATATCATATATCGATATGAAAATCAATAAAATATCAAAATATCTGAAATCAAATAAAAACTGTTGAGGAATCCAGTTGGATCCCTCCAACCTGTTTTTCTGCATCCAAAAACATTAGCACAATACCAATTTCGCTCCGGTACGAAATTATCGCGGTATATGTTCTTATTAAATATTATCCGCTTAATAACGGCGTAATAGGGTCTCATCCGCTAAAAAATACGGGAAATCAATCAACTGCAATATATACATATGCCAATATATATATATTGATATTATTTATAATACCAATTTCACTGTTTATGAAATATTCGCGGTATATGTTTTTAATAAATAACATCCGCTTAATAACGGCGTAATAATGTCTATTTTAACAATCAATTAATATCAATCATCATTCAAACATGCATTCAAATATTTTAAATCTAACTATTTAAAATAAAATCGAAACTGATTCGATTGAGTGAGAAGTTCTCACCTTGATTTTAAATTCCGTTTTAGCCATTTACTTCGAATAAAATTAAACGGACGTTTAATTTTACCCAAAATTCTCACTAACTCCAAATGACTCCAAACCAACTCTATCGCGTAGTGCTCGTCCATACGATTCCAACGCAACTGGTTTCGCGCAGTTTCGACCTCGTATGAAAAAGTTATGCATTTTTGAAGTTACACGAATTAATTTATAAACTAATTTCAACATAAATTAACTTTCTTAACCTAAATCAATCATAGCCCTTGATCCATCACTCATGCAAATCTGGGCCGACCCTATCATCTTCCTCCTTTCACGTTCCTTTACAGATAATACACGCGCAAAACAACCCACTCCTCAATCACTAGGGTTTCAATTTGCAACTCCAAAACTCGATGAAACTCGATCAAACCACCGCCATCTCGAAGCACAACACCCCCTCTACCCACGCCTGCCTCCCCCTTGAGTTCGGCCCCACCATTTGCATGGAATTGCGTGCACCACCTGAAGCAATCGGCCCCCCATATCTCCCTCTACGCTACACGAGACACGATCATCACCTTATGGATTTAAAGCCCTCTTCATGCTCTACAATATTGTAGTTGATCACTTTGGCTAAAACTTCACGGATTGGAAGAGACTAAGGAATGAACGAGATTGAATTCTGGCCCTTCAACCTGATAGTGGCGGCTAGCAACATGAATTAGGGTTTAGTTATTTTTTTTATAAAATTATGAAGAGTGGTGGTGTATTTATAGAGAATCGAACGACACTGTTCACCCGGAAATTCCGAACTCCGATTTAGGCGCCGAAACTGACATTCCTAGGGTTTATCCCGCGTTTCGGACATAATGGAACAGGTTTCGGAAGCTAATTCGGACATCTGTGCGAGTTATGGCTACAAACGCTCAATTTAAATTAAACCGATTTAAACCGATTTCTAGGCGTTTTAATTTGTACAGGACAAACGGTAAATCCAATTGACTTGAAATTTGAAACCTTACAATAATATCACATTACGGATCCGATGAAACTGGTTTCGTCGAAATCCGAGACTTTTTGAAAAATGGCTATTTTCACTCGTCAAATTAAAATTAAAAATAATTCGATGCGTTTCGAGCTGCCACGATCAAACGATAGCTCCGATTGACACGAAATTGAAATCCGGTAATAACTAACTATTACGGATCCAATGGAACTGGTTTCGTTCAATTCTGAGACTGTTCAAAAATTGGCTATTTTACAGTCGATTATTAAATATTAAAATATTCAATTTTCACAAATTAACTTTTAATTCGATTTTAAAAATTCTAAAATATCATTCTAACTCCAATATGATAAAATAAAATTTTACAAATCATTTTCAATCATATTTAACTCAATTTTTAATTATTTCCATAATTTAACGTATTAAATTATCGATTTAATTATCCAATTAAATCCAATAATTCAAATAAAAATTTATTTGACTTATAAATTCACTTTTTAATATTTAAAATTAATTAAATATTCAAATTTTAATTTCTAAAAATTCTGCGTCGTTACAATCTTTCCCCCTTAAAAGAATTTCGTCCTCGAAATTATTAGTAAGAAAAGTTATAGAATTTATTAACTTTCCCAAAATCCATAGTTAAACTTCTTACAATACTTTACTAAGTTTTCAAATCATACTTAGTTATCCTTTCAAAACCAAACTATATCATTTAACTTTCAATTCCAAAATCAAACTTATAGTTTTCAAAATTTTCCCAAATTTTTTCTAACGCCTTAAATTTTCGGAAAAATTCGCCATAGTCTCCTTTGCGCGGCTCGATCCGAAAAAAAAATGACAGTATATATATCACAAATATACATCTCATCAAGTAATGAGGCATCCCGAAGGGAAAAAAGTATAAAAGTACGATATTTAATCCGAGATATGTACCTTATATTTTATTAGCGAGCATATACGGCTAATATAGCGCGAAAGCGAGCTCCAAATGCGAAGCAAACGCGATCCGCACCTACTAATCACTCAACAAACAACATGAGAAACATGTATATAGGCAAATAGTATCGATATACAACATATAGCAACATAATAACTATATATGCTAACATAGCAAATGTAAACAAACAACAAATGCAAACATCAACCAACTATCATTCATAACCAATAATATTCATTCATATTCTCACTCATATACAATGAATTGGTTTTCACTTTAATCACATTTGATTCATTAATAGTGGATGTTCTTACTAACATTCATTTTCAATTAGTTCATATTCACTAATTCATATTCAAGTTGGTTCACTTCCAAATAAAATTCAATTCTATTTAAGATTCACTTAACTTCCAATTGAATTTCAATTAATTTAGCTTCCAATTTCATTAACTCACTTCCATTAACACTTAATGAATTATATACAATCAATCAACAATCAACTAACAATCATATAACAACCAATGTATATTAATTACAACCAAATCCCTTTGCTTATATTCATTTGGTTTCAATATTCCTTTTCAATTTGGTTTAATTAAATTGATTTTCATTCAATTATTCAACTTTCTAATAACATTAGATTTTAATGAATTAACACTTATATTCATTATTTCATATCAATTATTCACATTCAACTGATTTATATTCAATCCAATTTCTAAAGTTGAATTTCATTTCATATAACTCAAGTTCATATCTATCACTTAATTTTACTAATTTACTTTGATACTAATATCAACTTCATTCAACAACTCTTAAGTTATACTTCCATTTAACTTATTTACAACTCACATTCATAAATATATCCATATAGTTTCACTTCTTATATATAAGTTTATTTCACAATTGTAAATCACTTTAATTATAATTCAATTCTTATAATTCATTTGCTTATACAATTATTCTTTTATTTAGATTATTCAAACATCTAAACAATCAACTTATTTTCACTTTAATAATTCTGAAAAATTATTTCTTTATATATAAAATATAATCAAGGCAAAATTATTTCATTTACCCAATTTAAAACAATATCGTGTCGAATTGTTCTGACAAGTGTTTAGAAACCCCTTCGGCATAGTCTTGCGGACCACGCTCACGAAAGTCCATATGCCACTAAATAAACCAATCATCACAATATAAAACAATTATATATTCACTAACAAATACGCTCTCATAGCTATTATTACACTCAAACTCATTCTAGAGTACTACTGACTCTATCTCTAATGAATACTACCCAACAGAACCATGGTTGTCGCTTAACCATATGCTCTGATACCAAATGTAACGTCCCGAAAATTTTCGACTTTCGAAAATTCAACATCGATACTCACTTTATCGACTGCCGAGAAATCGAAAGTCAAAAACCGGAATGTTATGGGTTTTAAAAAGAATTTAAGAAAAGAAAATGAAAGAAGAAGAGAGAAGAAGATAGAAAAATAGGGAGGAGAGAAAATAGAAATTTTTAAAATAGAAGAAAAAGATAATAGAGAACATAGAAAATAGAAAATTAGAGAATAGAACGGAATAGAAAACAACAGAACAACAACAAAATCTCACTATTCGCAGCAGAACAACATATAATAATAAATGAATAATCTTTAAACAAAGAACTATATCAGTTATTACATTACATCACATCACATCACATCATATCATCAGAGTGTACAACAACAACAAATAGTGCAGCGGAAAAAGGAATACTATATACTAGTAATACGCCATGCCATCCAGCTTGCCTCCAGCAACTCCAGAATATCCAGAATATCCTGATAAACCTAACTCTTGACTGCCCGTGTGGAAATTGGTGGGTACCCAGAGTTTAGGAAGGAAAACAATAAACTCCGAGTCAGTCATGTGACTGGTGTGAGAACTCAAAACAGTTTATTTATCTTTAAAATCAAAATAGAGGAATATTTTTATTTCAATTCGCAATGCTTTTAAAAATGAGACTACCATAAGGCCACCCGCACACACACACAATGCAAACGCAGAATCGGAGGAGATTTCTCCTTATGATAGTCAAAGATGCTTGATACGCATTTAAAAGAACATTTGATATTATTACTAGTGTATAGTGTAGGAAAAATTCATTTCGAAAGTAGAATATAAATCTTAGCCAACATACGACCATTATCGTATGCCTACTATAGCTACCATCCAAACAGTGTTGCGACACCATAAGTGAATGATAGGTCCTACAACTAAAACCGTACAAGTCACGTATTGTTTCTTTGGATTTCCAACGAATGATCAGGCCAAGGAACTTCCCATTGCCACATGAGAATGCCTCTGGATGGACATCCCCGAGAACCAAACCGGATCTCTACCAACACAAGGCCGGGTTACCCCTAACTGAGTAACAACCGACCGAATATGCCATCCCCCGGTCCTTTGGGACCTTTATCACCGAGCGCTCGTAATCAATTCACACAATCATAACAAAGTGTTTTCCACATGAGTAAGTATCTGGGCTCCATACCATGATACCACCCTTTTCCAGAAGGAAATGGACACATCCTAAAGGGTGCTACCCCTCATAACCTTGCTGCTTCTTTCCTGTTTTGACCATTCACGGGGTGTGAGGCTCGACGAAGTCACGTCCACAAAAACATACTTTATACAAAAGCCATGCTTTGGGTCAACAAATGATCAACACAATGATCACAAGGATAGATGATCAAATAAACGATCCTATCACAAATAATCAACACAATGATCATTTCAGCATCACTCAGCATGTCACATTACCAAATTGGGAATATATCGCTGATAACATTCAACTACATAACCTCTGAGCTTGTACGTCTCAGAGAAGGGTGTTAAGCTAAAAGAATAAATTCTCCGCCACCAACAGAAATATATTTGAAAGAAATCGGCTTTATATCTCAACTTGTAATGTTAGACATACAATCCATACAAGTCTGTTCCGGGCTCGAACAAAACCGAAGGCACTTCTTACGAAGCCCTTGCAAATCCGGGTATTCACAATCCCGATCGAATTTCCCATCACTTAGGAGATCTCTATACCAGGAGCTACCCAGTGCAGAAACAATCGATAGGTCATCCTATCGCTTTTGCAAATACTCGGTCTTCAACACCGATCTTCAATGCAATTATAACGACGTATCACATATTCGGAATGGGTTATACGACCCCATGGTCCTTTCCCGGTTAACCCGAATAGTGAGCGCTTATTCAAAAATAAGTGTGGCATTCACATTCAAACAAATCACATCAAATACCCATTCAAAGGGAAATATTGATAGTCGATTATTGAACTATCAATGGATATGCATACATCACCAGATTCCAAATAATTTTCCAAATTATTTATCTTCCAAAATATCTTTACAAGATATATAATTTCAACACTTCAAAAATAAATCAACATTTATTATCAACAAATTCCACTTTCTTTTATAAATTCCTTAGTGAATTTATATTCAAAAATATTCATGCATATACGATTTCAACTATCCATTTTCAATTTATCTTCAAAAGATAAATTCTAAATATTCACTTCATATTGGAAAACATTTCCATACTTATTTATTCATAAGTAATTCACAAATCTTTTTATTTTCAACCTTGGAAAATATTCAATATACTTAAATCGAATTAAGTATTTTTTTCATTGTTTAAGGAAATCATTCTCTTAAACATATTTATTTGGGCCAAAACGAATGTTACGTAAAACATCGTTACGACAACCCAAAATCACTAGTATAGGGATTCGAAATTAAAATAGATATATAAATCCCAATACTATTCAAAACATTTCCTTTCGGAAATCATTTACTATAACAACAGTGTTATAGTCCATTATTTCCTTCTATTTCTCGAAAACGTCTATTCCAACAATAAATGTTGAAATCTATGGTTTCGAATCTCAACACATTTTAAAACATCGTTAGATCGTTTTAATTCAGTTCAAAATATCACATTCTAAACAATCTCTTTAACATACTATTCACTATTCCAAAACGTGAATATACTATGTTAACTAATCTCATCAATTCTATTCTTTTTAAATTTAAAGGATTATTCACTGTTCAAAAATGTGAATATATTTTGTTAACAGATTCCATCAATTCTATACATTTTATTTTAAAGGATTATTCACAGTCTAAAACGTGAATATAACTCCATTTATAAGTTATAACAATTAACTTATCAAAATAAGTCATTTGCGAATTTATAAAACAACGTTTATAAATTCCATTTCTATTTATTTATAAAAACTTCCTTTTTATAAATTCTTTTATAAATCTATTCCAGTTTATAACTAAATTACGAACTAAACATTCATATTATAATTTAAATACTTATAAAACGATTATTTTACAAAATCGTTCTTTTAAAGACTTTCCAATTTATGAATCTTATAACTTATAAGATCCATTTATTTTACCTAACTATTCTTCAAATAATTTCACCAAATTTATAAATCTTACTATTTATAAATTTCATTTATAACTTCACAGTTTATAATTCTATAAATTTCATTCATTTATGAAATTCATTTTCACTTCATTCAAACACTTATAAAAACTCGTTTTATAATGTCAATATTTCAATTTATAAATATCTATTTATAAATCACTTAATATAAATCAATTTATATTATTCTTTTAAACGTCTTTAAATTCCTTTAAAAACTTCATCATTCTCTTGATTTATAAAATAATTAAATTTTATAAATCCCATATTTAAACTTTCAATAATAAATTCAAAAAATTCCGATTTAACTATTTTATAAAATCATTAGCATCATATTCTCAAAAATCAGTTTTTAACTATTTTTCTCAAAAATCATAATTTTTATAACATTAAAAATGATATCGTTATTTATTTAAAATGGATCAATTCCAAAAATATTTAATATTTTCAAAGATCACTTTAAAAATCATTTTAAAATCCCAAAATCTGGGTCCAATGATGCTACACACCAACTAGTCAGTCACGACTACAACGATATCATATATCGATATGAAAATCAATCAAATATCAAAATATCTGAAATCAAATAAAAACTGTTGAGGAATCCAGTTGGATCCCTCCAACCTGTTTTTCTGCATCCAAAAACATTAGCACAATACCAATTTCGCTCCGGTACGAAATTATCGCGGTATATGTTCTTATTAAATATTATCCGCTTAATAACGGCGTAATAGGGTCTCATCCGCTAAAAAATACGGGAAATCAATCAACTGCAATATATACATATGCCAATATATATATATTGATATTATTTATAATACCAATTTCACTGTTTATGAAATATTCGCGGTATATGTTTTTAATAAATAACATCCGCTTAATAACGGCGTAATAATGTCTATTTTAACAATCAATTAATATCAATCATCATTCAAACATGCATTCAAATATTTTAAATCTAACTATTTAAAATAAAATCGAAACTGATTCGATTGAGTGAGAAGTTCTCACCTTGATTTTAAATTCCGTTTTAGCCATTTACTTCGAATAAAATTAAACGGACGTTTAATTTTACCCAAAATTCTCACTAACTCCAAATGACTCCAAACCAACTCTATCGCGTAGTGCTCGTCCATACGATTCCAACGCAACTGGTTTCGCGCAGTTTCGACCTCGTATGAAAAAGTTATGCATTTTTGAAGTTACACGAATTAATTTATAAACTAATTTCAACATAAATTAACTTTCTTAACCTAAATCAATCATAGCCCTTGATCCATCACTCATGCAAATCTGGGCCGACCCTATCATCTTCCTCCTTTCACGTTCCTCTATAGATAATACACGTGCAAAACAACCCACTCCTCAATCACTAGGGTTTCAATTTGCAACTCCAAAACTCGATGAAACTCGATCAAACCACCGCCATCTCGAAGCACAACACCCCCTCTACCCACGCCTGCCTCCCCCTTGAGTTCGGCCCCCCCATTTGCATGGAATTGCGTGCACAACCTGAAGCAATCGGCCCCCCATATCTCCCTCTACGCTACACGAGACACGATCATCACCTTATGGATTTAAAGCCCTCTTCATGCTCTACAATGTTGTAGTTGATCACTTTGGCTAAAATTTCACGGATTGGAAGAGATTAAGGAATGAACGAGATTGAATTCTGGCCCTTCAACCTGATAGTGGCGGCTAGCAACATGAATTAGGGTTTAGTTATTTTTTTTATAAAATTATGAAGAGTGGTGGTGTATTTATAGAGAATCGAACGACACTATAAGAATCGAACGACACTATTCACCCGGAAATTCCGAACTCCGATTTAGGCGCCGAAACTGACATTCCTAGGGTTTATCCCGCGTTCCGGACACAATGGAACAGGTTTCGGAAGCTAATTCGGACATCTGTGCGAGTTATGGCTACAAACGCTCAATTTAAATTAAACCGATTTAAACCGATTTCTAGGCGTTTTAATTTGTACAGGACAAACGGTAAATCCAATTGACTTGAAATTTGAAAACTTACAATAATATCACATTACGGATCCGATGAAACAGGTTTCGTCGAAATCCGAGACTTTTTGAAAAATGGCTATTTTCACTCGTCAAATTAAAATTAAAAATAATTCGATGCGTTTCGAGCTGCCACGATCAAACGATAGCTCCGATTGACACGAAAATTGAAATCCGGTAATAACTAACTATTACGGATCCAATGGAACTGGTTTTGTTCAATTCTGAGACTGTTCAAAAATTGGCTATTTTACAGTCGATTATTAAATATTAAAATATTCAATTTTCACAAATTAACTTTTAATTCGATTTTAAAAGTTCTAAAATATCATTCTAACTCCAATATGATAAAATAAAATTTTGCAAATCATTTTCAATCATATTTAACTCAATTTTTAATTATTTCCATAATTTAACGTATTAAATTATCGATTTAATTATCCAATTAAATCCAATAATTCAAATAAAAATTTATTTGACTTATAAATTCACTTTTTAATATTTAAAATTAATTAAATATTCAAATTTTAATTTCTAAAAATTCTGGGTCGTTACAAGGAGGCACTTCCATCAGGACTTATAGGCAGTACTGAAGGCTTATAAATGCTTTTACTAGGCCATTTTTGGCGGTACCAAGTGCTTAATCTTTTATTGAGAGGAGTCTTACACCTTTTTATAATTGATTCGGTAGATATAATTGAGAAAATTTTGTTCAATGTCACTTTCAATATCATTTTACAAACCCTTTAAGCTTTTCGTGCCTTTTAAAATTATTAATCATCCCTTCCAAATTTCAATAAGGATTTGCATTATTCCTATTAGAATGATGATAATTTTAACAACCCGCATATTTTACGATTTACATATTTAAATATTTTATCTAAATATAGCATCGTTAATCGGATTAAAGTCTAAAATGCTACTCTTTGTAAACAGTCAAATTTGGACTCGAGACCACTTTTATTGAGTTCAAATTGGCGTTTACAACCTTTTTGAGTATAAACATCGATATGTTTAGAGTTGATTGGGATTTTGGTATTTTAATTTGGGCTTTGCGTTTGGTTCTAGCCCACTAACCTAATAAGAGAATGCAAACCCCTTACCATATAAATCCACTCCACTCCTCTCCTCTTCATTTATTTCATTACTAAATTTTCTAACACTTTCAAGCTAAAAGGTAAATGGGAGAAAAGATAGGAAATTAAAACTCCTAAACCTAGTTTTATTAGGAAATTCAAATTCAAGTCCAAAATCAAAGAGAAGCTTAGGTAAGCATCCTCTTCATCTTCTCCATCTCAATTCCTCTTCAATTTTAAGAAATTTCATTTAACCTAAATTAGGAAATATTTACCTATGATCATAGATTGGAGCTTCCAGAATTGAAGTTGAAGAGAGGCTGACCTTTCCATTGTTTTAATGCTTCTCATTCATTGTTTTTTCATTTAAAGGTGAGTTCTTGAACTCACATCTATGTCTATGCCTTTGATGATTGTTAGGTATGAATTCCTAACATCTTTTCATGTTTATTTGCTTTTGAATTGAATTAGTTTGGTGAATTTTTGGTACTTTGAAGTTAAAATCTATGAAAAATCCTATCTTGGATGTTTTGACATGTTGTTTGGAGTGTATTGAAGAGTCTATAAGGTTGGGATGTCGCTTGGCATAAATCCTTCGCCATCATCGCTCGTTTGATTGCTTTGAAGTTGATTTGGCCATCTATGGCCTAGGCAAAAAGTGCCCTGAGCTTCAGCTAAGACGTCTGGTAAGATGCTCAAGCGGCTGGAGCTATGGAATAAAAATTCCAGTCTTTCGGGTCAGTCTTCTGGTGTTACTTTCCAGATATCTGGGCGATATGGAAGAAAATTTCCAGATTCTCAGCCCAGGCGATAGTTGTTGTCATTTATTATCTACGTTGAGGACTTCTTTTCTGGGTTTTTGGGAATATCCATTTTAATGGATTTTATACGATTTCCATGGTTTTAATTCACGTCGTCGAATGTGAATTTTTTGCGATTGATTATTTTTTTAATCATTTCTGTGATTTGTCACTTTAAAATATAAAGGTTCTATGCTAGTAGTAAATAATAAAACTCTTTCGCAAAAAAGATTTCAACAATTACTTTTAATACAAAGCTCGCTTTTAAAACTATTTTCAAATCCATTAGTATATATAAACCTTTACCTCATTCGTATAAGAAATCTAGTTAAACGGCTTAGCAAATATGAAACGCTTGCGTTTACTTCGTCGGTTAATTCTTGGACTTGTTCGATTGAAATCTCGTGATAATTTTCGTGTGGAAATTTACAATTTGTTCGTAAATATTTAAGTTAAGCCAGTGTTATGGGACATGAAGCTAAACTCATTTATTTACTAGCCTAGTGTAATTTACACTTCTTATTGATCAATGGTGATCGTTTTATGGTTTAGACTAGCGATATGTAATGTCTTTTGCCCACATGGGAGACTATAGCTCGATTTTATGGAGCTTCATCTCATTTTTATGGGCTAACGAATCATGGTCTTTTGACCGTTCATGGAGCAATCGGCTCAATGAGTTTGTGCATGTGGCGTATTTTTTTAGGTGCGTCGATGTTCGGCTGTGCATGGGGCGTATCTTTTTAGATGCGTGGATGTTCAGCTATCAGTCCTCAAGAGGGTACTGTACCCCAGATTTTTATGGGTTAGCGGCCCATGTGATAATAACCCGTTTGTGATAGGAACCTCCTTTTGTGTTTTCTGGATTTCTAATTATTGATTTCTGGAACTTGTGTTTCACCAACTTTTGTGATTTATATTGATAAGATTTATCAATATTTGTGATTTGGTGAACAAAAATAAAGAATATGATAATCTTTCTAGTGTTTTGAGAAAGTTTTAGATATTGTATGCTTTTTGTTATTATCATTTATATTTGTCATATCTCTTATCCTATCTTATCTTATATGATAATTGTAGCTAGATTGATCCGTTTATTATTTTTCTCCTTGAATAATACTCGGGTCAGACCGAGGTGTTACAGATGCTTCTACTTGACTTCTTAGCAAGGGCTAGCTTTTGACTTTTGGCTAACTACTTTAGCTTTGTATTCTTTAATTTTTATACACTCGAGATAGAGACTCCTGGATGTATACACGTTCTTTTGTTTGGCACTTGTATCTATTCTTTTGTGATATAGTGGATCTCGTATGACCACTACTTTGATGTACACTTCTATGTGTTATATTCATATCTTTTTCCGCCTTAGTGATATGAATATGTATGACTGATTTGTGTTATGCTTATTTTATACTTGTTTTCGAAGACCACATAGCCACTGTGTATCAGCTTTGAGTTTGTATTTGATATGTCAGATTTCCTCTTGAAATGAAATGCATGTCATACTATCAGACATATCTGTACTCGCACAAAGAAATTACATAGATGGTCGCTCCTCAACAGCCTTATTCTTCATGCTAGTCGACGGCTTTATCCCGTAGTGTCCTTGGCTAGTGTGAGTACAAAGGTGGGGCGTCGCTGCATGGTATCAGAGCCAAACTTCGAAACAATGTAGAATAATCTAGCAAGGGTAATTATCCTAAGTTTCTCTTAGCAATCATGCCTTAGGATTTAATTCAAGTCTTGGGACCCATTCTATCCTATATTCTTTATGATGCTTTGTCTTATCAATCAAGTTTGTTTGATATTCATTCAGAGAATAACCTTTTTCCTCTTCCTTCTTTCTTTCTTAAAGAAGAGAAATGGTTAGACCTAGTCATCCCAGCACCGGTCAATCAGTGCTACTCTTCAACATGGAGTATTTATGTCTACCTAATAGCATTTAGATCTTGTAAAGAATGCTAAAGCTATCGGACCCATTCCAGAGCCTACTCATCCCAAATCTCTGTTTGCACGCTTGTGCAGTGATTATACCAATTTGGGTGGAAGGCCATTCAAGGGTTCCGAAAGCATTATAAAATTCCAACCTTTGCTTAGAACATGCGATCGCATCTTTTCTCGCATGAATCTTAAAGATCTGCATCGAGTCCAAGTTGTAGCATGCTACAGGAAAGAGCATTAGATTGGTATGAGCTTTTGATTTCAAAGATTATCGAAGCGGATCTTACTTGGGAGCGATTTTAGGAAAGGTTTAAGTTGAAGTTTGTGCCACTGGAAAAGTAACTTTAGCTCGATGTTTTATGTCACATCTTTTGAATATTCTGTGACTTAGTATGTCACATCGTTTGAATCGCTCTCTAAGTATGGAGTCGAGTATATTAATACCACATTAAAGAAAAATCAAAGGTTTATCTATGGGTTGAATAAGAATCTCAAAAATCCTTTGCTTCTGAGATTAGAAGTCTCTTTCGATCAGATTGTTGATAACGCTCTTCGACTTGAAGAGGCCAATAAAGAAAGTAATGTTGAAGTTATGGGTGCCAAATAGAACTTCAACAAAAACAATAAGAGGAATATTAAGCTCAAAGGCCCTAATCCCAACCATAAAGGGAAGAAAGTAACTTCGGTAGCAAAGACTCCTACCTTTAGTCATGGAGAATGCTACAATTGTGGTTCTAAGGACCATTATGCAAATAGGTGTTCGAAACCCCTTTATTTTCGCTATTGCAAAAGTTTGGGTCATCATATATCTTCATGTCGCAAACTTCAAAGCACGAAGGAGGCAAATACGAATGTTGTGCAAGCTCTTAGCAACACTTCTCTTGGTCAAGGTATTTCTCATTCTATCCTTGATGGCATTATTATGTTTCATGATCATCCTATTCGGAGTATTTTGACACTGCCCACTCTTTTATGTAAAAAGGACTTGTTGATACCTTTTCTTTAAATTTTTTGGCTTTGATGACTTCACTGAGAATAGTGAATATGGTCGCTGAATCCGCAACACACAGCTTATTCTGTAAAGATGTCAAGATTATTTTATGTGATTATGTTTTCCGGGCCAATTTGCATGTTATGCGTTACTTAGGTTTCAGAACGATTTTGGGAATGGGTTGGCTTAACCGTTATGAAGCCCACATCCTATGTCCTGAGAAGACTATCCATCTTCGACATCTTCAATTTGCTAAGCAGATTTCTATTGTTCTTAAAGATTCAGATTCCAATTCGGTGGCATCCTTATATTCTCTAAATCCACATGATGAGATAATGATGGTGAGGAAGATGTCATTTCCCTCATTCACATTGTTTCTTAATTTCCCGACATATTTGAGTCTATTTTAGGAGTACCACATAAGTGAGCAATAGAGTTTAGAATTAGTCTAATTTTCAGAACTTTACCTCTGATTCGTCCTCCTTATCATATGTCCAATAAAGAAATGAGTAGATGCATAAACAATTATCTGAATTGGAAGTAAAACAATTTATTCGTTCTAGTTCCTCTCCATGTGGAGCTTCGGCTATCTTGGTGAAGAAATTCGATGGTACTCTTAGGCTTTGCATTGACCACCACAAGCTTAATGATCTCACCGTTAAGAATAAATATCCTTTACCTAGTATTGACGATCTATTCGATCAACTTAGCAGTGGTAGAGTCTTTTCATAGTTAGACTTAGCAATCGGTTTTCATCCGCTTCATATTTCAGAGGATTGTATTCCTTTGACGTCGTTCTGTACTCATTATGGAAATTATGAATGGCTTGTTATGCCATTTTGTTTAACGAATGCTCCAGCCTATTTCATTGACCTTATGAATTGAATTTTCAAAGACAAACTCAATCTATTTGTTCTCATCTTTATCGATGATATTCTTGTTTATTCTAAAACCGAGGAAGTGCATGAAAAACGTCTTCGCATTGTGTTGGAAACTCTTAGGAGCAATCAGTTGAAAGCAAAATTTTCTAAGTGCCACTTCTGGCTATCTCGTGTGAAATTTTTAGGACCCATTATTTCTGAATCTGGAATTTCCGAATCCTTCAAAGATCGAAGTGATTCAAAATTAGGAGAGATCGGAGAGTACGACGGAAATTCGTAGCTTTCTTGAATTGGTGGGCTATTACAATCGGTTCATAAAAGACTTTTCTAAAATTTCCATGCTTCTTACTAGTTTGACAAAGAAGGGAGTTAAGTACATTTGGTTAGACAAATGTGAAGCTTCTTTTTAGAAACTAAACTAACTCCTTTTCGATGCTCCTATTCTTGTGATTCCCAAAGCGAACCAAGACTTGATTGTTTATACCGATGCTAGTCGTGTTGGTTTAGGAGATGTTCCCATGCAAAGAGAACGTGTTGTCGCTTATGCTTCCGGGCAATTAAAGCTTGCATAGACTAGATATGCCACTCATGATTTAGAGCTCACGGCCATTATTTTTGCCTTTAGAATTTGACATCATTATCTTTTGGGAGAGAAATTTGTTCTCTATACCGATCATAAATTTTTAAACTATTTTTTCTCTCAAAAGAAACTTAATTTGCGTCAAGAAAGTTGGCTCGAATTCCTTGCATCTTATGATCTTGATATTCTCTATACTCTCGAAAAGAGAAATCGTGTTGCCGATGCCCTTAGTCGTAAGGAAGAAGCGGTTGTTTCTATGATGATATCCGAATAGGATGATCTCGAGACTTTGTCCACTTGTGAGATTCGAGATCGTGAATCCAATTCATGTTTATCTCTTGCTTTATATAGCCTTAAGGCACATCCATCTCTTTTAGACTGCATTCTTGAAGCTCAAAGGCATGATCCCGAATTGGCTCTTCTTAGACAAAGTTTAGGGACAAAATTGATGTTGATGGTTTGAAAGAATTTGAAATCAATGTTCGTGGCGACAATCGAAAATGTGGTAGACTTGTTGTGCCAAATATTATTGATCTTCGTAAAGATATTTTAAAGGTTTCTCATCGTTCTAAGTTTACCATTCATCGTGAAATTAGTAAAATGTACGCAGATATGAAGCCACTTTATTATTAGAATGGAATGAAATCTGATATTGCTAAATTTATTAAGCATTGCATGACTTGCCAACTCGTTAAGGCCGAGCATCAAAGGCCCGATGGGTTATTGCCAACTTTTAACATTCTAGTTCGGAAGTGGGATCATGTCTCCATGGACTTTATTGATGTCTTCCCCATTCTCATTCGGGTTATGATAGTCTTTCAGTGATAGCAGATAGAATTACAAAATACGCCCATTTTATTCCCGTTCGGTCCAATTGGACCATACCTCTTTTGGCCAAACTCTATGTTAAAGTGATTGTTAAATTACATAGAGTTCCTACTTCTATTGTTAGTGATTACGATCCATTGTTTACTAGTGGTTTTTTGAAAGGTCTTCAAAGGAACAAAGCTTAATTTTAGCACCGCTTATCATCCTCAGTCCGATGGAAAATCCGAGCGTGTGAATCAAACTCTTGAAGATCTTCTTCGTTCATGTGTTTTGGATTTTGGTGGCAGTTGGGAAGATCATATTTCTCTTGTTGAGTTTTCATATAATAATAGCTTCCAACCTAGTATTGGTATGGCCCCTTTCAAGGCACTCTACGGAATGCCATGCCGATATCGTTTGTGTTGGTTGGAGGCCAATGAAAAGCTGGTTTTAGGTCTAGATTTTATTCATGATTCCAAAGAAATGATTGACCTTATTCGTCACAGGTTGAAAGAATCTCAAAGTTGACAAAAATACTATGCCGATAACCGAAGAAGGAAATTAGAATTTTCTATGGAAGATTCGGTGTTCATTCGTGTTTCACCTATGAAGGGTGTTGTGTGCTTCAGTCGATCAGAAAAATTAGCACCTCGATTTATTGGTCCATTTCCCGTCGCCGAACGCATTGGTTTTATGGTTATCGCCTTTTGTTACCGGCTTAATTTTCCGCTATTCATGATGTGTTCCATGTTTCTCAACTACGGAAAAGCATTAGGGATTCCGACTCTATTCTTTTTCTCGGTGTTATTTAAGAAATTGAAATTTCATAAATTTGACTTACGAACAACATCTTAATCGTATCATTGCTATGGAGGTTAAACGCCTTCGGAATAAAGATGTTCCACTTGTGAAAGTTCAATGGTCCTCAAATCCCAAGCATTGCTCTTGGGAATCCAAAGAATTCATCGAGCGAACACATCCGGACTAACTCTCTCATGCTCTTTAAAGGTGAACTTCTCACTTCAAAATCTTCATTTGTGTTATTATGCTTAATATTGGTTGCTATTCTTTATTTTCTCCTTAAGTATTGCAAGGACGCAATTTGTTTAAGGAGGAGAGTCTGTAACAACCCGCATATTTTACGATTTACGTACTTAAATGTCTTATTTAGATATAGCATTGTTAATTGGGTTCATGTCCAAAATGCTACTTTTTGTAAATAGTTGAATTTGGACTCGAGACCACTTTCATTGAGTTAAAAGTTCCATTTAAAACCTTTTTTATTATAAACATCGATATGTTTAGAGTTGACTGGGATTTTGGGATTTTCATTTGGGCTTTGGATTTGGTTCTTGCCCACTAACCCAATAAGAGAACTCAAACCCCTTACCATATACATCCTACTCCACTCTTCTCCTCTTCATTCATTTCATTCCTAAATTTTCTAACACTTTCAAGCTAAAAGGAAAATAGGGGAAAAGATAGGAAATTAAAATTGCTAAACCCTAGTTTTATTAGGAAATTCAAATTCATGTCCAATATCAAAGGGAAGCTTAGGTAAGCGTCCTCTTCATCTTATCCATCTCAATTCCTCTTCAATTTTCAGAAATTTCATGTAACCTAATTTAGGAATTATTTACCTATGATCGTAAATTGGAGCTTCTAGAGTTGAAGTTGAAGTGAGGTTGATCTTTCCATTGTTTTAGTGCTTCTCACTCATTATTTTTGCATTTAAAGGTGAGTTCTTGAACTCACATCTATGTATATGCCTTTGATGGATGTTAGGTATGGCTTCCTAACATCTTTTCATGTTCATTTGCTTTTGAATTGAATTGGTTTGGTGAATTTTCAAATTTTTGGTATTTTGAGGTCAAAATCTATGATATATCCAACATTGGATGTCTTGACATGTTGCTTGGAGTGTATTGAAGAGTCTATAGGGTTGGGTAGTCGCTTGGCATAAATCTCTAGCCATCGCCGCTCGTTTGATTGCTTCGAAGTTGATTTGGCCATCAATGGCCTAGGAGAAATGTGCCCTGAGCTACAGCTCAGACGTCTGGTAAGATGCTCAGATGTCTGGACCTACATAATAAAGATTCTAGTCTTTCAGCTTAGACGTCTGATTTTACTTTCCAGACGTCTGGGCGATCTAGAAGAAAATTAGCTGATTCTCAACCCAAACGTTAGGGAAAACCACCAGACGTATGGCACTGACAATTTTATCCAATTTGCCTATTTTATGTGGGTTTCCATTTGTGTCGATTTTTGTTGATCCGATTAGTTGCTGTCATTTATTATCTACTTTAATGGCTTCTTTTCTGGATTTTTAGGAATATCCATTTGATGGATTTGATACCGATTTTCATGGTTTTTATTCACGTCATCGAATTTGAATTTTTTTATTATAGATTGTTTTTTTCAATCATTTCTGTAATTTATCACTTTAAAATATAAAGTTTTCTATACTAGTACGAAATACTAAAACTCTTTCTCAAAAATGATTTCAACAATTACTTTTAATACAAAGCTTGCTTTTAAAACTATTTTCAAATCTATTAGTATATACAAACCTTTACCTCATTCGTATGAGAAATCTAATTAAACGGCTTTACAAAAAAAGTGGTATGAAGCGCTTGCATTTACTTTGTCTGTTAATTCCTGGACTTGTTCGATTGAACTCTCGTGACAATTTTCGAGTGGAAAACTACAATTTTTTCGTAAATATTTAATTTAAGCCAGTGGTTATGGGACATGATGCTAATCTCATTTATTTACTAGCCTAGTGTAATTTACACTTCTCATTGATCAATAGTGATCATTTTATGGTTTAGACTAGCGATATGCGATGTCTTTTGTCCACGTGAGGGACTATATCCCAATTTTATGGAGCTTAATCTCATTTTTATGGGCTAAGGACCCATGGTCATTTGACCGTTCATGGAGCAATTGGCACATTGAGTTTGTGCATAGGGGGTATCTTTTTTGGTGCGTCGATATTCGGCTCAATAATTATGTGCATGGGGTTATCTTTTTAGGAGCGTCGATGTTCGGCTGTGCATGGAGTGAACTTTTTTGGGTGCGTCGATGTTCAGCTATCGGCCCCCAAGGGTGGACTGTTCCTCGGATTTTAAGGGTTAGCGACCCATGGGATAGTATCCCGTTTGTGATAGGCCTCCCCCTTTATGTTTTCTGGATTTCTAATTATTAATTTCTAAAAGTTGTGTTTCACCAATTTTTCCGATTTATATTGATAAGCTTTATCAATATTTGTGATTTGGTGCATAAAAATAAAGATTATGATATTCTTTTTGGTGTTTTCAGAAAGTTTGAGATACTGTATGATTTTTCTTGTTATCATATATAATTGTCATGTGTCTTATCCTATCTCATCTTATATGATAATTACAGGTAGACTGATCTGTTTATTATTTTTCTCCTTAAATAATACTCGGGTCAGACCGAGGTGTTACATGTGTTTCTACTTCACTTCTTAGCAAGGGCTAGCTTCTCACTTATGGCTAACTACTTTAGCATAGTTGTTTTTTGATTTTTATACATTTGAGATAGAGACTCCTTGATGTATACATATTCTTTTGTTTGGCACTTGTATCTATTCTCTTATGATGTAGTGGATCTCGTATGACCACTACTTTGATGTACACTTCAATGAGTTATATTCATATCTATTTCCGCCTTAGTGATATGAATATCTATGACTAATTTGTGTTATGCTTATTTTTTATTTGTTTCTGTAGACCATATAGCCACTGTGTGGTAGCTTTGAGTTTTTGTTTGATATGTCATATTTCCTTTTGAAATGAAATGCATGTCATACTATCGAACATATCGGTACTCGCAAAAAGCAATTACATAGATGGTCGCTCCTCAACAGCCTTATTCTTCATGCTTGTCGATGGCTGTTAACGCCAAAATTTAAACGCTAACACCCTGGTGTATAGGATGTGATTGTGAAAGCACCACCCGTTTGTACGGGAATTAGAAACAAGCAGAAAACTAGCAGAAAAGCAGTAAAAGACACAATATTTATAGTGGTTCAGCTTATAATCAAGCCTACATCCACTTTATCTCCTTTATTACTGATTTGATTACAATTCTTTACAAAACACTTCGATTACAACACATTTTGACGAATAGCTCAAACTTCGATGAAAAGCAATCTCTTGAATTCATGATGAATGATGTAGATCCTTTCTCGAAGTTCGTTGTATTGCTTGAATTCAGAAGTGGCAGGGTGTCGTTCTCTTGAAGAAAGTGATGGCCCAAAGTCCTCCCAATGTTATAGGTGGTTGCGTATTTATAGGCTCTGCTCGGAGTTAGGTCGCAACTTTAGACCGGTCTAAAGTTGGGTCGTAGGTCAGCTCCGGGTTAGGCTGGGTCGCAGGTTACTTTCCTTTTTTAATGCGAGGTCTCCGGTTTTCAGTTGAAGTCCTAGGTCGGGGCTGAGATAGGTTAAGCTCTAGGTCGTTGCCGAGATAAGCTAAACTGGTCACGGTTTAGATTGGATGAGCTTGTGCTTAATGGTTAAGTCGGCAGGCATCCTCTGGAGCCTTAGGTCGGTAGACTTTCATAAGTCTCAAGCAGTTGGGTCGGCATGCTTCTTAAGGTTAAGTAGTTAAGTCGGTCATCCCTTTTAAACCTTAGGTCGGTAGCACCTTTAGGTCGGCATCCCATCAGGCCTTAGGTCGGCATCCCTTTTAGCCTTAGGTCGGCATCCCTTTTAGCCTTAGGTCGGCATCCCATCAGGCCTTAGGTCGGCATCCCTTTTAGCCTTAGGTCGGCATTTATCAGGCCTTAGGTCGGCATCCCTTTTAGCCTTAGGTCGGCATTCCATGCTATGTTACTAGGTCGGCACCCGCTTATCTCGTTAAGTCGGTTGACCCTTTACCTCCTTAAGTCGGTGCCACCTCTTGAGTCGCCACTTATTGAATCGCCCACTTCTTGAGCAGTCAGGTTGCTGGCCTCGAATAGAAGATAGGTCGCTTCATTCTTTAAGTCGTATACCGTTTTGGTCGGGGCGCTGCCCCGCACCCCGCCGGGGGCGCTGCCCCCTGGACCCCAGCGACCTGACCGGTCAGGTCGAACACCGTAAGCGGTGGCGTTGCCCCCGCACCCCCACCTTGGGGGGTTGGCACCCCCCCTGGACCCCCCCTCCGTAGGGGATCTTATCTGAAAATACATTCAACAGAACTTGCTTTGTTGGGGGGTTGAGTTGACCATCCTTCGAGATGAACTATCATTAGCTTCTCGGTCGATTTTTGATATCACGGCCTTGCTGAAAAAGTGGAGTTAACACTTGCCCCTCGAAGTATACGCCTAGGGACTAGGTCGTGTGCTTCGATTCTTCTTAACTCGTGCTCTACTGAGCTGCTGAGCTTGTACTTAGGCAACTTTGCATTGCTTTTGACCTGAAGCCTTTTAAACTTGACCAATGCGATTCAATGGAACTTTGACCTGAACTTGCTGCATCTCGTAAGCAAATTAGTATGGTTTTGATGAAGTGTTGCGAATCAACTGTCTTGAATGAAGTATCAACACAAAGTTTACACAGTTATAACTGCTATCTGCATTGACACCGCACTTACTCTCAAATAACAAGCCTCGAATTTTTTTTGAATTGACATATGCCAACCAGTATTATTTCAAGTATTGCTTTAATTACTTGTTATTTTAGGAGCCTTGCACAACACTTCATACGCTTTTAGAAAACGTGCACCTTTACTTTTGAATATTCAGTTCTTCATATAGAATATCCTTTCGATAAGAAGAGTAGTGGGGCAAACTGGATCTTTCCATTTCTAGGATTTTCAAAATCCAAGTTGTCCGGTACCAATTTCATTCTTTACTTTTGCAGCACTTCCTTCCTTTTTCCGAATATTCCAGTCACAAGTCAATTTTTAAAAGACTAAGTGTTGTGACGGTTAAGGAGAGGAGTGTTGAATTTTTGCTGAAAGATGAATTCTTGCACTAATTCGGACTTTTGCACTCCTTTTGGTCGACTTAGCTTCACGATGCCCCTGGTTTTCAAGCACAAACTTCAGATGCCCCAACTTTCGCAAAGGAACTTGCATCAATGGAACCTATTGCGGAAGCCTTATTGGTGTAATGTTTTACTCCATTTGACGGTGTGGGGTCATCCATCTTGTTTTGCCTTTTGAAACCTGCATGTGCATAACAAATTTTATAGAAATTTTTGCCTGTATTTGAGAATGTATTTATTCCTCATTTTCATACAAGTTTCTTTATTCTCTTTTCATGATATTGCAGTGAGCTTGTGGTACGTTGCTCGGGTTCTGCTTTTATTAATGTAGCAATACTATATTGCCCCATACCACAGCTCATTGTAATATTCTCCTTTTTGAGGAGATTTGTGGAGAACAATTCTTCTGTTTTTAGAAGACTTGTACTCTTACTTTAGAGAATAACTCTTCCATTTTGAGAAGGCATGCACTCTTTCTTTAGAGAATAATTTTCCATTTTTGAGGAAATATTATTCTTGCTCTGGTAGAGTGCGCCTTGTATTGGAGAAGCCTTTTTTCCCTTTTTCCTTTTTTTTTTTTTTATTTTTATTTATTTTTTTTTTTTTTTTTTTTGCGCCTCGCTAGAGGGCTTTGATTTGACATTTCAACTCTGGAGGAGTGGGCCTCCACAGAGATTGCACTTCAGCTCCGGTGAAATGTGCCCCCGAAGAGGTCTTTATCCTTTGAATGGTTGTGCCTTTGCGTAGGGCTTTAGTTTAAGCTTTAAACATGGGAAGCGTGCCTCATTGGAGGGCTTTAGCTTGCGCTTCAAACATGGGAAGCGTGCCTCATTGGAGGACTTTATTTTGCACTTCAAACTTGGGAAGTGTGCCTCATTGGAGGGCTTTAGCTTGCGCTTCAAACATGGGAAGCGTGCCTCATTGGAGGGCTTTATTTTGCACTTCAAACTTGGGAAGTGTGCCTCATTGGAGGACTTTAGTTTGCACTTCAAACTTGGGAAGTGTGCCTCATTGGAGGACTTTAGTTTGCACTTCAAGCTTGGGAAGTGTGCCTCATTGGAGGACTTTATTTTGCACTTCAAACTTGGGAAGTGTGCCTCATTGGAGGACTTTATTTTGAGCTTCAAACATGGGAAGCGTGCCTCATTGGAGGGCTTTAGCTTGCGCTTCAAACATGGGAAGCGTGCCTCATTGGAGGGCTTTATTTTGCACTTCAAACTTGGGAAGTGTGCCTCATTGGAGGACTTGTGCCTCCGAAGAGGGCTTGTGTGTTTTCTGTCTGCTTGCCCATGCCTCTTCACCATCTGCTCCTTAGTGATTCCTCGTTATCTTTTCCACAGCCATGTTCTTTTCTTTGCCAGTTATTTGTCTCTTTTCCAGAGAAATGCTCCTCATTGTTAAGTGAATTCATAGGGTAGAACCAAACTACCCGACTAGATGTCTGTTTGCACAAACGATCTTTGTCGGTTAGTGAGGGCCTGAAACCTTCGCGTTGGGAAGGTGCCCTTTTGGTTGTATCAACTGTTCGTGAGGAACATTTCTTATGCAGGAATCCAATTTGGAACCTTTTCTGGCTTGACATTTATTTGCTCAATGACTTATAGGAATCGCTTTGCTTTGCGATGTGCTGACTCGGTAAGCTTTGCTTTAATTGCCTGTAATATTAAATCGACATTTTAGCAATATATTCAAGATATTTGGCATATCGAAATGAAACAGGTCTTTTATAGTAATAGAAAACACAAGATTTATAGTTCCTATCTTTCATTTGCAATGTTTTTACAATGACTTTTAATATGAGAATGATAAATCCATCATTCTTTTACAAATTTGTAACAAAGCCTTAAAGTAAAACATGGATGCAAGTCATTGCTGTCCCAAGCATCTCGGGATCGAATCTCCAGTGTGAGAATAGGAACATTCTCTTCCTTCGGGGCTTTTCTTAGAGCATGAGCGTATCCTTCCATCCCATCATGATTCCTGACTGCCGGGTGAGGGCCTCCCCTGAGTGGATGAGGATGGGTCATTCCTGCCTCTTTTGACATATTGCGGAAGTTTATTCTGTCTCAATAGTTCTTCAATCAAATTCCTTAAATGACGACATTCATTGGTGTCATGACCAGGTTGGTTGTGGAACTGACAGAACCTCCCATTATGCATGGCATTTTTCCCAACCTTCAACTCAGGTGGCTTAGGATAATCAAAAGCATCCTTGGTTGCGAGAAAGATGTTCTCCAGTGTATCAGTTAAGAGAGTAAAGTCTGAAGGTTTAAAGCGGCGAGCTTTCTTCAAGTCTCTCTGCTTTTTTCCATCATCGTTCTTCCTCTTCTGTCCTCTAGATTCTCTTTTATCAGAAGTAACACCGACATTCAAAATTTCAGCCTCGATTGCTCTTGATGTCGTAGGAAAGCTTTCCAAACGCATAAATTCATCAGCCTTCTTATAGAATTTCTCAAGTGAGTTTGGCTCCTTCATTTTTAGCCATTTACCGAATTCACTCGATTTATCGATAGCCCGCATTAGATAAGTCAAAACCATCCTTGGCTCTGCATTCTCGACTTCAGCTAGGGCTATATTGAAACGATTTAAGAATGATCTGGTAGATTCTCCGGGGTTTTGTTCTAGATTTGAAAGAGACATTATATCCTTGGCTTTTGTAGCATATAGCCTGAACTGATCCTTGAACTTTCGTGTTAAGTCAGAGAATTGATCCACGGATCTAAGTGGCAGCTTTGTGAACCAAAGTAAGGCCACTCCCTCTAAGTATACCGGAAAGTAACGGCACTTGATCTCATCTGTTGCTCTTGCCCCGGTCATATGCCAATCGTACTTGTATAGGAATTGGTTAGGGTCACTTGTCCCTCGATAAGCTGGGATGGTAGGAGGTACAAATTTCTTGGGAAACTCTGCCTTTAAGATTTTCTCGGTGAAAGGTGTCTTACTCGGGGCAAATCCCCAATCAATTTCATCCTCTTGCCTTTGCATGCTTTCTTTCATAATCGAGCGAACCATCCCTGATAGGTACTCCTCATCGTTCCAAGGTCTTGCCGGGCAGACGTCTGCGTCCGCTGTTCTTTCGGAAGTTTGCCTGGGCAAATATTCGCGAAAAGTTGGATGCGGCCTTGAACCTTCAGCTTGGGAAGGTCCCCTTGCAGTGGTGTTGTCAGCTTTTTGAGGGATACCTTTCTCTTGGGGGTCACGGGCATCTTCAGCATAGATTGTTTCATTATCCTGTCGTTGGTGATTTGTCTCAAGTAGGGCGTTTAACCTATCCATAATCAAGGCATTCTGGGTATTCTGGGCTTCCAACTGCGCATTCTGAGCATTCAATTGCTGATTCAATCCCAAAATTACGGCGTCCAATTCTGCTCGTGTAATTCCAACACTCTGAGCTGCTTCATTTGGAGCAAGAGAAGTGGTAGTATTCTCATGTGCATCACCGGATCTATCAGATCTAAGATGTCTTCCAGTAGCCATTATCTCGGATAAACTTCTAGTTTTTAGAGAGATTCTTTCAACAAACTTTCGCGAAGCAATGGTGAAAGTATTCTCCTGAGTTCAATTCTCAGTGAAAGCACCAAAATGTTAACGCCAAAATTTAAACGCTAACACCCTGGTGTATAGGATGTGATTGTGAAAGCACCACCCGTTTGTACGGGAATTAGAAACAAGCAGAAAACTAGCAGAAAAGCAGTAAAAGACACAATATTTATAGTGGTTCAGCTTATAATCAAGCCTACATCCACTTTATCTCCTTTATTACTGATTTGATTACAATTCTTTACAAAACACTTCGATTACAACACATTTTGACGAATAGCTCAAACTTCGATGAAAAGCAATCTCTTGAATTCATGATGAATGATGTAGATCCTTTCTCGGAGTTCGTTGTATTGCTTGAATTCAGAAGTGGCAGGGTGTCGTTCTCTTGAAGAAAGTGATGGCCCAAAGTCCTCCCAATGTTATAGGTGGTTGCGTATTTATAGGCTCTGCTCGGAGTTAGGTCGCAACTTTAGACCGGTCTAAAGTTGGGTCGTAGGTCAGCTCCGGGTTAGGCTGGGTCGCAGGTTACTTTCCTTTTTTAATGCGAGGTCTCCGGTTTTCAGTTGAAGTCCTAGGTCGGGGCTGAGATAGGTTAAGCTCTAGGTCGTTGCCGAGATAAGCTAAACTGGTCACGGTTTAGATTGGATGAGCTTGTGCTTAATGGTTAAGTCGGCAGGCATCCTCTGGAGCCTTAGGTCGGTAGACTTTCATAAGTCTCAAGCAGTTGGGTCGGCATGCTTCTTAAGGTTAAGTAGTTAAGTCGGTCATCCCTTTTAAACCTTAGGTCGGTAGCACCTTTAGGTCGGCATCCCATCAGGCCTTAGGTCGGCATCCCTTTTAGCCTTAGGTCGGCATCCCTTTTAGCCTTAGGTCGGCATCCCATCAGGCCTTAGGTCGGCATCCCTTTTAGCCTTAGGTCGGCATTTATCAGGCCTTAGGTCGGCATCCCTTTTAGCCTTAGGTCGGCATTCCATGCTATGTTACTAGGTCGGCACCCGCTTATCTCGTTAAGTCGGTTGACCCTTTACCTCCTTAAGTCGGTGCCACCTCTTGAGTCGCCACTTATTGAATCGCCCACTTCTTGAGCAGTCAGGTTGCTGGCCTCGAATAGAAGATAGGTCGCTTCATTCTTTAAGTCGTATACCGTTTTGGTCGGGGCGCTGCCCCGCACCCCGCCGGGGGCGCTGCCCCCTGGACCCCAGCGACCTGACCGGTCAGGTCGAACACCGTAAGCGGTGGCGTTGCCCCCGCACCCCCACCTTGGGGGGTTGGCACCCCCCCTGGACCCCCCCTCCGTAGGGGATCTTATCTGAAAATACATTCAACAGAACTTGCTTTGTTGGGGGGTTGAGTTGACCATCCTTCGAGATGAACTATCATTAGCTTCTCGGTCGATTTTTGATATCACGGCCTTGCTGAAAAAGTGGAGTTAACAATGGCATACCCCATAGTGTCCTTGGCTAAAGAGAGTATAAAGATGGGCCGTCATAGCATGGCATCAAAGCCAAACTTCGAAACATTGTAGGATAATCTAGCAAGGGTCATTGTCCTAAGTTTTTCTTAGGAATCGTGCCTTAGGATTTAATTCAAGTCTTAGGACCCGTTCTATCCTATATTCTTTATGATGCCTTGTTTTATCAATCAAGTTTGTTTGATATTCATTCTAAGAATAACCTTTTCCTCTTCTTTCTTTCTTTCTTTCTTTTTTAAAGATAAATAAGAGAAATGGTTAGACCTGGTCGTCCTAGCACCGGTCAATCCAGTGCTACTCCTCAAGATGGAGTATTTATGTCTGCCCAACAGCTTTTAGATCATGCCTAGAATGCTCAAGCTATCGGACCCATTCCAGAGCCTACTCATCCTAAATTTAGGTTTGCATGCTTGTGCAATGATTGTACCAATTTGGGTGGAAGGCCATTCAAGGGTTCCAAAAGCATTATAGAAGTCCAAGCTTAGCTTAGAACATGCGATCGCATCTTTTCTCGCATAAATCTTGTAGAGCTACATCAAGTCCAAGTGGCTTATAACATGCTCCAGGAAAGAGTATTAGATTGGTATGAGCTTTTGATTTTGAAGATTATCGAAGCGGATCTTACTTGGGGGCGATTCCGGGAAAGGTTCGAGTTGAAGTTTGTACCGAAAGCTGGAAAAGTAACTTTAGCTTGACGTTTTATTGACCTTGTTCAAGGTGAATCTTCTACGACGGAGTATGTCGCATCTTTTGAATCCCTCTCTAAGTATGGGGTCAAGTATATTAATACCACATTGAAGAAAAATCAGAGGTTTATCTATGGGTTGAAAAAGAATCTCAAAAAGCTTTTGCTTCTGAGATTAGAACTTTCTTTCGAACAACTTGTTGATATCGCTCTTCGACTTGAAGAGGCTAATAAAGAAAGTGATGTTGAAGTTGTGGGTGCCAAACAGAACTTTACAACATCAAGAAGAGGAATATCAAGTTCAAAGGCCCTAATCACAAAAAGAAAGAGAAGCAAACAACTTTGGTAACAAAGACTCCTACCTTTAGTCATGGAGAATGCTACAATTGTGTTCTAAGGACCATTATGCAGATAGATGTCTGAAACCCCTTTATTGCCGCTATTGGAAAAGTTCAGGTAAACATATAACTTCAAGTCCTAAACTTCAAAGCAAGGAGGGAAAACTGATTGTTGCGCAAGCTTCTAGTTACACTTCTCTTGGTCATGGTATTTCACATTCTATCCTTGATGGCATTATTACATTTCGTGATCATCCTATTTGCGTTTTTTTGAAACCGGTGCATCCCACTCTTTTATATCAAATGAACTTGTAGATACCTTTCCTTTAAATGTTATGACTTTGATGACTTCACTGAGAATTGCGAATCCGGTCGGTGGATCCACAACACTCAGTTCATTTTAAAGATGTCGAGATTATTTTATGTGGTTATGCTTTCCGGGCCGATTTGCATGTTATGAGTTACTAAGGTTTTAAAATGGTTTTGGGAATGGATTGGCATAACCGTTATGAATCCCACATCCTATGTTCTGAGAGGACTATCCATCTTCGACATCCTCAATCTGTTAAGCGGATTTCTATTGTTCTTAAAGATTTTGATTCCAATTCGGTGGCATCCTTATATTTTCTAAATCGACGTGATGACATTAATGATGACGAGGAAGATGTCATTTCCCTCATTCATATTGTTTATGAATTTCCCGAAATGTTTGAGCCCGTCTTAGGATTACCACCTAAGCGAGCAATAGACTTCATAATTAATCTAATCCCCGAAGCTTTACCTATCACTCGTCCTCCTTGTCGTATATCCAATAAAAAAATGAGGAGATGCATAAATAATTATCTGAATTGGAAGTAAAACACTTTATTCATTCTAGTTCCTCTCCATAGAGAGCTTCATCTATCTTTGTGAAGAAATCCGATGGCACACTTAGGCTTTATGTTGACTACCACAAGCTTAATGATCTTACCATTAAGGATAAATATCCATTACCTTGGATTGATGATCTATTCAATCAACTTAGCCATGCTAGTGTCTTTTCATAGTTAGACTTAGCAACCAGTTTTCATCAGCTTCATATTTCAGAGGATGGTATTCCTTTAACGTCGTTCCATACTCGTTATGGATATTATGAATGGATTGTTATGCCATTTGGTTTGGCGAATGCTCTAGCTTATTTCTTTGACCTTATGAATCGAGTTTTCAAAGACTTCCTCGATCTATTTGTTATCATCTTTATCGATGATATTCTTGTTTATTCTAAAACTGAGGGAGAGCATGAAAAACATCTTTGTATTGTGTTGGAAACTCTCAGGAGCAATTAATTGAAAGAACAATTTTATAAGTGCCACTTTTGGCAATCTCGTGTGAAATTTTTAGGACACATTACTTTTGAATCCGTATTTTTCGTGGATCCTTCAAAGATCGAAGTGATTCAAAATTGGAAGAGACTAGAGAGTGTGATGGAAATTCGTAGCTTTCTTGGACTGGTAAGCTATTACCGTCGGTTCATAAAAGACTTTTCTAAAATTTTCGTATCTTTTGCTAGTTTGACAAAGAAGGGAGTTAAGTACATTTGGTAAGACAAATGTGAAGCTGCTTTTCAGAAACTAAAAGAACTCCTTTATGATGCTCCTATTTTTGTGATTCCCAAAGGGAACTAAGACTTGATTATTTATACCTAAGCTAGTCGTGTTGGTTTGGGAGCTGCTCTCATGCAAAGAGAACGTGTTATCGCTTATGGTTCTAGGTAATCAAAGCTTGCCGAGACTAGATTTTCCACTCATGATTTAGAGCCCGTGGCCATTGTTTTCACTATTAGAATTTGGGGTCATTATCTTTTGGGTGAGAAATTTGTCCTCTATACTGATCATAAATCTTTGAAGTACTTGTTCTCTCAAAAGAAACTTAATTTGCAGCAACAACGTTTGCTCGAATTCCTTTCATCTTATGATCTAGATATTTTCCGTACTTCCGGAAAGGGAAATCATGTTGCCGACTCCCTTAGTCCTAAGCAAGAAGCGGTTGTTTCTATGATGATATCCAAATGGAATGATCTCAGGATTTTGTCCACTTGTGAGATTCAAGATCATGAATCCAATTCATGTTCATCTTTCGTTTTATATAGTCTTGAGGCTCATCCATATCTTTTAGACCACATTCTTGAACTCAAAGGCATGATCCTGAATTGGCTCTTCTTAGCCAAAGTTGTAGGGATATAATTGATGTTGATGGTTCGAAAGACTTTGAAATCGATGCTCGTGGTGGCATTCAAAAATTTGGTAGACTTATTGTGCCTAATAATATTGATCTTCGTAAAGATATTTTAAAAAGATTCTCATCTTTCTAAATTTACCAATCATCCCAGAAGTTGTAAAATGTAGGCGGACTTGAAGCGACTTTATTATTGGGATGGAATGAAATCTAATATTGCTTACTTTATTAAGCATTGTATGACTTGCCAACTCGTTAAGGCCGAGCATCAAAGGTCTGGTGGGTTATTGCAACCTTTAAACATTCTAGTTTGGAAGTGGGATCGAGTCTCCATGGATTTATTGATGGTCTTCCCCGTTCTCGTTCGGGTCATGATAGTCGTTGGGTGATAGTAGATAGACTCACAAAATCCGGCCATTTTATTCCCGTTCGGTCCAATCGAAACATGCCACTTTTGGCCAAACTCATTGTTGAAGAAATTATTAAATTGCATGGAGTTCCTATTTCTATTGTAAGTGATCGTGATCCACTATTTACTAGTGGTTCTTGGAAAGGTCTTCAAAGAGCTTTTTGCAATGAAGCTTACTTTTAGCACCGCTTATCATCCTTAGTCCGATGGGTAAACCAAGCGTGTGAATTAAAGAGATCATCTTAATGTATATGTTTTTGATTTTGGTAGAAGTTAGGAAGAACATATTTTCCTTGCTGAATTATCTTATAATAATAGCTTCCAATCTTGTATTGCTATGTCGCTTTCGAGGCACTCTAAGGAATGCCATGCCGATCTCCTTCGTGTGGGCTTGAGGCTGGTGAGAAGCTTGTTTTAGGTCTAGATTTTATTCATTATTCCATAGAAAATATTAACCATATTCGTCATAGGATGAAAGAAGCTCAAAGTAGACAAAATTCCTATACCGATAACCGAAGAAGGAAATTAGAATTTTCTGTGGGAGATTTGGTGTTCATTCTTGTTTCACCAATGAAGGGTGTTGTGCATTTCAATCGACCGAGAAAATTAGCACCTCGATTTATTGGTCCATTTTCCGTCACTGAACTCATTGATTCTGTGGCTTATCGCCTTTATTACCGGCTCAATTTTCTACTATTCATGATGAATTTCACGTTTCTCAACTACGAAAATGCCTTAGGAACGATTCTATTCTTGAGCCTAGTGTTATTGAAGAAATTTTAGTTTCACCAAATTTGACTTATGAATAACATCCTATTCGTATCATTGCTACGAAGGTTAAACGCATTCGAAATAAAGATGTTTCGCTTATGAAAGTTCAATGGTCCTCAAATCCTAAGGATTACTCTTGGGAATCCAGAGAATTTATCAAGCGAACAAATCCGAACTTACTCATTCGTTCTGTTTAATTGTGAACTTCTCACTTCAAAATCTTATTTTTTGTTATTATGGCTTATATTGGTTGTTACTCTTTATTTTCTCCTTAAGTATTGCGAGGACGCAAATTCTTTAAGGAGGGGAGTATGTAATAACCTGAATATTTTACGATTTACATATTTAAATTCTGCTTAAATATAGCATCGTTAATTGGATTAAATTCCAAAATTCTACTTTTTGTAAATGGTCGAATTTGGACTCGAGACCAATTTCATTGAGTTTAAACTGGCGTTTACAACCTTTTTGAGTACAAACATCGATATGTTTGGAGTTGATTGGTATTTTGGTATTTTCATTTGGGCTTTGGGTTTGATTCTAGTCCACTAACCCAATAAGAGAACCAAAAACCCTTACATATAAATCCCACTCCATTCCTCTCCTCTTCATTCATTTCATTCCTAAATTTCCTAACACTTTCTAGATAAAAGGAAAATGGGGGAAAATATAGGAAATTAAAATTCCTAAACCCTAGTTTTATTGGAAAATTCAAATTCAAGTCCAAAATCAAAGAGAATCTTAGGTAAGCATCTTAATCACCTTCACCATCTCAATTCCTCTTCAATTTTCAAAAATTTCCTATGATGTAATTTAGGAAATATTTACCTATGATCATAGATTGGGGCTTCTAGAGTTAAGAGCGGTTGATCTTTCCTTTGTTTTGGAGCTTCTCATTCATTGTTTTTGGATTTAAAGTTGAGTTCTTAAATTCACATCTATGTCTATACCTTTCATGGTTGTTAGGTATGAACTCCTAATATCTTCATTTGCTTTTGCATTGAATTGGTTTGGCGAATTTTTCAATTTTTGGTATTATAAAGTTAAAATCTATGAAAAATCCTATTGGATGTTTTGAGATGCCATTTGGAGTTTATTGAAGAGTCTGCGGGGTTAGGTGGTCTCCTGGATAAATCCCTATCCATCATTGCTCGTCGATTGCTTTGAAGTTGAATTAGCCATCAATGGCCTAGATAGAATGTGCCCTGGGCTTCAGCTCAAACGTCTGGTAAGATGCTCAGACGTCTAGAGCTATGGAATAAAAATTACACTCTTTCAGCTCAGACATCTAATGTTACTTTCCATACATCTGGGCGATCTGGAAGTAAATTTCTGAATTCTCAACCGAGACGTCTGGGAAAACCAATTGACATCTAGCACTGACAATTTCAGCCAATTCGCCTACTTTATGTGGGTTTCCATTTATATCGATTTTGGTTCATCTGATTAGTTGTTGTCATTTATTATCAACTTTGATGACTTCTCTTTTGGATTTTTGGGAATATCCGTTTGATGGATTTGATATCAATTTTCATTGTTTTAATTCACGTCGTCGAATGTGAATTTTTTATAATACATCGTTTTTTTCCAATCATTTTTGTGATTTGTCACTTTAAAATATAAAGGTTTCTATACTAGTAGTAAATACTAAAACTCTTTCGCAAAAATGATTTCAACAATTACTTTAAATAAAAAGCTCGCTTTCAAAACTATTTTCAAATCTATTAGTATATACAAACCTTTATCTCATTCGTGTGAGAAATCTAATTAAACAGATTGGCAAAACAAGTTGTATGAACGCTTGCATTTACTTCATCGGTTAATTCTTGGACTTGTTCGATTGAACTCTCATGACAATTTTCGAGTGGAAATCTACAATTTGTTCGTAAATATTTAAGTTATGCCAGTGGTTACAGGACATGAAGCTAAACTCGTTTATTTACCAGCCTACTATAATTTACACTTCTTATTGATCAATGGTGATCACTTTATGGTTTAGACTAGCGATATGCGATGTTTTTTTGTCCATATGGGGGACTATACCCTGATTTTATGGAGCTTTGTCTCATTTTAATGGGCTAATGACCCATGATATTTTGACCGCTCATGGAGCAATCGGCTCAATGAGTTGGTGCATGGGGCGTATCTTTTTGGGTGCCTCGATGTTCGGCTCAATAATTATGTGCATGGAGCGTATCTTTTTAGGCACATCGATGTTTGGCTATACATGGGGCATATCTTTTTATGTGCGTCGATGTTCAGCTATCGATCCCCAAGGGCGGACTGTACCCAGATTTTTATGGGTTAGTGACCCATGGGTTAGTATCTCGTTTATTATAAGCCTCCCTCTTTGTGTTTTCTGGATTTCTAATAATTGATTTTTGGAATTTGTGTTTCAACAATATTTGTGATTTGTATTGATAAGCTTTATCAATATTTGTGATTTGGGGAATAAAAATAAAGAATATGATATTCTTTTTGGTGTTTTGAGAAAGTTTGAGATATTGTATGATTTTTATTGTTATCATATATATTTGTCATATGTCGTATCCTATCTGATCTTATATAATAATTATAGCTCGACTGAACCGTTTATTATTTTTCTCCTTAAATAATGTTAGGGTCAAACCGAGGTGTTAATGGTGCTTCTACTTGACTTCTTAGCCAGGGCTAAATTTTGACTTTTGGCTAATTGCTTTAGCTTGGTAGTTTTTGATTTTTATACATTCGAGATAGAGACTCCTTGATGTATACATATTCTTTTGTTTGGAACTTATATCTATTCTTCTGTGATGTAATGATCTTGTATGACCACAACTTTGTTGTATACTTCTATGTGTTATATTCATATATGTTTCCACCTTAGTGATATGAATATCTGTGAATGAGTTGTGTTATGCTTATTTTATATTTATTTCCGAAGACCACATAGCCACTGTGTAGTAAGTTTGAGTTTGTATTTGATATGTTAGATTTCCTCTTGAAATTAAATGCATGTCATACTATCGGACATATCGGTACTCGCACAAAGCAATTACACAAATGATCGCTCCTCAACAGCCTTATTCTTCACGCTAGTCGATGGCATTACCCTATAGTGTCCTTGACTAGTGTGAGTATAGATGTGGTGTGTCACAATAATGGTATAATAATCCACGAAAATTTCACTCATTCTTTGGTTGCTTCTTCTATGAAGGCCAATAATTGAGCTTTTACTTAATTAAGAGGCAGATATTTTCGTAGTATGTAGTAAGAAAGTAATTCTCAGAAAGTAGCGATCTTTTAGAGAATGATCACCTTGATTTGCGTTTAACTCTTTCATTTCTTGTAGTGAGCTTCTTGTCTTCAATCATGATTTTTCTTTTTATGGAGTTCATGGTTCATTTGTTTTATGACATCGATCCAGCACTCTCCTCAACTTCCTAGTGAATCGATCGAAATCACTTTCCATTTCCTTTTCGAAGATAGTTCCCTAAGCTTTGAGTTGGATTTCCTTTCTAATTTTTATGAAGATTTTTTTTCTTTTGTATTTCCTTCCTTGGGCAAAGAATGGTGTTGGCCCCGTATGGAATTACTTTGTTCTATATTTTTTCTAAATTATAAGGAGCCACTTACTTTCTCTTATCTTCCATAATTTCTAACCCCACGAGCCATAATGCTTGCTTCTTATAAGTTGAGGATCACTAGCGATTTGGCAGGTTTGTTCGACCATTTGAGGCCCAGAAGATCCTTTTTTGGAGATTTTAGTATGTTTAATTGACATAATATGTGAAGAGCCATCTCCTCGACTCTTGGAAATCGACATTAATATATCCAAGGTATTCATGTGCCAAAAATCCAAGTGCCGACGAGGAAGATTTTCAAGGTTAAAGTAAAGTGAAAGATAGAAACACAAATTCTCACATTACGTTAAATAGATAAATAGTACATATAATCATCATCACTAGGGCACATCAAGATTTTTTGTATGCACTAACCCAATCAGGAATAGTTATAACTCTTGCTTCCACATATGTTGGCATTGAATAACTTAGACACAGCGGAAAAACAAAAATAGATAGATATATAGATATCCCTATCGGGTGATCCACCTCTAAGCTCCAAAAAATCTATAGCACCATGCTCCTCCAAAAATACTCCAAACAGAATCATGACTACTTGGCTGGCCGAAAAAATAGGGCTCCCTTAGGGCACCCGGAGTTTAAAGAGAAAATAAAATAAAATACAAGGCAGTTTTGGGACTGTGTGAGAGCTCAAAATACGCATTTTGAAAACAAAAAGGTACCCATTAAGACCACGCCCCATATAAACATGGAAAGGATTTTTACGTTATGATAACCAAAACATTCCTATGTAAAAATAAGTGATATTATTTTTTATGTCATACCTTTTAAAACATTTGAAAATAACTTATTAATCTTAGCTGAAGTTGTTACCATCATTAAAGTCCAGTATATTGGGCTCTACGAACAAAAGGATGGATTCAATACAAATGACCAGATGAAGGGACTACCTTCCGGGAGTACAACTGTAAAGGAAAGTACTGACACCCAACTGATGGTCCTCTACCAACACAAGACAAGCCTACCTCTTTCTAGATAGTACCGATTATGTCATCACCTCGGTTATTACTGACCCATCTGAGACATCTCTTAGCATACACCACAATAATTTAAACTCGAAAGTCACAGTGGGTAGAAATTTATCTAGACTGGGATGATCATACCCTAATGGTTGTGAATCATGTAGCCTTGCCGCATCTACCCTGTTTCGGCCATTTTCAGGCGTAAGACTTGAGGTAATGGTTGCCTTTAACTATGCACTTTTCACTTTGAATGCTACACTTCCATTCCAACGATCTCTATTGGCTTCAACAAACATATAACCTCAAAGCGCATACTTCTTAGAGAAGGGTGTGAAGCTAAAAAAGTTGCCTTCTCTGCCACCAAACAGATGTATGCTTATAAAAGTCAACGATGAAATCTAAAGAATGCATTGTCAGACATTCGTCCATCCAAGTTCGTTTAAGGACTGAACGAATGAAAGGCACCCTCTTACCACATTTTATCAGGAATTAACCTTAGGATTATTAGTGAGAATTCCTTGCATCGAAGTTCTTAAATGAAGAACTATTATCAGATAATATGATAGGGGAAGTTTCCCTTGAATGTAGTGACAAGTAGCACTATATTTCATCTTCCATAGAGACCTTCATGTCTTCCTCTCGAATACGTAAGCAGGTTCGAAGGTGTCTTCGGACATGAATTATACAAATCCAACCCCAGTTCCTCCGAACCAATCGCCGATAAAAGAGGTCAAGTGAATAGGGAATCATTCTATAATTTGTTAAGTTCTTTTATCGAAATCTCTTTTGGAGATATACATTTTTGAAACATTCTTTCTGGTATATATGGAAAAAATATTAATCCTCTTTAGAAAATCCCTTGATAGCTTTAAAACTTCTTTTTACTAGGAATAAATTCGAAATTGTTTCATTTTTCATTTGGGAAGATATTGATCCAGGTAAACCAAATTCAAAATCCCCTTTGTTGGGCCAGTTTGGATATTCAGGGAAAGCAGGAAATTGATTTTCCAAACTCAAGGCTAGACAGTATCTCTCTAGCACCCATAAGGCGGTCAAGTTATTTGATCAACTATAAATCTTTAATCATTCCATAAATCCTTCAAAACATCTTTAAAAACACTTTCTAAACCATTTAAAAGCATTCATAAAATAATTGGAAAACAATTGTTAAGTATAAACTATATTTCAAAAGTTATAAAAAAGTGCTGCGAAATAGTGATTCGGAAAGTCCCTTTTAAGCTATACTAATCAAAATGACTTTTTATTATTTGAAACCTATTTTTTATTACTCAAGTTGCTTTTAAACCTTTTATAAGATTTATTCCACATTTTTAAACATTTTTAAACATCATTTTCAAAAGAAATCTAGATTTGGATTCTCAATTGCAAAATGAGGATTTTTTTCAAAACTTGTTATGCTCATATTTCGAAATCAACTTACTGAAATCTTGATTTTCTTTCTTCATCGGAAAAATGTGCATATAATAGTTTGGAAGATTCTTGTCTTGAATAATTCCAAGATATATCACAATTTTCACACTAATTTGACTTTTATAGCATGAAATAGTGAACAATTATTTTGTAACGCTCTTATTTTTAACTAAAATATTTATTTTATTTCAAACTTCACCAAAATCTTTTGAATGTTCATAAGACATTGCAAATACATTTTATACCATTTTTAAGAGGTATAACAATTCCACATACACTATTTCATTAATTCAAGGAAAATGATTTCCTTTGTGCTTGTCGACATGTATATTCGTGACTTGAAAATATATTCAACGTTCATATGAAAATAACCAAACTTGATGATAAAAGCACATTAAACATCTATTTGCAGCATCATATCATTGTCCAACATATAGTATAATAGTTTAGGAGTTCTCACCTTGGATTTCAACGATTTGCTTAAAAATTCGCTATAGCTCTTCTTCTGATTTTAGTCCTAGATGTCTCGAAAAAGACTTGAGAATGCCAAAGGGTGCACATGCTAAGGTGTAGCAAGGAGTGGGCTCGGCCTAAGGTGGAGTAAGGTGGAGGTTGTGGAGAACAAAGAGAAAATGAGGAGTTTTGGGATCGTTTTGAGGTGTTTTACTATATATGACTGTATATTAAAATTTAGTTTTTTTGACATTATTTTCCTTAGGATGGGAGCCATTAAAGAGGAAGCAAAAACTTAAGAATATGAAGAGAAAGATGAATGAAAACAAAGAGAAGAGGGTGGGGTATTTATAGGAAAGGAAGAGTGTAAATAAAGACACGTACACGTTACATTTTGCACCACCATTTCAATGCTTCTCCACCACGCCTTCCCTCCTCAAATGCAGGCTAGAAGCCTCCCAAATGTGCACATCACTTCCTCTTCTCATGTCTGCATATGTTGACTTATAAAAGCTTAAGTTGTAAGTTTACTTAAAATTATCTTATACATTTTATATTATATCCTTATACTTAATTATTTTTACATACATGTGTATAAGCGCATGTTCTTATGTATTCACTTTTACATATACATGTCTATGTAACATATACTCACAACGTTGCACAACTTCCATACGTTGTATCGTTACAAATCCCGATTCTGTTCTTTGGTCATATATTGTCTTTTAAATTTCTATGCATATTTTTGTAAACAACTTTTGAAAATAAATTTTCCTATCATTCTTAACTAATAAAATGATCATAATTTATTTATAAAACTATATAAAATAATAACAATAGTTGTTTACAAAAATTTTGTTATATCGATAAGGCTTAACGATCATTTATTTAAAGCGATATACCTACAGGTCGTTACAGACTGCCCTCCTTAAAAGAATTTCGTCCTCGAAATTAAGATAAGAGAAAATATCTCAAAAGGAAATATATTTGATATGATGGATCATAGACAAAAGTATGAATATGTGACTACCCCATAGGCGGCTCGCACGCTATAATGATATAGTTCATTCTTCAATTCCAAACTCAGGACATGTCTTTTTCATTTTATCCTCTGTTTCCCAAGTGCAATCCTCAGCATCTCCACTCCATTGAACTTT
The DNA here is from genome assembly GCA_030765085.1 of Allium cepa. Taxonomy (NCBI): domain Eukaryota; kingdom Viridiplantae; phylum Streptophyta; class Magnoliopsida; order Asparagales; family Amaryllidaceae; genus Allium; species Allium cepa. The sequence continues at coordinate 742,936,030 of CM060931.1, read as the reverse complement.
GACCAACCTTACCATCTTTCTCCTTAATAGTTTCTCATGATGATCAACCATTTGAATAGGCCATTTGATAACTGCAAAATTTGGTGCTACCTCCAAGTCTTCCTGAGCAGGTGTTTCTATGATTTGCCTTGGGTCATGCACATGTTTCCTTAAATGAGACAAATGAAAGACATTGTGCACTCCTGCCAATCTTTCTGGCAGTTGCTCTTAATAATCTAGTGCACTAATTCGTTCAAGAATGGGAAATTTTCTAATATATTAAGGTGCTAACTTCCTCGTCCTTCTGAACCTGCAACTCGTCTCATCGGAGAGACTTTTAAAAAAACTATATCTCCTAATGAGAATTCCATATTTCTATGCCTTTGGTCCGCATACCTTTTCTGTCTACTTCGGTCTTCCTTTAACCTTCTTCCTAATCATATCAACCTTCTCTGAAGCTTCTCGTATCATATTAGGATCAAGCACTATGTGATATTCGGTTTTGTTCCAATATGCCGGTGACCTATGCGGACGACCATATAGAGCTTCATATGGTACCATGTCGATACTAGATTGATGGATGTTGATATAAAATGACTCTACTTAATGCAAATGATTTTCCCCGGAGCCTCTAAAGTCCAAAATACATGCCCTGAGAAGATCTTCCAAAACGCAGTCCTTCATATCTCTATGCATTTTGTTAAGTCTTGGATGAGTGCTGAGTTTGGATTTGTGACATTCAGCTAACACCTACTGCCTAAGATTTTCCACATCTGGAAAACAAATTCGCCCATTCAACGGTAACATTCTACTTTTATCCACCTTAAAGCTTGAATTTCTTCCTTCTTCATTTGCCTTAATTAACTTTTAAAATTTTTTATCTTCTCCTTATTTACTGGCAATTCTTTCTAGAAGAGTTAGAATTACTACAAAATAAGAAATAGTAGCATACTTCCTACTTAATGCATCAGCTATAAATTGGCTTTCCCATGTGCACATAAAATATCTATATTATAAGAAGCGAGAAATTCGAATCAATGTTGCTGCCTCATGTTTAGATCTTTCTGAGTGAAAAGATACTTTAGGGATTTATGATCCATAAAGAGCTCAAACTTTTCACCTAGTTTAAAGTGGAATTTTATTTACTAAGGTCAATTCAAAGTTTTAATTGAAACAAACTATGAACATTTCTTACCCAGAAAATAGTGCCTCCATATTTTTAATGCAAACACCACGAATACATTTTCATTCATGCATTGCACAATTCTTCTCATGAGCTTCAGTTCTCTGCATGCATAAGTAATCACCTTACCTTCCTGCATCAGAACCGCACCGACTCCTTCTCCAAAAGCATCACTATAAAAAGTTAATCCATTATTTCCATTTGTAATTTGTAGGACTGGAGCAGTTTTTAGCCTCATTTTGAGTTTTTGGAATGCCGCTTCACATGTAGGAATCGAAATAAATTTAGCATCTTCGCAGTCAACTTCGTTAGGTCGTAAGAAATCTTTATGAAGTCTTGGAGGAATCTTCTATAATATCTTGCCAAACCCAAAAAACCCTAAACACCTTCAGGAGCTTGTGGTTGCTTCAATTTTATAATAGCTACAACCGTTATAGAATCAACTGAGACCACGTTCCTTGACACTATATGCCCAAGAAATCTTACCTCCTTCTCTCAAAAATGTAATTTTTGAATTTAGCTTTAAGCACGATATTTTTCAATTATCTCTGACACAGCTTCTAGAAGCCTTTCGTGTTCTTTCTCTGTCATAGAATAGATTAGGATATCATCGATAAAGACTAACATGATTTTATTGAGTACATCACTAACTACTCTAATCAAAAGGTATACGAAATAAGCAGGTGCATTGGTTAGCCAGAAAGTCATAATCAACCAATCAAAAAATGTGTTTGGACCATTGAATGCAGTAAGATGGACACATCCTTCTACGATTGTCAACTGATGGAATCATGTGGCTAGATCCATTTTCGAGAATACCCAAGCACCATGTAATTGATCAAACTAGTCACCTATCTGAGGTAGTGGATACTTTTGTTAATTGTTTGTTTATTCGAATCTCGGTAGTCTACGCACAACCATAGAGATCCATCCCACTTGGCAAAAAAATTACTGCCGATCCTCAACATGAATGACTCGGCCTTATCAACACTTTCTTTAATAGCTCTTGATTTTGGTTATTTAACTCCTCTCTCTCCTTTGAAGCCATCCTACGGCCTCGTTGTTTAATTGGTATTGCAGCAGAAATCAAATCAATACGAAATTCGATTTCCCGATATGGGGGCAAACATTTTACTTCTTCAAAAACGTTTGGAGATTCTTTAACAACATGTATGGTTCCTAATCGTTCCTGGGATGAGTCTAATGCATATAGAAAACATTCCCTCCTTGGACTAGGATCTTCACAAGATATTTCTACAAACTTCTAGAAACTGGTCCGTAAGGTTTTGATCCTACTAACGCAATCGAGAACAGCTTTATACTTAGTCAACCAATCCATACCAATTAAAATCTTAAATCCAATAAAATTTAGGACAAATAGGTCAAAAGGAAATTTATGGAAAGAGTACGAAATTTTGGACTTTTTCATAATTCATGTAAAGGTTAGTAGTACTGCTTATAGGATTCGTCACGCAAATTGGGGTATCAACTATTTAAGGTTCGATTTTTAATTCTTCTGTAGTTTTCATAGCAATAAAACGATGAGATGCTCTTGTATCAATCAATAGTCTAACTAAACCATCTTCAATAAAAATATTAACTTCCAAAATTCCCTTTCCCTTTACATCTTAAGAGGTTAAAGGCTCATCCTTTATTTCATAGACTCGGACTTGCTCTCCTTCCTCATAATTGTGCAATCCTTGATCATGTTCCCTGATTGATGATAGTTGTAGCAGTTTGGTGGTGGCCTAAAAACCTTGGGGTCCTTGCAATGAGTAGCTGGTGTCATTTTTGTTGGTGATTATAACATGTAGCATCCTTCAAAGAGTTACCTTAGGCTCTTCCTCTAGACTTGCCTTGACCTAGCTTATTCCTATTTTGGTTAAACTTCCTCTTCTTCCAACTATTGGCATTGTTGTTGTTGGTCTGAACAATAATAGGACTCTTCTTGTCCAATGTTTCGTAATGGAATCCTATATCCAGCAAATCTATAAATGACCCCTTAACATGGGCAGTCATCCTGCTTCGATACTTCTCATTCATCTTGGAAATAAAATTCTCATTCTTCGTTAAATGTGCGTCGATTACACTCGGTCCAAAACAAGATAAATCATTGAACTTATGCGCATACTCCTAAACTATCATTTAATCCTTCTTAAGATCTACAGAGCTTCTGTAAAGACGAGATTTCCCAGACGTTGGCACGTACTGCTCCTCCAAAACCTCCTTAAACCTTTTCCAAGAGAAAGTGTCCTCTGACTCACGTAGGGTAATGGACTCCCACCAAGGCAAGGCCCCCACAAGGCCGAGAACCACTTTTGCTCATTACTGATATCTGCGCCTTAAAGATCCATTTGCATGGTTTAAACCAAGTTTGTACTTCAATGATAGCTTTTATACCCTTGAATGGTTTTCCCCCTAAGCTTGTAAAATTCTTCCACAGAGTGGCAAAAGTAACCTTGGGTTGTACGACAGCTACTGCTTCTGCAGTGGCGGAGGGAGATTGACTGTTAGTTGTTGTGGTGTAGCTATTTCCCCATCTTCGCCCTATACTAGTACTCACGTCTTACTACCTGAATTTAGTAAGCCAAATTTAGAATACAATGAAGAAATTATCTTGGGAAAACATGTATATAGCACATCTTTTATTTGGACTAAGATTCTAAATGCGCATTCTCAAAGAATAAACACATTTTAGGGTATTACTATCCCTATCTCTAATGACCTATACCCCACCAAAGCCAAGGTTGTCGCTTAATCTTCAGCTCTGATACAAAATGTGAAGACCCATCTCCTCAACTCTAGGAAATTGATACTAATACATCAACGGTATTCATGTGTCGTAAATCTAAGTGTCGGGGAGGTAGAATTTCATGGGTAAATAAAGTAAAGTAAAAGATAGAAACATAAATTCTCACATTACGTTAAATAGATAAATAGTACACACAATTACCATCACTAGGGTACATCAAAGTTTTTTTGTGCACTAACCCAGCCAGAAATAGTTATAACTGCCTACTTTAACACTTGTTGGCATTAACTAACCTGGACACAACGAAAAATAGATGGATAGATATCGCCATCAGGTGCAACTGCTCCATGCTTTAAAATATCTCTTCCAGCATGCTCCTTCCAAAATACTCTAAACAGAATCTAGACTACTTGGCTTCCAGGAAAAATAAGGCACCTAGAGTTTAATGGGAAAATAAAATAAACTCCGAGTCAATCATGGGACTGGTGTGAGAACTCAAAATACGCATTTTGAAAGCAAAAAAGTATCTCATAAGACCACACCGTACATAAACATGGAACGAGTTTTTACCTTATGATAACCAAAACATTTTGATGAAAAATAAATGAAATTATTTTTTTTTGTCATATCTTTGAAAACATTTGAAATAACTTATTAATCTTAACCGAAATTATTACCATTATAAAAATTCCAACATACTAAGCTCTATAAACAAAATGGCGGGCTCTTATAGTGCAAAGTGGGTAATACAATCAAAATGGCAGGCACGTAGCGGAGTTTGGATTTCCATACAAATAACCATGTGATGGCACTACCTTTTGGTAATACATCTCTAGAGGACTGTATCGAGGACCATCACAAAGGATACTCAACCAACACAAGACCGGCCTACCTCTATAATAAGGTAGTACAGAATATATCATCCCCTTATTGTTACCGACCATTCTGAGGGCCCTCATAGCATGAAAACCACATTAATTTACATCCCGAACATCATAGCGAGAAGATATATATATCTAGAAGGAGATGATCATATCCTAATTGGGAATGACCCACTTAGCCTTGCCGCATCTAACCCTATTTCGATGATTTCCGGTTGATGAGGCCTGAGGTAATGATTACCTTTCACATATCACATATCACATCACTTTGAATGCCACATTACCATTTTCATTGACTACTAACTGCCTTCCACAAAATTACAACCCTTGAGATCATACGTCTCAAGAAGGATGTTAAGCTAAGAGAAGTTGCCTTCCTCGCCACCAACAGATGTACGTTTGTAAAAACCAATGTACGTAATCTTAGATATGCAATGCCAAACACTCCTCCATACAAGTTGTCTAGGAACAAGATAAACCGAAGGTATTTTCCTACCACATCGTATCGGTTAATCCCTAGGATTAGTAGTGAATAGTCCTTGCATTGGATATTTCATGACAAAGAGACTATTGCTACTGGATGTATATTGGGATTTTAACCCCAAACGATCAACAAGCTGCCCTTCACTATGAAAATCCTAAATATCTATATCATCACAACCTGCACAATCAAATGCATATAGATCGATCCGAAGTGGTTTTCAGATAAATTTGATCCCCATCTCTTCGCACCAATAACGCAAAAACATTTCTCAACCTTACACAGAAACTAAGTCTCATTGACTTATCATGTCTCCCACTTTCAACTTGCTACCCTTCGACCAAGAAGGAAGCTCGATAGACTGGAGTAATCACTCTGCACTACATGAATTAACATTCTCAACACATACAATAATCAAGCCTACACAAATGGTTACGTACTAAGTGTACAACCTAATTGTTTCCACATCAAGTCGAGGAACTAAAATGGCCAAATTTGATAGTCGGTTATTTAATTATCAAAACATCAAACAAAGTCTAGCACCATAAGCAATGACTAGGCCCTTTGAATTAATCATTTATTAGTTAAATCACTTTTCCAAATATTCACTTCAAATTATCTTCAAAAGTTATATTCTCGAAACCATTTCAATATTTAACTATTTGGAAAACATTTCCATATACTTGTTTTAATAATAAGTGAACTAATAATTTACTTTATTTTCAATCATTCAAACTTCATTTTAAAATATCACTTTCCAAAATATCCATTTTATTTAAAGGATTATTCACTATCTAAAATCGTGAATAAAATTATTTTACCAAAATCAAAACTTCTACATATTTAATTTAAAGGATTATTCAATGTCCAAAATCGTGAATGAAATTCTTTTAATAAACTTTCATATTTAACTTATCAAAATAAATTGATTTCACATTTATAAAACAATCTTTATAAATCACATTTCTATTTTATTAAAACTTCCATTTATAAAATTCCTTTATCAACCAATCTCATTCATATCTCACTTATATGCCAAAATAAAATTACAAGTTAATTTACTTAAAAATCTCTTATCTACAAATTCATTCCTTTTGTAACTTCATAAATTTTTAAATCTATAAATCTTATTTACTTATAAGATTCAATATAACTTCATTTTAAACATTTACAAAGCTCGTTTATAATCCAATACTTTTTATTTATAAAATATCAATTTTACAAATCTTATATTTATAAACCATTTATAGTAAGTTCAAAATCTCAATTTAACTTATTTTTTAAAATAGTTATCTTCGTATTTCAAAAGTCATACTTGGGTATATTTCATAAAAATCATAATTTTTATGAAAAAAATAACTTTTTATTTGTTTAAAATAAATTCATTTCCTTAACAATCCAAAATTAATAAAACATTTATTTTCAAAATCACTTTTTTAATTTGAAATCATCACTTTAATATTTTAAATTTCCAAAGTATGGCACAATGCTACAAAAGCGCTAAATAAGGGAATTCATATCAATCACTACATCCAAACACCATATATCACATAATAACAACATATATAACAATATCTGTAATAAAAATCAACACTAGTGAGGAATCTAGTTGGATCCCTCCAACCTGTCACCTGCAACAAATATACATATGAGAAAACATGTATAATGTCCGCTTCGAGGAAGACGCGTGTACAAAGGGTTATCCGCTCATACACAGAAATGTATAAGGTTTCATCCGCTAAAATATGTGAGAATATAAACTAATCAATATATATATAATATATTATATATTACCCAAACAACAATTAATCAGCATAAAATAAATTTATCCTCACTTATATAAAAATATAAGCGACTCAGAAAGAGTGAGTTGTACTCACCTTGATTCCAGTAATCATTGATGCATTTTATTTCGAATAAACGTTTAATTTTATCCAAAATTTTCACTAGCTCCAATCAACTACAATCCTACTCCATCACGTAGTGTTTGTTAATATGAACATAACACAATTTGTTTCGTCAATTTTTGACCTTATATGTAAAAGTTATGATTTTTATAAGTTTACACGATTTTGAATATAAATTATTTAAAATTTCTTTTTTTCTTTTTTTATTAACCTACATTGCATCCAGGCCATCCCTTTCGAAAATAGAGATCACGGTCGCACTTTTCTTTTTCCAACTTCTTTGTTCACGCGCGTTCGTGAAACACATTGCTCGATTGTTTCTACCGAGTTGCTGCTCCAATCTACTCGCCTAGAAGACGATCAGGAATAGCCAAATTGAAGCCCATTACTTATTTCACCACTGCCTAGAGGTACGGTGGGCTCGGTACCTTATTTGCCTTAAAAATCGTAAAAGAACACTACCAATATGCAGCATGTTTTTTACTCCATCTTTGCACCATATTAGATCATAGCAGTTAACCACTAAGATCTCAACGAGCTTGACATTTTTGCAGTTGGAAGTTTTTGATATAGATGCATTGATTTTTAGATAATCAAGGTGGAAGGATAGTGATTTTTGGCTAAAGATTATAAGTGGCGGTTAGGGCTTGAAACCCTAGGGTTGAGTAATATAAAGAAAATGATGCCCTTTCATAAAAAAATTCGTGACACTATCATCGCTAAAAATTTCGAACTCCAATCGAAGTATGTCGCGTGGAATTTATAATGTTTTACCTCTGTTCTAAACATAATGGAGTAAATATGGAAAGCCAATTCCATTATAGTTGGAAGATAGCTTTCCGAATCGAATTATTTTAATTAAAAATTTACTTAAATAAATTCCTACGCGTTTCAGCTTTACACGACCAAACCGTAGTCCAATTGACACAAAATTTGAAATGCTATAATAATATAATATTACGAATCTAATGAAAATGGTTTCGTCTAAATTTAAGACCATGTCAAAAATGGCTATTTTTATACGTTAGTTAAATATTAAAATATCAAATTTCTATAAATTAACTTTTAAATCAATTTCAAAAGTTTACCAACAATTCAAATATAATTTAATTCAACTTTATAAATCATTTTTCATTTACATATCAAATTCAAATTTCAATTATTTACACAATTTAAAATATTAAATTAATAATTTAATTATCCAAATAAATCGCTATATTTGAAATATAAATTATTCGACTAATAAAATTTACTTGTGAATATTTAGAATCAATTGTGTATCCGAATTTCGAATGACTAAAATTTTGGGTCGTTACTTTTTCCCTCCTGAATTTCCTTTCCTTCTCGCTTCCCTCTTTTCCTCCAATTACTTTTCTCTCACAGATGCCCTAATTTCCTTCCCTAAGACTAGCGATGTTGATTCTCTTTTCCTCCGATCAACGCTATTCCTATTTTCCTCCACATACGAGCACTACGTCCTCTCAACACTTCACTTATCCGATTTACTCTCGGCATTATTAATCGAGTTTCACATTCGATTTAGTTTAATTAGATTCTGCAACAATTTGATTTAGCTACAAGCTATTTTGCTCAAATGCATCTACTTGTTGTTGATATAGATAGTTGTTTCTCATTCATTTTCACGACATCTGCTGCTGCTACCAATTATTTACCTGGTCAAACAGGCCAAACACAACAAGTGGTATATCGCTGATTTTTCTAATAGTTTACTCTTAGTTTCAATAATGATTTACCATATTGTTGAATTTTCATATTTACCTAAGTATGCATATGTTTTATTTGTTCATAAGCTATGAATTCGAAGTTTTAACAATGCAAATTAGGTTCAATATTAGATTTTGATGCATTTCTTTCTTATAATTGCTAATAATTTAACTCCAACATGATTTGAAATTATTGTAGCAATAATATGATGAACTGAAATGACAGTGTCAATCCAGGGAATAGCCAACAACTAATGGCGTCATCAGTTAAGGTGGACAAAACTATGTTGACATCTATTGTCCACTGAGATTCATATGAGGTTATGTGTTCTGGAATCAACGATAAATTATTTTTAGACAAATCTCATCCAACCGTCTTTGGAACATTTTCTTATGGTCTTTCATATACTTTTAGGCTGACAAAATAAATCAATGATGAAGTGCTGCTATTGCGGCTGGCAATAGCTAAGTTAAAGATAAGTGTATGTAACTACGGATTGAGATGCAAGTTATAAAAGCGTAGTAGCGATACTAGGTGCTATGATTTCACTTGTCAATGTAATTTATGTACTTAACATCATCAGATACCATATTATAACTATTCTCATCAAATTAATCAGTGATTCCTTTCTGATTGAACATAATGTAAGTAAAGGTAAATTGGGGAAACCAGCATACCAACAAAACTAGATTTCATCACCAACCAAAGCAACGTTGGAGAATCAAATTTTGGCATAACTTTCAACTGGAATATGGAAAAGGATGGAGTACCCAGGGTAGTAATAGTAAAGAACAATCATCATTCTGAGTTTTACTTAAGGAGTCTCACTCTTGAAAATTTTCCAACTAAAGGAAAGATTCATTTTGACTGTAATTCTTGGGTTTACCCTGTTAAGTACCACAGCTATGACGGGGTATTCTTCACGAACACTGTAAAAAATGTTACCACTTTTCTCTTTACAGACTACAAAGTTTAGAACTTATAAGATCGAATAATTCTTGAAATATTGTTTACTTTAACCTTAGCATCTTATCTGAGGTTAAGACTTAAACTTATAAGTTATCGCTAGCATCGCTTGCTTGAGGGAGACTTACAAAATAAAGGAACTATCTTAATGATCTGTTAGGATTAGTACAAGTTTGCAATAAATAGTATGAATATCTTTAGCAACTGCGACGTCGTTATTACTATATATGTATATGTTGTATGATTATTATTTCATATTTTATTTTTGAATAGCCTTTAGCGATGTTATACGATTCATGGTCATGCAATTAGGTATTGGTAATGGCAAGTGTTACAATATAAGGTCCAAGTCCAATGTAATTGTTGTGCATGTATGTTCCGTAACATTTATCTAGGTTTAAAAAGGTCTCAATGCACTAACAAAACTAGTAGCCTTAATTAGTAACTCATATACCTTTATAATGAAACAATGTAGGAAACACACAAGCTAGTTGGATCGGGAAAAATAAATCAAAAGTATCTTACACTTTACCCTATGCAACTGTGTGAAAGCTATAAGCATCGCTTATAAGAAGCTATTACATATTGCTTCAGGTAATATTTATTTTGAAATAGTATACAAATTTATCATTGTACATTGTATTTTTTGGTTTCATCGTATGCATTATTTGTTAAACTTTTAGTCGTCTAATTGTCAGTTTCAGCTACCACTAATCGATGTAAAACAATAAAGCCTATTTCTTAAATTTATTTGACTAAAGACAATTGAACTTAAGTATTTTTGCTCTAATGATAGGTAGATGAATACAACAAAAGGAAGAATTAAATTCACCCAGAAACAGAAAGAAACAGTCAAGACAATTCTATAATGACGCAGCTTATAGTAGGCTCGAACAGTTTAGATTCAAACTTTCGTAACCTATCCAGGATCTTCCCACGAAATGATGATTTCATGTCAAATAAACCGATAGAACAATAAATGCTTAATTCTGTTGATCGTGAAGATGTCGAAATCTAGCTATCTCTAACCCGTTGATCTCGCAAGATACCGTGTTGAAAGATCTACAACTCGATCGTTGATCACTCGCAAGTGATACCGAGAATTGGCTTCTACTTCGTTGATTCGCGCACGAATAACCCGAAGAAGGAAAGAAGAAGGAGATCACACTCAACTTCAACAATGGTGGCAAAAGCTCACACACAAATTTTATTCAAAATCAATCACTTTTTACAATGACAACACACCCCTATTTATAGGAAATTACAACTCAACACAGCCGACCTAACATCATACGACCCAATACAGGTGGCACACGACCTAACAACATACAGGTTACAACGACCCATGACCTAACAACATACGACATAAGAAAATTACAACACGAATTACAACATCACACGACATAACGACCTACGACATAAGATTACACGACTTAACAACATACAACACATATGCGACATAACATCAGTGACATAAGATTGAGCATGGCTTCAGGAACGATTTAGCGACCTAAGCTGCAGAATGACTTAAGCAATGCGGCATCAGTGAACAGCTTAAGGAAGAGAGGCCTACAACTTATGACTTAAGGAATCAGCGACATAAGAACAATGCGATTTAAGAAATGAGGCTTCAGGTAATGGCTTAAGAGATGCGGGCTTGATATATTGAGTCGCTTATCAAGGTAGGCGACTTACGACTTACGACTTACGACTTATCAAGGAACGACTTAAGAGACACGGCCTTGTTTTCTTGATCCGTTATCATTAAGCCATGCGACTGATGGTTGAGCGACTTAAGGCCGAGCGACCTATGTTGGTTGAGCGACTTAAGGCCAGCGAGCGACATAAGATGGTTGAGCGAATTATCATGGTGCGCTGCATCATCCTCCCCTGGTTGAAAAGAATTCAACCCCGAATTTACACTTTCCTCTTTTTCGACAAACATATTCTCATGATATGGAATCAAGTGTTTGACGTTGAAAACGTCAGCAGTATTGATATAATCCGACAATCTTAACTGATAAGCATTCTCATTAATCTTCTTTACGATTTCCAAAGGACCAATTCTTCTAGCAGTTAGTTCGTTGTAAGTACCAATAGGAAATCTATCCTTAGTCAATACTGCATATACAAAATCTCCTTCTTTGAAGTCAACATTTCATCGTTAATATCTGCGGATTGCTTATATTTCTCATTCGCCTTAAGCAATCATTACTGCACAACCTTGTGGCACTCTTGCAATTCATTCACAAAATCACTAGCTCGTTTGATCACTCCTTTCTGCTGTGGTACTATAGATAAATCCAATGGTCCTTTAGGAATTGTGTAGTAAACGATCTAGAATGGACTGAACACAGTGCTACAATTAACTGCATGGTTGTGTGCAAACTCAGCTTGACACGACTTGGAATCCCAACTCTTCAAATTGTCATTCACGAGGCATCTCAATAGATTACCTAGGGATCTATTCATAACTTCTGTCTGTCCATCCGTCTGCGGATGATAAGCACTACTAAATTTCAGCTTTGTCCCGGCCATTCTCCATAGACTCATCCAAAAATGACTTAGAAAACAAGTGTCTCAATCCGATACAATAGATTCAGGAATCCCGTGAATTCGATAAATCTCTCTGAAGTATAACTGTGCGACATTAACTGCATCCGCAGTCTTCTTGCATGCGATAAAATGTACCATTTTTGAAAACCGATCAATCACTACGTAGATAGAATCATTCCACGTTGCGTCCTCGGTAAACCCAATACAAAGTTCATACTAACATCCACACATGGTTTAGTTGGTATAGGCAACGGCATATATAAACCTGCATTTGTTGCGGTTCCCTTTGAAACTTGACAAATATGGCACCTCTAAACAAACTTTTCAACTTCCTTCCTCATTGAGGGCCAAAAATAAGACTTTGAGATCAACTGCATAGTACGGTCGTGGCCCACGTGTCCTTCTTCATGTAATTCTTTGATGATTTTCATTCGTATAATGCAATCTGGAATACATAACTGATTTCCTTTGAATAGAAAACCTTCAACCAGCAAATATCCATCCATGCTTCCCTGCTTGACTTTGTCTAGGATTCCGAAAAAAATATGAATCTGAAGTAAGCAAATCTGAAAGTAAGTCAAAACCCATCACCTCTACTCACATGGTTGTTAGTAAATTACTCCTCCTACTCAGTGCATCGACGACGCGATTAGTTACTCCCGACTTGTGCTTTACGACGAATGTAAATTGTTGCAAATAAGCTATCCACGATGCATGCCTAGCTGCAATTTTATTCTGCCCTTGTAAATGTTTCAACGCTTCATGATCTGTATACTAAACAAATTCTTTGTGGAACAAGTAATGTCTCCAATGCTCTACAGCCTGCACAATAGCATAAAACTCCACATCATACGTATTGTTTCTCATCTTTGCTCTAGAAAGTTTTTCATCGAAATAGGAGATTGGACGACTCTTCTGACTCAACACTCCTCCAGTTCCAACTTTGGATGCATCTGTATGTAACTCAAATAGTAACTGAAAATCTGGCAATACTAGAATCGGTGCTGAGGTTAAAAGTTTCTTGATTTGCTCAAAAGCATATCCTGCCTCTTTCGTCCATGAAAACTTCTTTCCTTTCATACAATCAGTAACATGGGCCATTACACTACTAAAGTGCAGTATAAATCTTCGATAAAATGAAGCTAACCTGGAAACTTCTGACTTCTGTTATAGTTTTGGGTTTGTGGCCAACTTCTGATTGCGGCTACTTTATTCTGGTCCACTTGTATCCCTTCCTTAGACACGACATATCCCAGAAACAAAACACTTGGCGTCATGAACACGCATTTCTTCATCGCTGCATAGAACTATTCTTAACGAAGAATAGTTAACAGCTTTCGCAAGTGTTGGACGTGCTCCTCCGTGCTAGCACTATAGATCAAGATATCATCAATGTAGACTACAACAAACTTCTCGATGTAAGGTCTGAAAATTTGATTCATCGCCCTCATAAATGTACTTGGTGCATTAGATAGACCAAATGGCATTACCAGCCATTCATATAATCCTTCCCGAGTCTTGAATGTTGTCTTCCATTCATCTCCTAGACTTATGCGAATCTGATGATAACTACTCTTAAGATCGAACTTCGAAAAAATTACAGACCCACTGAGTTGATCCAATGGATCATCAAGTCTTGGCATAGGAAATCTGTATCTGATAGTTATTTTGTTGAGTTCCCTGCTGTCGGTACACATTCTCCATGAACCATCTTTCTTTGGTACCAACAGAGCTGGTACAGTACAAGGACTGAGACTCTCTCGAACACGCCCTTGCTTAAGCAACTCCTCAACCTGTCTCCTCAACTCTTCATGCTCTTTTGGACTCTTACGATAATGTGGCCTATGTGGCAAAACAACACCTGGCACTAGATCAATTTGATGTTGTATATCCCTCAATGGCGGTAATTTCTTGGGTAATTCCGTAGGAAAGACATCTCAAAATTCATTTAACACCGGTCTAACCTCCGCAGGAACTTCACGATCTTCACTTGTTTCATACCCAATAAACATAAACATTTCAGCACTATCTTCCGCTCCTTCAACAAATTCTTTCGTAGATAATAGACTAGTTATTTCCACTTTCTTCTCTGACTTGCTTTCACTTTGTTCACGCTTCTTAGGAACTAAAGTAATTTGAGTACCTTCAAACATGAAACTGTAGTTGTTGGTGTGACCATTATGTTATATAGCTCTATCATATTGACATGGTCTTCCTAATAGTAGATGACACACATCCATATCGACAACATCACACCATATATCATCTTTGTACTTCTTCCCATTAGAAAATGTAACAAATGCTCGTCTTCCCACTATCACTTCTCCACCTTTCTTTAGCCATGCCAGTTTATAAGGTCTAGACTTTTTTTCAGTCTTCAACCCTAACTTCGTGACGGCTTCTTCAGAAATAACATTATCGCAGCTTCTCGCATCAATAACAAACCGACAAACCTTTCCGAAGATAGTAAATGTAGATTGAAAGATATTGCTTCTCAGCCAACTAGAATCATTCTCATGCTTTGGCACTAAACAAGACCTCCTTATCATCAAGTTACACCCTTCATCTCCTGACACAACCTCTTCATCTTCATCAAACATTGATGGTTGAGAATAATCAATTTCAGCTTCCACATCCTCATACTCACATTCCTCTGCAACCAATGCTCTCTTCTTTGGCTTTGTACATTCATTACTTTTATGGCCAAATTCCTGACAATTATAGCACTTGCTACTGTTAGTGACCTTTGCTTTAGTGGCTTCATTGACAATTGGTTTATTGACTGCCTTGGAAACATTAGCACTACTACTAGCACCCTTAGTTAGGTTGTTAGAACCCGTAAACACACCAATTCCTCGTCTCCCTTGTTTCTCCCAAGCTAGAGCTTTCTGATGTGCTTCGGCAACAGACATTGGATTAAACATATTAACCATGTCTTAAATTTGCGTTCGTAACCCTCCAACATATCTAGCCGTTAGCTGTTACTCGGTTTCCATAATATCATTCCTTGCAATCAATTGATAGAATTCATCTGCATAATCATTCACTGTCTTCTTCCCTTGTCTCAAATTCTGCAAACGTTGATACATAAGAGATTGATAATTGTACGGCAAGAAAGTTGCTTTCATCATCTTTCTCATCTTCTCCCAAGTGACAACTTTTCACTTTCCCATTCTCTCCCAAGTTAGTTTAGTTTGTTGCCACCAAGCCATAGCTCTTACCCTTAGTCTTGTAGCAACTAACTGGACTTTACGATTCTCAGGCACCTCCTTGAATTTCAACATTTCTTCAACACTCGACAACCAATCAATAAATTCTTCTGCTTGCATACCACCTTTGAATTATGGAATTTCCGTCCTCATACCTGGCTCCCATTTACGATCATTTTCTAAATCCATATATTGATTTCGCACTTGGCCTCGATTTCGATAATGAATACTACCTCCATCACCATCTTCCTCAAAATCGGATGTATTTCGATATCGATCCTGACCATATACGTCTCTACGACCATACATGTCCCTTCTACCCTGTCTTTCAACATCATGATATGGTTCATTTTCAAACCCACGTTGAGTTCTTCCCTCTTCATTTCGATACCCATGGTAGTCTCACGTCATTGAAACTAATGAATCTCTCCTGTCTCGATAAGATTGGGGTGACAACTTCCTTTCTTTCGAAACCGATAGTGAAATCCTGTTTCCACTCTATTTCGAAACTGGTGACGTTCTCCTTTGATTTTGATTCATGTCCTTCATCAATTTCTCCAATTTGTCAATACCCTCATTGAACTATTCATTGATACGCTGCTCCATTTGCTCAGCTTCTTGTCTTATATACAAATCTTCAACATTATGAAAGCGATTAGCATGTTCGGAGGCATGATCAACAAACAATCTTGTTTCCGTCTTGAATCTAGCTTAGAGAGCAATTGACGCGGCCGAATCTAGCTCTGATAGAAATTAACGCAGATTGGCTCTGATACCAAAAATGACGCAGCTTATAGTAGGCTCAAACAGTTTAGATTCAAACTTTGACAACCTATCTAGCATCTTCCTACGAAATGATGATTTCCTGTCAAATAAGCCGATAGAACGACAAATGCTTAATTCCGTCGATCGTGAAGATGCCGTGTTGAAAGATCTAAAATTCGATCGTTGATCACTCGCAAGTGATACCGAGAATTGGCTTCTACTTCGTTGATTCGCACACGAATAACCCGAAGAAGGAAAGAAGAAGGAGATCACACTCAACTTCAACAATGGTGGCAAAAGCTCGCACACAAATTTTATTCAAAATCAATCACTTTTACAATGACAACACACCCCTATTTATAGGAAATTACAACTCAACACAGCCAAACTAACATCATATAACCCAACACAGGTGACACACGACCTAAGAACATACAGGTCACAACGACCCACGACATAACAACATACGACATAAGAAAATTACAACACGAATTACAACATCACACGACATAACGACCTACGACATAAGATTACACGACTTAACAACATACAACACATATGCGATATAACATCAGCGACATAAGATTGAGCATGGCTTCAGGAACGATTTAGCGACCCAAGCTTCAGAACGACTTAAGCAATGCGACATCAGTGAACGGCTTAAGAAAGAGCGGCCTACAACTTACGACTTAAGGAATCAGTGACATAAGAACAATGCGACTTAATAAATGAGGCTTCAAGTAATGAATTAAGAGATGCGGGCTTGATATATTGAGTCGCTTATCAAGGCAGGAGACTTACGACTTATCATGGAACGACTTAAGAGATGCGGCCTTGTTTCCTTGATCTGTTATCTTTAAGCCATGCGACTGATGGTTGAGCGACTTAAGGCCGATCGACGTATGTTGGTAGAGTGACTTAAGGCCAGCGAGCGACATAAGATGGTTGAGCGAATTATCATGGTGCGCTGCATCATATAAGCTCCTCATCTGTCATACCAAAGTAAGATAATATTATTCTATCATGATATATATGTTAGGAGCTATTGGGTTATTTTCCTTCATTACAACTTAGATTAAAAAAGAGAAAAAAAATTAAGGAAAGAAAATGAAATTTTGAGGACGTTTCATTGAAGTAAAAGTGAATGAAAATAATTTACCACCAAACGCTGTTTAATAACCATTTTTTAAAACTTAAGTTGTGTTTTTTGCAATAGGAACTCTACTTCTATTGCATAAATTTTATAAATCATCTTCTGATAATTAGAAATTTGCATTTAAAAATATTGAATCATTATCTCCCTTGTACATTTATTCTTTTTAAAAATTGAGCATTTATATTGATTACCGACACTATTGATTAAGAAATGATGTCTCTGGGAGATAAATACGTTATGCCCTGCATTATGAATTTACTTTTTAAATCATCTTATATCATAATGATGAAATGTGTTAATACATAATTGTTGGATATCACTAAAAAGAAAGGAAAAAAGGTTTGCAAATTCAATAGGAAATAAGAATAAGTAATTGAGTTCGTTACACTAGTTTTGAAAGAAATCAAGGGTAAAGAGAAAGTTCCGAGAAATAAGAATAAGTAGTTGAGCACCTATGCTAATTCTGAAGAAATGGGTGCAAATTCCAAATTTTAAAAAGAATAACATCACATGGAGAAAAGATAAAAATAATTAGGAATAATTGATAGATTTAAAAGTGTAATGTCGAGCATTGGAATATTGTTCATATTTGTCGATTCTTAATTCTGATCTTAATTAAAGCGAGTGAAACGAGTGGGCGTGTGATATTAATTTGGTATTTGATTTCTATTTCTAGTTCATATTCCATGATTAATATAATAAATAATATGGATAATCTATTATAATGTAAACGCGTAATTCCAT
The DNA here is from genome assembly GCA_030765085.1 of Allium cepa. Lineage (NCBI taxonomy): Eukaryota > Viridiplantae > Streptophyta > Magnoliopsida > Asparagales > Amaryllidaceae > Allium > Allium cepa. The sequence goes on along the minus strand of CM060931.1, from coordinate 742,917,726 downwards.
AGTGTGAAGATTTCATAGAAACTAAGAGAACATTTTGGCTAAGAACTTATGATGTGTTGTTGCATTCCTCTATCGAGTTAAACTTGGTTATGCCAAACCAAAAATGGTGTCAGTAATATTGTGGTATAAAATAACTTTAAATTCTGATTTAACAGTGATGTATGTCTAAAGGTTATCTGTTATAAACTGAGATCATTTATTGTTAAATAATGCTAAGTATTTATGAATTTGACCTTGTAATTCGGTTCTAAATATCTGTGAAAGAAAGCAAATTCTTTTAATGTTAACAACGATGTCACGACCTGAAATCCAGTGATTGAAAATCGACATCAAATACCTCACTTGTATTCGACTGTCGGAGATTCAAATGTTGAACTCCAGTTCGGATGGAGCTTGTAACAACATTAGATGAATATGAACAGCGGAAACGAAATGAATATCATTAATCAACGTCACAGATACAACACCATCACAATATTCGATTACATTAATTTAATCCCATTATCAGAGTATATACACAAGATACAATAACATGATGAAAACACTACAGCGGAACAATAACAGTGACTCCAAATATTTCCAACATACTTTGACTTTGATAAGTTCTTCCAAAAACTCCGACACTTCAAAAGATTTCCAAGGCCAAAAGCTTCCAAAATCCGATAGCTTCTTAAAAAAATCCTTATCCAAGCTAGCTCCCAAAAATACGGAAAAACTGCTTCTAGGCTAGCCGTGTGGAAATTATGGGCACCCAGAGTTTAGGCAGGGAACAATAAACTCTGATTCGGTCATGAGACTGATATGAGTAAACAAAAACAGCTGTTTGTACAAAAAAAATTAAAAGAAATTCAATATGCTTTTGGAAAATTGAACTACCATTAGACCTCCCGCCACACACACAATGCAATCGCGCAGTTGGAGGAGATTTCTTCTTATGATAGTCAAATATGCTTGATACGAGAAAAATCTTTTGATATTACTATTAGTGCATAGTGCAGAAAACATTTCGAAAGTATAATATTAATCTTAGCCAGGATACATCCATTATTGTATGCCTACTATAGCTACCATGTTTTTTGGCAGATTACCGCCACGCTGCACGGCAAGTTATACAACTAAAACCGTATAGGGCTCGTATTGTTTCTTTGAATTTCCAATAAATTGTCAGGCTAAGGAACTTCCTTATAAAATGGAACGCCTATGGAGGGATGCCCCCAAGAACCAAACTGGTTCCCTACCAACACCAGGCCGGGTTATCTCTGTAACTAGGTAACACCAACAAGTAAGAAATCCCCGGTCGTTACCGACCTTTATACCGGGATTCACCAACAAATAGCAACAACCACACAGATAAATGGGCATACCCTAGGGCTCCATACCGTGATACCACCTCTTATTCGGAAGAAAATGGACATACTATCTGGGTGTGACCCCTAAAAACCTTGTCGCAACAATCCTGTTTCGACCATTACCGGGTTGTGAGGTTCGACGAAGACTCTGTTAGTTTTTGAGTTGATGGTTTTGACGACAACAACCTTAGAATAGGTTATAAAATATAAATACTAACATTATAGTTTAGAAATATATGTATATGCAGGATTTAACCATGCAGGTACAAAGAATGAAGACTGTATAGTATAGAGATTCAAGATATCAAGATTGAAGACTCATGAGTATCAAGAATACCAAGATTATCAAGAGTTCAATATTTAACAGTAAGTAATTTAATTAGGAATTTTGTTAAAAATCCCAGAAAAGCACTGGCGTCTTAAAATCCAATTTATTCGTAAAATGGAATCCAATTTGAGCCTGTTAAAGGGATGGAACCTAAGTAGGATGGAACCTACGAAAAATCTAGTGGAACATTGTTTTGTATCCGCTAAACTTTTATTCAAATGTTTTTACAAAATTATATCCTGTTTTCAAAATGATTTGAAAACCTTCCCTTTAAAAGAATCAAAAATATCTATCCTGATTTTAAATATTTTAGCCTCAAAATAATCTTTATTTTCAAAATCAAATTATCCTTGTTTTTAAACTATCTTTTAATAATAATATATTTAACTTTTGAATATTTATACTTAGATTTAAATATAAACTTATAGTAAAATTTTATATACACCAAAATATTATTCTCTATACTTATTTATGTCTTTTAACTATTGTTACGTATATTTATAAAGTTTAAAATAGTTTTAATACAAGATAGAAGTTATTTTCAAAGAAAAACAAATCACCGAAATTTACTTTGGGATGTCGACATACCCAAGATACTCATGTCGACATAGTAGCAGTTGATTTCAAAATTTTGAGTTTCAAAAGAAGTCTATATTTGTCATGTCCCTTCACGAATGGACATGGCTGTTGTTATTCAATAAATAGCGGCTGTTTTGAACGAATTTCAGTTAATATTTTTCTCTTTTTCACTCCATTTCTTCTTCCACATTTCTTTATACATATTCTTACCATTACTCTGCTGAAATCAACATTTAATCTAACTAGATCATTTTTGGTTTGATTCTCTATCACTATCTCAACAAGATCTCAGTGCTATTCATAGCTATAGACTTCTTTGTAACCAATTTAGCGAGAAAAGGTGCGATTATAGCCTTGGAAATCAATCAAGTTAGAAAAGGTGTGACTGTAGCTTAGGAAATCAATTGGGTGAACTTGTTGCCCATGAAATAAAGTATCTCTATCCAGAGGATTGTGAATCGGGAGGGTGTACCTCATAGCCTTGAAATCGAGGGTGTAAATGTACAATTGCTTTTGAAAGGAAATCCATACTTGTGTGCAGGACTGAATGCTAGGTAACTCCGAACCAGCATAAAATCTGGTGTATTCTTTCCTTTGCCGCTTTTACTTTATTTCTGCATCTGTGTTTGTTTCTGTGATCATATCTGTGTCAGAATATTGCATACATTTGTGTTCAAATTAACAAAAAGTCAAAAAGATTTAGTAATTCCTTTAAACACTATTCACTCCCCCTCTAGTGTTAATCATAGCCTTACGATCCGTATTCCGCATTTCTCACATTTGGTATCAGAGCAAGGTTTTCAAAGTATGATAATTTGATTTTTGAAAAAGTATTTAAAATGGCTATGTTTGTTAATACTGCTTTAGAAATATTCAGATCATCATTGTCTCTTGAGTCTGCATATAATCAATGTTAAAATTCATGATGTCCACGAAAATTATTTGATGTGAAGGAAACATGCTTTATGGAGATTAAGGAATCAATCCACAATGGACAAATTGTGCAGATCAAAAAGAACAAATGGATACTCGATAGTGGATGCTCTAGACACATGATGGTCCAGATATGCTGAATGATATAATATACAAAGGCAGAGTGCTGGTTAACTTTGGAGACAATTCAAAAGGATATGTGATTGGCATCGGCAATGTTGGTAACTCTAAAATTTCTATTATTACTAATTTTTTGCTAATTAAGAATCTAAAATATAATCTGCTAAGTGTAAGTCAACTCTGCGATAAAGGATATGAAATTAAATTTGAAAAAGAAAAGTGTTACATTGAAGATAATAATTCAACCCATAATATTTTAGGGAGTTAGGAAAAAGAATATTTATATTCTTAGTATGAAAGTTTCAAATGATAACCTGTGTCTGTTGGAAAATACAAGTGACCCTTGGATTTGGCATAAGAGATTTGGGCATTTAAATTTCAAGCTCTTATACAGACTATCTAAACATGATCTAGTAAGAGGTCTCCCTAAAATGAATTTTAAAGTAGACAGTCTATGTGATGCATGTCAATTAGGAAAACTTAGAAAAAGTTCCTTTAAATTAAAAGATATGATTTCAACCTCAAAACCTCTTGAATTACTTCACCTTGATTTATTTGTTCCATCTAAAATTATGCCAATAAATCATAGTAAATATGTTTTTGTAATTGTAGATGATTATTCTAAATTTAGATGAACAATATTTTTGAAACATAAAAGCGATACTCTTGAATGTTTTAAGAACTTTACAAAAAGGATTTAAAATCAACTTTCTCTAAAAATTATAACCATCCGTAGCGATCACGGTGGTGAATTTGAAAATGAAAAGTTTGAGGAATTCTGCAATAAAAAGGTAATAACTAACAATTTTTCATTTCCAAGAGCTCCACAACAAAATAGAGTAGTAGAACGTAAAAATAGGACGATTCAAGAGTGTGCCAGAACTATGCTTTCAGATAGTAAATTACTAATGTATTTTTGGGCAAAAGCAGTTGCTACCGCCTGTTATATTTTAAATAGAATTTTAATTAGATCTTTAACTGATAATACATCTTATGAACTTCTTCACTCAAAGAAACCTAAGGTATCTTATTTCAAAAATTTTGGAAGTAAATGTTTTATTTTAAATTCAAAAGATAACTTCGATAAATTTGATCCTAAATCTGACAAAGGTATCTTTATCGGATATTCTAATAGAAGTAAAGCTTACAGAGTGTTTAATTTAAAAACTAATACCATCGTGGAAATAATGCATGTTTCACTCGATGAAAATCTCAAAAATTTTGAAGATTCAAATGATGAAGAGGATTCAATCACTCAAAATCAAGAGACAACTGAAACTAATAATGAAATTAATCATCATAATAAAAGGATTAAGCTTTTAAAAGATCACCCTATTGAAAATGTACTTGAAGTTATGCAGTCTGTTGTTAGAACTAGAAATCAACTAAGACAAATGAGCAATGTAGCTTTTATATCAACTATTGAACCCAAAAATACAAAAGAAGCATCAACTGATGATTCACGGATTTTGGCTATGTAAGATGAATTAAATCAATTCACTAGAAATGATGTTTGGGAACTTGTTCCTAGACCTGAAAATAAAACTATAATTGGAACTGAATGGGTTTATAAAAATAAAATGAATGAAGAAGGAGAGGTTGTTAGAAATAAAGCCCGGTTAGTCGCTCAAGGTTATTGTCAAGAAGAAAGAATAGATTTTGATGAAACCTTTGCTCCCGTAGCAAGATTAGAAGCCATTAGGATTTTACGTGCTTTCGCAAATCATAATAATTTCAAACTGTTTCAAATGGATGTTAAAATGCCTTTTTAAATGGATTTTTAAAAGAGGAAGTATATGTTGAACAACCAGCACTTTTTGAAAATGAAAAATTACCAAATCATGTTTACAAACTTAAGAAAGCCCTATATGATCTAAAACAAGCTCCTAAAGCCTGGTATGATAGACTAAGATCTTACTTATTATAATCAAATTTTGAAATTGGTAAAGTAGATAATACTCTTTTTATTAAAAGAAATAAAAATGATATTCAACTAGTACAAGTTTACGTAGATGATGTCATTTTTGGATCAACTAATTTTAAATGAATAAGGAATTTTATGAAATAATGACAAAAGAGTTTGAGATGAGTCATATGGGTGAATTAAATTTTTTTTTAGGATTACAGATAAAACAATTAGATGATATCTTTATTAGTCAAGAAAAATATGCTAAAGACCTAATTAGTAAATTTGGTTTGACTACTACGAGTGGAAAACCCACTCCCATGGCAACCAATGAGTACCTTAGTAAATAAGATCTCTCGAAAAATGTAGATCAAAAATCATATAGAGGAATGATTGGATAACTACTCTATATCACTGCTAGTAGACCTGATATCATGCATGGTGTTTGTCTCTGTGCAAGATATCAATCCCAACCTAAAGAGGCCCCCTTAAAAGACGTAAAACGTATCATAAGATATGTTAAGATGATTATGGCTTATTTTACCCTAAAAATGATTCTTTTGACTTAATATCGTACTGTGATGCTGATTATGCTGGTTGTAAATCAGACCGAAAATGTACAAGTGGAACTTGTCACTTTTTGGGGCATTCTCTGATTTCCTGGTTTAATAAAAAGCAAAACACGGTTTCTTTATCAATAACTGAAGTAGAATATATTTTTGCTACTTTGGCTTGCTCTCGGGTAATATATATGCAACAAACTTTAAAAGATTATGGTTTAAATATATCAAAATCACCAATTTATTGTGATAATACTAGTGCAATAAATTTATCCAAAAATACTACTCAACATGCTCGTACTATAATATAAGACATCATTTTCTCATAGATAATATAAGGAAGTAATTACTCTAGGTTATATTAATTCCAAGAATCAAATTGCTGATATATTAACAAAACCTTTAAATTAATCTATATTTACTAAATTAAGAAGAGAATTAGGAATTTGATCAATAACTGAAATGTAAAAATATAAATAACAAAGTATAACTAAAAATTAAAACAAAATAAATCAAATAGTAAAAATTTCAAGGACCATGTCGACATACCCCCCTGAACCCATGTCGACAAACAACGATTTTTTATTTTTCAAATTTTTCCCACGAAAATTCAAATAATTGGTTATAAATTCTTCTTATTTTCGAAATTTTGATCATCCTCTTTGTTCTCTCTCTATTCTTACTTCTGGAATAAACTAAACCATGGCCACCTCTTCCAAATCAGACAAAAAATCAACCTTTTCATTCTCTTCTCCTACTTCTGGACCGTTTCAACGAACTACGCTCGCTCGAGTGACAAAAATGGAGGATTCTCTGAAGGATGCACTGTAATTATTGACTAAAATTCAAGTGGTACAACTTAGAATGGCCAATGAACAAGAGAGGCAAGGCAAAATCCTTAGAAATTTGCAAAAATTTCTAATGGACAATCATGCTAATCTAATCTTGATTGACGAAGATTCTTCAAGAGATCAAGTGCAAGAGGGCAGCGAGGAAGAAGAACGAGAAGAAGCCTTCATGGAAGAAGAGCATGTTGAAGAAGATGACAAAGTCGTTTGTGTTGGCGAAGTGTGCTTTGACAAAGATGGAAATCTAGTCGAACAACGTGGAAATTTCTGTTTCCATTATCCAATTGTTTGGTTCATAGATCTCCCATTTTCAAACACACTCATTAGATTCTTTTCTCTTTTTCCTATTGTTGTATGGTCTTTCTTACGTTCTCTACGAAAATATAAATATAACTATATAATTAATAAATAATTCGTGTTCTTGTATGTGTTCTATTAAAAGTATTATTATATGGATACTTAGTTAGGATTATTAGTAGTTTAGGACTAAGCTCTAAGTTTTAGAGTTAAGTGTTGATTATTTATGATGACGCTATCATTATAATCACATTCATAGAGTATTAGATTAAGGGGGTGTTATTAGGATAGAAGTAATATTTTATAAACAAAGGTTGTCATCATCAAAAAGGGGGAGATTGTCAGTCCTTGAGATGATGGTTTTGATGACAGCAACCTTAGAATAGGATTATAAAATATAAATACTAACATTATAGTTTAAAAATATATGTATATGCAGGACTTAACCATGAAGGTACTAAGAATGAAGACCGTATAGTATAGGGATTCAAGATACCTAGATTGAAGACTTATGACTATAAAGAATATCAAGATTATCAAGAGTTCAAGATTTCAATAATAAGTAATTTAATTAGGAATTTTGTTAAAACTAATAGAAGAGCACTGGCATCTTAAAATCCAATTTATTCGTGGAATGGAATCCACTTTGAGCCTGTTAAAGGGATGGAACCTTAAGTAGGATGGAACCTACGAAAAATCTAGTGGAACATTGTTTTGTATCCGCTAACCTTTTATTCAAGTGTTTTCACAAAATTATATCATGTTTTCAAAATGATTTCAAAACCTTCCTTTTAAAAGAAGCAAAAACAACTATCTCGATTTTAAATATTTTAGCCTCAAAATAATCTTTATTTTGAAAATCAAATTATCGTTGTTTTTAAACTACCTTTTAATAATAATATATTTAACTTTTGCATATTTATACATTGATTTAAATATAAAATTATAGTAAAATTTTATACATACCAAAATATTATTCTCTATCCTTATTTATGTATTTTAACTATAGTAAAGTATATTTATAAAGTTTAAAATAGTTTTAATACAAGATAGAAGTTATTTTCAAAGAAAAAAAATCACCAAAATTTTCTTTGGGATGTCGACATAGTGGCAGTTGATTTCAAAATTTTGAATTTCAAAAGAAGTGTCTATTCGTTATATCCATTCACGAATGGATAAGGCTGTTGTTCTTCTATAGATAGCGGCTGTTTTGAACAAATTTCGGTTAATATTTTTCTGTTTTTCGCTCCTCTACTTCTTCCCCATTTCTTTATACATATTCTTACCATTACTCTATCGAAATGAACATTGAATCTAACTAGATCATTTCTAGTTTGATTCTCTATCACTATCTCAACAAGATCTCAATGCTATTCAGAGTTATAGACTTCTTTGTAATCAATTTAGCGAGAAAAGGTGTGATTGTGGCCTTGGAAATCAATCAAGTTAGAAAAGGTGTGATTGTAGCCGAGGAAATCAATTGGGTGAACTTGTCTTTCGTGAAATCAAGTATCTCTACCCAGAGGATTGTGAATATAGAGGGTGTACCTCGTAGCCTTGAAATCGAGGGTGTAATTGTACAATTTCTTTTGAAAGGAAATCTGTACTTGTGTGCGGGACTGGATGTAGGGTAACTCCGAACCAGTATAAAATTCGGTGTGTTTTTTCCTTTACTGCTTTTACTTTATTTCGGCATCTGCGTTTGTTTTTGTGATCATATCTGTGTCTGAATATTGCATACTTTTGTGTTCAAATTAACAAAAATTCAAAAAGATTTAGTAGTTCCGTTAAACACTGTTCACCCCCCTCCCACTCTGGTGTTAATCATAGCCTTAAGATCCGTATTCCGCATTTCTTACAGTCTCGTCAACAAAGCAATGCTTTTCACAAAAGCCATGCTTTGATCAACAAATGATCAGTAGCACTCAGCATGCCACATTACCAAGTTGGGAGTATATCACTAATAACCATCAATTACATAACCTCTGAGCTCGTACGTCTCAGAGAAGGGTGTTAAGCTAAGAGAATAAATTCTCTTCCACCAACAGAAATTTATTTGAAAGAAATAAGCTTCATATCTCAAAGTGTAATGTCAGATATACAACCATACAAGTCAGTTCCGGGTTCGAACGGAACCAATTTCACTTCCAAAGAAGCCCTTGCAATACGCGCATCCACAATCCCGATCGGACTCACCATCACATATGGAGACTTCTATACCGGAGCCACTCAGTGCAGAGTTATTCGACAGGTTATCCTATCGTTCTCGAAGACACCCGGTCTTCACCACCGTCATCAAATTCTTTCCATTTCATTATATCACTATTCGGAATGGGTTATATGACACAAAGGTCCTCTCCCGGCTAAGCCGGATAGTGAGCGCTCAATTTAAAAACACATATATATATATATATATCAATCATAAAGATTCATCATTAATATTCGATATGGGTTCCGGATAACCAACTGAAATTTGACTCCCTGTCGCATCGAAATTCAATCGCCGTTTTACGGGCTAAGGGTTTTTTTACATTCACACAGAAACAAATCATAAATATCATAGCTCAGCACAAAACAATTCACATCACAAAGTATCACAATCACATAACATGGGTATCAATCAGCTCAAGGCACTTCAATAATAATCAATCATCTAACAATGAGATGAATTAACAATGTGATTATCATCAATTAATCATATAATTATTTTTCGTTAATTAACTTTAATTAATGATGAATTATCCTTAATTTTAAATTAATTAATCCTTAATTATTAATTAATTAAATATTAATTATTAATTAATTAAATCTTTAATTACCTTCATTAATTAATTGATTATTCCTTAATTAATTATCTTAGTTAATTAATCCTTAATTGTTAATTAATTATCCATTAATTAATTACGAAATAATTACTAAGTAATTATAAATCATTAATTATTTTATCATCAATAGCAATATAAATTAATTTACATTTAAGCTAACAATTTAAACATTTGATTAACTTCTTAATTATTTTGTTAAGTTCTATTTAAAATAACTCTATTTAAAAATATAAGTTTAAAACATCTTTAAATTTAATTAATTTAAAACAATTTATTTCAAAACCTTTAACTTCACATTCCACTTAACAAACAATCATCAATTTATAAAGAATGAATTTAGAAATCAATTTGACTTATATCTTTAAAATTTAAAACTGGAAATGCTATTACCCGAGAACTACTTAAAGCATCCCCTCGGGATACATGCCTACCTGCTTTGAGTTCCTCTCATAACCTACGCGTGAATATATTTTTTCAAACTTAAAAATTTTGTTTAATTACTTAACCCGTTGCACAGCATCAAACTACACGAGCCACAACACGAGCCAGTAACTCAATTTCCCGAAGACTACTTCGAGTCCTAAGGCCTTCTTCCCAAAACATTTTCACTGATACACTCAGTAACTCGTGCACGTTGCACACCATTTTGATCACCTCTGGTCGACACTACGACCATCGTCCAGTCGACAATTACCCCCTCGACCCTTCAAACCACCCAGAAACGTGAACCCACGTTGAATTCGCAATCGAGCTTTCCAACCAAACTGGAACCAAAAATGATCATCACAAAAACACCTCGTTCTTCCACCTCTAGATATCAGAGGTCACGTGGTCGCCCCCGAAGCTTCGCATACATCTAACGCTTCGATTGGCCTTAGTGCGATCGATTTTGATCGTCTAACGATGACGTAGCGAAGCCAATTCCGACCATGAGTAAATATGAGTTTCAAACCCTAAATCGATCTCGATAGCCCCCAAAAAAATATAAAATCATCGAGTATTTTTTTCGGTGATTCTTGACCTTCGAACGTGTTCCATCCTCGATCACGCGATTTATCATTACCTTGATCACCAGAATTTGGTGAAAAAGACGATCCTTATCATCCCCATTTTTCTCAGGGATTACTTGATTAAAATTTATGATTCCACTTTTAAAAATCTTTGCTTTCGAAAGCATTTCAAATAATATATTTGAAAACATAAATCATGATAGATGAAATTCCAGTGTATAATGGTTTTGCTTGTTCTTTCAAGTTTCTAGAGAAAGATTCAATATAATTTACTTAAATTTAATTTTTTAAACTTAATTAGATTTTAACAAACAAAACTTATTTAGATCCTAAGGTCTAAAAATGATCAGAGAAGAAGGATTCGATTTTTTTTGGGAATAAATTTAACTTTTATAAAACTTGAAACAGGGATGCATCTCTGTCCTCAGACGTACACAGACACATCTCTACATATATACACAGATTTAGTTCACATGCAAGCAGTTTTCCAATTCATTTCAGGCATGACTTCCAAACAATAGATAAAAATCTGGATTTAACAAAGGTTTACTCACCAATGAATTTGGAAAAACAGAGAAGGTTGGTACTTTTTCTTGAATTTGAAATGACTGGGAATTTTTTTCCAGGTTTTGTTCTTTTTTGAATTCACTGTTGTATTGTGATAATCCATGCTTACTTTAGTTTAATTATTGAAGTTGAATCCTGCTTCCTTTGATTGTTGAAATCTTTGAGTTTTGCATAATTACCTGTTGGCTTTGCTGTGTTGAGCTATTTGATATTTTCCCTGATTCAGTAACTTGAATTTGATTCAGGTTTCAAATTTTCTTATGTTTACTGAAATTTGTTCTGATAAATTTTCCGATTTGTTTTTTCTTTGAGAATTTTGTTTCCTTGCTTTAGAAAGTTTACAGACTTTTTTTCCTTTTCTTTAAAGCTTTTGAAGAAATTAAAAGAAATGAGAAGGAGGGGATTTGATGGTTTATATAATCTCGTTTTTCTATTTTTATTAATTTTTTCTCAAAGATGCAATAAAATGACACTTGTCCAAAATCATTACATTTGTTAAAACACTTATCATATGAGTAACACTTATATTATTTCTTGTTACATGCTTAACACTTGTATTTCACATAGATTAAAGAATTTTGAATAAATTTATATCATATTTCCCTATTTCATAAATACACTTCCTATATATTTGTATATACAAATTTAAAGAAGAGATGTGTTAAAATAAATTTCACATTAAATAAATTACATATTTACTATTTTAAATGCAAATTATTTTTCTAAGACATCTTATTTAATTTTAAATTCAAATTCAAATTTGAATTTGAATTATAATCCATATATATATGTATAAATCAATACTTATTTTATTTGTTGTTGAAATTAATTCCAAATTAAATTCTAGAATTCAAATTCAAGTTTAAATTCAAATTCAAATCTACTCATATATATATACACACACTCATATAATTTAAATTCAAATAATTTAAAAAAAAATATATTTTTGAATTATTAAATTCAAATGCAATTTTACAATCATATTTGTATATAAATAAATCAAAACTTATTTTATTTATTTTGAAAATTCTAGTTAATTCCACAGTTTATTCTAAAATTCACATTAATAACTAAATTTTAAATTGATAAAATTTTGGGGATGTTATAGATTCCCCCTCGTCCTCGAAATTTGAAAGAGGGAGAGAAACAAAGAAAGAATATACGAATACAGAAAAAGATAGAAAATGGCTTACCAGATTAAGATGGGATATCCACTCTACAATCGGATAGGACTTTTGCATGCTATCCTCTGTTTCCTAAATATAGTCATTTGAATCACCGCTGCACTACACTTTAACTAGTTTCAAAATTTTATACCTTAATTGCTTTTCATCATGATCTATTATCTTTATCGGCTCTCTCTTTACTGCTAGATTTGGTGTGATCTCCCAATCCTGCTGAGCAGCCTCTTCAATAATACAATTCGGATCGTGCATACATTTCTGAAGATATGAAACGTGAAACACATCGTGTACGCCAGATAACCAGTTGGGTAGTTGCACTCAGAAAGCTAAAGGACCGATCCTTTCCAATATAGGAAAAGGACCAATATAATGCAGTGCCAGCTTTATAGTTTTTTTCCCAAATCTCAACACACCCCGCATTCGAGAAACTTTGAGGAACATAAAATCTCCAACTTGGAATTCTAAATCTCTTCTTCTATGGTCATGATAAGTTTTCTGACGATTTTGAGCTGTTTTCAACTTTTTTTGAATAAAATCAACTTTTTCAATGGCCTCCTTAATCATATCTGGTCCAAGGATGAGTCTATCACCTGACTCGATCCAACATGCAGGTGATCAACATGGACGACCATATAAAGCCTCGAAAGGAACCATTTCGATACTGGCCTGATAACTATTATTATATGAAAATTCAAACAGCTGCAAATGGTCCTCCCAAGAGCCACCAAAGTCAAGAATATAAGCACGCAAAAGGTCTTCTAATATTCAATTAATCCTTTCAGTCTGCCCATTATACCACGGGTGATAAGCAGTGCTGAAGTTCAGTTTGGTTCCCAATGCAGCTTGAAATGCCTCCCAAAATCTACTGGTGAAGATCGGATCGGATCACTCACTATACTGCTGGGTATACCGTGGAGACAGACAATTTCTTTGACATACAATTCAGCCAAACTTGCTGCTGTCCGAGTAGATTTCACTTGAATGAAATGGGTTGTCTTAGTCAAACGATCCACAATAACCCTAATTGCTTCATTCCCCTTTCGAATGCAGGGCAACCCATCTATGGAATCCATAGATACTTGATCCCACTTCCATTTTGGCACTTCCAATGGTTGGAGTAAACACGCTACTTTCTTTTGATCACTTTTAATTTGCTGGCAGGTGGACAACGACTCACATGTTAACGCTAAAATTTGAACGCTAACACCCCGGTGTATAAAGTGTAGTTGTGAAAGCACCACCCGATGATTCGGGAACAGAGTATAAGCAGAAAATCACAGAAAAAGCATTGAATAACAATGATTTTATGGTGGTTCGGCTCAAGGCAAGCCTACGTCCACTTTACTTCTCTTTATTGCAAAATCGATTACAACTTTACAACAATCTTCAATTACAATTATGACGAGACAAACAACTAGAACTTTGGAAGAGAAGAATTCTTCGAATCCATGTAGATTGCGTTAGATTTTCCCTTGAAGTTAGTTGAGATGCCTTTCGAACTTGAAGTGTCGGGTGAGTTGAGAATTCAGCAGAGTATTGGCGCTTGAAGTGATTGGTCTAAAAGTCCCTTGAATGTTGGAGGTGGTCGCATATTTATAGGGGTTTCTGGTGTCAAGTTGTAGGTAGTGGCCGAGATAAGCTAGGACGTAAGCTGTTGCCGAGATAAGCTAGGTCGTAGGTCGCTGCTCCTCACCTATGCACGGCCTATGGTTTAAATGGGAGGCGCATATTCTTCTGGCCCCAAATCCTAAGTCCCAAGTCGCTGCCGAGTTATCGTGACGCGCATTGAACTGCTGCACTACTTCCCCCTTCATATCCTTAGGTCGGTCATGACTTATCATGAGCCGTAAGCCGGCCACGACTCAGGTGTGGACCAACTTATTCTTAACAGCTAGGTCGGCAAACAACTTGAGTAGTTAGATCGAAAAACGTGTTAGGTCGGTAGACCTTTATAAGTCCTAGGTCGGAATCTCCTTGAACCTTAAGTCGTCATCATTTCAAGACGTTAGGTCGGAACTTTCTTTAAGGCATTAGGTCGGCATGCTTCTCAAGGCCCTTAGGTCGGTATCCCTCTTAGGTCTCATGCAGTTAGGTCGGTCTTCCATGTTAAGATACTAGGTCGGCATCCCTTCGTGTCTTGGGCCGGCATCCTTTGTTAAGTCGGCAGAGTGTTAGGTCGTTTATTATCTTGGATCGGTGAGCCACGGCCGAGGCGGGGTTAACATTTGCCCCTCGAAGCATGCGCCTAATGGTTAGGTCGTATGCTTCGATACTCTTTAACCCGTTCCTTTTTTAGATCGGTAGGTCGTAAACGACCTAACAGTTAGATGGCCTAAGTCACTTCAGTCTCTACCACAGCAAGATATAAGTCGTCCATTTTCTTCTTTCTCTTTAGTACTTACTCCCTTGTTCGATTCCTCCATTAAAATTTTCTCAAGCTCCTAAAGGCGATCTCATTCCAATCGATCACTGGTAATCTCTGCTATTCATCGCGTAAGTGGTCCTGCTCTCTTCTCGATCATAGATTACTGTTAGTCCATGAATTCCGCCACTCGAACTCGAACTGCCTCCTTGTTCAATGCTTCATCATGAATCCTGTTACGTTTATAGTTGATGAGGCTTAGGTTGCTCGATTTTGGCTTCAGATGACAGTTGAGACGATGAAGATGGTTTACCACCCCAGGCCCAATGATTTCTGATGGCAGGGCAATGGATTTGTGACAACTTTAAGCTTTTTATTGGGCGATCCGATGGCTTGAATGAAATGAAGGCTGCTGTTGATGGAACAGCTATTGGGTTAGCGGGTCGATGGAGTGTGATGTTGGTTCGGGAGCGAGTTAGTGAATTTGGGTGGCTTAGCCTTTGGCCGACCTGGCTTTTAGTGACCTTAAGTCGTGGCTGAGATAATGCTTGAAGGAAACTTGCCGATTTAAACCCTAAGGCCTGAATCGTGACCGAGTTAATATTTGGAGAAGTTCCTGCCTTTTGAATCGGAGCTTACTTTCTTATCTCTCCCTTGCGACCTAGAGGATTGGGTTGCCAAATTAAACTTCTTAGACCCTGACCCGCTACCGACCTAGCCTTATCTCGCGAAAGACTTTTAAATCGTAGCCGACTTAATACTTAAGCTTTGGATGTGTTGACATTTAGGAGCATAGACCCACTTTGAGTATTTGACTTGAACTGCCGAACTAAGTTGTCTGAGTTTTGAACTGCCCCAACTCTAAACTTGTTTGAATCTCATTGTATTATTTCACAGACCGCATTAACTTATAAGCTGACAACCTGCTGAAAATAACAAACAAAGAAAACCAAGGCGAAAATACTGCCATTGACTGCCCACATCAAATGACAGATTAGTAGAGACAAGACAAGCAACTTAAATATATTGCATGAAATGCTTGTGAATCAATCAACTAAAGTTAAACATTAATGCAAAGTATCAACAATTTGAATTGATTTGTCTGCATCAACATTATACTTGCATATTTAGGCTTAAAACAATAGTCCCTGGATTTCATAACTAACAAATGCTTGCTATTTTTCATTCCAGTTATATTTGTTTATTGCTTTGTTAATTTTACACAACACCTCACACATTTTAGGAAACGTACACCTTGATGTTTGAATACCCAGTTATTTATGTAGAATGACTTCCCATCAAGAAGAAATGGCAGCTCAAGCGGAAGAAACTTTTCCGGTAGCTCTACCTATAGAGAACCCTCCAGAGAGAACTCCAACCATTCTAACCCCGAGAGCATTTACTCAGCTGCGCACTCAATTTGGTTTTACCGAGAGTGATGTCCTGCTCCCTGGGCCAAGCGATACTGCTGACAATCCTCCCCGTGGCTTTATTGCAATCAATCGTCAAATGTGTTTAAGCGGAGCGATCCCTCCTTTTAATGACTTTCTCCGAATTCTTCTCCTTCGGTTGTCAATCTCTCCGTCCCAACTTCATCCTAATGGTTATGCCATCTTGATGGGGTTGTGCGTTTTGTTCAGAAGAACTTTTGATCGCTTACCAAGTTTTGAAGAAATCCGTTACTTATGCTCGTTTGCAAAGAGTAGAGATCATCCTTCCCTTATAATTGTGAGGAGTGCTAGAAACCGCAAACTTATTTCCGACCTTACCGAAAGCGTTCATGGATTTCTGAACCAATTTTTCTTTGCTCGCTGCCCCCCAGGGTTTTATGCCGATTGGAGAGTAGGAAGTAAGATTACTTGTCTCCATTTTTAAAATTTCTCAAGATCCGAATTACCAATTGCTAATTTCATTCTTTTCTCTTTTCAGCACTTCCTCTTCCCTCTAGAGATCCGGTCCATAAGCAGACTTTTGATAGATTGAGTGTCGTGGACGTAGCAGAGAGAAGCATCAAGTTTTTGTTGGGGGATGAATTATTGCACCAATACGGGCTTTTGCATACTTCTCGTTCTACACATCCTCATGAAATCCCAGACTCCCCGGCTAGAGCATTGGATGCCCCAGTTTCTACAGATACATCCAAACCAAAAGGACCTGCTCCCGAGGCTTTGCTAGTGAAATGTTCCACTTCTGTTGATGTTGCGGGGCATCTGACGAACTTGCCCCGGTTATCGAGGAAGAGGAGCCTCAGGGATCTCCCCGACGTTCACAGAAATCCGGCGAAGAAGCCGAGAAAACTAGCCTTGCCAAGCAAAGCAGGGATGATACTTTCGAAGGGCTGAGCGACCTCTTTGCCACCTCGCAAGAAATCTTTAAAGATGATCCTATCACTACCGGGGTTTCTTCTTCAGTAGTCGAAGCAACTTCCATCCTGCAACAGACTCCGTCAACTCAAGAGTTGACGCTAACTATTACACCCACAACCACTCCTCAATTAAAGAGTGGTTCGTAGTTTGATGCGCGTAGTTTGCACATCACACACACTTAGAATTTTTTCGGCACTTTTATGTTTCTCACTTTTTGTACTTCGAAGAATTCTAAGATTTAGCTCTTTTTTATTTCAGATCCTCTGATAGGGCGCAGCGGATCTTATTATGATGATTTCCAGCGCTACGGGAGGCGTAGCCAGTATGATTACAGGCGTTACCTTCCCTCTTACAGAGAATCTGATGAAGAGAGAGCCGCTCGAAAGGCTCAAGAAAAGAGGGCTCAAGAGGAGCGCTATGAAAGAAGAGAGAGGGAAGAGTGTCACGATTCTTCACAGAGAGGTGACGATTCCCATAAAAGAAAAACCCATGATGACAGAGGAAAAAGTCATGTGGTTGAAGATTCAAGCAAGCGATCCCGACATGGTGAGAAGCACACCACTACAACTCCTGAAAAGGTTACTGCCCCTGCCTCGCTTGATATTCCTTCCGGCTCTCCCACTCTCGGGAAGTCAGACATCCAAACTATAATTAGCAGACCCAAATTCCAAGTTGGACCGGGTCCTGCCACTTTGCAAAGTCGGTTTCCTCAGTGGTGTCTGAAGGGAGTAAGGTTTGACCTTGACTTGGTCCCCATTGACAAGTCTGCCATGTTACGAAACCTTGACGCCGTCAAGCTTGATATTGAGAGGATGTCGAACTGGCAGAAACTTGTTGACGAGCTTCAGAGGGTTAATCGTGCAAACATAGAGGCCATGCTCACCATGGAAGATGATAAAGCCGAATGGCAAAAGGTGCTTGAGCAACATGACACCGAGATGAGAAGCATTGCTTCTTACAATAAGGAGCTTGAAGCAAAAGTTGAAGAACTGAAACAAGAGCTTGCTGCTTCCTCTACTTCTTATTCTCAAAAAGAAGAAGTGCTCCTAAAACAAGTGAGAGATGCTCATGCTAGCCAAAGGGATGCCGAAGACAGGCTCGAAGTGCAGAAAAGAATTAGCGGGGGCTATGTCGCTGACATTGAAGAGCTTCGGAAGAAGAATAACTCCCAAGAGGCGGAGATCCAAATGCTTAAGCTTCAACTTTCTAAAGTTGAAATGGAGCGTGATGAGGCCGTTGCCGGCAAAATTGCAGCTGAAGAATCTCACGAGGCAACGAGGGCCAACATCAGCTCAACATTATTTGATTTCTATCTGCATAGCATCTTGGGGAGCGGTAGCCTCGCCTTTCTAGGCCCCAAGTATGAAATTACACTAGCTGAAGTTTGGGAGGCAGCACTCGATATGCTCGGTGGTAAAGGCGCTGGCTACGCTGAGTCAGCTCTTGAAGAGCATTATCTTGATGATGATGCTCGCGCCGCTCTTGCCAAGGGGAGAGAACAGCTTGCAAAATTAAGGGCCGAAACAGCGGCAGGAGAATATTCAGGAAAAATCACCTCAACTACTCCAATTCAACCTTTTCCTTCAGCCGAAATTGACATTATCGGTTCTAGTTCTCATTCCCCATCTCCTACTAAAGTCACCACTGATATTACAAGCATACAAGGTGGAGATGAGGGCGGCGAGAGTGCCGAGGCACAGGCTTATGAAGTTGACGTCAGGGAACCGACTTCTGCAGGTAACCCTACTGACAATCTTGCCCAAGTAGACTGCTCATCTGTTTCTTATGAACTTGATGGGCTTTTTGACTACTTCTTGAATCTCAGCGAACCTTTATCTCCGCTTTTTGCTGACTTAAACTTTTTTCCTTCTGCAGAGAAAACGTCGGGCATTGTTCAGGCTTCTCCTCCTCCAATTATCCCTTCCCCGCCTCTTAAGGTCACTCCTCCTTCTGCTTTGCAACCCGGGTCACAAGAGGAGCAAATAGAAGCTCTTCACGGCTTAGATGATCCCGTTGCTTCTCAAGATCCGAAAGGAGAAGAAACTGAAGGAAGTGAGAGGACTCCAGAACCAACTGGCTCCGACGCTGAACCGTTATCCAAACTTCTTTCTCCAGGGAGTGGGTCTTCCTCCAAGAAGAGAGGAAAGCAGGGAGTTTCCAAGAAGAAGAATAAGAAGGGATCTTTAACTGGCGAAGGGGAGACGGAAGAAAGTCCGATCGAGCCCCTTTCTCCTCCATCCCCTACCCTTACAAGCCGGCCTAAAAAGTTGGTCATTCGGCCAGGTGCGGGCTCAAAAGGTGGGCGGATGGCTTTCATATCGTTTTTTTGCCTTTTTTGCATGCAATGACCGGAAATTGTGCGGGTACCGGCCCCCCGCTTTTCTTTTGTTGTTTTTTTTACTTTGGAACCTGTACCTGTATATAAAGTAGTGTTGAATAAAATGATTCTTTTTCTTTGTACAAACTTCTGTCTATATCTGAGAATGCATTTACTATTCATTTTTGTACAAGTTTCTTTGTATGATATTGCAGTGAGCTTGTGGTATACATTGTTCGAGCGCAATTTTACCGATGTAGTTATGCCATGCGGCCCCTATACCATAAGCCCATTGTAATATTTTATTTTATGAGGAACTTGTGCTTTTATTTTTTAGAGAATAATTATTCCACATTTGGAGGAATATGATTTCATTAAAAAATAGAGCACAAATAAGTTTCTACGCTTCAACTTTCGAAGATATCACTCTTTATTTTGTGCATATACACATTTTATTGAATGAAATCTTCTATGTGGTAAAGCGGGTATTTTTAAGGTACTTCAACTTCTTTTTGAGGAAGAGAATTTTCTAGAACAAGTAATTCACTCTCCCTTTGAAAGTTGAAGTGTGTTTTTAATAAGGATTTTTTTTTAAAAAAACTTGCCACAGTAAAGGGCTTCTTGATTTTTATTTCTTTGAAAAGTTGCACCTCTAAGGAAGACTTTTTCACGTTTCAACACTTGGAAGTTTTACTTCAATCTTGGTGAAACGTGTGCCTCCGAAGAGGTCTTTCTGCTTGATTTTGCCTCCGGGAGGAGGTCTTTTCATTTATGCCTCTGGGAAGAGGTCTTTCTGTCTTATTGTGCCTTTGGGAAGAGGTCTTTCTATTTCTGCCCCTTGGGAGAGGCTCTCTCTCTCTTTTTTTTTTTAGCATTTCATCTTTGGTGAAGTGAAACTTCGAAGAGCGGCTGTTGCACTTCAACTCCTGGCGAAATGGGCCTTCGAAGAGGGCTTTTATTTTGTTTTACATTTCAACTCTGGTGAAGTGAAACTCCGAAGAGCGGTTGTTACACTTCAACTCCTGGTGAAATGGGCCTCCGAAGAGGGCTTTTATTTTGTTTTACATTTCAACTCCGGTGAAGTGAAACTCCGAAGAGCGGTTGTTACACTTCAACTCCTGGTGAAATGGGCCTCCGAAGAGGGCTTTCATTTTTTTTTACATTTCAACTCCAGTGAAGTGAAACTCCGAAGAGCGGTTGTTACACTTCAACTCCTGGTGAAATGGGCCTCCGAAGAGGGCTTTTATTTTGTTTTACATTTCAACTCCGGTGAAGTGAAACTCCGAAGAGCGGTTGTTACACTTCAACTCCTGGTGAAATGGGCCTCCGAAGAGGGCTTTCATTTTTTTTTTTACATTTCAACTCCGGTGAAGTGAAACTCCGAAGAGCGGTTGTTACACTTCAACTCCTGGTGAAATGGGCCTCCGAAGATTGCCTGGAAGTTACTCTCTCAAGGTTGGAGGGTCATGACTCCTCCAATCTTTTTTGGTTGAGTAGAGAACTTTCTTTTTTGTGGCATATGCTTCGTTAGAGGTCTTTATCCTCCGAAGAGTTGTGCCTCCGGAGAGGACTTGTGCCTCCGAAGAGGGCTTTAGTTGTTCCTTGTCCACTTGCTTATGCCTTTTCAGTGATCCTCTATTTTTTTTTTCTTTTCAAGCTTGCACTCCCTTCTCTTACAAGTAGTTTGTTTAATCCAAAGAAGTGTACTTCATTGCTAGGCCAGTTCACGAGAACGGACATAAGCTTCTTAATCGGATGTTTGTTTGTTCAAACTTCTCAATTTATTAGCTAAAGCCCGTTTTCGGCGAAATCATTGACCGTTCAATTGAAGCACTTCTTATCTAGGATTTAAGCTCGGGAATTTTGTGACTTGGAATTTGTTTGTTGAATGATAAGAAGAATCACTTGGTCTTGTAATGTGCAAGTTTCGTTTTCGTTGCCTGCAAAAATTTAAATCGACATTTCAGTAATACATTTAATGTACTTTTCATATCGAAAATAAAGCAAACATGTAATAATAATAAGGAACACAAGATTTATAGTGGTTCGGTCAAGAATTTGGGCCTACATCCACTTTATAGTCTTTCATTATTCACTTGCATCGGTTTTACAATCGCTTTCAATTATAGAAATCATACATTCATAATTCTTTTTACAATATTTCGACAAAGCTATCAAGTAAAGTATGGACGCAAGTGATTGCTGTTCCAAGCTCTTGGAATTTGATCTCCTTCGACAGTAGTTAGTTTGAATGTGCCGTCAAGAAGCTTCTGACCTATGACATATGGTCCTTCCCAATTTGGCCCAAACACACCTGTCGCTGTCATAATTCTCTTTAGGACTAGATCTCCAATTTCAAAGCTGCGCTGGCGAACTTTGGAATTGAAATGTCTGGCTATCCTTTGCTGATGAGATGCGATTCTGAGCTCAGCCTCTTCTCTTTTTTCATCAAGGAGATCTAGTGCCTCAAGCTGTAGTTTTTCATTCTCCGCCTGATTGAAATGGATTCTTCTATGTGAAGGGACCCTGCTTCTACCGGAATCATTGCCTCTGATCCGTATGCCAATGAAAACGGAGTATGCCCAGTCGTAGTTTTGTGGGTAGTTCTGTATGCCCATAGTGCTAGTGGTAGCTTATCGACCCAACCACCTTTCGCTCTTTCAAGCTGCTTCTTGATGGTTGACTTGATAATTTTATTTACTGCTTCCACCTGCCCGTTTGCCTGCGGATGAGCTACTGCTGAGAAGCTTTTTCGGATTTTGAATCGTTTGCAAAAATCTTGGAATTCTTCACTTTCGAACTGAGTACCATTGTCTGTAATTATTTTTTGAGGCACACCATATCTGCAAATGATACTTTTAGTCACAAAACTTATCATCTTTTTTGAGGTGATAGTAGCCAGTGGTTCAGCTTCTGCCCACTTAGTAAAATAATCTACAGCAACAATGGCATATTTAATTCCGGATTTGGCAGTTGGTAACGGTCCTACAAGGCCTATCCCCCATATTGCAAACGACCATGGACTGACCATCTGTGAGTTCAGTGGAAGGAGCTCTAGGAATTTTGGCGAATCTTTGGCATCTGACACATTTTCTGGAATAGTCTGCTACATCTCGATTAATTTCTGGCCAAAAATATCTGTATCGGAGAATCTTTTTCGCTAAAGTTTGACCACCTAAATGATCACCACATTCTCCCCTATGCACCTCAGCTAGGATTGTTTTGGACTCTTCCCTGGATACACATCGAAGTAACAGCATTGAGAATCCCCGTCTGTATAACTGGCCATCCTGGACTATATAGCGAGCGGCTTTCCTCAGTAGCTTCTTTCGTTCTTTTGAATTTTCCGGTAAAGAGCCATTGAGCAGATATTCTGTTATTGGAGTCATCTATGATTCTTGCTCTTGAGACACGCTCATGATCCAATCAATATCCATCTCATCAATGCTCGGAGTCGACAGGACCTCCACTGGAGTTAACCCCAGAAATTGAGCTTCTCATGTGCTAGAGTACTTTGCGAGAGAATCTGCTTTCATGTTTTCTTCTCGAGGAATATGACTTATCATGTAATGATCGAAATCACCCAGGAGTTCCCAAGCCTTTGACAAGTAGGCGGGCAGATTTCCCCCTTTCGCTTGGAATTCCTTCTTGACTTGGCATACAATAAGCTGAGAATCACTGAAGATCTGTAATGCTTGGATGTTTAGTTCTTTAGCAATCCTTAAGCCAGCGATAAGGGCTTCGTACTCTGCTTCATTGTTTGTTGAAGGAAATTCCAATCTTAGTGCATAGCATAATGATCGACCTTCAGGGGTCTCAAGT
The DNA here is from genome assembly GCA_030765085.1 of Allium cepa. NCBI lineage: Eukaryota > Viridiplantae > Streptophyta > Magnoliopsida > Asparagales > Amaryllidaceae > Allium > Allium cepa. The sequence goes on along the minus strand of CM060931.1, from coordinate 742,894,353 downwards.
ATAACTCCGGCTCCAGAACAATAGTCGTTTCTCGCGCCATCGACATATAACTTCCATTGGATTGGGGAATCGTCGATCGTTTCCTTCTCAATGTTACCCTTATCTGTGAATTCTGCGATGAAATCCGCTAAAGCTTGTCCGTTGATTGCTTTTCGGGGATGATAAGTGATGTCATATTGACTGAGTTCAATATTCCACTTTAGAAGACGACCCGAAGTCTCAGGGCGAAACAGGACTTGCTTTAAAGGTTGATCAGTGAGGACTCTGATAGGATGAGCTTGGAAATATTGCCTCAACTTCCTGGATGCAATCAGTAGGCAATAGGCGAGTTTTTCCAACTTAGAGTAATTCATCTCTGCCCCAGTGAGTCTTTTGCTGATATAGTAAACTGGATGTTGAATCCTCTTGTCTTCTCGTTTCAACGCTGCACTTAAAGCATGAGATGATACTGCCAAGTATATAAGAAGATCCTCGCCATCGCCAGGCCTAGAAAGTATTGGAGGCGTTTCCATATGGCGAATCAATTCATCAAAGGCTTTTTGGCATTCGGGAGTCCAATCGAAGTTTTTCTTTCCTTTCTTTAGGGCGTCAAAGAATGGGACGCATTTATCTGTGGCTTTGGAAATGAACCAACTCAAGGCGGCAACTTTTCCATTGAGACTTTGCAATTCCTTCTTCGTTCTAGGAGCTTTGACTTCCTTTAAGGCGGTAATTTGAGCTAGACTAGCCTCAATGCCCCTAGCGCTCACGATGAAACCTAAAAACTTTCCGGATTCCACTCCAAATGAACATTTTAAAGGGTTGAGCTTCATTCCGTACTTTCGGAGGACTGCGAACATGTCTGCTAAGTGTTCTATGTGATCCACTGCTTTCTTAGACTTTACTAACATGTCATCGATGTAGACTTCCATAGTCTTGCCCAATTGCGGTTTGAACATAGCATTAACAAGTCTTTGGTATGTTGCCCCTGCATTCTTTAGCCCGAAGGGCATAACTCTGTAGCAGTAAAGACCAACGTCGGTGATAAAGCTCGTGTCCTCCTGATCTGGCTCATGCATCATGATCTGGTTATATCCAGAGTAGGCATCCATAAAAGATAACAATTCGTGTCCCGCTGTTCCGTCTACCAGTTGATCGATCCTGGGTAATGGGAAGCAGTCTTTGGGGCAGGCCTTGTTTAGATCTGAAAAATCGATGCACACTCTCCATTTTCCGTTGGCTTTCTTAACCAGCACTGGATTTGAAACCCAATTCGGATAGGTAGATTCTTTGATAAAGTTATTCTCCATGAGCCGATCAACTTCTTCTTTTAACGCTGCTGACCTTTCTGGACCCTGAGTTCTCCTTTTCTGCTTCACAGGTGTAAATTTTGGATCAATATTCAGGGCGTGTACTGCAACTTCTGGGGATATTCCGCACATATCGTCATGAGTCCAAGCAAAAACATCCAAATTTGCCTTTAAAAAAGATATTAAGATATTCTGAATTGACACATTAAGTTGTGAACCCACATTCAACACCTTGTTTGGGTCCTTTGGGTCAACAGGCACTGGTATTGTCGTTTCCACTGGTACCACTCTATTCTCCCCTGCACTGGTTTTTCTAGGATCCATCTCTTTCCGTGCTCCGCTGTGCTCGCCAGTGCAGGGTCCGCCCTGTAATTGCTACAAGGCTGGTTCTTTGATGCGAACTGGGGTTGCCACATCCTTTCCCATTTCTCTTTTCCTTGTTTCTCGTAGCTCTGTCAGATAACACTCCCGCCCAGCATTCTGATCCCCTTTTATAACTCCCACTCCATTATCTGTGGGAAATTTAATGGTGAGGCACCATGGGGCCAGAACAGCTTTGAATGCTGCGAGAGTTGGACGGCCAAGGAAAGCATTATAAGTAGAAAATTCGTCGACAATCACAAAAGTTTGCTTGCGGACCACTTTCCTTTCTCCCCCTCCAAGTTCTACAAGCAAATCAACGGTTCCTATCGGCTGTTTTGGCTCCCCAGTGAAGCCAGCGATTTTCTGCGATGATGCTTGCACATCAGCCATAGGGATCTTCATTTGGTCGAATGTTTTCTTGAAGAGGATATTGCAGGATGCACCACAATCAATGAGAACTCTTCTGACAATAGCTGGCCCGATACCAGCTGAGATGACTAAGCGATCCAAGGTAGGAGCTTCAATACCTGTGGAATCCCTGGCTCTGAACACAATATCATCATTAAAAGTTCTTTGTTGCTTCAGGGGCGTAGCACCTTCCAAAACAAATACATCTTCCTCGGTCGGTACATACTTCAAAGCTCGGGTATACCTTTCTATCTCACCCCAGCTCCTGCCTGCTGGGTGAGGTCCTCCCGTAATGACATTGATAACAGGCCTTCCGGATTAATGCCCTGCAGTCTTCTCACCTGTCCGGGGTTGATAAGCAGGAGCTCGTTGCCCCTGACTAGACGAAGCAGGATTGTTGCTATTCTTTTCCACAAATTGCTGCAGCTTGTTTTCCCTTATCAATTCTTCAATCAAAATTTTCAATTGGCGGCATTCATCAGTATCATGACCGGGTTGATTATGGAAGCGGCAAAACTTTCCGCTTTGTACAGCTTTTTTCCCGGTTCTCAGAATGGGAGGTTTAGGATAATCAAAAGAATCTTTAGTGGCAAGGCAAATACGCTCCGGCGTATCTGATAAAGGGGTATATTCCGATGGCTTGAAGGAACGAGGCTTCTTCAGATTTTTCTGTTTCTTCCCATCATTATTTTCCCTTTTCTTTCCTACAGATTCACTCTTGCGTGGAGCAACAATGTTATCTTCAACTTTTTCCAATGCTGCCTTTACCGGTACAGGACGGCTTTCCAGGCGTATGAACTCATCTGCTTTCTTGTAGAATTTTTCAAGGGAATTTGGTTCCTTCATGTTAAGCCATTTTCCAAATTCGCTCGACTTGTCGATGGCCCTCATTAGATAGGTCAAGATCATCCGTGGTTCTGCATTGTCTACCTCGGCCAGCGCTATATTAAAGCGATTCAAGAAAGATTTGATAGTTTCCCCTGGATTCTGTTCTAAACTTGACAACGACATGATATCTTTGGCTTTTGAAGCGTATAGTCTGAACTGCTCCATGAATTTCCGGGTTAGGTCAGAAAACTGATCTATAGATCGAATTGGCAGCTTGGTGAACCAAAGCAGAGCTACACCTTCCAAATATACAGGAAAATATGACACTTTATTTCATCAGAAGCCCTGGCACCTGTCATGTGCCAATCATACTTATACAAGAATTCGTTCGGATCACTTGTTCCTTTGTAAGCTGGGATAGTTGGAGGGACGAACTTCGTTGGGAACTCAGCCTTTAAGATCCTTTCGGTAAACGGGGTTTTACTTGGAGCGAAACCCCATTCCTTCTCGTCTTCATTCCTTTGCATGCTTTCTTTCATGATTTGTCGAACCATTTCAGAAAGATACCCCTCATCATTTCGAGCTTTAGATCCACCAACTTCAGGAAATGTCCGCTCAAAGGGGCTGGTAGCCCTCTCAGGAATGTTTCTTTCTTCATCCTCATGAATGTTGCCAGCAAAGTTCCTTTCATTACCCGTTGGTTGACGGTTTACCCCAAGCAAGTCATTCAACTTATTCAAAATTAGGGCATTTTGGGCATTCTGAGCTTCCAATTGTGCCCTTTGGGCATTTATCTGCTGGTTCAGCCCTAAGATTACAGCATCCAACTCCGCTTTTGTAACCCCAACAGGTGGAGTGGCTTGATTAGGTACTGGGGAAGCGGAGGTTCCCTCTTTAACATTTCCAGATCTAACAGATCTACTCTTTCTCCCCGGAGCCATGATTTCAGATAAACTTCTAGTCTTCAGAGAGGTTACTTCAACAAACTTTCGTGGAGCAATGATGATAATTGTCCTGAGTTCAACCTCTCAGTGAAAGCACCAAAAATGTTAACGCTAAAATTTGAACGCTAACACCCCGGTGTATAAAGTGTAGTTGTGAAAGCACCACCCGATGATTCGGGAACAGAGTATAAGCAGAAAATCACAGAAAAAGCGGTGAATAACAACGATTTTATAGTGGTTCGGCTCAAGGCAAGCCTACGTCCACTTTACTTCTCTTTATTTCTAAATCGATTACAACTTTACAACAATCTTCAATTACAATTATGACGAGACAAACAACTAGAACTTTGGAAGAGAAGAATTCTTCGAATCCATGTAGATTGCGTTAGATTTTCCCTTGAAGTTAGTTGAGATGCCTTTCGAACTTGAAGTGTCGGGTGAGTTGAGAATTCAGCAGAGTATTGGCGCTTGAAGTGATTGGTCTAAAAGTCCCTTGAATGTTGGAGGTGGTCGCGTATTTATAGGGGTTTCTGGTGTCAAGTTGTAGGTAGTGGCCGAGATAAGCTAGGTCGTAAGCCGTTGCCGAGATAAGCTAGGTCGTAGGTCGCTGCTCCTCACCTATGCACGACCTATGGTTTAAATGGGAGGCGCATATTCTTCTGGCCCCAAATCCTAAGTCCCAAGTCGCTGCCGAGTTATCATGACGCGCATTGAACTGCTGCACTACTTCCCCCTTCATATCCTTAGGTCGGTCACGACTTATCATGAGCCGTAAGCCGGCCACGACTCAGGTGTGGACCAACTTATTCTTAATAGCTAGGTCGGCAAACAACTTGAGTAGTTAGATCGGAAAACGTGTTAGGTCGGTAGACTTTATAAGTCCTAGGTCGGAATCTCCTTGAACCTTAAATCGGCATCATTTCAAGACGTTAGGTCGGAACTTTCTTTAAGGCATTAGGTCGGCATGCTTCTCAAGGCCCTTAGGTCGGTATCCCTCTTAGGTCTCATGCAGTTAGGTCAGTCTTCCATGTTAAGATACTAGGTCGGCATCCCTTCGTGTCTTGGGTCGGCATCCTTTGTTAAGTCGGCAGAGTGTTAGGTCGTTTATTATCTTGGATCGGTGAGCCACGGCCGAGGCGGGGTTAACATCACATATATAGATATATCCCTCTTCATTGTTTTCCACCAGAAAGTTCTTTTAATATCTCGATACATTTATTAACTCCTTGATGGATACTAAGTTTATAATTGTGACACTCGTCCAACACTTTCAATTCCGGGATGTCTGGAACACACATCTTGCCTTTCAATCTTATAACTCCATTATTATTGATTCCAAAACTAGAATCCTCACCACGACATATTCTTCTGCACATTTCTCGAAGAGACTTCTCTTCTATCTACTTACTAGTGATCTTTTAATGGAGAGTAGGAGTTACAACTAGATATGCAAGCACAACATGCCTTCTACTCAAAGCATCCGCTACTACATTGGCTTTTCCAGGTGTATATTGAATATCTAGGTCATAGGATGCCAGAAATTCTAACCAACGTTGTCGCCTTAGATTTAAATCCTTTTGCATGAAGAGATATTTCAGAGATTTGTGGCCGGTGAATAATTCGAATTTTTCACCTAAAACGAGGAGATCTTATTAAGTATAGTTATCAAGTTAAGTTAAACCTTTAAATCTTTTAGGAAAACTGAAAGGAATTTTACCTAAAAGGTAGTGTCACCAGATTTTTAAAGCGAAAATAACAGCTAAGAGTTCGAGATCATGGGTTGGGTAGTTTTTCTCATGCGGACGTAATTGTCTACTCACATAGGCAATTACCTTCCCATTCTGCATTAGTACAACACCCAATCCATGTCCACAAGCGTCAGTATAGACAAATAAACCATGGTTCCCGTCGATAATAGTGAGAACAGAAGCAGTAGTCAATCTCCTTTTTAACTCCTTGAAAGCTTCATCATAGTTCAGAGTCCAGTCAAAATGTGCATTTTTCATTGTTAGCTTAGTCAACGGACTAGATATCTTAGAGAAGTCTTGAACAAACTTCTGATAATATCCAGCTAAACCTAGAAAACTTCGAACCTCTTTCGGAGTTGTGGGTCGCTTCTAGTCTAAAGTCGAAGAAATCTTGCCCGGATCAATAGAGATTCCCTCTTCATTAACAATGTGCCCGAGAAATCTGACTTCCTTAACCCAAAAATGGAATTTGGAAAATTTTGCAAATAAAATTTTCCTCTTTAATATTTCCAAAACAATCCTTAGATTCTCAGCATGCTCCTTTTTGGTTTTAGAGTAGTTAAGATATCATCAATAAACACAAGAAAAAATTTGTTCAATACTTCGCGGAATACACGGGTCATTAAGTCTACGAAGTATGCAGGAGCATTTGTTAGTCCGAAAGGCATGATAACCATACGTAGAAAATGTTTGGACCCTTAAAAGCGGTCAAGTGAACACAGTCTTCGGCAATTCGTAGCTGATGGAATCCTTGAGCTAGATCTATCTTTGAAAAGAAACGAGCGCCATGCAGTTGATCAAACAGATCATCAATTCTAGGTAAAGGAAATTTGTTTTTAAGCGTTAGTTTATTGAGATCGTGGTAGTCCACACATAATCTCAAAGATCCATTAAACATAGCGATGAATACCACAGCTGAACTGCATTCGGAAACACTAGGACGTATCAATCCTTTTTCTAGAAAATCAAAGGTTTTCTTAACTAATTCAATTCTTTCCCTTGGTGCCATCCTACGACTTGCATGAACGATAGGACGAGCATTTGGAACTAAGTCAATTCTGAATTCAATTTCTCTGTGTGGGGGTAAAGATTTAACCTCTTTGAACACATCTGGGAATTTCCGAACAATAGGTATGTACTCCAGATTAGGTTCGGGATATCCTAAAGTATACATTAGTTTATCTCTCTTAGGACTCGGATCTTTACAAGAGATTTCAATAAAATCCCCAAATTTGGTTTTGATCAAAATTGTTCGATTATTACAATCCAATTTGGCTTCGTATTTCGTTAGCCGGTCTATTTCGAGTAAGATTTCAAATTCATCAAAGTCGAGGATGAAAAGGTTGCTTGGAAATCCATAACAAGAATACAAGATAGGAACATCCCTACATCGTAGACAAAGATTTGCTAGACCACCAATCGGATTCTTTACGCAAATTGGCTCATCGACAAATTCAGGTTTTAGTTTTAATTCATCGACGGTTTGTTGTGAGATAAAGCTATGTATAGCACCCATGTCGAATAATACTCTAACAAATCTATCATAAATGAAAAGGTTACCTTCTAAAACTCCTTTTTCTTTAACCCCTTTGAAGTTAAGGGGTCATCTTTTATTGCGTAAATTTTTGCTACTTGTGCTTGCTTCTTTGTCGGGCAATTTTTAGCTTCACGACCTGGCTTGTGACAATAAAAGCATCCCTTAGTTCTTCGACTTGTCTTCACAGGCTGATATTCCTTTACTCATTTCTTTGGCTTCTTACAATCATTAATTGTCTTTCTCCTGATTACTCCTCTTTTCCTTGCCTTTGTCCGCCCTTCAGACTTCCTTTTCTTCCAATTTGAATTGTTTGAACTTCCCTTCACTTCCAAAACTTCCTGCATATCCAAGGTTGCATATCGATAACCCGTATCTATCAAGTCCGAAAAGGATTCTTTCACGTAAGCAGTCATCCTTTCATGGTATTTTTTATTGATTCCTTGAATGAATCTTTCATTCTTCTTTAAAGTTGTATTTACCAGCTCCGAACCAAAATGAGATAATTCATTGAATTTATTCAAATACTCCTCAAATGATAAACTTCCCTGCTTCAAATCAACGAATTCCTGGTACGTTCGGGAAATACCCGTAGACGGCATGTATCGCTGCCCAAACACCTCTTTGAATCGACTCCAAGTGAATTCATCTTCCGACTCATCCACAGTATCTGTTTCCCACCAAGCTAAAGCTTCCTCTTGGAGTTGCCAAGAAGCTATCAATTGCATTTGATCGTCTTCTAACTTCGAACCTTTGACAATCCTTTCACACTATCTAATCCAGGCTTAGGTTTTGACCACAGATTCCTTGTTGGTGAATGGCTTTCCATCAAGTCTAGAAAAACTTCTATATAGATCAGCCAAATTTAGCTGGGGTTGAGTAGGTATAGTTGTTGTTACAGGGACTTGACCAGTTGAAGTAGTATTTCACATCCCTTACCTCGTCCTCTTCGCCCGCTCATTCTCACTATCTGTAATTAGTAAGAAAACTTGATTTAGATATGCGGACGAGATATCTTAGGGAATATCAACATTTCAAAGAAATAGGCCACGAAAATTTAGGGTTTCGGTCTCTCGGTTTATACTCTTTCTAGGGTATACTTCACCCTATCTCTAATGAGCCACCTAATGTGTTATACTTCATAGCTAAAGTTCTTACTCAACATTTATCTCTGATACCACTTGTCATGACCCGAAATCTAGCGATTGAAAATCGACATCAAATACCTCACTTGTATTCGAATGCCGGAGATTCAAACGCTGAACTCCAGTTCGGATGGAGCTTATAACAACATTAGACGAATATGAACAGCTGAAACAAAATGAATATCATTAATCAACATCACATATACAACACCATCACAATATTTGATTACAACAATTTATTCCCATTATCAAAGTGATATACACAAGATACAATAACAGGATGAAAACACCATTGTTGAACAATAATAGTGACTCCAAATATTTCCAACAGACTTTGACTTTGATAAGATCTTCCAAAAACTCCAACACTTCAAAAGATTTGCAAGGCCAAAAGCTTCCAAAATCCGATAGGTTCCGACAAAACTCCTAATCCAAGCTAGCTCCCAAAAACATGGATAACCTGCTTCTATGCTGCCCGTGTGGAAATTATAGGCACCCAGAATTTAGGAAGGGAATAATAGACTCCGCGTCAGTCATGGAACTGGTATGAGCAAACAAAAACATTTGTTTGTACAAATCAATTTTTAAAAGAATTTCGATATGATTTTGGAAAATGTAACTACCATAGGACCTCTCGCCATACATAAAATGCAATCGCACAATTGGAGGAGATTTCTTCTTATAATAGTCAAATATGCTTGATACGAGAAAATTCTTTTGATGTTATTATTAGTTCATAGTGTAGAAAACATTTCGAAAGTATAATATTAATCTTAGCCAGAATACAACCATTATTGTATGGCTACTATAGCTACCATGTTTTATGGTAGGTTACCGCCACACTGCATGGTAGGTTATACAACTAAAACCGTATAGGGCTCGTATTGTTTCTTTGAATTTCCAACAAATGGTCAGGCTAAGGAACTTCCTTACAAAGTGGAACGCATTTGGAGGGACTCCCCCAAGAACCAAACTGGTTCCCTACCAACACATGTCCGGGTTATCTCTGTAACTAGGTAACACCTACAAGTAAGCCATCCCCGATCGTTACCGACCTCTATCCCGTGATTCACCAACAAATAGCAACAACCACACAGATAAATATTTGGGCTCCATACCACGATACTACCTCTTATCCAGAAGAAAATGGACATACCCTAGGTGTGTGACCTCTAAAAATCTTGCCGCAATATTCCTGTTTCGACCATTGCCAGGTTGTGAAGTTCGACGTAGTCTCATGCACAAAGCTACGCTTTTCACAAAAGCCATGCTTTGATCAACAAATGATCAGTAGCACTCAGCATGCCACATTGTAAAGTTGGGAGTATATCACTAATAAACAACAATTACATAACCTCTGAGCTCGTACGTCTCAAAGAAGGGTGTTAAGCTAAGAGAATAAATTCTCCGCCACCAACCAAAATCTATTTGAAAGAAATCAGCTTTATATCTTAAAGTGTAATGTCAGACATACAACCATACAAGTCCGTTATGGGTTCGAACGGAACCGAAGGCATTTCCAAAGAAGCCCTTAGAATCAGGACATCCATAATCCCGATCGCACTCCCCATCACATATAAAGATCTATATACCGGAGTAACTCAGTGCAGAGTCATTCGACGGGTTATCCTATCGTTCTCGAAGACACCTGGTCTTCACCACCGTCTTCAAATGCTTTTCATTTCATCGTATCACTATTCGAAATGGGTTATATGACACAAAGGTCCCATCTCGGCTAAGCCGAATAGTGAGCGCTAAATTTAAAAACACGTGGATATATCAATCATAAAGATTCACCATTAATATTCGATGTGGGTTTCGGATAACAAACTGAAATCCGACTCCTTGTCGCATCGAAATACAATTGTCATTTTACGGCTTAAGTTTTTTTTTACATTCACACAGAAACAAATCATAAATATCACAACTCAGCACGAAACAATTCACATCACAAAGTATCACAATCACATAATAGGGGTATCAATCAGCTCAAGGCACTTAAATAATAATCAATCATCTTACAATAAGATGAATTAACAGCATGATTATCATCAATTAATCACATAATTATTTTTCATTAATTAACTTTAACTAATGATGAATTATCCTTAATTTTAAATTAAATAATCCTTAATTATTAATTCATTAAGTATTAATTATTAGTTAATTAAATCTTTAATCACCTTCATTAATTAATTAATTATTCGTTAATTAATTACCTTAATTAATTAACCCTTAATCGTTAATTAATTATCCTTTAATTAATTATGAATTAATTACTAAGTAATTATAAATCATTAATTATTTTATCATCATTAACAATATAAATCAATTTACTTTTAAGTTAACAATTTAAACATTTGATTAACTTCTTAATTATTTTGTTAAGTTGTATTTAAATAGCTCTATTTAAAAATATATGTTTAAAACATCTTTAAACTTAATTAATTTCAAATAATTTATTTCAAAACCTTTAACTTCACATTCCACTTAACAAATAATCATCAATTAATAAAGAATGAATTTAGAAATCAATTTGACTTATATTTTTAAAATTTATAACTGGAAATGTTATTACCCGAGAACTACTTCGAGCATCCCTCCGGGCAACATACCTACCTGCTTCGAGTTCTTCTCAAAACCTATCAGTGTAAAAAAAAACTAAACTTAAAAATTTTGTTTAAGTACTTAACCCGGTGCACAGCATCAAAATACACGAGCCACAACATGAGCCAATAATTTGATAATCCGAAGACTACTTCGAGCCCTAAGGCCTTCTACCCAAAACATTTTCACTGATACGCTCAGTATCCCATGCACGTTGCACACCGTTTTGATTGCCTTTGGTCGACGCTACGACTATCGTCTAGTCGACAATTACCCCCTCGACCCTTCAAATCACCTAGAAACATAAACCCACGTCGAATTTGAAATCGTGCTTTCCTACCAAAGTGGAACCAAAAATGATCATCACAAAAATGCCTTGTTCTTCCACCTCTGGCCATCAGAGGTCACATGGCCGCTACCGAAGCTACGCAGATATCTAGCTCTTCGATTGGCCCTAGTGCGATCGATTTCGATCGTCTAAAGATGAAGCAGCGAAGCCAATTCCAACCATGAGTAAATATGGGTTTCAAACCCCAAGTCGATCTCGATTGCCCCCCACATCAAATTATAAAATCATCGAGTATTTTTTCGATGATTCCTAACATTGGAACGAGTTCCATCCTTTGTCATGCTATTTATCATTACCTTGATCATCAGAATTTAGTGAAAAAGACGATCCCGATCATCCCCATTTCTCTCAGGGATTACTTGATTAAAATTTATGATTCCACTTTTAAAAATCTTTGTTTTCGAATGCATTTCAGATAACATATTTGAAAACATAAATCATGATGGATGAAATTCCAGTGTATATTGGTTTTTCCTGTTCTTTCAAGTTTCCAAAGAAAGATTCAATCTAATTTACTTAAATTTAATTTTTTAAAACTTAATCAGGTTTAAACAAACAAAACTTATTTATATCCTAAGATCTAAAAATGATCAGAGAATAAGGATTAGATTTTTTTGAATAAATTTAACTTTTATAAATCTGGAAACAGGGATGCATGTCTGTCCTCATACATACACAGACGCAACTCTACATATATACACGGATTTAATTCACTTGCAAGCAGTTTTCCAATTCATTTCAGGCATGATTTCCAAACAACAGATAAAAAAAATCTGGATTTAACAATGGTTTAGTCACCTGTGAAGTTGGAAAAAACAGAGAAGGCTTGTGCTTTTTCTTGAATTTGAAATGAATGGGACTTTTTTTCCAAGTTTTGTTCTTTTTGAATTCACTGTTGTATTGTGATCATCCTTGCTTACTTTACTTTAATTGTTGAAGTTGAATCTTGGTTCCTTTGATTGCTCAAAATCTTTGAGTTTTGCTTAATTACTTGTTGCTTTGCTGTGTTGAGCTGTTTGATATTTTCCCTGATTCAGTAACTTGAATTTGATTTAGGTTTCAGATTTTCTTGTGTTTACTAGAGTTTGTTTTTAAATTTTCTGATTTGTTTTTTTCCACTTTTAGATTTTTTTTCCTGGCTTTATAAAGTTTACAGACTTTTTTCCTTTTCTTTAAAGCTTTTGAAGAAATTAAAAGAAATGAGAAGGAGGGGATTTGATAGTTTATATAATCTCATTTTTCTATTTTTATTAATTTTTCCTCAAAGATGAAATAAAATGACACTTATCCAAAATTATTACAATTGTTATAACACTTATCATATGAATAACACTTGTATTATTTCTTGTTACATTCTTAACACTTGTATTTCACATAGATTAAAGAATTTTAAATAAATTTTATATCATATTTTTCTTATTTTATAAATACATTTCCTATTTATGTGTATACACAAATTTAAAGAAGAGACGTGTTCAAACAAATTTCACATTCAATAAATTACATATTTATTATTTTAAAAGAAAATTATTTTTCCAAGACGTCTCATTAAATTGTAAATTCAATTTCAATTTCAAATTCAGATTTGAATTATAATCCATATATATATGTATAAATCAATACTTATTTTATTTGTTGTTGGAATTAATTCCGAATTAAATTTTAGAAATTCAAATTCAACTTTAAATTCAAATTCTAATTTATCCACATATATATATACTCATATAATTTAAATTCAATTAGTTTTAAAATATTTATATTTTTGAATTCTTAAATTCAAATGCAATTTTACAATCATATTTGTATATATATAAATTAACACTTATTTTATTTATTTTGAAAAATTCGAATTAATTCCATAGTTTATTCCAAAATTCACATTAATTACTAAATTTTAAATTGATAAAATTTTGGGGATGTTACAAAAGAGTTAATGCAAACAATGACTAATGTAGGTTAAATGTGAAAATACTCTTATTTTACTAGGTGATTATTTGTTAGGAAGGTTTGGTAGGGTTGCATTCACTGCATCGTCTGAAAATTATATTAAACGCTCGTTTAGTTCATAAAATAAAGAAATAACTACTTAAACCTGAAGTAACGCGTCTTACATCATTTAGTAAATCCTTGAAATCGATTGTTTGATACATAATCATAGAGTATAACCACAAGGTAAATAAATTCTGTGGTAAATGCTTTACAACTCAAAAATCCCTTCTACAGACTTTCGTACCATTTCTTCCCACTATCCACTATTTTCCTAAAATGTTGTTGGAGACTTAGATCACAGTTAGCTATATATTACCCTATCAACATTGCTCCTCGGTTTCTCTGGTCAACAATGCGATGTTACTTTCTAAACGGGAGGTGAAATTTATGAAATAAAAAGACCTTTAAATTATAGATTTATACATAGATATCAGCCATTATATGACCAATAAAATAGACTTTTAAATTAAGCTAAGTAGTCAATGTAAATTTCTAGCACAATATCTTAACAATTATGTACGCTACCGTATGCGAGGTCGAGATAAGTTTAGGTCTTATATAATGTGTAATGACCAGTAATTTTACCACTTTGAAAATGGAATATTTAATTTATTGAAATATTAAAATGTAAAATTTTCAAACTTAAACAATCAAGTTTTGTGTGATAAATAAGAATGGTAAACTTATTTTTGATATTGAATAAGGATTTTGGATTTCCGTCGTAAAACTGACAAAAGTCGGATTCCGATAAAGTAGGATAAATATTCGTGAAATTCGTTGAAAGGATAAATAATTCTTTGTATATATATAGTCGATATAAAAATCATTTAATAATAATAGTAATTCAATTTATAAAGGTTCGATATATATATAACTTGTTTTATAAAAGTTGACAAATTTCGTCACATACCGATAAGTCGATGCCGTACATTTACAAATAGATTTGGTATTATTTTATATTATTTTATAAGTCAAATATACTTGTTTTAATTATTTAAATATAATAAAAAATCAATTTTTAAGTTTGTTTTATATGAATAAATATTTTAACAAAAACGTCAAAATGTGACCGAAAAACGTTTTGTCGAAAATCAACGTTTTGTTCAAAATAAGTTGTCGCAACATCATCGCTCCTTTGTTAACATGTTTTAACATTATCGCACCTTTAATATAAACATGTTTACTTTTACTAAATATTATTAGAAAATACCTATAACATCATTAAGAAAAGCAAGTAAGTTTAAGAAAACTCCAATGTAAACCTCAAATCCAAATCATATCAAAATCTAACAAAATAATTAGGTTTCTTTACTTAATCTTTAAGTGACTAAGACATAAAGTCAGGATGTGAAAGATGATGTTAAGTATTGAATAAGTAAAGATGGCTTTAAATTGAAGTAAGGTTAGTTTGGTAATTTGGTAAGAGGTTATTTTGGTAAATTTTTCACTTCTTTCTTTTTCTGTAAAAACTCACCTCCTTCTTCACTTTCATTCACATTTATTCTTCTTATTTTCTCAAGCCACTTCATCTTCTTCCTCTTCTCTTTAATGGGTTCCAAGCCATAGGAAAAAATTATAAAGAAATAACGTCAAAATATTTACAAAATATTCAAAAGAAAACAATGTTCATTCTGTTCAAATCAAACTCCTTTTTTCTCCATATTTTACCTCTTCTTCTCTCAGCCATAACTTCTTCAAAATAGAACCAAAATACCAAACTATATTTTTTCAAATCATGTATTTTTTTTCGGTGGCTATAACTTTTATGTTGACCACTTTATCTATTTCTAAACCTAACCGTGTCGAAAATCTACTTCTTTCCGTTGCATTCCCTAACTCAGTTTTTATGGCCGAAAATACCACTGTTTAGTATGATCCTAACTTCTTAAAATATGATCCAAATAAAGGAATTCTTTTTTTAAACCATACAGATTTCCAGTGGCTTCAACTTTTATGTTGATCACTTTTTCTAGTTTTGAGGTTTTCTATACCAGAAAGTCAATTATTTGAAGTACATTTTCGGACTTTATATTTGTGAATCAAGGAATATCTCTTTCTCTTTTGACCACATCTTCCTTAAAATAAGTCAAAATCAGGTGATTCTTTTTTTATGAAATTCAAGAGAAAAGAATTTATAACAACTTTTCAGTTAACCAATTTTTCAGATATTGAGAGTAAGAGAGTCAAAAACAAGAGAGAAGATGACTTATTTTTCGGGTCTAATTTTGAGAATTCGAATTCAAAGCTCTTCCGCTTCTTCTCTATCCTTTCGGCCAACCTCCATCTCAAGCCTCAGCCATGCTATTGAAAGGTAGAGGTGTTGTTAGATAGTTTATAAAGGAGTAGGAAGTAGTTAGTGAAATTTTGGTTGATTATAATGTTGGTAGAAAGTTAATCGCTTTGGTTTATGGTGAGAATCTCTATATATTATCTATATTTATATAAATACACGTTTGATGATGTCTTATGATTGCTATGGATGCTTATAGATGCTTTAATCACCAAGTATTGATTGTTTGATATGATTGTTAAATTGTTTTACCAAGACATGTTAATACACATCGATAAGCACAAAGGAAATCACTATTCTTTTGAAAATAAAATGGTGTATATGAAATGCTTAAATCTTTTGGAAATAGTTTTAAAATGAATTAAAATTTTTTTATAAACATTTAACATGTTTAAAGAAATAAAGAAAGAAAATCAAGATTTCAACATGTATATTATAAAATACATCCAAATCATTTTACTAGAAAAATCGCGCTAGTGTAGTTAAGTGACCATAACGGGAAATCCTTTTAAATGGCCGTTTTAATTATGGAAAAATATGGAATAAATTTGATAAATCTATTTAAATAGTTTAGAATAGATTTGAATTTTAAATTATGAATTTTCAAATATTAAAAAGTTTTTTAAGTCAAATAAACTTATATGGCACTTTCCGCAGCACTTTTATGCTGCGAATTTTATAACTTTTGAAATGTAGTTTTAAGCTTAACAGTTCTTTCCTAAATCTTTTGTGAATGATTTTAAAAGAATAATTAAGTAACATAAATATGATTTGGAAGTTTTAATAATAGTTTGAATAAGTGGTAAAGAGGAATTGTTGATACCACTTAAACAAAAAGTAAAGAATATTGAATGTAATAACAAATTGAGTATGCAGAAACGACTAGTGCATTTTTCTTGCCTATGAGATCTAGAAAGATAAAGCAAAGTGTTTAACTAAGATTAGGAATGGAGCAACTAGTGCCCTGAACTTACCTGGCCTATGTTTTCTCTTTTTTGGCGGGTGGTGGAATAGATCGAAAGGAATGCACGGATGCTCTAAAAAGATTATATTAAGTTTTTCAAAATAAAAGAAGATTGATATTATCTAAAATTCAAGCAATATCCAAAATGAATGAACTAGAACTTGGATTACATAAAGATAATCTTCTTATACTTCGTATTAAATTCCAAAGAGGGAACTCGTCCTATTCATGGAATTTAAAAGGTGATTTCACTGTTATTCCACCCATAGCCCTTGTTGAACACGTAGATTGATATTGAGCCAAATTAGAATGATTTTTATGATCATATTTACTCAGTAATATTTTCTAAAATTGATTTTAGGGTTTCCAGTAAACAATGTCTTAAATAACATTGTTTTTGTCCCACCTAAAAGTTAAGGAATTCGAATTGAGTGTTAAGTGAGGAAAATTGACATATTATCCAAAGCTAAAGAATGAATTAGCTTAGAATTACTCTAAGACAAAAAGAAATCTTTGATTAAGATTTAAATGATTTGGAAAAGATTTCCTAAGTAAAAGATAAAATGATTGGAATTATTCCGAGATCTAAAGAGGTGTAGAAAATCAAATGATTTAATAAATGAGGCTCCATGTACACTTGAAATGAAAATGGAATAAATTGAAAAGAATATATCAAAGAAAAATATTATGTAAAAGATGAAGTAATTGATTGATGATTGATATCCACTTATGAACTTAACATCTTTTTATCGATGATTGGATTCGAAAGAACCGGGGTCGAATTTGGGTGATTCCTATATAAAAACCACTTTGAACCAATTACATGTTCGAAGATTGAATATGTTTGATGACAAAGATATTGAGACAAATAATAACGACGGACTACTTGTTGATTGATTGGGGATAAAATTCCTCTTTACTTTTTGTTGCAATGGTCTCTTTGTTTTGAAAAACCTCAGAAAAACAAGGGCTTTCGGCCTAGTAATGGCCAAGGAAAGTACCTATAGTTTGGTTCAAGTCCCTGAACGAACTTGTATGGGTGGATGTCCGACAGTGCATTTTCTGAGATTACGTACATTGGCTTTTACAAACATACATTTGTGGTGGAAGGGAAGGCAACTTCTCTTAGCTTAACACCCTCCTTGAGATGTACAAGCTAAATGGTTGCCTTTTTGTGAAAGGCAATTAGTGGTAAATGCAAATGGCAACATGGAATTCAAAGTGAAGAAGATGTGCTATGTGAAAAGCTAATCGTTTACCACAGGCCTTGTCAACCGAAATTGACAGAAATATGGTAAAAGCGGCAAGGCTAAGTGGGTCGCTCCCAATTAGGAGATGTCGTCTTCCTTCTAGATTTACTCTACACATGTCTAAGTATGTGGTAAATGTATGAATTGGGTACACGTTAAAGGTCGGTAACGACTAGGGTGATGACATGTTCGGTACTATCCAGTGCGAGGGATTGGCCGGTCTTGTCTTGGTTTAGGCGGTAGTATCTGCTCCCTATGTGCATCCCTCTAGAGGTATACTTTCAGAAAATATTCCCTTACCTTGTCATTTGTATATAATCCATTCTCCAATAAGAACCTACAGTCTTGTTGTATTGGCGTAATGAATAGCCTCGAAATGCTACATGCGTAACCATTTCGACTAAGATTAATAATTTTATTTGCAATGTTTTCAAAAATATGTCATTAGAAATAATATCAAATGTTTTGATATATGAAAGCGATTTGGTTATCATATGTTTAAAACCTGCGCATGTTCATGTGTGGGCGCGGTCTTATGAGATACTCTTTCTTTTCAAAGGATTTTATTTAAAAGCTGATATACAAAACTATCATTTGTATTTGAGTTTCTCATGTTGGTTTATCATTCCTCATCCAGAAATTTTCAATACTCGGGTTAGATCCGATTAGTTTCAGGTTTAGTGAAGACCGGTGGAGTGTCTAGAGGAGAGCTGTAGATATTCATCTATGTATGGACCTATTCTGTTGTCCGCTGAAGTTATGTGATGTTTGTCATCATTTGTAAGGACAGATGTTTATATTGTCCAAGCTGAATTTAGGTCAGACTCTAATATATATATATCTCTAAAAAAAATTAGTTGCAAAGATATTGTTCAATATTATATACATTATTCCATTCGTGTGAGATTCTGTTATGTCTTTATTTTCTTTTTCACCTCTTAAAATCCGCTTATTCGTGCAATTTGAGTTGAAAATGTATGGTTTATTGTCGGCTCAAAGGGTATGAAAATTCGGACCTTTACGTAATGACACTAAAATTATATTTAACACGTCCATCATAGATGTTATAACAAGTTAGTACCAAGACTATTTTAGAAAACAACACTTACCGAAGAGTTTTTTTCTATACTTTTAGGTAAACAGGCTGACGTTGGATTGATCCTTATCTTCGATAGATTGTTTGAACACTTCATTATTTAGAAATTACACTAGAGCTTAAAAATTCATAAATTCTGCAATATTATCTTCATGAACCAATAGCAATGAAACAATGCGATATGTATCAAACTACTACGTTTCAAAATTCTAATACACCGGGTCTAGTTTGGACGTAAGATTACAATCCAATTACTATAATCATAATTCGTGTCATTTCCAAATTCTTTTGCTATTAGTCCAGTTTGGAATAAGTTTTTGATAATGATGGTTGTTTGAATGAGTTGATGTTTATTGCATTGATAATGAATTTAAGCATAGACTAGTAATTGAGTTGAAGTATTGTTAAGCGAGCTGACTATTGCATGGTTGAATGTGTGAAAGAGGTACATACTAGGCTTCTACAAGCAGACTGTTATTGGGTGAATGAACATGCTGAAATAGTCATAGAGTTGACTACTGCAAGGTGAATGAATATGCTGAGACATTAGAATTTATTTATTTATTCATTTACTTATGCTGAAATAGCAGAATATGCTGAAACATAAGAATTAAACTAACTTGGCACTGATATAGGCTAATAACAAGAAGAGCTTTTTTGTATGTGTGCCTTCATAGGTAGTCATTTCATCATTGTGATGTTGGCTGTTGTATTATTTATGTATAGGCTGGATTTGCTAGCGATGATGCACCAAGAGCAGTATTCCCAAGCATTGTCGAATGTCCTTGCCATACAGTAGTAATGGTTGGAATGGGACAAAAAGATGCTTATGTAGGTGATGAAGCACAATCCGAAAGGGGTATCCTTACCTTAAAGTATGATGCAGCGCACTATACCTTGAACGATATAGCAAGTTTTGCGTTAGGTCGCTCGTGCCTTAGGTTGGCCGCCTTAAGTCGCTCATGCTATCAGCGACCTACCTTCAATCGTATGCCGACCAGCGACCTAGCGGGGTATGCTAGTTATGCAGTGGAAGATGATCCAGCGACCTAAGATACGTCGCCCAAGCGATCTAACGAGTTAACCATCCAACCTATGCAGCGTTCATTCACTTAGGTCGCATGAAGCTCATTTACTTAAGTCACTTGAAGCTTAGGTCGTTTGGATTCCTTAGGTTGTAGGTCGCTAAGTCGCAACCTGAAGCCGATTGTCCTTATGCCACTAGGTCGTGTAGATCTTATGCCGCTCGGTTCTTTTAAGTCGCTCATGTGATAGGTCGCTCCAGCCATTTCTGTTGAAATGCTTTGTTTTTAAGTCGGTTGTATTTTATTTCTTAAGTCGTTGTATTGTACGGTGTTTTTAAGTCGTGTGATATGTAATATGTTAGGTCGCGTGATGTCGTTTGTTGTTAGGTCGTGAATTCTTGTAACATGTACTGTTGATAGGTCGTTGAGTCTTAGGTCGTTTGTGCTTATGTCGTGTAATGTTAGCTCATGTGACGCATGTATGTTGAGTCCTGTATAGGTGTTGTAAAATTTCTATAAACATGGGTGTGTTGTCATTGTAAAGCTAGATTGATTTTTGAATAAAATATGTTTGTGTGCTTTTTGCCACTTTTGTTGAAGTTGAGTGTGATCTCCTTCTTCTTCCATCTTCGGTTATTCGAGTGCGCTTGAATCAACGAATTTGAAGCCGATTCACAGAATCTTGTGTGCGAGATCAACATCGAAGGATTGTAGATCTTCTAACGCGGTATCGTGGGCGATCAACGTGTTGAAGATAGCTAGAATCCGATATCTCAAGAGATCAACGGATTTGGGCATTTATCTTGTTTCACTTGACACGAATCATTTCGTGAGGAAGAAATTTGCGCCAATTTGTTTTGAAACATTAATAGCACGTCAAGTTTGTTAATCCGCTGCGTCAGTTTGGTATCAGAGCTTGAAGAGCTTGAAGAACTTACAGAGCTAAGTTGAAGCTGAGTAAGATCCAAGGCCGAATCAGTTAAGTCGAAGCCGAGCTAAGTTAGGTCGAGACCAAGTTAGGCCGAGCCGAGCTAAGTCAGAGATAAGTCGAACTATATCAAAGTTAGATCGAAAAAGAGATTGTTTGAAGATCATGCCTCCGAGATGTGATAATCGATTTCAAAATGTTGAAGATGTATATAGAAGACAAGAAGCTGAGCAGATGGAGCAGCGTATCAATGAAAAGTTTGATAAAGGTATTGGAAAGTTAGAGAAGTTGATGAGAGACATGAATCAAAGTCAAAGGAGAACTTCACCAGTTTCGCACCATAGTGGAAACAGAGTTTCACCTTCAGTTGCGGGGGAAAGAGACGTGCGTGGTAGTAGAAATGTTGATGGTCATAATCGACATCGACATACGTCAGATTTGGAGGAATTCAGTGATGGTGATAGTAGCTTTTGTCAAAACCATAGCCAAGGACGAAGTCGAAATAGAGGTTTCGAAGATGATCGTCGATGGGAGTCGGTGATGAAAACAGAGATTCCAGAATTCAAAGGGGGAATGATAGCGGAAGAGTTTCTGGATTGGTTATCAAATGTTGAAGAAATTTTTGACTTCAAGGAAGTACCCGAGCATCGTAGAGTTAAGTTGGTTGCTACACGATTAAGGGGAAGAGCTATGGCATGGTGGCAACAAACTAAACTTACACGGCAAATAATGGGAAAGTCGAAGATTGTTTCATGGGAAAAGATTAAGAAGTTGATGAAGGCTACCTTCTTGCCTTCTAATTATCAGTCTATTATGTATCAGCGCTTACAGAATTTGAGACAAGGGACAAAGTCGGTAAATGATTATGCACATGAGTTTTATCAACTGATTGCTAGAAACGATATCATGGAAATGGAGGAACAGTTGACATCTAGATTTGTTGGAGGTTTGAGAATGCAAATTCAAGATATGGCAAATATGTTTGATCCAAGAGTCGTTGCTGAAGCACACCAGAAGGCTCTAGCTTAGAAGAAGCAAGGTAGAAGAGGAGGTGGTGCACTTACAAGTTCGATCAATCAGGTGAAAGGGACTAGTAGCAATACTAATGTTTCCAAGGCTATTAGTAAAACGGTTGTCAATGAAGTTGCTAAGACCATGGTCAACAACAATTTCAAGTGTTATAATTGTCAAGAGTTTGGTCATAAGAGCAATGAATGCCCGAGGTCTAAGAAGCAAGCGATGGTTGCTGAGCTTGAGGATGAGGATGCAAAAATAGAATGTTCCAATTCACCACAAGTTGAGGAGGAAGAAGAATTACAGACGGAAGACGAGGGATATTCTTTAATGATGAGGAGATCTTGCTTGACGTCAAAGAAGGAAGAGGAGACTAGCTGGTTGAGGAGTAATATTTTTCAGTCGACGTGTACTATTTTGGAAAAGGTTTGTAAGTTTGTTATCGATGCAGGAAGTTGTGATAGCATCATTTCTACAGAAGCTGTAAAGAAGTTAGCGTTAAAGACAGAGAAGCATCCCAAACTCTACAAATTGGCTTGGTTGAGGAAAGGTGGGGAAGTGAAGGTTAGTTGAAGAGCTTGTGTAACTTTTTCCATCGGAAAGAAGTATAAGGATGAAATTTGGTGTAACATGGTAGATATGGATCTATGTCATTTGTTTTTGGAAAGACCGTGGCAATTTGATAGAGCCGTGCAACACGATGATAGGACTAGTTGCTATAGTTTCTTGTTCAATGGCACTAGAATCACTTTGGTTCCTAAAAAGCGAACAAAGTGAAAGCAAGTTGGAGGAAATCGAGGAACTAAAGACTCTGTTATCTTTGAAGGAGTTTGTCAAAGAAGTAGAGGATGGGCCTGAAGTATTTATGTTGATTGGACGTGAAAGTAGTGAAACGGTTGAAATTCCTAAGGAAGTTAAGCCAGTGTTGAAGGAATTTGAAGATGTATTTCCTGAATAATTGCCAAAAGAATTACCATCGTTGAGAGACATACAACACCAGATTGATCTTGTTTCGGGAGCTGTGTTACCACATAGACCACATTATAGAATGAGTCCAAAGGAGCACGAAGAGTTGAGAAGGCAGATGGAGGAGTTACTTGAACAAGGGCGCGTACAAGAAAGTTTAAGTCATTGTGCAGTACCAGCCTTGTTAGTGCCAAAAAAGGATGGAACTTGGAGAATGTGCACAGATAGTCGAGCACTAAACAAGATTATAGTGAGATACAGATTTTTGATGCCAAGATTGGACGACTTGTTACATCAGCTGAGTGGAGCTGCTATCTTTTCAAAGATTGATCTGAAGAGTGGGTATCATCAGATTCGAATTCGACCAGGGGATGAATGGAAGACAACCTTCAGGACACGGGAGGGGTTGTATGAATGGCTGGTCATGCCATTTGGTCTTTCGGATGCAACTAGTACTTTTATGCGAGTGATGAATCAGATCATTCGACCATTTATTGGAAAGTTCTTGGTGGTTTACTTTGATGATATATTGATATACAGTGGAAGCACGAAGAACATCTACAACACTTGCGGGAAGTGTTGATTATACTTCGTCAGGAGCAATTTTACGCGGCAACGAAGAAGTGAATATTCATGACACACAATATTTTTTTCTTAGGACATGTGTTGTCCAAGGAAGGTATTCATGTGGATCAAAGTAAAGTTGAAGCAATCAAAGATTGGCCACAACCCAGGACTATAACTGAAGTGAGAAGTTTCCATGGTTTAGCATCATTCTACCGAAGGTTTATATCATATTTCAGTAGCGTGATGACCCCGGTGACAGATTGTATGAAAAGAAAGAAGTTTGTGTGGACTGAAGAGGCTGATTCTTCTTTCCAACAGATCAAGACACTTTTTACTACAACACCGATTCTTAAATACCCGGACTTTCAGTTACTCTTTGAGCTGAATACTGATGCGTCTAAAGTTGGAATTGGTGGGGTGTTAAGTCAAAAGGGGCGTCCAATTGCTTACTTTAGTGAGAAAATTTCTGGAGCCAAGACAAGATACAATACCTATGACTTGGAGTTCTATGCTATTGTCCAAGCCATAAAGCATTGGAGACATTACTTGTTTTATAAAGAGTTTTGTTGTATACCAATCATGAAGCATTGAAACATTTGCAGGGACATGATAAGATTGCAGCCAGACATACTTCATGGATCGCATACTTGCAACAGTTTACATTTGTTGTAAAGCATAAGTCGGGAGTTACAAATCGTGTGGTAGACGCATTGAGTAGAAGAAATCGTTTGTTGACTACGATGAGAGTTGAAGTGACGGGTTTGACGTATTTCTAGAATTGTTTGTTGAGGATCCTTAATTTGCTAAGATTGTAGATGAAGTTGAGAAAGGGAAGACGGATGAGTAAGTGTTGATAGATGGTTTTCTATTCAAAGGAAATCGGTTGTGTATACCAGAGTGTAGTTTGCGAATGAGGATTGTGAAGGAATTGCATGAAGAAGGTCATATGGAAAGAGATCGTACCTTGCATTTGATTTCTCAATCATATTTTTGGCCTTCCATGAGGAAAGAAGTTGAAAGATTTGTGCAAAGATGTCACATATGTCAAGTTTCCAAAGGGACGGTTACGAATGCAGGATTGTATATGTCGTTCCCCGTGCCTACTAGACCATGGGTTGATGTTAGTATGGATTTTGTTTTGGGTTTGCCAAGAACTCAATGAGGGAATGATTCTATATATGTTGTGTTGGATAGATTTTCGAAGATGACACATTTCATAGCTTGTAAAAAGACCACCGATGTAGTCCGTGTCGCTCAATTGTTCTTTAAAGAGGTTTATCGACTACATGGGTTACCTGAGTCCATTGTTTCTGACCGGGATACTCAATTTCTAAGTCATTTTTGGTTGAGTCTGTGGAAGATGGTTGGGACTAAGCTGAATTTTAGTAGCGCCTATCATCCACAAACGGATGGGCAAACGAAGTGGTGAACAGATCTTTGGAAAACTTGTTGAGATGTCTTGTGAAGGATAACTTGAAGAGCTGGGATGTGAACTTGTGTCAGGCAGAATTCGCAGATAATCATGCCGTTAATCGAAGTACTGGATTCAGTCCATTTCAAGTAGTATATTCAGCCATTCCGAAGGGACCGTTGGATTTGTCGACAGTTCCACGTCAGAAAGGGGTTGTTAAACGAGCTTGTGATTTCGTGAATGAGTTACAGGAGTGTCACGGGATTGTTCATGAACGATTGTTTAAGTCAAATGAGAAGTATAAGCAACTGCCAGATAAAAAGCGAAGAAGTGTGGACTTCAAAAAGGGTGATTTTGTTTACGCAGTATTGATGAAAGATTGTTTTCCAGTTGGAACTTACAACAAATTGAAAACTCAAAATATTGGTCCAGTTGAAATATTGAATAAGATCAATGATAATGCTTATCAGTTAAGATTGCCGGATCATATCCATACTGCCGACGTTTTCAACGTCAAACATTTGATTCCGTATCATGAGCACAAGCTTGTCGAGGAAGAGGAAAGTGTGAATTCGGGGACGAATTCTTTTCAATCAGGAAAGGATGATGTAGCGCACTATACCTTGAACGACATAGCAAGTTCTACGTTAGGTCGCTCATGCCTTAGGTCGGCCGTCTTTAGTCGCTCATGCTATCAGCGACCTACCTTCAATCGCATGCCGACCAGCGACCTAGCGGGGTATGCGAGTTATGCAGTGGAAGATGATCCAGCGACCTATGATACGTCGCATAAGCGATCTAACGAGTTAAACATCCAACCTATGCAGCGTTCATTCACTTAGGTCCGCTTGAAGCTTAGGTCGTTTGCATTCCTTAGGTCGTAGGTCGCTAAGTCACAACCTGAAGCTGATTGTCCTTATGCCACTAGGTCATCCAGATCTTATGTCGCTCAATTTTTTAAGTCGCTCATGTGATAGGTCGCTCCAGCCGTTTCTGTTGAAGTGCTTTGTTTTTAAGTCGCTTGTATTTTATTTCTTAAGTCGTTGTATGGTACTGTGTTGTTAAGTCGCGTGATATGTAAAATGTTAGGTCGCGTGATGTCGTTTGTTGTTAGGTCGTGAATTCTTGTAACCTGTACTGTTGATAGGTCATTGAGTCTTAGGTCGTTTGTGCTTATATCGTGTAATGTTAGCTCGTGTGACGCATGTATGTTGAGTCGTGTATATGTGTTGTAAAATTTCTATAAATACGGGTGTGTTGCCATTATAAAGTTAGATTGATTTTTGAATAAAATTTGTTTGTGTGTTTTTTGCCACTTTTGTTGAAGTTGAGTGTGATCTCCTTCTTCTTCCATCTTCGGATATTCGAGTGCGCTTGAATCAACGAATTTGAAGCCGATTCACGGAATCTCGTGCGCGAGATCAACGTCGAAAGATCGTAGATCTTCTAACGTGATATCATGCGCGATCAACGTGTTGAAGATAGCTAGAATCCGGTATTTCGAGAGATCAACGGATTTGGGCATTTATCTTGTTTCATTTGACACGAATCATTTCGTGAGTAAGAAATTTGCGCCAATTTGTTTCGAAACATTATTAGCACGTCAAGTTTGTTAATCCGCTGCGTCAAAGTACCTTATTAAACGTGGTATTGTCAGCAACTGTAATGGCATGGAGAAGAATTGGAATCATACATTCTACATTGAGTGTTGCTCCTAAGAGCATCCTATGCTTCTAACGGAGGCTCCACTTAACTAAAAGGCTAACAGAGAGAAGATAACTCCGATGATGTTTGAGACATTCAGTGTGCCAGCCATGTATGTTGCTATCCAGGCCGTGTTATCACTCTATGCTAGTGGTCGTACCACGGGTTTGTATTATATTTTTGGTCAGCAATGATCATATTTGTCTAGTAGATAATACTATACTTTATGAGACTACAATCAGGGAATTGTCAAGTGATTTATAGTACAATCTGGTAACATCTTTATACTAGCATTGGTGTCTAAATTGACCTTTTATTAAATATATTTGTGTGTGTCAAATAAGTTTTTAATAATTGATAGGATCAAATACAGCATTGCAATTTAGTGCTTTAAGAAGTATTTATGTACACATTTAGCGATACTAATTTTGTGTTAGAGCGACATTCAGAATAAGATTACCACCTTGGATTAGTTTTTGTATTTTGTGTACTATATGATAACCAAAATAATTTCTTTCTCAGTAAATTTTAACTGAACAAATTCTTTTGCATTGTGAGTTTGCTGTAGGGTAGAATTTGTTAAAACACACTCGCATGTAAATTGATGCTTGTACATGAATAAAACTGCAAATAAAACTAAACTGTGTTGAGCTGATACTTTTAAAGATTTACCCAATTATTCTAAAAATACTACTCTAAAGCCAATGGACATAAGGCATCCGTTTACTTCAGTGTATCATGTATTAACATATATCACTTTTTTTATACATCAGGCATCCATGATTTGCTAAATGTCACATACTTTTCTTCTTTCTTCAAATGTTTACCAACAAAATATTCACATATAACGTATATTTGTCCTATTTCCCATAGGCATTGTGCTAGATTCTGGTAATAGCGCGAGCCACACTATCCCAATCTACGAAGGGTATGCCCTTCCTCATGCCATCCTCCATCTCGATCTGGCCGATCGTGATCTCACAGACTCTCTAATGAAGATCCTAACTGAACGTGGGTACATGTTCACCACTACAGCCAAACGGGAAATTGTCAAGGACATTAAATAAAAACTGGCTTATGTAGCCGTGGACTACGAGCAAGAACTCGAAACTGAAAAAAGAATTTTTACTATCGTGAAGACATATGAGCTCCCCAATGGACAGGTCTATTGGATCTGAGAGGTTCAGATGACTAGAAGTACTCATCCAACCTTCGATCATCGGTATGGAAGCAGCTGCCATTCATGAGACGACTTATAATTCCATCCTGAAATGTGATGTGGATATTAGAATAGATTTTTAAGGCAATATTGTGCCTAGTGGAGGGTCTTCTATGTTCAATGGTATGGTTGATAGGAAGAGAAAAGTGATTACGGCACTTGTACCAGGCAGTATGAAGAACAAGGTTATTGCCGCACTTGAGAGGAAATATAGTGTTTGGATTGGTGGCTCCATCTTTGCATCGCTTAGTACTTTCCAATAGGTATGGTTTTGATGCAACTTTTTATTTTTCTTACATACATCTTTTACTAAAAATAAGCTAAAAAAAATTAGCGCATTAAC
Source organism: Allium cepa (assembly GCA_030765085.1). Classification (NCBI taxonomy): domain Eukaryota; kingdom Viridiplantae; phylum Streptophyta; class Magnoliopsida; order Asparagales; family Amaryllidaceae; genus Allium; species Allium cepa. The sequence continues at coordinate 742,866,372 of CM060931.1, read as the reverse complement.
TATTTGTAGGTAAATCTATTAATTTGGCTAAACTAGGTATGTCAAATGCACAAGGAGGTTGTACAACCCTTCTCTATCAAAGTTTTTCTCATCTGCACCAACACTTGTATAGAAATAACGTTAGCCCTGGTCTAAAAATTTTCTAATATGATCATCAGTATTTATTTATTTGTTTCTTATATGAGATGTGGTATCTTGCCATCCTGATGAAGTGTGTATGCGACTGAAAAAGTGTTTATAGATGCTGGATTATTTTTACATTAGCTAAATCCTTGAACATGGAATATTTCTAATAAAAGTTATTTTTATAATGTAGATGGGGATATCAAAGGCAGAGTATGATGAATCTGGTCCTTCCACTGTTCAACGCAAGTGTTTCTAAGTTATGTTGGACATCTGGTGCATGGTACATGGATTTTCTTTTATTTGGTTTGGGTTTTTGTGTCCTATGATATATATGATTACGTTTGGGAAGTTGTAGTTTGTGTTTTGTCTGCTTCCATTTGTTTGTTTATCTAGGATGCACCAATTAGTTAATTTGTTGGTTTGATGTTTGGTTGTAGGGAGATTACTTTATCATTTTATTGAATTATTTTTGCGTCAAATTAAATTGTCATTATAATTCTTATTTGTGAGGTTGGATTAAGTTTGTGGAAAATAAATTATTGATTATTTTTATTTTCTCTCTGTTTTCTGTTGTACTTTGATGTGGCCCAGTTTGGATTATGTTTTTGATAATGGTGGTTGTCTGAAGAGCTGATTGCATTAATAATGAACTTAAACATAGAATTGTAATTGAGTTGAAGCATTGTTTAGCGAGCTGACTATTGCATGGTGAATGAGTGATATCGGTAATCACTAGGCTACTACAACAAAACTGTTATTTGGTGAATGAATACGCTGAAACAGTCACAGACTTGACTACTGTGAAGGTGAATGAATAAGCTGAAACATCAAATATTAGATGCACTAAAATTTATAGTATGCTAAAACATGGGCATGGAAAAGCCGAACATGCCAAAGAAACTGAAACAGTTGAAACATGATAAAGCCTACTGCTGCGAGGTAGCAAAGCTGAACATGCACAAAACATATGAAAGATTGTTCATTAACATTTGCTATTAAAAGTGACGCAGCGGATTAACAAAAACTTGATATGTCAATGGAATTAGCAATCGGTGAGTTGAGAATATTGCAATGCCCAAATCCGTTGATCCAAAGATGCCGGATTCTAGCTATCTTCGTCTCGTTGATCGCGCACGATACCGAGAAATAAAGATCTACGATTCTTCGACGTTGATCAAGCGCACTTGATTCCGCGAATCGGCTTCAAAAACGTTGAATCGAGCGCACTCGAATGACGCAGGTAGAGATAGGAGATCACACTCGACTATCAATTAGAAGAAAGCACAAAGCAATCAAAAGGAATTTTATGCAAAAGTCAACAACTATTACAATGACATTACATCTCTATTTATAGGGTTTATGACTCAACACAAAAGACTTAAGAAAGTTACAATACAAACAGTACACGACTTAAGAAAACAAAATGCAGCGACTTAAGCAATACGAGCCACGACTTAAACAAACTCGGCAACGACTTAATTTTCTTCTTCGCGACTTGAGGATAACTCGGTAACGACTCGATGAAGCTTCGCGACTTATGAAATCATCAGCACCTTAAGAGATAACACGGCCGCGACTTAATAAAATTCGAATCAGTGATTTGGGGATTTCTCAGCGACATAGTTATGTCGTTCGCGACATATAGATGGATCGGCTGCAAATTGGGTAGCTCGCGCGTGGCATATGGAGGGAGGGGGAGAAGAAGTAAGTCGTTCGCGACTTAGGGTTTTGAATCGGTCGCGACTCATAGCTGTCTCGGCTTCGTCTCATGTGAGCTTCGATAACTCGGTGACGACTTATGGGATTCAGCTTCATTTTGGATCGGCAACGACTCATGGCTTCAGCTTCATATTGAGTCGCGACATTGATAAGTCGCTCGCGATTCATGGCCGCGCGATTTAAGGAGAGGCAGAGGCGATTCAAGGCATCGCGATACAAGGGGAAGGACAGGCACTTTCGACTTGATCGAGCTAAGGTATGCTCTGCATCATCCTCCCCCTGTTGGAAGGAATTCGTCCTCGAATTCACACTCTCGTCATCTTTGACAAGTTTCTCCTCATAATACGGAATTAAATGTTTGATATTGAAAACATCAGAAGTAATAATATTTTCCGGCAATCTTAATCGATACGCATTATCATTGATCCTTTTCAAGATTTCTACCGGACCAATCTTTCGTGCTTTCAACTTATTGTAAGTTCCAACTGGAAAACGATCTTTCGTCAATACCGCGTAAACAAAATCTCCCTCTTTGAAGACTATACTTCTCCGTTTCTTATCCGCTATTTGTTTATACTTCTCATTTGCCTTTTCCAATCGTTCCTGAACGATTCTATGGCATTCCGTCAACCCATCAACAAAATCAGCAGCCCGCTTAACTGTCCCCTTCGGTTGCGGTACTATTGTTAAATCCAACGGCACCTTTGGTAAGTTTGAATATACAATCTGAAATGGACTGAAACCTGTACTTCGGTTATTTGCATGATTGTGAGCAAATTCAGCTTGACACAACTTCATATCCCAGCTTTTCAAATTGTCTTTCACGAGACATCTTAGTAAATTCCCCAACGATCGGTTAACCACCTCCGTTTGCCCATCAGTTTGCGGATGGTAAGCGCTACTAAAATTCAGCTTTGTTCCGACCATCTTCCACAAACTCAACCAAAAATGACTCAGAAAACGGGTATCTCTATCTGACACAATAGACTCCGGCAACCCATGTAAACGATAGATTCTTTAAAGAACAACTGAGCAACACGAACAGCATCTGCCGTCTTCTTACAAGCAATAAAATGTGCCATCTTCGAAAATCTGTCCACCACAACAAATATGGACTCATTTCCCCTTTGAGTTCTAGGCAACCCCAAAACAAAATCCATACTCAAATCAACTCATGGTTTAGTAGGCACGGGTAATGGCATGTATAATCCCGCATTCGTAGCCGTTCCTTTCGAAACCTGACAGATATGACATCTCTCCACAAATCTCTCTACCTCTTTCCTCATTGACGGCCAAAAATAAGATTGAGAAATTAACTGCAACGTACGATCTCTACCCACATGGCCTTCTTCGTGTAATTTTTTAACAATCTTCATTCTCAAGCTACAGTCTGGAATGCATAATCGATTCCCCTTGAATAAGAATCCATCAACCAATACAAATTCATCGGTATTCCCATTCTTAACTTTCTCAATAAACTTTGCGAAGTAAGGGTCCTTCTCAAACAATTCTGGCAATAATTCGAATCATGTCACTTCAACCTTCATCGTTGTCAATAAGTGATTCCTTTTGCTTAAAGCATCCGCTACACGATTTGTCACCCCTGATTTGTGTCTCACAGCGAAAGTAAACTGCTGCAAATAGGCAATCCATGATGCATGTCTCGCTGAAATCTTGTCTTGTGCTTGTAAATGTTTCAACGCTTCATGATCAGTATATAGAACAAATTCTTTCTGAAACAGATAGTGTCTCCAATGCTTAACGGCTTGTACAACAGCATAGAATTCAACGTCATATGTACTGTATCTCATCTTTGCTCCTGACAACTTCTCACTAAAGTACGCAATAGGAAGCCCATTCTGACTCACCACTCCCCCAATTCCAACCTTCGATGCATCAGTATATAGTTCAAACAATAACTGAAAATCCGGCAAAATGAGAATGGGTGCTGTCGTCAAAAGTCCTTTGATCCGCTCAAAAGCAACCCCTGCTTCCTCTGTCCACGAAAACTATTTTTCCTTCATACAATCAGTAATCGGTGCCATCACGCTACTGAAGTGTGGAATGAATCTTCGGTAAAATGACGCCAATCCATGAAAACTTCTCACTTCCGTTATTGTTCTCGGCTGTGGCCAATTCCTGACTGCTTCAACTTTATTCTGGTCCATCTGTATACCTTCTCCTGAAACGACATAACCCAGAAATAAAACACTATGCGTCATAAACACGCATTTCTTTGTAGCAGCATAAAATTATTCCTCACGAAGAATAATCAACACTTCCCTCAAATGTTGAACATGCTCCTCCGTACTCCTGCTATATATCAGAATATCATCGAAATAAACCACCACGAATTTCCCAATGAATGGTCTAAAGATTTGATTCATCACCCGCATGAACGTACTAGGCGCATTTGATAAACCAAATGGCATAACCAACCATTCGTACAACCCCTCTCTCGTCTTGAAGGCTGTCTTCCATTCGTCTCCAGGTCTAATCCGAATTTGGTGATAACCACTCTTCAAATCAATCTTCGAAAAGATAGTTGCCCCACTCAACTGATCTAGCAAGTCATCCAACCTTGGCATTGGAAATCTATATCTCACCGTAATCTTATTCAATGCTCGACTGTCAGTGCACATACTCCACGTTCCGTCCTTCTTTGATACTAACAAAGCTGGCACAGCACATGGACTCAAACTTTCCTGCACACGTCCCTGCTCAAGTAACTCTTCCACCTGCCTCCTCAACTCTTCATGTTCCTTCGGACTCATTCGATAATGTGGTCTATGCGGCAATACTGCTCCCGGAACAAAATCGATTTGATGTTGAATGTCTCTCAGTGGCGGTAACTCCTTAGGCAACTCTTCTGGAAATACATCCTCAAATTCTTTCAAAACTGGCTTCGCTTCTTCTGGAATTTCAACCTCTTCACTACAATCTCGCCCAATCAACAAGTACACTTCAGGTTCCTCTTCAACTTCCTTAACAAACTCCTTCAAAGATAACAAAGTTTTCAATTCTTCAATCTCCTCAGATTTGCTCTTTCCTTGTTGCCTTTTCTTTGGAACTAAAATAATCTTAACGCCTTCAAACATAAAACTGTAGCTATTGGTTCGACCGTCATGCTGCACTGCTCGATCATACTGCCATGGTCTTCCCAAAAGAAAATGACAAACATCCATCTCAACTACATCACACCAGATTTCGTCTTTATATTTCTTCCCAATAGAAAATGGAACTCGAACTCGCCTATCCACCTTTACCTCTCCTCCTTTTCTCAGCCACGCTAACTTGTAAGGATTAGGGTGTTTCTCCGTCTTCAACTTCAGCTTCCTCACAGCTTCAGTAGAAATAATATTGTCACAACTTCCTGCATCAATCACAAACTTACAAACTTTTCCCAGAATAGTGCATGTAGATTGAAAAATGTTGCTCCTCAACCAACTAGCTTCATCTTCTTGCTTTGGTGTTAAACAAGACCTCCTCATCATTAGATTACACCCTTCGTCTCCTGATGCGATATCCTGTTCATTCTCCTCAATTGGACTATCTTCACCATCAACAGCATCCTCACTTTCAACTTCAGCTATCATAGCTTGTTTCTTTGGTTTTGGACACTCATTGCTTTTATGACCCATCTCCTGGCAATTGTAGCATTTGAAACCATTGTTAACCTTCGCCTTCTCACTCTCCTTTACTACGGGTTTACTGACAGGTTTAGAAACATTAGAACTTCCTCTAACACCCTTCACTTGATTGTTGGAATTAGTAAACACACCACCTCCACGTCTTCCCTGCCTCTCCCAAGCCAACGCCTTCTGATGTGCCTCCGCCACAGATCTTGGATCAAACATATTAACCATATCCTGGATTTGCATTCGTAACCCTCCAACAAATCTTGCTGTCAGCTGCTCTTTCGTTTCCATTATATCGTTCCTGGCAATGAGTTGGTAAAATTCATCTGCATAGTCGTTAACTGATTTCGTCCCCTGCCGTAGATTCTGCAATCTCTGGTACATGAGTGATTGATAGTTGTATAGCAAAAATGTAGCTCTCATCATTTTCTTCATCTTATCCCACTCTACAACCTTTGACTTTTCCATCCTTTCTCTCGTAAGTTTAGTTTGCTGCCACCACGCCAAAGCTCTTCCCCTCAATCTAGTAGCGACCAACTTCACTCGACGATCTTTAGAAACCTCCTTGAAATCAAAAGATCTCCTCAACATTAGACAACCAATCCAAAAATTCTTCGGCAACCATTCCACCTTTAAATTCAGGAATTTCCGTCTTCATTCCCGATTCTCATCGACGATCATCATCTACATCTCGATACTGACGTCGTGTTTGTTCTCTATCTCGATAGTGAACACTTCCCCTATCACCATCAAACTCCTCATCAAAATCTGAAGTATATCGATGTCGATTATGACCTCCAACATCTCTACTATCACTCCTTCGATCAACATTCCTATCACGATTATCAACACTTCTATGATCTTCTCTTCTCTCCCGATCTGAATGTATCGAAGCTCTACTTCTCCCATGGCTCGATTCAGGTGAAACTCTTCTTCTACTTTGATTCATTTCAAGCATCATTCTCTCTAAGCGACCAATTCCTTCATTCAACTTCTCAGTGAAGCTCCCGTTGATTCGTTGCTCCATTTCATCGGCCTCTTCTCTTCCATACAAGGCATTAATATTGCGATGACGTTGAGCTCGTCTCGGTGGCATGATTGAACTTCACAAATAATTCAACAAATCAAAACTTCACAAAATCTTTAAACAACAAACTTCAACTTCAAAAGTTTGCACGCTCAAACTTCACTTTAACTCGGCTCGGCTCCCACTAGCTAGCACAAGCTTGCTTCGACTTAAGGCTTAGGTCTCTCGACTTATAACAAAGCACAACTCCAACACTTCAACACAAGAACAAGGCACGGCCTATGCTTGACTCGGCTCGGCCTCAAAACCCACTTCAGTACTTTGGCGAGCAAAATTCTCCCCCACAAATTCAAACACTTTTTCACACTTTGATCCAAAATGAAATGGATCGAAAGTCTTCAAACTTGTTGCAACTTCAAGATGAACACGATGAACTGTAAACTTCAAACTCCTTGGCTCCAAGACTCGGCTTAGCTATGATTGGCTAAGTCTAGCTCCGATACCAAACTGACGCAGCGGATTAACAAAAACTTGATATGTCGATGGAATTAGCAATCGGTGAGTTGAGAATACTGCAATGCCCAAATCCGTTGATCCAAAGATGCCGGATTCTAGCTATCTTCGTCTCGTTGATCGCGCACGATACCGAGAAACAAAGATCTACGATTCTTCGACGTTGATCAAGCGCACTTGATTCCGCGAATCGGCTTCAACAAACGTTGATTCGAGCGCACTCGAATGACGTAGGTGGAGATAGGAGATCACACTCGGCTATCGATTAGAAGAAAGCACAAAGCAATCAAAAGGAATTTTATTCAAAAGTTAACAACTATTATAATGACATTACATCCCTATTTATAGGGTTTATGACTCAACACAAAAGACTTAAGAAAGTTACAATACAAACAGTACACGACTTAAGACAACAAAATGCAGCGACTTAAGCAATATGAGCCACGACTTAAACAAACTCGGCAACGACTTAATTTTCTTCTTCGCGACTTGAGGATAACTCGGTAACGACTCAATGAAGCTTCGCGACTTATGAAATCATCAGCGCCTTAAGAGATAACACGACCGCGACTTAATAAAATTCGAATCAGTGATTTGGGGATTTCTCAGCGACATAGTTATGTCGTTCGCGACATATAGATGGATCGGCTGCAAATTGGGTAGCTCGCGCGCGGCATATGGAGGGGGGGAGAAGAAGTAAGTCGTTCGTGACTTAGGGTTTTGAATCGGTCGCGACTCATAGCTGTCTCGGCTTCGTCTCATGTGAGCTTTGATAACTTGGTGACGACTTATGGGATTCATCTTCATTTTGGATCGGCAACGACTCATGGCTTCAGCTTCATATTGAGTCGCGACATTGATAAGTCGCTCGCGATTCATGGCCGCGCGATTTAAGGAGAGGCAGAGGCGATTCAAGGCATCGCGATACAAGGGGAAGGACCGGCACTTTCGACTTGATCGAGCTAAGGTATGCTCTGCATCAAAAAGGAATGTTTTTATGCTTTAAAATGTATATATATGATACCCTGGAGTATATGTTTTGATATGCCGTATGAATTCGATCTTGTTTTAATTATGTGTATGCGTGTGCAGGCGTGTGTGTATTGTACTGGGGTGTGCGGGAAAGCATTAACCACGTAGAAGACATGTTGTCAAATTTTGAATAATAATAGTAAATTATAAAATATTACTGAAGTTAACCAAGTTTTCTAAAAGTTAACTAAATTTATAAGAATAATAATAGTAATTTAACTAATTCAATTAAGTTTTATAAATAATAATATATTAACTAAGTTAATAATAATAAAAATAATAAGTTATATAACATTAACAAAGTGCTATAAAAGTTAACTAAATTTATAACAATGATAATAATAATATAACTAAGTCAATTAAATTTTACAAATTATAATAACAAAAATTTAACTAAGTTAATAATAATACTAAATTATAAAATGTTAACAATGTTAACTAATTTTTAATTAACTAAATTTATAATAACGATGATAATAATTTAACTATGTCAATTAATTTTTATAAGTATTAATAATAAAAAATTAACTAAGTTAATAACAATAATAATAAATTGTAAAATATTGACCATGTTAACTAATTTATAATAATGGTAATAATAATAATAATAAATTAACTAAGTTAACTAAGTTTTATAAAAATAAAATAAAATTATAATAATGATAATAATAATTTAACTAAGTCAACTAAGTTTTGTAAATAATAATAATAATGAATTAAATATGTTAGTAATAATAACAATGAATTATTAAATATCAACCAAGTTAGCTAAGTTTTGTAAAAATTAACTAAATTTATAACAAAGATAATAATAATTTAACTAAATCAATTAAGTTTTATAAAAAATAATAATAATAAATTAGCTAAGTCAATAATAATAGTATAATAATAAATTATACAATGTTAACAAAATTTACCAAATTTATAACAATTAACTAATTTTATAATAATAATAATCATCATTCGACTAAGTTAACTAAGTTCTATAAATAATAATTGTAACAACCTATATATTTGGACCATTTAATTTGACAATAATCCACACATGTCAACTTAAATAGTACAAAACACGAATCGTTAATGGAGTATATATATAAATGAGAATCATCACAGAATCACAGAAATATAACATCACAGAATAGTGCAGCGGAAATATAACATAGTCATAAGAGTAGTTCATGAAGCTACCCATAAGTACAACAATGTCTCAAATAAACGGAAATAAACAACATAGAAGTCTGAATAGTCCAAATAGATAGAGTAATACTGATAAGATAAGATAAAGATAGTCTTCAGTCTTCAGCTCCAAATAAACAGCAGCATCAATCCTCAATCTGATCCGAGCATATGCACAAACAAACACTCGAATCAGGACATATATTCTTATGCAGTTAATATAATCCAAATTCATAATAACAATAACTCAAAGATGAATGGAATAAACATCTTTCAGGATCCGATAAACTATCTGTACATAATAGTGTACAATACATAGATAATGTCTAACAGTAAAGTAAACTATCAAAATAGTGTTAAGGCGTTACCATTATCCCCCTTAACACGTTTATACAGCATCATAGACTATACAGCACTGTAAACTCCACCGTAAACTAGTGGGATATCAGGGAGTACTCCATAGGTATAATACAAAACAAATTCGTAGTGGTCGCGTATACGGGAATACAAGTATGACAAGGCACATGAGGCAATACCCAACATAGTGAAACTACCGTTTGCCTGATCCGGACTGGTGAGAACGCATCGCCGCAACGAACGCAACACCGCGAAACAACACTCCAAATTCAAGGGTGCGCACCAATCATCACAAAAGTAAATGAGTAGTTTACAAAGAAGTGTGTTCGCTCGATGTAGCTAACCCCATTTGGCCCGGCACGGCTCCTGATTTTAGTCATTTCCAATTTGACACAAGTGTCAAGGCTATCCATTATCGTTCACTTTCTTCAGTCATCGCGTACGTCATTCCAACCACTTCATTCTGGATCACACTCCGCGTATAGTTATTAAAGTGGTTTTCGGTTTAGACAGTGAGCATGTCCCTAACCGATTCCGGTTCCTTTAATAACCTTCGTATTTAATTTGCCGATTGGTCGTTTAATATATTTCGAAACCAATTCAATTTCAATTTCAATAATGATTCGTATATCGACATTTCGTTGATCTTTCTAAGTCAATTTCCAAAATTTCATTTCATAACTTCATTTCAAATTTCTATAATTCATTTCAAAGTTCAATTTTAAAACAATTCAATATTCATTTTAATTTCATGTATAAGTTCATTCCCAAAATCAATTTACGTCCAAAATGATTTAAATTCAATTATCGATTTCATTCGATATTCATGAAATTAATTTATCATTTAACAATTTCGATTCGAATTTTCAATTCTTTACATTACTTTCATAAGTTCCACTTCATTTATCAAAGCTTACAAATTAAATTTAAATTTAAATTTGTCAAATCCAATTTCTTAACTTCCAAATCTTTCATTTGTTCGATAAACGCATTCTATTTCTTATTAAAGAAATTCATTTCATTCATTTATTTCCTTCGTTACAAATTTCAAAACTCAATTAAACAACTTACTTTCACTTATTCGAAAATTCAATTTCTTAAAATAAAGAATATTCAATTCAATTTAATTATTACATAATTCAATCTATTCAATTTAGTTTAATCATTAAACAATTCAATCTTATTCAATTATCAAATAATTTCAAGTCTTAGTTATTATCATTTCAAACTCATTCATTAATAATTCCAAACTTAATTATAAATTTTAAAACAAAATTAATAATAATTTCAAAACTTAATTATTATAATTTCAAAACTTAATTATTAATAATTTCAAAACTTAATTATTAATAATTTCAAAACTTCGTTATTGATAACTTCAAACTTCATTATTAATAAATTTCAAGACTTGATTATTAATAATTCCAAATTGGTAATTACCCATTTCAACTTAATTATTCATAATTTCAAAATCAATTATCAATTAATTCTACATTTAATCATTAAATAATTAAATTTTAAAAACAATGTCCTTTTGTCAATTACGACGTTAATATTTATTTCAAATTAAATATTCACATTTTCGTTCATTCAAATTTAAATTCAAATTTTATTCAAACCTTATTATTAGTCAAATAAAATCTTATTTCATTTTAGATCAAAACATTGACCAATCGGTTTTAAATTTAATTTTCTATCCTATGTCAAAGTTATTTGGGTATCTATCATTTCAACCCGATTCCATTTCAATTCAAACTCAAAGCATACAAAGGGAACTTGCAGTGTGATAACTGGGATGGTGTCAAAGTAAATAAACAAGCAATAGCATCCGTACAAACAATATAACAAAGTATTTAAATAATCCCGAAATAATCGTATTAATTTACATTTGTTATTTATGCAAATTAATATAATTATTCCTAGAATCTACACTATCATTTCATGTAGATTAAAGATTATTACATTACGGTTTTTCACTTGTCGTTCAATTCAATTTCAATACTACAACAAATAAATCAGGTGTACGCTCAAATATTCAAAGTGAAATTAACCAATTTCTACGTCCATTTCATTAACAATTTAAAGTGTCAAGTTTACTAATCAATATTCAACATATGAAGGGGTCAAGTTTAACAAATCAAAGTTCGACGTATATAATCCGACTTAATTTGTTTAACTATCCTATTCAAATTTCACTTGCAAACTATTTATCACTTAACAATGCAATTAACAATCAATTCACATCAAATAGCAATCATTCATCAATACAAACTAGCATAAAAATATAGTCGTGAAAATTAATTCACCTTTCGTGGATAAAGAAATTGACAGCGAAGCAAGAATAAGCACGAATGGAAGTCGGTACACACGAACAACGAACACTGTAATATCGACAAAAAAACGATATTAATACAATGAACATTTGTATATAATTTATAAATTTATATAAATGCACTTACCGACGACGGAAAAAAGAAAAAAAGCTGAGAGATCGGTGCTGCTGCAATAAGAAATCAGTCGGTTGCTTTTGCACACAAGAAAAGAAAAGTTGGTTACTATTTGGCAACCAGAATAGATATTTGCGGAAATACTTTCGACAATATCTAAGAGCTAGTTGCAAGTCAAGGTTTCAAAAAAAAAATTTTTTTTTTGAAACCTTGAACGCACGCAACACTTTTTTTTTTAACATCAGCTATTTTTTAAAAACAAACGCACGCATCACCCATACACCCAGCACTCAAGCCCCATTCATGCATGCAATTCATATATGCACGCACGCCTCTTCCCAGACATTGAGATAAATAGTGAACCTATTCCCCCTATGCTGCAAACCCAACTCAAGCATTCATCCATTTTTTTTTATATATATATAAAACACATGCAAAATATATATATATATTTTTTTTAAAAAAAAAAATACAACAGTCGAGACTTCTTGTACTCCCCCACAACCCTGAAGCATATGCACTCCCACTCTTCCTTCAACTGCACGCGCATGCACTAAATACATGGACGTTTCATTTTTCTTTTTCTTTTTTTTTTACCTCACGCATGAATCATCACCTTCTCCATACTCACCCCATGTTAACCCCACTGAAACTTAGGCCGACTCAACAGATAAGGCAGTCAGCGACTCATAGGAATCAGCGACTCAACTGATGAAGCGACTCAGAGATTGCCGACTCAATGGGTCAACGACTCATTGATAGCAACGACTCAGTGAGTTAGCGCCTTAAAGGAACAGTATGGATCAACGACTCAGCGGGTCTGCGACTCAAGGCCTAGACCGATCCAACGACTCATTCGAGCTCCGACTCATCAAAGACCGACTCATCTGATCATGACTCATCCATTCAAGGTCCTTAAGTATCTCATTAGGTTTACGACTCAAGAGATGAACGACTCAAGAGGCCGCTACGACTTAAGGAACCTGACGGGTTAAGGAGATTCGATGGGTTAAGATGGCACGACTCAGGAAAGCCTACGGTTCAAAAGATAGGACGACGCACGACACAAGACTCAGAGGCAAGTTCAAAATCATGCTGCAAAGAGGTGACTCGCAGACGACTCACGACTCATCATGAGTCGGTCACGACTCATCATGGGTCGGTCACGACTCATGCCTTGGCAATTTCAGCCTAAACAGTTTGCCTATAAATACAAGGCCACATTCAACATGAAGGGGACCTTTGGCTCATTCTCTTCAAGCGCTGATACTCTGCTGCATTCCAAACCAATTCAACACTTGAAGCTCTCGAGACACTAAGAACGCTACAAACAACTTCAACAAGAGATCACGTACATCCAACATGGGTTCGAAGAATCTCATCTCCATTGAAGTTTAAAATACTTGTTCTAAGGTTCTTGTAGTTCAAAGTGAATTGTACTTGGGAAGAATTGTATCAACTTGTAACGATATCATCAATAAAAGTACTTAAAGTGGACGTAGGCTGTACCCATAAGCCGAACCACTATAAAATTGCTGTTGTTTACTGCTTTTCCGTTATTACTTGCTCGTAATTCTTTCCCGATCTATCGGGTGGTGCTTTCACAACTACACTTCACACACCGGGGTGTTAGCGTTCAAATTTAAGCGTTAACATTTTTGGTGCTTTCATTGAGAATTGAACTCAGGGGCAAACTTCAACCATTGTTCAACAAAATTCTAACAGAAACCATGGTTTCAGAAAAGAAACGGAAGTTGTTAAGGTTTGAAGGTACTTGCAGCAATGCCATTGCTCTTCCCACGCTAAGTGAAACAGCTTCAAGTATTGGAGTCACAAGGGCTGAATTAAATGCCGTGATATATGGAATATATCAACACATGGAAGTTCAAAGCAATAGGATACTGGATAAGATGAACGCATTGCAGGAAGAAGTCCATCGACTAGAAAGTGATATAAAAACCATTGCCAAAGAGGTCTAGGTTTCAGAAGAATGGAATGCCCCTCAACGAGCAACTGGCATTACTATTGGAACATTCCCCCAAACAGAGAATTCATGGCCACGACCAACTATCCACGAGCGTTTGTCAAGGCGAACTTTTGAAAGAATAGTTGATGATTACCCATTGAGTCCTGGTAACGATGAAGAATACATACCGGAAATGATTGAACAGAAAGAGAAGAATGGGGGAAGAAGAAAACAGAAACTCTTGAAAAAAGCTCGACGCTTCATACCCTCCAACTTTACTCCCTTGACCGACACTCCGGAAAGTATCTTCTTGGCAACAAAGGATGTTGTCGTTTACCCCAAACCATCTCTGATGAGGAGAAGCGCGACAGACAATGGGAAATTCTGTCAATTTCACAATCAACCTGGCCATGAAACTGACCAATGTCGCCATCTAAGGAAGGTCCTATCATCAGTATCATCACAGCAAGCCCTCACCAGCCAGGGAAAAATTGGATGAGGCGGGAAGACGTGCTCACGCTCCAAGGAGACCTTCAAAGTGAAAGGAAGTTTCGATTCTGAAAGATGCTGCCATCCAGTCCTCTTATGCCAAAAGATTCAATCCCTAAAGCCTGGGGCAGCAATTGCTTCCATACCTTACTTGAACACTTTGTTTCAAATTTGTAAAAAAGTGCTGATCCAATGATTCTTGTATCAAAATCTGTTGTAAAAACAACGCCAATAAATAATAAAAACTATAAGTCTTGCTTTCTCTATTATTACAAGTCGCTTATTTTATTTCGATATGTGAAATACTCTGAGAATATCACTAAGATTATCGATCTAAATTTGCAGGCAATAATACCAAGCTGATTCATTGCAATATCAAGCAACCCTTGGTAGCATTCAAAAGCAAGCCTTAAACAACAGAATTCCAGGGCCATAAAAGCAAAGCTTACCAGTCACAAGACCAAGTGATCCGCGACATCATCCAGCAATCAAGCATTGAACCATTCAAAATTCCCATATTCAAATCCTACAAAAGGAGAACTTCAGACGAAAGTAAGCAAGGTGGATAGAAGCAGATCATATATGGCTAACTACAAATGCTTGAACAAACGAACAACAAGTTAAAGAACCTATATCTGCCACCACCAATTTGCTTAACTATGAAATATACTCCTTTGGGTAAGGGAGAGGTTTGGCAGCTGAAAGTGGTGACACTTGCGAAGCAATGGGGATTATCAACATGAATCAACGGCAAGGAGACATGCGAGAGCAAGCGTCAGCTAACAAAAAGAATATTTCAGAAGCACAAGCCCTCTTTGAAGGCATAACTCCTCAGAGGATAAAAACCTCAAGCGGGCTTCACCGAAAAAAGGTGTCTTTCTCGTTACAAAATCGTGGAGTTATCGGTCGGCACACTCCCGAGAATCCATCCAACCGAGAAAAGGAAACTCCAAACTTCCTGACAATAACCCTACTTAGGGGCACGCATTTCACCACACCCGGTCGACATACTCCCGTGAGATGAAATGTGAAAAGCCCTCTTCGGAGGCAAAATGCTTCTCTACGGAGACCGAATGCTTCTCCTCAGAGACCGAAGCCCTCTTCGGAGGCAAAACGCTTCTCTACGGAGACCGAATGCTTCTCCTCAGAGACCAAAGCCCTCTTCGGAGGCAAAATGCTTCTCTACGGAGACCAAATGCTTCTCCTCAGAGACCAAAGCCCTCTTCGGAGGCAAAATGCTTCTCTACGGAGACCGAATGCTTCTCCTCAGAGACCGAAGCCCTCTTCGGAGGCAAAACGCTTCTCTACGGAGACCAAATGCTTCTCCTCAGAGACTAAGGCCCTCTTCGGAGGCAAAACGCTTCTCTACGGAGACCAAATGCTTCTCCTCAGAGACCAAAGCCCTTTTCAGAGGCAAAATGCTTCTCTACGGAGACCAAATGCTTCTCCTCAGAGACCAAAGCCCTCTTCGGAGGCAAAATGCTTCTCTACGGAGACCGAATGCTTCTCCTCAGAGACCGAAGCCCTCTTCGGAGGCAAAACGCTTCTCTACGGAGACCAAATGCTTCTCCTCAGAGACTAAGGCCCTCTTCGGAGGCAAAACGCTTCTCTACGGAGACCAAATGCTTCTCCTCAGAAACCAAAGCCCTCTTCGGAGGCAAAATGCTTCTCTACGGAGACCGAATGCTTCTCCTCAGAGACCGAAGCCCTCTTCGGAGGCAAAACGCTTCTCTACGGAGACCAAATGCTTCTCCTCAGAGACTAAGGCCCTCTTCGGAGGCAAAACGCTTCTCTACGGAGACCGAATGCTTCTCCTCAGAAACCGCAGCCCTCTTCGGAGGCGAAATGCTTCTCTACGGAGACCGAATGCTTCTCCTCAGAGACTAAAGCCCTCTTCGGAGGCGAAATGCTTCTCTACGGAGACCGAATGCTTCTCCTCAGAGACTAAAGCCCTCTTCGGAGGCGAAATGCTTCTCTACGGAGACCGAATGCTTCTCCTCAGAGACCAAAGCCCTCTTCGGAGGCAAAATGCTTCTCTAACGGAGACCGAATGCTTCTCCTCAGAGACCAAAGCCCTCTTCGGAGGCAAAATGCTTCTCTAACGGAGACCGAATGCTTCTCCTCAGAGACCAAAGCCCTCTTCGGAGGCAAAATGCTTCTCTACGGGGACCAAATGCTTCTCCTCAGAGACCAAAGCCCTCTTCAGAGGCAAAATGCTCCTCTTCGGAGGCACAACTCTTCGGAGGACAAAGACCTCTAATGGGACATATGCCACAAAAAAGAAAGTTCTCTACTCAACAAAAAAGATTGGAGGAGTCATGACCCACCAACCATGAGAGAGTAACTTCCAGGCAATGTAAACCATCTCTGGGGCACATTTCACCAGGAGTTGAAGTGTTATGACCGCTCTTCGGAATTTCACTTCACCAGAGTTGAAATGCAAACAAAATAAAGACCTCTTCGGGGGCACATTTCACCAGGAGTTGAAGTGTTATGACCGCTCTTCGGAATTTCACTTCACCAGAGTTGAAATGCAAACAAAATAAAAGCCCTCTTCGGAGGCACATTTCGCCAGGAGTTGAGGTGTAACAACCGCTCTTCGGAACTTCACTTCACCAAAGTTGAAATGCAAAACAAAATAAAGACCTTTCTGAAAGTCCACGTTTCACCGAGATTGAAATAAAACTTCCAAGTGTTGAAACGTGAAAAGGCTTTCTTCAAAGGCACAACTCTTTGGAGGTACACGTTTCACCGAGATTGAAATAAAACTTCCAAGTGTTGAAACGTGAAAAATCCCTCCTTAGAGGTACAACCCCCTCCCGGGGACACAATCAAGAAGAAAGACCTCTTCGGAAGCCCACGTTTCACCAAGATTGAAATAAAACTTCCAAGTGTTGAAACGTGAAAAGGCTTTCTTCAAAGGCAAAGCTCTTTGGAGGTACACGTTTCACCGAGATTGAAATAAAACTACCAAGTGTTGAAACGTGAAAAATCCCTCCTTAGAGGTACAACCCCCTCCCGGGGACACAATCAAGAAGAAAGACCTCTTCGGAAGCCCACGTTTCACCAAGATTGAAATAAAACTTCCAAGTGTTGAAACGTGAAAAGGCTTTCTTCAAAAGCACAACTCTTTGGAGGTACACGTTTCACCGAGATTGAAATAAAACTTCCAAGTGTTGAAACGTGAAAAATCCCTCCCCAGAGGTACAACTTTGTAAAAAAAAAAAAAAAAAAAAAAAAAAAAATCCTCATCAAAAGCCTACTTTAACTTTCAAAGGAAGAGTAATTTACCTACTATGGAAAATGATCGTTAAAAAAAAAAGAAAAAGAAAAGAAGTTAAAGTACCCTTCAGAGGTCCGCTTTACCACATAGAGGAATTCACTTGGTAAAATATGCGCATAAGCAAAAGAAAAAAGTGATTTCTTCGAACGACAAAGCGTAGAAACTTATACGAAGGGAGTTGTACTCTACAAAAATTTTCTTTAAAGAATAAAATAATTATTCTTTAGCAAATAAGAGTGCAAGTCCCCTCGAAGTATAAAATATTGCAGCAAGCTTAAGGTATGGGGGCAACATGGTATAATAGTGTAGCTGCATCAGTAAAGTAATACTCAAACAACATACCATAAGCCCGCTGCAATATCGTGTAAATAAACTTGTGCAAAAAAATAAATAGTAAATGCATTCTCAAATTCAAACAGAAGTTTGTACAAACAGGGAATCATTTTATTCAACTATAATGCAGATACAGGTTTCAAAATAAAGAAAAGCGGGGGCCGGTACCCGCACAATTCTCTGCCAGTACATACAAAAGGCAAAAAGCTAAAATCTTCACTTCTTCTTACCTCCTTTGGACCCTTTACCCGGTCGAATGACCAGCTTTTCAGGTCGGCCAGTGGGTATAAGGGAAGAAGGAGAGGTAGGTGCAACCGGTTCAACTTCCGGCTCCTCTTCAGTAGCGGTGATTTTCTTCCCCCTCCTCTTTGATGTCCCACGCTTCTTTCTCCTTTGTGAAGAAGACTCACTCCCCGGAGTGACAAGTTTTGAAAGAGCAATGTCGTCAGAAGGAGTCCGCTCCGGGGATATGTCACCTCCCTCAGGTCTCTCATCTTTCTGCTCTTGCGAAGCGATGGGATCATCCAAGCCGTGAATAGCCTCTATTTGTTCCTCCTGTGATCCAGGTTGCGAGGCAGAAGGAGGCGCCACCTGAAGAGATGAAGGAAGGATAACCGGAGGAGTAGAAGTTTGAGCAGTGCTTGGTACTTTCTCTACAGAAGAAAAGAGGTTAAAGTCAGTAAAGAGGGGAGATGAAGGCTCACCAATAAAGTTAGTAGAGAGAGGAGATGAAGGCTCATCAAGGTTGAGAAAATAGCCAAGGAGTTCATGAAACTCATGTGAAACAAATGAACAACCCGCTTGAACAGAATTGACAGTAGCGGGATTAACAGTGAAGTTACCTGGTGAAGCTGATTTCCTGATATCAACTTCATAAGCTTGCGCGTCAGCGCTCTCATCACCCTCGTCTCCACCATGTACGCTTGTAATCTTAGTGGTAACTTTGGTAGGAGAAGCAAAATGGGAACTGGAACCAATGATGTTGACTTCAGACGAAGAAGGTGGCTGGACTAGAATAGTTGAAGTGTTTTTTTCCAGCCGGTCCCCTTCCGTCGCTTCGGTTCTTAGTTTGGCAAGTTGTTCCTTTCCCCTGGCGAGAGCAGCGCGAGCGTCTTCATCAAAATAATGCCTTTCCAGGGCTGACTCGTCATAACCAGCACCTTCAGCACCAAGCATATCGAGGGCAGCCTCCCACACTTCAGCTAAAGTGATCTCATACTTGGGACCAAGAAAAGCGAGGCTTCCACGCCCCAAGACGCTATGCAAATAGAAGTCGAATAATGTTGAGCCGAAGCTGTTCTTGGTCGCCTCATGAGAATCTTCAGCTGCGATTCTGCCGGCGACAGCCTCATCACGCTCCCTCTCAGTTTTGGAAAGCTGAAGCTTAAGCATTTGTATCTCCGCTTCCTGGGAGTTGTTTTTCTTTTGAAGCTCAGCAATATCAGAAGCATAGCCCTCGTTGATTCTTTTCTGCACTTCAAGCCTGTCCTCAGCGTCCCTCTGACTGGCATGAGCATCTCTAACTTGTCTGAGAAGCACTTCTTCTTTTTGAGAGTATGAAGTAGAGGAAGCAGCAAGCTCATCTTTCAACTTCTCAACCTTTGCTTCGAGCTCCTCGTTGTAGGAAGTAATGCTCCTCATTTCGGTATCATGCTGCTCAAGGACCTTTTGCCACTCAGCCTTATCGTTTTCCATGGTGAGCATGGCCTCTAAGTTGGCACGGTTAACTCTTTGAAGCTCATCAACAAGCTTCTGCCAGTTTGACATCCTCTCGATATCAAGTTTGACGGCGTCAAGATTTCGTAGCATAGCAGGCTTGTCAATAGGAACCAGGTCAAGGTCGAATCTCACACCTTTTAAGCACCATTGTGGAAAACGACTTCGTAAAGTGGCTGGGCCAGGTCCCACTTGAAATTTAGGCCTGCTTATTATTGTCTGGATGTCCTCCTTCCCGAGAGCAGGAGAGTCGGAAGGAATGTCAAGAGGGGCAGGGGCAGTAGGATTTTCGGGAGTAGTAGAGGCCTGCTTTTCACTGTGACGGGCTCGTTTACTTAAGTCTTCACTCATGTGACCTTTTCCTCGATCGTCATGAGATTTTCTCTTGTGAGAGTCATCGCCTTTTTGCCAAGAATCATGGCGCTCTTCTCTCTCCCTTCTTTCGCGACGTTCTTCTTCAGTCCTCCTTTCATGAGCCTTTCGGGCAGCCCTTTCTTCGTCAGATTCTCTGTAGGAGGGAAAGTAATGCCTATAATCATATTGACCACGCCCCCCGTAGCGTTGGAAATCCTGATAATATGATCCGCCGCGTGTCATTGAAGAATCTGAAATAAGAAAAGATAAGCTTTAGAAATCTTTAAAGTATAAGAAGATAAGTGCATAAATGTGCTGGAAAATCCTTAGTTGTGTGTGAAGTGCAAGCTACTCGCGTTGGACTAACGAACCACTCCTCTGTTGGGGGGAAGTGATAGATTTCACTGTTGATGACAATTCTTGAGATAAAGGAGTTAGAGTCTGTTGGAGGGCAGATGTTGCTTCAATCGTCGGAGGTATAGCTTTACCATGAGCAGGGTCTTCTTTAAAGAGCTCTTGGGAAGTGATAATCAAGTCACTTAAGTCCCCAAAGACGTCATCATCGTCATGCCCAACCTGTTTCCCTCCATCAGTTCCTTTATCGGCACTATTCCTGGTTTGGGAAGGGGGCTCCTCTTCCTCTTCAGTAATGGGGGCAAGCGTGGGTTTTTCGGATTGCCCCATGTCATCTCTTGGAACAAAACACTTTATTAGTGAAGTTTTTGCAGAAGTTTCTCCTCGCATGTGCTCTTTAGTGGAAACTGGGGGATCAAGAGTTTTCGCCGGAGAATCAGGAACTTCTGTTGGAGGTTCATGAGGCTGAGTAAAGCGAGAGGGATGGAGGAGTCCGTATTGATGTAAAAATTCATCAGTTAGCAGAAACTTTATGCTCCTCTCTTCTACCGGCACGGCATTTAATCTTTCAAAAATTTGCTTAAGACTTGGGTCCCTAGCAGGGGGTGGAAGTGCTAAAACAGGAAAAGAATGAAATTAGCAACTGAGAGTTCAGATCTCGAGAAAGTTTCAAAACGGAAAAAGTAAAGACAGGAAATCTTACTTCCCACTCTCCAGATGGCATAAAACCCTGGAGGGCAGCGAACAAAGAAAAACTGATTCAAAAATCCGTGAGCGCTTTCGGAGAGATCAGTAATAAGTTTGCGGTTTCGAGCGCTTCTTATAACCACGATGGAGGGATGGTCTTTAATTTTCGTGAATGAGCAAAAATAGCAGATCTCCCCGAAGCTTGGTAATCGATCCAAAACTCTCCTAAATAGAACACATAACCCCGTCAGAATGGCGTAGCCATTGGGGTGTAATTGGAATGGAGAGATAGACAACCGAAGCAGGAACTGTTGAAGAAAGTCGTTAAAAGGAGGAATCGCCCCACTTAAGCACATTTGGCGATTGACTGCAACAAAGCCGTAGGGAGGATTGTCAGCAGTATCACTTGGCCCAGGGAAAAGAACATCACTTTCAGCAAAGCCAAATTGAGTGCGCAGCTGGACAAACGCTCTCGAAGTTAGAATAGTTGGGGTTCTCTCCGGAGGATTCTCTATGGGAACAACTATCAGAAAAGTTTCTTCCTCTTGAGTTACCACTTCTTCTTCTCGGTGGGAGGTCATTCTACACAAGCAACTGGATGTTCAAATGCGAAGGTGCGCGTTTCCTAAAAAGTGTGAAGTGTTGTGCAAGACTAATAAAAAGTGACAAGTATATATAACTGGAATTATACTAATTGATGCTTGATCGATTGTAAACATTTCAGAACTTGTTAATCTAAAAGTTCAAACACAATATTAGTGCAAGCAAGTCGATTTCAATTGACTATTTCAGTATTGCTTTGGTATTTTGTTTGAAATTGATATGTTAAAAACACTTCATACATACAGTTTATTCAAGTTAATCATCTATCATTAACTAATCTGTCGTTCGATGTGGGCAATCAATGACAGTATATTCGTCCCAGTTTTCTGTGAATGTTATATTAACAGGTTATTAGCTTACAAGTTAAAGCAATCTGTAAAAGATTCAAGCAGCAGTTCAAGGTTCAAGTGGAGTTTAAAAGTGCAAGTGCTAAGTCGTAGACGACTCAAGGACTAAGTCGAAGACGACTCAGCAATACTTAGGTCACGAGTCATAAAAGAGAATAGATGTCAGCTCAGAATTATGAAAAATTCATCAAGACATGTCTCGGCCCCGACTCAAGCATTGTCGTGATGTCTCGGCCCCGACTCAAGCATTGTGTCGTGATGTCTCGGCCCCGACTCAAATTTTGTGTCGTGAAGGTTGGTGAGCCGGTCCAGAGTTGAATCGCAAAGGGTTTTAGGTCGTTCAAGATTATTAAGTCGCATCAGGGGTAGTGTTTTACTCTGATTGACCTATCTACCATACAACTCCAAAACCCGTTTCCCTCCTACCCCATGATAACCCAATGACCTATCTCCAAGTCCTATCTTCGGATCCTAACCCATAACCTGTTAACCTAATGGTATCTCCAAAAATAGTAACTTTAATCCTATCACAATACAGAATCGCCTCGAATGATGGATCGCCGCGAGTAAAATCAAGCAGACCTAAGTTCATCAACAATCAAATCCAACAAAACTCGTAAGACACGAAGAGGCAAATCGGAGGCGAAGGATTAAGCGTGTAAGACAATAATGATCAACGATCGAAGAAAGGGAAGAAATCGCTTACGATTGTATGTTGACTAGAGAGGATTGGGTGCTAATTCGAGTTGAAATTATTTTTGGGAGCTTGGAGATGTGTTAATGGCGGAACACGACTCAAGAGATTGATAAAGGAAGAAGAAGATAGAAGTGACGGTTCATCCATTTTATACCAAGGAAGTAGGGCATGAGTCGGCACAAGCGAGTTAAGATAAGTCGAAGCGCGCGACCTACGACTCAGGCGCGTGCTTCGAGGGGCAAATGTTAACCCCACTGAAACTTAGGCCGACTCAACAGATAAGGCAGTCAGCGACTCATAGGAATCAGCGACTCAACTGATGAAGCGACTCAGAGATTGCCGACTCAATGGGTCAACGACTCATTGATAGCAACGACTCAGTGAGTTAGCGCCTTAAAGGAACAGTATGGATCAACGACTCAGCGGGTCTGCGACTCATGGCCTAGACCGATCCAACGACTCATTCGAGCTCCGACTCATCAAAGACCGACTCATCTGATCACGACTCATCCATTCAAGGTCCTTAAGTATCTCATTAGGTTTACGACTCAAGAGATGAACGACTCAAGAGGCCGCTACGACTTAAGGAACCTGACGGGTTAATTAGATTCGATGGGTTAAGATGGCACGACTCAGGAAAGCCTACGGTTCAAAAGATAGGACGACGCACGACACAAGACTCAAAGGCAAGTTCAAAATCATGCTGCAAAGAGGTGACTCGCAGACGACTCACGACTCATCATGAGTCGGTCACGACTCATCATGGGTCGGTCACGACTCATGCCTTGGCAATTTCAGCCTAAACAGTTTGCCTATAAATACAAGGCCACATTCAACATGAAGGGGACCTTTGGCTCATTCTCTTCAAGCGCTGATACTCTGCTGCATTCCAAACCAATTCAACACTTGAAGCTCTCGAGATACTAAGAACGCTACAAACAACTTCAACAAGAGATCACGTACATCCAACATGGGTTCGAAGAATCTCATCTCCATTGAAGTTTAAAATACTTGTTCTAAGGTTCTTGTAGTTCAAAGTGAATTGTACTTGGGAAGAATTGTATCAACTTGTAACGATATCATCAATAAAAGTACTTAAAGTGGACGTAGGCTGTACCCATAAGCCGAACCACTATAAAATTGCTGTTGTTTACTGCTTTTCCGTTATTACTTGCTCGTAATTCTTTCCCGATCTATCGGGTGGTGCTTTCACAACTACACTTCACACACCGGGGTGTTAGCGTTCAAATTTAAGCGTTAACACCCCATACACATAAAGACACATGAAACACCTGAACTCACCCATGAAATACATATGAAAACTCCCCCCCCCCCCCCCCCCCGCACGCACTTATCCCTTCTTTTTTTTTTATTACTCCAAGTGAAAAACAACTCTTTACAGAGCTTTACGAGAGCATGAGTCATCTACAAGGGGGAAGCCTGAACTACATGTACAGGTTAATGGTGTAAACAACAGCTAGAAGTTAGTATTCACCAGATTCTCAACAACACTAGAACTCACACATGAAAGACAGTGTGCCCAAAATAGGTATGGTTTTAGCATATACCGATTCTCAGTGGGATATTGATGAAGCGCTAAAAGTTAAAGCAAGAGAAGAAGGGAGGGGAAGAGGTGAAGTACCTGGGCGTTTGAAGGAAAATGAAGCACTATAGCATCCTATTAGCTTTAAAAATTTAAAGTAAGAAACTGTTATTTCGTAACCCGAAATGTCACTTCCTTTACCAATGCTATCCCCTAGCTTCCAACTACCATATTGAATGCACCTCAGCTAATTTTTTTATGTATTTTAAAATTTTTGAGTGGGTACGGCTACAAATTTGGGCTGAAATTCGTTTAACCGTTCCGTCCGGAACGGTTAAATTAACGCGACGTATTATGCCGGACTCCGATTCGCGCAAATAAATATACTGTTATGATCAGTGCGACGAGACGCTTCCAACGGTACACAGATTATTGCAATACGATGGTTTTATAAAATTCGCATTTACGCCGCTTAAATTGTGCGTTTTGCAAAACAATTTAAACGGAGCAGGCGATGATAGTTTTTGGCGAAACGAATTTCATAATCATGATCAGAATACTTTTTACAACCTAACTGTGTAAAAATATTTAGATTTGAAAGATAAATTTTACGCAGCTTTATATGGACTGGTATACAGTAAAACGCGAACGAATTTTACTGTCATATTTTACGACGAAACTTTTTCTATGTCCATAACTAACTAGACGTATGTCACAAATAAAGTTTGGACGTTACTTGAGAAAGTTTATAAATTTTCAAAGTTTTACATTAAACGATGGATTTTAACATTTAAATTCGGTCGGGAATTCAGGGTCGTTACAATCTCCCCCACTCAAAACTTTTCGTCCTCGAAAAGGAACAAGACGAGTGAAGTAGGAATGAAATAAGCAGAAAATCAAGATAGATTTAAGAAATTTGAATTATACCTGAAATTAGTAATTCGGGGTTTGAATCACGAATACTATCCTCAGTCTCCCATGTGCAATCTTGCTCATCTGCACTCCATTGGACCTTGACGAGATTTACCGACTTCCTTCTCAGTTGCTTGGTCTCACGATCGACTATCCGAAGTGGCTTTCGCTCAATAGTCAAATCAGGCTCGATAACTATCTCTTCCAACTGAGTAGTAGGGATAGTCATAGATGGATCGTGCACAACTTTGCGTAGATGTGAGACGTGGAACACGTTGTGTACACCAGCGAACTTCTCTGGTAATGCAACTCTATATGCCAATGTTCCGACCCTTTCCGTAACCTCAAACGGACCAACGAATCTCGGAGCTAGCTTTCCTTTTCTTCCAAATCGAACAATATTCTTCAAAGGCGACACTTTCAGAAATACTTTGTCTCCTACGCTGAATTCAAGATCTCTTCTCCTTTTGTCAGCGTAGCTCTTCTGTCTATCCTGTGCCGTCTTTATCTTCTTCCTGATTTCTTTGACTTTTTCGGAAGCCTCCATAATTATTTCTGGTCCAAGCACTAGTCGATCACCCGACTCGATCCAACAAGCTGGCGATTTGCACGGCCGTCCATATAAAGCTTCGAACGGTGCCATACCAATGCTTGCCTGATTTATTAAAGACGATTAATTCAAATTCAAATATACTTATTCAAATTGAAATTCAATTTCTTTACCTGGTAACTATTATTATAAGTGAATTCGACCAAGTGAAGATGGTCTTTCCAGGATCCACCAAAGTCAATAATACAAGCTCGGAGAAGGTCTTCCAAAATCTGATTCACCCTCTCAGTTTGGCCATCTGTCTGAGGATGATATGCAGTGCTCAGATTCAGTTTGGTGCCCAAAGTATCCTGAAATGCTTTCCAGAATTTACTAGTGAAAATAGGATCTCGATCACATACGATACCAGATGGTACACCATGAAGTTTACCAACCTCTCTCATGTATATCTCTGCCAAACTCGAAGCTGTACGAGTGGACTTGACTGGAATAAAGTGGGCGGATTTCGTCAATCTATCGACAATCACCCAGATGCTTTCGTTACCCTTTCTAGTCCTTGGCAGCCCATCAATAAAGTCCATAGAAATTTGCTCCCACTTCCATCCTGGAATTTCTAATGGTTGAAGCAAACCAGCTATCTTACTATGATCGGCTTTAACTTGCTGGCAAGTTGTGCATCTGCTGACATAGGTAGAAATATCACGCTTCATCCCACTCCACCAATATAACTTCTTCATATTCTGGTACATTTTAGTAACACCGGGATGAAATGAAAGTGAAGAGTTGTGGTTTTCTTTCAGCACTTCTTGTCTAAGACCATCAACATTAGGAACACAAATGCGATTATCAATTCTCAAGACTCCGTTACTATCAACATGTGCACCCAATTTATTGTCAGCATTTCCAACTCTTCCAAGGACTATTTTTTGATGCGATAAAGCAAAGTGTCCTCGTATTGCTTGGCTATAATACGATCCATAAGAGCCGGGGAGACTGACAGCTGGAATAACATTCCCTCAACAAGATTACAACATGCCATCGCTTGGTTTCTGCTTAAAGCATCGGCTACGGCATTCGCTTTCCCTGGAGTATAATTAATATCAAGATCATATGCAGCCAGAAATTCGAGCCATCGCACTTGTCTCTGGTTCAAATCCTTTTGCGAGAAAATATATCTCAATGACTTGTGGTCAGTGAATAACTCGAATTTGGTTCCCAAAAGGTAGTGCCTCCATAGTTTAAGAGCAAATACAACCGCAAGAAGCTCTAAGTCATGAGTTGCGTAATTTGCTTCATGGGTCTTTAACTGACGACCCGCATAGGCAATAACCTTTCCTTTCTGCGTTAAGACTGCTCCAAGACCATCACGACAGGCATCTGTATAGACTGTCAATCCTTCGCTACCATCAATAACTGTAAGAACTGGGGCAGATGTCAACTTACGCTTCATTTCATTGAAAGCTGCTTCGTACTTTTCATTCCAAATAAATTTCACATTCTTTCTGGTCAGTGCGGTAAGTGGGGCAGCGATACGAGCAAAGTTTTCTATGAATCTGCGATAATAGCCAGCTAATCCCAAGAAATTGCGGATATCTGTAGGAGTTTTGGGAGTCTCCCAATCCTGCAAATTTCAACAATTCGAATTTAGATATCGATAAGTTGTTTAGATAGAATTGACAAGTAAGAATAAAACTTACATTGATTACGGCGATCTTAGCTGAATCGACCGAAATCCCGTTCTCCGAAACAATATGGCCAAGAAAACGAACTTCATCTCGCCAAAAGTGACATTTCGAAAACATGGCTTTAAGCTGGTGTCTGCGAAGAGTTTCAAGTACAAAAGCCAAATGTGAACTATGCTCCTTCTCATCTTTAGAAAAGACGAGAATATCGTCGATGAAAACAAGAACAAACTTGTTAAGAACATCCCGGAAAACTCTATTCATCAAGTCGACGAAATAAGCTAGAGCGTTAGTGAGACCGAACGGCATAACAAGCCATTCATAGAAACCATTTTCTGTGCGGAATGCTGTTTTAGGAATGCTATCCTCAGCGATTCTGAGTTGGTGAAAACCGGTAGCCAAATCAAGTTGAGAAAAGACTTTAGCTCCATGAAGCTGGTCGAATAGATCGTCGATGCGAGGCATCGGATACCTGTTCTTGTGTGTGAGCTTATTTAGCTCTCTATAGTCTACACAAATTCTGAGACAGCCATCAGATTTGGTGACAAATACAACTGCAGCACCCCATTCTGAATGACTGCGCCGAATCAAGCCTTTAGAAAATAAATCTTCAATTTGAACATTCAACTCTGCCTTTTCTTTAGGAGCCATTCTCCTTGGAGGGAGAACTACTGGTCGTACACCAAGAATAAGGTCGATGCGGAATTCGATTTCCCGCGGAGGTGGTAGAGAATTAACTTCTCCAAATACATAAGAAAAGAGTTGAACAGCTGGAGTAGAGCTTAGTTCATTTGGATGGGAGTCAAGAGAGAATATAAAACTCCCAGCATATTCTTGAGGTGATTTGCCTTAACAACTAAAGGCATACTCTTGTCGTCAATAAGAGAGACAGTTCGAGTTTTACATGAGATAACGGCTTTGAACTTTCGTAGCCAATCAATGCCTAATAGAATATCAAATGCCTCGAATCCAAGAACATAGAAATCCCAAGTGAAGTGGTGAATGCCATGCATAAGAGTGACATATTTGCAAACCCTTTTGAGGTTAGCGGACCCTCCAATAGGGTTAGATACACATAAGGAAATAGATGCAAGAGTGGGTTCCAAACCAAGTTTATTACACAAGTCAATAGATATGAAGCTGTGAGTTGCTCCGGTGTCAAATAAAACTCTAACAGGCAAGGTATGCAACATAAAAGTACTTTGTAAAGTACCTTGGTTATCCGGAACTTCCGGGGCAGGAACTTCCGGCGCAGGTGTGGAAAGAGCAAAGATTCCAGATGGTGTACCACGCTTCTGTGTTTGGGCAGTCTTTCTTGAAGTGTCCGCGTTGTAAGCAGATATGACACAAATCCCTCCTAGTCATCTGTGCCGGTGGCGGAACAGCTGCGCTCTTTGGAGATGGGCAGCTACTAGCATAATGACCCTTTTGGTTGCAGTTGAAGCAAGTAATGGATGATATGTCAATAGGCTTCTTCTGGGAGTATCCAAGCCCTGTTTTCTGCTGCCAATTCTTCTTCTGTTGTGCAAAGTTTGGCTTTCTCTTCCCCGACTTACTAGCTGATGTCTGAACAAATAGGGCTTTGGAGGATGATGTTTCCTTTGGCTTTCCCTCATATCGAAGAGCAAAGTCCATCAACTCAGTGAAGGTTCCATGGACATGAGCGGTGAGAAGCTCGTAATACTCAGGGCGTGCGCCATGTATGAACTTCTCATTCTTAAGCAGTGGTGTATCAATCAAGCCAGGTCCGAACTTAGATAGTTCGTTGAACTTCTGTTCATACTCAGTGAAGGTCATGTTGCCTTGCTTGAGATCCATAAAAGAACGATAGAGTTGGGCTTTCCCAGCAGCTGGCATCCACTAAGCCACAAAGGAATCCCTATTTACAACGATATAAGATGAGTCAAAAATTTGAACGAGATATAAGGAAATTATATTGATGTAATTTAGATAGATTTCTACCTCAACTGGGCCCAAGTGATGGTTTCCTCATCGGTACGAGAAGTGACGGATTCCCACCAATCTTGTGCAGCATCCTGAAGCTGCCAAGCGGCCAACTTACACTTCTGAGCATCTGTGATCTCTAAGCCAGTAAAGATCCTCTCCAAACTCTTTAGCCATTGCTGTGCTTCGATAATACTCTCGGAGCCAGTAAATTTGACTCCTCCAAGCTGAGTATACTCCTTGCTAAGAGTGGAGAATCGAACTGCAGGAACTGGAGCATGTGGACCAGGAGCATTTCCACCCCTTCCTCCCCTAACATTTCTTCTGGTAGCCATCCTGGAATACCAAAAGTGATTTAGAATCAAAGATAGGAATTTATAGAACTTAAGGAAATTCTACTCAAACGAATTTAATAAGAAAGATGAATCAAAGGATGTGGATTCTGAAAAGATTCTCCTCATTCTAGGGTATGTTTACCCTATCTCTAATGACCTTTAAAACTCCACAGGCTAAGGTTATCGGGAACCAAAGCTCTGATACCAACTGTAACAATCCATATATTTGGACCATTTAATTTGACAATAATCCACACATGTCAGCTTAAATAGTACAAAACACGAATCGTTAATGGAGTATATATATAAATGAGAATCATCACAGAATCACAGAAATATAACATCACAGAATAGTGCAGCGGAAATATAACATAGTCATAAGTGTAGTTCATGAAGCTACCCATAAGTACAACAATGTCTCAAATAAACGGAAATAAACAACATAGAAGTCTGAATAGTCCAAATAGATAGAGTAATACTGATAAGATAAGATAAAGATACTCTTTAGTCTTCAGCTCCAAATAAACAACAGCAGCAATCCTCAATCTGATCCGAGCATATGCACAAACAAACACTCGAATCAGGACATATATTCTTATGCAGTTAATATAATCCAAATTCATAATAACAATAACTCAAAGATGAATGGAATAAACATCTTTCAGGATCCGATAAACTATCTGTACATAATAGTGTACAATATATAGATAATGTCTAACAGTAAATTAAACTATCAAAATAGTGTTAAGGCATTACCATTATCCCCCTTAACACGTTTATACAGCATCATAGACTATACAGCACTGTAAACTCCACCGTAAACTAGTGGGATATCAGGGAGTACTGCATAGGTATAATACAAAACAAATTCGTAGTGGTCGCGTATACGGGAATACAAGTATGACAAGGCACATGAGGCAATACCCAAGATAGTGAAATTACCGTTTTCCTGATCCGGACTGGTGAGAACGCATCGCCGCAACGATCGCAACACCGCGAAACAACACTCCAAATTCAAGGGTGCGCACCAATCAATCACAAAAGTAAATGAGTAGTTTACAAAGAAGTGTGTTCGCTCGAGGTAGCTAACCCCATTTGGCCCGGCACGGCTCCTGATTTTAGTCATTTCCAATTTGACACAAGTGTCAAGGCTATCCATTATCGTTCACTTTCTTCAGTCATCGCGTATGTCATTCCAACCACTTCATTCTGGATCACACTCCGCGTATAGTTATTAAAGTGGTTTTCAGTTTAGACAGTGAGTATGTCCCTAACCGATTCCGGTTCCTTTAATAGCCTTCGTATTTAGTTTGCCGATTGGTCGTTTAATATATTTCGAAACCAATTCAATTTCAATTTCAATAATGATTCGTATATCGACATTTCGTTGATCTTTCTAAGTCAATTTCCAAAATTTCATTTCATAACTTCATTTCAAATTTCTATAATTCATTTCAAAGTTCAATTTTAAAACAATTCAATATTCATTTTAATTTCATGTATAAGTTCATTCCCAAAATCAATTTACGTCCAAAACGATTTAAATCCAATTATCGATTTCATTCGATATTCATGAAATTAATTTATCATTTGACAATTTCGATTCGAATTTTCAATTCTTTACATTACTTTCATAAGTTCCACTTCATTTATCAAAGCTTACAAATTAAATTTAAATTTAAATTTGTCAAATCCAATTTCTTAACTTCCAAATCTTTCATTTGTTCGATAAACGCATTCTATTTCTTATTAAAGAAATTCATTTCATTCATTTATTTCCTTCGTTACAAATTTCAAAACTCAATTAAACAACTTACTTTCACTTATTCGAAAATTCAATTTCTCAAAATAAAGAATATTCAATTCAATTTAATTATTACATAATTCAATCTATTCAATTTAGTTTAATCATTAAACAATTCAATCTTATTCAATTATCAAATAATTTCAAGTCTTAGTTATTATCATTTCAAACTCATTCATTAATAATTCCAAACTTAATTATAAATTTTAAAACTAAATTAATAGTAATTTCAAAACTTAATTATTATAATTTCAAAACTTAATTATTAATAATTTCAAAACTTAATTATTAATAATTTCAAAACTTCGTTATTGATAACTTCAAACTTCATTATTGATAAATTTCAAGACTTGATTATTAATAATTCCAAATTGGTAATTACCCATTTCAACTTAATTATTAATAATTTCAAAATTAATTATCAATTAATTCTACATTTAATCATTAAATAATTAAATTTTAAAAACAATGTCCTTTTGTCAATTACGACGTTAATATTTATTTCAAATTAAATATTCACATTTTCGTTCATTCAAATTAAAATTCCAATTTTATTCAAACCTTATTATTAGTCAAATAAAATCTTATTTCATTTTAGATCAAAACATTGACCAATCGGTTTTAAATTTAATTTTCTATCCTAAGTCAAAGTTATTTGGGTATCTATCATTTCAACCCGATTCCATTTCAATTCAAACTCAAAGCATACAAAGGGAACTTGCAGTGTGATAACTGGGATGCTGTCAAAGTAAATAAACAAGCAATAGCATCCATACAAACAATATAACAAAGTATTTAAATAATCTCGAAATAATCGTATTAATTTACATTTGTTATTTATGCAAATTAATATAATTATTCCTAAAATCTACACTATCATTTCATGTAGATTAAAGATTATTACATTACAGTTTTTCACTTGTCTTTCAATTCAATTTCAATACTACAACAAATAAATCAGGTGTACGCTCAAATATTCAAAGTGAAATTAACCAATTTCTACGTCCATTTCATTAACAATTTAAAGTGTCAAGTTTACTAATCAATATTCAACATATGAAGGGGTCAAGTTTAACAAATCAAAGTTCGACGTATATAATCCGACTTAATTTGTTTAACTATCCTATTCAAATTTCACTTGCAAACTATTTATCACTTAACAATGCAATTAACAATCAATTCACATCAAATAGCAATCATTCATCAATACAAACTAGCATAAAAATATAGTCGTGAAAATTAATTCACCTTTCGTGGATAAAAAAATTGACGGCGAAGCAAGAATAAGCACGAATAGAAGTCGGTACACACGAACAACGAACACTGTAATATCGACAAAAAAACGATATTAATACAATGAACATTTGTATATAATTTATAAATTTATATAAATGCACTTACCGACGACGGAGAAAAGAACAAAAGCTGAGAGATCGGTGCTACTGCAACAAGAAATCAGTCGGTTGCTTCTACACACAACGAAAAGAAAAGTCGATTACTATTTGGCAACCAGAATCGATATTTGCGGAAATACTTTCTACAATATCTAAGAGCTAGTTGCAAGTCAAGGTTTCAAAAAATTTTTTTTTTTTATAAGCTTAAACGCACGCAACACTTTTTTTTTTTAAACATCAGCTATTTTTTAAAAACAAACGCACGCATCACCCATACACCCAGCACTCAAGCCCCATTCATGCATGCAATTCATATATGCACGCACGCCTCTTCCCAGACATTGAGATAAATAGTGAACCTATTCCCCCTATGCTGCAAACCCAACTCAAGCATTCATCCATTTTTTTTTATATATATAAAACACATGCAAAATATATATATATTTTTTTTTTAAAAAAAAAAATACAACAGCCGAGACTTCCTGTACTCCCCCACAACCCTGAAGCATATGCACTCCCACTCTTCCTTCAACTGCACGCGCATGCACTAAATACATGCACGTTTCATTTTTCTTTTTTTTTTTTCTTTTTTTTTTTTACTCACGCATGAATCATCACCTTCTCCATACTCACCCCATACACATAAAGACACATGAAACACCTGAACTCACCCATGAAATACATATGAAAACTCCCCCTCCCCCTCCCCCCCCCCCCCCCCCCCCCACCCCACGCACACACTTATCCCTTCTTTTTTTTTTTTTTTTATTACTCCAAGTGAAAAACAACTCTTTACAGAGCTTTAGGAGAGCATGAGTCATCTACAAGGGGGAAGCCTGAACTACATGTACAGGTTAATGGTGTAAACAACAGCTAGAAGTTAGTATTCACCAGATTCCCAACAACATTAGAACTCACGCATGAAAGACAGTGTGCCCAAAATAGGTATGGTTTTAGCATATACCAATTCTAAGTGGGATATTGATGAAGCGCTAAAAGTTAAAGCAAGAGAAGAAGGGAGGGGAAGAGGTGAAGTACCTGGGCGTTTGAAGGAAAATGAAGCACTATAGCATCCTATTAGCTTTAAAAATTTAAAGTAAGAAACTGTTGTTTCGTAACCCGAAATGTCGCTTCCTTTACCAATGCTATCCCCTATCTTCCAACTACTATATTGAATGCACCTCAGCTATTTTATGTATTTTAAAATTTTTGAGTGGGTACGGGCTACAGATTTGGGCTGAAATTCGTTTAACCGGTCCGTCCGGAACGGTTAAATTAACGCGACGGATTATGCCGGACTCCGATTCGCGCAAATAAATATACTGTTATGATCAGTGCGACGAGACGCTTCCAACGGTACACAGATTATTGCGATACGATGGTTTTATAAAATTCGCATTTACGCCGCTTAAATTGTGCGTTTTGCAAAACAATTTAAACGGAGCAGGCGATGATAGTTTTTGGCGGAACGAATTTCATAATCATGATTAGAATAATTTTTACAACCTAACTGTGTAAAAATATTTAGATTTGAAAGATAAATTTTACGCAGCTTTATATGGACTGATATACAGTAAAACGCGAACGAATTTTACTGTAATATTTTGCGACGAAACTTTTTCTATGTCCATAACTAACTAGACGTATGTCATAAATAAAGTTTGGACGTTACTTGAGAACGTTTATAAATTTTCAAAGTTTTACATTAAACGATGGATTTTAACATTTAAATTCGGTCGGGAATTCAGGGTCGTTACAATAATAATAACAAGTTAATTAAGTTTTATAAAAATTAATGAAGTGTAACAACCCATAATTTCACTAAATATTTTATTGGAATTTTATTGGAAAATTTTGAATTTAAATTATTTAAATTTGATAAATTGAAAATTTTGATTTTATTTTGAGTTTTGATGTGAACTATTTTTCCAAATATAATAAAATTAAAAAATTTCTGAAATTTCAAATTTTGGTCAAAAATGGTTAATGTTTGACTTCTTGTTGATAATTTTAACTTTTGAATTTTAATCTTTTATTCATTTTTATGATGCTATATTTGATGCTATTATTTTCTCTACTTTTTGTCTGTAAAATTCTGATTTATACTTTCTAAACTGTAAATTTTCAGCATATTTCACAAGGTTATTTTTGATAA
Source organism: Allium cepa (assembly GCA_030765085.1). Lineage (NCBI taxonomy): Eukaryota > Viridiplantae > Streptophyta > Magnoliopsida > Asparagales > Amaryllidaceae > Allium > Allium cepa. The sequence continues at coordinate 742,831,189 of CM060931.1, read as the reverse complement.
ATTATTTTCATATTTTATTTTAATTTTGAGTTGAATTTATTTTGTAATTAGCTTATTTATTTTGGGTAGGCTACTAGAAATGCTAAAAGTCACACAATTTGATGTTGAGAGTTGAGAAGCCATTTTTTATTTCAATTTAAAGTACACGTTCAATGTATAATATGCGTTCAATCTTATGACCAATTCAAAGAAAACTGTCTTCGAAGATTTGTCCGACCTCTCATCCTTCATGCGTTTCTTTCGTTCACTTTTTTTTACTTTAGCTTGACCTCTTCCATCATTACTTTACTCATTTCTTTCTCCTCGCTTTCGTTTCATTTTCTTCTGCACAGAAGTTATACAGTAAGTTCTAAAGTCTCGCCCTTCTTCCTCTTTTCATTTTTTGTTTTTTCTTTCTTTATTTCATTTGTTCGGCCATTTTGCTGATCTCCTTTTTTTTCATGTCCGATCACCATCCTCTCAAAGCCACGCCACCATCTCCTAAATCAAAGCATAGCTGAAACTTCTTCACCAATCACCCCTGAAACCTGTTGCCGCACCTCCTTCTAGCCATGGCGGCTACCACCATCAACACATCCGCCTCCAAAATAAGCAGACCGTCACCATCCCCTTGCCACTCACACAGCAGCCTTAGCCGATCACCACCAAACCCTGTTGCCTTCCACCTCCACCTGTTGTGCCGTGACCACCATAATCATCTCCACCTCCTCACGAAAGTCAGGCTTTGCCACCCCATGCCTTGCCTGATCGTCATCACCACCATGACCTCCTCGTTATCACCATATTCACCATCATGTGTTCGACCACCAAAAACTTTGGCCTCTCCTCCTCTCATTGCCGCGACCACCATCAACCTATCCACCTCCACAACATCACCTAAAACCATAGCCGAAACCCCTGAAACCTTTGCCTTCTCTTCCTATCACCTAGCCGTGGCCACCTCTTCCACCATCATCCTTAATGGCCGTGACCACCACTCCACTTCCTCATCAACAGCAGGCCTAACCACCTCATGTCATCACCAATACTGCACCCCTGGCCGAGCAAAACAATCATGCAACCTGAGCAATGGCCGAACGCTCTGCCATGTGGCAATGCACTTATGTTGTGTCCAAGCCTATTCATTTTGTGGTCGAGCCTATGTGATATCTGGATAGCCCATTTATGTTTTATTTTATATATAGATTTTGTGCAAATTATTTTACTTATTTTGGTGTTGAGTTAAGAATCTTTCACGTGGTTATAAATCTGATTTGTGTATTTTATTTGTTATATGTTGAGTTAAATTTTTCCTCCTATGTTTTATATAAATTTTATATTATGTATTGTATTTATTTTGTGTTAAGAAAAGAAAAGATTTCCATGTGTTTTATATAAACTTTATTTTTGCGTGAATTATTTTATTTACATATGTTTATTTATGTTTTCGTTCATTATTGGATTTTGTATATTTTATTTTATTTTAGGTGAGTAAATCATTTACATATGTTTTTTTTCTTCTAAGATTTGGGTTTGAATTCTCCTCCCACTTGAGTTGTTCCTGATTATTTGCCATTTTGGAATCGCTTTCTTGTTTGAATTATCGCCTCTAGCCAAAGAAGGTGAGTTGGTCACTCTCGACACACATACTTATATTTCTGTGAATTAATGTCATTTTAATTGTATAGATATGTATGTTATGTTAGTAATCCATCTATGCTTATGATATGTTATCACATGGTATTATGCTGTTATGATCATATGCTATGCCATGTTATATTATCCTATATATTTTATTTCCTGTTCTCACACTGCAAGTTCCCTCACTATGGGTTGAAATGATATATACACGAACATACTTTAGAATAGGGAAAAGTCGTTATGAGCTGAAATAATAAGCTCGAGCGATTCTTATTTGACTTGGGATTGCAGGTTTGAAAAGATATAAAACCCGAGAATTTAATAAACTACGGAGTGAAATGATACATATCCATATCACGTGACCATAGGTTAGAAAATTTTGTACAGACGCATAGTTGGTTTTAAAGTATTTTTCTAAAAATTATTAAGTACTTTAGATTTTAAAATATATGAATTTTGACTTAAATTTAATTTAACGATTTTATAAAAAATTGTATGTGTATTTTATATGTGAAAAAAAAATTATAAGTAAATAATGGTTTAAAAATGTAAATTTTAGAATTTAACTTATAATAGCCTCACCCCGTGACCCACATTAACAAAGTGTATTACTGGGTAATACTGTCTACTAATGCAAAGAATATGGCTGGATTGGAGCGACCATCTATAGCCTTGTTTTAAATATCTGTTGAATACGTCGATATTGCTATAATTTTTTTTGCTAAATCATTATTAAATGTTGATACGCTAAGATTTTGATCAATGACAATGTGCTTCAACAAAAAGGAAGAGATGTGTGCAATGCTAAAGAAAGAACGACGAAGACTAAGAATAAACATAAGTATGATTTTTATATGGGTCTTAGTTTAGATTTATCGTTAAAATCTATCCTCAAGAGGCTTGCACAAACACTAGAACACATTTTATAAATTCCATTTCTTGATACACATTCACTATGCACAGTTTAATAGTTCAGTCGACTGAACAGGGATGACCAGTCGACTGAACCTGTTACACATATACAAACATGTACAGTTTCAGTCGACTGAAACACACTGCTCAGTCGACTGAATTTGTTCCTGAAAATTTTACTTCATATTTTCAGTTGACTGAATTCTTTGTTCAGTCGACTGAATTTCAACCTGCGAATTTTCTATGAATGTACACCTTCTTCCTCCCAAGAGTTGGAACCATTCACCAATGAAAATAGAAGCATCTCTTGTCTGCAACCTTAGCCAACAGATGCACCTCTTTTACAAGTATAACTACATAATTCTAACATCTTAAATTCACCGAATTCTCTTGCTTTAATCTTACTATCTTCTTGAACCTATTATCTAGAAATTCTAAAAGCAATCACAAATCTATTGCTTGAATCACTGCCTTGTTTTTAACATTCTTTTGATTCATAGCAATTCACATTTCCTAAATCTTCACAAACACATTGCATACTCTCGAGGATAAGATTATATGAATATTGTACTACATTAGACTCATTAGTGTTGATAAGAACACAACAAGTCGAATATTGTTTTTTAGTAATTGAGTTGAAGTCCTCTTCGGTAATTGAGACAAGAAATCTCGTTCAGTTGTTCGGGTAAGTTGTAAACCTATTCCTCCGAGTTAAGTGAGGGTGTTAGTTAGTGAAATTCCTAAGTGAAGCTTAGGGACTGGACGTAGGACTAGAGGTCCGAACCGGTATAAAATCCTGGTGTCTCCTTGCTTTTACTTACTGATGAATGGGAAAGAAAAGTACTAGATCTCCTTGCTTTTACTTACTTTACTCATTTCTTTCTCCTCACTTTCGTTTCATTTTCTTCTGCACAGAAGTTATATAGTAAGTTCTAAAGTCTCGACCTTCTTCCTCTTTTCATTTTTCGTTTTTTCTTTCTTTATTTCATTTGTTCGGCCATTTTGTTGATCTCCTTTTTTCCATGTCCGATCACCATCCTCTCAAAGCCACGCCACCATCTCCTAAATCAAAGCATAGCTGAAACTTCTTCACCAATCACCCCTGAAACCTGTTGCCGCACCTCCTTCTTGCCATGGCGGCTACCACCATCAACACATCCACCACCAAAATAAGCAGACCGTCACCATCCCATTGCCACTCACACAGCACCCTTAGCCGATCACCACCAAACCCTGTTGCCTTCCACCTCCACCTGTTGTGCCGTGACCACCATAATCATTTCCACCTCCTCACGAAAGTCAGGCTATGCCACCCTATGCCTTGCCTGATCGTCGTCAACACCATGACCTCCTCGTTATCACCATATTCACCATCATGTGTTCGACCAACAAAAACTTTGGCCTCTCCTCCTCTCACTGTCGTGACCACCATCAACCAATCCACCTCCACAACATCACCTAAAACCATAGCCGAAACCCCTGAAACCTTTTCCTTCTCTTCCTATCACCTAGCCGTGGCCACCTCTTCCACCATCATCCTTAATGGCCGTGACCACCACTCCACTTCCTCATCAACAGCAGGCCTAACCACCTCATGTCATAACCAATACTGCACCCGTGGCCGAGCAAAACAATCATGCAACCTGAGCAATGGCCGAACGCTCTGCCATGTGGCAATGCACTTATGTTGTGTCCAAGCCTATTCATTTTGTGGTCGAGCCTATGTGATATCTGGATAGCCCATTTATGTTTTATTTTATATATAGATTTTGTGCAAATTATTTTACTTATTTTGGTGTTGAGTTAAGAATCTTTCATGTGGTTATAAATCTGATTTGTGTATTTTATTTGTTATATGTTGAGTTAAATTTTTCCTTCTATGTTTTATATAAATTTTATATTGTGTATTGTATTTATTTTGTGTTAAGAAAAGAAAAGATTTCCATGTGTTTTATATAAACTTTATTTTTGCGTGAATTATTTTATTTACATATGTTTATTTATGTTTTCGTTCATTATTGGATTTTGTATATTTTATTTTATTTTAGGTGAGTAAATCATTTACATATGTTAATTTTTTTTCTAAGATTTGGGTTTGAATTCTCCTTCCACTTGAGTTGTTCCTGATTATTTGCCATTTTGGAATCGCTTTCTTGTTTGAATTATCGCCTCTAGCCAAAGAAGGTGAGTTGATCACTCTCGACACACATACTTATATTTCTGTGAATTAATGTCATTTTAATTGTATAGATACGTATGTTATGTTAGTAATCCATCTATGCTTATGATATGTTATCACATGGTATTATGCTGTTATGATCATATGCTATGCCATGTTATATTATCCTATATATTTTATTTCCTGTTCTCACACTGCAAGTTCCCTCACTATGGGTTGAAATGATATATACACGAACATACTTTAGAATAGGGAAAAGTCGTTATGAGCTGAAATAATAAGCTCGAGCGATTCTTATTTGACTTGGGATTGCAGGTTTGAAAAGATATAAAACCCGAGAATTTAATAAACTACGGAGTGAAATGATACATATCCATATCACGTGACCATAGGTTAGAAAATTTTGTACAGACGCATAGTTGGTTTTAAAGTATTTTTCTAAAAATTATTAAGTACTTTAGATTTTAAAATATATGAATTTTGATTTAATTTAATTTAACGATTTTATAAAAAATTGTATGTGTATTTTATATGTGAAAAAAAATTTATAAGTAAATAATGGTTTAAAAATGTAAATTTTAGAATTTAACTTATAATAGCCCCACCCTGTGACCCACATTAACAAAGTGTATTACTGGGTAATACTGTCTACTAATGCAAAGAATATGGCTGGATTGGAGCGACCATCTATAGCCTTGTTTTAAATATCTGTTGAATACGTCGATATTGCTATAATTTTTTTGCTAAATCATTATTAAATGTTGATACGCTAAGATTTTGATCAATGACAATGTGCTTCAACAAAAAGGAAGAGATGTGTGCAAAGCTAAAGAAAGAACGATGAAGACTAAGAATAAACATAAGTATGATTTTTATATAGGTCCTAGTTTAGATTTATCGTTAAAATCTATCCTCAAGAGGCTTGCACAAACACTAGAACACATTTTATAAATTTCATTTCTCGATACACATTCACTATGCACAGTTTAATAGTTCAGTCGACTGAACAGGGATGACCAGTCGACTGAACCTGTTACACATATACAAACATGTACAGTTTCAGTCGACTGAAATACCCTGCTCAATCGACTGAATTTGCTCCTGAAAATTTTACTTCATATTTTCAGTTGACTGAATTCTCTGTTCAGTCGACTGAATTTAAAACCGCGAATTTTCTAAGAATGGACACCTTCTTCCTCCCAAGAGTTGCAACCATTCACCAATGGAAATGGAAGCATCTCTTGTCTGCAACCTTAGCCAACAGATGCACCTCTTTTACAAGTATAAATACATAATTCTAACATCTTAAATTCACCGAATTCTCTTGCTTTAACTTACTATCTTCTTGAACATATTATCTAGAAATTCTCAAAGCAATCACAAATTTATTGGTTGAATCACTGCTTTGTTTTTAACATTCTTTTGATTCATAGCAATTCACATTTCCTAAATCTTCACAAACACATTGCATACTCTCGAGGATAACATTATAGGAATATTGTGCTACATTAGACTCATTAGTGTTGATAAGAACACAACAAGTCGAATATTGTTTTTTAGTAATTGAGTTGAAGTCCTCTTCGGTAGTAGAGGCAAGAAATCCCGTTCGGTTGTTCGGGTAAGTTGTAAACCTATTCTTCCGGGTTAAGTGAGGGTGTTAGTTAGTGAAATTCCTACGTGAAGCTTAGGAACTGGACGTAGGACTGGAGGCCCGAACCAGTATAAAATCCTGGTGTCTCCTTGCTTTTCCTTACTTTATCTACCTAGACTATTCCGTTATTCCATATTACACGATCCTACCGCGTTGCCTCTTTCATTAAATGATCCTTTCTTTCCTCGTAAAGCCAAGACATATTAAATTACTATCAACCTTATGTAATCGTCGTACAACTCTTTATGAAGTGGAAATTTTTTCATTACTTTTTTTTCCAAAGTCTAGCTTTGAAATCAATTAACAACGAAACTCATTTAGGAAGAGATAACTAATTTCTTCCATTATCAAGAGATGATTATTGATTATCTACCGAAATAAATTTCTAGGATATATATGTATATATATGTGTGTGTGTGTGTGTGTGTGTATAGTAATTTGGGTAAGTAAATTAAATAATTCTAATTAAGGGAATGCCTTAATTAGAAGAAAATGGCAACATTCATTCGAAAACAAGTTTGAATTAATTTTATATATACATCACAAAGTATACAAAATGATAATTAACATATGTGGGATTATCTACTGCTCTGTGATGTGCTTGGCACTTGAGTTGTTATATTTTGTTCTGATAAATCCTATAGCCACCTATGACTTTGTATTAAGTATTTATTGGATATGTCGATCCACAAAAAAGGCATTGTCGACATATACAGTGGATATTTAAGACCAGGCTATAGATGGTCGCTCCTATCCAACCCTATTCTCTACATTAACAGGCAGTATTACCTAGTAATACTCTTTGTTAGTGTGGGTCTCAAGGTGGGGCATCACAGTTTGATTTACTTTAAAAATCCAATTTAACATAATAATAATATTTTAAATTTAACCTAATAATATAAGTTTTAATTAATGTAATAGTATATTTTAAATAATAATAATAATTTTCTTTACCATAATATTGAATTTTTATGTTAATAATATATTTTAACTTAATATAAGAAATATTATCTTAATATGGATATTATTGTAATAAATATTATTTATCAAAAATTATAGCTTAATTAATATCCAAATAAATAATTTATTATAAAAAAATAGATTATGTATAATAATTATGTTAAATTGTAATTATATATAACATTGTGAATTTATATAAACTGATATAGTGGTAAAGATAATGTTTTAGAAATGCTATGATTATAAAGATCACGGTTTCAAAGTGTTGTGGTTTCTAAGTATGATGATTTCAAAGTATTATAATTAAGGTATATATTTTATAGTGATACGACTTTGAAATTGAACAATATTTTGAAGGAATAATGATATTGGATTTAAATGGTTTGAAATGAATATGTTTTGATATGAAATATAAACCTTTGAAATTAAAATAACCATGGGTTATAATAACGTATGGATGTTAAACCAAGATCGGAAATTGTCATACACTCTACCAACTTTGAAAACAACATTAACAACTGTATACGTGGTGGGGATTCCAAAATGAAGTAGAATGGTCGCGACGATGCTATATAATGTATATATGTGGACCTGACTCCCGTGAGTCGGCATAAGGTGGCTAAAACAGGAGCAACGATGGTTGAAGTGAGAAAGCTTCTTCACTCCGACACATTTCTTCGTATGCCATTCTATTACTTTGTGATTAATTTGGTGCGCACCTTTGATTTAGGAGTGTGGCTTGAGGAGGGCGGTAGCTGCGGCTATGCGTTACCACGAGCCTGGAAGTGTAATTGGTATATCTACCTTGGCGTTACCTAGTTGTGCCGTGTCAACTACCCTACCGAGATCACTACGAGTTTGTTTTATGTTGTACCTATAGATTATCCTTTGGTAGCCTCCCGATCAGGAGGTATTACGATACTGCATTGACTATTGGCACTATAAAATGTTTTAAGGGGGATACGGGTAATGCCTTAACGCAATTTTAATAGTTTATTTTACTTTAGACATTATTATAATAGCGTATATTACTACATAATATATATTTCAATGGATCCTTAAAGGGTGGGCATTCCCAAGCATCCTTTGAGTTACTGATGCATTTTGTACAGTTCACTTGAGTTGATTTACATTTTATAAGTATGTATGTCCTGACTCGAGTATTTGTGTTTTGCTTCACGCTCGGGTCAGCCTAAGTATCACAACTTTGGATTTATCTTTGGAGCTAGAGATCTACCGGAGATTTAACTGTCTATCTTTATTTCTATTTCAGTTATTTCCGTTCAGCATTGCTTATGTACTAGTGGACTTATACATTTGTATTTCCTGTTATTTTCCTTCAGACTCTGTGTTATGTATTTGGTTTGATACTATGTATCTAGTAGCTTCATGAAATACTATGTTTATTTTATTTCCGCCGTGAGTTATTCTGATATTCTATGTTCATGATTCTTTGTTTGGTTTTTATTTGCTTCAAAATTTATTAACAATCTATTGTTTTGAATTATTGAGGTTTAACATATGTGGTTTTATTGTCAATTTGAGTGGTCCAAAATGGCAGGATGTTACACTAAGTTTATAATAATATCAATTATAAAATATTAGCAAAGCTAACTAAGTTTTATAAAAATTGCAATGACCAGGGTTTTTCAACATTCAATTTGGAATAATTAAATGATATAAATATAAAAATTGAACTATAGATTGGTTTTGCATATGGAAAACTTGGGTTTATGTAATAAAATAGATTCAACATTTAGATATAACGATTTATTAGATAATTCAACTTTGAATTATATAATTAGAATTCGGGTAAATTATTGAATCTTAAGTTTAAGGCTTGGTAAAAATAATTCAAAGGCTTATAATTATATTGATAACATGAAAGACAATGCAACTTTTAAAATCGAAATTGAAAGTGATTTGTTTGATTTTAAAATACATCGTTTAAATTGATGTTTAAAAATAGCCTTCCAAGGCACAGTCTCGGAATTTGGCGAACCAGTTTCATTGGATCCATAATAATGTATTATTATCGGATTACAATTTTCGTAGCGTTTGGAGTTGTCATGTGGCCGTACGAGAGGTAAATGCACTGAAATTAATATCGAAATTTAATATAAATAATTGGATCCAAAAAGCTATCTTCTCCATACGATCGAATTAGGACTCGAAACCTTTTCCATTGCATTCAGAATAGGGGTATAACATTATAAATGCCTAAATGCATGCCTCAATAGGATGTCAAGTTTTTAAGTTACGAATTCAAGACGATTAAAATTTAAATTTGAATAATGTATATTATTTAACCAATCAAATTCCCTTCATGTCAAATTTTGTCCACAGCAGAGACTCCCTTCCACCAGCCTACTTTCTTTCACACTCACAACTTTTTGCCTTCCCAGTAGCAAGCAATGGTAGGGACGCAGGGTATCCTCGGCACGCAAGGAATCTGTGAAAGCAAACTCCTCGTACTCAAGACGCTTCCCGCTCGTAAAAATCACAAGATCCTTTTCAACTTTCTTCTGTGCATAGCAGTCGATTCAAAATTGAAAATAATAATAATGGCTACAATTTTTTTAATCTAACTCATACACTTCCCCTTCTCTTTCCCAGTTTGAATTCAAAATAAATAAATTGTGTCGTCTATTTTTCATTCCTTTCTGGTTCGAATTCAACAGCTTTGAACAATGGCGTATGTAACGACCCGTGAATTTTCGATAATTTTATTTGTTTTATTAATTATATTAAATTGAAATTTGAGAAATTGTAAACAATACAAACAAATTTTTAAACGATAAAATTTTGAAATATAAATTTGATATTTGAAATGCATCTAGTTAAAGATAGAAACTGGTAAATTTTCGTCCGAAATACGGAAGTTTATTCGTGCGTAAATTTACTTCAATTTAATCAGTTAAAAAGCGATGAAAATAAAACATTTTCGAAACCTAAATATTTTTACATAGAAAAATTTTAAACCATCTTTTGAGCAAGGCGTCGTTTTTCGTTTTTCAAAATTCGAACTTTTTAGCTCCGTCGATCTTATTCTTTCGCATTTTTCTTGCATTTTCTGTAGTAGAAAAATTCGAATTTTTATAATTCAATCGTACCACTAATATCTGTATACCATTGTGATCGTCTCGTCGTGCTGATCTCAACGGTATATTCATTTCTATTTTTCGAACCCTGATTTTTTTTTTATGAAACCAGTATAACGGTTTCAATATCGATACCGTGTAAACATTTGAACTTCACTTGAGCATTCAAATTTTACACTGTATAATTTTAACGGCCATCTGCATTTACTTTTCTGAGATTTTATGCATGACTTCCTCCACTCAAAGTAATTGATAGCTTTTGGTACGTTTATTTGAAATGGCTTCAATTATTTCTCGTCCGTTTCAAATTCTTCCCAACCTTTTTGATTTCTACGAAATTCATTTACTCAGCTGATTGAAAACCGAGTCACTAGCTTTTGTATACTTAGATAATTGTGCCCCCTTTTCAATTTATGTTCATGAAGCTTAAAAATCATTTTGTTGTCACTGCCCATTATTTGATATCACTGCATTTTCTTTCTTCTCCACGCAAGTCAACCGCATCCACACTCTAGCCCACCGCCGCGAGCTCGTACACCGCACACTCCTCCTTTTATCTTATGCCTAGCTAGCAAAGGTCATAGCCCAATGCCAACCCCTTCGTCTCAAACCCCGCGCAGTCAGCAACCCATGGCCGAGGTCATCCTCCCCGCTTCTTTTGGCCACGTCACAGTTTCAGGGCCTTTCATCCATCGACCGAGCACCCGCGCCTCTACCACGTGACCCGTGCCTCCTCTTCTCCATGCCCAGGCGACCAAGGCCGCACCTCTCCCCATCTCTCTCTCTCATTTTGCCTCGGCCTTCGAGCCTCTCTTCCTCTCATCCCACTCCTTCCTCCTCCAGCCGCCATCATCTCACTTAGACCGAGCGCCTCTTCTCTCCTCCACCTTTCCTCTGTCGGCCGACAGCCCTTCTCCTTCTAGCATTCTGATGTAAGTGTGTTATATATTATATACTTGTTACATATATATTAGCATGTGTTATATATTATATAAGCTTATATTTCCAGAATTTCATATAGGTATGTATATTAGCGTGTATATGTGTATAGTTGTTTATAAGTTGGAAATTATGTTGCCTGTAATGGATTTTGGTAACAGTTTAGCAAGTAAGATAATATGGTTTTAAGCATCTTATAAATATAATATTGGTTCAAGCATAAAATATTTGCAGCTTTAAGATTTTATATAATATAGTATAGTGTGCTAGTTCTATTTGAAGTAAACGGGATATATTTAAATTATATTTATAGTGGTGCTTATATATAATTTTTGATTCAGGGACTCAGGGGTTAGATTTTGTTGTCCTATTAGATATGTTGATCTTAAATATATGTTAGATAAGTTCAATTGAACATACTTTGTATATGGAAGTATTCTGCATTTTATTAAGAGTATATATATAGATATGTACGCATGTATTTATTTCAAATTATATTAGGTAGATATGTTTGTTTTATTTTACGTGTTTTTATTTAAAACAATGATTTTGGAATACCTATCTATTTAAATCTAAAATGGGTTTGAATTTAGAATATGATTTCGTATGTGGATTAAGAAAATAATATGATAGAGTAAGATATGTTTTGTTTCAATATTCATCATGCAGTTTCTGATTTATTTTCATCGGTTTCTTAATATCAGCTTGCCCATCAAATTCGGGTCCATCTAGCTTTGCTTTGAAATTCGTACTTGGATTCGAAACTCATTCCATCGTCAAATCTCTCTAGCCTCGAAAGGTGAGCAATCATTCACGATTAATATTCTTATATTTATTAAATTTGATTTCAATTGAAACGACAATTGAAATATGCTGCTGCTAGTTATTTACACTGTTAAATATATGTTATTACCTGCATCAGTTCACCTGTGACATCTGACACCATTATCTGTTATGTATGTAAAATAATCTAGTTTGGTTGATAATTTGATTAATTGTGTGATGTTGACATTGAACGTTAAACTGTTAATTTTGTAAGTGATAAATAACTTGAAATTGAAATTGTCGTTGGATAGTTAGGTTTGATATATGGGTTAAGTTTGATTTGCTGACATTTGCATAATATGACCCCTTAAATGTTTAAATGAATCGACACGTAGAAATATGGTAAATCGCATTGTGAACTATTTAAATGTATGTTGTGTAAATCGATGTCGTTGAAATTGAATAATGAATGACAAGTAAAGAACCGTATAAATAATATTGTAATAATCTTAAATCTACATGAAATGATAGCGTAAATTATAGAAATAATTATATTAATTTACACAAATAACAATGTAAGTTAATACGATTATTTTGGAATTATTTGAATTGATTATTGGATTGTTATTAGTTGTTGTTATTGCTTGTTTATTTACTTTGGCACCATCCCAGTTATTACACTGCAAGTTCCTTTGTATGTTTTGATTTTTGAATTGAATTGGAATCGGGTTGAAATGATAAATACCCAAATGAACTTGACTTAGGATAGAGAATTAAAAAAAAATCTGATTGGTCAATAATTTGATCTAAAATAAAATAATGATTTTATTCGAATAAAGAATAAGTTTTGAAATAAGGTTAGAATCTGAATCTTTATGAAAGGAAAATGTAAATATTGAAATCTGAACAAATACTAACGTAGTAATTGATGAAAGAACGTTATTTGAAATTTAATTATTTAATAATTAAATTTGGAATTATTAGTAAATAATTTGGAATTAGTAATAATTGAGTTTTGAAATTATTAAGTTTGAAATCATTTAATAGTTAAATTTGAAATTATAATTAAGTTTGAAATTATAATTAAGTTTGAAATTATTAAGTTGGATTTATAATTAAGTTGAAATGACTTCATAATTAAGTGGAAATGATTTAATAATTATGTTTAAATTTATAACCAAGTTTGTAATTATTAAATTTTGAAATTATTAATAATTAAGATTGAAATTATTTAATAATTGAATAAGATTTAATTATTTGATAATTGAATAAAAATTGAATCTTTGATAATAGAAATTGAACTTTTGAATAAGTGGATTTGAACTTTGTTAATAAATGAAATTGAGTTTCTTTATTTATTAATTAAGCTTTGGAAAATTTAAGTAAGTTAATAAGTGAAATTAAACTTCTTGAATATATGAAATTTAGTTCTTTATTAATTGAGTTTGAAATTTGTAACGAAATCAATAAATAAATGAAAATTGAATTTCTTTAACAAGAAATAAAATGTGATTTATTGAAATGAATGGGATTTATTGAAATTAACATAAGACTTGTAATTTAAAGAATTGATATGACGAATTTAATTTATTTCTATTTGAAGTTTTGATATAACAAAGTTGAACATAAGTAATTGATTTAAATGAATTGGAATTTAAATAGAAGTTGTTTTTGAAGGATAAATTTACTCAGCGAATATTGAATGAAATCGATAAATGAATTTAAATTGATTTGAATGGAAATTAAACCATTTAAAATGATTTCGGAATGAAACTTATATACGAACTTGAAATATTTGAATTGTTTAAATAAAAGTTGAAATTGAATTGTAAGATTTTGAAATGGTAATTTGGAAGTTTTGAAACATAAATTTTGGAAATTGATATTGGAAGACAAATGAAATGTTGATTTATAAATTCTAATTGAAATTAAAATTGATTTGGTTTTGAAATTTATTAAACGACTAATCGGTGTAATAATTACGAAAGTTATTAAAGAAACCGGAATCGGTTATGGATATACTCTCTATCTAAGTCGAAAACCACTTTAATAACTATACGCGGAGTGATGATCCAGAATGAAGTGGTTGGAATGATGTACGTGATGACTAAACAAGGAGAACGATAATGGATAGCCTTGACACTTGTGTCAAATTGGAAATGACTAAAATCAAGAGCCGTGCCGGGCAAAATGAGGATAGCCACCTCGAGCGGACACACTTCTTCGTAACTACTACTCATTACTCGTGATTGATTGGTGCACCCTCAGAATTTCAAGAGTGTTGTTTCGCGGTGTTGCGATCGTTGCGGCGATGCGTTTTCATCAGTCCGGATCAGGCAAACGGTACTTTCACTACCTTGGGTATTGCCTCATATGCCTTGTCATACTTGTATCCCTATATACGCGACCACTATGAATTTGTTTTGTGTTATACCTGTGGATACTCCCTGATATTCCACTAGTTTACGATGGAGTTTACAGTGCTGTATAGACTATGACATTTATAAAATGTGTTAAGGGGGATAATGGTAATGCCTTAACACTATTTTGATATTTATATTACTGACAGACATTATCTACTTAGCGTACACTACTACATAGTAGATACTTTAACGGATCCTTAGAGGATGGTGATTCCAACATCCTTTGAGTTACTTGTATTTCGTTTGCTATTTTACTTGAGTTGGATTTATTGATATGAGAATATTAATCCTGACTCGAGTGTTTTGTGTTTTGCTTTACGCTTGGGTCAGATTGAGAGTACCTGCTTTCGAGGCTCATCTTTGGAGTTGGAGCTTCGCCTGGAGATCCAGCTATCTATCTAGCTTTCAGATATTCGAAGATTCCAGTGATGTATTCTGATTCTTATATTTGACTGTTGTATTCGAGACTTCTGTTGTAATTTATTCACTCTGATGTATCTTATATATTTATATAGTAGCTTCATGAACTACTATCTCTTTTACTTCCGCTGCCTATTATTACTCTGTGTCTGTGATAATGTGATTATTTATTTACTATATATGTCAGTTTTGCCAATTTTAAATTAACAATTCGGTATTTCGAATTATTCAAGTCCGACATGTGCGGATGCGAACAGTCCAAAATAGCGGGTCGTTACAGTTGGTATCAGAGCATTGGTAGCTCTAGGCAAAACTTAGCATATATGGTATATGTATTTATAGAATCACTCTCATTCGAGTTTCAATCTCTTCCTTTTGACACAATTCCTTTGAATTTTGGGACGCTCCCTCGGTTCCGAAATTCGTTCTTGTCCCTCACTATTCGTTCTTCTGAATTCTGGAGTATCTCATAACTCCACTTCGAATAACCTTCATAATGGATCGGCGGTCTCGCCAATCTTCGAATTATTTGTAAATCAGTGAAATTCCTTTATAATAAGCATTGATCTACCGGAGATTTCTGTATCCTCGGTTTACAATGTTATCTATCTCCTACTATACCTGAATATCTTTTCTTGAGATCAAATGTAGATTTACCTCGGAATTTTGCATTGATCTTATTCTTTAAATCACGGTCGATCCAGTTAAGGTTGCCTGTGAAATAAATAAGCTTATCAATCTTCCGATTCTATTAATTGAATTATCTTATCTTCTGTTCGAACATATTATCGAATCAAAATTTTCTTTGACTTGATTTCCATCAAAAAAATTTGAATCTCTATCCTTGTTAAAATCCATCCTTGTATCGTCGAGCGAGGAAGTGTATCTGTAAATTAATATTTAATTGTCAAATATGTATTGTGTTATTTGAGTTGTTGATGTTGATTTGGGTTTTTGATCGATTCGTCTGATCAACGCTATCGATAGAATTTCCAAAGCACTTGAACAAAGCAAACTGACACAATAATATTTTCGAATTTAGATAATAAAATAGTTTTGTATGATTATATTATATATAAGTATAAATTTTTCTGAAATTAAACCGTTAATGTATTTATTGTTAGAAATGATAATATTTGATTTTCATTTATTGTTTTTCTAAACCATTGATTTACCAACTTATAAATAAATGAATTTATAAAATTTGATTATAATTTGATTTGGAATTTGAAATGAATGTAAATCAGGAATTTGAGAATTTAATTTCTAGTGACTTCAAACTTGGGCTTTTAAAGTTTAAAATGTGTATATTTAAAATATTTTCAAATAGAAACGGTTTAAAAGAATTTTAAATGATTAAATTAAAGATCTTCTCTTTGTCGCTGGAAAATAATTTCGGTGATGGCGGCCACATCATTGACATTTATTTTCGAGTTTCGAAATGGTGAGACTATTCTGTAGCTTTGCTACGATTTGTTTTTAAAAGAATAAATTGATTTGAATTTCTTAAACTATGATTTAAATTTGTAATATATATTTTGATCTATGATTTAAATCTAATTTGATATATTGTATATATTTATTTATCTCTAAATAAATTTGAAGTAACTCGAAAATTTAATTCTTAAATTTATGATTAAGGATAATTTAAATTATGAAATGAAATCGAAATTTTGAATAAAAATTTAAGCATGAAATAATTGAATTAGAAACTTACTTGTATAACAGTCAATTGCATTATATATATATATATATATATATATATATATATATATATATATATATATAACTTACCTAAACTTTCAAAAGTTAATTATGTAATTGAATATTATATAATATAAATGATATCCAAGGAATTTTGTTTAAAATTTGAGTAGTTATAATAAATATAAATATACTTAATATATGTGATAAGATATATTAAGTAGAATAAGTTTAACAATAACTTGGAATAAAGAAGAATTAAATTTGTCGAATAAAATATGATTATAGTAAAAGACTATTTAAATTTATGATCTTTGAAATTGTTAATTCAAGATAATTGGATAATATACAATATAAAATGTCATTATAAATAAAATTTGAGTGCGTATAAAAATGTTATACACTTAAAGTTTAAATTTTAAAATGGTTAATAGAGATAAATAGAATAATAAGTTAGTTGAGTAATAAATGGATGAACAATATAAATTGTTGTTTGAAATAAATTTTGTAATAAACAATGATAAATTGAAAATAAACCAAGTTAATGAAATTCCTTGAGTTTAAAATCAATTATTGAATATTAATTAACTTAGTTGAAACTCATATGGTTTAAATTAGTTGTTTATTATGAAATTCAAGTCTATTTTCTTTCTAGTTGTTTCTATTCTCCTACCTCCTTCCTTTTCGGGGACGAAAAGTTTTTGTGTGGGGAAGAATGTAACGACCCGTGAATTTTTGATAATTTTATTTGTTTTATTAATTATATTAAATAAAAATTTGAGAAATTGTAAACAATACAAATAAGTTTTTGAACGATAAAATTTTAAAATATAAATTTGATATTTGAAATGCATCTAGTTAAACATAGCAACTGGTAAATTTTCGTTTGAAAATACGGAAGTTTATTCGTGCGTAAATTTACTTCAATTTAATCGGTTAAAAAGCGATGAAAATAAAATGTTTTCGAAACCTAAATATTTTTACATAGAAAAATTCTAAATCGTCTTCTGAGCAAGGCGCCATTTTTCATTTTTCAAAATTCGGACTTTTTAGCTCCGTCAATCTTATTCTTTCGCGTTTTTCTTGCATTTTCTGTAGTAGAAAAATTCGAATTTTTATAATTCAACCGTTCCACTAATATCTGTATACCATAGTGATCGTCTCATCGTGCTGATCTCAACGGTATATTCATTTCTGTTTTTCGAACCCTGAATTTTTTTCTATGAAACCAGTATAACAGTTTCAATATCGATACCGTGTAAACATTTGAACTTCACTTGACCATTCAAACTTTACACTGTATAATTTTAACGGCCATTTGCATTTACTTTTCTGAGATTTTATGCATGACTTCCTCTACTCAAAGTAATTGATAGCTTTTGGTATGTTTATTTGAAATGGCTTCAATTATTTTCTCGTCCGTTTCAAATTCTTCCCAACCTTTTTGATTTCTACGAAATTCATTTACTCAGCTGATTGAAAACCGAGTCACTAGCTATTGTATACTTAGATAATTGTGCCACCTTTTCAATTTTTGTTCACGAAGCTTAAAACTCATTTTGTTGTCACTGCCCATTATTTGATATCACTGCATTTTCTTTCTTCTCCACGCAAGACAACCGCATCCACACTCTAGCCCACCGCCGCGAGCTCGTACACCGCCCACTCCTCCTTTTATCTTGTGCCGAGCTAGCAAAGGTCACAGCCCAGTGCCAACCCCTTCGTCTCGAACCCCGCGCAGTCAGCAACCCATGGCCGTGGTCATCCTCCCCGCTTCTTTTGGCCACGTCACAGTTTCAACGCCTTTCACCCATCGACCGAGCACCTGCTCCTCTACCACGTGACCCGTGCCTCCTCTTCTCCACGTCCAGGCGACCAAGGTCGCACCTCTCCCCATCTCTCTCTCACTTTGCCTCGGCCTTCGAGCCTCTCTTCCTCTCATCCCACTCCTTCCTCCTCCAGCCGCCATCACCCCACTTAGACCGAGCGCCTCTTCTCTCCTCCACCTTTCGTCTGTCCGCCAACAGCCCTTCTCCCTCTAGCGTTCTGATGTAAGTGTGTTATATATTATATACTTGTTACATATATATTAGCATGTGTTATATATTATATAAGCTCATATTTCCAGAATTTCATATAGGTATGTATATTAGCATGTATATGTATGTAGTTGTTTATAAGTTGGAAATTATGTTGCCTGTAATGGATTTTGGTAACAGTTTAGCAAGTAAGATAATATGGTTTTAAGTATCTTATAAATATAATATTGGTTCAAGCATAAAATATTTGCAGCTTTAAGATTTTATATAATATAGTATAGTGTGCTAGTTCTATTTGAAGTAAACGGGATATATTTATATTATATTTATAGTGGTGCTTATATATAATTTTTGATTCAGGGACTCAGGGGTTAGATTTTGCTGTCCTGTTAGATATGTTGATCTTAAATATATGTTAGATAAGTGCAATTGAACATACTTTATATATGGAAGTATTCTGCATTTTATTAAGAGTATATATATAGATATGTACGCATGTATTTATTTCAAATTATATTAGGTAGATGTGTTTGTTTTATTTTATGTGTTTTTATTTAAAACAATGATTTTGGAATACCTATCTATTTAAATTTAAAATGGGTTTGAATTTAGAATATGATTTCGTATATGGATTAAGAATATAATATGATAGAATAAGATATGTTTTGTTTCAATATTCATCATGCAGTTTCTGATTTATTTTCATCGATTTTTTATATATCAGCTTGCCCATCTAATTCAGTCCATCAAGCTTTGCTTTGAAATTCGTACTTGGATTTGAAACTCATTCCATCGTCAAATCTCTCTAGCCTCGAAAGGTGAGCAATCACTCACGATTAATATTCTTATATTTATTAAATTTGATTTCAATTGAAACGGCAATTGAAATATGCTGTTGCTAGTTATTTACACTGTTAAATATATGTTATTACCTGTATCATTTCACCTGTGACATCTGACACCATTATCTGTTATGTATGCAAAATAATCTAGTTTGGTTGATAATTTGATTAATTGTGTGATGTTGACATTGAACGTTAAACTGTTAATTTTGTATGTGATAAATAACTTGAAATTGAAATTGTCGTTGGATAGTTAGGTTTGATGTATGGGTTAAGTTTGATTTGGTGACATTTTCATAATATGACCCCTTAAATGTTTAAATGAATCGACACGTAGAAATATGGTAAATCGCATTTTGAACTATTTAAATGTATGTTGTGTAAATCGATATAGTTGAAATTGAATAATGAATGACAAGTAAAGAACTATATAAATAATATTGTAATAATCTTTAATCTACATGAAATGATAGCGTAAATTCTAGAAATAATTATATTAATTTACACAAATAACAATGTGAATTAATACGATTATTTCAGGATTAATTGAGTTGATTATTGGATTGTTATTGATTGTTGTTATTGCTTGTTTGTTTACTTTGACACCATCCCAGTTATCACACTGCAAGTTCCTTTGTATGTTTTGATTTTTGAATTGAATTGGAATCGGACTGAAATGATAAATACCCAAACGAACTTGACTTAGGATAGAGAATTAAAAAAAATCCGATTGGTCAATAATTTGATTTAAAATAAAATATTGATTTTATTCGAATAAAGAATAAGTTTTGAAATAAGGTTAGAATCTGAATCTTTATGAAAGGAAAATGTAAATATTGAAATCTGAACGAATACTAACGTAGTAATTAATGAAAGAACGTTATTTGAGATTTACTTATTTAATAATTAAATTTGGAATTATTAGTAAATAATTTGGAATTAGTAATAATTGAGTTTTGAAATTATTAAGTTTGAAATCATTTAATAGTTAAATTTAAAATTATAATTAAGTTTAAAATTATAATTTAGTTTGAAATTATTAAGTTGAATTTATAATTAAGTTGAAATGACTTCATAATTAAGTGGAAATGATTTAATAAATATGTTTAAATTTATAACCAAGTTTGTAATTATTAAATTTTGAAATTACTAATAATTAAGATTGAAATTATTTAATAATTGAATAAGATTTAATTATTTGATAATTGAATAAAAATTGAATTCTTTGATAAGAGAAATTGGACTTTTGAATAAGTGGATTTGAACATTGTTAATAAATGAAATTGAGTTTCTTTATTTATTAATTAAGATTTGGAAAATTTAAGTAAGTTAATAAGTGAAATTAAACTTCTTGAATATATGAAATTTGGTTCTTTATTAATTGAGTTTGAAATTTGTAACGAAGTCAATAAATAAATGAAAATTGAATTTCTTTAACAAGAAATAAAATGTGATTTATAAAGTGAATGGGATTTATTGAAATTAACGTAAGACTTGTAATTTAAAGAATTGATATGACGAAATTAATTTATTTCAATTTGAACTTTTGATATAACGAAGTTGAACGTAAGTAATTGATTAAATAAATTGGAATTTAAATAGAAGTTGTTTTGAAGGATAAATTTACTTAGCGAATATTGAATGAAATCGATAAATGAATTTAAATTGACTTGAATGGAAATTAAACCATTTAAAATGATTTCGGAATGAAACTTATATACGAACTTGAATCAATATTTGAATTGTTTAAATAAAAGTTGAAATTGAATTGTAAGATTTTGAAATGGTAATTTGGAAGTTTTAAAACGTAAATTTTGGAAATAGATATTGGAAGACAAATGAAATGTTGATTTATAAATTCTAATTGAAATTGAACTTGATTTGGTTTTGAAATTTATTAAACGACCAATCGGTGTAATAATTACGAAAGTTATTAAAGAAACCGAAATCGATTATGGATATACTCTCTATCTAAGACGAAAACCTCATTAATAACTATACGCGGAGTGATGATCCAGAATGAAGTGGTTGGAATGATGTACGTGATGGCTAAAGAAAGAGAATGATAATGGATAGCCTTGACACTTGTGTCAAATTGGAAATGACTAAAATCAGGAGTCGTGCCGGGCCAAATGAGGATAGCCACCTCGAGCGGACACATTTCTTCGTAACTACTACTCATTACTTGTGATTGATTGGTGCACCCTCGGAATTTCAGGAGTGTTGTTTCGTGGTGTTGCGATCGTTGCGGCAATGCGTTTTCACCAGTCCGGATCAGGAAAACGGTAGTTTCACTACCTTGGGTATTGCCTCATATGCCTTGTCATACTTGTATCCCTATATACGCGACCACTACGAATTTGTTTTGTGTTATACCTATGGAGTACTCCCTGATATCCCACTAGTTTACGGTGGAATTTACAGTGCTGTATAGACTATGACATTTATAAAATATGTTAAGGGGGAAAATGGTAACGCCTTAACACTATTTTGATATTTATATTACTGATAGACACTATCTACTTAGCGTACACTACTACATAGTAGATAGTTTAACGGATCCTTAAGAGGATGGTGATTCCAACATCCTTTGAGTTACTTGTATTTCGATTGCTATTTCACTTGAGTTGGATTTATTGATATGAGAATATTAATCCTGACTCGAGTGTTTAGTGTTTTGCTTTGTGCTCGGGTCAGACTGAGAGTACCTGCTTTCGAGGCTCATCTTTGGAGTTGGAGCTTCGCCTGGAGATCCAGCTATCTATCCAGCTTTTAGATATTCGAAGATTCCAGTGATGTATTCTGATTCTTATATTTGACTGTTGTATTCGAGACTTCTGTTGTAATTTATTCAATCTGATGTATCTTATATATTTATATAGTAGCTTCATGAACTACTATCTCTTTTACTTCCGCTGCCTATTATTACTCTGTGTCTGTGATAATGTGATTATTTATTTACTGTATATGTCAGTTTTGCCAATTTTAAATTAACAGTTTGGTATTTTGAATTATTCAAGTCCGACATGTGCGGATGCGAATAGTCCAAAATAGCGGGTCATTACAGCGTACTACTTCGATGTATTACTTTAATCGAAAATCAGATCGATAGGAAAAATGGAGGGTAGACGCGATTTCGAATCGCGAATCGGGGGTGGCCGGCGACTGCGCAACTATGGAGGATTCACGGTAGAGGCAGGAGGTGCTCGCGATAATGGTTGTTGCAGTAGCCTTCTTCTTTGCGGTGATGGTGAGGCTCGACGTCGACAAACTCGAGCTTGTTGGCGAGGTCAGCCTGGGGTAGTGACATGGAAGGAGCACGGGATAGCGTGGATGTGGTGGTTGGGCATCCGGTTTTAAATGTGAGGAAGCAAAGGTATGATATTTTTTTTAGTTTAAATTCATAATTATGTTACAGAGGAAAAAGAAATGGAAAAAATATACGGTAATTTATATATGCATATTTTTTACATATACAAAAAACAGAGAAAAAATAATTACTGTAAGGGATAAAATGGTTATGTTTTTTAATTTAATAAATGCATAATATATATATCCACATATATGTCTTAATTTAAAACTGTATGTATATATATATAAGATATATATATATATATATATATATATATATATAATTTTGGAAAAATAGGGATTTTTATAAATGTTTAAAGTTTATATAAAATTAGATTTTTGAACCTATATAAATTATTTTATACGCAACTTGAAAATGAAAAAATAAAATTAATATACATATACACATTTTAAACATACTGGTTTTTTTTTAAATAATGTATTATGGTGACTAACTTGTTAAATAAACTTATGTAATTATTTTAGTTGCCAAAAGAATTTTAAAAGGAAAATTATTAGTTTAAAATAAATTATTAGTTAATTAAATTTATTAAATTTATTTAATAAACTATAAATTTTTACAAAGTCAAAAATTTGGAAAACCGAGATGAGATTGAAGTGGGTTGCAAATTAAAAAGCAAAGGTGAGATCTTCTCATTCATTTGGATAGCCTAGTTTAATTTAAATGAATAAATTTAAATTATTGGATGTGCTTGGATGAATTAAAAATATTATCTATTGGATGTTATTTATATATAGTGTGTCTATATATATATTGGAGTGATTGATATTCGCGCATTTTATAGCGGATGAGATCCTATGCGTCCCGCATAATAGCGGATGCCCTATATACTGCGATATCCCTCTCGAAGTGGGATTTGGTATTTATTTGTTGACTAACATCTGTGGATGCAGAAAAACAGGATGGAGGGATCCAAGAGGATTCCTCAAAATTGTTTATTGTTTCATATATATATTGATATATGATAGGATGGATAAATTGATATGGATTGTTTGAATTGAATTGTTAAATGTTAAATGACTTGGAAATTTAATTTGGATATTTTTAAATAGCATAATAATTAAGTGAATGAATTTAAAAGGAATATTTTGAAGGAAAATATTTATATTGAAATTTTGATTTATTAAAAAGGGAGTTAAGAGAATAAAGAAATATATAGGCTAACTTGGTGTTACATAACCACTTGTAAGTTGTTTAAGTAAAGACTTGAAATTAAATTATCTATTAAGGGCTAAATGAGATGTTGGAATCGATAAATGGATTTGAAATGAAACGGAATTTTATTAAAGGATAAAATGGTTATAATTGAATTATAAATAAAGAATATGTTTTATAAATAATAGTGGAAACTCAGTGAAGTTTATAAATTTATAAATGGGGTTTATAAAGGAGATAAAATGATATCACTGGATATGTTGAAATATACGCTAGTGGTGTGAACTTATATCGAGTTATGGGAACCGTTGGAAGAGAAATACTGGAATGTATTTCGAACATAAGGATGGTGATAAATTTAGGTAGGATCGATGGGATACAGATCCAAAGGATTTTATAAATGGAAATGGGAAATATTGGATTTCCTGTAAATAAACTTTGTTTGAAATAAACTCTAATTTATAGACCAACTTTGTAAATTAATTAGCAACAGGATATAAACTTTAATACTTTTAGGATATTGATATTTTTAATCTATCTAAATCCATATTTTGAAAATAAACCATTATTCTTACTTTATATATATTTTTAAGTGTTTTAAAATTCAAGTTATAAATCCTCTCGAGATGGGAAGCTAAGTTTATAAAATTCGAATAAGATTTAGAAGAAGATCTTATAGTGGAAATCTAAATAAATTTATAAAGCCAAAAATAAGAGAACTTTGGATGGTAAAATGGAATTGACAAGGAAGTTTGGGTGAAAATGGAATTTCTAATAAGCAGAGAGGGCTTTGAAAATACTAAAGGGAATTAATTAAGGAATTCTAGAGTTCATCGAATCGGTGTAAAACGAGTTTGGAAATTTAAAAATAAAATTGTAAACATTTGAGAAGAGGAAATAGGGAATAAATAAATAATTTTCAATTATTGGATATTAAATGAAGTGGGAAAATGTTCTAATTATTGGAAAAAGGTTGAAAATTTATTCTGTGAGAATAAGAGTGATTTGGAAACTATTTTCGAAGTGCTGAAAATGTGGAATTAATATCTTCAGTATATATTTTCAAATAAAAAATTTAGGGAAATTAATTAAGGCCAAGTGGTTGCGTGTAAATGTTATTTGATAATTAAATAACCGACTATCAATATTGGCCAATGTGCTAATCGTTTCGAAGAGACCGGGTTCAGATTTAATTATTCGAAAACCATTTCGATCTGGTTTGAACGTTTACAAATGAAGACCGTGAAGATGATGAAGACGGTGATTCTATTTGTCCAGACCTAGGGCAACTTGCATGGACAAATGCTATCAGAAAATCGTCGGGAGGACGATGGGAATTCTAAGTGAATATGTTCTAAAAAGGTAACGCATAGCCTCAAGCCTCATCAACCGGGAATGGCTAAAACAGGGGAGGTGCAGAAACGCTAACCAGCCAGGAACCAATTTGGGTAAAATTTCCCCTATCTAGAGGTCTCTTTTTATTTTGGCTTTGTTTGGCGACTGGTCGCTTCAACCGTGGAGTGATCTTATTTGGACATTCAGTGAGGGGTAGCTCCGATCTTGTGTTGCAGGGGGTCGAGAGTGATACTCGGTATTCTGATCAAGGTACTGTGATGGGCGGTACCTTAAAAGCCCTGCCATTGTATGGAATCCAATCTCCAATAAGCGCCTGTACGGTTTTGATTGTGTCCAACTATGCTAGAACGTGAGATGTAAGCATTTTAGCTAGATTTTATTTTACTTTCTATAGACAATATTATAATATCACACGAATTTGATAAAAAATGTTTTGGTTATCGTAAGGTAAAAACCCGGCATATTTATTTATGGCGTGGTCTTGCGAGATACCTTTGTTTCAAAGGCTTTTCAAAGACTTTAATAATCCAGTTGAGTGTGTTTTTCTCATGCTGGTTTTCTAGGCTAGCTCCGGTGTTGTTTTATTATGATGCTCGGGTCAGACCGAGTTGTATAGGTTCAGGTTAAAAAGCTAAGGAGCTCAAGAGGCGAGCTGGATGGTAGAGCGTACGTCCGTGTTTGATTATTATTCTGCTATGTAAGGACAAGCTATTAAATTGTCTAAGTTGATTATTGCCAATGTACTCTGATGATTGTAAGTATATAACCGTACAAATTTCTTGTATTTAAAAGCTGTTATTATATATTGTATTTCATTCCGTTGCGATTGTGAGACTTTGATGTTGTTATTTTTATCTTCTTCTTCTACCACTTTCTTATTTTCCCCTTATGGTCTGCTTTTGCAACATACGATTGTTCGGCATTCAATACAGTGAATGTATTGAGATCGATTTTCGAATGTCAAAAAACCGGGTCGTGACAAAAATTAACTAAATTTATAATAATAAGAACAATAAACTAACTACATTTTATAAAAATTATCTAAGTTTGTAACAAGCACATCAATAATTACAAGTCTATGGTTAATAATTTCAATTTGGTTAAAGCATTTGAACATTTATTTCTTGATATATGAATTAGTACACCCAATGTGGAACTATTCTTCTTATGAAGATAATAGAATGTTTGTTACATTGACATATTATAAAATATAGTTCTTTCATGTTTATAAATAATATATATATGTTAAGGAGGAAATGTATTATTTAGTCTACAGGTAAATCATTACACATACAAATTTGTTTAATCTACACACAAGTCACAACACATAAAAATTAGATAGTTAAAATTAATAATAATACCAGTATGTTTAATATTTCAATTAGTTTGTACATAGTCACCGTGTGCTGAATATTTACATCAACTATTTTTTAAACATAAAATGCATATGCATTACTAGATAATTCCTACTATCACAGTTTGCAGAGCCAAACAATCTGGTATCTCTAGATGCGCCTGAACTAAATTTAGGGTATTTTTCTTTGGATAAGAAATTTAGGTGAATTTGGGATGTTATATTTGTAACACGGAGTGAAGTGAATGATAATCTTGTTTTTTTAAGTGATCGCACACTATTTTTGTAACAACCCAGAATTTTGTGAAAAATTATTTTGTCAAATGACGATTAAATTGATAGCTAATTGCTTTTTGAAGTTTTTAAATTTGGTTGTGACTCTTTAATATATTGATTAAGGAATTGAGTAGCTTTGCAATTTTGAATCAAATTGAAATTCTTTTGATAATCCATTTAAAGGTTTGTTAGGGTATTATCCGGGCTTAAAAATTTAATTGGCCCACGTTTTTCTTTGTTGCCGTGAAAAACATTTACACCCATTCCTTTTTCTTTTAATTTCATTGAAAAAAAAGACCCGACCCTCAATTCATTTTGGTTCTACAACCCTAAAGCATAATAACGAAAAGAAATGGCGGCCTCGTGTTCATCGTTCCAAATTAGGGTTTTGAGCTTATTCGAAGCGCCGACTTTGGGTTGATTGATTGTCTCCTCGTTGCTCACTTCGGCTGCATCTTTCCATGTCGAGACTAAGGTGAGTAATTCTATTTACTCACATCTAATTCATCTCTAAAATGGTGCTTCTGCAATTCGATTTTTGTTTTGGTGATTGGTGATTTTTTTGACTTGTTTCGATTTTGCTCGATGTGGATAAAATTTTTATGACTTCGGCAATTACTGTGGTTGGTTGCGAATTGGGTTTGATCATGTTGATTCGACTTGTTTTGCCTTGTGCCTTAGATTATCTGACCACTGCGTTTCATATGTAATGTTGCTCCATTGTTTTATCTCGTTTCTGATTAAACTTGGTTTGTGTCGTGGTTCCTCTGATGCATTTTCTGGTAGCACTTTCATCTTTGTTCGAGTTTACTTACTGCTTTATGACATCGGTCATTGTATCATTGACCTGCAGTTTGAATATCATGATTCCTGTACTTATATTTATTTCTGGTTTCAAGTATATATGCCCTGAACATGATTTTTTACTATGATTGTTCATCGCGGCTGTACCTTGATCTTTAATGATCTCTGTGTATTTCTGTCGACCTCGGTCACTTTGGTTGTGTGATGGTATTTGACTTCGGCCTTAACTTGAGGCTTCTGCGTGTAGTTGAACACTTATATGTGGTCTTGTTTCATTGTTTGGTCAATGCATATTTGAATTTGGTGTTAACTTTGAGCATTGTAGTTTGATGTCTCGTCTCTGGCCATTATTGGGTCAAAACTGGAAATATGTTTGATAGTTTGTTCATGTTGTATTTGGTAATTGTTGATACTGAAGTTCTCATTTCTGAACTACTTTGTTCATGTATTGCCTATACAAATGTAAGGCAGTTTGCATTTTGGGTTTGAACCACGACTTGATGGAATTGCTGCCATTACTGTTGGCATTGACTTCATCTTGTCTGCACTTTGATGTTCAGGTTGCACACTCCCTGGTCATCCTTGTGTACATGTTGCAGCTGATTTATATTGTCACTGCATATTGCATGGTTAATTTTTGGTGAATTCACTTAATATTGTCACATGCTACTTGGTTACTGTGACATACATGTTGAACCCTTTCCTCCTGTTGTAGTGTTATCTCTTTTTGTATAACATCACAGGTGTACATACATTCATGGATGTATATATGTGCATGTTAGTTTATGTTTCGACCTTGACTATACTCTGGTCTTTGTTGATCCTGTTTTAATTAATGTAGCTATGTTTGTGTATTCATATATATGCATACATGCATTCTTGTATTTGTATATGCTATACCCTAACAGATCATTTTGGTCATCACCTTTGAGTGGCATCGAGCTGTAGTGGTTTACTTGTTAATTACTACATTGAATTACTACAGTTACCTTGGTTCACACTTGGGTATCTCTGTAGCAACCTCTGTTCATTTTTTTTTTGCACTTGAGTTTCATTTTTGATCTGAGTTGGAGCTTTTTGCTTTTGATTTATCGAGTTTTTGGGTAATTCATTACGGTATTGGCGAGGCAGTGCACACGTGCGTGCACTGCAGCCAATCAATATTGATGTTTACCGTATTGGCGAGGCAGTACACGTTAGCGTGTACTGCAGCCAATTAAAATTGATGTTTTAAGTGATATTTCAATTGTTTAAATTGATTTAGTTTCAATTGATCATTTTGTTGTTATCTAATTATCTATTTGATAAATAGATTATGAGTTTCTAGTTATTAATTAATAATTAGATTTTGATGTTAATTGCCGATTAGGCAATCCAGAGGTTTTTCTTAATTATCTTCATTGATAATCCTTTCATCTATTTTCGTTGATAATTTGAGTTTGCTGAATTTTTGTTTAACACTATACGAGTTATATTCACCGTTATCCGATTTTCTTGTTAAAGGATCGGATAGGTGAATTTATTTTGACTGTCGTCTAATTGTTAAATAATTATTACTGCTTCTGTGCATTAATAACTGAGTTTGAATTAGACTGACCCGTGTATTATTTTCTTTTGAATGTAATACTCGGGTCAGACCGAGTATTTACAGGTTGTTGATATCTTACTTTGGGTTGCTGTTAGAGCTATGAAGTCTCTTCATATCTTTTGGAGTAGTCACTGTCATTTAAAGTAGTCGGTGTATTTATATAGGATGTTGTATATTCATGTATATTATTCACGATAATGTACTTGTATATGTAACTGCCAGAGTCGACAGTTGTAGTTGTATCATATGTATTGTATCAAATGTATTGTAACTGACATCAGTTATTATATATATGAGACTTTTTGTTTTATCTGTGTTCCGCATTTATATTATCTGTGTTATTATTATATATATTTTCCTAAACTATTTTGAACCATCGTAGTTCGTTTTATACTGGAATTGGGTATTTCGATGGGAGTAAATAAATAAGAGATGAAAAATTAAAAATATATGTACCACTCCTATCGAAATAACCAATACTAGTGTAAGGCCTAACTGCGGATGGCCGCTCCTATCTAGCCTTATTCTTCGTGATAACAGACGGTATTTCTTTTAATACTCTTTGTTATTGTGAGCATAGAGGTGGGGCGTCATAGTTGGTATCAGAGCTTTGGGTTTATGGACATAATATAATACATAACTCGGATGGAACATATGTTCCAACTATTGGTCGATGTTTTATTTGTGCTTTGAGTCAAAACTAAAGTTTTGAAATTTGGATGAAATTTTTAAATATCTTTATTTAAGAATAAAAGTGAAACCGTGTTTTGTTGATTTGATTGATTTGTGTACTGTTTATCAGAGTGCGCAGCGGAAACAGTGAAACTGTCTTCGCTGAGTACAACTGATAATCTTTTTGATTTAAAAATCGAAATATGAAATTGAAATAAATTTCATTTGTGTGTACATAGCTGTATTTATTTTGTTTCTTTGAGAATTTCGAATCCGATTTGAGGATTCGAAACAATTGTAGTTATGTGACTTTTGTTGAGATCTTTGGTGGTTTTCTTTTATACTAATCATATATTGATTAGATTTTTGCTGTTTTATATTATCTTCATTGAAGATAATAGAGTAATTTCTTTGTGTATATTGTAGTGTGCGTGCAAATATGAATTGCACGTTACTGCATTAATTTTATGTTGAACCGATGCTTGGTTATGAAACGTATTTTGTTGCCGTTATTTTTATAACGGGATTTTTACACCAATGCTAAATTTTTGAAGCACGGTGTTTTGTGGCATTTTTGGATGAATGAAAATTCACTGGTGTTACATTTTGATGTAAATTACTTTGATGAGATTTTGACGTTTAATAAAAAAAAATAAAAAAAAATAAATCGCTGTCGCTTTGGCTTTTGTAACCGTAAAATTTTAAAAGTGGATTTTCAAGCGGTTATTCCGCAATGCTGATTTTGAGATTCGTTTTACGATTTTTTGAGAAGTGCGATTCCCATTTCGAAATTGCTACTGATGTTATTGCTTTAATCACGTGATTGGAGAATCATTTTAAAATGAAAATTGTTTTATAAATTTTTTTAAAAGTTTACGCTTTCAAAAGAATGAGGAAGCGATTTAAACGATTCAGCAAAATCGAGGACTATGACCCCTTTCTTTTACTGATTCGCTTAACTCCGGACTTGTTCAGTTGAGAATGTGAATTGTTATTTTCATAAAATAAATAAAATTGTTTCAGAAATTTTACAGTTTGCACTTTCAAAAGAATGAGGAAGCGATTTAAACGTTTCAGCAAAATCGAGGACTATGACCCCTTTCTTTTACTGATTCGCTTAAATCCGGACTTGTCCGTTTGAGAATGTAAAATGTATTTTACAACATACACAGCTTTGCACTTTCAAGGAAACGATGAAGAGAATCAAACGATTTAGTAAAACACGTGGTATGGGACATGTGAGTTTGCTATTTCGGTTAATTCCAGACTCGTTAATTGAAATATTTGATGTTTTGATGATTCTGATGATTTGTGTGCTTTCGAGCCACTATGTTGGACCTTCGGGCCATCTGTTGGACCTTCGGGCCATCTGTTGGACCTTCGGGTCATTTGTTGGACCTTCGGGTCATTTTTTGGGATTTCGGGCCACTCTGATGGACCTTCGGATCAAATACCAGTACTAGACCTTCGGGTCACTCTGCGGACCTTCGGGTCAATCTGATGGGCGCCAAAATTATGTTGAGTACTTGGTAGGCTTCGGCCATTTGTTGATGCACGTGCGGCGAACTAAAAACTCGCCATCTGATGGGATCGATCCAACCTTTCATGTTGATTTTCTAGAGTATCTTAATTGATTTCTAGATATTTGTTGTTTCCAATTATCTGCAGGTAATTAGAATAATTGTGTTTCTGATTATCGCTTGTGATAATTAGATATTTGAGATTTGATTATCGTTTTTGATAATCGAATAATTGTGTTTCTGATTATCGCTTGTGATAATTAGATATTTGAGATTTGATTATCGTTTTTGATAATCGAATAATTGTGTTTCTGATTATCGCTTGTGATAATTAGATATTTGAGACTTGATTATCGTTTTTGATAATTGAATAATTGTGTTTTTGATCATCGCTTGTGACAATTAGATATTTGAGATTTGATTATTGGTTTTGATAATCGAATAATTGTGTTTCTGATTATCGCTTGTGATAATTAGATATTTGAGATTTGATTATCGTTTTTGATAATCGAATAATTGTGTTTTTGATTATCGCTTGTGATAATTAGATATTTGAGATTTGATTATCGTTTTTGATAATCGAATAATTATGTTTTTGATTATCGCTTGTGATAATTAGATATTTGAGATTTAATTATCGCTTTTGATAATTAAATAATTGCTGATTTGAGATTTAATTATCGCTTTTGATAATTAAATAATTGCTGATTTGAGATTTAGTTATCGCTTTTGATAATTAAATAATTGCTGATTTGAGATTTAATTATCGCTTTTGATAATTAAATAATTGCTGATTTGAGATTTAATTATCGCTTTTGATAATTAAATAATTGCTGATTTGAGATTTAATTATCGCTTTTGATAATTAAATAATTGCTGATTTGAGATTTAATTGTCGCTTTTGATAATTAAATAATTGCTGATTTGAGATTTAATTGTCGCTTTTGATAATTAAATAATTGCTGATTTGAGATTTAATTGTCGCTTTTGATAATTAAATAATTGCTGATTTGAGATTTAATTGTCGCTTTTGATAATTAAATAATTGCTGATTTGAGATTTAATTGTCGCTTTTGATAATTAAATAATTGCTGATTTGAGATTTAATTATCGCTTTTGATAATTAAATAATTGCTGATTTGAGATTTGATTATCGTTTTTGATAATCGAATAATTGCTGATTTGAGATTTGATTATCGTTTTTGATAATCGAATATTTGTTGATTTGAGATTTAATTATCGTTTTTGATAATCGAATATTTGTTGATTTGAGATTTAATTATCGCGTATGATAATTAAATAATTGTTGGTTTGAAATTTGATTATCGTTTTTGGATAATTGAATATTTGTTGATTTGAGATTTCTGATTATCGTTTTGATGATTGGAGATTAGCCAGTTTTGATGATTTTGAGATTTCCTAGTCCTAAATTGATCCTAGCGTATGCTGATTTCATTGAATTGCTGTTTCCTATCTATCATTGCTGATAGTTAGAGTTTGTTGATTATGGAGTTTGTGTTTTCTAGTTATTTGTTGGATAACTAGATATTTGTAGTTTTGTGAATTGTGATTTGTGTTTCCTAATCATCTTTGTTGATAATTAGATATTGCTGTTTTGCGATTTTCTGTATTTTAATCATCTAATTGATAATTGAATATTGCTGATAATTGTGTTTAATAAGTTCTGTTGTTTCTGATTATCTAATTGATAATTTGATTTTGTTGAGAATTTGTGAATCTCTTGTATGCAATTGGAAGATTTCCTTGGTATTGGGTTCTCGATCTTTATTTTTCTAACTTAACCAGTTTATGTTAGAAGAATAATAATTGTTGACGACCTTAATTATGAAAATTGCGGGGACGCAATTTTTATAAGGAGGGGAGTCTGTAATAACCCAGAATTTTGTGAAAATTTATTTTGTCAAATGACGATTAAATTGATAGCTAATTGCTTTTTGAAGTTTTTAAATTTGGTTGTGACTCTTTAATATATTGATTAAGGAATTGAGTAGCTTTGCAATTTTGAATCAAATTGAAATTCTTTTGATAATCCATTTAAAGGTTTGTTAGGGTATTATCCGGGCTTAAAAGTTTAATTGGCCCACGTTTTTCTTTGTTGCCGTGAAAAACATTTACACCCATTCCTTTTTCTTTTAATTTCATTGAAAAAAAAGACCCGACCCTCAATTCATTTTGGTTCTACAACCCTAAAGCATAATAACGAAAAGAAATGGCGGCCTCGTGTTCATCGTTCCAAATTAGGGTTTTGAGCTTATTCGAAGCGTCGACTTTGGGTTGATTGATTGTCTCTTCGTTGCTCGCTTCGGCTGCATCTTTCCGTGTCGAGACTAAGGTGAGTAATTCTGACGCAGCGGATAATAACGAAGCGATATAGATCGATGAAAGTAGCACACGGTGGATTGAAGATACTGAAATGCCCAAATTAGTTGATCACAAAGATACCGAATTCTAGCTATCTTCGACACGTTGATCACGCACGATACCGTGAAAGAAGATCTACAATTCTTCAAACGTTGATCAAGCGCACTTGATACCGTGAATTGGCTTCAACGATCGTTGATTCGAGCGCACTCGAATAACCGAAAGTGGAGATAGGAGATCACACTCAACTACCAATTTAGATGAAAGCACACAGCAATCAAACAAAGTTTTTATTCAACAATCAACCCTTCAAAATGTACAACACACTCCCTATTTATAGCATTTCACAACCGATGCCTTAAGTCGTTCACGACTTACGACTCATCATATGTCGGCAGCGACTCAACGTACACGGTTTATCCGTTACAACACAATGCCGACTCAACTTAGGTCTACACGATCTAAAAACGCACAAAAGTGACGACTTACGACTCAACGGTACAAGATTCAAGTTACAACACACACATATATTTACAACAACTAGGTCGTATACGACCTAACGACTTACGACTTAAGAAAATACAAACATCCCGACTTACGACTTAAAACTCCCAGCGACTCAAGCTCTTAGGTCGGTAATGAGTTAACTTCCAGAGCGGCTTTACTTCCAGTGCGGCATAACCAAGCAGCGACTCAACTCTTTAGGTCGTAGACTGTTAGATCGTAGCTCGTTAGAACGTAGCCCGTTAGGTTGTTCGAACGACTTTAACATCCTTAGGTCGTAACCCGTTTGAGTTAGGTCGTGAACTCGGTGCAACTTCCCCCTTTGGTCTCCAGTTAGGTCGGGAACTACCTAAACTTTCCTCCTTAGGTCGTGGACGACCTAAACTTTCCTCCTTAGGTCGTGGACGACCTAGGCCTTCACCTTCTGGGTTCCAGTTAGGTCGGAAACGACTTAAATTTTCCTCCTTAGGTCGTGGGCGACCTAAGTCTTCACCTTGCTTAGGTCGTGGGCGACTTAAGCCTTGGAAAATGATAGCTTGCAATTCTTCGACCCTGGTCTGAGCTGCATCATACTCCCCAGGTTGAGAAAAATTCGTCCTCGAATTTGTAAATTCTTCCACATCGCCTCGTTCATCTCCATAATATGGTACGAGAAGCTTAACATTGAACACGTCAGAAGTGTACACATCCTCCGGCAGCTTCAATTTATAAGAATTTTCATTAATCCGTTTCACAACTTCTACAGGACCAATTTTTCTGGCTTTCAACTTGTTATAAGCGCCCACTGGAAAACGGTCCTTTGTTAACACAGCATACACCATATCCCCTTCATTAAACTCAACATTTCTTCGCTTCAGATCTGCGGATCTTTTATACTTCTCATTTGCCTTCTCCAATCGTTCCTGAACGATCTTATGACATTCGGTCAACCCATCAACAAAATCTACAGCTCGTTTAACCGTCTCCTTCGGTTGTGGCACTACCGTTAGGTCCAACGATCCCCTTGGTAAATTTGAATATACAATCTGAAATGGACTGAATCCCGTACTACGATTCACTGCATGATTATGAGCAAACTCTGCTTTGCATAACTTCATGTCCCAACTCTTCAGATTGTCCTTCACAACACATCGCAACAAATTTCCCAACGATCTGTTGACAACTTCTGCCTTTCCATCTGTTTGCGGATGATAAGCGCTGCTAAAGTTTAACTTCGTTCCCACCATCTTCCACAAACTTAGCCAAAAATGACTTAAAAATCTGGTATCCCTGTCCGAAACGATAGATTCTGGTAACCCATGAAGTCTATAGATCTCTTTAAAATATAACTGAGCAACATGAACAACATCCGCCATCTTCTTACAAGCAATAAAATGTACCATCTTCGAGAAACGATCCACCACAACATATATAGAGTCATTCCCCCTTTGAGTTCTCGGCAAACCCAACACGAAATCCATGCTAATGTCTACCCATGGTTTTCTAGGAACAGGTAATGGCATATACAATCTCGCATTTGTAGCTATCCCTTTCGAAACCTGACAAACGTGACATCTACGCACAAACCTTTCAACCTCTTTCCTCATTGACGGCCAAAAATAAGATTGAGAAATTAACTGCAAAGTACGATCTCTACCCACATGGCCTTCTTCATGTAGCTCCTTTATAATCTTCATTCTTAAACTACAATCCGGTACGCATAAACGATTTCCTTTAAACAGAAAACCATCCACCAATACAAACTCATCAGCATTCCCCTCCTTGAACTTTTCAACAAAGTTCATAAAGTAAGGATCTTCTTCAATCAGTTCTGGCAACAATTCAAACCCTGTCACCACAACCTTCATTGTAGTGAACAAGTGATTCCTTCTGCTCAATGCATCTGCTACACGATTCGTAATTCCCGATTTATGTTTCACAACAAACGTAAATTGCTGCAGATAAGAAATCCATGATGCATGCCTTGCTGAAATCTTATCCTGCCATTGTAAGTGCTTCAACGCTTCGTGATCAGTGTAAAGAACAAACTCCTTCTGAAACAGATAATGTCTCCAATGCTTCACAGCTTGAACAATTGCGTAAAACTCAACATCATAAGTGCTATATCTCAACTTAGCCCCAGACAAGTTCTCACTGAAATAAGCAACTGGTCTTCCTTTCTGACTCAAAACTCCACCAACCGCAACCTTCGATGCATCAGTATGTAATTCAAACAACAACTGAAAATCCGGTAAAACTAGAATTGGTGCTGTCGTCAATAGTGTTTTGATCTTCTCAAAAGCAACCCCTGCTTCCTCTGACCACTCAAACTTCTTTTCTTTCATGCAATCGGTTACTGGTGCCATTACACTGCTGAAATGTGGAATGAACCTTCGATAGAAAGATACCAACCCATGAAAACTTCTCACTTCAGTAATTGTCTTGGGTTGTGACCAACTCCAGACAGCTTCTACTTTACTTTTATCCACTTGAATTCCTTCTTTCGATAGAACGTATCCCAGAAACAAAACACTGCGCGTCATGAACACACACTTCTTTGTTGCAGCATAAAATTTCTCCTGTCGTAGAATCAACAGTACTTCACGCAAATGCTGGACATGCTTTTCCATACTCCCACTGTATATCAAAATATCATCAAAGTAAACTACCACAAACTTCCCAATGAATGGTCTGAAAATCTGGTTCCTCACTCTCATAAAAGTACTCGGAGCATTTGATAAGCCAAACGGCATAACCAGCCATTCGTATAAACCTTCTCTCGTTTTAAAAGCAGTTTTCCACTCATCACCCAGTCTAATACGAATCTGATGGTATCCACTCTTCAAGTCAATCTTCGAGAATACAACAGCTCCATTCAACTGGTCAATCAAATCATCAAACCTCGGCATAGGAAACCTGTATCTCACAGTGAACTTGTTTAGAGCCCGACTATCCGTACACATCCTCCATGAACCATCCTTCTTCGGCACCAACAAAGCTGGCACTGCACAAGGAATCAAGCTCTCCTGAACACGCCCCTGTTCTAACAACTCCTCCACCTGCCTTCTCAGTTCCTCATGCTCTTTAGGACTCATTCTGTAATGTGGCCTGTGTGGTAATACTGCCCCTGGCACAAGATCAATCTGATGTTGAATATCCCTCAACGGTGGTAACTCCGTTGGCAACTCTTCAGGAAACACATCTTTGAATTCTTCCAATATCGGTTTTACTTCTTCTGGAACTTCAAAAGATTCAGTAGCTTCACGTCCAATCAACAAAAACACTTCAGGACTCTCCTTTACTTCTTCAACAAATTCTTTCAAAGTCAATAAAGTTTTCAGCTCCTCAATCTCCTCTGATTTTCTCTCTCCTTGCTGTCTCTTCTTTGGAACCAAAATGATCTTAACACCTTCAAACATAAAGCTGTAGCTATTGGTTCGACCGTCATGTTACACTGCTCGATCATACTGCCATGGTCTTCCCAAAAGCAAGTGACAAACATCCATCTCCACAACGTCACACCAAATCTTGTCTTTATACTTCTTCCCAATAGAAAATGAAACTTGAACTCGCCTGTCCACCTTCACCTCTCCTCCTTTTCTCAACCACACTAACTTGTAAGGATTTGGATGCTTCTCCGTTTTCAACTTCAACTTTCTCACAGCTTCGGTAGAAATAATATTGTCACAACTTCCAGCGTCAATCACAAATTTACAAACCTTTCCTAGAATAGTGCATGTTGACTGAAAAATATTGCTCCTCAACAAACTAGCCTCTTCTTCTTGCTTCGTTATTAAACAAGACCTCCTCATCATTAGATTACATCCTTCATCTCCTGACGCAATATCCTGTTCATCCTCCTCGGCTGGACTAGAATAACCTTCATCAACATTCTCACCTTCAGCTTCAGCAATCATAGTTCGCTTATTTGGCTTTGGACATTCATTGCTCTTGTGACCCATTTTCTGGCAATTATAACATTTGAAACTGCTGTTAACTTTTGCCTTCGCAACTTCATTCACAACTGGTTTACCGACGGCTTTAGAAACATTGGAACTCCCACTAGCACCTTTGTTCTAAGTATTGGAACTTGAAAACACACCACCACCTCGTCTTCCCTGCTTCTCCCAAGCCAACGCTTTCTGATGTGCTTCTGCTACAAATCTAGGATCAAACATATTCACCATATCTTGAATCTGCATCCTCAACCCTCCAATAAATCTAGCAGTCAGCTGTTCCTCTGTCTCCATAATGTCATTTCGAGCAATCAGTTGATAAAATTCATCAGCATAATCATTAACAGTCTTTGTCCCTTGTCTCAGATTCTGCAACCTCTGGTACATGAGTGATTGATAATTGTAAGGCAATAATGTAGCTTTCATCATCTTCTTCATTTTCTCCCATGATTCAATCTTTGACTTTCCCATTCTCTCCCATGTAAGTTTAGTTTGCTGCCACCAAGCCATAGCTCTACCTCTCAATCGAGTAGCAACCAACTTAACTCTTCGATTCTCAGGAACTTCTTTGAAGTCAAAAATTTCCTCAACATTAGACAACCAATCCAAAAATTCTTCAGCTACCATTCCACCCTTGAACTCTGGAATTTCCATCTGCATACCCGACTCCCAATGTCGATCATCCTCAACATCCCGATATACATTTCGTACTTGGTCTCGATCTTGATAATGAATGCTAGCTCTTTCACCTTCTTCATTAAAATCAAATGTATGTCTATATCGATCTCGACCATCAACATCCCTTCGTTCACGCATGTCTCTTCTACTATGTCTCTCTTCATCTCGATATGGCTCATCTTCAAACTCACGTGGAGTTCTTCTCTCTTCATGTTCATAGTCATGGTGATCTCTTCTCGGTGAAATTGATGTTTCTCTTCTCTCTCTAAAACATTACGGTGATACCCTTCTCGCTTCCGTAACCGATGGCGAAACTCGGTTTCCTCCATGGTTCGAGACTGGCGACCTTCTCCTTTGACTTTGATTCAAGTCATTCGTCAATTTCTCTAACTTCCCAATACCTTCATCAAATTTCTCATTAATGCGTTGTTCCATTTGCTGTGCTTCTTCTCTTCTATACAACGCTTCAACATTCTGATGACGGTTAGCTCTTCTCGGCGGCATGATTAAATCAATACAAACACTTCAAAACTTCACAAATCTTCTACAAATCAAACTTCAACTAGCTCGCACAAGTTCAACAAGTTCGACCCTATCTTCAACCAATAATACCAAACTGATGCACGGCCCAAACTTAACACAAAGTTATGCTCGGCGTTCACTTCAAATTCTCGGCTTAAACAAGTGATGTATGGCTCTACCCAACTCGGCTCAAACTCAAACACCTTTCCAACTTTGATCCAAAATGAAATGGATCGAAAGCTTCTAACTTGTTGCAACTTCAAGATGAACACGATGAACACCAACTTCAAACTCCTTGGCTCCAAGAATCAGCTTAGCTATGATTGGCTAAGTCTAGCTCTGATATCAAACTGACGCAATGGATAATAACGAAGCGATATAGATCGATGAAAGTAGCACACGGTGGATTGAAGATACTGAAATGCCCAAATTCGTTGATCACAAAGATACCAAATTCTAGCTATCTTCGACACGTTGATCGCGCACGATACCGTGAAAGAAGATCTACAATTCTTCAAACGTTTATCAAGCGCACTTGATACCGTGAATTGGCTTCAACGATCGTTGATTCGAGCGCACTCGAATAACCGAAAGTGGAGATAGGAGATCACACTCAACTACCAATTTAGATGAAAGCACACAGCAATCAAACAAAGTTTTTATTCAACAATCAACCCCTCAAAATGTACAACACACTCCCTATTTATAGCATTTCACAACCGATGCCTTAAGTCGTTCACGATTTATGACTCATCATATGTCGGTAGCGACTCAACGTACACGGTTTATCCGTTACAACACAATGCCGACTCAACTTAGGTCGTACACGATCTAAAAACGCACAAAAGTGACGACTTATGACTCAATGGTACAAGATTCAAGTTACAACACACACATATATTTACAACACCTAGGTCGTATACGACCTAACGACTTACGACTTAAGAAAATACAAACATCCCGACTTATGACTTAAAACTCCCAACGACTTAAGCTCTTAGGTCGGTAATGAGTTAACTTCCAGAGCGGCTTTACTTCCAGTGCGGCATAACCAAGCAGCGACTCAACTCTTTAAATCGTAGACTATTAGATCGTAGCTCGTTAGATCGTAGCTCGTTCGAACGACTTCAACATCCTTAGGTCATAACCCGTTTGAGTTAGGTCGTGAACTCGGTGCAACTTCTCCCTCTGGTCTCTAGTTAGGTCGGGAACGACCTAAACTTTCCTCCTTAGGTTGTGGACGACCTAGGCCTTCACCTT
Source organism: Allium cepa (assembly GCA_030765085.1). NCBI lineage: Eukaryota > Viridiplantae > Streptophyta > Magnoliopsida > Asparagales > Amaryllidaceae > Allium > Allium cepa. The sequence goes on along the minus strand of CM060931.1, from coordinate 742,790,255 downwards.
CTGGGTTCCAGTTAGGTCGGAAATGACTTAAATTTTCCTCCTTAGGTCGTGGGCGACCTAAGTCTTCACCTTGCTTAGGTCGTGGCGACTTAAGCCTTTGAAAATGATAGCTTGCAATTCTTCGACCCAGGTCTGAGCTGCATCAAATTCTATTTACTCACATCTAATTCATCTCTAAAGTGGTGCTTCTGCAATTCGATTTTCGTTTTGGTGATTGGTGATTTTTCTGACTTGATTAGATTTTGCTCGATGTTAATAAATTTTTTATGACTTCGGCAATTACTATGGTTGGTTGCGAATTGGGTTTGATCATGTTGATTCGACTTGTTTTTCCTTGTGCCTTAGATTATCCGACCACCGCGTTTCATATGTAATGTTGCTCCATTGTTTTATCTGGTTTCTGATTAAACTTGTTTTGTGCCGTGGTTCCTCTGATTCATTTTCTGGTAGCACTTTCGTCTTTGTTCGAGTTTACTTACTGCTTTATGACATCGGTCATTGTATCATTGACCTGCAGTTCGAATATAATGATTCCTGTACTTGTATTTATTTCTGGTTTCAAGTATATATGCCCTGAACATGAGTTTTTACTATGATTGTTCATCGCGGCTGTACCTTGATCTTTAATGATCTCTGTGTATTTCTGTCGACCTCGGTCACTTTGGTTGTGTGATGGTATTTGACTTCGGCCTTAACTTGAGGCTTCTGCGTGTAGTTGAACACTTATATGTGGTCTTGTTTCACTGTTTGGTCAATGCATATTTGAATTTGGTGTTAACTTTGAGCATTGTAGTTTGATATCTCGTCTCTGGCCATTATTGGGTCAAAACTGGAAATATGTTTGATAGTTTGTTCATGTTGTATTTGGTAATTGTTGATACTGAAGTTCTCATTTCTGAACTACTTTGTTCATGTATTGCCTATACAAATGTAAGGCAGTTTGCATTTTGGATTTGAACCACGACTTGATGGAATTGCTGCCATTACTGTTGGCATTGACTTCATCTTGTCTGCACTTTGATGTTCAGGTTGCATACTCCCTGGTCATCCTTCTGTACATGTTGCAGCTGATTTATATTGTCATTGCATATTGCATGTTGAATTTTTGGTGAATTCACTTGATACTGTCACATGCTACTTGGTTACTGTGACATACATGTTGAACCCTTTCCTCCTGTTGTAGTGTTATCTCTTTGGTATAACATCACAGGTGTACATACATTCATGGATGTATATATGTGCATGTTAGTTTATGTTTTGACCTTGACTATACTCTGGTCTTTGTTGATCCTGTTTTAATTAATGTAGCTATGTATGTGTATTCATATATATGCATACATGCATTCTTGTATTTGTATATGCTATACCCTGACAGGTCATCTTTGGTCATCACCTTTCAGTGGCATCGAACTGTAGTGGTTTACTTGTTAATTACTACATTGAATTACTGCAGTTACCTTGGTTCACACTTGGGTATCTCTGTAGCAACCTCTGTTCATTTTTTTTGCACTTGAGTTTCATTTTTGAACTGAGTTGGAGCCTTTTGCTTTTGATTTATCGAGTTTTTGGGTAATTCATTACGGTATTGGTGAGGCAGTGCACGCGTGCGTGCACTGCAGCCAATCAGTATTGTTGTTTACCGTATTGGCGAGGCAGTACACGTTAGCGTGTATTGCAGCCAATTAAAATTGATGTTTTAAGTGATATTTCAATTGTTTAAATTGATTTAGTTTCAATTGATCATTTTGTTGTTATCTAATTATCTATTTGATAAATAGATTATGAGTTTCTAGTTATTAATTAATAATTAGATTTTGATGTTAATTACCGATTAGGCAATTCTGAGGTTTTTCTAAATTATCTTCATTAATAGTCCTTTCATCTATCTTCGTTGATAATTTGAGTTTGCTGAATTGTTTTTTAACACTATACGTGTTATATTCACCGTTATCCGATTTTCTTGTTAAAGGATCGGATAGGTGAATTTATTTTGACCGTCGTCTAATTGTTAAATAATTATTACTGCTTCTGTGCATTAATAACTGAGTTTGAATTAGACTGACCCTTGTATTATTTTCTTTTGAATGTAATACTCGGGTCAGACCGAGTATTTACAGGTTGTTGATATCTTACTTTGGGTTGCTGCTAGAGCTAGGAAGTCTCTTCATATCTTTTGGAGTAGTCGCTGTCATTTAAAGTAGTCAGTGTATTATATAGGATGTTGTATATTCATGTATATTATTCACGATAATGTACTTGTATATGTAATTGCCAGAGTCGACAGTTGTAGTTGTATCATATGTATTGTATCAAATGTATTGTGACTGACATCAGTTATTATATATATGAGACGTTTTGTTTTATCTGTGTTCCGCATTTATATTATCTGTGTTATTATTATATATATTGTCCTAAACTATTATGAACAATCGTAGTTTGTTTTATACTGGAATTGGGTATTTCGATGGGAGTAAATAAATAAGAGATGAAAAATTAAAAATATATGTACCACTCCTATCGAAATAACCAATACTAGTGTAAGGCCTGACTGCGGATGGCCGCTCCTATCCAGCCTTATTCTTCATTATAACAGACGGTATTTCTTTTAATACTCTTTGTTATTGTGAGCATAGAGGTGGGGCGTCACAATTTTACACTTGAATTTTGGTTTTTTAATTCAACTTTCTTTTTAATTAGATCAAATTCTTGGGTTTTTTGCGTTAATAGTAAATGAAAAGTCTAATTTCGATTAATGGCTGGATTCAAAATGTTTGATTTTAGAGTCTAGTCTTATGTTTACATTGTTGAACAATCTTTGATCATGACATGTGTACATGTTTAATTTTCAAAAAAATAATATAACCACGGGTTCTTAATTATCGTTTAGTTACTACTGGAGTTGAAACAAATGAATTACTGTTGAAGAATAACTGGCAGTCTTTATTAAAAATGGATCAGGTAAACATTCTTTACTTTGCTTAACGTAGCATATTAGAGGAATATATGTCCATGTAAATGATTAAATTTTGTTAATATATGTTATAATGCAGCTTAGAATACAACAAAGAACTAGCAGGTGTTCGCAGATTTTGAAGAAAGGCAAATACATTTTCCTTCTCCTTACAAATATTTCACCAACTCCGATTGCTACACTACTAGCCCAGCTAAATCTAAAATCAGGTTTTATGCGTACCTATGCAGGTATGGAAAATACAAATATATATTAAAGATGAAGCAACCAACTATTTGGTGAAATTTTAGGTGAAAATGTATTTGAATAATGCTATTTTTCTCTAATCCTACTTGCATTTAAGGGCAGATGTGGCGTTACTAAACATTGTGGGTGTTGCTATGTCGTTTGTGTCAAACCATTTTATTGCATGAGCCCAGAAACTTGCAAGAAGGAAACTACATAAGAAAAAAATAGCATAACATATGCATCTTTTCGAATGTACTTGTTATATGTATGCACACACGCTTAATTTGAACTTGTCATATTTGATGCTAAATAAATTCTTATTTGTTCTCTTCTACCGTTGATCTCTAATTTTTTTCTTCTTATAAGCATATTGGACTTTTGAAGGAGAATGAGCTTGTACTTTCCACAATAACGACTTGGGATTTTGAACATCCCGAGTTGTGGATATTAATTTTTGATATTCAATAATATTGTATTTTAATATACATCATTCCCAATAATCAATGATTAATAATTGTATACAATTTTCTAAAACCAGTATAATTTGAATTTTCAGATCTATATCAAAATACAGATTGATTTGAATGGAATTTCTTATATATGTGTATTTTGTTTTAAAGGTAAAATATGTATACTTTGTTTTAGATAAATATTTGTATTTTGTTTTAGAGACAAAATATGTATAGTTTATTCTAAAGATAAAATATAACAGAGGATTAAATTAATTGGAAAAATCAAATGCATATATTTTTACATAAAGGAATAATAAATTTATATGTATATAAAATTTGGATAGAAATTCATAATAAAGTAAAAAGGATATTTTTGATTTTGGGTATATTAAAAATATTGTTTATATTAAATAAAAGAGTGTTTTAAGTTTCTAAAATAATAATATATATACATCTTGAATAAGAAATGTTATATATATACATAATGATAAGTTAAGAAGGAAAATTTATAATATTTAAATTGATAAAAATGTTATATATAAAATTGATGAGTATAAGAACTAATGAATTTATTTTATTTGGAAATAATATGTTTCTATGTGATAAATTAAAAGATGTATATATGGATACATATATACGTTAATGCTTAAAAATAGTTTTTTTTGACATCTTATAGTTCTTATAATACATATGAAAATAGGGTGTTTAATATTGGATGATATTTATTTTATTTAAGTAACAATATATATATATATATATATATATATATATATAAAAGGTATATTAACCAAGAAGAGTGTTATTTTAATTTGTTAGTTTCTTACCTTTATCTTAAATTGTATAAGAGTAAATATATATACCTTAAGTATTATTTTGATCTAGTTTCTCTTTTTATTTTAAAATGTATAGGTGACTAATCCAAATACTACTTTATCAAAGGAATGATAACTATGGGCTGTCAAATTTCTTAAGTATACATTCATATGCCTTAAGTTTTTAATAGTTTATATATAAATAAAAGATTTCAAAATCATTTACTTTTAAAGGAAACAGGTTAACTAAAATAAGCAGCAAAATAGTTTTAAATCTAGCAAAAAACAATGGGAAATTAAGTAATAAGTTTTAATTAGCAAACATATTTACATCTGGCAACTAAACAACTGGAAACACATTGTAACAATTTTCTTTTCTTTTCAAAATTCCACTCAGTAGAGACAATATCTTTTCCAGCCTTCGATAGTCTCTTTCCAAATCTAAACATAAATTTCATAGCTTGTGTATATATATTTATGGTCTTAGATCCGAATTGTTGTTTGAGAATTAAAAACAAGTAAATTAAAAATATATAGCCTCAATTTAAATTATTAAGCAACAGCAAACAAAATTAAGAAAAGAAGGAAAAGAAAACGTGTAAGCAAAAATAGTAGAGACATAAAGCATTCTCTGTTTTTAAAATTTAAACCATCAGGAAAGTTTAAAAGCAAGTTTAGATTCAGTTTTAAAGATTTTAAGTTTTCAAATTAAAGATTTCAACTTCAAAGTTCTGGAACCAAAATGTTTAAGGCGAGAAACCTAAATTTTAACCTGGAAATTGAATTGTTCAGTTAACTATAAACATATTGTTCATCCCAGTATTCAAAAATCTATGTCTCTTCACCTAGTTCATATTGCATTTTGATGTAAATTAAGAAAATGTCTATTTTCTAGTATAGTTTTTGTTAAAAATAGTTTGTGAGCAAATTATGCTGTGTAGTTCGATAATGATAAATTTTCAGTGAACAATCGAACTTTGGTGAAATATATTGTTTTTATTATTTATTTTTGAGTTTTATTTGCATAATTTTATGTATCATTAAGCAGATAATCAAGGGCAATAAATTTTTTAAACCATTGAATTTATCTAGAATCTTAATTTTTTTTATATATAATAATTATTTAACTCCAAATGTTAAATAAAATAGGTGTTATTAAAGTTGGTTCGTAACGACGAATATTATGCCGTCATCCAATCCCTTGTGAAGTCAAGTAAGTAAAATTTTACAAGTTTGTTTCAAACTGAATTATATTACCCTTTGAGAATAAATGCCGTAGTATAGTCTTATAGGCCTATCTGTTAAGATGTTCCCAAACTAATAGATGTGCTAATTTTAGATTATTCAAACTGTTGACATCTGGTCAGTGGAAACAGACACCGTTCTGCTAAATAGTTAATTTAACTTTTGTGAGTAGTTTAAGCCATCAATATGATATATCCTATGTAATTGTTATAAATATTTTCTAGCAATGATAAATCTCTGGTCTGCTTATTCATGCATACATATGATTATTTGCCTGATAGTTATATTTAAGTATATAATGAGAATCGATCTGTAGAAGCTGATCGATTTTGTATATATGTATTGACTGTGAATTGTAGCTTGATAAGTACCGTTGAGACTGATAAGCCTTATTCTGTTTGGATTGTTTTTTGAACCTAGTTTTATTTTAAAATGAATATTATTTTTAATGATGTTATTTAAAAGAATTGATAAATATTTTGGAAATATCAAAAGTAGTTTATTATTATTTTTGTAAATCTTTACTAAGGTATAATTTTTATAAGTATATATTATTTAAACTATTTCCAGTATAAAACTATTTTGTGATGATCATTTAAAGGTTAACTTTTATTAAATCAGTATTTAAGTATATTTCTTCAATATAAATATATAAATGTTGTTTTAAATAGTACGTTATAGTAACTTTTATAAAAGAGTGTTTATTTTAAACTTGAGAACTGTATTTGGAAATTTTATAAGTTTGATTTGGAAAGAAGTCGTTTAAATATGTATTTACCCATTAAAATAAGCTTTCTTAGTAGAATTTAATCTATTGGGATTTTGTAATGTTAACAAGGCTTAATGGTTGCAATGGGAAATAACTTGGTTGAATTGATTGATTATTTTGATAGTTAAATAACCGATTGTCAAATTTGGACAAAAACTTAACATTGGAAATATCTAGAGGAAACTCGGGAATTATATGGTACGATTACCTTTTGAGGTGCTATACCATACGTATAAACTCTTTTGTTCTCAAGGATGAATTATAAGGAAACTAATCCACTAACGGTTACGAGCTGAACTCTGATCTTATATTTCGTCTTTGTATTTCCTAAAGAACCGAGGTAGAGTTTACCGGGAAATAGCGAACGTTGTTTCGAAGAGACCGGGATTGGATTTGAAATTTGAAAACCACTTTGATCCAACAAGTATGCTTTCGTGTTGAAGACAAGAGTTTGGAGTCGAAGATGGAGCAGTGAAGTGCAAGGCCTAATCACTACTAATCTTGAGGGTGATTCCGAAATGGATGTAGTAGGAATAGTGCCTTCGGTTCCATTCGAACTCGGAACGGACTTTTATGGATGAATGCTTTCAGAACATCGTTAAGAGGACAGTGAGCATTCTAAGTGATATGTTTTAAAAAGGTAACGCTGAGCCTCGAGCGTCATCAACCATGAATGACTAAAACCAGGGAATATGCAACAAGGCTAAGTGGGTAGCACCTAAGTAGGGTAAGGTCATCCCCGTATAGAGGTCCCTTTTTATTTCGGCTGTGTGGACGGTTGCTGATCCCAACCACGAGGCGATCTTACTCAAGCTATCTAGTAAGGGGAAGTCCGGTCTTATGTTGTAGGGGAACGGAGGGGTCCTCCGTATGCTAATCTAGACCAGGTACCATGATAGGTGGTACCCTAGCGCCTAGTCATTCGTTGGAAATCCATTCTCCCTACGTACCTTTACAATTTTGTCTGTAGAACCCACTTTGTGGTTAGTATGCTGGAATTTAAAATGTAACAATTTCGGTTATTTGAATAAGTATTTTATATAGACGCTATTATAATATTAGAGGATTTTATAAGAAATGTTATGGTTATCGTAAGGTAAAAACCCGACATGTTTATTTATGGCGTGGTCTTACGAGATACCTTTGATTTCAAAAGGATTTTAAAACTTTAATTAACCAAGTTGAATGTGTTTCTAACGCTAGTTTACCAGACTGACACGAGCTTGGTGTTTTTCCCATATGCTCGGGTCTGACCGAACATATTTCCAAGTTTTGTTGGAAGACTGGAAGCTTTAGGAGAGGAGCTGGAATCAGGAGACATATTGACGTAGATGCTTATATTCAGATGTCATTGTTGTGTTGTCGACAAATTGTAAATACAGGATTGCTATAAATTGTCTGAATTGTGTGGTTGTAACTCTGATTTAAGTATGTATATACTATTAACGTAACAGTTTTGGTTTCGTGTAAGATTTGTTTATATTATAGTTTATTCATTCCACTGTGAGATTCTAACTTGTTCTCTTTTTTCTATCTTCTTTCTATTTCTACCTTCTTTCTTTCTTTCACTATCCGTTTTCCTATGCGATTTGGCTGACAAGTGTGGTTTAAAATCAGTTTAAATCGGTATGCAAAAATGGGTCGTGACATTGTGGTATCAAAGCCTAGGTTGAGTGAATACCTAGGTTCGGGTGGGCTTCTCATTAGGAATAGAGTCTGTAGCAACCTGTTTGAGTCTGAGTGTATATATATATATACGAGAGTTCGTATTTTTTAGTTATATAAAATTGGTTTTATATACTGTGTTAATTGACTGGCTGAGTGGCATATGTATTCTGGTCAATACGAGTAGCTAACGTTATTGATAGGGATCTCTAAACACTTGAACCGGGCCAACGGACATAATATTGTTTTAAGGGGTAGATTAGATAATTTTACCCAAATATATTTTCCTTATATACAAGGAATGATTTTTAAATATATGGCATTTAAAATGATTGGATGTAATGATAATAATTTATCATCTACGAATTAAGTGGTCTTAGTCGTCAACCTTAGGTATTTTCATTGTTTGTCCTTTTTGACTTGAGTATACCCTTAGAAATCTGAACCCTTTAGAATTTAAATCCTTGGAAAATGAATTTTTATTAAGTTTTATTTGCTAAAGGGACTTAGAAAATTTTTAAACTAATATTTTGGAAAAAAAATTCCACCCTTTAAGATAATTTTCAAAATTATGGATTTCTAAAAAAGGATATTTGAGGATTTAAAACCTTATAACACTTTACTTTATTGTATATATGTATATATATATATATATATCGATTTATAAATTGAAGAAATAAATTAGTTATAAACTTAATGTATTATTGTATATTCTTCTCTATCTTATAACCATTTTCAAATATACGCTTAAATTATTTTTGAAAAGATCATTCTATAAAATTTTGAGTAATGGAAATTTAAAAGGGAGGAAATTTTTTTGAAGTGTAAACCTTGACATATTTTTTAGCCTATAGAAGTCTAAACCTTAGGATCTCACCTTTGAATTTTAGTATTGATTGTAGAGAACCCGTAGCATCAGTCGAGGTGGAGCTTTGGCTAGGGTTAGGAGGGATGGTGATTTTGACCAGGTCGGGAGAATTCGGGCGGATCTTAATGAGCCGTCCTTATAAGAAGAAGAGCCAAAGGAGCTGGTAAAGCCTGTTGAGAAACCTCAATCTCAGCCTCAGGAAGAAGACCCCATGGAGGAATTCGACAGTTAAGAAGAATTTAAAGTCGAGGGTGAAGATGAGGAGGTGAAGATGAGGAGTTTGACGACGAGGAAGAGTTCGAAGTAGAGGAGGATCTTGATTCAGAAAATGACGATGCTGTCATTTGGGAGATAGGGGAAGTAGAAGAGGAGCCAGTTGCTGGTGTAGATTTCCTTCCGAGAGAGCCTAGTCCAGATATTGTTTGGTTTTCAGACAGTGATGTGGAGTCCAGGGAATTGTCAGGGCTCAAAGGGGAGGATTCTGGTAGTAAGAGTCAATACTTAGTGTTGGGTTGCTTTCTCTTGGTAGTGTTTTTTTGTATGTTTTATGACCCTTGGAAGTCATGATTGTTAGATGTTAAATGTTTGGTAGGGTGACATATATATCTGTATATATATATATATATATATATTTGTTTATGATAGCATTTGTAGAAATATTTTGGCTGGTACTGGATGTGATGTATAATTCGATGTACTAGGGTGAAATCTATGTATTTACCAGTGTAGTATGGGATGTTATGAATCAGTTCTAATGTGTGTGGATAATTTTACTAAATTAGCTATGGAATTTCTGGAACGAAATTCTCATAAAAGGGAGCAATGTAACGACCAGGGATTTTGAACATATCAAGTTGTGGATATTAATTTATGATATTCAATAATATTGTATTTAATATACAATATTCCCAATAATCAATGATTAATAATTGTATACAATTTTCCTAAACCAGTACAATTTGAATTTTCAGATCTATGTCAAAATACAGATTGATTTAAATGGAATTTCTTATATATGTATATTGTGTTTTAAAGGTAAAATATGTATATTTTGTTTTAGATAAAATATGTGTATTTCGTTTTAGGGAAAAAAATATGTATAATTTATTCTAAAGATAAAATATAATAGAGGATTAAATTAACTGGAAAAATCAAATGCATATATTTTTACATATAGAAATAATAAATTTATACGTATATAAAATTTGGATTGATATTCGTAATAAAGTAAAAAGGATATTTTTTATTTTGGGTATATAAATAATATTGTTTATATTAAATAAAAAGAGTTTTAAGTTTCTAAAATAATAATATATATACACCTTGAAAATGAAAGGTTATATATACGCTACAACAAAATAACCATATTACAACCTTTAGTTTACAACTTGCGTAAACAAACAGTTGTAATATGTACTTTATAACAACTGTTTATTTTAGCAGTTGTAACAAATGCACTTTAAACAAGTGCTTTTCTACAAAAGTTGTAATATATTTCTGTAACAAGTGCTTTTTTGTGTTCAATTGTACATACTTAATTTTAACAACTGCTTTGTTTGCTGGCAGCTAAAAAGTTCACGCTCTATCCTAAGAAAATTTTGACCACTAAATTTTTTATCGTGAAATAAAACTTAGGCCGCCAAAGTTTCTAAATCTATACCCTAACTCCATCTCATCACTCTTCGCCATTTCCATCCACGAATCTAAACCGCTCTGATGACATCGACGCGCGAAACCTTCAACGAACCCTCAACAGACTCTAACTTGCTACGCTCGCGTCTTTTGTTGCTTGCCGCCGTTGCCCGGTCGTCCGTGAAGTTGTAAGTATATTGGAGAGTGAATTTATTTTTACTTTAATTTTTGTCATCAATAGTGATACATTTAGATATTTTGGCTCTAATACAAACTGATTGTAAAGGCTAGAGTTCATATAAGAAACTGATTATGCAATTGATTGGCGATTAAAAAAGTCATTTTGAACAAATGTTTGTCAATTTTTATTGAAGTCATTTGACAGATTAGTTTTGAACAAATAATAGTTACCTAATAGTATTCTTATATGAACAAATAATTGTAACCTTTAGTTTACATCCCAAATAATTGTAACCTTTAGTTTATAACTTGCATAAACAAACAGTTGTAATATGTACTTTTAACAAAGTTAGCTTGTTTGGCATCCTTGTTGCTTATGTCTTTTAACAAAGTTTGGGAATATTTGACTTATGTCTTCTACTTAACTGAGAGTTAGCGAATTCCACTAGCTTCTAACATAACGCAATAAAGACTTCGGTGGTTTTAACTCATATTCAACAAATATGCAGGGTACTCATTGTACAAGATTATATGCTCAAGTTCTTAATACTCAGTCTATTCAAGTGAATTTTATAGAAATATATTTGGCGTTATTAATTTTCCTACATATTTAATTGTTTAGTTTAACTTAAAATGTGTTAGTCTATTATTTTTAACTTGATTTCTGTTTTGAAAACCATAAACCTTTATAATGGTTAAGTATAAACTTTGTGTATAAAAACAACAGTTTTAGCGTTAGTTTTGCACTAATATTTATTAACACGATTCCTTTTGGTCATAGATGTATATCCATGCATACGACTTCCTACTTTATTCATATTATTAGCCTCAAACATGTTTTAATATCTCATTAAAATGCCAGTTATAGCTTGAACCAAAAAAATTAAGGTGCTATATTTTTAGTTAAAATGATATTGTTTATGAAACTTTGGGTGACATGATATGTAATATATTTACACACTTTCTATTCTATGTATTGTGCTTTGTGTATTTAATTTTCTATACCAATTGGTGGTGCATCAATACTAAACATCAAGCATTTAGATAAATTATGTGAAATTTTCACTCAAAAGGGATTAACCTAGAAAAAACTGCAATATCCTTGTTAACCGACAAATTTGAATACATAAATTATTGATATAATATTCTTTATGCTTACCATTATTGTTATCTTCATTAATTTGTAATGGTGCACAATAAAATATAATCCCATAAGAAGCAATAGTAAATAAAATACAATTCAACCTTATTAGTTAAATTTACTTATTCTAAACCTAATTAATAAACCCAAAATAGAAAACATAATATTTATGATGTGATGCTTAAACTTTTATTTGAGATATATTGCTTATTTTTATTTCTTTAGAACGGAGAATGGAGTTTATGATTATTTTTTTCATCTTATATACAAACATGAGAAAGCTTCCAGCAATTATATTTAATATTGAAAACTAAAACCTGAAAAAATGTTACAGTTAAAAGGCGCTTCAGTTATGCTTGAGAGCTTATCATTATGCCATGAATACGTTAGTTTATGTTAAGCCAAAACTAATATTATTTGAATTTTGTTGGAAAGCAATGGCCAACTTCTTCATCGATTTTTTATGACGTTTTGAATGGTTCCTCTGTATTATAGTCATAGTGAGTATGGTTTACATTCACAATTATGAATTTGTGTATATGATTAAGTGTACCACTGCCGTTAATGGAATCTAGATTGCATAATGTGAAATTCTCAAATTGGACTATTTAATTTTATAAAGCAATATTATTAAAATTATTGTACACGTTTTTGAATTTAGTATAACTATCAACCCAAATTATGATACCAAAATGGATGCTCAAGCTTCTCTGCAATTCTTATATATAGTTCACCAGCAAAAAAATTTACAAGCCATTACTGATTGTATACCACCATTATTTCTTATTTCATTGTTAACTGGACGATACTTTAGGTTTTTCGCTGGTAGTAATAAGTCTATTTACTATAAAAATAACGATCTTTCATATTTTAGATAAAAATGTTTATTTTTATTTCATACTAATCACAATTGCCTGATGTAACTAAGAAAACATGCCAGTACCCAATCCAGTTTCTAATTTTGCATATTTCTGCTTAGTGGACGTAACAATTCACCTTAATATAAATAGACAAGGAATAGTAAATATTTTTCCTACAAGTTAGAATAGTTTACTTGCACATATTTCTACTGGCCTATCGTACATGGTATATTGTGTTTTGGTAGAAAAAGAATTGGTTCTTTTTTCGAGGTGTTATCATCGATCTGTTTTTTATAATATATGGTTGAACTTCATTGCAACAGTGTAGTTTCAATTCCTATAAGGCTATATAGAGGAATGGATTACAGATTTGATTCACATATTGATGCACATAAATTAGTGCAACTATGTGTTGCTTCCTGATGTATGTATGAAGTATGTTTTCTATTATGAATAAAATTAACTAAATCTTTGAGAAATTAGTGATGATATTGTGGAGAATGATAGAAAAGTAATTATGGAAAAAGTATGGACTGTCAACTTTAAGTTATTGTTGACAATCCAACATCTATCTCTTTTGATGTTTTCATTTAATTATGTTTTAGGTTTTACAGGCCAATATTTGGTATGTCCAATATGCAAGTATTAACTATTTACACATGATAATGGCTAAAAGATAAGTTTTCATCGTGTCAACAATGAAACTGAACAAGTAGCTAATTGCAGCAAGGTTTCTTTAGAAATTTATGATGCAATACATGTTATAACTTAACTTTTTTTAATTCATACATGTACATTACTCTTTAAAATTCTACCATGTCCAAAAATTTTAGCACCATGTTTCCTCTCATTTCAAATTATATTTGCTGACCTTGCATCAGGTAAGTTCTTCTTCTAGCACTAAAGTTACTGCATGCAGCATACTATGCACATTATGTATGCTGAGGAATACAGTCGTTTGTTTAGGTTTACAAATACGTATTTTATTATTCATATATAACCTGGCTGAATTAATTTTATACGATAGATGGACAAATTATTTGTGGATATGATTATTACCGTCGTTAAGAATCTAGGAACACAAAGATAGAAAATATCTATATATTATATGCGGTAAATTGATCAAGGGTATATATATTTTAGTTGAAAACAATTTTTAGAATCCTGATGCAGTTGCATGGGCTGTATAAATATTTACACTCCATGTTTTTAGCAAGTGCCCCGTAAATCCATTGGCTTGCTAGTAACATATCAAACTAGGCATATATCAAGCCCTTAAGTAAATTCACACATAAATGTAACTTGGTTCTATATAAGGAAGTCATTTGGATGTGATTAACTTTTAGAAATTAGCTATGAGGTGAAGCAATTGATAACCTATAAATTCAAATGGTAGGCTAAAAAATTGATGTTAAAAGACCTATAATAGCGAAGTATTAATCTACAGACAAGTATATATCTTAGTTACATTCAAGCATGATTTATTAATGCAATTAAAGCATGATTTTTAATTTGTAATACTCGTTCTATGTAATTTGTTCGTACTGTGCAAATAATAAATGATATTAACAATGAAAACAAAACTTGTGAACTAACAAACTATTTTTCCAATGTTAGTGCATATACTAGCATAAAAAATGTGTTACTAGTTTCTTGATGAAGTACATGTAAAGAATGGACTATTTAAAACATACTAATTTCTTTTGCCGTGTAGTTACTAGTTTCTTTTGCATGTGCGTCCAATCGGATCCACACAAGCAATGGACAAAACATGGGTTAACCTACCAAGGTTTTGTAATTTTTGATTGGTTATTTCATACTTATAACTATTTAGGGTTGACTAAGGACATGTTTATTTTATGTAGAATGACAGAGGAATATAGGCAAGCCGTTCGGAATTTCGTACATAAGCATGCAGAAAGTGAGGGTAATTCAAAAAAAAATATTTGTCCATGTCGTCAATGTAGAAATCTTGTTTGGCATTCTCCAAGAGATGTTGTGACACATTTGGCGTGTTTTGGAATTGATCCAACATATAATGTATGGATCTTTCATGGAGAAGCACGTCATTCACGAAATGAAGCCGATGAAGTGATAGATACATACATAATGTATTTAGATGCAGAAATTGGTGAAGATGAGAATGAGTATCATGTTAATGATAAACATAGGGAACGGACTAAGAAAA
Source organism: Allium cepa (assembly GCA_030765085.1). Taxonomy (NCBI): domain Eukaryota; kingdom Viridiplantae; phylum Streptophyta; class Magnoliopsida; order Asparagales; family Amaryllidaceae; genus Allium; species Allium cepa. The sequence continues at coordinate 742,775,244 of CM060931.1, read as the reverse complement.
TATTGGAGACAGCTGAAATTCCTTTATATCCTAGTTGTACAAGCCATACAAAGTTGTCTGCTACAATACTTCTTTATAAACATACGACTCGAAATGGTATAATCGAGACAACATTTATGGAACTTCTTAAGCTTGTTAGGGATATGCCACCTAAGGAAAACAAGCTTCTTGATTCTACATATGCAACAAAGAAGTTGATTAAATCATTTGGTTTAGGTTATAGGAATATACATGCATGCGTAAACGATTGTTGTCTATTTAGAAAAGAGCTCGCACACTGTGATTTTTGCCCCACATGTGGCAAATCTCGTTAGGAAAAGAACAAGACAAGCGAAGGTGGAAAGCAAGCCAAAATACCTGTGTAGGTTTTGAGATACTTTCCATTCATACCAAGGTTGAAAAGAATGTTCATGTCGCAGGAGACCTCGGAACAATTAAGATGGCATAGTAGTAATAAAAGAGAAGATTCCAAATTGCAACATCTTATAGATTCCTCTCAATGGTATACAATTGATAGAATGTATCCTTCCTTTGCAACCGATCCACGAAGTTTAAGGCTCGGTCTTGCAAGTGATGGTTTTAACCCCTTTGGTGATTGGAATTCAACATATAGTTGTTGGCCAGTGTTTCTTGTTGCTTATAATTTCCCTCCGTGGCTTGGTATGCATAAAGATAATATAATGCTATCTTTATTAATTCCCGAACCACGTCAACCAGGAAATGATATTGACATATATCTGCAACCACTTATTGAAGATTTGAACAAATAATGGAATAAAGGGGTAAAAGTGAATGATGCATACTATCGCAGCGAATTTAGATTAAATGCAATTCTGATGTGGACAATAAATGATTTTCCAGCTTATGGAAATTTAGCAGGTTGCATTGTAAAAGGTAAGAGAGCATGTCCTATTTGTGGCATTAATACATGCTCAATATGGCTTCCATTTAATAAAAAATGCGCATACTTGGGTCATAGATGATTTCTTGCACCTAATCATGAATACCGTCACCAGAACAACTTGTTTGATGGAACCATAGAAAATAGACAAATGCCTCCAATACATACCGGCACTCAAAACTTCGATGATGTCAAAGATATTGTGAATGAGTGGGGGAAAAAACAAAGGAAGAAGAGAGAGACAGTAGGAAAAGAAAACGGGGGGATGTAAAGAAAAAGGAATCCAAATGTGGAAAAAGAAATCCATTTTTTTTATTTGCCTTATTGGAAAGTAAAATATAGCTAAAAATAAAATGTCTTTTTATTGTTTAACCATTTCTAATAATTAGTATTTTATTGTCACTCTATTATACACATTTTTTGGGTTTTCATAGGCACTTCCATTGCGTCACATTCTAGATGTAATGCATGTCGAGAAAAATATTTGCGAGAGTATTCTCGGCACATTGCTTGATATCAAAGGAAAATCAAAAGATGGAATTAGTTCACGTCAAGATTTAGAATCAATGCATATAAGGAAGAAGTTGCATCCTATAGATGTTGGAAGTAAAGTATTACTTCCTGTTGCCCTGTGCACCTGAACAGACCAAGAAAAAGAGATCTTTTACAATAGGATGAGGAATTTGAAGGTGCTTGATGGGTATAGCTCAAATATTGCGAAATGTTTTGCAAAGCAGGACAAAATTTCATGTCTTAAGTCTCATGACTATCATGTTTTGCTGCAACAACTATTGTCTGTAGCATCGAGAGGGCTATTGCCTGTAGGTATAAGGAATGCATTATTGAGACTATGTTCATTTTACAATGACATATGTCAAAGAGTGATTGATAGAAATAAATTAGAATCCATGGAAAATCAAGTTGCATTAACACTATGTGCTCTTGAGAGATTCTTTCCTCCTTCTTTTTTTGACATCATGATTCACTTGACAATACATTTAGGGAGGGAAGCAAGAATTGTGGACCGATACAATACCGGTGGATGTATCCATTTGCGACGTATATTTTTTATGAATACTTAACGTAATTAATTAATAAAAAATGCACTTATGAAAGCATTTTATGCTTATATCTTGATTGTAGGTTTATGAAAATACTGAAGGGTTATATTAAAAATCAAGCCCGACCCGAAGGATGCATAGCTGAGCTCTATTCTTCTGAAGAATGCTTTAAGTATTGTGCTAGATATATTGATGATGGGTATAAATTTGGAGAAATAAAAAATCGGAATGACATGCAGCAAAGTGATTCCATACTCAATGGACGTCCAATTTCCAAAAGAAAACCCATCTTAGTTTCCGAGGAAGTAACTGATGCTGCTCATCGGTGTGTGTTGTTCAACACCGATGAAGTGGAGCCGTACATAGAGTAAGTATAAGTTCAACTCGATTATTCTTTATGAACGCAATTAAATTTTAACTTATACATTTGCGATTCAGAATGCACAAAGAGGTGTTGAAACGTTTGCACCCTCGACTGTTATAAGATGATGTGGAATTTTCAAAACTACAATCAAAGACTTTTAGTTGTTGGTTTGGAAAAAAGGTTGGAGTAGTTATATTTTCTTTCTTTAGAATAGTTAACCTTCATATATGCACATATTTTTGTCATATATCGTTATAAACGAAATTATACATGCCCAGGTTAAAGACGAGAGAAATGTTTCAGATATTGGCGAAATAATAAAATGTCTTTCATATGGGCCTCGGTCACAAGTAGTTTCGTATACTGGCTATATTGTCAATGGACGGCATTTCCATACCAAGGATTACGAGAGGTCTACACAAAATAGTGGTGTTTCCATTGAGGCAAATGCTATTCGTGCAGATGGGTCCGTTGAGCAATTTATTTATTATGGCATCTTGCGTGAAATTTTGTTGTTGGACTACCATCTATTTCAAGTTGCTTTGTTTAAGTGTGATTAGGCAAATATTTATCGTGGAGTTAAGATTGAAGATGGATTTACATTAGTTAATTTACATCAATTCCAAAATCAATTTGCAAGCGATCCTTTCATCTTAGCAACACAAGCTGTACAAGTGTTCTTCTCTAGAGAAAGTAGTTGTTCAAATTGGTATGTTGTTTTGAAAGCACCTCCTAGAGGTTTTCATGAATTGGAAAAATATGAGGAGGAGGAAAACTCAATTAGTAAACCACTAGATGAGTCACTACTTAATGATAGAGATGTTGATAATGGGGACGAAAGTAACATAAGGAAGGATTGCGATGGCATTTTGGTAGAATAAAGCATTCATTTGTTTTATATGTAGTCATATGCCTTAAAATGTTTAGTTATGTAGTTATATGTCTCATATATATAGTGTAAACACAAAATAAAGACCTTTGTTCTAAGTTAGGTTAAGAAACTAACAATTAAATATTATTGAATTACCATTCTTCATTTATGATTTCAAAAGTGCATCTCTTTTTTGAAAGGTAAACCCATAACTGAATTTCTCTTCTGATCGAAAAGAATACAACTTATCAAATCACATATTGATTTACTTAAGTTTTTGATAGAAGTGTGTCAAAGCAATTTTATATTGTATCATACATGGTTGTTCAAATATTTGTCTGATATCATAGTCTTTACATATAAAAAATCCTATAATTAATATGATGTTAATTTTCTACATGTTATGGTTTTTTTCCAGGCTGATCACTCAGTAAAAGAAGCTTGAACTTTTTGCATCCATGGGTAAGAACGAGCAACATCAAGAAGAGGTAACCATCTTGAATAATATTTATCTCAATCCCAACTATACCCTTACTAATGCTATATTTGACTCATTCATTTCATGCCCGAAAAATATTTATCTCAATCCCCACTATAACCTTACTAATGCTATATTTGTTCAAATAATTTTAGAGCTCGAAGCAAGCAAAGAAAAGATCAAAGAAATAAAGTTTGGTTGCACTTGTAGCTGCTCGTGATCTAACTGAAGCTAATTGTGGTATTAGAATCTCTAAAATGAAAGATGTTGAAGTTGAAGTTGCTTGTACTCTTAAGGATATGAATGCTAATGTTAGAAAATCTCCACGTAAGCATGGTGAAATTCCTCCACCTATCATTCCTTGCCATAAGTCAACCCCTCTCCAAAACTTCACCATCACACACTCATCCAATCCTCTTGATTCAACTCCCCTCCAAAACGTCATTACCACACACTCGTCCAATCCTCACGATTCAACTCCCCTCCAAAACATCATTACCACACGCTCGTCCATTCCTCATGATTCAACTCCCCTCCAAAACATCATTACCACACGCTCGTCCATTCCTCATGATTCAACTCCCCTCCAAAACATCATTACCACACGCTCGTCCAATCATCACGATTCAACTGCTCAAAGGTCTGCTTCACCTACGAATTTAGATCCTTCCTCCGTAGAGGTGAACATGGTCAAAACTAAAAGAAAAAGAGGAAAAACAATGATGAGATTATTTTCTTTAACACCGAATGTTAAGGTAGAAATTGAGTTCAATGACCGAAATCAGCCTATTGGTCCAAATTCCAAACATTTATCATCATATATTGGGACTTTAGCAAGGGAGATGGTACCCGTGACCATTAGCAATTGAAAGAAAGTCGACGAAAAATTGAAGGCTGATCTATGGACATGTATTCAGGTATTACAAATAGTACTGTACTAAATTTAACTTCTTTAGATAACATGGTAATTTTGGATTCTTCGTTAAAATGTGCTTGAAGGTAAGTTTTTTTAGTTTTATTCGTTAAAATGTGCTTGAAGGTTACAATTGAATTCAAATAATCATTGATAACACAGTTCATACTGTACAGGCAAGATTCAAGTTGGATGACATACATCAACATATGTTCCTTCAAATGTTGGGACTGCGACGGAAAGAGTCAAAGTCATGACTAGTTAAAGCTATAAAAGTTGCAGCAAAGAGTCCCGATGCTTCCAACAAATTGGGCATGTTAAAACCAGATAATATTAAGAGTGCTCAAGAATGGAATGATTTTTTCAATGAGAAATTGACGAAAGAGTTTGAGGTAGTTGGTTTTATTTTGGTGGCTACTTTTGAAATTTTTTCAATTTATTATATATAATTTTATTGAAGTTCTTTTCTGTAGTCGACGAGTAATAAATACAAAGCCATATGAGCAACGAATACAATTTCGCACACAATGAGTCGAAAGGGGTACGCAAGACTTGCAGAAGATATGGTAAGAAAAAATAACTTATAAAATTCATTTGTTATGAGTATAAAAAATATTCATCCAATACGGTTTAGTAATTAGTTTTTAAGTTCTTTTTGTAGAAAAAAGAAAGTGGTTGCTCATCGGATATTACTAGGGAGGATTTGTGGTGCAGAGGCCACATAAAGAAAAATGGAGAACCACCAAATTCTATTATCGATGATTACATGGTAAGAATACATATATATTACATCTAATTATTTCTCCCTTTTCCAGTTTGACTTCATTTTATCCTTTCTTTAATCCAATTATTTTTTTTCCTTTTTTATTTCTAGCAAGATGAATTTGATATATTTTAATTGGCATGTGTTTTCACGATTGTCTCCAATATATGAACCTTACATGAATGTTGCGACATGCGAAAAATGGATATTTTTTAATTTGTAGACAAAGGTAAATGAGTATAAAAACACCGATCAGATTTCTCAAGGAACGGTATTGCTGGAGGAAGATGGAGGGTCGAAGTTTTTTGGTCGTGAACATAGTGGTAGTATAAGGGGAGTGGGTTTTAGAGTTACACCAACTCGGTTTGTAGTTCACACGAGTAGTTCAAAAAAAGTACATGCATTGGAAAATGAAATTACCTTGCGGGCTCAAATGAAAGAGCTCTCTGATTTGTTTATGGATGTATGTTATTTTGATTCACTATGTTAGAATAATTGATATGCGCGTAAAAATTTAATGATGCAAGTAACATTTTTTTTAAGCAGAACATCAATGGTAAACAAAATGTAGTGGAAGAGCCAGTCACTCCTCGTGGCAATACGCCTCAGGTATTTTTTTTATAAATTGAGTATAAAAGTATTGTTTGAAATCATCAACTAGCTTGTCAATCTTTTATTACGTTCGGTTATCACCATGCTAATGTCCATCGACACACCCCAGTGCCATTTACAATTGGAATGTCACAATTCAGAAACCATAATTCCATGATTGATTCATAGTTTTAGGATTTTGCGCTTTTGATTGGTCAAGTGTCGGTGAATGGTAGAGGCAGGATTTGGTTCCAGTGCCATTTACCATCTGGTTTTGATCCAACGGCTGAGCAAGTGACAGCACAGTCGCACATGAGGCGACTTGCACCAGCGTTTGTGATTGTTTTTGTCATCTTCTTCACTATTTACAAAGCAAGCTACCTGATTTTCTTCATTCTTTCCGACATGTGCTGCAGCGTGTAGTTATGTACATATTCTTATTTTTTATAAGATAAAAGCCCACAATTGAAATACAAAAAAATTTCTATAAATCCGAGCCTCCATTAATTCATTTTTGTTATGCAAATCAAATTTTGTCTCATCAACTGATCTAGGATGAAATAGCATTTGTCTGGTATCCTGAAATAGCATTTGTCTGGTGCCTAATATTTACTATTTATTGCTTCCAAAGAAGGCAGGTGTGTTTTTGACCAATTTCAAAATTTAATACAATGTGTTCTTGACCAGTAATGAGATTTAAAATAACATGAACACAAATTTACTGATTTTTCTGCACTTGTCATTGTCTTAGTTATAACAAGAGAGGATTATGATCCAAAGTGTTCTATGTTCGAATGAAGTTGTATAGTCGGTTCATGGTCTACTTTTGCAGTACTGGACCAATGAGGCCTACATCACTAATTAAAAAGTACATCTTTAATTATGATAGATGATTAAACACTCTTTTAAGTGCGCTTGGGTGTTGATGAACAAATTTTTGCAAGTTCCAGGAATATAGTATAACCTGGTTTACTATTTCATGTCTTGTTTTGTTTCACTGTTATGAGAATATGTTTGCTCCCTATAAAAGATAAAGTCAGTATACGAAAAATGTATTGTCGTATTGTAGAATCTTGCTATCAGTACTGTCTATTCATCGAAAGAGAGAAAGTAGGAAAAATAGAAAATACCGAATAGAGCATTGTATGTAGTAAAATCAACAACCGTACTTGTGTGAAATGTTTTAATTTCAGTGCTTTATAGGGGAAATGCAACTGAGAATTAAACCAACTCCAGATATTCATTTGAGCAGTAGCATGTTGTCTTGATTTGAACAGTAGCACGTGCTTACTTTTGTATGCTTGTACGGGTTTCTTGCTTTTAAGTATATGAGGGGTTGGAAGGTTAAACAATTGAAGAAGGTAGTTTATATGAAAGAGTGGCTGATGGCGGGGGAGAATGTTGTAGTGAGTTTCTAAAGGATGGTAATAATGAAGTGAATGTTCTGTGATCCTACATTAGTGTTCACGGCAGTGTGGTGGTTACTGGCACAATTGGTGGACAGAATCGATGGAGTTGCTATTGTAGGAGGAGATCAGGTTTAGCAGGGGTTTTTAATGGGAGTATGTAGGAAGTTAACTTAGGTAATTATATATTGTGATGGGTAAGTATGGCGTATGAAGTGTTGCTATGCGGTGGCTGCTTTGTAAGTAAGAGCTGGTTGGAGGATGAGTGATGAACGTTGAAGGTTGATGCCGTTTTTATGAAAATGTACGGTTGAGTTACAGTGTAGAGGCACTGTTGTGGTCCTGTAAGTAGTGTTTAGGGATGGTACGGAGATGTAATGGTGTAGGCAAGGATGTAAATAGGTTTTTTATTAATTAGGGAAGTGATTAGTTGAAGTAGTGACGGAATGTGCAAATGTAGTGGAGGCTGTGTGCACAAAGATATGAGCAGTTTAGTGCTATGGTGTTCGAAAGCAAGTGTTTGTGGCAGGTTGTAGTTGATGAAATGGAGGATGATTTTGTATGCAAGTAGTTGTTTTGGAGGTAGTAACAGCAGCAAGGGGATTATTTGTTGGAGATAGCAGTTGATGGTGAATGGTATGGTTGAAGGATTGAAGCGGTAATGGGGATTTGATTGAAGAGAATTGAGTAGCGGTTGAGTGAAGTATGACAGTAGGCTTGTGATGAATGTTTGGGGGATTATGGGCTTGTGACTATAATGAAATAGCGGGAGTTGTTTGTGGTGGTATTTGGTGATATTGCAAGTAGGAAGTTGCAATTTGTAATGTATGAAACAGCGGCAATTGCAAGTGTATGTAGTTGTGTGGTTGTGTACTATAGGAATGAGGTGGAGGATGGTTGAACTGAAATGGTGGTCTAGATTTGTAGTTGCAATGATGTGAGATGCAACTGTTTTAAAGAATTCTGGGTGAAGGATGGTTGAACTGAAATGGTGCTCTAGATAAACCAACTCCTCACGTTACTTTTATATACTGAATTTGTTACGCAACAGCACATGTCTTCCGCTCTAAATCATATAGCAAATCGAAATAGTAGTTACTTGCCTTAGAACTATTTGAGTTTCATATTTTATGGCTCTGTTTGTTTTAATAGAAAATTTGCTTAATGCTAAATATCAAGAGGTAGCTAACTTGTTTGCTTTCATATAAATGCTCTCATTAAACTCTTTGACTAAGTGAAATGAATAAGCAAATGTTCAGTTTTTAGTTGTAGTGTCGGTCCCTTATAACACTTTGAACTTATAAATTTAATGTTTATTATTTTTGTTTGAAGTCACATCGGAGTAGCAACAATGTTTCAAATGGTGGTAATATACAAGTTCAGAATCAGTCTAGAAAGTGCAAATTATTGGGTTGGCAAAGAAATGTTGTTGTAGAAGCAACAATTTTATTTACTGATCCTGCTGTTTTAGTGCATCATTTACCACTTGGAGCAGATTCTTGGAAGGTTTGGATTGATTCAGTGCTGGAGCCCGAAGCTATTTTATATAGGCCTACTTCGGATATCTATACTATTGGATAAGTGGTTAGGACGACTGTTGCTTTGCATAAGGAATTTATCTCTTTTAATTAGTACGTATATGTACTCTTACTGAAATATGTTATGGATTTAGTTGTGTTTTATATTGAACTTATGAATTCATAAATGGTGTAAACTCGAATTGTTTTCGATTTTCTTGAATGCAAGTGGTTTGTGTTGTTTCAAGTAATTTGCATGATTGTGTATAATCTTAACGAAATATTGGTTTTTGTTATGATATTAAAAAATTTATAGCAGCTGTGAAAAGATGATTATAGTTGTTTGTAGCAGTTGTAAAAATATATGTTGCAACTATCATTGTTAGTTGTATTTCATCCTTCTACAACTGCAAGTGGTAGTTGTAAAATGCCTTTTACAAGTGCTAAAAGCAGTTGTAACTAGTCATTTACAACTTGCATGTTGCAGTTGTAAATGGTTTTCCGCAGTGTAAATAAGTTTTCTACAACTAGCAGTGGCGGTTGTAAAAGACCTTTTGCAAGTGCTAAAAGTAGTTCTAACTAGTCATTTACAACTAACATGTTGCAGTTGTAAAATAAGTTTCTACAACTGCTTCTACAACTGTTCCGGCCAGTTGTAAAATAATTCGGATCTATTACAACTGCGGATATAAAGAATGGCAGGTCCCAGTTGTAATAGACATATTACAACTGTTTTTGGCAGTTGCGAAAAAGTATTTTTGTTGTAGTGATATAATATGTAATGATAAGTTAAAAAGGAAAATTTATAATATTTAAATTGATAAAAATGTTATGAGTAAAATTGATGAGTATAAAAACTAATGAATTTAGTTTATTTGGAAATAATATATTTCTATATTATAAACTAAAAGATCTATATATGGATACATATATACGTGAATGCTTAAAAATAGGTTTTTTTAACATCTTATAGTCCTTATAATACATATGAATATAGGGTGTTTAATATTGAATGTTATTTATTTTATTTAACAACAAATATATGTAAAAGGTATATTAATCAAGAAGAATGTTATTTTAATTTATTAGATTCTCACCTTTATTTTAAAATGTATAAGAATATATATATACCTTACGTATTATTTTAATCTAGTTTCTATTTTTATTTTAAAACGTATAGGTGACTAATGCAAATACTACTTTATCAAAGGAATGATAACTATGGGCTATCAAATTTTTTAAGTATACATTCATATACCTTAAGTATTTTATAGTTTATATATAAATAAAAGATTTCAAAATCATTTATTAGTTAAAGGGAACAGGTTAACTAAAACAAGAAGCAAAACAGTTTTAAATCTACCAAAAACAATGGGAAATTAAGTAATAAATTTTAATTAGCAAACATATTTACATTTGGCAGCTAAATAACTGGAAACACATTGTAATAATTTTCTTTTCTTTTCAAAATTCCACTCAGTAGAGGCAATACCTTTTCCAGCCTACGAAAGTCTCTTTCCAAATATAAACAAAAATTTCAAAGTTTGTGTATATATATTTATGGTCTTAGATCGGAGTTGCTGTTTGAGAATTAAAAACAAGTAACTTAAAAATATATAACCTCTGTTTAAATTTTTAAGCAACAACAAACAAAATTAAGAAAAGAAGGAAAAGAAAACCTGTAAGCAAAAATAGTAGAGACATGAAGCATTCTCTGTTTTTAAAATTCAAATCAACAGGAGGATTCAAAAGCAAGTTTAGATTCAGTTTTAAAGATTTCAAGTTTTCAAATTAAAGATTTCAACTTCAAAGTTCTTGAACCAAAATGTTTAAGGCGAGAAACCTAAATTTTAACATGGAAATAGAATTGTTCTGTTAACCGTAAACATATTGTTCATCCCAATATTCAAAAATCTATATCTCTTCACCTATTTCATATTGCATGTTGATGTAAAGTAAGAAAATGTCTATTTTCTAGTAAGTTTTAGTTAAAAATAGTTTGTAAGAAAATTATGCTGTGTAGTTCGATAATGATAAATTTTTCAGTGAACAATCCAACTTTGGTGAAATTTAATGTTTTTAATTCAAGGATTCAAGCATGCATTCTTGATTCCTATGTGAAAATATGAATTTTAGTGGTAAGGTTGTAATTTTTTGTTTTCAATTAGGTTGATGAACGGTTTCTGTTCCAAAATTAATTTCTAGGGATCTCGTCGTCGTGGGGTGGCATGGCCAGGTCTGGAGGAGGCATATGGACATAGAGGCGGTGTCGACCGTGGCGAAATTTGGGTTTTGGGCTTGGATTTGTAACAACCCGCATATTTTACCATTGTGTATTTAAATATTTTATTTAAATATAGCATCGTTAGTCGGATTTAAGTCAGAAATGCTACTTTTTGCAAACAGTCGAATTAGGACTCGAGACCACTTCCATTGAGTTCAAAATGGCATTTGCGACCTTTTTGAGTATAAACATCGATATGTTTGGAGTTGATTAAAATTTTGATGTTTTCATTTTGGGCTTTGGGTTTGCGTTTCAGCCATTAACCCAACTCCACTCCACTCCCCTTCATTCCTTCATATTATTTCCTAATACTCAAGCTTTGGTAAAAATGGGAGAAGGGAAAAGAAATTAGGAATTCCTAAGCCCTAATTCTCTTAGGAATTATCAACTTCAAGCTAGAAATCAAGGAGAAGATTAGGTAAGCATTCTCTTCATCTTCTCCATCTCAATTCCTCTTCAATTTCAAAAATTTCCTAAATCCTAACTTATGAAATGTTTTTCTTATGAGCTTAGATTGAAGCTTTTTGGGTTAAAATTGAAGAGTGGTTATTCTTGCCTTGCCTTATAGCTTCTCACTTGTGTTTTTGAGTAAAAGGTGAGTTTTTGAACTCACATCTATGTCTATAACATTCTTCGTGGTTAGGTATGAATTCCTAACATCTATTCATGTTCATTTGCTTTTGATTTGAATGAATTTTTTGAATTTTCCAATTTTTGGGTTTTGTTGTCCAATTTTATAAAAATCTTGTCTTTGATGTTTTGAACATGTTTTTGGAGGTGTGTCGAAGAGCCTATAAGGCTGGGTTGTTGCTTGGCATAAATTTCTAGTCTCCGTTGCTCATCCGATCGTATCTGAAAGGATTTTTGCCCTTCATGGGGCAAGGCTAAAAATACTGCTATTGCCAGTTCAATTGACTAAACTGTAAGGTCGGTCGACTGAACTTGGGGATAGAAAGGTTTCCGTCCCTGTACCAGTCGACTGACTTACAAGATTAGTCGACTGAACCTGGAAACCGAGAGTTTCCAGGCATGCATTAATCGACTGACCCTGCAGTTCGGTCAACTGAACCTGGGAAATGAACTTTGTACCTATTTTAGGCAATTTTCATGTGGGTTTCCATTTTTCAATCAATTTATGATGATCCAATTTGTTGTTATCATTTATCGACTTTGATGACTTCATTTTCGGGATTTTCGGGAATATCCATTTTAATGGAGTGGTATCGATTTCTTTAGATTTGATTCACATCTTCGAATGTGAATTTTAATGATTGATTGTTTCTACGATCGTTTTCTGTAATGTCCCGCCTTTTCGCACGATTTAAATCGACGACAAACCATACACGTCAGACTTAAACCATACATATGGGGTAAATAAGAAAAAGCAGGGAAAGAAAAAACAAAATAGAATCTTGCAGCGGAACGATAAAATATAATAAATCAAATATACAGTTCATGAAGCCGTTTACAAAATATTCGATTATACTTATACAATACATATCAGAGTACACATACCAGAGAATAATAATTAATGCAGCGGAATTAAATGGTGTAGTGGAATAATTGTGATGACCCGGAATTTCTGGCAATATCAATTTAATAATCTGAATTAAAAATTAAATTGATTTAATAATCTTTGTAATAAGATTTGAATTAATTTAATAATTCAACAAAATAAATAGTTAATTGATAGATTTTATCTTTTAAAATCTAATATTTGTTTTATATTTATAATATATATAGAATATTGTATATATTGTAAATAAGTGTTGTTTTAAATGAATCCTGTTTTATATAAAATATGTATCTTTAGTAAAATTGGAAATTATGATTTTATTTAAAAGTTAAACTTTTTAAAAGCTATTTAAAAAATAAAATATGGTTTTAAATACATAAGATAAATATTGAAATGATTTAAAATATTTTAACTCAAGTTTTAAATTTAAATAAATAACAATAAAGGTTATTTTGATTATCTTTTAAATATAACGTGATAAAATAAATAATTTATTAATATGAAGATAATTTCTTTTATAAGTTATTTATGGTTATTAAATATTGTTATTTATAAAAATATAATAATGCATTGTTTTAACAAATAAATTTTTCATAAAATAATTGTTCCTCAAAGCTTTTAAAATCTAAAGTATAAATGTTTTAATTTCTTTTGATTTTGAAATATTTGTATAAGTTTATAAATAAAATTGGATTCATTCATTTTAAAATTATCTACTTGTGAACAAAATACATGTTCACTAATTTATATAAACATGGATTTACATTCATTTTGTATTAACATTTAATAAAATACAAATTAACTTAATTATAACTAATTTAACTCTCAAAGACAAATGTTAATACCTTAAGACATCTAATAACAAGTGTTAAGTAAATACTAATTCAAGATGACAAGTGTCAATATATTTTAGTTTTTCTTTTATTTTAATTAAAATCAAAATTCAGCCTATTTAAAACATTTCTCCTTCTCTTCTATTTTCTTTTCTATCTTCATCAAGAAATCTTCAACCTGAAATTTTCAAAAACAAATCTGAAATTTAATTCATCTTCCTCAAATTAGATCCTGTAAACATCTTCCTAAACTAGATTATAAATCTGAAATGAATTAAAACACTTCCCTTCAAACCCAAACTATCTGGAAAACCCACTTCACAAACCTGAACAAACCCACTTCAGAAAACTAAATAAGCCTGCATGCTAACCCTTTTTACAAATCAAAATAAAAAAAATATAAAGCCTGCACATCTTTTAACATTCAAGAAATCCTGTCACCATATTTACAATCTGTAGCATGCATAGTAGTTGTAAATCTGGGGATAAGGCAAGAAATCTTGCATTTCATTTCCAAGCAAGCAACTTGCATATTTCTCAAATGTTAAAGCCCTGCAATTTCAAAGTTTTGGAACCTGCATTTCTTATTCAAGTGGCAACTGCAGTTTCAAATTAAAGAAACAAAGCATGCATGCAAGTGTTATCAGGGAAGCATTGCAGTAAAATCAAGATTTAAGTTTAAAAATATAAAAGAAGCAACTTCAGTTTCAAAGCTTTCAATAAACAAAGGCTCTGCTACTAAAATCTGTGAGTAACATTATTTTTAATTAATTTAAGTATTTTATTATGTTGCATGTTGATTTCTTTGATTTAGTGTTAATGATATGTATTTATATCAGTTGATTTCTAGTATGTAAGAACGGATAATTTTAAACATGTTATGTCCTCTGTATTATATTCCTAGGATTCAAGAATCTGTTCAAACCCCAATATCACATACTATAGTTTATGTTTGTGTTTAAGATTCATACAAAATGTGTTTGTTGAATCAAGAATTAAAAGTTTAAAATTTATTCAAGTTAAAAAAAATTGATTTGTCTCTGAAACTTAAGATAACTGTGAAAATTTGAATATAAGTGAATTTCAAACAAGTTTGATTCACTATTTCAAGATTAGAATCGAAAACATTATTCAAAATTATGATTTTTAAAACTAAATTCACAATTTTTAGAATTAGATTTAGGATGCAGTTCCAGTTGGTCAGGAATTAGGAAATTAGGGGAATTATGGTGATTTAGTTGCCCTGAAGTTCTGGAAATCTTTGTGATGATCGATGGAGGAGTGAATCGTGTTGGAGGAAAAAATGGTAGGTGGTGTTGAACGTCGTCATGGAGGCTGCGGTGATGAAATTCCTTCTGGAACCCTAGTTTAACTAGGTTAGGTTGATCGATCATTCTCGTCTTCTACTGTGGACCGAGTGTATTGGAATTCTGGGAGGAAGTAGTTTGGGTGACGGCGAAGTTGTGGCCGGAGGCCAGGACGCTCTGATGATCGGAGGGTTGAATGCGAGGCGGTTTACAGGTTTGAGGTGGAACCTGTTTTATCTATTCCAGGTTTTGAATAGGAGCTCGAATTCGATTTTGGATTATAGAAGAGTGGATTGATGGTTGTGTTGGAATGAGAGGTTGGACGCCGGCGTAGAGAAGCCGCTGGAGGTGACTGGTGATTGCCGGAGGCACGGTGCACGTGCACCATGCAATTTACTTTGATCTGTTGTTTCTGGGTAAAAGGGTATTTTAGAACCCGAAGTAGAACACGGGTATTTTTGTGGTTTGCTCGAAGGAAAGAGTCTGAGGACTCGAAGCAGATGTGGGTAGAATAGGGGTTAGTTTAGTACAGGTTTTACAGTAACCTGTTCTTCTGTTTTAAATTTTAAAATAAAATTTAAACATTAAATTCAAATGGAAGTAAAGTTTTAAAATATGAGTCATGTTTAAATCTAGTTTGTATTATAGTTTCAAATGATTTTGAATCCTACAAGTTTTTTAAATTTTAAAAGTAGTTTTCAGTTTGAAAACTAAAATAAATAAACCTGACAGTTTTTATGTAAATTTAAATTTCTTTTGAAATCTGAATCATGATTCAAAACAGCAGTTTGAATCTAAATCTAAGTTCAGTTTTCTTAAAATTTTTGAATCTTTTGGTTTTAAAAATGAATTTAAATAAAGAGTTTTTAAAATCAAGATTCAAATCAAAAGTTTATTTCAAGTTTAAATTCAAATGATTTAAATAAGGAATGGTTTCAAATGTATTAAATTTAAAACCTGGTAATTGAATAAGTTTTGAAATCTGATTGTTTTCAAACTAGTTTAAAATTTAAATTGTTTATTTTAAGTAAAAAATTTTCAAAACAAATATTTGAATTTATTTTCCTTTTTGAAATAAAATCATCATAAATGGTTTATAAAGGAGGTTAAATGACTGTTAACCTGAATTTTTAATCTAAATTATAATGTATTTAAAACTTAGTTTGATTAAATTAATTATACTAAAACTTATCTTATATAAGTTTTATTATAAGAAAATAAATGTTATTTACATTTACTTTGGAAAGAATAAATGGAATTTAAAATTTGATAATGCTTAAATAAATATCATTATTGAATTTTAGATTCAAATTTGGAATTTGAATTTAAATTTTAAATGCAATATTCTAAGTACTCTTTAATATTTATACAATTATTAATAAGGAATGGGTTATCTTAAAAATTATTAAAATATTAATATAATTAAATAAATTGGATAATTAAGGAATAACTTATTTATTTAATTTATTTAATTAATAATTTGGATTAATTTAAATTGGAGTTAATTAAGAAGTAATTAGAGAATAAATAATAGTTAATGATGGTCATTAACTAAGGTTATTTAGTAATTAATTGATATGATTAATTTTCAATAATTAATTAAATTAATTAATTAATGTTAATAAATTGTGAAATTTATTTAAGTTTAATTACTTAAATAAAAGTAATTAAGACACTAATTACTTAATGTAATTAATGGAGTTTATTAAGGTTGGTTTAAATTAATTAATTAAGTTTAATTAATTTTAAACATGAGATTTGATAATAATTACTTGATATAATTAATGGGATTACTCAGTAAAGTAATTAAAGGTTACTGGATGTAATTAGTGAATAATGATGGAATGGTGAAATAATTTGGATTAAATTATTTTGTATAATTAATCAAGTGATTAATTAAGGAAATTAATTGAGGAATAATTAATTTGATAAGTAATTAAGGGTAGTTAATTACAGAATGAGATTAATCAAAGGTGATTAATAATTATGGATTAAGTGAGATTAATTACTGAAAGTAATTAATTTAATGAAGTAATTAATTAAGAATCATTAATTAATATAATTAATGGTGTAATTAAGATTGATTAATTAATATTTATTAATCAATAATAAGTAATTAAGGATAATTAATTAATTATAATTAAATAAAGTTAAATATAATTAATTATAGTTAATTAATTAATGAAGTAATTAAAGGTTAATTACTGTATTTGGTTTAGGGTAATTAATTTGAATTAATTAAAGTATAATTAATCAGGATTGATTAATTAAGATGATAAAATTAAAGGTTAATTAATTAATTAATTTGTAATTAATTAATGATAATGTAAGCAATATTTATATTGAGGTAATAATTAATTTAATTCATTTTAAATTAATAAAAGATGATGTAATTAATTTAATTCATTTTAAATTAATTATAGATAGTATGATTATAAATCATTGCTTATGAATGGTTGTTATTGGTTGCTTTGAATGGTTTTGAATCTCAGCTATGAGATTAATAATGTTGAGTGATATGGATGTATTGGTTGCATTGTGATATTGATATGGATTATCTTTTAATAGTGATAATGTGGATTATCTGTGGTTTGATAATGATAATTATCTCTTGTGAATCTATGAATTATCTATCTGTGTATATATATATATATGATATAATTGAATTGTTTTAAACTTTAAAACAACTTGGACCTAAAAGATACGCTTTGGATTTCGATGAGACCGGGATCGGGTTTCCATATTTGGATATCTGAAAACCACATCGATCCAAAGTAACGATAGGTCGTAAATCTTATGTGAAGAGTGAAGACTCGAGGTGTAAGGGCTATACGTCAGTATAACTCTGTGGGTGATTCCGTAATGAGTTTGACGGAATAGTACTTATAGATTCGAGATGGAGATTCAGAGTGCAAGGGTTATCGTCGTTAAATCTGAGGGTGATTCCAAAACGAGTGTAACGAGATAATGCCTTCGGTTTCGTTCGAACCCGGAACGAACTTGTATGGATTGAATGCTTTCAGAACATCGTCAGGTGGACGATGAGCGTTCTACGATAATGCGTCCTCTAAAGGTAATCGCAGCCTCAAGCCTCATCAACCGGGAATGGCTAAAACAGGGGAGGTGTAGCAAGGCTTCGTGGGTAGCTCCCACTGGAGAGCAAGATTGATCCCTGTCTAGAGGTTCCTTTTTATTCGGCTTAGTGGGCAGTTGGAATTGTGCACCAACTGCAGGGTTGTCTTGTTCGAAACTATTCAGTAAGGCATGGGTCCGGCCTTGTGTTGCAGGGGAGTGGGAGTACCCTCGGTACGTTAATCTAGGCCACGTACTGTGACGGGCGGTACCCCAGTAGCCCTGCCATTGTATGGAATCCAAAATCCAATAAGTGCCAACGGTTTTGATTGTATTACCCACTTTTGTGGCTAATAGCTGGAATTTAATAATGTAACAATTTCGGCTATTTCTTATTTACTTGAAAACCCTAGACACTATTATAATATCACTGGATTTCCTATCAAATGTTTTGGTTAGTGTAAGGTAAAAACTTTTCCATGTTTATGTGTGGGAAGTCTTACGTGATACCTTTCTTTTCAAAAGGTTTTTGAAAGTTAAGAAACTTTAACCTGTTACTCACACCAGACCCATGTCTGACCTGGAGTTTATTCTTTGTTTTCATAAACTCTTGGGTACTCAAATTTTTACGAGTAGCCAAGGAAATCAGGTTAGCTTTGATGAATATTGGAGGAGCAATGGAGCAGGAGGCTTCTGCGCTAGATATTTAGTATTCCGCTGTGTGTTATGTGATTGTCTTTGGGTGGTATTATGTTGTAAATACTAGACATGTGTTTATAACTGTCTAGTATATGTTGTATATCTGTGTACTTTGATAGTGGTTGTAAACTATGTAATACTTTATGTTATTAATATAATTTATTCGTTCCGATGTTTAGATTCTGATGTGTTGTTTCTTATTCTTCTCTTTCTTTCCCTTTTCTATCCCTTTCTTTTCTTATTATAGATGCGACTTCCTGGAGTGTGGAAGTTGGGTCGTTACATTTGGTATCAGAGCATTAGGTTGAGTGAATACCTAGGCTCTGTAGTGGTGTCTTTCTTGACAGAGCGTACTTGTAATTTTATATATAACTATATATATATATATATATATATATATATATGTATTTATTTCTACCTATCTGTTGGGTTACCTGTTCAGGTTTTCTAATATAAGATATAAAGGTAGATGGGTAGTAATGTGTGTAACACGACTACCATTGGTTGGAGTTTGAATGTTGAGATTGGAAGTATATCTATCGAGACTGTAGACCTAATACCGTCTCGAATAAGTTTTGTTGTGTTGAAGTATTTCATCGATCTCCGAAGGAAACCTGTTAAGGTTCGGAGACATCTTTGAAGTACAGAGTTTGGTGAGTAGAGTTTGATCTGTTCGATTGGGCCAAAGCAAGTGATGGTATTTTGATACCTCAGAAAGTTGTAACTGCGTGATGAGATGCAGTGACTATGGATTGTTTCCGAAGATGTTTTCTTTGGAACAAGTTTGGGAAGTGTGACTGTCCCGAAGTTGTGGCTAGATTCAGCAAGATGTTGTGGTCAGCTTTGAAGTCCGAGTTTCTCGAAGAGCTTTAGATTAAGAAGTTTGGCATTGGCGACAGCAGTGCAGCTCGGAATGTTCTGTGAGCTGACAGGGAGGTCTTAGATGAGTAGTTTCTCTGAAGATGGAGCTCAGAAGCTGCTAAGTGAATCTGTTTCTTCAATAGATCGACTAGACCAGTGTAAGCTGTTCTATTTGTTAAGAGAGAACAGTTTTCTTTGGAAATTTATCTGGATTGATCGCAAAAGTGATTTGCGATTGTTTGAGTGTTCTTTTGGATGGTTGGAGATTTTCTGGATGTCTTCTAGGAGGACAGAGGTTTGTCCGCATTTGAAGATTGAGTTTTCTTATCGACTAGAATTCCAGGAGTGGAACCAGTGGTTCTGTTTAGTCGAAGGATGATTCCTAGAGATAGAATTTGATGAAGCAACTCAGTTTTGGAGGAATTTCTGAGTTTTCTTTATGGATCTATAGAACTATATTTCTGGAGGTGATGTCCAGTTAGTGCTTGTGATTCTTCATCAGTATTTTCTTATCTACTTCGGATCAGAGTTGTGCAGCGAAAGCAGTTTGGATGTGTTTCTGATAGTCTTTTACGGATTAGGAGAAGTTTGTAGTTTTCTGATGTTTATGGAATAGAATTGTGTTTTGATTTGTATTGATCTTGAGGAGATCATTGTATTGGGTTGTTTTTGGTTCTGATTGTTCTAGAGGAATCAGCAAGGGTTGAGCTGATCAGTTTGGATGCGACAGCCCAGGATTGTCTGAAGACTTTTGTGGTTAAGGGACGGAGAAATTTGGAATTCGAAGTTGGAGACTTCGTTGTTGTTGGGGTTTTCTCTGATTAAGGAGCTATAAGTTTTGAGTAAATCTGGAAAGCTAGCTCAGTGATGTTTGGATCTCTTCTCTGTGTTTGATTGGATCAGTGATTGGTTTTTCAGAATTGAATTGTCAGTTTGGATAGCTGGAATTCTATGACTTTCACGTATCTCTGAGGGAGTATGTGTATGGACTATCTCTGGTTTTAGAACCAACAGTTATGGAGTTTGGTTGTTGAGTCAGACTCGTCTGTAGTCTAATATGATGTCTAGTTCTGTAGATATAGATGAATAGGAGCTCTGTAGTTTAATAGTATTGATTGTTTGGAATATATAGAGAGAGTATCCCGATATTTTTATACCGGGGAAACTCGTGAAAGTTCTATCCAGAATTTTTCTGGATAATTAGATTTGTTTGATTGGTTGAATTGATTGCTATGGTTGTTAGCATATCATTGGTATATGCTTGTGTTTTAAAATTTAATCTATAAATAGATTATTAAATTACCTTTGCTTTAAATTTCGGGGACGAAATTCTTTTAAGGGGGGAGGAATGTGATGACCCGGAATTTCTGGCAATATCAATTTAATAATCTGAATTAAAAATTAAATTGATTTAATAATCTTTGTAATAAGATTTGAATTAATTTAATAATTCAATAAAATAAATAGTTAATTGATAGATTTTATCTTTTAAAATATAATATTTGTTTTATATTTATAATATATATAGAATATTGTATATATTGTAAATAAGTGTTGTTTTAAATGAATCCTGTTTTATATAAAATATGTATCTTTAGTAAAATTGGAAATTATGATTTTATTTAAAAGTTAAACTTTTTAAAAGCTATTTAATAAATAAAATATGGTTTTAAATACATAAGATAGATATTGAAATGATTTAAAATATTTTAACTCAAGTTTAAATTTAAATAAATAACAATAAAGGTTATTTTGATTATCTTTTAAATATAATGTGATAAAATAAATAATTTATTAATATGAAGATAATTTCTTTATAAGTTATTTATGGTTATTAAATATTGTTATTTCTAAAAATATAATAATGCATTGTTTTAACAAATAAATTTTTCATAAAATAATTGTTCCTCAAAGCTTTTAAAATCTAAAGTATAAATGTTTTAATTTCTTTTGATTTCGAAATATTTGTATAAGTTTATAAATAAAATTGGATTCATTCATTTTAAAATTATCTACTTGTGAATAAATACATGTTAACTAATTTATATAAACATGGATTTACATTCATTTTGTATTAACATTTAATAAAATACAAATTAACTTAATTATAACTAATTTAACTCTCAAAGACAAATGTTAATACCTTAAGACATCTAATAACAAGTGTTAAGTAAATACTAATTCAAGATGGCAAGTGTCAATATGTTTTAGTTTTTCTTTTATTTTAATTAAAATCAAAATTCAGCCTATTTAAAACATTTCTCCTTCTCTTCTATTTTCTTTTCTATCTTCATCAAGAAATCTTCAACCTGAAATTTTCAAAAACAAATCTGAAATTTAATTCATCTTCCTCAAATTAGATCCTGTAAACATCTTCCTAAACTAGATTATAAATATGAAATGAATTAAAACACTTCCCTTCAAACCCAAACTTTCTGGAAAACCCACTTCACAAACCTGAACAAACCCACTTCACAATACTAAACAAGCCTGCATGCTAACCCTTTTTACAAATCAAAATAAAAAAAAAATATAAAGCATGCACATCTTTTAACATTCAAGAAATCCTGTCACCATATTTACAATATGTAGCATGCATAGCAGTTGTAAATCTGGGGATAAGGCAAGAAATCTTGCATTTCATTTCCAAGCAAGAAACTTACATATTTCTCAAATGTTAAAGCCCTGCAATTTCAATGTTTTGGAACCTGCATTTCTTATTCAAGTGGCAACTGCAGTTTCAAATTAAAGAAACAAAGCACGCATGCAAGTGTTATCAGGATTTAAGTTTAAAAATATAAAAGAAGCAACTTCAGTTTCAAAGCTTTCAATAAACAGAGGCTCTGCTACTAAAATCTGTGAGTAACATTATTTTAAATGAATTTAAGTATTTTATTATGTTACATGTTGATTTCTTTGATTTAGTGTGAATGATATGTATTTATATTAGTTGATTTCTAGTATGTAAGAATGGATAATTTTAAACATGTTATGTCCTCTGTATTATATTCCCAAGATTCAAGAATCTGTTCAAACCCCAATATCACATACTATAGTTTATGTTTGTGTTTAAGATTCATACAAAATGTGTTTGTTGAATCAAGAATTAAAAGTTTAAAATTTATTCAAGTTAAAAAAAATTGATTTGTCTCTAAAACTTAAGATAACTGTGAAAATTTGAATATAAGTGAATTTCAAACAAGTTTGATTCACTATTTCTAGATTAGAATCGAAAACATTATTCAATTTTTTTTTTAAAACTAAATTCACAATTTTTAGAATTAGATTTAGGATGCAGTTCCAGTTGGTCAGGAATTAGGAAATTAGGGGAATTCTGGTTATTTAGTTTCTCTGAAGTTCTGGAAATCTTTGTGATGATGAAGGAGTGAATCGTGTTGGAGGCAAAAATGGTAGGTGGTGTTGAACGTCGTCATGGAGGCTGCGATGATGAAATTCCTTCTGGAACCCTAGTTTAACTAGGTTAGGTTGATCGATCATTCTCGTCTTCTACTGTGGACCGACTGTATTGGAATTCTGGGAGGAAGTAGTTTGGGTGACGGCGAAGTTGTGGCCGGAGGCCAGGATGCTATGATGATCGGAGGGTTGAATGCGAGGCGGTTTACAGGTTTGAGGTGGAACCTGTTTTATCTATTCCAGGTTTTGAATAGGAGATCGAATTCGATTTTGGATTATAGAAGAGTGGATTGATGGTTGTGTTGGAATAAGAGGTTGGACGCCGGCGTAGAGAAGCCACTGGAGGTGACTGGTGATTGCCGGAGGCACGGTGCACGTGCACCGTGCAATTTACTTTGATCTGTTGTTTCTGGGTAAAAGGGTATTTTAGAACCCGAAGTAGAACACGAGTATTTTTGTGGTTTGCTCGAAGGAAAGAGTGTGAGGACTCGAAGCAGATGTGGGTAGATAGGGGTTAATTTAGTACAGGTTTTGCAGTAACCTGTTCTTCTGTTTTAAATTTTAAAATAAAATTTAAACATTAAATTCAAATGGAAGTAAAGTTTTAAAATATGAGTCATGTTTAAATCTATTTTGTATTATAGTTTCAAATGATTTTGAATCCTACAAGTTTTTTAAATTTTAAAAGTAGTTTTCAGTTTGAAAACTAAAATAAATAAACCTGACAGTTTTTATGTAAATTTAAATTTCATTTGAAATCTGAATCATGATTCAAAACAGCAGTTTGAATCTAAATCTAAGTTCAGTTTTCTTAAAATTTTTGAATCTTCTGGTTTTAAAAATGAATTTAAATAAAGATTTTTTAAATCAAGATTCAAATCAAAAGTTTATTTCAAGTTTAAATTCAAATGATTTAAATAAGGAATGGTTTCAAATGTATTGAATTTAAAACCTGGATAATTGAATAAGTTTTGAAATCTGAATGTTTTCAAACTAGTTTAAAATTTAAATTGTTTATTTTAGGTAAAATTGTTTCAAAACAAATATTTAAATTTATTTTCCTTTTTGAAATAAAATCATTATAAATGGTTTATAAAGGAGGTTAAATGACTGTTAACCTGAATTTTTAATCTAAATTATAATTTATTTCAAACTTAGTTTAATTAAATTAATTATACTAAGACTTATCTTATATAAGTTTTATTATAAGAAAATAAATGTTATTTACATTTACTTTGGAAAGAATAAATGGAATTTAAAATTTGATAATGCTTAAATAAATATCATTATTGAATTTTAGATTCAAATTTGGAATTTGAAATTAAATTTTAAATGCAATATTCTAAGTACTCTTTAATATTTATACAGTTATTAATAAGGAATGGGTTATCTTAAAAATTATTAAGATATTAATATAATTAAATAAATTGGATAATTAAGGAATAACTTATTTATTTAATTTGTTTAATTAATAATTTGGATTAATTTAAATTGGAGTTAATTAAGAAGTAATTAGAGAATAAATAATAGTTAATGATGGTCATTAACTAAGGTTATTTAGTAATTAATTAATATGATTAATTTTCAATAATTAATTAAATTAATTAATTAATGTTAATAAATTGTGAAATTTATTTAAGTTTAATTACTTAAATAAAAGTAATTAAGACACTAATTACTTAATGTAATTAATGGAGTTTATTAAGGTTGGTTTAAATTAATTAATTAAGTTTAATTAATTTTAAACATGAGATTTGATAATAATTACTTGATATAATTAATGGGATTACTCAGTAAAGTAATTAAAGGTAATTACTGGATGTAAGTAGTGAATAATGATGGAATGGTGAAATAATTTGGATTAAATTATTTTGTATAATTAATCAAGTGATTAATTAAGGAAATTAATTGAGGAATAATTAATTTGATAAGTAATTAAGGGTAGTTAATTACAGAATGAGATTAATCAAAGGTGATTAATAATTTTGGATTAAGTGAGATTAATTACTGAAAGTAATTAATTTAATGAAGTAATTAATTAAGAATCATTAATTAATATAATTAATGGTGTAATTAAGATTGATTAATTAATATTTATTAATCAATAATAAGTAATTAAGGATAATTAATTAATTGTAATTAATTAAGGTTGAATATAATTAATTATAGTTAATTAATTAATGAAGTATTAAACGTTAATTACTGTATTTGGTTTAGGGTAATTAATTTTGTGGAATTAATTAAAGTATAATTAATCAGGATTGATTAATTAAGATGATAAAATTAAAGGTTAATTAATTAATTAATTTGTAATTAATTAATGATAATGTAAGCAATATTTATATTGAGGTAATAATTAATTTAATTCATTTTAAATTAATTAAAGATGATGTAATTAATTTAATTCATTTTAAATTAATTATAGATAGTATGATTATAAATCATTGCTTATGAATAGTTGTTATTGGTTGCTTTGAATGGTTTTGAATCACAACTATGAGATTAATAATGTTGAGTGATATGGATGTATTGGTTGCATTGTGATATTGATATGGATTATCTTTTAATAGTGATAATGTGGATTATCTGTGGTTTGATAGTGATAATTATCTCTTGTGAATCTATGAATTATCTATCTGTGTATATATAGATGATATAATTGAATTGTTTTAAACTTTAAAACAACTTGGACCTAAAAGACACGCTTTGGATTTCGATGAGACCGAGATCGGGTTTCCATATTTGGATATCCGAAAACCACATCGATCCAAATTAACGATAGGTCGTAAATCTTATGTGAAGAGTGAAGACTCGAGGTGTAAGGGCTATACGTCAGTATAACTCTATGGGTGATTCCGTAATGAGTTTGACGGAATAGTACTTATAGATTCGAGATGGAGATTCAGAGTGCAAGGGTTATCGTCGTTAACTCTGAGGGTGATTCCAAAACGAGTGTAACGAGATAATGCCTTCGGTTTCGTTCGAACCCGGAACGAACTTGTATGGATTGAATGCTTTCAGAACTTCGTCAGGTGGACGATGAGCATTCTAAGATAATGTGTCCTCTAAAGGTAATTGCAGCCTCAAGCCTCATCAACCGGGAATGGCTGAAACAGGGGAGGTGCAGCAACGCTTCGTGTGTAGCTCCCACTGGAGAGCAAGATTGATCCCTGTCTAGAGGTCCCTTTTTATTCGGCTTAGTGGGCAGTTGGAATTGCGCACCAACTGCGGGGTTGTCTTGTTCGGAACTATTCAGTAAGGAATGGGTCCGGCCTTGTGTTGCAGGGGAGTGGGAGTACTCCTCGGTACGTTGATCTAGGCCACGTACTGTGACGGGCGGTACCCCAGTAGCCCTGCCATTGTATGGAATCCAAAATCCAATAAGTGCCAACGGTTTTGATTGTATTACCCACTTTTGTGGCTAGTAGCTGGAATTTAATAGTGTAACAATTTCGGCTATTTCTTATTTACTTGAAAACCCTAGACACTATTATAATATCACTGGATTTCCTATCAAATGTTTTGGTTAGCGTAAGGTAAAAACTTTTCCATGTTTATGTGTGGGAAGTCTTACGTGATACCTTTCTTTTCAAAAGGTTTTTGGAAGTTAAGCAACTTTAACCTGTTACTCACACCAGACCCATGTCTGACCCGGAGTTTATTCTTTGTTTTCATAAACTCTTGGGTACTCAAATTTTTACGAGTAGCCAAGGGAATCAGGTTAGCTTTGACGAATATTGGAGGAGCAATGGAGCAGGAGGCTTCTGCGCTAGATATTTAGTATTCCGCTGTGTGTTCTGTGATTGTCTTTGGGTGGTATTATGTTGTAAATACTAGACAGGTGTTTATAACTGTCTAGTATATGTTGTATATCTGTGTACTCTGATAGTGGCTGTAAACTATGTAATACTTTATGTTATTAATATAATTTATTCGTTCCGCTGTTTAGATTCTGATGTATTGTTTCTTCTTCTTCTCTTTCTTTCCATTTTCTATCCCTTTCTTTTCTTATTAGCGATGCGACTTCCTGGAGTGTTGAAGTTGGGTAGTTACAATAATATAGTAGATAATAGTACTACAAATCTTCATCTTCGTCCACCAGAATAAAATTTTCAAATCCTTAAACGCTCGGACTGACCCGAGCGAATTGAAAGGACAAAACACTTGAGTCGGGACTAAAATATCTTATGTAAGTTAAATCAACTGTAAACAATATGAGTGGAACGACATCAGATATGTTTAAGGGATTTGACATCTCTTGTGTCTAACGTCAGTGCAGTAACTCAAGAGATGCTCGGGATTCACATCTCCTGAGGATCCGTTAAACTATTTACTATGTAGTAATATTTCGCTATTATAATAGTGCCTATTAGTAAAATAAACTTACTTTTAAATAGCGCCAAGGCTTTACATTTTCCATCTTAACACGTAATAATGCCAATAGTCTATACAGTAACGTAATACCTCCTGGTCGGGAGGCTACCAGAGGATACTCCATAGGTACGACACAAATAGAAACTCGTACAAGGCGCGATACGGTAGGTGACATGGCACAACTAGGCAATGCCAGGGTAGATATACCAATTACGCTTCTGGGCCGGTGGTAACGCATAGCGCACAGCTACCGCCCACCTCGAGCCACACCCCAAAAAAGAAAATCAAAAGTGGCCACCAAATCAATCCAAAAGTCAGAGTATAATATCGAAGGGATGTGTCCGATCAAAGGAGTTACCTCATTAGCCCATCAATCGCTCCTGTTTTAGCCACCTTATGCCAATTCAAGGGAGTCAGGTCCACGTATTTACCTCAAAGGAAACGCCGCCGCCATCCTACTTTATTCTGGAATCTCCACCGCGTACACGGTTGTCAAAGTGGTTTTCGGGGTTGGTAGAGATTATGAAAAATTCCGATCCCAGTCTCTTTAACAACCAAACATTATTATAACACAGCGGTCTTATCAAAATAGTTTATACTTTTTAAACCAGAATATAATATCCATTTCAAATCTATATAAATACGATATCATTTCCTCTTTTCTAAAAACCCAAATCAAATTTAATATCATTTTTAAATATATCCTTTTCAAAAACTATAACATTTCAAAGTTATAATATTTCGAAACCAAAACTTGAAATATAGCCTTCCAAAACATAAAACTTTGAATTTCATAACTTTGAAACATACTACACCACTTAAATGGTTTAAATATTTAATTACTTTATATAGTAAAATAGCTTCTTCACCTCCACAAATCGATTCCAATATGGATTTTAAATTCCCAAATAAACCAATATAATTTCCATATATTTCAAAGCTTTAATTATTTCACCATTTCAAAACTTATTCTTTGATAATTTCATATATATCAATTTCAACTACTATTATTTAGATTTGAAATGTTTACTTAATAAATCAAAATATCATTTTAGTAAAACCTTTAGACCTTAAATAACAGGATATTCTTTCAATTACATTAACTTTATAATATTCA
This sequence comes from Allium cepa, assembly GCA_030765085.1. Lineage (NCBI taxonomy): Eukaryota > Viridiplantae > Streptophyta > Magnoliopsida > Asparagales > Amaryllidaceae > Allium > Allium cepa. The sequence continues at coordinate 742,746,902 of CM060931.1, read as the reverse complement.
TTTAAATCAATTTGATATTCGTTTAAATCCTTTAAAAAAAATAAAGTTATAAAATCATATCTTTTTAATCTCAATTTATTTATATTTCAAATCAAATTTTTCGAGGATAATCCTTAAATCTTAAATTCAAATCAAATTCACATTTACTTTCCAACCTTAATTTTATTTGAGTCATTATAAACTCTATATACAATAGAATTTAAATAGATACTTAACCATATTATATAAAATAAATTCAAACTTTATTATCTAGCTTATTTTATAATTCAAAACAAATTTATACATAGCTAAATCAAAAATAAAATGGCATTTATATAACATCTAAAATCAATATCTGTATAGCCCATATATTTATTTACAAAACCATAAAAATCATTTAAAAAATAATTATATATATATATATATATATATATATATATATATATATATATATATACACCGCGGTGCCCGTATATAATTTTCTATCCTATGGTCAAGTGGTACGGATATTTATCATTTCGATCCGCAATTTAAAAATAAAAAATGCGGTTGTATATCATTTCAAACCGCAATCCCGAATCAAAATAAATGCATAACAACTTGCAGATTATGATGATATAAGTAAAAAATCCATTCATCCATCATAAAATCATACACCCATCACAGTCATCATACAAAACAATCAATCAATATTAATATATAACTGATAATATATAACAGGTAATTAACTGGCAGTTATATTCAAAATAAATTAAATAACGTTTTAATTTAAATAAATGCAATAACTGAGATGATGATTAAAAATATAAGAAAAAGTCATAAATAAATGCATAATCACAACAAATTTTTTATTTAACAAACATAAGAAATTTTATAAGTTGTGAGTGGGTTAAAATACTCACCTTTGAATTTAAATTGAATTTAAGTTCAATTTAAACCCAAAAAATTGACAGTCTCAGAATTCGTCCAAACCTGTGCCAAAATGTCCAGAATCCCAATACGAACCTGGCGGAGAAAACCGCGTGTGAAACGGATCAAGTATGTGAGAGTTATACGCGTTAGAACAATTGAAATAAAAATTTAAATAAAATAAAGCAAGATAAACATTCATCGAAAAGACACGTCACCACCACAGAGCTTTTAGTCCATCAACCACGACGAATGCTACCGCCCTCCATCTGAGCGCCGCACCACGTTCACTTCCCCCACGGATCACGAGACCCCCAAATCACCAACCAACACCAAAACCACGAACAGTCGCCGCTCGAAAAATCATGAACTAATCGAATTTTTCCGCAAATCTGACCGTCAACTCGCCATACTAACCACATAGATCGACTCCCCTCAGTCCCCTCTGCAATACCCAGAAAGGATTTTCCGATCAGACGAGGTTCATCGTCGAGCGATGAATGGCCGAAAATTGTTCTTCGATTTCTGGAAAAATAGTACGTCAAATCGAAAAACGAGTTGCAGATCTGAGTTACGCTCTTCGAGAGCTTCGAATTGATACAAAATTTGGCATATATTGTGGAGTTTGATATTTCAGCTTTGGATTTGATTTGGGATTGCAATCAGAATTAGAGTTTTTCTGCCATTGAAGTGAGGAGGTGAATAGAATGTATAGAAATGAGGAACAGAGGCTGCTAGGGTTCATAGCAGGATATATATAGGCATGGTTGACATTTGAATGGATGGACAGATAGATTTACGCGATAACGCCAAAGTGGCCCAAGAAGCTCGTTTCGACTCCAAAATGAAATTGGGTCAACCCATATATCAAAATAGATGTTTTTAAATATTTTAAACATGATGGAACATGTTTCAAGTCAAAATTCCATCGTATGAAGAAGTTATGCTCAAATCAATATTTTTCAAATTGATTTCAATTGATTTCAATTTCATTATTTCAAGGCGTTTCGAGTCCGTACGTTCAAACGACAAGCCCAATCGCTACGAAACTTGAAATCCTACAATAATTCACCATTATGGATCCGATGAAACTGGTTTCGTCGAAATCTGAGTCAGTGGCCAAAATGGCTATTTTTTGTAACGACCCGTAAATTTTCGATAATTAAAATAGCTAATTTAATAAGTTTTCGTGATTTAGTGTTAGAAAAAATTTTGTAAGTCGTTTGAAATAATAATAATTAGAATGAATTGCAACAATAATTATCCAAGTAACGATAAATAAAAGCTACTTAGTGAATGCCTTTGAAACGAAAAGTTGAATAAGATAATAAATGTTGAATTCATTGGGTAAAATAGAGTAATTGATTGATAAGTAAAATCTATTGAAAATCAAATATGGAATATTGAACACGTAAAGTGTTTAAATTAAATATTTAAAACTTATTGAATGATTGAATAACTGTAAAATAAAGATAGTGTTCTAAATTGTGAATTGGTTTTAAAAGTTGATTCGTATAAATTCAATTTCAATATTTCAAAAGATAATGAATTATGGGATAATCGAAATTGTTTAAATTAAGTATTTGGAAATTATTGAACAATTTAATAATGGGGATTTCAATAACGGTATAATGGAAATAGTTGTTCTATAAATTTAACTCGTTTCAAAAGTTAAATTTTATTAGTTCGTTTGAATATTTCAAAGGATAGTGGTTTAAGAATAAAATTTGTTAAATTTAATATTACGAATGTTTGAATAAATTAAATTTCGAATTTGATATGATTAATTTGATATTGAAAAATAATATATGAAAATAGAGTGAATATTTGAAATTTGATTTAATATGATTCAAATTGGTTTCCAAAATGAATGTAAGTCACATTTGGATTTTAATAGAGTTAATAAGATTTTAAAATTGGAATTTATTGGATAAATTGAGTAACGGGTTTAATATGATTAAAAATGATTTGTAAAATTTTATTTTATCATATTGGAGTTATAGTGATGTTATAGAACTTTTAAAACTGAATTTTAAATCTATTTGTGAAATTTGAATATTTTAATATTTAATTATCGACTGAATAATAGCCAATTTTCGAGCAGTCTCAGAATTGGACGAAACTAGTTCCATTGGATCCGTAATAGTTAGTTATTATCGGATTTTAATTTTCGTAGCAATCGGAGTTGTCGTTTGACCGTGGCAGCTCAAAACGCGTTGAAATTGTTTTAATATTAATTTGGCGAGTTAAAAATAGTCATTTTTCAAACGGTCTCGGATTTCGACGAAACTAGTTTCATCGGATCCGTAATGTGATATTATTGTAAGATTTCAAATTTCAGGTTAATTGGATTTATCGTTTGTCCGGGGCGAGTCAAAACGCATAAAAATTCGTTTAAATCGATTTAATTCAAATTGATCGTTTATCGCTATAACTCGCGCATACGATCGAATTAGCTTCCGAAACCTTTTCCATTGCGTCCGGAATAGGGGTATAACATTATGAACGCCTGGCGGCATGCCCTAATCGGGGTTCGAGATTTCGAATTGCGTAGATCGAGGTATTTTGAAATTTAAATAAATATTTTAGTTAGTCAAATCTCCTTTTCAGCTGCTATCCCATCTTTTCACTGTATCCTTGACCCGTTCAGACACGCAATAGCCTTTCCTTCCTTTTTATAACTGCACACGCAAGTCTCAGAGAAGAAAAAATGCAAGCTTCAAAAGAAAAAAAATCATCTCTCCTTCAATACTCGATTAAAAATCACAAAACTAGTTTTAAAAATCCTATCTTTGCTTTATCTTCGAAGTGGTATACGTTTTGAAGGGTGCGGCTATGATTTGGAAATGGCAGTGAGGATGAGCGTGTGCAAGAATAACTAGGGTTTGGTCTTGCGAAGTTTTGGGCCAACAAATCAAGAAGTGAAGGTGTGCTTTGGATTTAGCATGGCGAGGCGCATCTGGGGGAGGAGTTTTGCGGCGTGCGATCAATGATGGGGGAGTGCGACTTTCGTACAGGCGGAGGTTAGCTCCGGGTCGCGTTTTACTAGGTGTGGCCGAGCTTGCAACCTTGTGGTCGAGATGATGGAGGCTTTGAAGAGAAGAAGATTGGCGAAGGCGGAATTTGGTTTCGTTGTGCGTTGCTCCGTATCAGTGGAAGGCAGTGCACGGCCTTGGGTTCTCGTGTGTGTACAGGGAGGTAAGGTTTGGGAAGATGAAGTTATGTGGGCTGGGCCTAAATTGCTTTGGGTATGAATTTATTTGAATATCTATATAAATTGTTTATAAAATTCGAATGTCGATAACTAATAAAATGTATAACTCTCGCATACGAGGTCCGATTGGAACGAATTTTTTTGCATTGCGATCGTAATGACGAGAGCTTCGAAATGAAAATGGTTTGGATGAATTTGGAGATAGTTGAAATTTGGGCTAAAATTGGAAGTCGTCCGGTTTAGTTCCAAACCGGAACGTCTCGGTGACAACGGAAAATCAAGGTGAGTGTTTTATAACGCTCACAGCGTACTAAATATCTTTATGCTAGTTAAATTGACATTATGAAGTGATATGAATTTTATTTGTCGTTGTTTGATATAAATTTAATTGTCATATAGCTTGTTATTTGAATTAACCGTTGAAAAATTAAATTGACAGTTAAATTGAAATTGAAATTGAATTGCGATTAAATTACCTGACATTGATAACTATGAAACTGCCATGAATTGTATTGTTTATTGGATGATGTATTTTGATGGATGTTATTAGTTGATATTTGAATGTTTGGATGTTTATTTGCTTATATATATCCTGTTATGCATACATATGATACTGTGATTTAATTTAAGTAATATATACTCATCCCTGACACTTAATTGAAATAAATAACTACTTGGCCATAGGATAGAAAATTATATACGGACACCGAATTGGCTAAATTAATAATTTTTAAATCGTCGATTTGAAATTTATTTAAGGGTTGATTTTAAAGTTATAAATAGAAATAAATTTATAGAATCGAATTCATCGGGAAATTGAGTTTGGAATGTTGAAATAAATTTTGGTAAAAGGAAATTGTAAATAATAAAAGTCGAGACTTTGAAATTTAAAAATGGCGATTTGATTGAATTTCGAAAATAGATTTGTTTAAAGATTTAGCCTTAATTCGAGTTTTGAATATTTCTAAGTAAAAGCGATATAAAAGATATTTTGAAATTGAGCTTGAAATTGAATCATATTTGTAATTGGGTTTCAAACGTGAATATTGATGAAAAATTTTGTTAAGTATTATAAATGGATATTTTGAAAATCAAGCTAAAAAAAAATCGATATAAATTGAAATTGAATAAATTAAAGGTGAATGAAAATTGAACTAATTGAAAGTGAATAGAAAAAAAATTGAAATTGAATTAACTGAAAGTGAGTATAAAAATCGAAATTGAATTAATCGAAAGTGAATATAAAATCGAAATTGAATTAATCGAAAGTGAATATAAAATTGAAATTGAATTAATTGAAAGTGAATATAAAATTGAAAGTGAATTAATTGAAGGTGAATATAAAATTGAATAAGTTTGAATCAAAATATGAAATTGATTCGAATTGAAATCGAAATTGAATCGGTATAACGGAAATTGAAATTGATTTGAATTGGGAAGTTATAATTGAAATAGATTGGTTTTGAAGCTGTTTTATTTTGTTTTCCAAATTACTCGGTTATATAAACCATTTTGAATACTTAAACTATTTTAATCTATTTTAAATCTACTTAACCCAATTTAAATTATTTTAAACTAAATTTATCTATTTCAAATCCGTTTTAAGGTTTAAAGTATTTTAACTATTTTAATTATTTAAAACTACTTTTAAACTACTTAAACTATTTTCTAAATTTCAAGCTGGTTAATAAGGGGAAATGTTTATGTTTAAACCTTGAATTTAAATACGAATTGAGTTAAACGAAGTTGCCACCTATGTTGAAATTCGAATGATACTGAAATCGTAATAAGATATTGATGCGAAGAATGATTTTCGAAACAGAATTTGACTTTTGAATATATATGATGATATTTGAAATAGATTTGATTTTTGAAGCGAATATGATATTTTGATATCAATTATGTATCGATTTGAATATAAAAGAGCCAACGGTGTAATAATACGTAGTTATTAAAGAGACCGGGATCGGATATGGACATACTCTCTGTCGATACCGAAAACCACTTTAATAACTATTACACGCGGAGTGTTGATCCAGAATGAAGTGGATGGTTTGGTGAACGCGTTGACTGAAGAAAGAGAACGATATTGGATGACCCCTGACATGACTAAAACAGGAGCCGCGCCGGGCCATTGAGGTTCGCCACCTCTAGCGGACACGCTTCTTCGATACCATTTCTATTACATTTGTGATGCGATTTGGGTGCACCCCTTGATTTCGGAGTGTTGTTTCGCGGTGTTGGGGTAGCTGCTGGCTATGCCCAACATCAGTCCGGATCACGCAACTACTAGTATCCTAGTTGGTATCGCCTCATGTACCTTGTCATACTGATTATCCTATTCGCGACCACTACGTTTTGATTTGTACCTTGAGTATATGGATTGCCCTCTGGTGACTTCCGGTTTTGGGGAAACTACGGTCTTGTATATGCTTTTGGGAATATAAAATGTGTTAAGGGGGATTATGGTAACGCCTTAACGCTATTTTGATACTTTATATTACTGATAGGCATTATCTACTTAGCGTATATTACTACATAGTAGATAGTTTCACGGATCCTTAAGAGATGGAAAATCCCGTAACATCTCTTAAGTTATTGCACGCACGTTGACACTGGATAGGAGATGTCAAACCCCGTAAACATCTTCGACGCCGTTACACTCATATTTATTTACGATTGATTTAACTTTTATAAGGATATTTAGTCCTGACTCGAGTGTTTTGTCTTTTCATTACGCTCGGGTCAGACCTGAGTTTTCAGATTTTGAAGATCTATTCCGGAGGACGAAGACGAAGATTTGGTATACTATTACTATTATTATCTTTGCATCATGTTGTCTGCTGCATTATTAATTGTTCTGTTGTATATGTATAACTCTGATAAACGTTGTATAATAATAATCAAATGTATTCATTTCAAATGTATTCATTTAATTAACAGCTTCATGAACTGTTATTTTATCATTATACTTTAGCCTTCCGCTGTGAGATTCTGTGTTGTTTCATTTCCTTTATTTCCCTTTCTTTTCTTAATTACCCTAATAACCATCTGCCCTTTTAATGGTTTGGAATCGACACGTGTATTTGATCGTCGGTTTAAACTGTCCAAAAAGGCGGGTCGTTACATTTTTACATTAACTAATTAAATTGATAATTGATTAATTAAATCAAATTTTCAATTTAAATTCTAAAATTGACAATTCTTATCATTTTTTGATTTCTCAACCATTTACAATGGTTTTAAATGAATTTAAATGTAAATTTAGAGATGATTAATTTATAAATTTCAGTATTAACCTCAATTTCATTAAATTCACAAATTATAAATTTAATTTCTAACAATTCTATTAATTTATTTTTCTCATTCTATTATTCAATTCATTATTATCCAACGGATGAAATTAACATTTGTTTATGGTTTATTGCGTTATTATTCCCAAAATTTCACTTAATTTCCATTAATGTAATATCTAGATATTTAATTTTCATTTATTTGAAATAAACCCAATCACTATAATTTACATTCAAATAAATTAATAAATCTTGATTTACAATCCTACATCAACCAAAAGTCATATTATAAATGGAATTGACATTAATTTCAAATATTACTTTAATTAACGTTAACGTAATAATTTATTTATATTTCTTGCAATTGATTACCAGTTATAATTTAATATACTAAATAAATGGTTAACTTACAATACTTGTTACCATAAACGTTTATTGTCACTTAAAAGCTATTAATAACAAGCCAAATGTTGCTATTTGATTTAGACCTACTTCAGTGCATTAAATGAATGGGTAAATGATTAAAGTTTTGCACTATTGCCACATTTTCTCACATGCATACTTGATTATCTACTAACAACCATCTATTATAATTTAAATTCATAAATTTAATTCAATGCTTACATTTTGTTTTCATATATTCAATTTGTAGCTAAGTATACATCTACATAAATTCCATTGATTCGAATTTCATTCCATTAATTAACAATTACCTTAGTTGACATTAACGTAGTATTAGATTATAATTTTCGTAACTGATTTCCAATTTTAAATCAACAAGCTACAAAATAGGTAACATACAATAATCGTTACCGTTAATCCTTTAGTCGCATTAATAAGCTTTTATTACTTACAAATCAATGTTGACATTTATCTTTGTAACGACGCATAAATTTTAACGGTATTAGTAACGTTATTAATTGAAATTTTATGGAATTTTAAACGATAAAATTTTGAAATATAAATTTGATATTTGGAATGCGTCTAGTTAAACATAACAACTGGTAAATTTTCGCCTGAAAATATAAAAGTTTATTTCATGCATAAATTTACTTCAATTTAATCAGTTAAAAAGCGATGAAAATAAAATGTTTTTGGAACCTAAATATTTTTAAAAAGAAAAATTCTAACCATCTTCTGAGCAAACGCTATTTTTTGTTTTTCCAAATTCGGACATCTTTAGCTCCGTCGATCTTATTTTTCTGTGTTTTTCATGCATTTTCCATAGTAGAAAATTCGAAATTTTTATAATTCAATTGAACCACTAATATCTGTATATCGTTTTGACCGTCTCATCGCGCTGATCTCTACGATATATTTGTTTGTATAATTTGGAGTCCGGGAGACGGCGAAATCTACGGAACGATTCCCGTATCGGTTCCGTATATTTGGCTTTTGGGTGACCATTCATTTCTCACCCGTGACAGCCAATAGCCTCAGGGCTATTAAGGATTTTTGAATTCACACATTTTCTATTCCCAGAGTTCCATGCATATGCTGTTTGTCCTTTCATATTTGTTCACGTTTACTTCAAATTAAGTCTCTTCTTCTTTTTGGTTAGTTCTCTTCTAAAGAGAAATATAAATAAAAATATACTATCTGCTATTGATCAATGGCCGTTCCTACAAATCACTTTGTTTCCCTAATTCACACCACCAAGACAAGCTAGCCTAGACCGAGCTCTTCCACCAAACACAACTCACTTTCCTCCACCTTCCTCCACCAAACAACCTCTCTACTCGAGTACCGAAACGCATCAGCCCATACAAACTCCGCCAACCCACCGGACCATCGACTACCTACTCCACACCCTCCATATCATCAGCCGACCACTTCACCAACCCTACCGCTGATGTTTGCAACACCCCGGCACCACGACAGCCGCCTCCAATCCCACTCTTCTTACCGACCCTCGCCACCCTCTCGAAGCTGCTGCACTAAACCTTCCGCACCGACCACAGCCACCTTTTTCTTTCACCTTGCTCTGACCACCCGAGTCCGAATCCCCGCTCTCCAGCGGCCAGCAACCCGAACAACCATCCCGACACTTTCTTAGCATCCCTCATAGCCTCCACCATCCTTGTCGCCTTCTTCTCTGACCACTCGGCTGTCGTGCTTGCACTCCATTGCTCCTCTACCTTCATGCGTTCGAGCACCCACCACAACACGCGCAAGCAAGTTAGGTGCTCAAATCTTGCTCCTCTTGCCGATCATCAATGTCAGCCAACGCCAAGTCGTACTACCTCCCACTTCGGTCAGTGCTGTTTGGGTCGACCTTCACCTACCTTCTGCTAATCTGGCCGAGCCTTCGTTCTTCTTTGCATAGGTTAGTATATATATGTAACTTGTTTAAGAGTTGCGTAGTTTGTCGTTATAAAATAAGTTCGTACTGTATATATATTTGTAGTTATAAACCAATCAAATAAATTTGCAAGTTACAGGTTAGTTTATATGTTAAAATATATAATGTTATATTATAAGTGTATATATATGCTTTATATAAGGACAGTGTACTTCTACTGTGGTGTGTGTGTGTATATATATATATATTTAATGTTTCTAGTTTATATATATATATATATATATTTGTAGTATATAATATAATATGTTTAAAGAACAAATATGTTGATCTGTTCGTTAAATTATTTTGAGATATATGTTGAATTGATTATTTAACACATATATGGATATTTGCGAATGAATTACATTATATATGTTAGTACAGTGTCTTGCATAGTTGTTTTGGAATCTAGTTATACAGGTTTATGTAGTTTTCTTTTATAGTCAATATACACATATGCTTCCAAAGTTAGTTTTTAAATAAATAAAATTTGTTTTCTTGGTTTATATTCTCTAGTACAGCCGATCTATAATATATAGTTTTATAGCGTATTATATTATACTTTATTTTATTTTTGTATATAAAGCATGTACTGTTATATAGCAGAGCATCTATAGTTTGCCAGTCCTATATTAGTTACGTGTTGATATAGTTCAGTTTTGTTTCAAATCTCTGTTATAATTTATATATATAAATTAGTTACGAGTTGTTATAGATATGTTTGTATAAGTTTTTATAAACTTGCAAAATCTGTTAGTTATATCGGTTATATCGGTTTATAAATATCAGTTTGTTATGGTAAATGTTTTATACAAGTATATACATGTTTCGGTTAGTATATGTAAAGTTATATAGCTTTAACTTAAAGTATATAGGTTATATGAGTGTTTGTGTGTGTGTGTAGATATAACATACCACTTATATCAATTTCCTTCATCGATCTAGTTCTGACTTAATCTCATTAATTCTGATTTATCAGCTATGTTCGTCGATCCGTGCCTATCTAGATTTGATTTGGGATTCGAGCTTGAATTCGTAACTCAATTTCAGTGTCCGTATCTATGTTCATATCTGTGTCATCTCATGTTCTCTCTAGCCTCGAAAAGTGAACAATCACTCACGATTAATGTTCTTTTATTTATTAAATTTGATTTCAATTGAAACGACAATTGAAATATGCTGCTGTTAGTTATTTACACGGTTATATATGTTATTACCTGTATCAGTTGACCTGTGACATCTGACACCATTATCTGTTATTTATACGATGATAATTCAGTTTGGTTGATAATTGATTAATTGTTTGATGTTTACATTGGACGTTAAATTGTAAATGTTGAAGGGATAAATAATACGCAATTGAATTTGATGTAGGATAGTTAACAATTTAAAATTGATACGTGTTGAATTTGATTAGTTAAATTTGTATAATATGACCCCCTTTAAATGTTAAATAAATTGACACGTCGAATAGTGTTAACTACACCTTGAATCATTGAATGTGTGTTGTATAAATTTATGCAGTATAAAATTGAATAACGAAAGACAAGTGAAAAACCGTAATGTAATAATCTTTAATCTACATGAAATGATAGTGTAGATTCTAGAAATAATTATATTAATTTGCACAAACAACAATGTAAATTAATACGATTATTTCAGGATTATTTGAATAAATTATTGGATTGTTATTGATGGTTGCTATTGCTTATTTATTTACTTTGACACCGTCCCAGTTATCACACTGCAAGTTCGCTTTGCTATGCTTTGTTTTTTGAATTGGATTGTAATCGGGTTGAAATAATTACCCAAATGAACTTGACTTAGGATAGAGAATTGAATAAACCCGATTGGTCAATAATTGGTTTGAAAATGAAATAAGATTTTATTAAATAAATAATAAGGTTTGAAATGAAGTTGTAATTTGAATTAATGAAAGGAAAATGTTAATATTTTAAAATCTGAAACGAAAATATTAACATAGTAGTTATTGAAAGAACGTTGTTTTAAAATAAATTATTTGATGATAAAATTTGGAATTATTCATTGAACTAAGTTTGAAATGATTTAATAATTATGTATGAATTTATAATCAAGTTTGAAATTATTAAGTTTTGAAATTATTAATAACTAAGATTGAAATTATTTAATAATTGAATAAGATTGAATTATTTGATAATTGAATGAAATTTGAATTCTTTGATAAGAAATTTGAACTTTTGAATAAGTGAATTTGAACTTCGTTAATAAATGAAATTGGGTTTCTTTATTAATTAAGATTTGGAAAATTTAAGTGAGTCAATAAGTGAATTTGAACTTCGTAAATAATTAAAATTAAGTTCTTTATTAATTGAGTTTTGAAATTTGTAACTAAGTAAATAAATGAATGAAATTGAATTTCTTTAACAAGAAATAAAATGTAATTTATTGAAATTAATGTAAGACTTGAAATTTAAAAATTTGATTTGACGAATTTAATTTAATCAATTTGTTAGTTGATTTAATGAAGTTGAACTTAAGGAATTGATTTAATGAATTTTGAAATTAAATAGAAATTATTTTGAATGACAAATTAACTTAACGAGTATTGAATGAAATCGAACTATGAATTTAAAATTGATTTGAATGTTAAATTAAATTTATTTTAAATAATTATGGAATAAAACTTATATACGAATTTAAATGAATATTTGAATTGTTTGAAATCAAATTTTAAAATTGAATTGCAAGAGTTTTGAAATGATAATTTGAAAGCTTTGAAACGTAAAATTTGGAAATTGTTTTAGAAAGACAAATGAAATGTTGATTACAAATTATAATTGAAATTGAATTTTATTTGGTTTGAAATATTTTAAATGACCAATCGGTGTTAAAATTACGAAAGTTATTAAAGAACCTGGAATCGGTTATGGACATACTCTCTGTCTAAACCGAAAACCACTTTAATAACTATACGCGGAGTGTGATGTAGAATGAAGTGGTTGGAATGATGTACGTGATGACCGAAGAAAGAGAACGATAATGGATAGCCTTGATACTTGTGTCAAATTGGAAATGACCAAAACAGGAGCCGTGCCGGGCCAAATGGGGTTAGCTACCCCGAGCGAACACACTTCTTCGTAAACTACTCATTACTTGTTATTGATTGGTGCACCCTCGGAATTTCAGGAGTGTTGTTCGCAATGTTGCGATCGTTGCGGCGATGCGTTTTCACCAGTCCAGATCTGGCAAACGGTAGTTTCACTACCTTGGGTATTGCCTCATGTGCCTTGTCATACCTGTATCCCTATATACGTGACCACTACGAATTTTTTGTGTGTTATACCTATGGAATACTCCCTGATATCCCACTAGTTTACGGTGGAGTTTACAGTGCTGTATAGACTATAACGCTTATATAAATTGTGTTAAGGGGGATAATGGTAACGCCTTAACACTATTTTGATATTTTATATTACTGATAGACATTATCTATTTAGCGTATATTACTACATAGTAATTAGTTTAACGGATCCTTAGAGGACGGTTATTCCAACGTCCTTTGAGTTATTTGTATTTCAATTGTTATTTCATTTGAGTTGGATTTATTGATATAAGAATGATAATCCTGACTCGAGTGTTTTGTATTTTGCTTTACGCTCGGGTCAGACTGAGTGGTTCAGCTTTTGAGACTCACCTTTGGAGCTGGAGCTTCGCTTGGAGATCCAGCCATCTATTCTGCTTTCAGTATTCGATGATTCCGGTGATGTATTCTGATTTGTACCTAATGTATCGTGTTACTCTTCTGTTGTATCTGGTTTAACTCTTATGTATCTTATATGTTTATATAGTAGCTTTATAAACTACTATCGCTTTTACTTCCGCTGTATATTATTACTCTGTGTCTGTGATCTGTGATTATTTATTTATTGTACATGTTCAGTTTTGCCAAATTTAAATTAACAATTCGGTATTTTGAATTATTCAAGTCCAACATGTGCGGATGCGAATAGTCCAAAATAGCGGGTCGTTACAGTTGGTATCAAAGCTTTGGTAGTTCTAGGCAAAACTTAGCATATAGGGTAAATGTATTCACAGAATCACTCTCATTCGAGTTTCAATCTCTTCCTTTTGAATCTATTCCTTTGAATTTTGGAACGTTTCCTGCGGTTTCAAAATTCATTCGTGTCCCTCACTATTCGTCTTCTTTCAACGCTGGAGCATCCCATAACTCCACTTCGAATAATCTTTATAATAAACCGGCGGTCTCGCCAAACTTCGAATGATTTGTAAAGGGGTAAAACTCCTTTATAACAGGCATCGATTTATCGGAGATTTTTGTATCCTCAGTTTACGATGCTATCTATTTCCTGCTATGTCTGAATTCTAGTTCTCGATATCGAATGTTCTTTTACCTCGAAATTCAGCATCTATCTTATTCTTGAAGTCACGATTGACCCGGTTAAGGTTGCCCGTGAAATAAATAAGCTTATCAATCTCCCGATTCTGTTAATTGAATAATCTTATCTTCTGTTTCGAACTTATTATCGAATCAGAAATTCTCTTTGATTTGATTTCCATCAAATTTGAATCTCCATCGTTGCTTTAAAAAAAACCATTCTAGTATCGTCGAGCGAGGAAGTGTATTTTGTGAATTAATATTAAAATGTTTTATATATTGTGGTATTTGAGTTGTTGATGTTGATTTGGGTTTTCAATCGATTCGTCTGATCAAAGCTATCGATAGGATTTCCAAAACACTTTAACAGAGCAAACTGACACAATATTGTTTTCAAATTTAGTAAATAAAACAATTTTTGAATGATTATATTATATATAAGTATAAATTTTTCTGAAATTAAAATTTTAATGAAACTGTTGTCCGAAATGTTAACAAATTAATTTTCATTTATTGTTTTATAAATCATTGACTATTTCATAATAAATAAATGCATTTATAACTTGGTTATAATTTGATTTGGAATTTGAAATGTATTAAAATTAGAATTTGAGAATTTAATTTCCGGTGATTTCAAACTTTGATTTGAAAATTTTAAAGTGTATAGTTTTAAATATTTTCAAATTGAAATCATTTCAAAGAGTTAAAATGTTTAAATCAGTGCCCTTCTCTTTGTCGTTGGAAAATAATTTCGGTGATGACAGCCGCATCATCGACATTTATATTCGAGTTTCAAAGTGGAAAGACTATCATGTAGCTTTGCTACGGTTTGTTGTGAAAAATAAATTGATTTGAATTTCTTAACATGACTTGATTTATAATATATATTGAAGATTTTAAATTTGATTTGATATATTATGTATATATATATATATATATATATTATCTATAAAATGGTTTGAAGTTAATCGAAAATTTATTCTTAAAATTTTGATTTAAGGATGATTTTCAATGAAGCCAAAAGTTTTGACTAAAACACTTATCTTGAAATAACTGAATGGTAAAACTTTATTTGGAAAATACTCAATTGCATTATGTATAACTTACCTTAATTTTCAAAAGTTAATTATGTAATTGAATATTATACAATATAAATGTTATCAAGGGAATTTTTAAATAAATTTGATTAGTTATAATAAAATGTAAATATACTTAATATATATGTGATATATTAAGTAGAATAAATTTAATAATAATTTGGAATAAAGAAGAATTAAATTTGTCGAATAGAATATGATTATAATAAATGACTATTCAAATTTATGATCTTTGAAATTGTTAATTTAAGATAACTGGATAATATACAATACAAAATGTCTTTATAAATAAAATTTGAGTGTTTGTAATAAATGTATACACTTAAAGTTTAATTATAAAATGATTAATAGAGATAAGAAGAATACTAGGTTAGTTGAATAATAAAAGGATTAATAAAATAAATTGTTGTTTGAAATAAATTTTGAAACAAACCATGATAAATTGAAAATAAACCAACTTAATGAAATTCCTTAAGTTTAAAAAAGCCAATTATTGAATATAAATTAGTTTAAATTGAAATTTATATGTTTAAAATTAATTGTTTTATTTGTTTTTCAAATCTATTATCTTTTTAGTTGTTTCTATTCTCCTACATCCTTCCTTTTCGAGGACAAAAAGTTTTGAGTGAAGGGGAGTGTAACGACCCGTAAATTTTAACGGTTTTGGTAATGTTATTAACTGAAATTTTGTGGAATTTTAAACGATAAAATTTTGAAATATAAATTTGATATTTGGAATGCGTCTAGTTAAACATAGCAATTGGTAAATTTTCATTCGAAAATATGAAAGTTTATTCGTGCGTAAATTTACTTCAATTTAATCAGTTAAAAAGCGATGAAAATAAAATGTTTTCGGAACCTAAATATTTTTACTAGAAAAATTCTGAACCATCTTCTGAGCAAAAGCTATTTTTTGTTTTTCCAAATTCGGACATCTTTAGCCCCGTCGATCTTATTTTTCTGTGTTTTTCATGCATTTTGCGTAGTAGAAAATTCGAAATTTTTATAATTCAATCGAACCACTAATATCTGTATCCGTTTTGATCGTCTCGTCGTGCTGATCTCTACGGTATATTTGTTTGTGTATTTTGGAGTCCGGAAGATGGCAAATTCTACGGAACGATTCCCGTATCGGTTTCGTATACTTGGCTTTTGGGTGACCATTCATTTCTCCCCCGTGACAGCCAATAGCCTCGGGGCTATTAAGGATTTATGAATTCACGCATTTGCTATTCCCAGAGTTCCATGCATATGCTATTTGTCCTTTCATATTTGTTAACGTTTACTTCAAATTAAGTCTCTTCTTCTTTTTGGTTGGTTCTCTTCTAAAGGGAAATATAAATAAAAATAAACTATCTGCTAGTGATCAATGGCCGTTCCTACAAATCTCTTTGTTTCCCTAACTCACACCACCAAGACAAGCTAGCCTAGACCGAGCTCTTCCACCAAACACAACTCACTCCCCTCCACCTTCCTCCACCAAACAACCTCTCCACTCGAGTACCGAAACGCATCAGCCCATACAAACTCCACCAACCCACCGGACCATTGACTGCCTACTCCACACCCTCCATATCATCGGCCGACCACTTCACCAACCCTACCGCCGATGTTTGCAACACCCCGACACCACGACAACCGCCTCAAATCCCACTCTTCCTTGCTCAAATACCGACCCTGGCCACCCTCTCGAAGCTGCTGCACCAAGCCTTCCTATGATGCCCCACCTCTATACCCACACTAGCCAAGGACGCTATGGGGTAATGCCGTCAACTAGCACGGAGAATAAGGCTGTTGAGGAGCGACTTTCTGCGTAATTGCTTTGTGCGAGCACCAATATGTCAGATAATACAACATGCATTTGGTTTCAGGATTTCCTCCAACATACCGATACAAACTCAAAGCTACTACTCGGTGGCTATATATATTCTTCGGAAACAAATATAGAAATAAGCATAACACAAATCAGCCACAGACATCCATATCACAAAGGCGGAAATAGATATAAAAATATAACACATGAAGGTGTACATCAGAGTAGTGGTCAAACACGATCCACAATGTCACAAAAGAATAGCTACAAGTGCTAGACAAAAGAATATGGATACATCAATGAGTCTATATCTCAAATGTATACAGCAAAAACTACTAATCTAAGTAGTTAGCCGAAAGACTGGATGATAATCCCGGATGTGAAGTCAAGCAGAAGCACTTGTAACATCTCGGTCTAAACCGAGTATTATTTAATAAGAAAATAATAAATGGATCAGTCTAGCTATAAATATCAGATAAAATGATATAGAGTAAGAGATATGACATAAACATATGATAATCATAATGTCATACTATGGTAAGTATGTAATTGAAAATCAACAAGAGATTAATCAATATCACAAGAATCTTCTCAAAGATAAAAAGGAATGTCATACTCTATATTTTTATTCACAAAAAGTTAATCATACACAAACTCACCAATGCATAAATATTGATAAAACATATCAATGTAAATCACGAAAATTGGTGACACACAAAATTCTAGAAATCATCAACGGAAATCCAGAAATCACAAAAAAGTGGGGGAGGCCTATCACAAAACGGGAGCATGAAAACTCACCAACACGTGTATCACAAAATGGAACGTTATTCCATGGTTGCTAACCATTAATTTTGGGCCGAAGTTCCATAAAATGGCCCAAAGACCATGGGTCGCTACCCCACCAAATTGAGCCGAAGCTCCACAGAAACGGGGTTTAGTCTCCCTCGTAGACAAAGAGACATCGCACATTTGCTAGTCTAAATTGCAAAAATGATCATCAACGATCATCAAGAAGTGTCAATTACAGTAAGCTAATAAATATATAAGCTTAGCTTCATGTCCCATAACCACTAGCTTAACTTAAATATTTACAAACAAATTGTAGATCTCCACTCGAAAATTGTCACAAGAGATTCAATCGAACAAGTCCAAGAGTTAACCGATGAAGTAAATGCAAGTGTTTCATACCATTTGTTTTACTAAGCCATTTAATTAGATTTCTTGTACGAGTGAGATGAAGTGACAAATCACAAAAATGAGTGTAGAAACAATAAATCACAAAAATTCACATTCGAAGACGTGAATAAAATCCAAAGAATTCGATTCCAAATTCATCAAAGTGGAAATACCCTTGCGACCTAACAGCCACGACTTACGACTTAACATAAGTCAACACAAGAAATCAGCGGCTCAATGTATGTGACTACACGGCGTACGACCTAAGAGATCAGCGACACAAGAAATAGCATGCGGCTTATAGCAGGGGCGACTTAAATGGTGGCGCGACCTAACTGCATGCGACCTAATGAAAGGCGCGGCCCATTGCTTGGGCGACTTAACAGTGCAAGCAGGCCGAGCGTCCAAAGGAGGTTAGCGACAGATGGGCAGGCCGACTCATTGCAAGGCGAGCGACCTAGGGGTGGCGACCTAAGGTAGGCCGACCTAAATGTAAGGTAAGCGGTCTATGGAGTTGCGACCTATGGCATGGCGCGACCTAAGGATGTAAGGATAGGCCGAGCGACTTAAGGTAGAGCACGACCGAAGGGGGTAGGCTGAGCGACTTAAGGTAGAGCGCGACCTAAGGGGGCAAGCGACCTGGGGGTGGAACGGCCTAATGGCCGAAGGGGTAAAGAAGGCCGAGCAGCATAGGTGGAACGACCTAACTTGTCGCGACCTATAGCGTGCGACCTAGGGAACGAAAGACCTAAGATGCAAATGACCTAACAGTAGGCCGAGAATCATCCATGTGCAGGCTGAGCGACCTAGGGGTTTGAAGTGCAAAAACTCTCTCAATTTGCAACCGATCGAGCACGAACGCTAGAGGATTACGCCCATCGGCTACCCAGTCGTATTGGCTCCTCGATGCATCACCAAAAATGTGTTCAAACATCAAAGATTGGATTTTTTAAAGATTTGAACCCAAAACACTAAAAATTGGGATTTTCACCAATTCAATCCAAACCAAAAGCAAATGCACATGAATAAGTGTTAGGAATTCATACCTAACAATCAAAGATAGTTATAGACAAAGATGTGAGATAAAAATCTCACCTTTACACAAGATCAATGAAGAAGAAGTTTGAAAGCAAAGGAAGAATCAATGGCTTCTCTTTGAATTTGGAGTTAGATGTTGGATTTGCAAATGAACTAGGGCTTGGAGTTTTAATTTCTCATTCCTTCCTCCATTTTTGATGAAGCTTGAGTGTTAGGAAATGAAAGTGAAGTTATGAAGGGAAGGGGGTTGAGCTAGAGTAATAGCTTAGGCTAATGGGCTAAACCAAACCCAAAGCCCAAAGTGAACAAAATTCCACTAACTCCAAACATATCAAAGTTTATACTCAAAAAGATCGCAAATGGTGTTTCGGACCCAATGGAAGTGGTCCCGAGTCCTAATTCGACCGTATGCAAAAAGTAACGTTTTGGACTAAAATCCGACTGCGATAAAATATTAAAAATAAAATATTTAAATATTCAATCGTAAAGTATGCGGGTTGTACAGACTCCCCTTCTTAAAGAAATTGCATCCTCGCAATATTTAAGAAGAAAATATAAGGTAACAACCATGAAAGCATATCAACACAAAAGAAATTTGAAATAAGAAATTCACCTCAAAGAGCACGAGAAAGTAAGTCCGGATGAGTTCGCTCGATGAATTCTCTAGATTCCCAAGAGCAATCCTTAGGATTTGAGGTCCATTAAACTTTAACAAGCGGAATATCTTTATTTCGAAGGCATTTGACCTCCGAAGCAATAATACGAATAGGATGTTGCTCATAAGTTAAATTAGGTGGATCTTCAATTTCTTCCACAACACCGGGCTCAAGAACAGAATCGAAATCTCGAAGGCATTTCCGTAATTGAGAAACGTGAAACCGTCATAAATAGCAGACTGAGCTGGTAATAAAAGGCGATAAGCCATGGAACCAATACGTTCGGTGATGGGAAATGGACTAATATATCGAAGTGCTAACTTTCCCGATCGACTGAAATGTACAACACCCTTCATAGGTGAAACACGAATAAACACAAGATCTCCCACAGAAAATTCTAATTTCCTTCTCCGGTTATCGGCATAGGATTTTTGTCTACTCTGGGCTTCTTTCATTCTATGATGAATAAGGTCAATCTTTTCTGTGGAATCATGGATAAAATCTGGACCTTAAACCAGCTTCTCACCGGCCTCAAGCCAACAAGAAGGATATCGGCATACCCTTCCATAGAGTGCCTCAAGAGGAGCCATACCAATATTCTACTAGATTGGAAGCTATTATTACATGAAAACTCAACAAGAGAAATATGATCTTCCCAACTTCCACCAAAATTAAGAACACATGCACGAAGAAGATCATCAAGAGTTTGATTCACACGCTCAGTTTGTCCGTCGGACTGGGGATGATGAGCGGTGCTAAAATTAAGATTCATTCCTAAAGCTTTTTGAAGACTCTTCCAAAATCCACTAGTAAACAATGGATCACGATCACTAACAATAGAAGTAGAGACTCCATGTAATTTAACAATTTCTTTGATAAAAAGTTTGGCCAAAAGAAGAATGGTTCGATTGGACCGAACGGGAATAAAATGGGCGGATTTAGTAAGCCTATCGACTATCACCCATAAGCTATCATGACCCGAACGAGAACGGGGAAGGCCGTCTATGAAATCCATGGAAATTTGGTCCCACTTCCAAATTGGAATTTCTAAAGGTTGCAATAACCCATCGGGCCTTTGATGTTCGACCTTAATGTGTTGGCAAGTCATGCAACACTTAACAAAGTTAGCAATATCAGATTTCATTCCCTCCGAATAATAAATTCGCTTCATGTCCGCGTACATTTTACTACTACTAGGATGAATGGTAAATTTAGAACGATGAGAATCTTCTAAAATGTCTTTACGAAGATTACTAATATTTGGCACGACGAGTCTACCAAATTTTCGAATACGGCCACGAGAATCAATATCAAAGTCTTTCAAACCTTCAATATTAATTTTATCACTAAAATTTTGGCCAAGAAGAACCAATTCGGGATCTAGCTTTTGAGCTTCAAGAATGCGATCTAAAAGAGAAGGATGAGCCTCAAGGCTACATAAAACAAGAGATGTACATAAATCGGAAACACGATCTTGAATCTCACAAGTGGATAGAATTCCGAGAACATTCCATTCGGATATCATCATAGAAACAGCCGCTTGTTGCTTACGACTTAGTGCATCGGCAATACGATTTCCCTTTTCGGGAGTATAAAGAATATCAAGATCATAAGGTGCAAGGAATTCGAGACAACATTGTTGACGCAAATTTAGTTCCTTTTGAGAAAATAGATACTTCAAAGATTTATGATAGTGTAAAGAATAAATTTTTCTCCCAAAAGATAATGACGCCAAATTCGAAGGGCGAAAACAATAGCCGCGAGCTCTAAATCATGAGTGGCATAGCTAGTCTCGGCTGGCTTCAATTGCCTAGAAGCATAAGCAATAACACGTTCTCTTTGCATAAGAACGACACCCAAACCAATGTGACTAGCATCAGTATAAACAATAAAATCTTGATTCCCCTCGGGAATAACAAGAATAGGAGCATCGGAAAGGAGTTCTTTTAAATGTCTGGAAAGAAGCTTCACAATTGTTCGACCAAAAGTATTTAACTCCCTTCTTTGTCAAACTAGTAAGGGGCATGACAATTTTAGAAAAGTATTTAATAAAACGACAGTAATAACCCGCCAATCCGAGAAAACTATGAATTTCCGTCACACTCTCGGTCTCTTCCTATTTTGAATCGCTTCAATCTTTGAAGGATCCACGGAAATTTCGGATTCGGAAATAATGTGACCGAGAAACTTCACACGAGATGGCCAAAAGTGGCATTTAGAAAATTTTGCTTTCAATTGATTGCTCCTAAGAGTTTCCAACACAATCTGAAGATGTTTTTCATGCTCCTCCTCGGTTTTAGAATACACAAGAATATCATCAAAAAAGATGAGAACAAACCGATCAAGGAAGTCTTTGAAAACTCTATTCATAAGGTCAACGAAATAAGCCGGAGCATTCGTTAAACCAAATGACATAACAAGCCATTCATAAGATCCATAACGAGTATGAAATGATGTCAAAGGAATGCTATCGTCTGCAATACGAAGCTGATGAAAACCGGTAGCTAAGTCTAATTGTGAAAAGACTCTAGCACCACTAAGTTGGTCAAATAAATCATCAATCCGAGGTAAAGGATATTTGTTTTTAATAGTAAGATCATTAAGCTTGCGGTAGTCAACGCAAAGCCTAAGTGTACCATCGGATTTCTTCACAAAAATAGCTGAAGCTCCCCAAGGCGAGGAACTAGAGCGAATAAATTGCTTCGTCTCCAATTCGGATAATTGTTTGCGCATCTCCTCATTTTCTTTATTGGACATACGATAAGGAGGACGAACGATAGGTTGAGCTCCAGGGATGAGATTAATTCTGAACTCAATTGCTCGCTTAGGTGGTAATCCTAAAACGGGCTCAAATATGTCGGAAAATTCACGAACAACGTGAATAAGAGAAATGATATCTTCCTCATCATCATTATCGTCATCATGAGGATTTAAAGAATATAAAGATGCAACCAAGCTGGAATCTGAATCTTTAAGGTCAATAGAAATTTTCTTAATAGATTGAGGATGTCGAAGATGAATATTCCGCTCAGGACATAGGATTTGGGCTTCATAACGGTTAAGCCAATCCATTACCAAAATCATTCCAAAGCCTAAGTAGCGCATAACATGCAAATCGGCTCGAAAAGATAATTCACACAAAATAATCTCGACATCTTTACATAATAAACGGATTGTTGCGGATCCACCAACCGGATTCGCAATTCTCAAAGAAGTCATTAAACACAAAACATCCAAAGAAAAAGTATCAACAAGTTCTTTTGAAATAAAAGAGTGGGACGCACACGTATCAAAAAGAACTCATATAGGATGCCCACGAAATAAAATAATGCCATCAAGGATAGAATGAGAAATAACTTGACCACGGGATGTGTTGCCAGGGGCTTGAGTAACATTAAGGTTTCCCTCCTTCTTGCCTTGAAGTTTAGGACAAGAAGATAAATAATGATCCGGGCTTTTCCAATAGCGACAAGCACGAGGCTTTAAACACTTGTTCGCATAATGGTCCTTAGAACCACAATTGTAGCATTGCCCACCACTTGAGGTAGAAGTCTTTGCCACCGAAGTTGCTTGCTTCCCTTTCTTGTTGGGATAAGGACCTTTGAAATTATTAGGCCTTTTCTTGTTGTTGAAGTTCGGTTTAGCACCCATAACTTCAACGTCACTTTCTTTATCTACCTCTTCAAGTCGAAGAGCGATATCAACGAGTTGATCAAAAGAAACTTCTAACTTTAGAAGTAATGGCTTCTTGAGATTTTTATTCAAGCCATAGACAAATCTTTGGTTTTTCTTCAGTGGGTTGTTTATGTACTCAACCCCATATTTAGAAAGTGACTCGAATGATGCGACATAGTCTGTCATGGAAGATTCACCTTGAACAAGGACTATGAAACGACGAGCCAAAGTCACCTTCTCAGCTTCTGGCACAAATTTTAATTCGAAGTGTTTCCGGAATTTCTCCCAAGTAAGATCCACTTCATTTATTTCAGAAATCAAAAGCTCATACAAATCTAATGCTCTTTCTTGGAGCATACTAGAGGCCACCTAAACACGGTGAAGATTAATAAAATTCGTGCGAGAAAGATTCGATCGCACGTTCTCATCCAAGCCTATACTTCAATAATAGTTTCAAAACCTTTGAATGGCTTCCCACCCAAATTGGTATAATCGCTGCACAAACGTGCAAATCCAGACCTATGGTGAGTAGACTCAGGATTAGATTCGGCTGCTTGAGCATTCCTTACTAGATCAAGAAGCTGTTGTGCAGACATAAATACTCCATCTTGGGGAGTAGCATGAGATTGACCGGCGTTGGGACGGCCAGGTCTAACCATTTCTCTTCCTTTTTGAAAGAAAGAAAGAAGAAGGATAAGGTTATTCACCAAATGAATATCAAGCAATCTTGATAGATAAACAAGGAATCATAAAGAAAATAGGATGAATCGGTACAAAGACTCGAATTAAATCCTAAAGCATGACTCCCAAGATGGACTTAGGACGATGATCCTTGTTAAATTGTTCTACATTGTTCCGAAGGTTGGCTCTGATACCAAGCTGTGACGCCCCACCTCTATACCCACACTAGCCAAGGACACTACGGGGTAATGCCATTAACTAGCACGGAGGATAAGGCTGTTGAGGAGAAACCATCCGCTTAATTGATTTGGACGAGCACCAATATGTCAGATAGTACAACATGCATTTGGTTTCAGGAGGAAATCCGACATACCGATACAAACTCAAAGCTACTACCCGGTGGCTATATATATTCTTCGGAAACAAATATAGAAATAAGTATAACACAAATCAGCCACAGACATCCATATCACAAAGGCGGAAATCGATATGAATATATAACACATGAAGGTGTACATCAGAGTAGTGGTCAAACAAGATCCACAATGTCACAAAAGAATAGCAACAAGTGCTAGACAAAATAATATAGATACATCAATGAGCCTATATCTCAAATGTATACAACAAAAACTACTAATCCAAGTAGTTAGCCAAATGGCAGGGTGATAATCCCAGATGTAAAGTCAACCAGAAGCACCTGTAACATCTCGGTCTAACCCGAGTATTATTTAATAAGAAAATAATAAATGGATCAGTCTAGCTATAAATATCAGATAAAATGATATAGAATAAGAGATATGACATAAACATATGATAACCATAATGCCATACTATGGTAAGTATGTAATTGAAAATCAACAAGAGATTAATCAATATCACAAGAATCTTCTCAAAGATAAAAAGGAATGTCATACTCTATATTTTTATTCACAAAAAGTTAATGACACACAAACTCACCAATGCACAAATATTGATAAGACATATCAATGTAAATCATGACAATTGGTGAAACACAAAATTCTAGAAATCATCAATGGAAATCCAGAAATCACAAAAAAAGAGGGGGGGGATGCCTATCACAAAACGGGAGCATGAAAACTCACCAACACGTGTATCACAAAATGGAACGCTATTCTATGGTTGCTAACCATTAATTTTGAGCCGAAGCTCCACAAAACGGCCCGAAAACCATGGGTCTCTACCCCACCAAATTGAGCTGAAGCTCCACAGAAACGGGGGTTAGTTTCCCTCGTAGACAAAGAGACATCGCACATTTGCTAGTCTAAATCACAAAAATGATCATCAACGATCATCAAGAAGTGTCAATTACAGTAAGCTAATAAATATATAAGCTTAGCTTCATGTTCCATAACCACTAGCTTAACTAAAATATTTACGAACAAATTGTAGATCTCCACTCGAAAATTGTCACAAGAGATTCAATCGAACAAGTCCAAGAGTTAACCGGCGAAGTAAATGCAAGCGTTTCATAACATTTATTTTACTAAGCCGCTTAATTAGATTTCTCGTACGAGTGAGATGAAGTGACAAACGACTTA
The DNA here is from genome assembly GCA_030765085.1 of Allium cepa. Lineage (NCBI taxonomy): Eukaryota > Viridiplantae > Streptophyta > Magnoliopsida > Asparagales > Amaryllidaceae > Allium > Allium cepa. The sequence continues at coordinate 742,721,090 of CM060931.1, read as the reverse complement.
ACACAATACAGCACAAGAAATCAGCGGCTCAACTCATACGACCCTACGACATACGACACAAGGGATCGGCGACTTAAGGAGTAGCACGAGGCTTAACATGGCGCGACCTAAGGTGCAAGCGACCTAAGGAGCTAACGGCTTAAGGAGTAGCATGCGGCTTAAAGCAAGCGCGACTTAACACATGGCGCGACCTAACTGCAAGCGACCTAAGGAATGGCACGACCCATCAGTTACGAGACATAGTAGGTGCGACTTAACAGGCCGAGCGACCTAAGGTACTGGGCAAGCCGAGCGACTTAAGGAGGTGAGGACGAGCGACCTAAGTGGTTGCGGCTTAGCAGGCCGAGTCATTAGCGAGGCGAGCGACCTAAGGAGTGCAAGCAGGCCGAACGAGTTAAGGAGGTGAGGATGAGCGACCTAAGTGGTTGCGAGATATAGTAGGTGCGACTTAACATGGCCGAGCGACTTAACTGGTAGAAGAGAAAACCGAGCGACCTAACATGGCCGACCTATATGCATGGCGTGACTTAAAGCATGGGGCGACCTAAGAGGTTGCGACCTAAGTTGGTTGCGACTTAAAGCAAGCCGAGCGTCTTAAGGAGGTGAGACCTAACAGGCCGCGACCTAAGCATGGCGTGACAACCTAAGCATGGCGCGAGCTATGTTGGCCGAGAGACATATATGTGCAGGCCGAACGACCTAAGGAACTGAAATGCAAAAACTCTCTCAATTTGCAACCGGTCGATCACGGACGCTAGGGGATTACGCCCATCGTCTACCCGGTCCTATTGGCTCCTCGATGCATCACCAAAAACATGTTCAAACATCAAAGTTAAGATTATTAAGAATTTGAACCCAAAACACTAAAAATTGGGATTTTCACCAATTCAATCCAAACCAAAAGCAAATACACATGAATAAGTGTTAGGAATTCATACCCAACAATCAAAGATAGTTATAGAAAAAGATGTGAGATAAAAATCTCACCTTTTCACAAAATAAATGAAGGAGAAGCTTAAAAGCAAAGGAAGAATCAACCACACTTCAATCTCAATACAAGAAGCTTGAATCAATGGCTTCTCTTTGGACTTGGAGTTAGATGTTGGACTTCCAAATGAACTAGGGCTTGGAGTTTTAATTTCCCATTCCTCTCTTCATTTTTGATGAAGCTTAAGTGTTAGGAAATGAAAGTGAAGTAATGAAGGGAAGAGGGGGTTGAGCTAGAGTTAATAGTTTAAGCTAATGGGCTAAACCAAACCCAAAGCCCAAAGTGAAAAAGTGGCAAAATTCCACTAACTCCAAACATATCAAAGTTTATACTCAAAAAGATCGCAAACAGTGTTTTGGACTCAATGGAGGTGGCTCCGAGTCCTAATTCGACCTATGAAAAAAGTAACTTTTCGGACTAAAATCCAACCAACGATAAAATATTTAAATAAAATATTTAAATATTCAATCGTAAAATATGCGGGTCGTTATAGACTCGCCTCCTTAAAGAGATTGCGTCCTTGCAATATTTAAGAAGAAATATAAGGTAACAACCATGAAAGCATATCAACATAAAAGAAATTTGAAATAAGAAATTCACCTCAAAGAGCACTGGAAAGTAAGCCCGGATGTGTTCGCTCAATGAACTCTCTAGATTCCCAAGAGCAATCTTTAGGATTTGAGGACCATTGAACTTTAACAAGCAGGACTTCTTTATTTCGAAGGCGCTTGACCTCCGAAGCAATAATACGAATATGATGTTGCTCATAAGTTAAATTTGGTGAAACTTTAATTTCAACCGAAACACCGGGCTCAAGAATAGAATCGGAATCTCGAAGGCATTTCCGTAACTGAGAAACGTGAAACACGTCATGAATAGCAGAAAACTGAGCCGGTAATAAAAGGCGATAAGCCACGGAACCAATACGTTCGGTGATAGGAAATGGCCCAATATATCGAGGCATTAACTTTCCCGATCGACTGAAACGTACAACACCCTTCATAGGTGAAACACGAGTATACACAAGATCACCCACAAAAAATTCTAATTTCCTTCTCCGATTATCGGCATAGGATTTTTGTCTACTCTAGGCTTCTTTCATCCTATGGCGAATAAGGTCAATCTTCTCTGTCGAATTATGAATAAAATCTGGACCTAAAACCAGCTTCTCACCGGCCTCAAGCCAACAAGAAGGAGATCGACATGGTCTTCCATAAAGTGCCTCGAAAGGTGCTATACCAATACTAGATTGGAAGCTATTATTATAGGAAAACACAACAAGAGAAATATGATCTTCCCAACTTCCACCAAAATCAAGAACACATGAACGAAGAAGATCTTCAAGAGTTTGATTCACACGCTCGGTTTGTCCATCGGACTGAGGATGATAAGCGGTGCTAAAATTAAGCTTCGTTCCCAAAGCTTTTTGAAGACTCTTCCAAAATCCACTAGTAAACAATGGATCACGATCACTAACAATAGAAGAAGGAACTCCATGCAATTTTACAATTTCTTTAATAAAGAGTTTGGCCAAGAGAGGAACGGTTCGATTGGACCGAACGGGAATAAAATGGGCAGATTTAGTAAGTCTATCGACTATCACCCATATGCTATCATGACCCGAACGAGAACGGGGAAGGCCGTCTATAAAATCCATGGAAATTTGGTCCCACTTCCAAATTGGAATTTCTAAAGGTTGCAATAACCCACCGAGCCTTTGGTGCTCGGCCTTAATGAGTTGGCAAGTCATGCAACACTTCACAAAGTTAGCAATATCAGATTTCATTCCCACCCAATAATAAAGTCGCTTCATATCCGCGTATATTTTACCAATACCGGGATGAATGGTAAATTCAGAATGATGAGAATCTTCTAAAATGTCTTTACGAAGATTACTAATATTTGGCATGATAAGTCTACCAAATTTTTGAATACCGCCACGAGAATCAATATCAAAGTCTTTCAAACCTTCAATATCAATTTTATCCCTAGAATTTTGGCCAAGAAGAGCCAATTCGGGATCTAGCTTTTGAGCTTCAAGAATGCGGTCTAAAAGAGAAGGATGAGCCTAAAGGCTACGTAAAGCAAGAGATGAACATAAATCGGAAACACGATCTCAAATCTCACAAGTGGATAAAATTTCGAGATCATCCCATTCGGATATCATTATAGAAACAACCGCTTGTTGCTTGCGACTAAGTTCATCGGCAACACGATTTCCCTTTCCAGGAGTATAAAGAATATCAAGATCATAAGATGCAAGGAATTCGAGCCAACGTTGTTGATGCAAATTAAGTTCCTTTTGAGAAAATAGATACTTCAAAGGTTTATGATCGGTGTAAAGGATAAATTTTTCTCCCAAAAGATAATGACGCCAGATACGAAGGTCGAAAATAATAGCCGCGAGCTCTAAATCATGAGTGGCATACCTAGTCTCGGCTGGCTTCAATTGCCTAGAAGCATAAGCAATAACTCGTTCTCTTTGCATAAGAACGGCATCCAAACCAACACGACTAGCATCGGTATAAACAATAAAATCTTGGTTTCCTTCGGGAATCACAATAATAGGAGCATCAGAAAGGAGTTCTTTTTAATTTCTGGAAAGAACCTTCACATTTGTTCGACCAAAAGTATTTAACTCCCTTTTTTGTCAAACTAGTAAGAGGCACGGAAATTTTGGAAAAGTCCTTTATGAAACGGTGGTAATAACCTGCCAATCCAAGGAAGCTACGGCTTTTCGTCACACTCTCCGGTCTCTTCCAATTTTGAATCGCTTCAATCTTTGAAGGATCCACGGAAATTCCGGATTCGGAAATAATATGACCGAGAAACTTCACACGAGATTGCCAAAAGTGGCATTTAGAAAATTTTTCTTTTAATTGATTACTCCTAAGAGTTTCCAACACAATTCAAAGATGCTTTTCATGCTTCTCCTTGGTTTTTGGATACACAAGAATATCATCAATGAAGATGAGAACAAACCGATCGAGGAAGTCTTTGAAGACTCTATTCGTAAGGTCACTGAAATAAGCCGGAGCATTCGTTAAACCAAATGGCATACAAGCCATTCGTAAGATCCATAACGAGTACGGAACGATGTCAAAGGAATGTTATCCTCTGCAATACGAAGCTGATGAAAACCGGTAGCTAAGTCTAATTGTGAAAAGACTCTAGCACCACTAAGTTGATCGAATAGATCATAAATCCGAGGTAAAGGATATTTATTCTTAATGGTAAGATCATTAAGCTTGCGGTGGTCAACGCAAAGCCTAAGTGTACCATCGGATTTTTTTACAAAAATAGCCGAAGCTCCCCAGGGCGAGGAACTAGAGCGAATAAATTTATTCATCTCTAATTCAGATAATTGTTTGCGCATCTCCTCATTTTCCTTATTGGACATGCGATAAGGAGGACGAGTGATTGGTTAAGCTCCGGGGATGAGATTAATTTTGAACCCAATTGCTCACTTTGGCGGTAATCCTAAAACGGGCTCAAATATGTCGGAAAATTCACGAACGACGTGAATAAGAGAAATAATATCTTCCTCATCATCATTATCATCATCATGAGGATTTAAAGAATATAAAGATGCAACCAAGCTGGAATCCGAATCTTTAAGGTTAATAGAAATCTGCTTAACAGATTGAGGATGTCGAAGATGAATAGTCTGCTCAGGACATAGGATTTGAGCTTCATAGCGGTTAAGACAATCCATTCTCAAAATCATTCCAAAGCCTAAGTAGCACATAACATGCAAATCGGCTCGGAAAGAAAAATCACACAAAATAATCTCGACATCTTTACAAAGCAAACTAATTGTTGCGGATCCACCAACCGGATTCGCAATTCTCAAAGTAGTCATTAAAGCGACAACACTCAAAGAAAAAGTATCAACAAGTTCTTTTGATATAAAAGAATGGGACACACCTGTATCAAAAAGAACTCGAATAGGGTGATTACGAAATAAAATAATGCCACCAAGGATAGAATGAGAAATACCTTGACCACGAGATGTGTTGCCAGGGGCTTGAGCAACATTAAGCTTTCCCTCCTTCTTGCCTTGAAGTTTGGGACAAGAAGATAAATAATGATCCGGGCTTTTACAATAGCGACACGCACGAGGCTTTGAACACTTGTTCGGATAATGGTCCTTAGAACCACAATTGTAGCATTGCCCACTACTAGAGGTAGAAGTCTTTGCCACTGAAGTTGTTTGCTTCCCTTTCTTATTGGGATAAGGATCCTTGAACTTATTAGGCCTTTTCTTGTTGTTGAAGTTTGGTTTGGCACCCATAACTTAAACATCACTCTCCCTATCTGCCTCATCAAGACGAAGAGCGATATCAATGAGTTGACTAAAAGAAACTTCTAAATTTAGAAGTAGTGGCTTCTTGAGATTTTTGTTCAAGCCATAGACAAATCTTTGGTTCTTCTTCAATAGGGAGTTTATATATTCGACCCCGTATTTCGAAAGTGACTCGAAGGATTGGACATAGTCTGCCACCGAGGATTTATCTTGAACAAGGTCTATAAAACGACGAGCCAATGTAACCTTCTCAGCTTCTGGCACAAATTTTAATTCGAAGCATTCCTGTAATTTCTCCCAAGTAAGATCCGCTTCAACTATTTCAGAAATAAGAAGCTCATACCAATCTAATGCTCTTTCTTGGAGCATACTACATGCCACCTGAACACGGTGAAGATCAATAAGATTCATGTGAGAAAAGATTCGATCGCACGTTCTCAGCCAAGCCTGGACTTCAATAATAGTTTAAGAACCTTTGAATGGCTTCCGACCCAAATTGGTATAATCGTTGCACAAAAGTGCAAATACAGACTTAGGGTGAGTAAACTCTGGATTTGAACCGGCTTCCTGAGCATTCTTTACTAAATCAAGAAGCTGCTGGGCACACATAAATACTCCATCTTGGGGAGTATCACTAGATTGACCGGCGCTGGGACGGCCAGGTCTAACCATTTCTCTTCTTTAAGAAAAAAAGAAAGAAGAAGAAAAAGGTTATTCACAAAATGAATATCAAGCAATCTTGATAGATAAAACAAGGAATCATAAAGAAAATAGGATGAATCGGTACGAAGACTCGAATTAAATCCTACAGCATGACTCCTAAGAAGGACTTAGGACGACGATCCTTGCTAGATTATTCTACATTGTTCCGATGTTTCGCTCCGATACCAAGCTGTGACGCCCCACCTCTACACCCACGCTAGCCAAGGACACTACGGGGTAATGCCGTCAATTAGCGTGGAGAATAAGGCTGTTGAGGAGCGACCATCCGTGTAATTGCTTTGTGCGAGCACCAATATGTCAGATAGAACAACATGCATTTGGTTTCAGAAGGAAATTCGACATACCAATACAAACTCAAAGCTACTACACAGTGGCTATATATATTCTTCGGAAACAAATATAGAAATAAACATAAGACAAATCAGTCACAGATAATTCATATCACAAAGGCGGAAATATATATGAACATAACACTTAAAAGTGTGTATCAGAGTAGTGGTTAAACAAGATCCGCAATATCATAAAAGAATAGCTACAAGTGCTAGACAAAAGAATACGAATACATCAATGAGTCTATATCTCAAATGTATACAACAAAAACTACTAATCTATGTAATTAGCCAAAAGTCAGGGTGATAATCCCAGACGTGAAGTCAAGCAGAAGCACCTATAACATCTCGGTCTGACCCGAGTATTATTTAATAAGAAAATAATAAACGAATCAGTCTAACTATAAATATTAGATGAAATGATATAGAATAAGAGATATGACAAAAACATATGATAACCATAAAACCATACCGTGATAAGTATGTAATTGAAAATCAACAAGAGATTAACCAATATCACAAGAATTTTCTCAAAGATAAAAAAGAATGTCATACTCTTTATTTTTATTCATTAAAACCATAAGCATTGATCATTATATCAGTGCCAATCACAAAAGTTAATGACACACAAATTCATCAATGCACAAATATTGATAAAACTTATCAATGTAAATCACGAAAATTAGTGAAACACAAATTCTAGAAATCATCAATGGAAATCCAGAAATCACAAAAAGGGGGAGACCTATCACAAAACGGGAGCATGAAAACTCGCCAGCACGTGTATCACGAAATGGAACGCTATTCCATGGTTGCTAACCATTAATTTTGAGCCGAAGCTCCACTAAACGGCCCGAAGACCATGGGTCACTGCCCCACTAAATTGAGCCGAAGCTCCACAGAAACGGGGTTTAGTCTCCCTCGTAGACAAAGAAACATCGCACATTTGCTAGTCTAAATCACAAAAATGATCATCAACGATCATCAAGAAGTGTCAATTACAGTAAGCTAGTAAATATATAATTTTAGCTTCGTGTCCCATAACCACTAGCTTAACTTAAATATTTACGAACAAATTATAGATCTCCACTCGAAAATTGTCACAAGAGATTCAATCGAACAAGACCAAGAATTAACCGGTGAAGTAAACGCAAGCGTTTCATACCACTTGTTTTACTAAGCCGTTTAATTTGATTTCTCATACGAGTGAGGTAAAGGTTTATATATACTAGTAGACTGGAAAACGGTTTAAGAAACAAGCATTGTAGTAAAATAGGGTTGAAATCGTTTTGATGAAAGAGTTTTGATATTTACTGCTAGCATTGAAACCTTCATATTTTAAAGTGACAAATCACAAAAATGATTGTAGAAACAAACAATCACAAAAATTCACATTCGAAGACGTGAAATAAATCCATAGAATTCGATTCCAAATCCATCAATGTGGAAATACCCTTGCGACTTATCAGCCACGACTTACGACTTAACACAATACAACACAAGAAATTAGCGGCTCAACTCATACGATCGCACGACATACGACACAAGGGATCGGCGACTTAAGGAGTAGCACGCGGCTTAACATGGTGCAACCTAAGGAGCTAACGGCTTGAGGAGTAGCATGCGGCTTAAAGCAGGCGCCACTTAACATATGGCGCGACCTAACTTCAAGCGACCTAAGGAATGGCGCGACCCATCAGTTACGAGACATAGCAGGTGCGACTTAACCGGCCGAGCGACCTAAGGTACTGGGGCAAGCCTAGAGACTTAAGGTGGTGAGGATGAGCGACCTAAGTGGTTGCGGCTTAACAGGCTGAGTCATTAGCTAGGCGAGCGACCTAAGGAGTGCAAGTAGGTCGAGCTACATAAGGAGGTGAGGATGAGCAACCTAAGTGGTTGCGAGATATAGTAGGTGCGACTTAACATGGCCAAGCGACTTAACTGGTAGAAGAGCAAACCGAGCGACCTAACATGGCTGACCTATATGCATGGCGTGACTTAAAGCATGGGGTGACCAAAGAGGTTGCGACCTAACTTGGCACGACCTAAGTTGGTTGCGACTTAAAGCAAGCCGAGCGTCTTAAGGAGGTGAGACCTAACAGGCCGACTCATTAGCGTGTGCGACCTAAGGCATGTCGCGACTTAAGCATGGCGCGACCTAAGCATGGCGTGAGCTATGTTGGCCGAGAAACATATATGTGCAGGCCGAACGACCTAAGGAACTGAAATACAAAAACTCTCTCAATTTGCAACCGGTCGAGCACGGACGCTAGGGGATTACGTCCATCGGCTACCCGGTCTTATTGGCTCCTCGATGCATCACCGAAAACGTGTTCAAACATCAAAGTTAATATTTTTAAGAATTTGAACCCAAAACACAAAAAATTGGGATTTTCACCAGTTCAATCCAAACCAAAAGCAAATGCACATGAATAAGTGTTAGGAATTCATGCCCAACAATCAAAGATAGTTATAGACAAAGATGTGAGATAAAAATCTCACCTTTTCACAAAATCAATGAAGGAGAAGCTTAAAAGCAAAGGAAGAATCAACCACACTTCCATCTCAACACAAGAAGCTTGAATCAATGGCTTCTCTTTGGATTTGGAGTTAGATGTTGGATTTGCAAATGAACTAGGGCTTGGAGTTTTAATTTCCCATTCCTCTCTCCATTTTAGATGAAGCTTGAGTGTTAGGAAATGCAAGTGAAGTAATGAAGGGAAGAGGGGGTTGAGCTAGAGTTAATAGTTTAGGCTAATGGGCTAAACCAAACCCAAAGCCCAAAGTGAAAAAGTGGCAAAATTCCACTAACTCCAAACATATCAAAGTTTATACTCAAAAAGATCGCAAACGGCGTTTTGGACTCAATGGAAGTGGTCCCGAGTCCTATTCGACCGAATGCAAAATGTAGCTTTTCGTAATGTTAACGCTAAAAATTGAACGCTAACACCCCGGTGGATGTAGAGGTCAAGTGAAAGCACCACTCGTGAACACGGGAATTAGAAACAAGTAAGAAAGTCCAGAGAAAGCAGTAAAAGACAACAATTTTATAGTGGTTCGGCTTTAGATTGACCCTACGTCCACTTTAATCCTCTTTATCACTGAATCAGTTACAACTTTACAACAATCCTCAATTACAATACTGATGAGACAAACAACTAGGACTTCGATGTAGAAGAATTCTTTGAATCCATGTTGATTGTGTTAGATTTCCTCTTGAAGTTAGTTGAGATGCCTTTCGTGTTTGAAGTGTCGAGTGAGTCGAGAATTCAGCAGAGTATCGGTGTTCCAGGAATGAGCCAAAAGATCCCCTGAATGTTGGAGCTAGCGCCGTATTTATAGGAGTGTTCGGCTTTAGGTCGTAGGTCGCGAGCGACCTTGGATAGGTCGTAGGTCGCCAGCGGCCTAGGGGATGTGGTTTACGACTTAATAAGCTCATACTAGGTCATCTGAGCGAGTTAGTAAGTAGTAGCAACCTATGGGAGATCGGTCCTGAAGTAGCTTAAGTCGTCTACGACCTAGCGAAGCTCCTTTTCAACCAGGTATTGGCTGTCAGCGACTTAGAACTTAAAGCATAAATGTTATATCGGCTTGCTTAGGTCGCAAGCGACCTAATGAGAGAGTATACATGTGGCTTTGTTCTGGAGCTCGCTAGGTCGCTTCCTTTTTTGGCTCGCTAGGTCATTGGATACTTAAGTCGCTAGGTCGTACATTCTTCGGATAGTTGAACTCATTAGCTCGCTGAGTGGCTTAACTCATTTAGTACTATAGGTCGCTAGCTCGCTGTTGGTCTTGCATCCATGTTAGGTCGCTTGGGTTGTTATGTCGTGGTCTTCTGTAAGTCGATAAGTCGCGGTACCCCTTAGGTCGCTAAGCCGCTTTAGCAGTTAGGTCGCGGTTAAATCATTGATTCACTAGGTCGCTGGACCATCTGCTCCTTTAGGTCACTGACCCCTTTCAATCTTCTAGGTCGTTGAGTCGTGTCCAAGTTAACTCGTTCATACTCTAGGTCGTTAGGTCACTGCCATATCTAGCTCGTTACATCGCTGATTCGTGAAAAGGAGGATTTAACACTTTCCCCTCGAAGCATATGCCTAGGTTATAGGTCGTATGTTTCGATATAACTCTGTTAGGTCGTAAGCGACTCAAGAAGATTGCTGACTCGCGCACCCATTCACCTTCTTCCTCTGTTTCCTTTATAAACTATAAGTCGCTTCGTTCCTCTTACTTTATCACTTATCCCTTTACCGCCATTGTTGTCATTCAAGCTCAAAAGCTAATCGCAAAATCTCCTCTGTTCATTCCAATTGTTGATTCCAGCAGTGAACAAAGGTAATTCCGATCATTTTCGCCATGCTGTAAGATTATGTCCTGATTCATCTTTCGATTATTGTTGAATCGTTGTCGATTGCTTTAAAAAGTGAATCGGCCTAGGGTTTCATGGAGTTATCTTGGTGAATGTAAAGTTTTTAGAATTGATTAGGGGTTTTTGAGGATGTTTTGGGAGTTTGGAGGAGACAAGGAGATGGTTATCGGGTTAGTAGGTTTTAGGCTTTACTGTGATACTTCGGTGAGGTAAGGGAGATGAATACGTGGCAGCATGCGAGCGGAGGATAAGACTTAGGATTTCTTGATGGAAGAAAGCTAGGCATATTCCTGAAATACTCTCAGAGCGACCTAATGAGTCAGACGACCTAAGGGCCCTGCAACCTGTGATGCATGACCCATTACTCCGGACGAATCATCCTCTCTAACGACCTACCTCTAGGTCGCATCATGACTTGAGCGAGCTAACCTTTGCATCACAACTTTTAAGTCGCGGACGAGCTAACCTTTGCATAACAACTTTTAAGTCGCAGACGAGTTGACACTTGGACACTTGCTGTGGCTTAACTTCCTGCGACTTAAGCTTTTAGGTCGTGAGAGTGTCTGAACGACCTAATACTTAACCAAATTTACATTGCCTTGCCCTGAGGTTCTAGGCCTTGAACTCTTTAACTTGAACAATGCGGCCTAAGAAAGTTTGCCTTGGACATTTGCAAAGCTTTGACAGAACTTGACTGAATTTTCAACTCGAACAGCTAGAATGAACTGCTTGAACTCGTCGTACTTTTTACAGATTATTTTAACTTTAATGCTATTAACCTGTTAAATAAAACATATGCAGAGAATGGGACGAATATACTGCCATTGACAGCCCACATCAAATGACAGATTACTCGATAAAAGATAATCAACTTAAAGAAATTATATGAAATGCTGTGAATCAACAAACTCAAGTGAAGTATTAAAGCAATACTGAATTAATCAACCAAAGCTAATCTGTTTGCTTCAACACTGTACTTGAACTTAAAACAACAAGTCTTGAAGCTTTTTAACTGACAACTATTAATCAGTTTAATTTCAGTTATATTTTCTCGTTATTTTATTAGTTCTGCACAACAGTTTACACATTTAGGAAACGTGCACCTTCATATTTGAATATCCAAATCCTTGTGTAGAATGTCTTCTCAAGAAGAGATAATCGAGCAATCCGAAGGAGTCTTCCCGATAGCCGACCCATTGGTCGATCCTCCGGAGAAAATGCCAACTACCCTGAGTCAGCGGACATTCAATCACTTACGTATTCAATTTGGGGTTACCGAAGCAGATGCTAGATTTCCTTGCCCAAATGATACTACCGAAAGGCCACCTCTTGGTTTTGTCGCCGTCAACCGTCAGATGTGCCTTTGTGGTGCCATTCCTCCTTTCAATGAATTTCTTCATCAACTCCTTTTCCGGCTAACCATCTCTCCCTTTCAACTACATCCCAATGGCTACGCCATCCTAATGGGATTGTGTGTTTTATTCAGGAGGACACTTAACCGTCTTCCGAGCTTCGAAGAAATTTGCTACTTATTCTCATTTGCAAAGACTAAAGACACCCCTCCTTTATACTCGTGAGAAGTGCCTGAAATCGTAAACTTACCACTGATCTTTCCGAAAGTGCTCACGGTTTTCTGAATCAATTCTTCTTCGTCCGCTATTGTAACGACCCGCAAATCCGTACTCCTGAGTCAACACTATTCTACAACAATCAACTCAAGTAGAACAGAAATGCGAACCATATTTGATTTAAGAAGAAGAGGTAGAAGAAGAGAAAACAAAAAAACAACATTAGAATCTAACCATCGCACGGAATAAAATATAATATATATATTAACAGATCTTTACTCAAAACAAATATACATCTGTATATACATACATCATCAGAGTACATCATCAGAGATCAACATCAATAACATACAACTGGATACACAGCTACTAAACACAGCGGAATATATATATAAACATGTACGAGAGTACGTATCGTCATCCAGCTCGTCTCCTGAGTTCCACAGCATCAATCCTGTGTCCTATAATACTCGGTCTGACCCAAGCATTACAGTTAAATAACACCCGAGTCAGTCTGGAATACCAGCGTGAGAAAATCACACCCAATTGATTATTAGTTTCAAAAATCCTTTGAAAACAAAAGCGTCTCGTAAGACCACGCCACAAATAAACATGTCAGGTTTTTACATTACGATAGCTTAAACAATTTTTATAGAAATCCTTTGATATTATAATAGGGTCTATTTACAAATACTCATAAAATAGCCGAAATTGTTACATTATTAAATTCCAGCTACTAGCCACAAAGTGGGTAATACAAACAAAACTCGTAAAAGGCTCGTAGGGAGAATGGATTTCCAACTAATGACTAGGCACTGGGGTACCACCTGTCACAATACGGGGCCTAGATCACCGTACCGAGGATTACTCCCTTCATCCCCTGCAACACAAGGCCAGACCCATCCCTTACTGGACAGTTCCGAATAAGATCAGCCCACGGTTGGGATCAGCAACCACACCACTAAGCCGAAATAAAAAAGGGACATCTAGACAGGGATGACATTACTCTCCAGTGGGGGCTACCCACGAAGCCTTGCTGCATATCCCCTGATTTTCAGTCATTCCCGGCTGATGAGGCTTGAGGCTAAGCGTTACCTTTTAGAACGTTTCACTTAGAATGCCCATCGCCCACCTGACGATGTTTCGCAAGCATTCGTCCATACAAGTCCGTCCCCGGTTCGAACGGAACCGAAGGCACTATTCCTACTACATACATTTTGGAAATATCCTCAAGATTAGTAGCGACTAACCCTTGCACTTCACTGCTCCATCTTCGAATCCGAACACGTTTTTCGCATGAAACGTACAAACCGGATTGAAGTGGTTTTCGAGAAATAAATCTCGATCCGGGTCTCTTCGAAACGATCAACGCAGATTGTCCAATATTGATAGTCGGTTATTTAACTATCAATTTATATTCACAAACATCTATCGCACAATAAATAATTTCCCAAATTATTTATTTATCTCAATATCTTCTCAAGATATGTTTCTATTTTCAATCCTTTGAAAACAGTTCCAAAACCATCGTTCTTTTCAGAATAAACTTCCCCAAATATTTTCTATCTCCTCTGAAATTACCAAGCACAAAGCTAGATTTTAAAAATAATTTAAAAACACTTTACTTTAAAATATATACTTTTAAAACATTTAAATTAAAACTATTTTAATAGTTTGTTAAAAATACATACTATATGAATATTTGAAAATAAAGTTACTAAATAAACGTAAAAACTAGATTTCCACTTTTACAAAACAAAACACCAAATCAATTTTTAAATAATTACAGCTATAATAAATTAAAAGGAAATACTTACTTTAGACTTAAAATATTAGAAATAATAATTTTTTTCCAAAACATACCTTTTTAAAAACAAATTTTAAAACTATTAACTTATATTTAAAAATTTACTTAAAAACGTTCTTGGTTATTCAGGGAGAATTTCCAACTCAATCAATTGAATCAGTTTTCCAAATTGATTCCCAATTTATTCCATTTGAAATAAATTTCTTTAATTACTCAATTCATTTCAAATTTCATTTATTATGGACTTTATTATTGTTGTTACTATTTCTCGTTTGATTTAAAATTCTTTAACTGAAATATACAAATCTCAGCTACTTCCCAATTTCTTCTTTATTCTTTCAATAATTTAAATCTTAAATTTTAAATAAATGTTTTGTTCTTTAAAAATAATAATACTGAAATTTAAAATTCATTAATCTTCTATTTATTCAAAATTACCCTTTCTATACTCAAGATTTATTCATTCGAAATTTTTACATTACTTTACTTCTTTTCCCAATTCATTTTTAAATTTATTCAAATTTTCTATACTTGTTTCACTTACAAATTCACTTCTTTTATTTTCTTTCCAACAATCCAATTTATATATATTTTTGGGAATTCATTATATTCAAATATATCCAATCAAACCATAACATTTAATATTCCAATATAACTCATCATAGAATATCAATATTCACAGCAGAGAATATTAAATAATTTAAATAAATGTTGAGGGGCCCAGTTGGATCCCTCCAATCTGTTTTCCCTGCATCCACAAATGTTAGCACAATGTAATATGCCAATTCCAAAATATCATACTATATCACATCAGTCAATTCAGCCATTCAAACAATTATTTAAATTTAATCATTTAAATTTAAACTGAGTGAGATTAACTCACCTTTATTAAATTTGCCTTCCGTTTCCTTCACGACTTGTTCTTCACGATTATTGACCTTGTTTAAAATTATACATTCCACAAATATTCGAATAAATCAACCCGTTAATTACCATAATAAATTTAGTTAGCTAACAATTGAATGCGTAATAAATTTTGGCTTTTAATAATTTCTTAGCAGCTGAAGGAATTAAATAAGCTAATTTGACAAATTAATCTCCATTATTTCAAAATCGAACTAGAAATTGAAAATTTATACACATGTATAATTGATTTATTTTCTTCTTCAAAGCTACTCATATGTATATATATAGCTGTGTAGATTTAAAACGACTGTTTTACATACATACATACATACATACATACATATATATATATCCTGGGTAATAATTTACTTAATCAAAAATCTAATTGGAATCAACGAAATGATTTACCTCACTGCCCCTCACTGACCTAGCCCAACTCAACTGTTGCCACCCTCTGCTCCAGTCGTCGCGTACCCTTCCCTTCACTGCGAGATGAAGTACGCTCGATCGACTACCTGTCGATGACAACTCGTACGAATCTCGGCACCGGCAATGAATCCACCTCCCTAGGCTCGAACGCGAACGAGGAACCCCACAGTCTTGCGAAGCACTCCACCAATCATCTCGCTGCCATGACATACCATGCCGCACGCGTGCCCTAACTACCACCGTCGTGAGTCGATCGCGAAACCCCAGATTGAACGAGCAGTGATTTCCTCCATTTTTTTTAATTGGATTTCGATTTTGAAATGTATTCGACTTAATTAGGGAACGATATTGTGAAAAATGAATATTGGAAAAGGAAGGACTTGCGTTTACAATTGAGGGCAGCGATTTGGAATAAGTGGAGGTAAGCACGATTTTGTTTTGAACAAGAAAGAGTGGCCATTTTTCTTTTCTGTTGAAGTTAATTCATTCTGAAAGGAAGGAGACAGAGTGATTTTAAAATGAAGGGAAACAACTTGCGTTAGAAGATTGTCGGCTACAGTACTTCGAATGTGAAAGGGAAAAGTTATGATGGGAAAGAATGTAGGCTGATGTTGACCAATATAAATATAAATTTAAATTGAATTTGATATAGATTTCAACGCGTTTACCTACCGTACGCTCACACAATAACTTCGATAACTATGAAATTTGAAATCCGATAATAATATAATATTACGGATCCAATGGAACTGGTTTCCTCGAATTCCGAGACTGTGCCTCGGAAGGCTATTTTTAAATTCAGTTTAAGCAATATATTTTCAAAACTGAACAGAGTACTTCCAAATTCAATTTTAACACTTCTACTATCTTCAATACTGTCAATATCAATTTTATAAGCCTTCAAATTATATTTTTTTTAACAGGTTTAAAACTCCAGATTCATTAATTTACCCAATTCTGATAATTAAATTCAACAATTAATTATCCGATAATTATTAATATTTGAAATTAAAATTAATAATTAACTTTCGAATATTTAAAATAAATTAAATATTCCCATTTCAAATGTCTAAAAATTCCGGGTCGTCACATTCCTCCCCCTTTAAAAAGAATTTCGTCCCCGAAATTACTAGTTAGGAAGAATGATCCATAACCCGTTAACTATTTCCTCAACTCAAATAGTTTTAACAACTTTCAAATCAAAACTTTTTTTTTAAGACACACCATCCCTCTTTCTCCCCTTTTAACTTATCCATAAATCTCAAACCATTTTACTTTCTTGACAATTCAAATTTTAACATTGAAACCAAAATTTTGAATTATCAAATTTTCCCAAAATTTTTCTAACTCCCTAAATTTTCGAAAAATTTCGCCAGCGTCTCCTTTGCGCGGCTAGCTCGGTACTACTACAAAATGGCTCTACGGCCTCCCAAATCCAAAAATAAAACAAAACGCCAAGTGGCTCGATCCAAAAACCAATCCAATTTCATATAGAAAATTAAACACATACCTTTTTGTCGGGCCATTAATTTTATCTCCTGAAATCGAAAATCCCAATTTATCTTTCGCTTTAATAAACCTGTACATCCCACTAAGCAATAATATCCAAATACAGTTTCAAAACCATTTTATACATTTTATTTCAAATTTTCAATATCTGCTTTGCTTAAGCCCGTACGATGCACATATATCATCCGTACGGAATATCTAATTCGATCACTCGCTCGATCACACAATTTCACTTCCGAACTAGTATCGTCCACCCGACTTCCTAGTGCGGACTCAGATCTGGTCTCTTGATCAGAAACCGTCATTCTCCTTGCATAGCCGTAAACTACGATAGAGAATTTTCAGAATCAATCAAAACTCCATATCCAGGTTCGCCGTCGAAAATCGAGTGAGAAATTCTAACTCGGATCGATAAATTTATCTCGAAATTCTATGCTCGAATTCTGGATCATTGCTATGCGAATAAATAATATACGTACATTCTACGTATTAAGCCCAATTTATTTTTAGCTATACCTATTCTCTTTTATTCACATTCATTTTGATTTTTATTCACTTACTCACAATTTCCCCTGTCACTACTTCCAGTTTTAAATCTTTATTCAATTATCCACTTAGAATAATTTTCTCAATACTAATACTTAAGAATTTCATTTTTCATTCCTTAAGTTCAATATAAATGGTTTACATACTTCTTATATTTATTTTCACTTTACTATTGAAGTTCATTTTTTTATTATTATTATTACCATTCAGTTTTATTCATTTTGCCCTTACAATTCCATTTGAATTCCATTTGGCTTCTACTTCGAATATTGTATTAGTTTCACTTACTAATTAATTTAAGCCTAAATTAAAAGTTCATTTACACTTTACTTCTTTAGTCCCTTCGATTTCACTTACTTTACAACTACACATTTTAAATTACACTTAAATATTCAGTTCCAGTTCTATGTGCTTAACAAATTTAAATCATTTGTTATTAGTGAAAATTTCCAAAAATTTCAAAAATTTTCTAACTCCCAAAATTTACGGAAAATTTTGGCAGAGTCTCCCTTGTACGGAGGGACTTCTACGATATCGCAGGATGCACAAAAACATATATACATCGGCCTCAGGCCGGAAATCAATATACATCGACCCACACGGTCGGAAAACAAAAAAACAGTTCATATTTCCTATTTGTATTGCGTAGGCGTACCTTATTTAGCATTTTTAAGCAAGCGACTATTTATTTAAGCAATTAGCGCGGCAAAACCCGTCAAACGGCTTCCAACAACCTGTACTTACTCAATTTAAACAAGTAAGTGCTAAATATATATGAAATGTATTGCTTTTCTCTTATTTAAACATCCACAACACAACAATACTAAAAAAACAGTTTAAATAACTTCCACAATCAATTATATCAATTTCCTTTCTAATTTAGTCACAACCCTTCACTTGTATCTTATTTCATTTCCATAATTGTTCCATTCAAAAACAATTTATTAAGCTTGGCACATTCAATACATATAAATTAATAACCATTTCCCAAATTAATTTGACCCAGACTTTTATGGTCTTTCACCTTTGCTCGAAGCCAAACTTCTTTTAACTTTAAACTTTAGTTAATTTACTTCCTTCAATTTATCTCAACCTCTCGACCTAAGCTCACATCTATTTAATTTGATTCTCAACAAATTTAATTTATAATCCCAAGTTTATAATGTATACACATATTCATTTCTAATTCCATAACCCAAGCTCATTTGAATAATATTTTCGAAGTCACATTCCATTTATTTATACTTGAATGGAATTTATTCACAACTTAAACCATCAGTATTCCAACTCTATTTTGTTTAACTTGAGTTCATTGTTAGCTCCATTCGCTTAAATTAAATTAGTATATTTCATTGAATCAATATGAATTCTAATTCACATTCAATAATTTATTTCTGAATCTCTTTTATTTTATAACAATGCCATTTCCAATTTACCTCTACTTAGATTTTATTTGCAATACAAATCATTTTAATGTTAATTCAATTCCTTTCAACTTCAATTTAAATTTAATTCACTTACAATTTCAAGTTGAATTTCTATTAATAACTCAAGCTTCTCTTTCAAATTTTATCATTTTTTTTCACAACTCAACTTTTTATTAACCAATTCGAGTTCCATTTCCATATTCCATTAATTAATGTTGGAACATTCCATATTACTTACGTCGAATATTCATCCCATAACTTATTGACAAACCAAACATTTGTCACCACAAATTGATATTCAAAATACATTTAATCAATATTTGATTTTTATTTCAAAATCTCTTTATCTATTTACTGGAGTTCAACCTATTTATTTTATAAGTTTAGTTTTGGATTTTTATTCACTTCCCAGAATTCAAAACTATTTTATTTTGGCTTATTTATTCGACTGGTAAATTTTATAATTCACAATCTTATTTATATCCATATTTCATTTATTTATAATCAATCTCATTCATATTTTACCTTTTAACTTGGGATTATACATTTTCTTTATTCAATATATTTCTGTTATTACACAAACATTTTTACATAAGATTCCAGAGTTTAAACAATTCTCAAAATTTCAAAATCACCTTTGAAATCAACTATATCCAAAAATCCTTTGCATTTCCAAACCAAATTCAACTTCTTGCAAACAAACACCGATCCAAAATCATCCAGGTAGCAATCCCTCTCTTGGAAACTCGAAAATGAACAACGATGATGTCGCGATCATCATCGGAATTATTTTCCAGCGACTACAGAGAGTTTAGTGCTTTAAAACATTTCAAATATTTTTAATTTCCAAATCTCTCTAGATTCAATTTCAATTCAAAAATATTCCCGAAATAATACCACTATTATCTCTCCAAAACTTTTGAAAACCATTTCCAAATCCAAAGAAATTTAAACTTTTCCCCAAAAATTCCAAATTGCAATTTCTTTAAATCTATATTCAAACATTCTCTAGAATTTTATCCCATTTCAGTTTCAAAATTATAATCACCTTTACAGTTTACATTTACAAATCTCATTTGTATATGAAGTTTATTTCTTATAAATTACTTTTATAATCATATATCAAATTCCATTTGTTGTATAAATTTATTCTTCAACTTTGGTTATAAGTTTTAAATTTCTTATTCAATTTTTACACAATGGTGTTAATAATTTAATATTATCATTCCTTAACAATCAAGCATCCAAATACTATAATAATTTCTGAAAATTATCTCTTTCATATACAAAAATAATTTGGGAAAAATTATTTCATTTACCCTATTTTAAAACAATATTGTGTCGAATTGTTCTATTCAAGTGTTTAGAGATCCCTATCAATAACGTTAATTACTCGTATTGACCAGAATCCATAAATTACTCAATAAACCAATCGACACAATATAAAACCATTTTATATCCACTAACAAATACGCGCTCATATCTATTAATACACTCAAACTCATTATAGAGTACTACGGACTCTACTTGAGTAATTCCCACCAAAGCCTAGGTTGTCGCCAACCTAAGCTCTGATACCACTTGTAACGTCCTGCAAATCCGTACTCCTGAGTCAACACTATTCTACAACAATCAACTCAAGTAGAACAGAAATGCGAACCATATTTGATTTAAGAAGAAGAGGTAGAAGAAGAGAAAACAAAAAAAACAACATCAGAATCTAACCATCGCACGGAATAAAATATAATATATATATTAACAGATCTTTACTCAAAACAAATATACATCTGTATATACATACATCATCAGAGTACATCATCAGAGATCAACATCAATAACATACAACTGGATACACAGCTACTAAACACAGCGGAATATATATATAAACAAGTACGAGAGTACGTATCATCATCCAGCTCGTCTGTTGAGTTCCACAACATCAATCCTGTATCCTATAATACTCGGTCTGACACGAGCATTACAGTTAAATAACACCCGAGTCAGTCTGGAATACCAGCGTGAGAAAATCACACCCAATTGATTATTAAAGTTTCAAAAATCCTTTGAAAACAAAAGCGTCTCGTAAGACCACGCCACAAATAAACATGTCGGGTTTTTACCTTACGATAGCTTAAACAATTTTTATAGAAATCCTCTGATATTATAATAGGGTCTATTTACAAATACTTATAAAATAGCCGAAATTGTTACATTATTAAATTCCATCTACTGGCCACAAAGTGTTAATACAAACAAAACTCGTAAAAGGCTCGTAGGGAGAATGGATTTCCAACTAATGACTAGGCACTGGGGTACCACCTGTCACAGTACGGGGCCTAGATCACCGTACCGAGGATTACCCCCTTCATCCCCTGCAACACAAGGCCGGACCCATCCCTTACTGGACAGTTCCGAATAAGATCACCCCACGGTTGGGATCAGCAACCGCACCACTAAGCCGAAATAAAAAAAGGACATCTAGACAGGGATGACCTTACTCTCCAGTGGGGGCTACCCACGAAGCCTTGCTGCATATCCCCTGATTTTCAGTCATTCCCGGCTGATGAGGCTTGAGGGTAAGCATTACCTTTTAGAACGTTTCACTTAGAAATCCCATCGCCCACCTGACGATGTTTCGCAAGCATTCGTCCATACAAGTCCGTCCCGGGTTCGAACGGAACCGAAGGCACTATTCCTACTACATCCATTTTGGAAATATCCTCAAGATTAGTAGCGACTAGCCCTTGCACTTCACTGCTCCAACTTCGACACCGAACACGTTTTTCGCACGAAACGTACAAACCGGATCGAAGTGGTTTTCGAGAAATAAATCTCGATCCCGGTCTCTTCGAAACGATCAACGCAGATTGTCCAATATTGATAGTCGGTTATTTAACTATCAATTTATATTCACAAACATCCATCACACAATAAATAATTTCCCAAATTATTTATTTATCTCAATATCTTCTCAAGATATATTTCTATTTTCAATCCTTTGAAAACAGTTCCAAAACCATCGTTCTTTTCAGAATAAACTTCCCCAAATATTTTCTATCTCCTCTGAAATTACCAAGCACAAAGCTAGATTTTAAAAATAATTTAAAAACACTTTACTTTAAAATATATACTTTTAAAACATTTAAATTAAAACTATTTTAATAGTCTGTTAAAAATACATACTATATGAATATTTGAAAATAAAGTTACTAAATAAATGTAAAAACTAGATTTCCACTTTTACAAAACAAAACACCAAATCACTTTTTAAATAATTACTGCTATAATAAATTAAAAGGAAATACTTACTTTAGACTTAAAATATTAGAAATAATAAATTTTTTCCAAAACATACCTTTTTAAAAACAAATTTTAAAACTATTAACTTATATTTAAAAATTTACTTAAAAACGTTCTTGGTTATTCAGGGAGAATTTCCAACTTCAATCAATTGAATCAGTTTTCCAAATTGATTCCCAATTTATTCCATTTGAAATAAATTTCTTTAATTACTCAATTCATTTCAAATTTCATTTATTATGGACTTTATTATTGTTGTTACTATTTCTCGTTTGATTTAAAATTCTTTAGCTGAAATATACAAATCTCAGCTACTTCCCAATTTCTTCTTTATTCTTTCAATAATTTAAATTTTAAATTTTAAATAAATGTTTTGTTCTTTAAAAATAATAATACTGAAATTTAAAATTCATTAATCTTCTATTTATTCAAAATTACCCTTCTATACTCAAGATTTATTCATTCGAAATTTTTACATTACTTTATTTCTTTTCCCAATTCATTCTTAAATTTATTCAAATTTTCTATACTTGTTTCGCTTACAAATTCACTTCTTTTATTTTCTTTCCAACAATCCAATATATATATATATATTTTGGAATTCATTATATTCAAATATATCCAATCAAACCATAACATTTAATATTCCAATATAACTCATCATAGAATATCAATATTCACAGCAGAGAATATTAAATAATTTAAATAAATGTTGAGGGGTCCAGTTGGATCCCTCCAATTTGTTTTCCCTGCATCCACAAATGTTAGCACAATGTAATATGCCAATTCCAAAATATCATACTATATCACATCAGTCAATTCAGCCATTCAAACAATTATTTAAATTTAAACTGAGTGAGATTAACTCGCCTTTATTAAATTTGCCTTCCGTTTTCTTCACGACTTGTTCTTCACGATTATTGACCTTGTTTAAAATTATACAGTCCACAAATATTCGAATAAATCAACCCGTTAATTACCATAACAAATTTAGTTTGCTAACAATTGAATGCTTAATAAATTTTGGCCTTTAATAATTTCTTAGCAGCTGAAGGAATTAAATAAGCTAATTTGACAAATTAATCTCCATTATTTCAAAATCGAACTAGAAATTGAAAATTTATCCACATGTATAATTGATTTATTTTCTTCTTTAAAACTACTCATATGTATATATATAGCTGTCTAGATTTAAAACGACTGTTTTATATACATATACATATACATATATATATATATATATATATATATATATATATATACCCTGGGTAACAATTTACTTAATCAAAAATCTAATTGGAATCAACGAAATGATTTACCTCACTGCCACTCACTGACCTAGCCCAACTCAACTGTTGCCACCCACTACTCCAGTCGCCGCGTACCCTTCCCTTCACTGCGAGATGAAGTACGCTCGATCGACTACCTGTCGATGACAACTCGTACGAATCTCGGCACCGGCAACGATTCGACCTCCCTAGGCTCGAACGCGAACGAGGAACCCCACAGTCTTGCGAAGCACTCCACCAATCATCTCGCTGCCATGACATTCCATGCCGCACGCGTGCCCTAACTACCACCGTCGTGAGTCGATCGCGAAACCCCAGATTGAACGAGCAGTGATTTCCTCCATATTTTTTTTAATTGGATTTCGATTTTGAGATGTATTCGATTTAATTAGGGAACGATATTGTGAAAAATGAATATTGGAAAAGGAAGGACTTGCGTTTACAATTGAGGGCAACGATTTGGAATAAGTGGAGGTATGCACGATTTTGTTTTGAACAAGAAAGAGTGGCCATTTTTCTTTTCTGTTGAAGTTAATTCATTCTGAAAGGAAGGAGACAGAGTGATTTTAAAAGGAAGGGAAACAGCTTGCATTAGAAGATTGTCGGCTACAGTACTTCGAATGTGAAAGGGAAAAGTTATGATGGGAAAGAATGTAGGCTGATGTTGACCAATATAAATATAAATTTATATTGAATTTGATATAGATTTCAATGTCTTTACCTATCGTACGCTCACACAATAACTCCGATAACTATGAAATTTGAAATCCGATAATAATATAATATTACGGATCCAATGGAACTGGTTTCCTCGAATTCCGAGACTGTGCCTCGGAAGGCTATTTTTAAATTCAGTTTAAGCAATATATTTTCAAAACTGAACAGAGTACTTCCAAATTCAATTTTAACACTTCTACTATCTTCAATACTATCAATATAAATTTTATAAGCCTTCAAATTATATTTTTGTTAACAGGTTTAAAACTCCAGATTCATTAATTTACCCAATTCTGATAATGAAATTCAACAATTAATTATCCGATAATTATTAATATTTGAAATTAAAGTTAATAATTAACTTTCGAATATTTAAAATGAATTAAATATTCCCATTTCAAATGTCTAAAAATTCCGGGTCGTCACAGCTATCCCCTAGGGTTTTATGCCATCTGGAGAAAAGGAAGTAAGATTGCTCATCCTCGTTCTTTCCGTTTCAGCTTTTCAAGATCCGAATTGTTAAGTGCTAACTTCATTCTTTTCTTTTACAACATTTCCTCCTCCCTCTAGAAATCCCAGTCACAAAACGACTTTTTATAGATTAAGTGCCGTGCCGGTTGAAGAAAGAAGTATTAAGTTTTTTACTGCCAGTACGGGCTTTTGCACCCTTCTCGTTCTACCCAACCTCATGAAGTCCCAGACTCTCTAGTAAAAACATCGGATGCCTCAGTCCCCGTTGGAGAACTTGCACCGAAAGAACATGCTGTTGAGGCTGCCTTGGTAAAGTGTTCTACTTCGATTGATGTTGCGGGGTCATCCGTCAAACATGCACTTTCCCTGGTCATCGAAGAAGAGGAGCCTCCTCAACAATCTGGGAGATCTGGTGGCGAAGGAGCTGAGAGAACAAGTCCCACTACGCACAGCGGTGATGATACTTTTGAGGGGTTTAGTGACCTGATGACTACTTTGTAGGAGCTTTTTAAAGATGATCCTATCACTACTAAAGTTACTTCTTTAGCAGTCGAAGCGACATTCGTTCTGCAACAAATTCCATCAGCTCAAGAATTGACACTAGCTGTTAAATCCGTCGTCACCTCTCAACCCAGGAGTGGTTCGTGATTCGACGCACGTAGTTTGCACGTTACACACACTTAGGACTTTTCAGCACTTATATGCATTCAACTCTCTTTCTTTCAAGATTTCTGAGTTTATCTTTTCTTCATTTTCAGATTCTCCAATGGGAACAAGTGGCTCTTACTACGATGATTTCCAGCATTATGGGAAGCGCTGTGCTTATGACCCCAGGAGGTATCTTCCTGCCTCTTGGGAAACTGACGAAGAAAGAGCTGCGAGGAAAGCTCGTGAAAGGCGCGCCTATGAAGAATGCCACGAAAGGCAAGATGAGCGACATGACTCTTCCCAGAGGGAAGATGATTCTCATAAACGGAAACCCCGTGATTATAGAGGGAAAAGCCACATCCCTGAAGATGCTAGTAAAATGGCCAAACATGGCGAAAAACCAGCGTCTGAACTTCCTGAAAAGCCCGCTGCTCCTGTACCTTCTCAATCTCCTGCCCTTGTTTGTACTGATATTCAAACAATTATTGGCAGGCCCTCATATCAGGTTGGACAAGGCCGGCCACTCTTCAAAGTCGGTTTCCGCATTGGTGCCTGAAGGGAGTGCGCTTTGACCTTGATTTGGTCCCGATTGACAAGCAGGCTATGCTGCGCAATCTTGATGCTGTGAAACTTGATATCGAGAGAATGCGTAGCTGGAAGAAGCTTGTCGACGAGTATCAGAGAGTAAATCACGCGAATCTTGAGGCCATGCTAACAATGGAAAATGACAAATCTGAATGGCAGAAAACTCCTGAACAGCATGACATGGAAATGAGGAGCATAGCCACTTATAATGAGAAGCTTGAAGCAGAAGTGGAAAGACTTTAGGAAGATCTCGCCACTTCTTCCACTTCCTACTCTCAGAGAGAGGAAATTCTTCAAAAACAAGTAAGAGACACTCATGCGGCGCAGAGAGATGCTGAAGACAAATTTGAAGCGCAGCAGCAAACTGTAGAAAACTACCGGGCTGACGTTGCTCAACTTCGAGAGAAAGCCAACGTCCAGAACTTGGAGATTGAATTGCTGAAAGCTCCACTTTCCGAAGTTGAGAAGGAGCGTGACGAAGCTGTTGCTGGCAAAGCTGCAGCCGAAGAGTCTAATATGGCAACTAAAGCTGAAGTCGGCTCCACTCTATTCGAGTTTTACATCCATAGCGTTCTGGGGCGTGGTAGCCTTAAGTTTTTTGGGGCCGGCATATGAAATCACTTTGGCCAAAGTGTGGGAAGCTATACTTGATATGTTTGGAGGAGCCGGATATGCCGAAGTAGATTTAATGGCGCATTATCTAGATAATGATGCATGTGCCGCTCTTGCAAGGGGAAAGGAGCAGCTTACCAAAGAGAGAGCTGAAACGACAGAAGGAGAACATTTAGGAAAGAAAATTTCAACCGACCCAGTTCTACCTTTGGTTTCAGTCGATATCGATATTGCTGGCTCCAAATCCCATTCTCCTCCTCCTACTAAAGCCGTTATTGAAAGTGCCGCTGCCCACACTAGAGATGAGACTCAAGAAAGTGCCGAAGCGCAGGACTTCGAAGTTGATATAGTAAAGTCTGCTTCTCTAGGTAACCTCAGTGTTGATCTTGCTTAAGTGGACTGTTATCCCATTTTTGGGTCAAAACTGGAATATCAACAAATTGGCAAGGAAAGATGGAGATCAGTTGGAATCAAGGCTACGATCGATATCGTCAAAATTTGGTTGAGCTTCGATTGGGACGAAATTGGTTGGAAATGATGATAAGAACTAGGAAAGGCTATGTGTCGAATTTCAGGTTAATCGGAGTTCGTATGAAGGAGATATAACCAAGCTACTCCTCTACCAGCTCCCTACCGAACCAAGCATAGCCGGACAGGAGTACCACCGAACCATCTCAACTTCCATCCTCCTGCCGAACCAAGCATAGCCGGACTGGAGTGCCACCGAACCATCTCCACTTCCCTTCCTAGCCGAATCAACTCCACTTCCATGTACTACCGAACCAGAGTGCAACCGAACCAGAGCATATTCCAAACCTCAACTACCGAACCAACCCACGCTCCACACACTACCGGTCTAATCAACACTCCACCCACCGCCGGACCAAGGTGTTGCCGAACCAACGTTGCCTGGCCAGATTGCATCAGCCCAGGCCCACCAGCAGCTATATACATCCAGAACCCCTACCCCCAGCCTCACTCTATAAATAGAGGGGCAGGGGTACAACAATGGCAGACAAGTTTGAGAGCTCAAACACGGATAGAACTTTCAAACAACTTTCAGTTACTTGTAATCAAAGCTTTGTACTTGTAATCTGAGGAGAAAAGGAGAATAACATATAAAGTGGACGTAGGCACGTTCTGGCCGAACCACTATAAATCTGTGTGTATTTTACAGTTTAGTCCCTGCTTTTTATATATGTACATAATTCATCCACATCACTAAAAACAACACTAACTCATATGACTTGAAGGTGTTTGCTCATTTCTTGTGCAAACATTTTTGGGTTATTTGCTGAGATCTGTGATTTATGTTTGAATATTGCTGAGTTGTATTCATACACTGGTGCTTTCGCGGTATTTGGAGTTTGTGGCCAATTTTGGCGCAAACACTTTGGTGCTTTCACCGAGAGATGAACTCAGGAGCGCTTTAATCATTGCCTCGTAAAGATTTGTTTAGAGACTCTCTTTAAGAACCAGAAGTCTATCCGAGATTATGGCTCTTGGATAGAAAACAAGTAGAAGACAGAGACCAGAAAGAAGTCAGCACGAAGGGAGTCAAGGGGCTTCCTCAGGAGAGAACCAAACTTCAGTCTTCATCACCAGGGATGAGATGGAGACAATGATGAAAAGACAAGAGGAGTTGATTCAGAATTTGTTTCAGCAGATTGAGCAACTTGGAGCACAGAATAGGGAAGCGGATGGAGTTCGGAACGGAGCAGGACCATCCGGCTTAGCACCTGGATTAGGGGGCACACCCATGGAGAACATAGATCCAATTTCGGAGAGAGAAAGAGGAGCATCTGCACAACCTGGGAGCAGCAGAGGAGTGAACGCTCAGTCAAGGGGGCAGATCCCAGAATTCCCTCATGGACTCGGGGGGCAGGTCGAAAGTAATGAACAAAGATTGCATCTCGGAGACAATGACAAGTTGGCGGAGATGGTTAGAAAAGCTGTGAGAGGCGGTTTGGTAAACAGAGATTTGGAGGATGTTAATAGGAGTCCTTTTACTCCAGCAATCAGACAAGCTAGGAACCCACATGATTTCAAGTTACCATTGCTGGAAATGTATGACGGGAGAACGGACCCCACGGTTCATCTAACGAAGTATATGAGGCATATGGAAGTGCTGGGGGCATCAGAGGAGGTTATGGCCCGGTGCTTTCCATTGTACTTGGCGGATATTGCAGCATTGTGGTTTAGACAATTGGAGAACGGATCCATCGGAACGTGGAATGATTTAATTGAGAGATTCATGAGGCAATTCAGGGTTCACATTACAAGACCCAAGAATGTTATGACTTTGGCAACCCTAAAGCAGAAAACCGGAGAGACATTGAGGAGTTACCTAACGCGATTCAATGCGGCAGCAGATTCGGTGGATCGACCAGATCCATCCATGGTTATGATAGCGGCTGTGTCCGGGGTAGCTGACGGAACAGAGTTCAAAAATTCATTAACTAAGGATCCACCCATGGATCTAGGAGAATTCTATCATGAGGCGGAAAAGTTTCTACGATTGGAGGATGCGAACGCCGAAAGAGAAGAATGAGAAGGAATTGATATTTATGCGATCAAAGGAGGAAATCCCTCTGAGAAAGGCGTGGAAACTAGCAGAGGTAAAAGAAAGACTGAGAATGACGGGGACAGGTCAAAGCGGAAACGGAGGGAGCCGCGATTCATCACTCACACTGAGCTAAATGAGAGTCTGGAACGAATTTATCAGGATACCAAGGAGCAAGTTCCGTATCGTAGACCAATGCAAAGGGATCCAACCTCTGATGAAAGAAAATCAGAGAAGTTTTGTGTATTCCATGAATTAAACGGTCATAACACTAATGATTGTAGGCATTTGAAGGATGAGGTGGAAGGGCATATCAGGAACGGTATGCTCCTTCAGTATGTGAGGAGGCGAACTCCAGCAGTGGAGCCAGAGCGACCACCGTCTACATCGGCAAGAGGTGACCCTGGATCGGGGCGCCGTTTGATTATCCATTGATTGCTTGATTAAAATAACGATGAATAAGTTGTAAACCTCTCGCTAACACGATTAAATCATTTACACATGTGAGCGATTGTGCACGATCCATAGGCATGCTCTGAATGACTACCAACCGCGTTATAGTAAGAGTTTACGCTTTGACATCTTCATTCTGCCTTTTGCTTTGATTTTGATTTGAACATTTAAATTATTCCTGTTTGGACATTTCTGCCGTAAGGTTCATATGATTATTGCTTTAACATTTACAATTCTATAGAAAAATTTACTTGTATGCCCGTTGGATCGCGAACGGTCCACGAGCACCTCTTGCATGGCAGCGAACTGCCGAAGTCTTTGATTTGTAAACTCCCCCAAACAATAACTCCGGCACTGGTAATATTAAGTCCCCCCCGGGCACACACAATTCGCCTCGAACGGCACACGACCTCGAACGGTCACAGCTCGCCTCGAACGGCACCCGACCTCGAACGGTCACAACTCGCCTCGAACGGCACTCGACCTCGAACGGTCACAATTCGCCTTGAACGGCACCCGACCTCGAATGGTCACAATTCGCCTCGAACGGCACCTGACCTCGAACGGTCACAACTCGCCCCGAACGGCATAACTCGCCCCGAACGGCACAACTCGCCTCGAACGGCACAACTCGCCCCGAACGGCACAACTCACCTCACCTCAAAGGGCTCGATCACGAACGGTCGTCATTTGAGGTCCGCCACTTGACCGCGTACGGTCGCACTTAACCTCAAATGGCTCGACCCGAACAATCGTCATTTGAAGTTAGGCGTTGACCATGAACGGTCGCACTTCATCTCAAATATCTCAATCCCGAACGGTCGTCATTTGAGGTCACATAAAACTGTAAATTCCTTTGCAGGACATTAACAGGATATGAACATCCATCTCATGGCATTACAAAACACGCCTTCCTATCACAAGGCATGTTTTGGGGGGCAAAGTGTTATCCCATTTTTGGGTCAAAACTGGAATATCAACAAATTGGCAAGGAATGATGGAGATCAGTTGGAATCAAGGTTACGATCGATATCGTCAAAATTTGGTTGAGCTCCGATCGGGACGAAATTGATTGGAAATGATGATAAGAACTGGGAAAGACTATGTTTCGAATTTTAGGTTAATCGGAGTTCGTATGAAGGAGATATAACCAAGCTAATCCTCTACCAGCTCCCTGCCGAACCAAGCATAGCCGGACCGGAGTACCACCGAACCATCTCAACTTCCATCCTCCTGCCGAACCAAGCATAGCCGGACCGGAGTGCCACCGAACCATCTCCACTTCCCTTCCCAGCCGAACCAACTCCACTTCCATGTACTACCGAACCAGAGTGCAACCGAACCAGAGCATATTCCAACCCTCAACTACCGAACCAACCCACGCTCCACACACTACTGGTCCAATCAACACTCCACCCACCGTCGAACCAAGGTGTTGCCGAACCAACGTTGCCAGGCCAGATTGCATCAGCCTAGGCCCACCAGCAGCTATATACATCCAGAACCCCTACCCCCAGCCTCACTCTATAAATAGAGGGGCAGGGGTACAACAATGGCAGACAAGTTTGAGAGCTCAAACACGGATAGAACTTTCAAACAACTTTCAGTTACTTGTAATCAAAGCTTTGTACTTGTAATCTGAGGAGAAAAGGAGAATAACATATAAAGTGGACGTAGGCACGTTCTGGCCAAACCACTATAAATCTGTGTGTATTTTACAGTTTAGTCCCTGCTTTTTATATATTTACATAAATCATCCAAATCACTAAAAACAACACTAACTCATACGACTTGAAGGTGTTTGCTCATTTCTTGTGCAAACATTTTTGGGTTATTTGCTGAGATCTGTGATTTATGTTTGAATATTGCTGAGTCGTATTCATACACTGATGCTTTCGCGGTATTTGGGGTTTGTGGCCAATTTTTGCGCAAACATGGACTGCTTGCTTTCTTCACATGAGCTTGATGAACTTTTTGATTATTACTTAAATCTTGACGCGCCACTTTCTTCTCTTTTCATGAGAGATACTGACTTTAACTTCTCTTCTCATGTAGTAAAAGCGCCCAATGTTGCTCAGCTTTCCCCTCTTCCAGTTGTTTCCTCTCCGCCCCTTCAGATTACTCCCCCTTCTATCTCCCAACCGGGGTCGCAAGAAGAGCAGATAGAAGCTCTTCGTGACTTGGACGATCCTCTTGCTTCTCAGGAACAAAAGGTCGAAGAACCTGAAGAAGGGGAGAGAACTCCGGAGCAGACTGCTTCTGATGACATAACATTATCCACTCTTTTCACCCTGGGTAGTGAGTCTTCTTCTAAGAAGAGAGGGGAACGCGGAGTCTCAAAGAAAAAGGAAGAATCTTCTGCTGGCGAGGAAAAAATAGAAGAACGCCCAATTGCACCTCTTCCTCTTTCCTCCCCTACTCTCACAAGCTGGCCCCAAAAATTGATCATCCGGCCAGGCATAGGCTCGAAAGGTGGCAGAATAAGAAATGATGGGCTTGGGACTTATGCTTCTTGTCTTGTTTTTTCGATTTTTTGCTTGTATGTACAAAGACTTATGTCGACCGGCGATTGTGCGGGTACCGGTCCCTGCCTTCTTTTGTTTTTGGAAACCTGCACATGTATAAAAAAAATTATAGTATGAAATAAAATGATTCTTTTACTTGTACAAACTTCTGTCTATATTTGAGAATGCATTTATTCTTCTCTTTTTTTTTATACAAGTTTCTTTACTTTTTCTGTGTGATGTTGCAGTAAACTTATGGTATGTTGTTTGAGCATTGTTTTCATTTTTGCAACTATGTTATATTGCCTCCATACCATGGTTTATTGCAATCTCTTTCACATTGGCAGAATTTTGGAGAACAACTCTTCTGTTTCGAGAAGACTTGTGCTCCTTTTTTAGAGAACAACTTTTCCATTTGAAAGAGGTTTGCATCTGTACTTTATAAGATAATGTTTCCGTTTTAAGGAAATATTTTTCTGATTTAGTAGAATGCAACTCGTATTGGAAAAGTTTCCTCTTTTTCAATCGCGAAGTTTTTACACTTCACTTTTGGAGAAAGTCACTTTTATTTTGGCAAGTGAATTTTCCTTTGTGGTACAGTGGGCTTCCGAAAAAGGGCTTCGACCTGCTTGTGCCTTCGAAGAGGGCTTTTGTTTGATTGTGCCTCTGCGAAGAGGGCTTTTTGTTTGATTATGCCTCTAGGAAGAGGGTTTTTTGTTTGTTCCTCCGGGGAGAGGGCTTTTCATTTGTGCCTCTGGGGAAGGGCTTTTTTGTTTCTGCCTCTGGGGAGAGGCTTTTATCTTTTCCCTGTCCGTTGGGAAGCGGGCCTCCGAAGAGGGCTTTTCACATTTCGACTCGTGTGAAGTTTTATTTCAGATCACGGTGAAATGTATGCCTCCGAGTAGGGCTTTTGCCTGGAAGTTTGGTGTTTCCTTCTCTCGGTTGGATGGATTCACGGGGCGGACACAAGTTACTTGGATTGTTTGTTTACACAAACGTTCTCAGCTAGTTAGCGAGTGTCCTGTGCCACCGGTCAGTCCACAACTTTCTATCGAGAAAGAGAACTCTCTTTTTCTAGCCAGTCCCATTAAAGGTCTTTTAGCATTTCAACTATGGTGAATGGGCCTCCGAAGAGGGCTTTTCACATTCCACCACTTGTGAAGTTTTATTTCAAATCTCGGCGGAATGCGTGCCTCCTAGTAGGGCTGTTGCCTGGAAGTTTGGAGTTCCCTTCTCTTGGTTGGATGGATTCACGGGGCGGACACAAATTACTTGGATTGTTTGTTTGCACAAACGTTCTCAACTAGTTAACGAGTGTCCTGTGCCATCGGTCAGTCCACAACTTTCTATCGAGAAGGAGGACTCTCTTTTTCTGGCACGTCCCATTAAAGGTCTTTATCCTCCGAAGAGTTGTGCCTCAGAAGAGGGCTTGTGCCTCCGAGGAGGTCTTTTGCTGTTTGCTGCCTGCTCTCCCATGTCTTTTTGCCATTTGCTCATATCAGCGGTTTCCTGTTATCATTTCCAAGCGCACATTCCTTTCTTTTGCAAGTAGCTTGTTCTATCCAAAGAAGTGTACTTCATTGTTAAATGAGTTCGCAGGGATAGACACAGGCTAATTAATCGAATGTTTGTTTGCACAAACGATCACAACTAGTTAGGAAGGGTCTACTTCTGGCGGAACCACTAACTGTTTGCTTGAAGCACTTCTTATATAGGATTTGAATCTGGAATTTTTGTGGCTAGTTATTCATTTGTTGAGTGATGTTAGGGATCGCTTGGTCTTATGATAGGTAAGCTTTGTTTTAATAGCCTGCAATATTAAATCGACATTTTAGCAATACAATTGAAGTACTTTATATATCGAAATAAAACAAGCAATAGAGAACACAAGATTTATAGTGGTTCGGCCAAGAACTGGGACTACATCCACTTTATATTTCTTATTATTCTCTTGCGCTGGCTTTACAATGGCTTTCAATACAAGAATCATACATTCATGATTCTTTTTACAAACTTAAGGAAAGCTTTTAAGTAAAATATGGACGCAAATGATTGTTGTTTCAAGCTCTTGGAATTGGATCTCCTTCGATAGTTGTCAGTTTGAAAGTGCCATCAAGAAGTTTTTGGCCTGTGACATATGGCCCTTCCCAGTTTGGCGCAAACACTCCTGTTGCTGTCATGATCCTTTTCAAGACTAGATCTCCAATCTCAAAGCTGCGTTGGCGAACTTTGGAATTGAAATGCCTGGCAATTCTTTGCTGATGGGCCGCAATTCTGAGCTGAGTCTCTTCCTTTTTTTCATCAAGAAAGTCAAGTGCTTCAAGTTGCAACTCTTCGTTTTCAGCTTGGTTGAAATGAATTCTTCTATGTGAAGGGACTTCTATTTCCACCGGAATCATTGCTTCTGATCCATATGCTAATGAAAAAGGAGTGTGCCCGGTTGCAGTTTTGTGGGTAGTTCTATATGCCCATAGTGCTAGCGGGAGCTTATCAACCCAACCAACTTTCGCTTTTTCCAGTTGTTTTTTGATGGTTGATTTGATAATTTTGTTTACTGCTTCCACTTGCCCGTTTGCCTGCGGATGAGCCATTGCTGAGAAGCTTTTCTGGATCTTGAATTGCTTGCAAAAATCTTGGAACTCTTCACTTTCGAATTGGGTTCCATTGTCCGTGATTATCTTTTGAGGCACACCATATCTACAAATGATATTCTTAGTTACAAAGTTTATCATCTTTTTAGAGGTAATAGTAGCTAATGGTTCAGATTCATCCCATTTAGTAAAATAATCAACATCAACAATAACATATCTGACTCCGGATTTGGCGGTTGGCAAAGGCCCAATGAGATCTATTCCCCAAATAGCAAATGGCCATAGGCTGACCATTTGTGCTATCCCAGTGGAAGGTGCTCTTGGGATTTTTGAAAATCTCTGGCATCGGTCACATTTTCGAGCAAAGCTTGCAGCATCAGATTAATATCTGGCCAAAAGTACCCATAACGGAGAATTTTCTTTGTTAGAGTTTGGCCACCTGAATGGTCTCCACACTATCCTCCGTGTACTTCATCTAGAATTGTTTTAACTTCTTCCTTGGTCACACATCGAAGTAATGGCATTGAGAATCCCCGCCTATACAATCGGCCATCTTGAATTACGTATCTGGAGGCTTTTCTTAGGAACTTCTGTCGTTCTTTTGAACTTTCTGGTAGAGAATCGTTGAGCGGATATTCCATTATCAGAGTCATCCATGATTCTCGCTCTTGAGATATAGTCATGATCCAATCAATATCCATCTCATCAGTGCTTGGAGCTGACAGGACTTCTACAGGAACTAATCGCAATAATTGAGCTTCACTAGTGCTTGCGTACTTTGCGAGTGAATCTGCCTTCATCTTCTCTTCTCGTGTTATACGATTTTCCGTATAATGGTCAAGATCATCAAGAAGTTCCCAAGCTTTTGACAAATAAGCAGGCAGATTTCCTCCTTTAGTCTGAAAATCTTTCTTGACTTGACATACAATAAGCTGTGAATCACTGAAGATCTGCAACACTTTGACATTCAACTCTTTGGCAATTCTCTAGCCGGCAATAAGAGCTTCATATTCTGCTTCATTGTTTGTCGAAGGGAATTCCAATCTCAATGCATAGCATAACGACCGCCCTTCAGGGGTTTCAAGCACAACCCCAGCTACGGAACAGTAATCATTTCTTGCACCATCTACATACAATTTCCATTGAATCGGGGGATTACCAGTCACTTCTTCATCTCTATCACCCTTATCTGTACATTCTATGATAAAATCTGCTAAAGCTTGTCCATAGATTGCTCTCCGGGGATGATAAGTGATGTCGTATTGGCTGAGTTCAATATTCCACTTCAGAAGACGACTCGAAGTCTCAGGACGAAACATGACTTGCTTTAAAGGTTGATCAGTGAGGACTTTGATAGGATGAGCTTGGAAATACGGCCTCAACTTTCTGGATGCAATCAGTAAACAATAAGCGAGCTTTACCAATTTTGAATAATTCATCTCTTCCCCGGTGAATCTCTTGCTGATATAATAGACTGGGCGCTGAATTCTTGCGTCTTCCCGTACCAACGCTGCACTGAGAGCATGAGATGAGATCGCCAAATATACAAAAAGATCTTCACTATTGTCTGGCTTAGAAAGTATTGGAGGCGTTTTCATATGACGAATCAACTCATTGAAAGCTTTCTGGCATTCAGGAGTCCAGTCAAAAATTTCCCTTCCTTTCTTCAGTGCATCGAAGAATGGAATGCATTTATCAATAGCTTTGGAAATGATCGACTCGAGGCAGCGACTTTTCCATTAAGACTTTGCAATTCCTTCTTCGTTCTAGGAGCTTTGACTTCTTTTAAGGCAGCAATCTGTGTAGGATTAGCTTCAACGCCCCTAGCACTCACAATGAAACCCAGAAACTTTCCGGACTCCACCCCAAATGAATATTTCAAAGGATTAAGTTCCATTCCAAACTTTCGGAGGATTGCAAACATTTCCGCCAAGCGGTCCATATGATCTACCGCTTTCTTTGACTTTACCAACATATCGTCAACATAAACTTCCATAGTTTTGCCAATCTACGGTTTGCACATAGCATTGACGAGTCTTTGGTAAGTTGCCCCTGCATTCTTAAGTCCGAAAGGCATGACTCTATAGTAGTAGAGACCAACATCGGTGATGAAGCTCGTATCCTCCTGATCCGGCTCATGCATCATAATCTGGTTGTATCTGGAGTAAGCATCCATGAAAGATAACAATTCGTGCCCCGCTGTTCCATCCACCAACTGATCTATCCTGGGTAAAGGGAAGCAGTCTTTGGGGCAGCCTTTGTTTAAATCTGAGAAGTCAATGCAAACTCTCCATTTCCCATTAGCTTTCTTAACCAGTACTGGATTTGAAACCCAATTCGGATAAGTAGACTCCCTGATGAAACCATTCTCCATAAGCCGGTCAACCTCTTCTTTCAACGCTGCTGACCTTTCAGGACCCTGGGTTCTTCTTTTCTGTTTTACTGGTGTAAATTTCAGATCAATATTCAGAGTATGTACTGCAATTTCTGGGGATATTCCGCACATATCAGCATGAGTCCAAGCGAATACGTCCAGATTTGCCTTCAAGAATGATATTAAGGAATTTTGAACCGTCACATTAAGTTGGGAACCCACATTCACCACTTTGTTCGGATCTTTCGGGTGAACAGGTACTGGCACCGTTACTTCTACTGCCACCACTCTATTCTCCCCTGCACTAGCATTTCTGGGATCCATTTCTCTTCGTGCCCCGCTATGCTCGCCAGTGTAGGGTCCACCCTGTAATTGCTACAAGGTTGGTTCTTTGATGCGGACTAGGGCTGCCGCATTTTTTCCCATCTCTCTTTTCCTTGCTTCACGCAGCTCTATTAGATAACATTCTCGCCCAACGTTCTGATCCCCTTTAATAACTCCAACTCCATTATCCGTGGGGAATTTCATAGTGAGGCACCACGAGGCGAGAATTGCTTTAAAAGCTGCAAGAGTTGGTCGGCCTAAAAAGGCGTTGTAGGCAGAAAATTCATCAACAATTACAAAAGTCTGTTTCCGAACCATCTTCTTTTGCCCCTCTCCAAGCTCTACGAACAAGTCAATAGTTCCAATGGGCTGCTTCGGTTCCCCAGTGAATCCAACAATCTTCTGAGATGAGGCCTGAACATCAGCCATTGGGATTTTCATTTGGTCGAACGTCTTTTTGAAGAGAATATTGCAAGAAGTGCCGCAATCTACAAGCACTCTTCTCACAATAGCTGGCCCAATGCCTGCAGAGATGACCAAGGGATCCATCGTTGGAGCTTCAATACCCATAGAGTCCCTGGCTTTGAACACAATATCGTCATTGAAAGTTTTCTACTGCTTCAAAGGTGCAGCGTCTTCTAGCACAAAAACACTCTCTCCTGTTGGTGCATACTTCAAGGCACGGACATATCTTTCCATCTCGCCCCAGCTTCTGTCTGCTGGGTGAGGACCTCATGTAATCACATTAACAACAGGTCTTTCTGATTCATGCACAATGTTCCTCTATCCCGAGCCAGATGGATGAGCAGGAAGTTGCTGACCCTTAGTAGACGAAGTTGGGTCATTTCTACTTCTCTTAACATATTGCTGCAACTTGTTCTCTCTCAGTAGTTCTTCAATTAAAATTTTCAGATGGCGACATTCATTGGTATCATGACCGGGTTGATTATGAAACCGACAGAATCTCCCACTTTGAGTAGCTTTTTTGCTAACTCTCATCTCAGGCGGTTTGGGATATTCTATTGCATCATTGGTAGCAAAAAAGATGTTCTCCGGAGTGTCAGTTAAAGGAGTGAAATTTGAAGATTTTAAAAAACGAGGTTTCTTCATATCTTTCTGTTTCGTTCCCCCATTGTTTTCCCTTTTCTGACTCCCGGATTCCCTTTTGGTAGGAGCAGTAGTATTATCCTTAACCTCTGTCAATGCCACCTTAACTGGTGCCCAAAGGCTTTCCAAGCACATGAATTCATCAACTTTCTTATAGAATTTCTCAAGTGAATTCGGTTCTTTCATCTTCAGCCACTTCCCAAATTCGCTTGATTTGTCAATTGCCCTCATCAGGTATGTCAAGACCATTCGTGGCTCTGCATTGTCCACTTCAGCCAAAGCTATGTTGAAGCGGTTCAAGAAAGACTTGATAGATTCCCCAGGATTCTGTTCCAAGCTTGATAGCGACATAATATCCTTTGCCTTCGAGGTATACAACCTGAATTGCTCTTTAAACTTCCGAGTCAAATCGGCGAACTGGTCTATGGATCGGACTGGGAGTTTTGTGAACCAGAGCAGAGCCACTCCATCCAAGTATGATCTCATCAGACGCTCTAGCACCAGTCATGTACCAATCATACTTATACAGGAATTAATTGGGGTCGCTTGTTCCCTTATAAGCTGGGATGGTCGGAGGAACAAACTTCCTTGGGAATTCTGCCTTTAGAATCTTATCAGTGAACGGAGTTTTGCTCGGAGCGAATCCCCATTCCTTCTCATCTTCGTCTCTCTACATACTTTCTTTCATGATTTGTCGTACCATGCCCGAAAGATATTCCTCATCATTTACAGGATCTGCAGGACAGACTTCGGCCATTTTTTCGGAAGTTTGTCGGGACAAACGTTCGCGAAGAGTTGGCTGTGGTCTCGATCCTCCAGGTTGAGGAGGTGTTTGTTTGGCGGGGCTAGCTGGTCTTTGAGGAATATTCCTTTCCTCAGGATCATGAATGTCATCTGCAAGGTTTTCTTCGTTATTCACCGGTTGACGGTTTGCCTCGAGCAATGCATTTATTCTCTCAAGCATTAGAGCATTCTGAGTTTCCATCTCCTGGTATAATTCAGATACTGCAGCATCTAACTCTGCTCGTGTATTTCCGGCACTTGGTGCTACTTGACTTGACGAAGGAGAAGTGGTAGTATTTTCATGGACATTACTAGGTCTTGTATATCCACGCTTTCTTCCAGGAGCCATTATTTCTAATAGACTTCTGGTTTTGATAGAGACTCTTTCAACAAACTTTTGTGAAGCAATGATGAAGATAGCCCTGAGTTCGGTTCTCAGTGAAAGCAACAAAAATGTTAACGCTAAAAATTGAACGCTAACACCCCGGTGGATGTAGAGGTTAAGTGAAAGCACCACCCGTGAACACGGGAATTAGAAACAAGTAAGAAGGTCCAGAGAAAGCAGTAAAAGACAACAATTTTATAGTGGTTCGGCTTTAGATTGAGCCTACGTCCACTTTAATCCTGTTTATTACAGAATCAATTACAACTTTACAACAATCCTCAATTACAATACTGATGAGACAAACAACTAGGACTTCGATGTAGAAGAATTCTTTGAATCCATGTTGATTGTGTTAGATTTCCACTTGAAGTTAGTTGATATGCCTTTCATGTTTGAAGTGTCGAGTGAGTCGAGAATTCGGCAGAGTATCGGTGTTCTAGGAATGAGCCCAAAGATCCCCTGAATGTTGGAGCTAGAGTCATATTTATAGGAGAGTTAGGCTTTAGGTCGAAGGTCGCGAGCGACCTTGGATAGGTCGAAGGTCGCCAGCAACCTAGGGGATGTGGTTTACGACTTAATAAGGTCGTACTAGGTCACCTGAGCGAGTTAGTAAGTAGTAGCGACCTATGGGAGATCGGTCCTGAAGTAGCTTAAGTCGTCCACGACCTAATGAAGCTCCTTTTCAACCAGGTACTGGCTGTCAGCGACTTAGCACTTAAAGCATAAATGTTATATCGGCTTGCTTAGGTCGCAAGCGACCTAATGAGAGAGTATACATGTGGCTTTGTTCTGGAGCTCGCTAGGTCGCTTCCTTTTTTGGCTCGCTAGGTTGTTGTATACTTAAGTCGCTAGGTCGTACATGCTTCAGATAGTTAAACTCATTAGCTCGCTGAGTGGCTTAACACGTTTAGTATTATAGGTCGCTAGCTCGCTGTTGGTCTTGCATCCACGTTAGGTCGCTTGGGTTGTTAGGTCGTGATCTTCTGTAAGTCGGTATGTCGCGGTACCCCTTAGGTCGTTAACCCGCTTTAGCAGTTAGGTCGCTGTTAACTCGTTGATTCACTAGGTCACCGGACCATCTGCTTCTTTAGGTCGCTGAGCCCTTTCAATCTTCTAAGTTGTTGAGTCGCGTCCAAGTTAACTCATTCATACTCTAGGTCGTTAGGTCGCTGCCATATCTAGCTCGTTTACATCGCTGATTCGTGAAAAAGAGGAGTTATCATGGACTAAAATCCGACTAACGATGAAATATTTAAATAAAATATTTAAATATTCAATCGTAAAATATGCGAGTTGTTACATCATACCTTGCATACCATTTCCTAATCAAATACTTAATCAAATCTTAGGAAAAAGCATAAGAAGTGGAATAGAAGTTCAAATACTAAAATTGCAAATATCAACATAAATTTTATTATTTTAATATAAAAAAATTCAAATCCCAACCTAAGAATTGACATTTCCTTGAGGAGAATTTGGGAGTTTTAATGTGGTGTTTTCGTAAACTAAATTCCCTAAGGCATATATCATATCCAAACTCGACTAATCAACTGCTAAAGTAAGAAAGACTAAGATTTTCACTAACAACTAGACCTTTTTTCTTCCTCGATTTGAATTTGTCACACTTTTTATAATATCTTTTAGATCTTCCTTTTTGATATATACAATAAGGGATTTGTAGATGGATTACATTTAGAAATTTAAGAATTGGAAAAGAGTACGATAAGAAATTAAATAATAAGAACCTAAAATTTCTTACCTAAGACCCTAAATGTTTTTTTACAAATCTTTGATGAGAGAAACTAATAGAGCTTTACTTAGTTTTCAAAATAATTTATGAATAAAAGTTAGTGGGCTAGGCTTTTATCTAATGTGGTTGGGATGCATCTGAACCGTCGGATTTAGATTGGTTTAAAATAATGAAATCCAGTATTTTCGTTTGCACAAAACCTTAGTTGCCACATAGTGAGCGACCGACCGCTCCGAGCCTACTGGTCAACCGTTATAGTTATTTTAGGAATGATATTTTTATGTTGTTGTTTAATTTATTTCATTTCTTAATTAGCCTTTTAACGATTACTTAATCCCCATGTCTAATTGCTGTTACTTTTTGAATTCCAAATTTAAGAATTAATTGTTTGTTTAAATTTGAATTTTACTTAAATTATTTTGAACTTAAAACTTCAAATGTCTATAAAGTTTTCATTTGAGCTCTATTATTAAAACATTATATATGGAATTGATTGGAAAATTGTGATGAATGCAAAGAAATAACTTCAACCAGTCAAATTATAACTTTTACAAAATTTCCGACTTTAGCCTTATCTTATTTATTTAATTTATTTTTTATTAATTTTAATGGGGTGTTACAGGTTGGGAAGAGATCAAGATAATAAGTGGTGGTTCTCACATTAGAAATAAAGGGCTACTGACGTAGGATGGGGACGCTTACTCGAACGCTCACCTTGGGAAGGTGAGGAGAGGCATTTAACTTCAACGGACTATGACAGTATTTCCAAATTAAATTAATGTTTAAGTGGATGCACACCTTAAAAAGGTAATGATAGGCATTACGAATGCACGCTTTTAAAAATGAGAAGAGGCATTCAACGTGCTGAGGTTATAGGGAGGATGAAAGAGTAATCTAAAAAGGAACTTTAAAGAGGATGCGCCAAGGAAGCAGTGTAGGTTAAAGAATAAATTAAAAGGAAGATGCAATTGATTCAAGAATACACCTAGTTTTGATAATTTTTTGTATAAAGCTACAGCTTGTATAAAGTTATAGCTTTCTTGTTTATTACTCAGGCTATAAACAGAAAAAAATTTCCTAAAATAAACTATTGTGTATGTAAAGTTTCATGTTTTTTCGAAATTTGATATTTATGTCAACCTTTTCTTTTTTCTAAAAATAATTATTCCATTTGTATACAATGCTCTATGAAGAAACATATATAATTTCACTAATGCGACTTATATAACTTATACAACTTTTTTATGAACGGTGGCATAATATCAAAATCCTAAAAATGCGCAGCTCTTCGCCCACCTTTTGGCAGTGATTGTGCACCTTATTTAGGGTCTAATTCCATTGCATCAACCAGTTATCCTACGGAGAACATGCCATTTAATCTTGAATATAATGCTTCACGAAGCATTCCAAATATTTCTGAATATACCCCCCATGCAATACAGTTCCATCGCCTTTGAGTTCTCCCATGGACGATCAGGTATGTCTCCACCCACAATTTTGTTTACTACACAATTAGTCTCACATTTCTCTCATAAAAACAGTTTAATACATGTTTCTTGTTTTAAATTTGTGAAATTATTAGTCAAGATAGCTTTAAACAGATATTTCAATTTTTTTAGAAAATCTAGTGTTTTATTTCACCTGTTTTTAAATATCGAATGATGAACTAATGTGCTGAAAAATGCTACTTAAACATTGAAAAATTTAATGTCAATGCACTATAGTTATTCGTAATGTAAATTATATGCATTTCTAAAATTCGATGTGCAACAATCCCACATAAATTGCTACAAATAAATGCATCTAAATTTGTCCTTGTACATAATTTCAAATATTTGTGGTGCTAATATGAATGTTATTTGCACAAAGAATATAGTAGTGTAAATATTACCTCAATAACTATAGAGTAAATATTTACACAGAAAATAATTGTCTTAAAAAAAATTGATAAACAGGTTTCCGAAAAATAAAATCATAATAAAAATGATTTGAAAGAAAATATGTTTAAAAAGAACAAGGATATGAACCAAATCTGCATTAACACAC
The DNA here is from genome assembly GCA_030765085.1 of Allium cepa. Lineage (NCBI taxonomy): Eukaryota > Viridiplantae > Streptophyta > Magnoliopsida > Asparagales > Amaryllidaceae > Allium > Allium cepa. Next base: position 742,677,684 of record CM060931.1, on the reverse strand, counting down.
AATTGTACGTATTCATTTTGCTATAAATTAGATATTTGATGGACAATGTATGGTGCAATTTAAACCGTTTCCCATTATTCTTGATCAGTAAGGGATGTGCAACAAATTTATATATATATATACGTATATATGTATATATATGTATATGTGTATGTGTATGTATATGTGTGTGTATTTAGTTTGTTACAAGTCCGATATTTAGTGGACAAATGTATGGTGATATTTAAACTTTTGCCTATTATTCTTGATCGATGTGGGATATGTAACAGGTTTGTCCAATCTGCTTTACAAATCCAAAGAATACGGCTTCTGGCTGTGGACACCAAGTAATGGTTTTAATTACTTTTTGTCGATAATAAGGCGCTTATTAAAATTTTCAAATATAAATATTAAATAAAATAATTTTTCTTTGAATGCGTATGCACAACAAATGCGGACCAAGTCTTCAAGTCTGGCCGGTTCGTCGAAGTGAAATTATGAGTAGAATCAAACTTACCAATACCATCTTGCTATTTCTGCACGTAAGTGGTCTTTGCTTGTAATTAAATAATCAAATAGTCAATTCTCTGTTATATTGAGTGCAAGCAGTATCCATGTCATGTGTTCTAGGGTTCCTGCATTCTCAGTTCTTTAATTGAATTTTTCATGCTCTATTTTCATTTGTTAATTCATAGTTTACTGTTAATAGTGCGCTTTACTGTTTTGGTGTCCTTATTTGTTCTCTTTCTCCTTTTCCTTTTCGTATTTATGAATTACTTATAAAAATTTTGTTCTTATCATACCATACTTTTTTCCTTTGAGTTCAACATGGAAAATATTCATGGTCTTCATCATCATCTCTGGTTAATTCCTAAATAATTTGTGTCGGCCACATGAACCCTTAGTTTTCATACCTTTTTGTCCTTTTGAATTATATTTTCTGTGAAATATATTATTTTTATATCACATATTTTTCTTTCAAGTCGATTTGAACTTTGTTTTATCTTTTTCCTTTAACATAAATGTTATTCTCTTCTTACCGGTGCATTTCTCGTCATCTTTCTTTATTTATGCATCATCTAAGTCCGCTTTTTCTAGTTTTTCAATTGTAGGAGTTAATTTTAGTCTCTGACTCTTGTTCATCTTTTTATATTTTCGTCTAATTCCAACCATCCCATCTGGCATTTTCATTTTTCCTAAATTCAATTTATTTTATTTTCTTTTGAATGGTCAATATTCTGCTTTTTATAATATTGCAGGTCTAATCAACATGAGATAAAATTTCTCTTTTACTTTTTTTTGCTATTCTTCTATCACATAAAATGACACTGGCCCGACTCCATTTTACCAGACTTCTGCAAATCCGCAAATCAGGTTTGTTATATCTCTTTCCACCTCTCCATCCTTCTATAACATTGAACTTGGATATTTAAGCATGTCTGTTTTGTTAATCATACGATTGTGTATTTTTATCGTATTAACTTCTATATTTCCTTTGCTGAAAATGAATGATATATGCTTCATCTTAGTTACATCAAAATTTTGTGCTTTTGATTTTCGTTCATTTCTCTATTTTTCTACATTTTTTCTAACTTTTTTCAGAAGTATCAATCGATACCTCCAAGCTACCATGCTACCCTAGATGCCAAAGACTTCCTTATCCCAAAGCTCCTCGAATCACATAGCTATATCAACCTACTCCACAAAAGAGCCTACAAGATGGCCGATATCTTTTAAGAAACCCAGGCTTCAAACCAAGCACAAACACCTTATCGAGCTGAGTTCCAAACTCCAATACAGACAAGACTTCTTCCTAAAGTTTCCAAGATACCATCACTTGCTTCAGCACTCCGACTGATCCAGACTCTAGAAAATATGCCCGCACGAGCACAACGCAGCTTAGAATCCAAAGAGGAGCTCAAAACCTTAAAAAGATTTCCTTCAGAGATTGGTGAAATCCTTACACTGTGCTATAAAGCTTACTCAAGATGCCCAATACCGCCATGGCAGATACTCTTCAGATCTCAATACTCGAACTTCTTCCACTAGTGGTAATCATGCTATACACACTACTACCTCTAGAACTCATGTTGGCAAACCCGAACAGATAACTGAAAAATAGGTAGATGTATTTATAAATATATGTATGTATGTATGCATGTATGTATATATACAAGTATGCTCTCTCAAGAAAGAAATCACTCCAAAGCCTAGGTATTCACTCAACCTAGCGCTCTGATACCATAATGTAACAACCCGCCTTTCATTCCACAGAAAGACCCATCATTAAAAAGAAAAAAAGGGACAGAAAAGAGAAAAGATAGAAAAGAAAGAACAAGACAACATCAGGATCTCACAGTAGAATGAATAAATTATATTATACCACATAAGATAATACATAGTATCATATACATCAGAGTTATACATCTCTTACAAAACAAACTTGACAGTTATAAAAACCCGTCTATTATTACAACTCAAGAACATCACAGAAATACAGTACAACACTAGCACAGCGGAACCACTATATATCTACAAACGCCGAAGCCTCTTGCTCCATATCTCCACAAGAATTCATCAAAGCTAACCTGAATCCCTTGGCTACTCGTAAAAATTTGAGTACCCAAGAGTTTAATAAAACAGAAATAAACTTCAGGTCAGACATGGGTCTGGTGTGAGTAAACGGGTTAAATTTGTTTAACTTTGAAAAATCTTTCAAACAAAAGGTATCTCGTAAGACTTCCCGCACATAAACACGAAAAAGTTTTTACCTTACGATAACCAAAGCATTTGATAGGAAATCCTGTGATATTATAATCGGTTCTAGGGTTTTCAAGTAAATAAGAAAGAGCTGAAATTGTTACATAATTAAATTCCAGCATTCTAGCCACAAAGTTGGTTATACAATCAAAACCGTAAAGGGCACGTAGGAAGAATGGGTTTCCATCAATGGCAGGGCTACTGGGGTACCGCCCACAGTACGTGGCCTAGATCACCTTGCCGAGGATCCACCCAAAATCCCCTACAACACAAGGCCGGAACCATCCTTTATTGGATAGTCCCGAATAAGACAACCCCGTAGTTGTTCATGACCAACTGCCCACACAGCCGAATAAAAGGATCTTCTAAACAAGGGAAAATCTCGTCCTACTTAGGTGCGACCCACTTAGCCTTACTGCACCTCCCCTGTTTAAGCCATTCTCGGTTGGTGAGGCTTAAGGCTATGATTATCTTTATAAAACACATCTATTTTACAATGCTCATCGTTCTCCCGACGATTTTCTGAAAGTATTCAATCCATACAAGTTCGTTCCGGGTTCGAACAAAATCGAAGGCGCTATCTCGTTACACTCATTTTTGAATCACCCTCGGAGTTAACGACAACATCCCTTGCACTCTGAATCTTCATCTCAAAACTGAAAGTACTATCTCTGTTAAACTCGTATTGGAATCACCCTTAGAGTTTTAACGACAACTGCCTTTCCTCTAAATCTTGATCTTTACTTGAGATTCACGACCTATCATTTAATTTGGATCGATGTTGTCGAATTTCCAAATTTGGAAATCCGATCCTGGTCTCACCGAATTCCAAAACGCCATCTTAATGCCCAAGTGATTTAAGTTTGAATAATTTAATTCAATTTAGTACGTTGAATTCACACATCATCATTCGCAGATAAATATCACACATTTATGATAGCTATAACCAATGTCACATCACAGAACATCATAGATTATCAAACTATAAGTATCAATCAATCAAGACATTCTACCCAAATAAATCATCCACAGACAAGAATCATTAATCCATATTATAATTAATTTAGTCAACTTAAATTAAATTAATTACTTGAGAATTAATCACCTATCCCTACTTAAACAATCATTAATTAATTACAACCATTTAATTAATTGATCATTCTTTAATTACCTTATAAACCAATTAATTAATCTTTAATAATAGATTAATTATCTTTTAATTATTCTCTTAGTTAATCATCCTGGATTAATTATTTTACTTACATGAAGTAATTAGCCTTTAAATTAATCACACAAATTAATTATTCTTTTAACCATTTACATTAATTAACCTTTAATTACTTTTATTAATTAATTAACTATAATTAATTACATTAATCCTTAATTAATTACGTTAACTAATTCTACTATAATCGCTTTATTGATTAACTATCTTTTTAATTATTCTCATTCATTAATTAACTATCCTTTTAATTATTCTCATTAATTACATTAATTAATGATCCTTTAATTACTATTATTATTTAATTATTCTTCTAATTAATTTCATTTAACAAGAAATCTTTAACTTAATTACATTCACTAATTACCCTTAATTAATTACTTTCACATATTAACTAATCTTTAGTTATTTTCATTAACAAAATTAACCCCCTTCATTAATTACATTAATTAATCCTTCAATTAATTACACTGAGTAATAAACACTTAATTACTTCCACTAAGTGATTATTCTTTTATTACTTTCAATCAAGTAATTCCCTTTAATTACATCCATTAATTATCCATCAATTACTTCACTAAGTAATTACACTTCACTAATTAAATTAAATAATTATACTTAACCCATCATCAAGTAATTAATTCCCTTAAATTACTTCGTTAAGTAATAACCCTTTTTATATTAAATAATTAGCCCCTAATCATTAAATTAATTACATTAATTAATTCTTTAATTAATCACATTATGAAATTTATCCTTAATTACTCCCATTTAATTACTCCCATAAGTAATTATCCTCTTTAATTAATTATATTCCATAATTATACGTAAATCTTTTACACTAAGTAATCACTTAATTAATTAAGTAATTAATACTTAATCCACTTCATGAGGGATTATCCTTAATTAATTTAACCAATTATTTATCTTAAATTAATTACCCTAATTAATTATTCTTAATTAATTAGTGAATGATTGCTAAAACAATATTACTCATTAATTAATCCATTATTAAGTAATTATACTTTTATTATTAACATGCAAAAGTTATTTTGAAATCTTCTGACTAACTAAAGTTTAATCACTTTCTAATTCATCATTAAATCATACTTAAGAATTTTATTAAGTTAATTATCCGAATAAAAGTATTTTAAACAAAACAAATTTAAAACATGTTTTATCTTTTGAAAAAAGAAATTTAAATCTTAAAAACCTGTTTCAAAACTTGTTTTAAAATTTCACTTGGAACTTGGAATCATTTTTATTGAAAACTAAAACAATTTTAAAAACATGAAACATGGTCTACACATTTTCCCTTTTATAAAACTATAAATGTTTTCAAATTTTAAAACCCTGGTTAAAACATTTACAAACACCCGATTCCATAGCATAAACCCACGAATGCAATCCCGAGTCACTCACAAAC